>WFKR01000001.1:39004342-40489342 GCA_025331145.1 Rosa persica
ATATATATATATATATATATATATATATATATATATATATATATAACATGAAGTGAGGGGTAAAATAGTCATTTTAAACCTTATTGTATGAAATTTAAATGTTTGAGGAGTAACTTGTTAAAATTAGGATAGCAAGGACTGAACTGTTGATGCCCTAAAAGTAGAGAGAGTGACCAGTAATTTCCTCTAGGAATTTCGACTAGTTTAGTCCAAGAATATTTTTTGACTCCATACCCCTTCTTGGTCCATATGGTAAGCGCAGTCTCGTCGTAATGATATACAAACAGACTAGTTCTTGTAGTCCCAATCCCAATACCATTGACATCCTCATAATATCTGCACCTCTTTTGCGGAAAACTACTGGGTAATGACAGAACCGCCTGAAATTCCTCCTCTAAATCGAAAGAGATTATTTTCAAACTATATACAGGTGCAAGAAAATCCGCATGGACTTGTTCATCGTCTCGTTTATACTCTGACATATGTAGAGAACCATTTAATAAGCACCCCTTCCCTCTTAAGCTTACATGATCGAGACCTTTAACTCTCCTTCATGAACTAATTTTCAGTGTATAAACGGCAACTTTGGTCGTAAGGGAACCTCTCGGGGATGTAGATTCACTGCCTACTATGACCTTGTAATCTTTGGTTGTGAAATCATAACCCAATCCATAAAACATAGAATCTGAAAAAGAAGTAAGCTTAGGTAACATCTTGGTCTTTCTAGTACAAGGGTTCCATAAGAGAAACAACCTGCTTGAGACTTGTAGACACATTAACCCATTGTAAGAACCCATAATTGCCATTTCACTACCACCAAGCCTAAGAGAAAATACGTCAGCAGAGAACCATCTTGGTACATGAAGCTTTCTGTTGTGGGTTAAATCAAGCTGTTTGTCATTGTAGTCATACTAAAGAACCTGTAATCTACTGACAGTTGTGCACTTGAGATGCTTGTTAACGGAACAAGGATGGGAGATTGTTATGACTCTATCTTTGTACATGGGCCATCATTGTTATTTGGGCTTTTCCTTACATTAGTCCACTACCTCTAGAGTCTCTCTCTGCTTAAATAGCTAATAGGAATCGTATCGTGATATCGAAGAATTGAATCAGTTTTATTTGCTTATTTTTTTCCTCTTGTTTTCCTTCTTTCTCTTTTGCGACGATGTCGTTCCATGGCTACGATCCCACGGATCGTAACAACTTGTTTTATTTTCTTACTTTACGGGGTACCCCAGGAGCCCTAACATTTGGTGTAAATGTTGAATTTACGAGTTTGGAGTTACTGCAAAATGAGTATCATATTGATCCGATAGAAGTCGAAGCTGCTATTGCAATTACAATTGTTCAATTGTATTCAAAGGAAGCTTCTCAAATATAAGAAGTTGAATATGATGACAAAGAGTGCATATGAGTTTGTGGAAATGTGGAGAACAGGAGTTGAATCAGACCAAATACCTTGTCTTCAGGCTTTGGAGATTATCTTGGTGAGATGCTCAACAACACTCGACACTTGGATGTTTGTCCTTGTCTCAAAGGTTGTAATGTTTACAACTTATGGTGTGAAAGATGTACATGTATGTCAACTTTTTTGCATAGGAAATATTAATGGTCCAGATCAGTTTGTGAAAGCACTTTGTTCAACTACAAATAGTAAAGCTATGATGGAGTTGTATGTGGGTTGTATACAAATATTGGATTCCATGATTTTTCAATAAATTCTCAGAGTCCAACACTTGGATTTGGGTTGCTGTTTGCAAAGATGAAGTTAATAAAAGTACTGTGCAAGAACATGCTTTGCAAGATTTTGAACCAAGTGGATCCTAAGGACATCATTGCTTCAGGAGCTACCAGTCAAGGCCACATGCTACACGACAAGGTCATTGATTTTTCCTCTTAGCTTAATCAAGCTAATGAATGCACACCTTTGAGTAATTATGGTCATGGGATATGCTTGTGGATGGAAACATTAGTTCTTATAGCCCGTGAAAGAAAGCTCAGTGCTAAAAATCCTGGGAGCTTTATGGAGATGCTATTTGATAAGATAATGGGACTTTTCTTGAGAGTACTTGTTTGTAGAAGTGCTACTGTCCATGAGGAAGCCATGTTTGCCATTGGGGCCCTTGCACATGCAATTGGCCCAGAATTTGCAAAATACATGCCAGAGTTTTACAAGTATCTGAAAATGGTTCTTAAAATCTTTGAGAAGTACCAAATCGATGCTGTCACAGTTGGTGTTGGGGGGAATATTGTTAGGGCATTGGAAGATAAGATTTTGCCTTATTGTGATGGAATAACGATCCAACTGCTCAAGGATTACTCACCAAGCTCAAGTAATTATTCATCCTCACTAGGAAACCTCTCAACTTCCACCATTGAGTTGCTTAGCAAAATTGTATTTGAAGAATGTGAACAGGTAACCGTTAAGTCTGTCAAGAATTGCTGTGATGATAAGCCTGGAGAAAGGGCTCAGTTTACTACAGGTAACAAAGAGATTAAGTCTGTCATATTGAAGTCTCTTAAGAGTTGTTTTCAATTTCAAAAGAATGTTGCGGTTGTGAATATGGATACAGTAAAACTATCTCATCACTTGAAGGACGAACTTATGTGCTCATGGCCACACAAATGACCAACCTTGAAGAGAAAGATGACTTGTTCCCTTACTTTCTTCATTGGGGTATCACATTGACCATCTTCTACTTTGAGTTTGTCTGTACCATCTCTATTTGTGGTTGCTTCTTATATAACAATTTGGGAACTGCTTTTGACAATACGATGGCTGTCCGGCTGGTCAGCATCCTTAATTATGCTCTTGGAACTTTACTCCATGCTTTTGGCAGGTATTGGGATAAAATCTTCTTACTGTTGGCAATATCTACAGTTCTGGATCTACAGATGTCAAAGATAATTTTTGGTGACGTAGATGATGAAGCAAAGACAAGTTTTGGAAGACAACTCAGGCTTGAGGTCAAGCTTGTTCTTTGAACGGGTGGAAATGTTATGATTCTATCTTTGTACATGGGTCATCATTGTTATTTGGGCCTATTTGGGATTTTCCTTACATGAGTCCACTACCTCTAGAGTCTTTCTCTGCTTAAATAGCTAATAGCAATTGTATCGAGATATCGAAGAATTGAATCAGTTTTATTTGCTTAGTTTTTTCCTCTTGTTTTCCTTCTTTCTCTTTTGCAACGATGTCGTTCCATGGCTACGATCCCGGGGATGGTAACAAAGATTAAAGATCTCCATGACTTGCATACGCACCAGAACCGTAGTAAAGATTTGATCGGAAGCCAGGAAAGTATTTCACAGACGACATCTTCATTGAGGAAGTAGTCGAAACAAGGCATTTTAGGAACGCCGCCATAAGATGGGACTATTTGTTGCTTTCGCTTCCGTCGTCTGTAGGCCATATTATGTACTCTATTGGCGATTGATTCACAAATTCTAACGAGTAGGGTTTTTAAGGACCGTCTTTGCAGAGCCCCTTATGGCCTAGGGAGTAGTTTACATAAAGTGATGTTTCTCCTATATATCTTTACTATTAAAATTAGGGTCAGTAATCCTATTAAAATTGAGTGAATTCAAGGCTCTACTCTGATGATTGAATTGTTCAAGTGAGAAGGCACTTCTCTATGCACGTTCATTGGGACTTGATACCTATTTTTTTGGGTCCTTGACTCAAAACACAAAAATTGGCTAAAATTATCCCACTTACCCCAGCAACAAATTTTTATTCCCACTTACCATGTTTAAAGCAAAATAACAGTTTTTCCATTGACTTAATTAATTACATCTGCCCTCTATGTCTCTCTCCTCTCTCCATGATCTGCACACTCTCTCTTTCACACTCTCTCATCCCTCTCTGATATGCTCTTTCTCTCTTGCTGGTGAGGCCAGTGTTTGGCTCCAAAACCAGTCTGGCGTGCAAACAGTCTCTTTTGAGTGCTCGGGTGTGCTAACATAGTGTGGTGTAGTCGTCGGGGGAGTCCATTGACCTGACTTATTCTCAAGCGTTGTAGTCGAGGAGAGCACCAACCTCGTCATAAGGCTCTTTTTTATGCTTTTCGGAAAAAAGGACTTCTTGTCTTATGGGTAAGGCCTTTGGTTATGATCTCTTGCGTCATCGAGTCGATATTTAGTGCTGTAGACTAAGCAGAGCAATCACCGGGAAGTAGGAGAAAACACGGGTTTGCTAAAGCGTGACTTTAGCTTCGCTGGATTGCAAGGGCGTTACCCTTGCTTTGCTGGTTTTCAACTAGGTTGAAAGTAGGTTGCTCCGGAGAGACTTTGATAATCGTTGAGATTGATTGGAGAGTTGTGTTTTTGTATGTCGTCTTTAGCCTCTATATATAGGTTACTGCAACTTCTATTTTCTAATAGGAATGTAATACTATATTTTAGGGTACAGTTATTGGCCTTGAATCTAATCAAAACTCTTACTATTTTTAATATTATCGTAGGCAATAAGAGATTACCTCTGTCATAGTTAGAATGTAGGCAAAGATTAATTGCCTCTTGGAGTCTTGGACAGTTGGACGTAATCCTCTTGGATGCGAACTGTTCGCTATACACGTCTTGCAAATATATTCATATCTCCACGCAATTAAGGATGACAGTTTCCTTAATTGATCTTCTGCCATGCAAATATGTATGGGAGTATAGTAGCCACGTGTTGGCCTTTTCCATGCAACAAAGGAGATTCACCTTAATTGCATGGGAAACAATAATTCCTTGCATGGCTAGGCCACGTAACCTGCCCCATATATGTAGCTTCCATCTTCCCTCTTGCACTATACTTGGTAATCAAGTAAATCACCATATTTAATTATCAAATATTTGATAATTAATAGTAAATCAATGAATATCCATATTTGCTTTAAGATTGTTTGGCCTCCAAGTAGGCTTTATTTAGTCCCTCAATAATATATTTCGAACTTGTCGTAAATATATAGCTTGGACCATGGATATTAGCCCGGTTTCTCTCGAGACGCCCTTGTCAGGAAAAAAAAGTTAATTTTGGGTTCAAACTGCCGGTACTATTAGTTGTGATCCGACAACAGCAGTGTTGGACGGTGGTGACCGGTTTGGTTGGTGAGCTTCTGGGGCGCCTTGCCGGAAGTCGAGATTAGCGTCCAGGACTGACCGGATGTGCAAGTCTCTGGTGAGATACTAACCTCTATTGCCGCCGGAAAATGGACGATTCGAGTAACCTCTCTTCCATTGGTTCCGTCCGCCTCGAAACTGTTGAAAAAGAAGGAACCGATTATGTCAGCTTAACGTCTCAAACCATTTGAGAAGAGAGGAAGAGAGAGCGGATATGGGAGGGGAGAGTGATCGGTTGCCACGGCAGTGACCAGAGCTAAGGTTAGGATTTCATATTTGGAGCAACATGGCGAAAGGAGATGAAGTGGGTGCCCAAATCATTTTTTTTTTGTAAACAGTGGACAAAAGTCCAGAAGGAAAGAATCAAAGAAAAAAAAACGTTTTATTATCTTGTAACAACAAGGCTATTCAGGGGCAATAAGTATTTTGAATTGATGTAATCTTCTCATTTTTTTCCTTAATCAAAGTTTTATTTGTCTAATTTTAGGGAGATTGGTTTCTATTCCGGCGACCCAAATGTCTATTAGGGGGGAGGGCAATACAGGTCTATTCGAGGGGGGGGGGGGCAATAAACCTTTCTGACGCCGTATGAGATCTCTGACAACCTTTTTAGGGAGTTCCGGCGAGGTTTCATAAACCTTTATTGCCCCCAATAAAGGTCTATTGGCAATAGAGGTTTATTAAGGGGCAATACAGATCTATTTGGGGGAAATAAACTTTTCCGGTGACCTATGAGATCTCTGACGACCTCTTTAGAGACCTCAGGCAAGGTTTTTAGAAAAGTCTGGTGGGTGGCGGTCAGTGACCGGATTTCAACGACTGGTAACCAGAATCCAATGATCTTTGGCCAGAATCGGGCGGCCTATGACGAGACTCAGGCGAAGTCTCATATGATTTCTCTCTCTTTCATTTTCTCTTTCTAAAAAATGGATGAGGGTAAAATAGTCTTATAAAAAATTAGAGAGATGATGATAATAATAATAATAATAATAATAATAATAATAATAATAATAATAATAATAATGGATAATAATATGGAAGGATGAAAGTACTATTCAATATATGTCAGCTGGCATACCATGTAATGGAGTTAACGGTTTTACTTATGTTGGATTGGGGTCAAAACTACATGTATCATTTTGATATTTTTGAAACTTAAAAGATACTAAAGTTACGAGTGAGCCAAAGGTCGGGCAAACATTGTATGATTTTCTGGGTTATAATCGGAAGGTTCTTTTCATCAATGTAGAACTCAATTTCACAATTGGGCATGGACCGCATTAGCCTTGGGCCTAATTGCGGAACCCAAATGGAATGGAATGCAATGTCTGGGGAGCATCTACGTCGTCGTTTTGTATACAACTTCAGTCTTGTAATGCCACAGCAGGAGACCCAATTCTACGTCGACTAATACCCAATTTCCAAACCAAAGAGAAAGACCGACCTCAATGGCTTACCAATTCTTCCTTTGGCCTCTGATCAAGTCTGAACAGAGGAAGTGTGATTAGGAACTAATGGAAACTTGTGTATATGATTGCTGGCCTATTATTCATATGAAGTGTGATTATACATGTGTTTGTGTTAATTGGGTTTATCGAATGGTCGTATGAGTATTTGATAAGTGATGTATGTTAATAAAACTTATGTATCAATGTATGTTGTTAATTTCTGCTATAAATAATTGACTTATCCTGGGTAACAAAATTTTACAGGAAGACAAAGGTGGGTTTAGGGTTTAGGGGCTGCCCCCAAGCTGAAGGACCACCGTAGAAGGCAAAGGTGGGCTGACAAGTCATACAAGAAGTCTCATCTTGGAAATGAGTGGAAGAAGCCATTTGCTGGATCTTCCCATACTAAAGGCATGTTCTTGAGAAAATGTAAGGAAAATTACTTTTATTTTATTTTATTTACATTTTAAGGTGTTTATGTTCCTTTGAGGTATGCTTCAACTGTAGATTCTAACTATGTATGGTAATTTGTTCAGTGGTATTGAAGCTAAGCAGCCTAACTCTGCCATTAGAAAATGTGCTTGAGTTCAGCTTATTAAGAATGGAAAGAAGATTGCTTTGCCTGAACTACATCGAAGAGAATGTAAGTATAGTGTAGAAAAAGTATTACCAGAGTTGAGGCCCTCATGTTTGTTTATTGCTAAGTCGTTTAGGTATTTGTTTTGCTTGGTTCAAGTCTCTTCCTCACTTTGCATGTGATTGCTGTCTTTTTTTCTTTTCTTTTCTTAAACAAACCCAAACTCACTCTCTCTCTCTCTCTCTCTCTCTCTCTCTCTCTCTCTCTCTCTCGCCCTCTCTCTCTCCCAATTTTTAGTTCCGCCTTGGTACCAAAATTAACAACCGTCTTCTCCAACATCAATCAGCAGCCATTCCGATCTTCTTTCTTCTGCCCACATCTTCCCCTTTTCCTTTGTTACAATTTCCTTCAACCAGCTTGCTCTAACAAGCTCTGTCTCCCTTTCCCAATTCTCTCTTTCACTTTGATATCTTGTTGGCTCAAAACAAATGTTTGGTAAACAAATTCAGTTTCTTTTCAAATCGGGCGAAATACTTCTTTCTTCTCTCGCATCAGGCAATCGTTTCCTCCTACATCAATCAGCAGCCGTTCTCCTCCTTTGACAACAATGTGTTTATCTTAGTTTTTTGTGGCATATAGCTTCATCCACTTTCATTATGTTGTTGGGGAAAAATAATAGAATAGAATAGCAACTCCAACCACAAATTAAAGGATAAATATGCAAAGAAAACAAATGAGTAAAGGAAAGAGAACACCGGAAATAACGTGGTTCGGCAAGGTGCCTACGTCCACAGGATAGCAATAACGAGAACTTCCACTATGATAAGGTGGGTACAAGAGATACATAACTTCAAGAACACTACTTGAATGAAACACTCTTTCACACTTGTTTTGCTACCTAACAACTACAACACTCTTAACTTGGAGTGGACACTCTTCACTCTCTACTCGGATGAAGATGCTTCTCTTAGAGGAGATTGGATGAGAGATGGGATACTTAGAATGAGCAAATGACCTCTCCTTATATAGGCCAAGGAGGAAGCCTTATCATGACAAGTTATAGTGGAAATTTTAAATTCCTCCATAATTTAGGTTCCATGTTTTCTTCCACTATGTCTCTTCTTTATTAAAGAAGGCAACACCCTAAATTAAGGAAATACTTTTCATCATGGTTTCTCTTCATCATAGAGTCAACACCCTTCAATTAAGGAGGGACTCACCTAAAAATCTCCCCCTTCCGACTTAGATAGAGGGATGCACCAATCCTAACACGTTTCTGCAAAACTCAAACTTTTGCTGTGGAACAACTTTAGTCAACATATCTGAAATGTTCTTGTTGGTGTGAATTTTCCTCAACTAGAAAAATTTCTTTGACACTGCATCTCGGATCCAATGATAACGGTTATCAATGTGCTTAGTGCGAGGGTGATACATTGAATTTTTGCTCAAGTGAATAGCACTCTGACTATCACAATGTACCATATAATTTTCTTGCTTCACACCCAACTCTTGAACAAACCTTGCCAGCCATATCATTTCCTTGCCAGCTTCATTTGCTGCTATGTACTCAGATTCTGTGGTGGATAAGGCAACACACTTCTGTAACTTGAACTGTCATGACACAGCTCCCCCGGAGAATATAAATAAATATCCAGAAGCGGATTTCCTATTATCAAGGTCTCTTGCCAAATCAGCATATGTGAAACCTTCCAAGACTGGTCCTGATCCACCAAAACACAAACACAACTTTGAGGTGCCTCTCAAATATTTAAGTATCCACTTTAGAGCTTCCCAACACTTTATGCCTGGATTAGAAAGATATCTACTAATAACACCAACTGCATGTGCAATATCTGGGCGAGTGCATACCATGGCGTACATAAGACTACTAACAACTGATGAGTAAGGGATACCTGCCATCTTGTCCTTCTCAACTTGTGTAGTTGGGCATAACAATCTACTTAACTTGAAATGACTGTGCTTACTGGTTTAGCTTCTTTCATGTTGAACCTTTCAAGCACCCGTTCAACATACCTCTCTTGTGACAGCCATAATTTCTTCGCCTGCTTATCACGAGTAATCTCCATGCCCAAAATCTGCTTAGCTGGCCCTAAGTTTTTCATATCAAATGACTTTGATATATCTGATTTCAACTTGCGAATCATAGAAACATCTTGACCCACTATCAACATATCATCAACATAAAGTAGCAAAATTATGAAGTTACCTCTAGTAAACTGTTGGATATACACACATGGATCTACATCAGTTTTCTTATACCGATGACCCACCATGAATGAGTCAAATTTCTTGTACCATTGTCTTGGTGCTTGCTTAAGCCCGTATAAACTTTTCTTCAACTTGCAAACCATGTGTTCCTTTCCCTCGACCTCGAAACCTTCCTGTTGCTCCATGTATATTTCTTCTTCCAAGTCACCATGAAGAAATGTCGTTTTTACATCTAACTGCTCCACGTCAAGATCCATGTTAGCTGCCATGTCCAAAATGACTCTGATAGAAGTCAACTTGACAACTGGTGAGAAGATCTCATCAAAATCTATTCCTTCCTTCTGCCCAAAACCTTTTACTACCAAATGAGCCTTGAACTTTGTCAACTATTCATTCTCATCTCTCTTCAACTTAAACACCCATTTATTTTTGAGTGCTTTTCTGCCTTTAGGAAGCTCCACCAACTCGTAGGTGCTATTTTTCAATAGGGACTCCATCTCAGACTTCATCGCCATCATCCACTTATCACTGTCTGCATGAGTCTTTACCTCCTCAAAGCATTCAGGTTCTCCATCATTGGTCAATAGAATGTATCTGGAATATGGATCACCTCCATCACTAGTGACCAAAATATACTGTGAAGAAGGATACTTGTTACTTGGCTTTGGCACTCTGTTGGATCTCCGAATCGGTACTTGGGCATTTTCTTGCTGCTCCCCCTGATTAGGCTCCCCCGATCATGATCCTCCTGATCATATCTTCAGGTTCTGCTGCTTCTGCTTCTGCCATATCAGGAACATCTTCATTTACCACATCTTGAGCTTTGTCACTAGGTTCTTCTTGAAGCGGTGATGAATCGTAGGTGAGCTAGTCTGCATGTTCTACTTCATTTTTGTCAAAATCTGCAATGGTTTGATCCTCATAGAACACCACATCTCTACTTCTGAATAATTTCTTGGTCTTTGGATTCCACAATCGGTCACCCATCTCTTCATTTCCATATCCAAGAAAGATACATGGCATGGCCTTGTTATCCAGCTTTGATCATTGCTCCTTTGGCACATGTGCAAATGCTTTGCACCCAAACACCCTTATGTGGGAATATGAAGCACTTCTACCAGTCCATACGCCTTCGGGAGTCTCCAAGCCCAACGGTACACTTGGTGTTCGATTGATAAGGTAACATGCGGTTGTCACTGCTTTGCCCTAAAACTTCTTTGCTAGGTTGGCCGTCTTCAGCATGCTCCTCACATTTTCTAGAATGGTGCGGTTCATCCTCTCTGCTACACCATTATGTTGTGGGGTACCAGGAATTGTCTTCATGTACTTGATGCCATGCTTCGAACAATAATCTCTGAATTCGTTCGAAGTGTACTCTCCGCCATTGTCACTACGGAGACATTTGAGGGTTCTTCCTGTCTCTCTCTCCACCATGGCATGGAATTCCTTAAAGGTTTGAAACACCTGGTCTTTTGATTTTAACAAATAAACCCGAACCTTTCGTGAAGCATCATCAATATAAGTGACAAAATATTTATTATGACCTAGTGATTCAACTTCCATAGGGCCACATACATCTGAATGTACTAGGTCTAATACATTTTCTTTCCTTGCAAACATTCTTATGAAGCTAACTTTGTGTTGTTTACCAAATAAACAATAATCGCAAGAGTCGAGTGAGGTATCATTGGCAAAGGGAATTAGAGACTTCTTTTCCAAAACTTGCAATCCCTTCTCACTCATGTGGCCTAGTTGCTTGTACCATAGACTTGGAGAAGAATTATCTACAATATTCAGCTCTCCTTTGTATATCTTGCCATATGTCTTGTAGAGGGTGCATCACAACTTTCCTCTAGCAACCACCAACAATCCCTTGGTAAGCCTCCACTTTTGGTCACCTCCATGATGATGAAACCCTTGTCGATCAAGAACGCTGGTTGACATTAAATTAAGACCTAGACCAGGAACATGTCTAACATCTTTCAACATAAGTTTGTAGCCCAAATCGGTCTCAAAACATATGTCTCCAATTCCTGAAATCCTGGAGTAACCATCGTTGCCCATCTTCACAATCCCAAAGTCACCACCTTTGTATGTAGTGAAGTACTCTAAGTGTGGAGTGGAATGGAAAGAGGTTCCAGAATCAACAACCCATGCAACTCCAGGTCAATCATGTAAGCATTCGCCTTCAAGACAAAGGAACTCACACTCATCATGAGACATGGAGGTTGCAGTGTTTCTTGTGTCATTCTTCGGTTGATAAGTGTTGTCATCTCGACCCTCCTTTGGATCCTTCTTCAACTTGTTGCAATTCTTCTTCATGTGGCCAAAAATACCACAATGATGACACTTTTCGTTGAATCTTGTCCTCGATTTGCTTACACTCCTTCCATGGCCTTTGGGACCTCTACTTTTGCTCCTTCCTTTATTCTCCACTACAAAGACTTAGCTATTATCGGAGCTTGAAGATTTTCTTCTAATTTCTTCATTCAACATGTTACTTTTAACATTATCCATAGACAACACACCATTTTGAGCGGAATCACTTACAGTTACAACGAAGGTCTCCCAATTGTTCGGCAACGATCCTAATAGTAATAAGGCTTGCAACTCATCATCAATCTTCATATCCATCGTGGCCAATTGATTTATTGTACTTTGGAAATTGTTGAGGTGCTCGGTCACTCTAACACCATCTTTGTACTTCATATTTACAAGCTCCTTGATTAGAAATGCTTTCTTGGCAGCGGTCTTCTTCTCGAACAAGGACGCCAATTTCAACCATAGTTCATGTGCATTGGTTTCATTGGACACATGGTGGAATACACTATAATCCACCCATTCGCAGATATGACCGATGGTTTTGCGGTTCATCTTCATCCAATTTGCCTGCGAAATTCCTTCCGGCTTGGCCTTCTCTCCTTCAATTGGCTCATGAAAATCTTTGCAATAGAGAATATCCTCCATTCTCGGCTTCCATGTACAATAGACAAAACATGCCAATGTCCATCCTTGTGCTACGAGCCAAGACGAATCTTGTCTGCCATGCTTTTGGCATCGCTATGCTTGTACTACTCTTGTAGTAGTTTAAATATGTGTTCTCTTTTGTAATCAATTACCATCTTCAATCAAGCAATTCCATTTCTCTTCATTATGGTGGAGCCGAATCCTTTCAAACAGGTGAAGCAGCTAAGGGACGAGCTGAAGAAGAGAGAGTTATGTCTCCCACAACAGTAATGCTTCATCAACTCTCATTATCTTATGGACGAGGAAGTGCAGCTTGCGTGGTACTTGATGTATCATCATGGTGAGGGGGATTTGAGATACAAGTTGGCAGTAGTCATATAGTTAGAGTAAAAGTCTGTCCATATAATGAGATCATGAACAACAACAACTCAGAGAGCCCAGCTTCTTTTTTCGCAGTTGGACGACAGCATTCAAACATAGTACGTATTTATTTTGTAATCGAGATAAAGAATTCCATGTACTTATATGTCATACAAATAATCTCTGTATTTTGTGATCCAATTTTTAGCTACAATGAAATAATCCATTTTTGTGAATTACTAGCTACATGTAGATACAACGTTGCTTTTGTCCTATTTTTGTTGCTCGAACAAACATAATGGCTTCTCTTGTTTGCAACGGCGTGGTTTTGCTGTCGCCAAAAACTGGCCTTTCTCTTCAGCGGCGCGAAGTCTCACCAGTGAAGCACGACCTGGTGGTGGAAGTGATGGGCCAGACTGGATCCATAGGTCAGGTGACCCACAGACTTCTTAACTTTCTTGATAAGCAGAACCCGCTCGTCATGAGGAACAGATGAGGAAGCCAGAGAAGCATGTGTGGTCCTGGCTGAAAACGAGGTGGAGGAGTGTGGTGGGGATTGGGTCAGGTTTCGGCCTGGGACGGGTCGGGTTCGAAGTCGGAGGTCGATTTGGGTGGAGTGAGTGGAGCGAATTTCAAAGGATAGAAATTTAGAGGAGGAGAAAAAGAAGTCATTGTTTTGGAAATAAAAAATCTGTTTTGGAGGATTGAAATCTGGGATGCATCTGGTTTGAGCTCGTGGAGCCGTGGAGATGGACGTAAAAAGTAAACAAAAATGTTGGTTTAGTAACGCTAACATTGGTGCATGCACCCCGTCGATGCATAGAATCCTCACTCTCTGATGCAGAATCTGGTAATAAAATTACCTACCATATTTGAACCTATGCCGAACTTGTAGTGTCAATTTAATTTTCTCTCTCTTCTAATTTAGATTATTAGGAATGTCAATTTAATTTGTATAGAAACTAGGATAGCAAATTATTCGTTTCCTTTTAGGAATAAGTTTGCACCTAAAACAACTCTATACAAGCGAATCACTAAGATTTTATTTCCCATAAACAGAGAGCTCCTAGCTTCTAGCTTCCTAAGTCACAAAGGAATCACACTCTAGCTCCTAGCTTCATTCTACTATGATGGAAAAACTTCCTAATGAATTACTCGAGAGGATAGGGAACTGCATGCATACTAAACTAGATGTTACTCAATTTCGTGCTATATGTCAACAAATGCGATCGTCTATTCCTCCATATGAGACCAAGGTTCCCATCAAAGTTCGCATTCAGGGTCAAGATTCGGTATACACTTTCGTCAAGAACATTGTGTATCATCTTGTACAACCAGCTTCAAAAGCTTCTAGTTCCAGTTCAATGGAATGGATTGTTAAAGTCCGAGACGTTGAACCCGAAAATCGTTGTCTTTTGTTACGTCCACTTTCCACCTCGTTGTCTTTAGAGCCGAATTCAGAGTCGTTTCCAGATGAATTAAACGTGTTGGAATTTCAGGTATTGGAATTAGCAAGATGTTATAGTCTGCGTAACTCCAATTCCAATGAGGCCGAACACAAGGTGGTCGTATCCACGGATCCTCAGTGGCATGCGCTCATGGTGATGGCTGAGGCAAAACTATACTACTGGGATTTCAGTACCGCTACTGTTGAGATTGAAGAGTGTACCTTAGTACAGGATATACTCTTTGAACACCACGAATTCGAAGATTTTATTTTTCATAAGAGCAAGTTCTATGTTGTTGCCAAGAATGGTACAACTGCATCCATTGATTCTTCCTTGAAGATGACACAGGTCGCGCGCGTCTCCAACAACTTGTTTTTGCAGTAAGAAATTGGTGGAGTCATTGGGGGATCTACTTTTAGTTGAGAAATGTGCGAGGCCTTTGAGGCGGAGATGTCCTCATAATCCAACTCATCATGGATGCAAGGTTTACAAGTTGATCGAACCTGAGAAGCAATGGGCTGAAATGAAAAACTTGAATAAAGATCGAAGTTTGTTTGTGGGTGACTACACCAGCTTCTCTGCTTCTACTCTAGATATTCCCAGATGCTTGGGGAATCACATTTTTTTCTCATCAGATCCATACTTAGGGTTTCATCGATCCAAGATCAAGTTGTTCGTGAGGCTTCTCATGGATGTGGAGGTGGTATTGGTGGAGGTGATAGTCAGTGAACATGATGAGGTAGGGGATCTCAGGAAGCATCTACAGGTGGCAGACTTCCTTCTCTCTCCACATTATCTCTTTATGTATAAAATGTCTGTGATGTTCGAGAAAAGATCATTCAGCTGGCATGACATTTCGAAGGTCATACTATATGTAGTTCCGGTGCCGCAAGTGCTGGAACAAGAAAAAGATGTAAAGGTGTGGGTGACCTACCGTGGAAGTAAAAATTACTCTGAGAAGGATTTTGACACGGGGAAAATAAGTCGTCTCTTCCCCAATTCCTGGTTCAATTCCTCCGTACTGCATATGCCTGGGGTGTTCCATGAACTAATGACATCTAGTGGTCCACAGTTTACTCACTTGCAGATCGGGAGGAGGTGTAATACGTACACTAGCATATGCAGCGGTGATACAGTACAAGTTGTTAGTTTTTCAGGACTAAAATCATTACGGTCGTTCAAGGTGAATGTGATTGTGGATAATAAGGGAACTGTGGTGGATATGAGTCCTTTTGGTAAGGTGAAAAGGCTGAGGGAGGAGCTGAAGGAGAAGAAGCTACATCTCCCGCGACGGTATTACTTCATCCTGCTCGTCCAAAATGCTCAATATCTTATGGACGAAGAAGTGGAATTTGGGTATTACTTTATCCATCTTGACGATGTGATGTACGATGAAGATGGCACGATCAAAGTTGGCAATACGATTACTGTTAATATAAAGGTTTGTCCATACGTGATAATCAATAAGAACAAGAGAAGAAGGTTACGTTACAGCCTGTAGGGTATCCTGGTATTGGGTGTTTAGAGGAATGTTGTAAGAGTTTGTAATCTGTATCAACATATGTCGATTATTATATTTTTGCTCATTTGTATAATAAAAATTTCTGTTTTTCTAGAGTAACGTGTTAAATTGGATTCTTGAGACGATGGCAAAAGAATCAAATACGTATATATGTCAGCTAACAGATGACGTCATAAAGTTGACGGTTCTAGATACTTATATTGGGTCGGAATCAAATGTGATATTTTTAAAACTTAAAAAATAACAAACTTACAAGTATGTCAAATGTCATACACTGTTTACACGATTTTCCCGGTTATAATCGGAAGGTTCTTATCATTAAAACTCAATTTCACAATTGGTCATGGACCGCGTTGGCCTTGGGCTTAATTGCGAAACCCAAAAAGAGTGCAATGTCTGGGGAGCATCTACGTCGTCGTTTTGACGTTCCAGAACAGCGCTCTCTTCACTTCTTCAGGTTCTTCTTCTTCAAAGCTCTTTGTATACAACTTCAGTCCTGTAATGCCACAGCAAGAGACCCAATTCTACATCGACTGATACCCAATTTCCAAACCAAAGAGAAAGATCGACCTCAAATGGCTTACCAATTCTTCCTTTGGCCTCTGATCACTGTTCTATCCGCCTTTATCCTCAGAATCTCTCTACAAATATTCACCGCCAGAAGCAACCGCCACCGCGCCGTCGCATTCTTCCACCCCTACACCAACGACGGCGGCGGCGGCGAGAGAGTGCTCTGGTGCGCCGTCAAAGCCATCCAGGACGAAAACCCCAACCTTGACTGCGTCGTCTTCACCGGCGACCACGACTCCTCCCCTGACTCACTCACTTCCCGAGCCGTCGATCGCTTTGGAGTCAAACTACTTCACCCGCCAAAGGTACAGTGCTCGCTCTCGTACTCTATCAATATCTCTAATTCAATTTCCATTAACACCTAATCCAATTGATTAGGTGATGCATCTGTACAAGCGGAAATGGATCGAGGAAGCAACCTACCCTAGATTGACTATGATCGGGCAGAGCCTGGGCTCTGTGTATCTATCATGGGAAGCATTGACCAAGTTCACTCCAGCTTACTATTTCGACACCAGTGGATACGCCTTCACTTACCCAATTGCGAGGCTATTTGGTTGCAGAGTCATCTGCTACACACATTACCCTACAATCAGCTTGGACATGCTCTCTCGGGTTCGCCAGCGAAGCTCCATGTACAACAATGATGACTTCATTGCTCGGTGGTCTGTTTCGCACAAATGGTACATTGATGATGATAATGCAAATTTAACAAAAATGGCTGAGTTGTTGGTTTTTTTGTGTTGTTTTGTAGCAATTGGTTATCGCACTGCAAGATTGTGTATTACAATGTGTTTAGCTGGATGTATGGGAATGTAGGCTCTTGTGCACATCTTGCCATGGTCAACTCTTCCTGGACTCAGTCTCATATACAGAAGCTGTGGAAGATTCCGCAGCGTACTAAGCGCGTCTACCCTCCTTGCGATACTTCTGGACTTCAGGTTTGTGATTATAATTTTGTTTGGAAAACAAGCTTAGTTTGGTTATGGTTGAATTTTTAGCATACCTCATGTACCTGTTAAAAAAAAGTGCCTTTCTTGATCTTACAAATAATTTACACAAACATCAAAGGAAAATACTGATAACTGAAGAAGGAAAAAAGTAGGGAAAATGTCTTGAATTGAAGAAAGAATTGAAGGTAGCATAGCAAGGTAGGAGTGAGGACTAGAGTTTTCGGTTAGGCATACTAGTATGCACAATTTTGGTTAAAGAATTAGATGCTGCAGGCACAGAGCTGCATAGCACATGTAGACTTCAAGTGGTGGTATATAATCCACAGTGCAGCACCTCTAACTCGAAGGTGAATGCACTATGCAGATCATAATGAAAATTGCCAAAAAGAGTATGGAAGGATCATTATGAGAGCAAAAAAAAAAAGGAAGGAACAAGGTTACTCATGCCACCATTACTTCTGTTTTGCCAAAGAGCTCAGAGATATTAGTGTTGGTTTAAATAGGAAGCGAGGAAGGTATGATTTCCTTGTTCCTCTAGGATTTTCTCCCAATGAGAGGGAAGCTGGAATCTTGGGATGAAGATGTACTGAATATATTAAATCTTTTGAATTACAGTAAGAAGCATGAAAATGTTGAAACTTGAAAAGGTGATGACAGTGAGATGATATGAGACCAAATTTGAAATCTGGCACTTTAATTGCAGAAGAAAGTTATTTTAATTAAAATTTCATTTCTTTGAATTTAACAAGTGGCTGTCCACAGGTGCTTCCTTTGGAAAGACTAGCTGATCCTGCAAAAATCATATCTGTTGCTCAGTTTCGGCCAGAGAAGGTGGGCATATAAACCTTAATTGAGCACAAGGTACTAATAATTTGCGGCTCATTTAAGGAGCCTTTATTTGTTACTCCTACTGGCAAGTCCTTTTTACCTTTATCTTTCTTCTCAGGCACATGGTCTCCAACTTGAGGCCTTTGCAATTGCAATAGGGAAATTAGATGCACACTTGCCCAGACCTAAGCTGCAGTTTGTGGGTAGTTGTCGGAATAAATCAGATGAGGAAAGATTAGAACATCTGAAAAATAAAGCAATTGAGCTGAAGGTGGACGGGGACGTGGAATTTCATAAAAATGTCATGTACAGGTCTGTGCCGAGGATTTTATGTTCTGCATTATTTTAGGGTCATCAACCTAATCTAGTGACATGGTTATGTGGACATCTAGATAGCTTGTTTCTGTCCTACATCTCTTATAGTGCATTGTGTATTAACAAGTTGAATAGCTTTGGCTGGCTTGATCTATTGATTGCTTCCTAATATATGCTTGAACCATATAAGTAGAATTAGTATATTACGTAGCAATAGCTTCTGGACATATTTGCTTATGGAAAGGACTTGAGTTAATTTGTTTTCCACTTTTCTCAGTTCGTCAAATTAGTTAATTATTGTTGGTTTCTTACGGTACGTAAAGTCAGGGTTTGTAGTTTTCCACCTGTCATACAATATTTTCCTAAATCAGTTATAGCAGCTGTACTTCTATGTAGAAATTTACTTCCAACTGTTGTTAGTTAGCTATCATGCTTGTAATCATCACCCTATAATGGACTTGTAATTGCTTTCTTAGCCTCGGGTGGTTTCAAATCAACAGGGACTTGGTGCAACTTTTGGGCGGAGCCGTTGCAGGAATCCATTCAATGACAGATGAACACTTCGGAATAAGTGTTGTGGAGTATATGGCTGCAGGAGCCATCCCAATTGGTGGGCGTCTCATTTGTTATCTGAACTAACATCCTTTGTCGTGCCTTAGTTATATTGTACACTGATGTTGCTCATATTTTTCCCTTCATTCTTCAGCGCATGATTCTGCCGGCCCACAGATGGACATTGTTTTAGCAGAAGATGGAGAGCAAACAGGATTTCTTGCCCGCACTGTTGACGAATATGCAGATGCCATCCTCAGTGTCTTAAAGATGCCAGAAACTGATAGGCTCAAGATGGCTGCAGCTGCAAGGCGACGGGCTGCCAGATTTTCTGAGCAAAAATTCTATGAAGATTTCAAAGCTGCAATCTCTCCAATACTACCCTGTAATTCCACATAATGACTTATCACAGTATACATGTACCTTAATAGAAGAGAATTTTCACTAGCCTTTAGTTTTACAACATTTTTGTAATCCAAAGTTGGACCAGTGATTGAGAAAAAGTTGCAATTGGTGATTAATGACTGATCTTTTTCTTTTTCCCAGATGAAATTTAATTAGTAGTCTTCGGCTTTTTGATTGAAATTGGGTGTCAATCCATTAAAGTGCAAATGAGGGAACATTGCTCTTACAGAAAAATCTAAATTACTAGGTTCTTAAGCCCGAACCAAGCAACAAAACCTAACCCTAGAATATAAGAAGAATCTACAAGATTTTTTTGTATTTTAGAAGTCTATGGGTATTCAATTGAGATTTTAAACAGTTCATTAAATCTTAATGCATTTAATGAAGATTTAAAATTATTCACTCAAATCTGTCAATATTCAAAAATATACGGATTTTTAAGGATTTCATTAAATGGATTTTGAAGGATTTTATATTGTTTTTTATACATATTAAAACTCAATAACAATCAAATCACTTTTCAAGAGATTTTGATGGATTCTATCTCACTCAAAAATGAAGAAGCTCTTCACCAAAAAAAAAAAATGAAGAAACAGCCCTCAATAGGTGATACTAATCAATTTTGTCTTAAACCTATTTTCTCACTATCATCCTCTGCCTTTGCTCTCAGCTAATAATTAAAAATAAATAAAAATTATCACTATAGCTCTAGAAGCCTTTATCCTTCTAACTAATTAAATTCACTTCCAATGGTATTTTTAAGATGATAAATAGACACATGCTTCTTTTGTAAATTAGATATGAAATATATTATGTTATTAGTTTACTACTTTATTTTTTGTATAATAATTTGGCTGATTAGTTTTCTCATTATACACAACATAAAGAATGGTAGATTGCCATAGTTTTGTGTCATTGATATAGCATTATAATTGGATCCATACATCCATTGCTTAAATATTAAGGAAGAAAAAAAATCAACTTACCAAAAACATCATAAGGACTTGTAAAATTTAAATAAATACTAATAAATTAATCCATTAGAATCAATCAGAGTTCATATAGAATTTAAACAATCTATGTATTAAATCCATGGATTATAAAAACTCAAACAAAATCTTTTAAATCTAAGCTGAATACACCCCCCTAAAACTTTGATAAATTCATAATTTCAATTAAATAATAAATATCTCTCATCGGTTCTATCATAGCTACGACTCCTAGTTCACCAAGGATTAGTGGCTGATAAAAAGCACTAGCTAATGGAGATCTAGTCTCTGTAAGTTGAGAATTTGCTTAATCAAAGAACTTCGGGAATATGATGGCGGACTGTAGAAAACCAAATTGGCCAGAACTTCCCATTGACCTTTTGAATTGATTTTATCAAAATTATCCCTGAGGTACATACTGCATTTGAAAGCAGTTTCTCGTTCCTTCTACAACGCTGTCGACTATGTGTTACAGACGTCGTCCTCATCATTCACTTGCTTAGCAGAACCGCCATGGCTCTACCTTGGCATCGATGGTCATGGCTTTCGTTTTCAAAATCTTCATCAGGAATTCAAGTTTTACCACTTGAATCAGAACATCATGGCCGAGGAGTTTCGCGATCACGTTTGCCTAGGATCGTCCAGAGGTTGGCTGCTTTTTTTTAGCAGAACCCTAGATTTTACGCTCTTGAATCCTTTATCCGCAATTCAACTTCCACTCCCTCCCGGTACCACTTTTCCAGACTTCGTACTGGAGACTGCTTGCTTATATTATCGTGGAAGGTTTAGCACATTTAATGTATTGTCTTTGCAACCTTCTCTGGTTACAATCATGTACAGTTTCAAACGCTTTAATGCAGGGCCATACAGCATTGCATTTTGTACAACAGATGTAGATGGTAAGTGGAAAAGGCTGGATGAGCGTGAATGGTACTTAAATAATTGTTGCCATCATGATCAACTCTATGCATTACGGCAAGACATCAATACGGTTGAAGTATGGGATTTCTCGACTTCCTTTCCCATTAAAAAGATGGAAATCCGAGCGGATCATGCGCTTGGGGAGTATATAAACTATCATCAAATATGGCCGCAACCATGCTACATAACCAAAACAGCAGAAGATCTAATCCTCGTATCGAGGTTATTCAGAAAAAATTGTGTTTTTAAGCTGGATTACAATTCCGATGGTAGCTACAGATGGATAGAGACAGAGTCCATTGGCAAGGGTGAATTGTATTTGAATAGGGACCAGTCACTATTAACCTCAACAGCCGATGATGCTTCAGAATGCAATAAGAACTCAATTTACTTCACAAACTTTTTGAATTCAGGCAATGGTGCCTTTGGTTTATTTGCGTATAGTTTAAGAAAGAAAAAAGAAGAAAAGGTCCAAGATTTGGTATTTTGGTTGCCTCATGGATCTATTTTGTTTGATCCTAATCTTTCATTCTTTGTTAGGCTTTAATTGAGAAAAAGTTGCCATTTTGGTGATTGATGATTGCAATTTTGTAATCCAAATTAAGTAAGAAGATTTTGGTTAGAATATAACAAGAGATTTTAAGAAGTGTGTTGTAATCCACAGTTTCAGATGAGGGTTTAGGTGAGGAACCAATGGTTGTGCACACACTACGTAAACATCTCGCTCGAATTTCAATTTGCCCTTATAATCGTGGTTTTTTCGATGAGTTTTGGAGATGGGAACACGCAGTGGCGGAAAATTCTAAATATACTAAAGCTCATGTACTATTCATAAGCACTGTTTATAACAGCAGTGGAATGCCAGTTTTGCCCAAGATGTTTTTCTTTAATTACGGTTGTGCCATGCTGTGTTGACTGAGAAAGATCAAAGATGGAAAGAGATCGAAATCGATAAGAAAGAAGGGGCTGCGTTTCAAAAAAAAAAAAAGGAAGAAGGGCTGTGATTGAAATCAATTGTGATAGCGAAGGAGTGAGTGATGGAAATCGTGTTCTTATGTACGGAGGAGAGGGGGAGGAGGGCTCTAAGATTTTGATTGAGTTTGGGAGGGAGGACAAAAGGGAACGGGTTCTGCTTCCTGACCCATTTATCCAAACCAAAAACCAAAACATATGTCGGGGAGGTCTCCGTTGATTGGAACTTTCGATTTGGATTTTGAGCTATCGAAGAAGCGGGGACGCGTAGCGCAGAGAGCATTTCGTCACCAAATCGTTGAAGTTACTAGATGAATCGGACAAAAAGCAAGGAGGTAAATATATTAGATTGCCAGCATTTTAACTGCAATATATTAGATTATCAGCATTTTGGTTATTTGATATCTAAGAAAACCATGTTTTCTGCCATTTAGTGTGAGATTGTGGTTAATGTGTTTCATTTTATTAATTGCTGTCAATGCCATTTCTTGGTTCTCTGCTTTTGAAAGAACAAAAGCATCTAAAGAGGAACAAAATTTTATATTGAAAATGGCATAATATTCATGCTAATATATCTGTACAAAAATGTTAACTGCAATATATTAGATTATCAGCATTTTGGTTCTTTGAAATCTTTTTCTTATACCTGTTTTTCCTGTTCTTAGACCTGTTTTGGCACACACCCAGTTTGTTGTTTGTATTTAATAGCTTAAAGTTGAAGTCTTCAATCCTTTTCAGCCAGTTTGATGTTTTCATTTGGAGTTGTCAACTAGGATTTGGTGATTGTTTTCTTTGATTTTGGTACTTATTTGTATATGCCTTTATGTGGGTTTGCATCGTGGTAATGGAAATGTCTTCCTTTTGATCATTTGTGAACTACTTTAGTGGTATTTCCAATGGAAAATAGCTTATTGTGTGATTTGTGATTCTGTGTATTGGTTACTATTGATTGCAGAATTGATTCAAATGTGAAACTCACTGTGGTTACTATGCTCCATTCTAAACAAAACTATTGTTATTTTCTGGTTTGTTTTTGCTCACACAAATGTCAGACTGGAATCATTAGTTTTGAATTATAAATTTCATTTACAATTTTGTTTTCTGCTCTTAACATTCATCAAGGTTGTGTGGTAGTAAGCCCAGGTTTATAGATGTTCTTAACCGTAGATGATACCGTGATATAATTGTTTATGGATACAGTATTTGGTTGTTAACTTTAGAGCCTCTTACACGCATGATTTCTAGCGTCCAATTATGTCACCAGAATTTTGTTCTTATGTCCAACAACTATACTCTTTAAAGAGGTAATAGCCTACTAAACGGGACTTAAAGATGGTCACATTCAGGTCCATTTTTTAGTCTTTTGAATTTGTCTGAAGAGAGAGATTGGTCTCAAGTAGAAACCTGCATTATCAAAAACATTTGCACCAAATATTGATCATAACATCTGTTATAAATATCTATTCGCATTAGTTCCATGTCAACCATATTATCTCCATAAGAGATGAGATCAGTGATTTGATTATATGTCTAATATTACTTAAAATTCATATGCACACAATTAAAGCACCATGTTTCCTGTGGGACGAAGAAAGCTAAGTGAGGCTATTTCTTACATTTGAGACTCATTGGAATATTGAAAAAATTATATATTTTGGGTGATTTACCTTTTTGTTTATTATAATTTGCCACTGCTATTCTATTCGAGTACTGTGTGAATGCATTTAATATGGTTTAACTTTCCTTCTCTTTGCTTTTTTTGATATGAATGTTCTTCTATTATTTTTCTCTTAGGGCTTAGATGCTCTTCTTCCTTTTCACTTTCTTTTGTTTCTCTTTGAAGTGTTTTTATATAGTTTGTGTGTCAGCATTCATACAAATTTGAAGTTTGATTTGTCTATTTGAAATGATATGCTACTTAACAGATATTCTGTGGAAACTATATAATTCATTATCTGACTATTTATTTCTCTTTTATATCAAACTGCAGTTTTGAAATTCCTTCATGTAGCTCTAACTCTATTATCTCTTTTAAAGTAATAGGGAACCCAAACATGGAATAGTAACATCATCATCATCAGCACTGTATTTCGTGTAACTACAACTGGAGTAATCACTTTTTTGAACAAGCTCCAGCAGCAACTTTTGCTAGATTAACTTATAACCCTTTTGTAGAACTAGCTTTTTGCCCTTCTCAAAAAAAAAAAAAAAAAAAAAATACTAGCATTTTTGCACCAGCTCCAGTTGATTAGACTTCAACTAAAATGTTAAATGTATAAAAACTCTTTCACTATTTCAATAATATGTAATAATTTTCATTTTGTACTTCATCGTTCTAATCGGTTTACAAAAACAAATTCCGCAGCAAAGCGCGGGTAAAATTTCTAGTATATGATCTGTAGCTATAACACCTGTACGAATTCAGCAGCTCAGTTGTAACTTAATGATTTAATCAAAGCCGACAGACCTTCCTTGTCGGGTTGGGGCAGGCAAGGCTCAAACCCAACCCAAGCCCAAACATAGTTTTCTATAGCCCACACTCTTTCTTTCGGGTTGTGGCGTTGAAATGGATCCAGCCCAAGTTCTATCCTTACAAGAGTAGGCGTGCTAGGCACGCGCTAAGATAGGCTGTGGTGTCATCAGCTTCTCATCCCCTTTCCTTGGATTACAGACCATCCACTCCATTGCGCTACAACACAGACACAGTAACTCTCTCTTTCTCTCTCTCTCTCTAATGGTTGGGCCGTAGACGACCAGAAAATGGCTGTTTCATTCAACTCAGTACTTGGCTTCAATTCTACGGTAATTCTATGCTCCTTATTTCCACCATTTGTTTCTTTTTGATTGTACAAACCTCATTATCATAGTTGCGGTGGAACATTGTCAATTGGGTGTATTTCTATTATGAAGCTTTGGAATGAGCAGCCATGGATTTTTTTGTATTGAAGTAGATATTGGGTGGTGTTAAAAGTTAAAACTAAACATTAAAGGAAGAATCTTGGCTCAAGAATGGAACTATACATAAAACTAAGCTCAAGAATGAGTCTTGGCTTTTGTTTTGTGTCTTGAGGTTCGTAACTGTTAGGTCCTAAGATCATACTTGTACTATATAGTTGCTTAATTTTCTTTGAGACAACGATTCTGGCAGGAAAGGAAGGTTCCTTGGTGATTATGGACTGAGTTCCTGAAATTTACTTTGGCTGAACTAATATCCCTCAAAAAAAAAAATATCAGAAAACCAATTAATCTTATCCTGAAGGTTGTTTTGGTTCAGATAAGTTAATTCAAGTTTTAAGGAAAATTAGGGCTCTCCTTCTGTCCACATGTTATATTCCTATATCTTTATATAGGCGGTAGGTACAGTTTTTTGCTTAGTTATGTATTAAACAGTTCTGACCAAAAAGAGAAGTACTCAAGTCCAGTAATCAGGAGGGTAAAAATTTTACCTTTTGGAGCTTGGTGTGCTTTTGTGAATGGAAATAGGCTTCACTAGTAGACTTGATCTTTTGATGTATGGGGCAAATGTTTGTGTGCGCGTGCTATGAACTATGTTGTATTAGTGGAACAGTTCAGAAAACGATAGAGATGATTGTTCGAAAAATGGTTCTGCTTAGGGCAATTGGTTTTATATCTATATGAAAGGCTAAAATCTCTCTGTTTATGGTTATCGGGTTTTATGTGATCTATATATAAGTTGGCAACTTGCATTGATAGTTTACAATAGTTTTGTACTCTCTATTTGAAGTTACAAGCCAAGTACCAGAGTGTGTCAAGATTTTCTGCTGGAGCTTCTACACCAACAGTCACACAATTATCATCTTCATTTGGAACATTTCGGCCAAGAAGGCATATAAACCGAAAAAGATGGGGTTTATGTCTTTCCGTTGCAGATAGCAATCAGCTTACCACAGAAACTGGTGATAAGGCTTCTGAAACTACTTCAACTTCTCCATCTGAGGATCCATTACCAGCTGTGAGTTCTTCATCTTTGGGTGCTTGTGCCAATGATAGTCAGTTCCAAACTAGTGCCATTGACGAGCCTAGTTCTCAAACCTCTGAGGCTTCTAATGGATCATCGGTTAATTCAAGTCAGAAACAGGAGGAAGCATCACCTCCACCAAACTCGCAATCTAAATCAAAAAGATCACCACTAACAGCCAGGGAGAGACTGAGGGCAGCCAAGGTTCTCAGCCGTTATAACACGGAGTCAAAGCCAGCTAGAAAGAAATCAGATAGGAGCAAGACTGTACTAGACGCTGCTAGAGCGAGCGACGGTGGGAAGAGAAGATCTGGACTTCCACAGGCCCCTACAAACATTTTCGACGACAGCAAACGAGGAATGCCAAAGGATGGCCTAACTTGGGATTTTCCAGGGGGTGCTGATTTGTTTCTAATCGTCTTCTCGTTTGTTTTCATCAGCACGGTGATGTTTGCTACCACTTACTTTGTCTGGAAAGTTGGTGCCATCCATTTTAATGAAAATTGAGTTGAAGAAACTGCGATTGGCCTAGTTTCATCCAATCAATCCACCTTGATGCATCTCAACATTTTTGACAAGATATACATGTCAATGTACAAAGATTTGCACGGTCAATATTTGTATCCGTTACTTGAAATTTACTGCTCCTACACTTTTATAGCTTTGTTTCTTTGAAGTGGAAAATGTGATAGAAGCTATTAAATTCCTTTGAATCCTGCCTTGATTCTTTACCTGTACTGATTGAAAACGAACCATTTTACGCAAAATCTAATTGAACCTAATAGTGTACTAGCCCTTAAAAAAAAAAAAATTGTGGACTAACTAGATTTCTTTGTTTGATCCAACATTCAAAGAACAAGGCCATGTGTTTATCATCTTTATCGTGCTTGTGTACTTGTAATCAGTCACATGGTTCATTGTTATTATCCATGAACACTCACCACAGTAGACTAAAGCCTAACCGCTTAGCCATTCGTCGATTTAATCATGGCTCCTACCGACGTTATAATTTTGCAGAAATTGTTGAAGCAATGGGACCCGAAAAGACTGCTGCACTTGATATTTCGATTTGGTGTAAACACCACACAAATTATGAGAAGAAAATGGGAACTCTGCAAAGCGAGTGGCTGATCAGATGTCGAATCAATCTTTAAAGTCGTCTTTATGTCGAATTACAATGTTTGAGTGAATTCGAGGGCCCTATATATCTCCGGCCGGTGATTCTTATTGAAGCCTTTTGTCATGTTGTGGAGTACAGCACAGGAAGAAGACAAACCAAGCCACTAAAACTGGTGGCAACTTGAAGCTTCAATGCATACAAGAAATTTCTCAGTTGGATTTGTAAGGATTGAAAATTGATAAAGAACTTGTCATCAAACATGTTATGCTTTGAAGCTTTCTACATTAATTAATACATTATTTGCGTTACCATTCACGGTGTGATAACATAACATACAAAATGAGTATTGCAAAACGAAGAATAATAGAGAGGATCATAGTGGTTCCAAGGTTACTACCTTAGATACTTTGGAATGCATACCCCAAAGAAGATAGTACGGGAAGAAAAATAATTCATATCCTGGATAAGGATCAGGGTACAAAGAAACAGGCTTGTTCTACCAGTACAAGAGGTTTTGCCCCAGTACATCAGATGATACAACTCATCGAACGGTGCAAAACCATATTGGAGAGTGGAATTTTTCTGTGTTTCTTGGATTTCAGACGGCATCTAGTTCTAGTATATTGAAAATCTACTTGTCGGGATATCAATCCCTAAGTTCATGATCCTTGTTACTCACAAGTCACAACTATTACCAAGTCGATGTATAGACAACAGTTCCTATACAATCATTTAGTGTAGTATTTCTATGTCGTTTTCACTCTTTCCATTTTTATCCAATTTTCATCAGCAATATTCGCATTTGTGCCTAGGCAATTCATAACTCTCTTTCTTCTAAGAGCTAGCACTGTTATTTGTACTACAACTTGCATTGGTTGAGACGGTCACTTTCTTAATTATGTCATAAAATCTCAACAACTATATCATTTTCTAAACCCAAATCCAAATACAGTGAAATTAAACTGGTGATTTGAGAAAATACAGTAGAATTTATAGTGCACTAAGCAATTCAGGAAAAGAATTCATATTGAAATGACAGGCAGATACTGCCAAGAAGAATTTTCATTTGACAAATTAAAGGGGTTTATGGATAACCACTAGCAATCACTTTCAAGATGCGGAGATCACACATTATTTGCTTAGTGCAAGGAACAGTAGATCTTGATTGTATGAAATAAAAGGGGCAAAGAGGGTGGGAGGTTCTAACTTTTGGCCATGGAGAAATGTTATTATGCTGAAGGGCCAAACTGGGTTGATCAGTACCAGACTGCAAGAGCAGTGAGCAAAGAGTCTTCTTCTTTCCAAGTTCCATGCCCTCATGTGAGTCATGTTTCTAACTCTACTCAATTCCAGTTCTCTGGACGGTTTCCACCTTCATGGTCTTCAACGGCCGAAGGGATTGCCGAAGAAGATAGAGCTGCCAGTGCTTCTAAGAGCCATAGCCAAGCCGAGAAGCGGCGCAGAGACAGAATCAATGCGCAGCTTGCTACTCTTAGGAAACTAATTCCCCAGTCTGACAAGGTAAATTGATCTCATCTCCCTCTCACACACCAACATGGAAGATCTTGCATGCAACCGTTTTATATAATCCGTGTCTTAAGTTTTGAAGGAGTCGCATGTCAGTTATATGACCAAGATTGTGAGATAGTGGTTGTATACATGCATCGATTACATTTTTCATATTTGCTACTTGAATAGTAGGTTTATAATCTCTAAAATATGTTTGTCACAATTTTTGAGTGAAATACAAAGCTTACAAGTGGTTTGATGCTAGGCTAGCTTTAGGTGTGTGTTTAATTATGTAAATGTTCGACGCATTAGAAACTGATATGGAACCTTGATTTGATTGTGAAGATGGACAAGGCAGCTCTATTGGGAAGTGTGATAGATGAAGTCAAGGATCTTAAGCGAAAAGCAATTGAAGTGAGCAAAGCCTTCATGGTTCCAACTGAATTTGATGACTTGACTGTTAGTCAATGTGATCTTGCCCGTGAGGGTACTCTTATAAACTCCACCAGCATCAACAAAATCAAGGACAATAGTATTATGATAAGGGTATCTGTTTGCTGTGATGACCAGCCGGAGTTGTTCACGGAGCTCATTCAAGTACTCAAACGCCTAAAACTGACTGCAATTAAAGCCGATATTGCCAGTGCCGGCGGCAGGATCAAAAGCATTTTAGTCCTTTGCTCCAAGAACAGCGAAGAGGCCGTCTCCATAAGCACTCTCAAACAAGCTCTTAAGTTGGTCTTAAGTAAAATCGCTGAATCATCGGCAACCCCAAATTTTCGAATTAGAAGCAAGAGGCAGAGGTTCTTCTTGCCCTTCCAATACCCAAAGTAGATAATTTTCTCAAGATTCTCGAGTCCTTTGGTGATTCAATGTACTGCAGTATTACTCCCTATTGCTCATTGTGTATTCTCGAGTCCTTTGGTGATTTAATGTGCTGCAGTATTACTCCATATTGCTCATTGTGTTCTTCCCCCGGGAGACATGATTCAATTATGCATCGTATGGACATGTGGAATGCAGAAGGTATAAGACATATGACATAAGGCGGTAGGCACGATATATAGTGATCATCATATTGCTTCCCTACCACATGAAGAAGTGGAGTTCATTCTAGGACCACTTATTTTTTTGCTTCATTGATAGCAACTATGCCTTTCCTCATCTCAACATCATTAGAAGATTGAACAAGAAGTAGATGATTTCCTTAGTTCCTTATCTTCCAAGAAGTTTTTCTTTCTGACAATTTTGCATAAATTGTGATGGAAATAAAAGAACAATGTTATTTGCACTCTTTATTTCTTGTTATGCACTCTTTATTGTTTATATAAAATTAAAATAAAACTCTCAATTAAAAAAACAAAAACAACAACAACAACTTCACACGACCATGATTTCTACTCAAAATTATGAATTATAGCACACGAATTTTGGATATTTTTTTTATGATTTTTCAAAATTGGAAAACAAGAATTAATAATAAGAAACCAATTCGATATTTCAGTGTTCCGCAAGTTGAGACATATTTTGAAAGTCATGCTCTATAAATACTACAACTAAATTCAACTCATGTAGAGCTCACTACACCCTTATAACTAATTTTTCTTCTCTATATTCCTATTTTATTCTCTCCCCTCTCATTATCAACAAGCTGAAAGTGTGAATATAATGGGCCAAGCTAATTGATCTCTAATGGGCAGCATTACTTAACAAAACCTGGCATGTCAGTATGTCACACATGGTGATCCAATATAGCTAATTGATCTCTTGCCTGGTTTTTCTAGGCAGGAGATAAAACAGATTCTAGATAACGAGAACAAAAATCAAAATGAAAAGGGAGAAGAGGATTAAAACTTATTAACTAGTCATGTTTACCACAACAGCTATTTTCTCTATTCTCTAACTACTTAACTAACTAGAACAAATCTCCTAGTCACAAACTTTGGATCAGAGTTTTAGTGGGTAGTCGTTGAAAGAATAATCTAGTTGTAAAATTAAACTGACATGTTTTACCTACTTTTCCATTCCAACTCCATTTTTGCTTTGAAACTATGACCTCAAACATATCAAAACAATGATCAATAAAAAACAATACATATTTTATTTACTTTTTAACCGCAGAACCAACTCCCCCCATATGTGTCCATTTTAACTGAACAGTAGGCTGTTACGGGTGACGACACTATCACTATCACTATCACCCCCACCTAATTCCCGCCGTAACGGCGTACTCTCCGTTTGGTCAGTTTCTGGGCGCACACTTAATGAGTTCTGTTCCGCTTTGCTTAGAAACCGACAACCGTTACGCCTCCTCCTCTACTCAGACTCTTCTTCCTTGTCATCACCACCGTCCATGCAGAAACAAGGTCATCCATTGACGGATAAGATGAGTCGTGAAGATTGAAGGGGAAGCTCTAACCTCCAGATACCAGAACCAAAACCCACTCCTTAAACCTCGAGTACTCCTCCTCCATAATGATGACGATGCAGAAAATGAAAATTATAAATAAAATAAAAATGGAATCAGAAATTGGGAAACGCGTTTGAAGTTAATTTCTGTTATGTGAATAAGAGGGCGGTTTTACGGTTCATGCATGCCAACAACCCCTCCATTCATTCATCAAAAACGGTTAAAAAACTCATCTCTCTCTCTCTCTCCAACTCCATCCTCCATTTCTTCTTCGAAACTCACAAAGGGCACCATCTAAATCTTCTTCTTCTTCTCATTACCCAAAAAAAAAAAAAAAAAAAATCTTCTTCTTCTTCTTCTTCGAAACTCACAGACACCATGAGCGGCGGTGGTGATAATAGAGTGAAGGGGTCGTGGAGTCCTCAGGAGGACGCAACGCTGATCAAGCTGGTGGCGGAGCACGGCCCGCGCAACTGGTCCTTGATCAGCTCCGGCATCCCCGGCCGGTCCGGCAAGTCGTGTAGGCTGAGGTGGTGCAACCAGCTCAGCCCCGACGTGCAGCACAAGCCGTTCACGCCGGCCGAGGACGCCGCGATCGTCCGGGCCCACGCGCTCCACGGCAACAAGTGGGCCACCATCGCCCGGCTCCTCCCCGGCCGCACCGACAATGCCATCAAGAACCACTGGAACTCCACGCTCCGGCGGCGGAGGCTGGCCGAGTCGAGCTCGGCTTCGTCCGAGTCGAACTCGGCAGCGTTGAAGCGGTTGATTGGTGCCACGTCGGACGAGCCGGAGATGAAGCGGCAGTGCTTGCGTGGGGCGTCAGCGGAGGAGGATAGTTTCAGAGCGGTTGCGGCAGGAGTGGAGGGCGTGCTGACGTCACTGACGCTGTCGCCGCCTGGGGAGAAAGTGGAAAACGAGGTCGTTTTGAAGAGTGAGGAGGTGGGGGAGGAGGAGGAGGAGGCGGTGGACGACGAGGAGAAATGTACGGTGGAGATGGAGGAGACGTGTCTGATGACGATGATGCAGCGGATGATAGCCCAGGAGGTGAGGAGCTACGTCGAGAGCTTACGGGCCGAGAATGGGCTTGCATTTGGGCTTCAGTCGACGGTCCAAAATGATCCAAAATGTTGACGAAAGGTTCATCGGAATGTTTCGGTCCTTTGCTTTAGTTCTTATGGCGTCTTTTAGTTATGACTTGACGTTCTGAAATGGTTGCGTTGTTCTCTCTCTTATTTAGAGCTTGTTAATGACTAGGAGTTGAATTTCAGGCTAGCAATATGCTAAATATAGCTCAAATTTCCCATAAGAAAGAGACTGTCAGTCTTTCAGACTACAACGGCAAATTATGTTAAATCTCCAGATAATGCGTGTATTGACTACAATGGCAAAATAGGTTACATATTGATGTTAATTGCTTCATTAAAAAACCGCTTATTGAACGGTACCATACAGACTTCAAGTGAGGTTTCTCTGGACATCACAATGATCACATTAATATTAGTGTTCCGTTGACGTAATAACTAATGAGACGCCGTCCCTGATAAACACTAAAGGCTTTGAAACTGCTGTGCAATTGCTTCACTTTTAAAAGTCTTCTACTAAGCAAAATGGTAAAATTTTCACTTTCCCATTTTGGAACAGTGCCTTCTGAAAGACTGAAATGGCAAAAATAACATAGATGCAGGCAATTATGTGTTAATGCAACAAAGAATATCAAGCGATCATGCATTTTCCAAACAATTACACCACATATAATTGCAACAGTGAAGGGTGCGTAAACACCTGATAGGATCTGACTGATCAAAATTCGGTCACCATAAACAACCAGAAAATGCTCAATCAAGTACAAACACGGATTAGTTCCAATTCTAAAAGAAGATCGGCAGATCCCAAATTTTGCATTTCTAACAACAAATATTTAACCTAGGCAGCTAAGACACTGAAGAAAACTATGCATATCCGCTGGACGAGATTCTGAAAATACACATGAAATTTGTCTACTTCTAGTCTCAGACAAGCAAGCAGCTAAGGCATATCAAAATTGACCTGCTGCAGCTCATTCTATTTTCTTCAAACACAAAACAAAGCAAGAACCTCATTAGAATGCTGCCCTAGGACACAACTCATTCAATACTGTAAACAGAACCGTCTTCACAAAGCTATTAATGGGATCAAACTCCGATTCCTCTACCTATCAGAGCGAAGATGACACACAAAAACCTCCATCAGCAGAACCAATACACTGATAGCTCAAATCTCTAAATCACAATAAAATCCCATTGGCAATATAACACGAGATCCAAAAACACAAACCCATATATCATGCGGGAGACGGCAATAGATATCATGAAAAGCAAAATTAAGTTCAAAATCCGACTGAATTAAGCAAAATGTGTTCAAACACAGTACAAATTTATAAAACGTTCTACTACAACTGAACTAATCGATGCTGATTACTTGATTAGAAAGACGAAAACAAGGAAATTCCGGCGAGCTGAACGTCGATCGATGAAGGCCACTACTTAGATCTCTGTCTCATCTTTCGGCGCTTCCTCTTCAACCTCCTCATACGCTTCTTCTTCCACTGAAACACCACAAAAAACAATCATGAACAAAGAGAATAACAGATCAAGATGAAAAATCGAAAGACAGAGAAAGCTAAATCACTGAGCTAGAAAGAGTTTACCTTGGCCCTCATGGAGTCCCTGAAATGAGATTCGCTTCCAAAACCCTAGTTGTGGAGAGAAGGCTGCACTTTCTGAGGAAGTGATAGCGGCTTTGGGAGGGGTCTGGATGAGGTAGCGTTGCGACTATTTATATTGAAGGAAGAAACCCTAAAGGGCTTAGTCGGCATTAGATTTGGGTTGGGCCAGTGCTTTACTACCCGCCTAAATTCGGTTACGTAGTAACTCTGGGCTAATGGGAAAGATATGTTGGACCATCCTAATGCCTAATGGAGTGTTAGGCGGGTTTTGAAAGTGCGAAATTGGTGGCAGTAGTGATTAGGCCTAAGCACTAAACGACTCAGTTTAACCCGGCGTCAAGTCGAGGGAGATTTTTCACTTTGATTCAGCATCAATTTCAAACTATATGGAGAATTTCGACTCTCGTTCAATTTCAACACGTCACCTTTAATCACATATCGGGGAAGCAAATATGGTTGCAGATTTCTTGGCAAACTTGGGCCAATCATCTTCAAAAAAATTGTATTTGATTTGCCGATTACACTTCTTCTGTAATACCGCTACTGGTTTTTGATACTATGATGTACAAGATCCCTTGAGGATATTCTCTTTAACGTATTCTGTTTAAAGGAGGAGGAAAAAAAAAAAGATTAGAGGAGTGAGCCCATGTGGAAATTTGGAGTCTAAGCTCTTTGCATCCGAATTGATCTGGTTTCCATAATAAGATTTTTGGGACGAAAAATCGAACTAAATTGTATTGATTTTTTATTCTTCAAAGTTCAAACCAAACATTCCATGTTCTCTTTGTCTATGTGTTCCATTATGACATTTCTTTTTCTTTTGAGTGTACATGGTCATTGTACATCGACCAAGAAAAATCATAGTTGATAAGATAGACAAAATAAATGATTAAGACACCTGTTATTACAAATGATACATGTCACTTGAGAAGTCAAATTTGATGTAGCCCTCTTAGGCATACTATAACAACTTGCTGAAGTTGGGGAACATTGGTGGTGGAGACCAATTATTTGTCCATTAAAATCAAGAGATAAGTAAAATCACTACATTCTGTGTATGGGTTAGGTTGGATTTAGGTAATCTTGGAGGGGCACAAATATAAATTTGGCAAATCAAGGGGCTGTGTAGGTCAACGAAAACCATCGAAAGGAATAGCACACCGGATTGGAAACTCTGCTACAAAACATAACAATTTTGTGCCGTTGTTTTAAAGCAAAAGAACGAACAAAAATCATCGTAACGACTAGCTAGCACACCGGATTGGAAACTTTCCTCTGCTACAAAACACCGGACATTCGTTTTCTTTTAAAGCAAGAAAACGACTTTCTTTCTGAAACCCACTTTGAGTTGTGACTTGGCCAGTTGGCCCAATAGCACCCTTGCATGCATATAAACAAACTAGTCGCTCATCATAGATTCCATTCAAGTTTATATTCAACAAAGCAGTTTTGGACATTCTCAAAGAAAAAAAAACAAAGCAGTTTGAACAAGAAAAATGGCAATAATTATACCAGAAAAGAATCTACAAGATCGGATACTATTACAAGAATTTAAACTATGCTAAGATAATAAAGAATTAAATTGAAGTCGATAAAGTATACAATTAGTCACTGTACGACAATTTGCAGAGCGTCATCGGAGTTTGACCGGAGAGAAGTACGGCAGAGCGGGCAACTGGACTGAGCGCTCAGCCAAGTGTCGACGCAGTCAGAGTGGTAGCAATGGCGGCACTGAGGGAGGACCTTAACCTTCTCGCCATCTTCGAAAGCTCCGAGACATATAGAACACTCACCGCAGCCAGCCGCCTCCGAATTGCCGGAGGACTGGTACAAGATTATCGGCAAGCCTCGAATCAGGGTAGCGTCGAGGCCGCGCGGCTTCTCCGGCGGCGCGTTCGGCCCGTGTGAAGAGGAAGGTGAGTTGGAGGAGCGGTAGCCGCAAACCCATCTCGCGTAGAGCAAGAAGACGGTGACGAGGAGGACGACGGTGAAGAGGATCACGACGAAGAAGAGGGTACGGCCCTTTACTTGGAACTCTTTGTCGTCGAGGACGGTGTAGTGGCCATGGAAGGGTCCAGAAGAATCTTTAGTCGACATTTAGGGTTTTGGTGGTGGTTATGATTTGGTTGGAAAAGAAGGGATGGTTTATATAGGCAGTGGTGGTGGCGGCATTGTAGCAGTAGCTACAAGTAGAATTAGCTAGTTGCTTCACACAGATCTTGGATGAGTGTTTAATTTATAAAAAGAAAAAGAAAAAAAGATAAGTTTTTGTAAGAATCTTGAGAGGGGCTAATTGGATTTCTACAATTGGAGGGTGCATTGACTTGGAAAAGATATTTTCTATTTTCCTAACTTTATCCTCAAACTTAATCAATTTGTGTCTCTCTGTTTTTGTAAGGGCCTCCTTTCATGATTAATTTTCAAAGGGATGGAGTTTGTTTTCACAGCATGTCTTTTTCTAACTCATCTTTATTAGCTTTTGGTCTTTTCAGTAATGATCAACCCATCAATTACTAATTAAAAGAGTATAAATCACCTTTATATGTAAATTTAAACAGTAAAAAATAAAATAATTTAACTTAAAAATTATTTTTCTTCATCATTAAATTTAAATTTAATGGTTGAACATAATTTTCTTGATTAATTATTTATCAGTGACCATTGTTATTGGTCTTGCAGTATTCTAGCAGTTGTTAAACAGTTGAATTTGTATGGGTGATTTTAGTTCATTCAAAGAGACTAAGTGGTTAAAAAAAACTAAATTTGATTTATGCGGTAAGAGATAAGATCTGGATTGATAGCTGTGGTGATTTCTTCCGCCAGTTACCTATTTCATTGGACAGGGTGTGGATGTTTCTTGCCTGCCATTCTCAGTGCAAAGAAGTGATGGATATTGCGCGTTACTCATGATTTTTGACAGAAGATTACGTTTACACAAGATGGGAATGTAAAGAAATCTTTTACCTAAAAAATACTGTAGCCGAATCCCACGCAATACGTTTAATTACCTGCGAACTTTTTTGATTTCATCTTTATATCTGCTAGAAGATTTCAAAATTTTGGACGAACCTCGGTTTCCATTCTTTAATACAAAATTAATGGTTAATATGCTTTTTGATCCGATGTCAATAGTTATTACCATTTTTGTAGGTCGATTTTGGCATCAACTTAATTTCTACTGTAGGGATCCAATGTGAAAAGCTGTAAGAACTTAGAAACTAATGACTTAAACAAGAGGAAATAAAGTTAACCAGAAGAAAATTTTGTTGCGAATATACGCGTTACTCGTGGTTCTAAAAGCATAGTCTGAATATGTGTGTGTGTGTTCGACTGTTTTCGTGTTTTACCTTTTTTGTCTCATAAAACATAGGAGAACAAATTTGCTCACCAGTGGATGGTGAGCGGTACAACCACCCGTTTACACAGCTGTTTTGGGTTATAAAACTATCATTTATGTTTGATACCGCATGACAGCTTCATAAAAAGATGGATGTATCGAATCACTACGAAACTGGGGTGATAACAAATTTATTTTCCGAGTCCTGAGGCATGGTGAGAAACTGTTTAGCATGTTTCTGGAAACAGCAAGAATTTGATCACTAATGATTTGCATGTTTGGATGTCTAGTTGTTTTACCACTTCCTTGTTCATTGTTATGTGCTTTTTGAGATAGGAGCCTCATAAGAATGTCACTAGCTGCATGGATCACTAGTTTGTGACTAATTAGTGGTAGCAAACTACTTAAAAGTAGTACCAATTAAATTACTAGAATGTGGGGGGAATGAGTATCATGAATTAATCCAGCCATCCAGATAACGAAAGGTCAGATAACTCAGATTAATCTTCGAAGGGACGTTTTCGTATGAGAACTACGTATTCCATCTCCAATATTATCCGACTTATATATACGTACACACACATACAGAGTTTGCAATTGGTAATTTGATCCATACATATCTTAGAACACATAACTACTATAGGGCACCAAAGAATATGATCGAATTAGTGCTAAGCTGGCAAAAATAACAAACATGGGTTCCATTAATTATCAGCAATGGATTATATATCTTGGACAGTAATTTATCGAATATATGCTGTTGTTGCACTTGTTTGTTTTCATTGTCCTGTTCCCAGTTTGAAGTTCATCAAAATTAAACTAGTAGCAGCATGTAATCTAACCAAGAAACAGTAGACAGAAAGCTCAAGCGCTCCCATTTCCTGCTATGCTTAATTGATTGGAACAAGAAGACAGCGTGCTTCTTATGTCTAATGTTTTTTAACTTGGTTGGTACTCGTACGTAAATAATTGTTGTAACTTGTAAGCAGCTGCCTTGATTCTTCTTGCGTGTTACTTTGTCTATACGATCTTTTTCGGATACGATTAATATTTCTTTACCCAATAAAATATATCTTGCTCCGACAGATTAAGATTTGCACTTATAATAGTAGCCTGATCACCATAGCACTAGAACCAGAAGTAGGCCTTTGATTCTTAAGAGTACCCCAATTGTACATGCAAGCTCTTATTAATTATTGGGTTGGAACTAGTTGGGTGGGCACGTACTCAATAGTTATCTGAAATATTTGGCTAACATTTCAAAGACTAAAAGGAGGGAATCGCAGACCTAGTTGGGGATTCTAAAAGAAATTAAAGAGATCATCATTACTGCTTGTACTTAATATTTACGCTGCAGAAAGGCAAAATAAAATAGACACAGTGTACAGTTGTGGTACTCTCCAATTGTCCAATTCCATCAAAATAGGAGGTTCCTATCACTTGATTGTTACGTCTTTACTTAATTGATCTTAATCCACTCCATACCATGTATTGAGAATAAGATGTTGGATGTTTTTCTTTCTCAGATGAATAAGATGCTAAAAGTTGCACCGTACGTAGTTAGTGTTTTTTAGAATCGATTAAATATTTCAAATCATTTCAGGATTTAGTAGATAATTCTTCTATCCAACCGTCAATATTTGTTGACACAAGTGCATGTCGACAAGGGCGTAGCCAATAGGATGAGAAGGGTCAGATGACCCCTCTCAACTTTTGAAAACTTTCCTAATTGGCTTAAATTTAAACAGCACCTTATTAGTTGAGATTTTAGATTTTAGTTGACCTTTTGTGAGAAGATGGGCTCATTGGTCTAGCTGAATACATTTATTCTCCAATAGAGTCTTCTTTGTATTAAGACTAACGTACCTTATTCCGGAAAAAAAAAAAAAAAAAACAAAACTTTGACAATAGACCGACTACAATAACACATTGGACTATTCTTTTTCTTATATTTTTACTAGGCATCTCAAAAAATTTTGGGATAAATAAATTCAATGTAATATATTCATCTTTTAAATTGAAGCTATTTTGCTGGACAATTGTAATCGTAACTAAATGAAGTATTAATTATCTGATAATTCTTTCAGTATTAATTATCCGATAATTCTTTAACATATAAGGTAAATTTGGCTATTAAAATTTTGACCCTCCTCGATATAATTTCTAACTACGCCATTGCATGCCAGTACATTGAATACTCTCTCGACTTTAATCAAGCTAGCTAGGTGAAGATTGTTGACATATGCTGATCAGTTTTAATATATATTCTCACATCAAATGTTGTTTATGTTGATCAATTATAAATATGCAGATATTTGTATGTAGAGTCTGCTTAAGAAGTAACGTGTCACGCCCCTGATTTTTAACACAAATAAAAATCGATGTACCCATAATTATATATGCGCGATGGTTCAGCCATCAATACCAAGTACCTAGAAAAAAATTTCCTTTCAACTTAATACATAATGATGCCCTAAACCCACTACATAAATTTTGACTCGCTCCATAGAGTCATATATCATATAAGCTTACGAATTAAATCGTCAACAACAAAATAAAACGTAAATGCTCCTCAGAGCTTACTATAACGGAAGTTTAAATAACGGTAGAGTCACAAAATTAATTTCCTACCGTTAAGTTGCAGGTACGCTACCCCAACTTCAGCCACGATTTTTCCTGACCTGCAAGATAACCCCTACACCATTGAATAGTGCACCGAGTTTCCATACAACAAACTCGGTAAGTTTGTGAAATCTCGTATGAGTAACTCAAAACCAGCAACAAAAATACATGCTTAATGTCTCCTAAATCTTACAGTTTAAAGCATATCTCAAAGCATCAACTATCAATTCCAAGTATTTCAATAGCATGCATCATAAGTCTACTCATTACAGAGTTTATATGCTCATGTCTAAATTCAACATTCAAAACCATGATCATAGTTTAAAACAAAACCCTTCAAGTAATGTATTGAAATCATATTTGATACTCAAAGGCAGACTCCCAAATCAAAATATCCAAAGTCATTGCAATGCAACTCAAGGAAGCAACTCACCCAAATGATAAGGAGAACAACTCACACTTTGATTTCCTTTCAAATCGAAACAAAAGAAAGCAACTCACACCTTGGTTTCTTTTAAACATAAGATAGAAAGCAATTCACTCATTTGTTTCTATCAAATCGTTAATAAGGAAAACAACTTGCACCTTGTTACCTTAAAAACCGTTAATAAGGAAAGCAACTCACACATTATTCCTAAAAGCACGCAACATAGAAAACAACTCACTCCTTGATTTCTATCAAATCGTTAGTAAGGAAAACAACTTACACCTTGTCCCCTTAAAAACCGTTAATAAGCAAAGCAACTCACACCTTATTCCTTCAAAGCACGTGATCTCACAAGTTAGATATAACCTTGCACCGTTACCCCATGAATCAAAGAATGTGTCAGACAGACTAGAGCTCTAATTAAATTCGTAACCACTCATCCGATCAAAGACGTGATTACCCAATATTCTGCCCAATGTCATAGACCTTCGTTCCTAGAACTTTTCAATCCCATGGATCAAAACATTCAAGCAGTCGCACAAGACTCAAAATGTTACACAAATCTCAATGCTTTCAAAACAATCGAAATCAACATTTCCATAATCATTGTTTTCCGGAAAAGCCATAACACAAAACAATAAAAAACATCACTTCATGCATATTGTTTTCATACACAAATCTCAACACTTTTCAAAACAATCGAAATCGACATTTTCATAATCATTTTTTTTTCCAAAAAACCATAACACAAAACAATAAATGAGCATCATTCATGCATATTGTTTTCATCAACCCACATTTCTCCAAAATATATATATTTCACATCAATATATATATATACACACACACACACACACACACATAGGCATTCGCTCAGGAATGCCTACTAATACCAACTATAGTTCACAATTGAAATTCCGAGTAAAATATAGTATACTTAAACTCATTTTCTTACCTATGAGCCGCAGTCTTATGGACCGTAGTCAATCAAATTCATATCATTTCAAACAAATATCATTTTTAAAAACTTTTCGCAATTTATAAATTAATTCCGAATAATAAATAATTCCGTTCATAAATGAACATTGTGAGATTACTCACCTCGAAATTCTCGCTGCGTCTTCACACCACTAGACTACTTACAGAAGGCCCTCTGTCAAGCACCTAAGGAAATGAGCCTTGGTTCAGTCAACGAAGCACAATAAAATAAAGTTCGAATCCCCAAATCGAACTAAAATATCAGAGTAACGCCAATTGAGGCGAAACCACTTCCAGGATCTCCCAAAGTCTCTAGAATGCATCCACGATCGATGTATCCAAACCACAACTCGATCGGACGCTCGAGTTTTCACGGATCAAATAAATCAAACGGTCTGAAACCGTAAATATAATAACAATTTCAAACGAACTCCAAAATTACGTATAATATATTCAAATGCTCGTATCGACGAGTAGATCGATATTAGGAACAAAAACTGTCCATGAGGTGGGCGAAACCCGCCGGAAAACACCATCACCGTGGCGGCGGTGCCTCCAATCCAAAGTCGAAATTTAACAAAACTTCCAACATGAAAGTTCTTCATCGGAACTCCAATTTCAACTTTCATAAATATATCAAAGTCCAATTATAAATCAATCAATCGAATTTTACCATAGAAGTCGACAGATCCGATGAACCCTAGTTTTGAATTTGATCAAATTCGATCTCCACAGATGAAATCGATGCAACCCACCTTGGGGGAAATGATCTACATCCCTTGAAGTGCAAATTCCCTTTTGGACCATGGTCTAAAATAAACCATGGTCTAAATATTTAGACCCTTAGAAGGTACTATTCATCTAAATAGTAAGGTCTATAGTTTTTCTAACTCTGATCGTGTGATGTCTAAATTATTTTTTTGAAATAAAAGCTGATGCAGCTGCCCTCAAGACTTCATTAATGTAAGTGCTGAATACAAAGGGGGACATAAAGCCTAAACCTCGAATAACTAGTAACGAGAGAACAACCCGAATAATAACAAGAGCTCCCACTAATCATATGTATTCAAACATGCACCAACTAGCAAGGGTTGACATACCAGATATCTGAGAAACTCTCTTTGCTTCACCAAGGTGACATACCGGAAAGATAACGCTCATATAAAGCCATAGAACAATTAAACCTGCTTTCCCACTATGTTGTCGGCCAAGACTAACTCTGGCAACACTAAGTTTCATCCTACTGCGAGGAGGTTACGCCCATTTGATAAAGACTTACCACTTTTCTATGACAGACAAGGCACTGTGAGTGCAAATATAGGCATTCAACCAAACTCTCCCTACAATAACTATATAGGGAATTATTTTAAACAAAAACCTAATAACCGTGAAATAAACATAACAAAATAAACACATGAGCCTAAAAGCCCACCGGCAAAGGCCCAAAGACATAAGCCCAGTCCAACAGCCTTAATCTTCCCTAACCTCTTGGTTAATCGCGGAGGGCAGCCAACCCCAACGCCATCGGACCTGCGCCGCTACCACCCACGAATTATCAAGCAGCGGCAACCAATTCACTTCAGCTGACATCAGCGGGAAAACCTCCGGACTAAACAGATCGGACGTCCCATCATTGGTCAAATTGCTGAAACTCCCTCGTCGATACCAGGGACCAATCCGCTGCGCCCAGTCACTCCAATGAATCCAGATCCCGCCTCCAACCATCAATTTCCCTCGCAATCGTCCAAGACTCCAGGAACATAGATCGTACCCGATCCATCCCTTCTGAGATCTGCCCAATCCACCATCCGCAAACTCGCTCACGCCAAAGAGTCTTGCCGGTGGTCTCTGAACCCTTACAGGCCCGTCCGATGATGACGATGCCGCGGGGCGAAGCATCACTGACTCAATCTCTTACCAAAACGTGCGGCGCTAACCCTAAACTCCGGACGGAGAAGAAAATTTCTAATGTCTAAATTATAGATTCTAATATATTTTATTCAAGTTTGAATTAATTAATCAATTAATCATCCAAAGGTTGGCCAGCAGTTTGCCATCCAGGGTCTAAACGTTGATCTATATTTAGACCAATTTATAGACTTTAGCCCTCCATTTGTGTTTTTTATAATAGACCAAATCCATGATTGGAGATGAATTTTGGATATCCATGGTCTATAATATAGACTTTACACCTTCGATTGGAGATGGCCTTAGAAAGACGACGTCCTCGCACCTTCTGACTTGACATATAACTCTATCTTAGACACCCTACATCTTTTAAGTTTCATTGACGGATTATTCTTAAAAGATTAATCCTTAAAAGATTCTTAACATGACTTTGAAGATGGGGCGGTTCCGATCATTAGCTTACAAGTCTGAAATGAAACCAAAAAAAAAAAAAAAGTGCTCTCTCAGCTGAAAGCTTTGTGTTTGTATGTATATTATGCAACAAGAAAACGAAGGGTCGCCTCGCTAGATGTCTACGAAAGTGCTAAGCTAAGTTGACGGAAACGGCTGGACGGTGTCGCCAAAGATGAGTGGCCCTTCGCCGACGGTAGGTGCTGTGGATATCAAGAGGAGCGGAGGTGCAGATAGAAACAGAAAGGACATAACAGAATTGAAGGTGATAACAATAACATGATGATCAGATCGGAGAGTTTAGTAGATCAGCTAAACACCAAACACTGATTATTCACCATCAAATACTCGTGTTTAGCAGTCCAGATACAATAGGGACCTTGACCCATAGACCAGTTTTGAGAGAAAGCACTCAATCACCCCACCAGCGAATTAATATTCTCATTCACCCCATTTAAAGGCGAAAAGTCGTGTTTGGGCTTCAGACAATGAACAATTCTTATGTTCACCCCTAGGGTGAATAAGCATATTCACCCTGTTGTCTATTAACGTATAAAAACTTTATAATTTTCTAATCCAACCATTCATGCTGTATAACGTAATATAAAGATTAGCTCTGTAAAAAAATCAATCAAACTGACGACCTTTTAGTTATTCATTTCTATGAAATACATGGACGGTTCATCATAATAGTAGTAAGTGTTGTTAGAACCGTCTGTTTGTTTGATTCAATTAGATAATTAAATAATTTCTGATTCGATTCATTTTTTACAGAGATGATTTTTAAAGGATAATTTAAGATATAGACAGTTGAATTATAAATTTATTAAATAAAAATATGTTAATCGACAACAGGGATGAACTTAAAAATTGTTCTAAGATAATTAACAATTACGCAATTTGCTACTCTCTCAGACTCAAAATTCTCTCTCTCCCCGATAGCTCTCCGGTGAGAACTCTCTCTCTCTCTCTCTCTCCCCCCCATGAACCAAGTCTACATCAATTTCCGATCGGCGGCGTGCTGGTTCAGTGGTCGTCACCGTCATCCTCGAGGATCATGGATCGAAGCTCATCCCGCTCCGCCGGAAATTTCTTCCTCGAAGCACTTCATGAACGAGTTGAGGTCCTGAGTCGCCGGAACGGGATCGAAATTGGCAAGGAGGTCCAGTAGGTTGTCTCTGAGTCGCAATTCGAGAGGGTTCCAGACGACGAAATGGTGATTACCAACTTAAATGGAGCTGGGTTGGATTTGGATTCGGCATTGGCTACAATTCTGGGGTTGGATTTGGAGGTGCACCTTTGAATTTCTTGGGTCTTGATTTAGATTTCCTGTTGTCGAAACACACCTGAAGATCCATTGCTTTCTGGAAACTGGATGTTTGATTAGTTTTTCTTAATCGTGCAATATGAGGTTAATTTTTTGAAGAACATTGTTTGGATGTTTTCAACTTAATAGGTGGTTTTATATATAGACTGGATTTAATATCTAGTGATTTTAATCGTGCAATATGAGGTTGTTTCTTCTGCTCAAAGACGATAATAATTTCGGTTCTTCAAATACTCTAATAATATGAGATCTGGTAGTTGCTTTATTGACCTTTGATATGCCAATTTCATTATATGGCTATCGTGGTTTTTGCTCTTTAGTCCTGGCACTAGAATTGATCGATCTTGTGCTTATGCATATGGAAAAGTTGAAATGAATGACATCATAAATTAGCTCCAATGTTAGGCAATGAATTACTGGGATATGCCATCTTAAATTTTATGTTTAATAATCTGAAATGCTTTTGCTTATGCACATGAGTAGTGATCAAGTATTTATTGTCTATTGCTCCTTAATAGACTTTTATTTGGGGGCAATAGAGGCATTAGACGTTTTGAATTGATGTAATGTTTTAATTTTTTTTTCTTTAATAAAAGTTTTATCTATCTAAATTTATGGAGATTAATTCTCATTCTGGTAACTGAAAATTCTATTGGGGGCCAATAGATGTCTATTGGGGAACAATAGACGTTTTTAATTGATTTAATATCCTTGTTTTTTTTTTCTTTAATCAAAATTTTATTTGTCTAAATTTAGGGGATTAGTTCCCATTCTGGGAATTGAAAGTTTTATTGCGGGCAATAGACATCTATTAAGGGGCAATTGAGGTTTATTGCCCCTCTATTGGGGGCAATATATGTCTATTTGGGGGTAAATAAACATTTTCGGTGACCTATGAAATCTCCGACCATCTCTTTAGAGACATCAAGCGAGATTTTCAGAGAAATCCGATGGGCGGTCGATGGGAGCAATAGACATATATTGGGGGGCCAATGGGGGCAATAAACCTTTCCGGCAACCTCTAGAAGAACTTCCGAAGGGCTGCGACAGGTGACCGTATTCTGGCGGCTGGTGACCGGAATCCGGTGACCGTTGACCAGATTCAGGCAAAAGTTGGCCGGTGACCGACTCCGGCGAAGTCTACTATGGTTTCTCTCTCTTTCTCTCTAAATAACAAAGGATTGAGGGTAAAATGGTATTAAAAATATAAAAAAACCTTAATGGGGTATTAGGGAATACCTCCTTAAAGTGTTTTGGGTAAGAGAGAATTAAAAAAAACTTAATGAGGTAAGTGAAAAGAAAATCCCTAGAATTGGGATAAATGGATAAAAACCCTAATTTAAAACTTAGGGGGGTATATTCATTTAAGAGTCTACAAGATTTTTTTGTATTTTGAAAATCTATAGATATTCAATTGAGATTTTAAACAATCCTTTAAAATCTTGATGTATTCAATTAAGATTTAAAATTATCAATTCAAATATGAAGATATTCAAAAGTATATAGATTTTTAAGGATTTCATTAAATGCTGGATTTTGAATGATTTTATAGTGCTTTTTATACATATGAAAACTAAAAAACAATCCAACCAATTCCCAAAAGATTTTGATGGATTCTTTCTCACTTAAAAAATGAAGAAACTCTTCACCGAAAAAAAATAATAAAAGACGAAGTAGTTCTCGATAGGTAACACTCATCCATTTTGTCTTAGACTTATCATTCTACCATCCTCCTCTACCTCTGCCTCTGCTCTTATCTAATAACTTTTTTATTTTTATCACTATAGCTCTGGAAGCCTTAATCCTTCTAGCTAATTAAGCTCACTTTCAATGGTATTATTAAGATGATACATACTCACATTTTTTTTTTTTAATCAAACCCAAAGCCGGGTGCCAATATATATACATATATTCATCTAAAGCCAGAATAGGCCGTTACATACACACATGTTTCTTTTGTAGATTAGATTTGAAATCAATTATGTCATTAGTTTACTACTTTATTTTTTGTGTAACATTTTGGTTGATTAGTTTTCTCTTATTATTCATATAATACACAACATAAAAAATGGTAGATTGCATTATAATTGGATCCATACATCAATTGCTTTTAAAGAAGAAGAAAGACCTTTCAAAAAAAAAAAGCAACCTATCAAAAACATCGTAAGGACTTGTAAAATCTAAACAAATACTAGTAAATCAATCCATTATAATCAATCAGAGTCCATTTAAAATTTAAACAATCTGTAGATTAAGTAAATCTATAGAATTATAAAAACTCAAATAAAATCTTTTAAAATTTGAATTGAATATACACCCCTTAATATATAATTGAAAGAGCATGAGTACTCTTCTTCTTCTTTTTATTTCTTACTTAATTACTTGAGATTAGATCATAGTTGATGACTATCTATTGGTAACCTATATTTATCAATATTTGAAACATCAGTTGCCCAAATCCATGAAAGCAAAATAAGCTGCCCCAACACCAAGGCATTGTTTGCAAGTTCACTCGTAAGGTCATTGGTTCAGTTACTATCCACTGCTTTTTTATGTTTATTTCTGTTAAACAGCGACAAGCGTGGTCCGTAGCCCACCGTTGTACTGATATTGTCCCAACTTAACCACCCGTTAGATATTGAGTTTTAGTTACAAAAGGTATCGGTACAATTAGGTAAGAGCCACCCACTTATAAGTTATATTTTCTTTTATCACTTTTCTAATATGAGATATTTCATCTCCAACAATTTCCACCATTTAAATCACTAGCACAGTTTTCAAATTGACATGAGTCACTATGGCCCTATGGATCACTTTCTGAGTTAGTTTCATGACTTACAAACTGACCAGTCATGACCCAGATAGTGAAAATAAACATAAAAAGAAAAAAATAAATAGTATCTAACTTAGTAACCTAATGGATAAACTTGCTCTTACTAAGGCAGCATGCAACACCCAATCACAATATTTAAGAGTAGTGAAGACTTGCAACTTGCAACTACAACACCCAATCACAATATTTAAGAGTAGTGAAGACTTGCAACTTGCAACTACATTGATCATCTAGGTAATTAGACTTCTTCCTGATATTTACACTCAACACTAATGAAGTAGGAGACTTGATCGGGGTTATATCATTGATAAGACTTCACTGTACGTTCAAAGAAAAAGGGTTGAGATTTGATGTTCTCTGCAAAATGCATACTACAGGGAGCTAGTATCATTGGAATCCTCAAATATATCTCATAGATCAAAGTGACCTAGCTAGAGCATAGAATCTATGTTTCAAGTAAAACATTTGATCAAAACCCAAAAAAAACAAATCTATACAGTTGAGAGTTGTCAGTGTGCTCAAACTAGTTGTCTCGCATAAATCCTGTCCTTAATACTCTTCGTATCTAATTCTAGCGATAAAATAGAGTCATTTTTACCTGAAGAGCAAGTCTAAGCTACCAAATCGAAACAGAAAATGAATATATGAAACAAGAGCTAATTCATGGAAGCTCGATCCACAACCGTGACACCACGTTCAACATGTTGAACATCACATATTTTCCGCAACAGAAGAACCAGCTGTATATACCAGTAAGGTGTCTAAATAACTGACTGTACAGATGTAAAATGGAGGTTTTAACCCTATTTTATGTAAAACATTAAGCTCACTAATGAAATCCAAGTACCAATTCTGGATAAAGGATTGTGAATGACAACATTTGTTGTCAAATACTATCCAAGTAGTGTATGTGATCACACTGTAGAATATTCAAAAAAAGAGAGACCAAATACCTTGATTTCTTCAATTAATAATCATAAAACCCAAAGTAACAATGAGGACGGGATGCAAGCCTTCCATCAAAAACTCCCATGAAATTGGGGATCTTCATAAACTGATCCATATATGAAAGCAGCCTCCGCTGCTTGAATCTATTATCTATAGATCTATCGAATACATATAGAGAAAATATTTTCATATATATAATAAATTCTTTGATAACCAAAGACGATCTAACAATAACACTTCTCTTTTTTTTTTTTTTAAAAAAAAAACAATAACACTTCTAATATCGCAACCTTCTAGATCCAAGGCAGTTATTCATTGCCTTCACAATCTTCCTGAATCCAAGTCCAGAATAAAAACCAAAATTAATATGAAATCTTGCATGCAAGCTAGCTAGAATCCATCAATACACACACACACACACATATAGCTTGAAAGGTAATAATAACTGAATTATATATTATTTATATTAATTCTAGCTCGATCTCTCTTGTTCTTCACAGAGACATGCAGAGAATCAATCAAATCCTTTAAAATCCAAAAAGAAAGGATCACCGTAGTAGTCCCACAGACTCTGGGCACACTCTTCCTCGTTCGTCAGTGGCCACATCGGCGACATGGGTCCGCCTTGTGCCATCATCATCGGATCCGAAACCGCCGGTGCAACCACCATGGGCTGCGATGACATAGACAAACTCGAACCCGCGGACCCAACAATCGAGTTTATATCCTCATAAGAAGTACAACTCTGATTCTGATTCAAATCCTGTTGCTGGTGTACTTGGTATTGCTGATGAGCATGGACACTAGGGTTTGGGTACGAGGTTGGTGTGGTGTTAATGACGTCACCGCAACCATCAGATGATAATGGATAATGATGAAACTGTTGCTGCACCACAACTTGCTGTTGGTTCTGTGGATTTAAATTTTCCAGCTGATTACTCATCTGTACGGAGGAGTTAGGGTAAATCCCAACAGAATTGTAGGGAACAAATCCGTAAGGATGGGCCGAGGAGGCGAAGTTACAGCCGAAGCCTGTGTAGCCGGAGGGCCGAGGGAGCAGGGGTCTTAGGGTTTGGCTGGAAGAAGAAGACGATGATGAGGAAGAAGAGCCGCGCGTGGAGGACTGAGAGGAGGAAGAGCCGGAGGGCTGGAGGTTGAGCTGAGCCCTGGAGCCGTAGAGAATGATAGCGGCTCGGTCGTAGGCTTTGGCTGCGTCCTCGGCAGTGGCGAAGGTCCCGAGCCACTTACGTGTGCGCTTACGTGGCTCACGGATCTCCGCCACCCATTTGCCCCAGCTCCTCTGCCGCACGCCGCGGTAGCGGAACTTGTTGTTGTCAGGGCCACCTTTGCCCTTGCACTTTCGATTGTTGCTGTTGTCTTTGGCTTCTGTTGTAGTCGTTGGTGTGGTGGTTGGGGCGGTGGTGGTTTCAGCACCGGTTTCGTTGTCGTTGTTGCGTTGGAGAGGGAGAGGTGGGGATGTGTCGTCTTCGTCCATGGTGGAAGCTTTAAAGGGGGTTGTGGTGGGAAAAATGGAGACCACCACCGCCTCGTTCAGTGTTCTTGATTAGTCGAAATACAAGATGAGAGAGTGTGCGTCTGTGGTCGGATTTTGAATGTCATCTTTGTTAATGGTGGAATAGGGCGGTGCTCTCTTTTATATACATATTTGCTTTTTCTACTGAAGAGGAAGAGGAAGAGGAAGAGGAAAGAGAGACAGTGATTGCTGTGCAGTGAAGAAAACAGGCTCAGTGCTTGCACATTGGTTTTGGAATTTGCATCCATATATTGCTTATTCATTTATTTATTATTCATGTTGCTAATTTTCTTCTGGTTTAATTCATTTCCATTTCTAGTGCTGATCTTCTACATAACCTATTTTTTTTTTTTTAAAAAGCCTTCACAGCGACATCATTATGCAAATTTTTATAAGAATAAAACATAAAAACTGTTCCAACAGAAGAATTAAAATTTGTGAAAATATATATTGTGATTATCGACATGTTATTGTCTTATGGGTTATAAATTAGCATTCATCATCCTTGGCACCTTCAATTTTATACCCAAAAATATTTTTCGAGTAAAAAGAGTCCATAAAAGAGTTCGCTTTTTAGTACACTATTCTTTGTTTATTCGTCTATGTTTTTGCTCCATAATCTTAAAAAAACTATACTACAAATTAGTTATTCTAGAGCATACATTATTTTTTGTATGGAGGTACTCATTCATGGCTGCCTTGCCTGATACAATTTCACGATCAGAATCGCTCATCTTTCAAATGCGTAACCAATACTGAGAGTGTCCTCTTGTTTCCACTGCCAAAAAGAAATAGTAAAAGTTATCTGGTCCGTTTCAAATATATTATAGTTTTGAAACACTTGAAAGCGGGTTTTCTTCAATTTGTTATCGAAAAAAAAAATTGTTTTATTGATTTCACTTTGTAATCGTAATCCCTAAGAATTGACATGATGTCTCGTATATGATACTTATCAGCACGCCTAACGAAAAACATGTATAAGTTTTTCAACCTGTTCATGGGATCTGGTCATAGTTTTGGGTCTTCTGACCTAGGAACAAGAGGCCTCTGCAGGCTGCGCAGCTCTAGTCCCTCTGTACTACTTTTTAATGTTTTATTGTTTTTTGGTCACTTCTCATAATGGCAAAGATTTTTGCTTTCTGATCATAGATCTTTAACTTACCAATTACCAAACTAAATTAACCACGCGTATTTTCAAGGTAGTCAAAGTCTTAGCTTATCAAAGTTCAAATTCAAAGTACTCCTATTGAATTGGTTATATCAAAAACCCCTTTGAACGAATTAATTGGCCACCATGATCTCTTATTCCTTTTCCTGAAATTTGAATCGGTTAGTCTTGTCTGCGACATATTCTTCAGAGATGGTATAAGGTCACAGTAATATTGTTCATACCTGGAAATTGCATGTTAACTATTATAAGTTCATTCAGATATTTAAATATCCTTATACACGAGTATACGTGATCATGTTATGGTTTTTTTAGTATGTATAAATGATAAATATGCTGTCGTGGATCTTTGTGGCGATGAAATTATCGACAAGGAGGTACGTAAGAGGCTGATGCATGTTGAAAAATATAAGTTTGTGAAATTTGGAAGTTGGAACAACATATTCCTTCAATTGTATATTTTCACTATTATATATATGAGGGCATTGATCAATGCCTTTCATAGTTTCATGTAAAGTAGTGTTAGCAATCCATAAGAAATCACGGAGTACAAAACTTTTGATGAGGAATTATTATGCCAATTATCTTTTAGGGTTATGCAGCAGTCATTATTCTTTTAGGGTACGAACTTTGAAGATCAGAATATTGATGGAGGAAATTGGAAGAAAAGAAACGATGAGGTGGAAGCCGTATTTGCATGGGGAACGACGTGTCTGAAGAAGAGAATAGGAAGTGCAGGAAGGAAGTTTGGAGGGGGGTCGCTGCAGAAAGCATGTGGTGGCCAGCCCAGCAGCGCATTGGAACTCGCAAAGGTTGCAGCAACATTACCAACTTGGACCCCAAATAGGCTCATTAACATTACACAGACAATTTCTGTGCCCTTCTGATGCGATACTATGCCTTATTCAAAAGCTACTGTTATGTGAGTTTTTGCCGAGTTCCTAGCATTGGAGCTTGTCCTCCATTGTGGACTGTTAGTTGGAATCGGCATTTTCAGCTGCAAATTGTGGGCGGAATTGTATTGTATTGTAAGTTTAGAACCTTGGATCGAGCTGTTCCACTATCAGCCACAACCTTTATCAATTCACTTCTTTAGAGTTTACCAAGCAGACAAACTAGGGCTTCTCCATTTTTATACCTCTTTTTCTTATTTCTTATTTCTAGTGAGGCTAATCATAACAATGTTTATGATAATTGATCGAGCTAAACGTCGTTTATGCTAACGTTACTCGTATATAACGAGAATAATGATGCCCGTATCCATGTCTAGGAAAGTGATCGAAGTAAAGCGAGACTAGGGCACCCGAGACGATTCCTTGTACAGTTGTACTTTTCCAACCAACACTGAAACATTCTGTCCAAATTGAAAAATTTAGCTGTTATTATAATTTTTCACCCAAAATAGATAGCATACAATTTTCTGCCAAAATCACATTCTTATTTTTTAACTATAATTTCTCACCTCAAAACATAAGTTTTAGGCAATTTTAGGACTGATGAAACTTAAAAATCTCAACTAAATTATTTTTATGATTTTCCAAAGTTAAAAAAAAAACTGTAAAAATTTTAAATAAAAACTAAGTCGAGATTTTTGCTGTCCGTCACTTGGAGCAGCTTTTAAAAACCATGCTTCACTATCAATGAGATTATGACACATGAGAATTTAATAAAATACTGTTGACAATGTTTGACATGTCTTGGCATTCCACAATACCATTAACACATCCAAACTTGTAAAACCATGTTAATACCACTTTTATTCAAATTTTTCCTTACCAAAATTTAACCATTGATAAAACATGATTTCTATTACTAGTTTCGACAGGTTCATAAGATAAATAAATTCATTTTTACTTTGCTACTAACCATAAATGAATTTCGCGACAATTTTCTTTATATTTTTTTAGTTATATTGATCCCTTATACAAATGTACGATTGGTTCTCATAACCTAATGGAGAGATATTAATTTACAAGGAAATTAACAAGTGGAAAGAGTTTCTAATGAGGACCGATTTATGATTTTTTTGTGAGACCCACTTTTCGATCATATTTCCGTAAATTAACAAATATATATTTAGATATTCATGTGTAAATCATTTACACAATTTTTTAACCAAATTAAGAACCATTAAGACATTCATAATAGGGATTTATTAGTTATGAACATGAATGGTCTATGTTTGATATATTTGGTCCGTCCATTGATTTGATCTAGTTCGGTACCTTAACGATTAACAATTGAGAAGAAAATTTTCAGAAGTGATCTACTTACTCATGCATACATAAATATCTTATAGTTAGTTTGCCATAATGCAATAAAAAATTAGATTCCCGAAATCGTTAATTTAAAAGTTCTTAACTAGTGCTCATTAAATTAATCCTCATTAGAATGGCTCCCTTAATAAGGGTTTTTTTCTTTTAAGAAAAATAACAATTATAGTATCCTTATTAGGGTATTTTCGATATGCACAGTAGAAAATAATTGAGCTCGAACATGGATCGAGTATTTTCCGATAGTTCCTTTTCAAAATAACAATGTGGACCACCTTTATGATACCTTATTAGCTCCCATTGTTTTCAAACTCTAACCTATTTGACTCCGTTATTTGATGGTTTCATTTTGGGCTTTCCTTAAGCTCAGGTAATTGGGCTTTGATTGCTATGGAATGGATAGCATTTGATTATGGTTAAAGTAGAGATTGACTCACAGGTTTCTCAAGAACAAAAACCATCCTTAGGACCTTAACAACTTTGGTATTAGCAATTCTTCATTCATAAAAGATCTGTAATATTTCAATACATCCTTAACAATCTTCCTCCCTTGCATATGTCAATATTTTATATGCAAATATTTTAATCATTTCACAATTTTCTCTACTTAAAATGTCCAGCAAAGTACATCGGCCTCAGAACAAAAATAACGTACATCTCTAACAAAAAAATTAAACATAATAAACTACGTAGTAGTCTTTAAAATGAATGAACTGGAAGTTTCTGTGCTAGTAGTCTAGTTTTCGAAATGAAATCCATCTTCTCAAAATATTAAGGACCAACTTTTCTTTCATCAGCAGGAAGGACCGACATTGTGTCCCCAAAATACAAAAGTTCCTCTACTATAAGCATATAGCAATTAGCATATATAGTCCGCAGAATACAGTACCCCGGTTCCTCTCATGGTCCTCATTGATGAAAAAACAGGGATCCAATTTTAGGGTTAAGAAAGTCAGAAATTAAGAAAACCTGTATATACAAAGTCATCTAGAGTGAGAATGAGATCATGCGAAGCAGAAAATCTCGATGATTTGTGCTTCATACAAAGAGCTAATCCAATCTGAAACTCCAACTCCAAGACATTCCTATCCCGGTTCCCAATACACCGAAACACTATAAAATAATGCGACAAAGTCAACGAGAGAGTAAGGTCAGGAGCAGAGAATCATGTACTGTAATGGTCCAATCTCTCACCTCACGAGTATGGACTGTTGACTAACAACTCGTATTTGTCAACTGCACTGGTGGGGACAGCCACCATCACCTTCACAGATTCCCCCTGACCGCCATTTTTACCATCGTCGTCGTCATTCACCGGCAGAAACAAGCAGTACCTATCGCTGCAAATGGGCCCCACGTGGACGGGCCTACCCATACCGAAGTCAACCCTCTCCAGGCCCAACCTTGACCACTGCGACACTATCAGCACCCCCACCGAGTCCGGACTCGCCTTCGTCTCGCCGCTCACCGACTGCACCACCCCCCTCACGTACTCCTCCCCCACTCGCTCCTTGGCGCGTCGTACCAACCCCACCGCGTACCCCAGCCTCTTCTCCGTCAAGTCCTTCACGCTGCTCTGCGCGCATCCCAAGACGAACGCATTGCCGTAGTAACCACCCGGAAGACTCGGCTTCACTCGCTGACGTACGTTGACGCTGAACAGCAGCTTTAAAATTTGGTTGGACGGTAAGTTCAACGCTCTCGCCCAGCTCCTCCACACGTGACCGGAAAGTGCCTCGAAAGATGTGAAATCTGACTCGCTACTGAGTCGACTCGTCGACAGAGCTAGATTCTTTAACTCGGTTACGTATGTTTTGTTGAAGACAACCGAGGTCGGACATAGCCTTTCGTTTGTGAAGCGATTCATGAACCCGCAGAGGTCCGGGACTTTGTTGAACAAGGGGAGGTTTTGCTGACCTGGAGTTACGTTTTTAGGGTCCATGAGGTGGCGATCCCAGACGGGCTTTGGTCGGAACTCTCCGAGTCCGTGTTTTCCAGCGGCCAGCTCAGCGAAGTAGTTGAGAAACTCGGCGCTTCCGATTCCGTCGCAGACACAGTGGTTGAACCCCACTCCCAGTGCCGCTCCTCCGTCTTTGAGCCACGTCAGCTGAACCACGACCGGTGGGGCCCCCTTGAGGACGTCCGCCACGTGGAGCGACAAGAGCTTTCTCCACTGGGTGACGTAGCGCGGGGCATGTTGGAACTCCGAGACAGCGCGGTCGGAAACCGCCTCAATGAACACCGCGCCCTGCGCCCGACACACCACCTCGAGGCTCGAGCCGTCGGGCTTGGGCCTCACCCGGCCGGCCAGCGGGTAGTAAGGGACGAGGGCTTTGGCCAGTGCGGCCTTGACACGTGTAGCGGTTAAAGCCTGGTTGGTGTTTTGGCGGGTAGGGTAGACTAGGAGGTACTCTATAGAGAAGCGAAGGAAGAGCTGTGAGTCGACGGCGGATAGACTGAGAACGCAAGAAGGGGTTGGCTCAGAGGGCGCGACAACCACGGCCTCTTTCACACGCGCCAAGCTTGCCATTGTTTTGTGGTGATGATGATGAAGATGAAGATAAAGTGAAGTTGGAGATGAAGAAGAAATGGAACTGTGTATTTATAAGAGAGAGAAGGAGAGTACAGAGGGAGAGGGATGTGTATGCTTTTTTTTTTTTTTTTTTTTTTTTTTTTAAATGAGAGGCATGTGTATCTAACTGTGAAAGATTTGTGCCAAGATTCTCCGGGCATTGCTTTATGGAAAACATGAATATGAAAACAAATTTAATTATTGACAAGTTGGCCTTTCTCTGGTTGCTAGCTGCTGTTAGACTCATCAGTCATTTCCTTTTTTTTATTCTTTTCTGAATTTGTTTTTTAAATGAAAATCAATCATGGGCATAATATTAAGGTATGATATTGACATTAAGCTTGATTAGTTGAACCAACTATAATAAATCCTAGCTAAATCCACAAAATTTGAGATCTTAACTTCCATATAAATTGATCCTTCTACAAGTTTTGTGTTATAAGTTTAAAATTAATTACATTTGGTCCACATTTATGCATATAATAATTTTGCTTACATATTTCTTTTGCTTTCTTCGTACTCTTTCACATAATAATAATTTGATTGAATATAAATTGCATCAAAATCATCTCATATTTAGTATCGTTGCAATTAACCTTATTCATTAGAATTGTTAATCAATCTCATGAAGAAAATTATGTGCAAGTATGTTAAACAATCAGATATTAGAATTGTTAATCGATTCATGAAAGAAAGAAAAAACTACGTGCAAGCATGTTAAATCTAACGTATGTTCTTGCAATTAATTAGGTATATTGTTGTAGATAACGGAATTATGCGTTGTCTACTCTTAAATATAATATCAATATTGTCCTCGTTTAACTACATTGACGTCAACACAAGTATGAAATTTTATAAACCAATAAAAAAAAACCTAGCTCTTCGACTCGTTTGAAGAGAGTAAAGGGACGCAGCGGGGTACCTTTTGGGTTTCCACCGTTCTTTTTCACGTCAGATGTAGCAGACAAGATTCCTCGTCGAGTGGGTCGAAGCTTCGCGATGAGAAGGGGGATTCAGGAGGGTCGATTATGGAGGTTTGAGTTCGTATCGGCTCGTCGTCTGGTTATTTAGCTTGGATGTCGGAGGGCTTTCTGATCAGGACTCTTGCCAGGCGACTCGTGGTCGAGGTTCGTGAGGTCGAGACAACAGATCGGCTTCAGGATATTGAGTGCAGAAGTTTTCTTTTCCAGATTCCGGTTGGCTATTGCCGGCTTGGTTTGCAGGCAGCCGAACTTGAGGGGATGCGGTGCTGGAACGGCCGGCCGCTGGAGTGTTTGGCTCCAGTTTTGTCGCAGCTGGTCAACAATCTCTTTTCTTACGTGGGCCTGTTAGCACCGTTCGGGTGCAGTCGTCGGGGGTGTCCCTTGACCTGACTTCTGTCGAGCGATTGTAGACGAGGAGAGCACCAACCTCGTAGTGGGATTCTTTCTGCCTCGTGCTGAGGACTTTGCTGACGTTTCTTCTAATCGCACACAATCGATACTCAATGTTGCAGATTGAGCAGAGCGAAATCACAGGGAAGTATCGAGATTTTGCTAAAGCGTGACTTTAGCTTCGCTGGGTTGCGAGGGAGTTACCCTTGCTTGGCAGGTTCTGTAACCGTTGTGGTCACGGCATTACCGTCGGCTCCCGACGAGGATTGGACAGATACACATTGACGGAGGGTTCGGTGGCACTAACAGTCGGCTCATGTGGAGACTGGGACTGGAGTGTGGCCACCTGTAAGAGAAGAAGGGTTATTTGTTCCAGAGAGGCTTGGATAATCGTAGAGATTAGATGATGAATTGGCTGTCTTTATTTTCTCGTGCTAGCCTCGGATATAGTCTATTATGTGAATTCTCAGTCCTCAGAAAAGTGTAGAATATTCTATTCTCGACCAAGGGTATCTGATCTAGAAGAGCATTATCTTGGGAATCACATATCATAGATTAATTGTTAATTAATCTAGATATAGCTAAAATAGGAGCAAAGCTGACTCCTCGCTGGCCGCGGGCAGTTGAGATATAATTGTTTAATCTTTCCCCGCAAGCGCATTGTATTAATGGCGCACTAATATAGTTATGATGCTATATTCCTGTTTTTCTGCAAGAGTGATCAGATCCTATAGCACGTCTGACATCCCTATTCCACCGCGAGATAGGTTGTATTGCACTCTCTGAACTCCACGTGGGTAAAGAATATAGTGATTACTCCTCGTGGACTCCTGATCGTGGGCTCAATTGGACCTATGTGGGGCTCCGCGGGGATTCTGCCCGGATTCCCTCGCTGGACCTGCTTCTTGTTCCTTAATTGGGCCGCTACATTGGCCCACGTTGTCTGCTACTCTAAGGGTCCAGCCAAAAGTACTTTTAGGCTCAAACATTGCCCCCCAGGCCTCGAGATCAGGCCTGTGGCAACTTGTAACTGATCGAATGGGGCTTGAAGCGCCACGTCTCTTTGGTGGAAACGAGGTCATTAATGAAGAGCGGTGTAATGATGCAACGAGCGACCCTTTGGCTGCGAAAACGTCTTTTGGCAGCATTGTTTCCCTCACAAAATCCCTTATTTAAATTTGGACGTATCCGCTTCCATCCAATCAATAGCAACAGTATTAGTCCTTCTTGACCAACTTTCTTCCTGTTTAGCTTTTCTGGCGAAACCCAGAAACAAATAAAACCTTTTCCAGTCTCCCTATTTTCTCTTAACTTTATCTTCCATCCCCGAAAGATCTAGAAATGGCACCCAAGAAAAACAAGACCATCGATGAACCAGATGAGATTAACGAAGAAGACAACCATACCTAGCAGACGAATATGAGAATTCGATGCCTACGCGAGACTGGTGTGGACAGAAATCGCTTGATGGGCTTTGGTACGAGTGGACATCAGGAGAGCCTAGGGCCCACACCTCGAGGCATTTTGCCGGACGATGCCATGGCCTACTACAGGCTTCCTATCCGCCGTCCTATAGTCGTTCTCAAGCAGGTTCCCAGTGACTTTAGCAGTTGGGGGCGAGGCAAAAAGTGGGTCACTGGCCCACCGTCTTTACTGAAGATGTAGCCTGGTACTCGGAGGTCCGAGCAAAGGATTTGGCCCATTGGGACGTGGTGGGTATCACCCCAGCCATCTATCTGTGCTTCTATCTTCCTTCTCACACCAACCCCGTGTCGATAGTCGTCGCTGTTTGCTTCTAGAAGACCTACAACAATACCTTCAATTTCCGGTTTGGGCAGATGAGCATAACCCCAGTGGATATTCTCACTATCACGGGATTGCCCATCGATTGGGCCCCCTAGGGGCACGGTCAATTCGACGGAGTCATGTTCTCACCACACATGGACTAGACCAACCGGGGACACTACATCAGATCCTACTTGACGTGGCGAGACCACTACTGCAAACACCACGATGTGACCGGAGGGATTGCCTTCCTTGAGTTTTGGTTATGTAAGTTTGTTTTATGTATCTCTTTTGGCAAAATTACTGGTGCTTGGAACCCTCTGGCCACTGCTCTTTATAATGGTATCTGCGTTGGCCTTGGGCAAACTATGTTGGGTGCGCTGTATCGCTCCCTTTACACAGCTATGATGCGCCCTTTTGATACCGATATCAGCGGCCCTTTCTGGATCCTCTCCTTTTGGCTATAAACCTATCTTCCTCGCTTCCACCGTGATGATATTTCGGAAGATCCCCCAGTCGACTCCCTTTTGGGGGATTGGTTCTGCCTCGACGCAGAGTACCACGCTCCCCCTACTCCGTGTGCTTCACTAACTTATAACTGATGCTGGAGATGCCGGACCCAACGATAGTCCTCTCTAGGCGGTATCCCTCTCCGCTTGAGGATGGTTTCCTGCCCAGTGGAAGGGACCATGGCGAGCGAGCGCTAGAAGCTTTTCTTCGAGCCATCTCTTGTTGGGACATCCGCCGTGTTGACTACAACATATGCTACGAGCTCTATGCCCCAAACCATTTTGCTCGCCAACTTGGACTGGACTAAATTGTGCCTTGGCCTCTGCTTAAGTCTGCCAACTACTACACCTCTTGGCGAGGATCAGGCCTCCCTGGGTCCCCCATTTCCAGAGTCAGTTCACTTTGGTAGCGGTCCCTAACCGGGTTAGGATGTTGTACCCCGTCGATGATGTCTTCGACGATTATGTGGATTGGTGGAAATAAGTGTCAGTGAACTGCTGGGACCCGACGCATGAAGAATTCTTTGGTCGGATTTTTGGTCACATGAGCAGTCCTGGCCTGGAGGATTGCACAGCTCTTGCTCACGCTCGCCCTCCTACAGCGCAACCCCTGTAAATTGCTCTACCTCCTCGATCATCACTTCCGGAGATACAGATTTGTGAACATGGGGCAACAGTAACTTTTCAACTTTTCTCACCATTTCGTTTCCTTGGTTTGATTCTCTGTCCTTATTGCTAAGTGCATTTTTCAGCGTACCACCCGGAGTAGGGCAGCCTCTACTCAGGCTGGGAAATAGAAGGCAGTAGCAGAGGAGTCTCATGAGGAAGAGTCTTCTGACGATGATGATGAAAGCCTCGCTGAGGTAACCTGACTTTGACCAATTCCGACCTTACACATTTGGCTTTCCAAACCCCTTCCACTTTCTGAGTTGTGATTCTCTTCTTTATGCATGCTATTGCTGCTTTTGCTCGCAAGTGCGACCACGCCCAATTCGCTGAAGATGGCTTTGAGGATGACGAGCCTCTGTCGATGTGACTGGTAAGCCCTGTCCCTATTTTATTTTTGTTGAATTGTAGGATTTGAGCAGCGTCTTTTACTATGCACTGTTTCTTTGACAGGTTCGTCAGAGGACCACTGGTCCCTCTCGTGTGAATGAGGTTAGGTATTCAGCGGATGTATCAGGCTTAGCGCCAGCGAGTGTTCCAATAACAACTAACTCAAAGGCGACTCTTCCCGCCGCTGTAGAGAATCTGGCGCCAGCGTTCGTCCCTGCGCTAACTATTCAAGCGACAACTCTTTCTACCGCTGTTGAGGATTCGGCGCCCGCGCCCGCGCTAGTCCCAGCCCCAACTAGCACCGTGGCCATTCTTGCTGCTCCCACATCTGGAGAACAACCGTAAGGTCCTGCCTTTCCAATAACGATCTCTGATGATGCCTCTCCGGACCATAACAGCGTCGAAAGCCTCTCTATGGCTTTCTGCCGCTTATGAGGAGTTGGTGGAGACAGATATTCCTGCTGTACTAGCGACCCGAGAAGTGGATGAGACAAGATCTCTTCCCCCAAATGACCATCTGCGGATCTCCAACCAGGAGCTCGAGAGGTAAGCCATTGTTGGCTTATATTTTTGCTTTCCTTTAAATACAAACCTGCCCCTAAAACATTATAGATTTCTGAAACTACCCAGGACTCTGTTCATACCGAGGAGGTGGTCATTGATGCTGAAGATCTCGCCGGCAGAATGAACATCCCAGACTTGGATGAAGCGATCGGTGATTTTGGTCCTCTGATCCCGGAAATGACCGTGGTGAACGTTGATGTCGGCGACTCTATTCTCGGAGCGGCTTGCCCCCAAACATCCAAAGGTGAAACTCGCGCTGGATTTCCGGAGCCTCCAGTGACGGGGATGCCGAGCCAAGTTCAGGAGGCTGTCACCGGAGCAATGGGCGAAGATGAAGGAATTGGGGAACCCATCTGCCCTTTTGCAATGGTGGTCTACGATCATACTGCAAATCCTCTGGCACCTCCTCCTCCTACTCGGCTTGAAAGACTTGCTCGGGCTCTTACGGAAAATCCTCCTACTGTTGCTGAACTAGCGAGGGTGGAGCTTCGAAATCTTCTGGGACAGCGGCTGATGGGGCCTGAAGAACTCGCCAATGTTCAGGAGGCTATTGTATTCCTCCATCGAGAGAGTGCGGTCCATCCAGTTCAGCTTGAAGTTATAGAGAAGCTGTTGAGGGAATTTGACGTGGCCTACGCCTGACAATCCACAATGGAGGTTCAAGATCGCGCGGTCAACACCATCCATAATGACCTTGCCAATTAGGCGGAGACTCTTCGCGGCCATTTGAATGATCGGGCCGCTCGCATGAGGGAAATAAGGCTCCAGACGTCGAACATAGAAGCCCAGATTCGGCACCTCCAAGCCCGCCTGGCCCATATGAACGACAAGCTCAGAGTGGAGGAAGCCCAGCTGGAAGCTCCCTTAGCTATTTCCGAAGAATTAACTCGCCTCTTGGAGCAATCCGTAGAACGGGCTTTATTGGCTGAAAACGGAGTCAACGCCGCAACCCTCCAGGTTGAGATGCTCTATGTAAGGCTTGATTTTGCGGGCCGACCACTTTAGCCCTCTTCTGACTTAGGACAATTCTTAGGCCCTATTGTAGCACAAAATATATGTGTATATATATATCTCATAGCAAAGATTGTATCTTTAGTTTTTTAACCAACCTTCTTCCTTTGGATCCACTTGCTGGCCCAACTTCACATTCTTGGTTTTATCTTCTTGATGAGTCTTAACTTCACATTAAGTAACTGTCGAACGAAAACGATTACGAGAAGATAATATTGAAAATGTAATAGTTACCTCCTCGAAAACCATTATGTTCCCCACGCGTCAATATTCCCTTCTTTTCTGCGATTTGGGGCAGTCTTAATCAAAGATTTGCTGACATACGGTTTGACTCCACTACTGTCCGTCCAAGGGCGGGGATGCTTTTCTGATTTTTAGAGCCACTTAATCAAGGTCTATTGACACTTAATTTGGCTCTTATCTTTGGCCATCCATCCAAAGGTGGAGATTTGTATGCGCTGCTCCTATAAATAGGTGTGTTATGGGGATGGGAACGCTCACACCGAACCTTTTTCTAAGCTTCAAGTCCTCAACAATGGCTTTTCAATGTTTACCTCTCACTCTTCGTAATAAAAAACTCTCGCCTCACGAAACCGTTTTCCACTTTTAACCCTTAGGCTTTATGGCGAAATCTCAAGTCTGGATTAGGCCTGATGGCTTAATCTCAGGCAACCCCTTGTTTCGGCCTTTCAAAGCTTGGATGGAATGTGCCAGACTTCAGATTGGTTTATAAACACGAGGGGACTCCTAGCGTGGTGGATCTAGGCATGCCCGATCATCTTTGTTAGAATTCCACACGCGGAGCGAAACAGGGAAGGGAGGAAGGACACTCTGTGGTTCGTCTTTCCTCCTCTGTTTCTTTTCCTTCTGGACCCGACTTGACTTGAGTCCTCTAGATGGAAAAGGATTCAGTGGCCTCCCCCTCTGAATCTTTCTCTACCTAACAGAAACTTGGAGGGCTAGAGAGAGATGGAGCTATGGAAAGGATGGACTCAAGCTACAAAATGGCCATTCCCATACTTCATGTCCTCATACCGGTGGTTACCAAGGCTGAAAAGGGTGCAAAGACTCATGCCAATATTCAGTTCCTTTGCACTCTACCCTCTTCTAGGATAATGGCGCAGCTCAACCCAGCACTGGATTCCTTAGCCGCTTCCATTTGAAGAAAGATTCGGAAAAAATATCCAAATATTCATCCTTGTATTTTAGCCACTTTTGGCCTTGTAATGAATGTACTGCTTTTGGCCGCAAAGCCACTTTATGAAAACAATACTATTTTATGTTCCTGATTTTGATGATTATATCTCGTAAGGCCCCAAATGTAGGCCCCATTTTCCGCAAATGTTTTTTCCTCGCTGGCCCCATAAAGCCCAAATTACCGCGCTAAAAATAGACCCATTCTGCGTGGTCACTGGGAAGCGCCGCTGAAACAAACATTTTGGGGCGCTGCGGACGTGGTGTTCGTCCTTGGTGTAGTGTTTTCCCCTATAGTTGCTAGTTGTAGCGAAGAAACGATGATGGGTCTCACGAACATACCTTCATGAATGGGCTTCGTGAGATTAGGAACGCTATAAATGCCCCCTGCTGTCCAAATAGGCCTTGACAGTATAGCCGAATGTATTTTCTGGACAGACGTTGTATCTGGATCTAATTGCTGGCCCAAATTGAGAACTTCTTTGTCTTTTCATCATAATGGGCTTTAACTTTGCATTAACTAACCGTTGAAAAACGGTTGCGAAAAGATAGTCTTGAAAAATGAATAGATACCTCCTCGAAAACCGCTCGGTTCTCCACTCACCATTATGTTTCCTTCAATTATGAGATTAAAGTAATTAATCTGGATTAAAGACCCTGATTTGACTCCTCAACCGCTCATCAAAGGGTCAAGATTGATGCAATCTCTCCTATAAACAGGAGTACTTTGAACAAGGGAGGCGTAGATCTTCCAAAACTTGCTTTGAAACCGGAACTCATCGCCTTCCAATCCTTACTTCTCTTCCTTATCCTCCAAAAATCTCCGCCTCATGAAATCATTCCCAGCCTCTAAATCTTAGGCCTTATGGCGAAATCTCAAGCCTGGATTAGGCCTCATGGCTTAATCTCAGGCAACCTCGTGCATACTAACTCCTCCCAGCCTATATCTTCACCCAGGCTGTCAAGAGTGGAAAAGCACGAGGGGCTCCGTTAGTGTGGGGGATCTGGACATGCCAGATCATCTTTTATGGGATCCCTTATCTGCGGAGCAAGCCGAGGAGGAAGAAGGCCACATTGAGGCCTTTTCTCCTCCTTTAACCCCTTTCCATTTTGGGTGTGGTTCGAAACGAGCCCTCCAGAGGGAAGAGGCTTTGGTTGTGACCTCCTTCCGAACATAGACAGAATCCTGGAGGGAGAGGATGGACTTATGGAAGGAATGGGTGTGGGCTGCAGGATGGCTGATCCCACACTTCGTGCCCAGAAAATGGTGACTGCCAAAGTTGAAGAGGGTGGGAAGTTTCATGCCGCTCTTTCAGTTCCACAACAGTTTGCCCCCTTTCGGAGATAATGACGTGGCTCAACCCAATGCTGGCTTCCATAGCCGCTTTCATGTGAAGGAGAAAATAGAATTTCAAGAAGATTTTCATTTTTGTAATTTTAGCCACTTTTGGCTTTGTAATCTAGGGAAAGTTACAATTGTATTGCTTTGGCCGCAAAGCCACTTGATGAATACATGAAAAATTTCTTTTGAATACTCATAAAAACTGCTATTCGAACACTCGCGAGACCTCAATATAGGCCCCACAATCGTCAATTTAATTATTTTCCTCAGCGCACTAAACTTCCCGCGACGCGAAGTGGCTGATAGAAAAATATCTTGGGAAATTAGAAGTTTGCCCAGCTTTCCACCGCGAACCAAGTAAACTCGTGACGAAACTGATCAAACTGCATAACCAGCCTACTTCTCGCGGCCGCTTACTCAGCCCCTGCAGACTTTTGCCCCCCAAGTCTAACTAAGCAGAGCAAAGCCCCAAAGGTGGGCCCTGAGTGAAACAAATAAATATGGGCCTAAAAAACAGGCCTTCATGAATGAGCTTCGCGAAAGCAATGAGACTACTATTGCCCCCCAAGCTTCATGCGACGAAACCATCTATAATTCCTCCAAATCCCAAACACTAGGAAAGTACTTCTTCAAGTATCTGCCACTGATGGGGTTGTGTTGGATATCACCATCCAAATCCTTGAGATGAAAAGCTCATTTCTCTATAATTTTATGGATGATATATGGACCTTCCCATCTTGGAGTCCATTTTCCGCGATCATCTAACTTTTCACCCAGTGGGAGAACTGCTTTCCACATTAATTCTCCCGCGCTGAAATACTTTCCCCGCGTCCTCTTGTCGTAGGCTCGAGCTACTCGCTGCTTTTCCATGACTAGATTATCCAAAGCCTCCAAGCGCTTTTCGCCAAGGACCTAATGTTCTTGCCACACAGCCTGAACGTAGTCTTCTCCGATAAGATGATGTTGCTCTTGAACTTGCAATGATTAGACATTGACTTCCAGAGGCAAGACTGCATCATGACCGAACATCAGAGCATAAGGTGTTGTCACGGTGGGATTTCGTTTTGAAGTGCGGTAGGCCCAAAGAGTCTCGTGCCATTACAACAGATTGCCTTCCAACATTTTCATTAGCAAAGTAATGATGATCTTGTTGCTTGCCTCTGCTTGACCGTTGGACTGAGCATAATAAGGGCTGGAATGGACAAACTGTATTCACCATTCTTTTGCCAGTTTACTAACCTCACCCCCTAGTTATTGGCGCAATGTATTTCCAGATGCTTCCTTCAAAGGTTCTGCTTCGACCCACTTTATAAAGAAGTCTGTAGCGATGATGATAAACTTGTTCTATAGCGATGAATGCAGGTGGATCATTCCAATTAAGTCTAGTGCCCAACCTTTTGCGGGCCAAGGCTTTATAATGGGCTGCATTGGTACATTGGGAACATGTTGGACCGGCCCATGGGCCAAACAATCCAGACACCCTTTCGCGAAGGCAATACAATCCTTCAAAATACTTTGCCAGAAAATCCATGTCTCCTGAGTAACCAAAGCATTTTCGGACCTGCCTGTTGAGCACCGCAGACACCAGAATGCACGTCCTGCATGAGCTCTTTTGCTTCGGTGCCGAATACAAAATTGAAATCTATGCCATCTTCCCCTCGCTTACGGAGTTCATCATTCCTGAGGAAATAATTGAGAGCGAGGTAGCGGATCCTCTTGTCAGTGGGCTGACCCGGATGTTTGAGATAGTTGATCAAAGGAATCTGCCAATCCACATCAATGGATTTTAGGGTTGCTATCGCGACGTCTTCTGGCGGCTCTTTCCTTGCCATCCACGAAGGAAGTGTTCGCCGCTCCACCTTCAGAATTCGCTCTCGAACGCCATATTTCAAAGTTATCCCTATTGGTAGCTGAGCTAACTCGTTCGCGTCTTCTAGTTCGCGGATCTTGCAAGCATCCAGCATTGGATGATGTGCTAAAAAATCCGTGATGGCTTGGCCATTCATAGCTTTCTGGGGAACATACTGCAAAGAGAACTCTGAAAGAGCCAATACCCATTTGCCAATCCGGCCCCTAAGGATGGGCCACGACAACATGTACTTGACCAGATCGGTCTGAGCAACTATGCATGTAGTGAACGACAACATATAGTGTCGCAGTTTACAGACAGAAAAGTATAACCTTAAAAAGAGCTTTTCCATTGATAAGTACCTGGTTTCGCAGTCCGTTAGCGTTCTACTTAGGTAGAAAATGGCATGTTCCACACCTTCCTCATCATCCTGTGCTAATAAGCTGCCGATTGAAGCTTCTGCCGCTGAAATGTAGAGCTTAAGTGGGTAGCTTGGCTTTGGAGGAACCAGAACCGGTGGGTTCGCTAGATAGGCCTTTATGCTATCAAATGCCTCTTGGTATTTCGTCTCCCACACAAATTTTGTTTGTCCCTGCAGCTTTAGAAGGGAGGAGAAAAGATAAATCTTGCCGGCGGAATTGGAAATAAACCACCGCAAGAAATTAATCTTTCCTAACAGCCTTAGCAACTCCTTCTTCATCCTCTAAGGCGAAGCGTTGATCACCGCTTTAGCCTTGTCCTCGGATACTTCGACGCCCCTTTGATGCACAATAAACCCTAGGAAGTCGCCTGCTTAAACTCCGAACACACATTTCGCCGGGTTCATCTTTAACTTGTGGATCCTCATGCGCTCGAAAAGCTTTTGCAAATCCGCGATGTGGTTTCCCCGCTGCTTTGATTTGACCACCATGTCGTCAATATAAACCTCTAAAATCTTTCCAAGGATATCATGGAAGATTAGGTTCATTACTTGTTGGTACGTGGCCCCCGCATTTTTTAAACCGAAGGGCATAACTATGTATTTGAAAACTCCAGCGAAACCTGGGCATCTGAATGTAGTTTTGTGTCTATCTTCTTCTGCCACTGGAATCTGGTGATAACCGGTGGTTTCATCAATAAAGGACAGATGCTCATGACCGGCTACTGCGTCTACCAACATATCCTCCATCGGCATGGGGTAGATGTCTTTGGGAGTGGCATTGTTGAGGTCACGGTAGTCGACGCACACCCTTATTTTGCCATTCTTCTTTCGAACTGGAACGACATTAGATAGCCACTGATTGTACATGGCAACCCTGATGATTCCTGATTTATGTCTCTTCTCGACTTCTTCCTTGACCAAAACCTGAGTTTCCGAATTCATCCGCCCAGATTCCTATCTCACAGATTTTGATCTGCGGTAGTCGACAGCTTATGGCAGACCAAGTCAGGAGATAAGCCTGGCAAGTCTTCATATTTTTCCACGAAGCATTCCTTATACTCATGCAATAAGTAGATAAGCCCCTATTTTTCTTCAGGCTCTAAATTGGCGCTGATTGCCACTTCCATTGGTTCAGTCTCAGTTCCCAAGTTCACATTTTCCGTGGGGTCCCTGCCTTTTGGAGGAGTATGGTCTAACGAAGCTGGAGCCAGCCTAATGGACTCATCCTCTTTTTCATGATCAGAGAAATCCTCAACGATGTACTCCAATGTAGCCACTTGCGCATAGGCCTCTGTTTCGACTAAATATGAAGATTATCTATCATATAAAGAACGAAAGGCCTGTACCTCTTCCTTCGAGAGATTGTGATCCATTAATGAGTGCTTAGATTTGGCACCGCATGTCTGGGCCTTTCGAGGTCGCCCTTTGCAACCGCGAGCCCCTATTATGCTAGCTCTGAGGTCGTCACCCTTGTAGGGCGGCCCTTATTGTCGATACCACGAACCTGCAGTAGAGAAATAGGTTCTAAATAATACCTAGTGTCCACATAGACTACAAAGAATGAGAAAGGTCGCGGATCCGCTTTGACTAATGCCGCCTTGTCTGCGAGTCTATCCCAAATGATCAACTTCTGATAAAGGCTGGATGGGACAAAAAGGCTCCAGTGGATCCAGTCATGGCCTAGAATAGCATTGGATGCTTCCTGACACTCTGTTACGAAAAAGGCGTAAACCCCATCTGCTGGACCCACTTTGATATGTAGGAAGATCAAACCCAATGTTTTGGTCTCAATCCCTGCAAAGTTCTTCAACATCAGGGATGTGGATTGGATCTTCTCTTTCTCGATCCCTAGAAGCTGCATGGTTATGGTAGTCAAAACGTTTACTGCAACTCCGATATCCACCATGATCTTGCCAACTTTGGTACCGTTCATATCAGCGGTTATATATAATGGCCTCATGTGTTGAGCCATTGTTGGTGTTGGCTGAAACCCATGTCCTGGCTTCTCTCATTGGTATCTGCAGCCTCTGCTGTCTCTACATTCCTTGGCATGAGTTTCTTCATGAGAGACGTTGCCGCTAAGGTGATCTTGAGTGACGATTTGCCAAACGATTTGCCTGCTTCCGCCTGGCATTCCTGAGTTGCCACCAGCAAGGCATATCTTGACAACAGGACATACACCATGTTACATGTAACTTCCGGCATGTCCGCCTATTCTGATTCCGCCATTGGGGAACTCAAGTCGACCTCCTCCGCGAACTTGCTCGCTACATAAGCCACCAATGATCCTTCTTCTTGGGCATGCCCCCGCGGATCCGCTACAGAAGGATATTCCTCCTCCAGCGTCCCTTGTTTCACGGATAACTCTTCTTCTAGCTTCGTAACAACTATACTTCGAACCTTTCTAGGCCTCCACTGTGCAGTCGGGGTTTGATCATCCTTGCCCCCTAGCCTGTCAAAGTTCTAAGGCTGTTTCTCTTTTCCCTCGAGGGATATCCTTCGCCACACAATAATTTTACGAGCTGGCGACGGTTCATGCCTCGCAGGAACCCGGGATTTCTCATGTTTGTCCCTTTTACCAGCACTGGGTCTTAAAGCCCACTGTGGCCTTTCTGATAACCGCTGAGGATCTTGTGGGCGAACTAGCTTTTCGGAGGTCAGTGACTCCACCTGGCGCTGGTACTCTTTCGGGGATCTCACCAGCAGTGATGGTTTGGTCAACCCCTGATCCAGTGCCTCCAAGGTTTGTCGAGCCTCTCCAAACCTCCGCTGGAGTTTCCTCTTCTTTGAAGCCCTTATTTCTATTGCCTTGCCCTTTCTCTGGGTATACCACTTTCCTTCCTTCATCGTGGACGTCGGCACTGGCGGAATATACGGTCTAGTCACCGAATCTGACCGCTCGCTTTCTCTCTCTTCTTCTCTCGCCACCATCAATTTCTTGAACAGATTGGATTCCTTTGGAGAAGAAGTCCCTGACCCAGCGAGCATTCTTGGGCTACTTGGCTGGAAACTTCTAGAATATATGGGTACCCTCATTGGTGGTAAAGAACCAAAGCGAACGGTATGTACCTCCTCTTTGTGCAAAGCTTGGATATCATACTCCTCCTTGCATCGTGAACAAAGCACGACAGATGGAGTCGGCCTTGATCTACGCTTCGTGGACTGCTCCGTCATAGTTCCTAAACCCTCATTGGCACGATCTGGGCTCAGCATCCATTGATCCTTTGTGCCGCAAACTACGTCAACCATGTTGACTCCAGTCTCTAGGAAAAGATCCAAATCTACCAGCGCTGCTGCTGTTGCCGGCGCTTCGACCTGCAAGCTCCCATTATTCAACCAGATCTGAATCTAATCTTTCAACCTAACACAGTCGGCAGTGTTATGATTCCATAAGTTGTGGAGCTTATAGTATTTCTTCCCCCATAACTGCTCTGGTTTAGGGAATGGTCCAAAGTCAGTCTTCACCATCTTGGCAGCGATCATCTCATCCAAGATTTCATGAGCTTTATTCGCATGATGTAGCTCACAAATTCAGGCTTGGTGACCACCACTGACTTGAGTTTCACAGGCTCTTTGCTCAGTTTCAGTTGTTTCAGCGATGATGCCTTCTTCCCGATGAGCTCTAGCGCTGCTACTTCATCCTCTTTGGACTCCTCAGCCTCTGCCAGGCTGGATTCCTCGCTCCTATAATAAGGATCATAGGCGCCAGAGTAGTGCTTTACTATTGCCACAGTCCTCCGTTTCCCTGGAATGTACGTTCCTTTTGAGGAATTCTTCATAGCTCCCAACTTCCGTGATTAGATCTCCTATGGAACTGAATGTACTCCCATGTTGTTCCTTACGTTGGCTAGGCTCTAAGCATTTGATCACCAACTTCACCAACTTTTTCTCCGGGAGAATCACATTCAACTTCCCCTTCTGGATCTGGAAGCGCTGGAGATATGCGACTGCGGATTCGGTTGGCTGTTGGGCCATCTGAGTGAGTCAGGCCAAATCTACCTCCGGCTCAATAGTTCCAAAAGTCTCCTTGAACAGCTTCTCCATTGTTGGCCAACTCAGGACTGATCCTGGTTGCAGCTTAGTGAACCAAGTGAAGGCCGACCCCGATAAGGAAGTAGCGAAGATATTGCATTTCAGGTTGTCATCATTGTGGAACTAGCCACACTGCACTCGGAACCTAACCAGATGGGCCGCTGCATTTTCGACCTCCTCCCCTGACAAAGTAGAGAACGTATTGGCCTTGTATGCTCTAGGATAAGTCGCCTACGAACTATGTGGTGAGAAAGGCCCTTGATAGGCTTCCTCCAGATTAGGCTACTGGTTCGTGGCCCTGATAATAGCTTCTACTTCATCCCTCCTTATATATCCCGGATTAGGAGGAGATGGAACAAAAACTTCTGTTTCCCCAGCTGGCCAGGGCAAAGGTTGCATCAACCTCAGTGGTGACGCCTGTGAAGTGGAGCCTGTTGGCATCTCGTCGCCTACTCGAGCCGACTGGGACGCGAATCCGACTGCCGTTTGACCTTTCACGGAACTTCCCACTTGGTTGACTCCTCCATGGGCTTCCAGGATCTCTTCGAATGCGGATTCGACCTCGTCGTTGTCATATTGAACAACCCTGGCTGGATCGGAGGAAGTTCCAGCTCCCAAACTCAAAGTCTTGTTCCCCTGTCTTACTAGCAATGCGAGCTTTTCTTTTCCAGAGTCGCCGCGAGTATTTGCTGCTAGCTTAGTTATTGTGGCCTTTGTTGCTAACCCAGGTGAGCCTGCGTTGTCTCCGCCAACCTTTTCATGCGCATTTGGTGGCACGTATTTGTCAGATGCGGAGGAATGCCCTAGGAAGCCTAAAACAGCGTTAGGGTCTCCCAGGACTTCTCACAAAACCTATCTGACCTGATCCAGATCGGTTTTTTACATGGCCACTTGGGTCGGTCGCTAGGGTAGATCCCTCATTTTTGATGGCCGCAATATCTATGGCGGTATGCTTCCTTGTTGCCAGCAGCTCTTCATGGTTGTTCTGTATTTTTTTGTTTATGCTATCCACTCGCGCAGTTGTCATATGGGATGTAAGTTCAAGCTTTCTTACTGAGATAGTGAACTCGTCAAGCCGCCTTCGATCCTCTTCAAGGGCTCTCTCCATCTCATGATGGTATGAGGCTGAATTCTGTTGAAGAATATTGAGCCGCTCTTCTAAGGTCGCATTCTCTGGTATGAGAATGGACCCGTACTCGTCAGTCGTAGCCGTGCTCGCGGGTACCTGAGTGACCTTAGACTAGTCGCCAGCCTCCTTAGGCTGAGCGACTGGAGTTCTCTCGCCTTCAATGGCGAGTTGTTGACCTTTTCCTTGTTTAGTTGCCATCTTAGTCGATGGTGAATTGAGAGAAAATCTTTGGTTTACTACCTCTTCAGAAAGACCGCGACAGTCCGCACGCGAGTGCGATTTGTATCTGGAGGTCTTGTGTATTGAGCGGTTGGCGTAACCCTTTTGATACGGGTTTACGCCTGACTTCCCATGGCTGCTAGCAAAATGTTAAACGCCTGTTAAGTCCCACTGGGCGTGCCAAAATGTTTGGTTCCAGTTTTACCGCAGCTGGTCAACAGTCTCTTTTCTTGCGTGGGCGTGCCAGCACCGTTCAGGTGCAGTACTCGGGGGTGTCCCTTGACCTGACTTTTGTCGAGTGATTATAGACGATGAGAGCACTAACCTCGTTACGGGATTCGTTCTGCCTCTTGCTGAGGACTTTGCTGACGTTTCTTCTAATCGCACACAATCGATATTCAATGTTGCAGATTGAGCAGAGGAAATCACAGGGAAGTATCGAGATTTTGTTAAAGCGTGACTTTAGCTTCGCTGGGTTGCGGCAAGTTCCGTATCCGTTGTGGTCGCGGCACTACCGTCGGCTCCCGAGGAGGCTAGGACAGATGTAAATTGACGGAGGGTTTGGTGACACTAACAGTCAGCTCATGTGGAGACTGGGACTGAAGTGTGGTCACATGTAAGAGAAGAAGGGTTTTTTACTCCGGAGAGACTTGGATAATTGTAGAGATTAGTTCATGAATTGGCTGTCTTTGTTTTCTCGTGCGAGCCTCGGATATAGGCTATTCTGTGAATTCTCAATCCTTAGAAAAGTGTAGAATATTCTATTTTTGACCAAGGGTATCTGATCTGCAAGAACATTATCTTGGGAATCACAATGAATATTGTAGATTAATTGTTAATTAATCTAGATATAGCTAAAATAGGAGCATACCTGACTCCTCGCTGGCCACGGGCAGTTGGGATATAATTGTTTAATCTTTCCCCGCGAGCGCATCGCATTAATGGCTCACTAATATAGTCATGATGCTATATTCTTGTTTTTCTGCAAAAGTAATCAAATCTCATAGCACGCCTGACATCCCTATTCCACCGCGAGCTAGGCTGTTCTACACTCTCTGAACTCCACGTGGGTGAAGAATATATATAATGATTACTCCTCGTGGATTCCCGATCGTGGGCTCAACTGGGCCTATGTGGGGCTCTGCGGGGATTCTGCCCGGATTCCCTAGCTGGACCTGCTTCTTTTCCCTATCTGGGCCGCTACATCGGCTCACGCTGTCTGCTCCTCTAAAGGTCCAACCAAAAGTACTTTTGGGCTCAAACACGGAGACCTTGGCGGCGGTGGCGATGGATTAGCCACTGATGCTGTGGCGAGGAAGTCCGCCAGAGGTCTGGTCGGAGGCAGCGGTAACAATGGCTGCATGGCAGAGGATGGCCTGTGCTTTTGCTAGGGTTGCTCATGTTTGGCCTTGGGTTGTTGGGCCTGGGCTCATATATGGGTTTCTTGGGCCTAATCAGCCGGCTTTAGAGGAGGGTGTCTTACCACCCTCACCTAGTGATGAGGGTAGGCCTGGCCTAAGAGGTGGACCTTCCTGGGCAATTGGGTCATGCAGATGGTCCAGGACCAATTGTTACAGAATCAAGACTGCTACAGGGGTTGGTAATTATCTGGAATAAGATTAGCGCACGCTTGTGTGAGTCTGGATAAGTTTCTATGAGTCTTCTATGACGTTTCTTGTTTCTTGTTTGTACCACAATTGCGTGATTGGTAAGGGATGGCTAGTTGAATGATTTCCTTTCCATAGAGAGTGAAGTTTATTCATTCTTAGATCAGCTTACTTAAAAGCGAGCATCCTAGAGATTTAATGATTGGCTTTAGCACAGATAAGTTTGTTCAGATTTTCTTGCCGAGTTTTGCTTATGTAAGTTATGGTAGACTCTAGCCTTTGGCTGTTAATCTAAAGAATTCAACTTCTATTTCACAAAAAAAAAAAAAGTATGTAATTCTATGGGCACGTTTGGAAGGGTATGATCCTACGTTTACTAACACATAAAAAAATCGGAATGATTCCGGGAGTAAAAGTATTTTTGCGTTTACTAACACATGAAGGAATTAGAATGAGTGTAAGTCCCACCTCCTTATAAGGAATTGATTCTTGAATACTCAGGAATTTGATTATGAAGGAAGGAGATAGGTTTAGGAATCAACTCCTCCGGAATCAATATTGATTCTTTTATTCTCTCATTCCAGTTGTCTCTGATTCATGATTATTTTCCATTCTAAATAAACGTGACATATGAATGATCCAATCACTTATATTTGTAATTAGATGTTTCGAAATCAACCATGTACACAATGTAGGTCATGATTGTAAAACTTGCCTTACTATTAATAATATCCTTGGCCTCTTGATCCACCATGCATAGTCATCTAGGGTTTTTAAACGTTTAATTAATATCTAAGCATATAGAACAGAAATTCTTATAAAATTAAAGTGCACAAATTGCTATATGTGTGTGTATTTATGACTTTGGTTTATCAGTTTATGTGTGTTTTTATATAGATCGTAATTATATGGGAAGCTAGGGAACTGATGGAGGTGGATACAGCTGAGAGCTGTCTAGGACATGTCTGCGGTATCTTTAGCAAAAAGATTTGATACAATCATTCAAGTGTTACGTAAAACCTGGTTGGTGAAGTGGATGAAGATGAAAGCCCTTTTTAAGCTTCGGGCTTTTGGGGTGGGGTCTCAGCCAACTTGAGCACATTAATCTTTTTCTTTCTCCTTCTCTATTTATAAATCACGGTGAACATTCCGCGGACCGGAGTATTTTATTGGTGATATGTAACGACATTTTACGAAGGTATTTGATCGGACTGTCACATGGATCTACCTTGAAGGCTTGAAATTCAAGAAAAAAACCATGTGAATATATGTCTACCAGTTCCCTTATGTTCTCTGTCAGGGATTACAATCCCATATCCATTACTATTTACTAGTGCATTGCAGAGAGGAATTAATGTATGTTATCAAGCTATTGATTTTAAGGATCACACATATCACATTGATTTTATTTTTTATTCATCAGTAACATAGTTCACAATGGACAATATATATATATATAACATTTCGACGAATTATATTCACCGATTTACTTCTCAAAATCGGAGTCTATGTCCTTATGGCAGCAAAACGAGGTGATCGCAGCTCACTCGAGGGTGATTTTGTAGTGATTTCATTGTTTTCATTTTTTGGAGATAACTGAAAATACTTCATTAACAATCTTTTTTCATCTTTTACCTAATAATAATAATAATAATAGTAATCAGTTTGAAAATAATAATCTAAATGTAAGTAAATAAGAAGCACTTGTTAACCCCACTTGAAGAACAAATTTTCCTAGGTAAACAAGAAAAACAAGAATAATCCCCGGAGCAAAACTCAAAAGCCAACATTACATTAAGTTTTGTTGTTCGGTTCTGGTCTTCCAAAATTTTAGAAGGTCGACTTTGACAAGTAGCGCAACAACAAATCTACTAGTTTTCTATAACTTTTTTTTTTTTTTTTTGAAATGTCTCTATAACTACATAACCGAATAGCTAAGAAAAAGTAATTAAATTTGAGCTAATTCTATTATATATGTAGCCCTACAGGTATCATTACCTCCTTCAACTGCTTGAAGAAATATATGATTTGTTTATGGAAATCAAGGTCAGGTAATTAGGATTAAATGCTAATAAACTGTGCTTAGTATAGTTTATTCAGATTCGATTCTTTGGAATATAACTAATTTAGAAACCAAGAGTATGTGGAGAATGTCAATACATGATTATGATGGAGCAATAAGTTAATCAACGGTGGGGTTGATACATGCATTGTTTCTCTCACAGTCGTGCGCGCTCTCTCTTTATAGGGGTTGAACTAGAGTAACATGTAACAAGTAGTTTATTAAGGTTCCCCAAGAAAATTTCAGGGCTTGATTGAAGCTGTTAATCTGTCATATATAAACAGTGTGTATAGCTCTTTTATAATAAGAAGCTTTCGAACAGAAAACTGCATTATATATATATATATGCTCTGCGAGCCTGCGCCGACAGATTCATATCCGAGCATAGTTTTTCTTTCCTTTTAGAGTTGGAGGCAATTTGGAAAGTGATCACGGACATGGGAAACAAACTAGATCGATAAATGTGCATTTTACTGATATATATTCTTGTGAAAAGCTAGGATAAAATCTAGCTCACTAGTGCTAGAATCTTAAGTGGGTGTGGTCTTATTACTCATATATTCAGATTCAGAGATTTTGTTGCAGGCAGGTTGCAGAGAGATGTATAATATTGCACAAATAAAGTTGATGAAGTCATGTACAGATTTGGGATTGATACTAGTCGATATTACTTGGGGGTGCTGAAATTTTGTATTAAATTAGATTGTTTCTACCTTTTGGGTTCAAAATCTCCATCCAAAGTGCAGAATATATAGTGGGTTTGATGCACATAAAGTTGATTACGGAAAAGCTTAATTGGAATCTTAGGCTGAGTTTGGTACGGCTGTACTTTTCAGAAAAACTGGCTTCAGCTTATTTATGAAAATAAGTGGCTGAAAAGCAAAGCAGCTAAGTGTTTGGTAAACTGGCTTTTTATAAGTGTTGTCAGTGACAAAAGTAGTGACAAAGTGTTTAGTAAATTCAAACTGACTTGTGCATTTTGTTATGGAATGACCAAATTAGACATTAGAGATTATTTTGCCTTATTCTTAACTTCGAAAAGAAAAAAACCTAAACCCCTAGAATTTTTTCTTTCTTTCTCTGCCGCCACCCTAAACAAAAAAAAAGTATAGAGCCTCAGCCGCTCGCACGACTGGCCTCGCTCCCCTCCTTGCAGCAGCCCACCACCACCTGCCCAGCCCCGGTGCTCCTGCCCTATGCAGATCCCACCACAGCCGCCAGACAGCCAGATCGATCTTCCGGATCAACCATTCAGCCTTCGCGCCGCACACTTCAGACTGAGCACCACCGGAGCCGCCCTTGAGACCCATAGATCTCAACCTCAACCCAGATCGCCTGTGCAGCCCCGCCCTCGCGCCTGCTGAGTAAACCAGAAGAAAACGCATAAAAGTTTGGTATTCAAAGGAAAAGGAGAGAGAAGAAAAAAGAAAAAGAAAATGGGGTATGTGATGAGGGAGAGAGATGGGGAGCATGGGAGGTGATGATGCGGCTATGATGAGGGAAAGAGATGGGGAACAATGACGAGGGAAAGAGGTGGGGAACAATGGTTGAGCTGAAATTGTTTCAGCTAGGAAGGGTAATTTTCGGTATTTTGGAGATTTCATTTATCTACAGTAACTACCGCTACAGTACTTCGGTGGCTTCTGGCTTCTGGAAGCTGCATTCTGCAGCTTCTGCTTATCTAAGGAAGCCACAGCAGCTTCTAAAAAAAGCTGCCAGGAAGCTCAGTTACCAAACGCCAATTTGAATTGGGCTTATAAGCACATGAGCTGAAAAGCTCCTCCAAACACAGCCCTTATATACTCGCTTGCCTTTCAAATGACTAGAATGTGATAAGTATTGGCATGTTGAATATACGAATTGGTGCTTTCCAACAAGTGGAGCAAGCTGAAAGGGAGTCATTCATAGATGAAATCATGAAGTGACTCATAAGCTACATGGAGTCAATCTGATTAATATTCAGTAACTCACTCAATTAAAAAGTAATTTGGAATAGATGCCTTTTTTAAGAAAAATTTATGTGTGCAAAGAAGTTTTGTTAGTTAAAAATCAATGAATACAAGTAATTAAAAAGATTTAGGGACTAAAACCACTCTTAGAAAAAATGAGGGTTGCGCCAGGCGGCAGTGCAGAATTTGGATCGGAACAGTTGGGGTTTCCCCCTTCTCTGGACATTGTAAAGATGAGGGTGATGGGGTTCTCTATTGTCGGCTTCCTCTTGCACTCCTCAAAACTTGGTTCCAATTTCTTGTTATTGTTTTCTTTCTCGGAGTTGTCATCAGTGTGGAGGCGGAGATCTTGGGTAGTAGATCAAAGATCCAGGATGGATTTGGCGTTTTATGACGGTGATGGCCGGGCCAAAGCGGAGGCAGATAGACTTGTAAATAGACCAAATTTTGATATGTATCCGTTCTGGATCCGTAATTATTGAATGAGTTTGGATTGAAAATTCAATCCATTGATCCGTTAATAATCCGGATCTATTAATCCATTTATTTAACGGATCAAATACAGATTTAGATTAATCCAATCCGTTAATAATTTGGTTTGTTTTTATAATAATTAAATATTATTTTTTATAAAATATTAAATATTAAGAATACCTATTAATTTCACATATAAAATAATAAATATATGTATATTATAACAAAACTTTTGTGGAAACGTAAAGGACGTAGTGTTCATCAACGAAGTATTGCTTTGGAAATTTAGTGTTTTAGTTACCATAGTTTATCGTTCTAAATAATATTTTGGTTATGTAATTCAATTTTTTGTGATTCTCTTCATTTTATTTTAATATTTTACTAAAGTTTTATGAAGGTCATAATAAAAATTTAATATTACAACTTAAAATTTAAAAAATTTCGTTATTATAAACGGATCGGATTAGCAAATACGGATTTGAATTGAGCTATCAACGATCCGCGAGTTATTACATTAGGATGGGTTGAAAAAATTTGTTACTAAACTGATTCGGATTTAGGTCAATCCACTTCAAATCCGGTCAATTTATAGGTCTTAAGGCAAATGCGAAGATCTGGGAATTGACGGGTCGTTGGATCGTTGCCAGTTTTGTGGCGACATATGATGCTAACTAGTTTTGTGATGGAGCGGTTGTTGTAGCTGCCATTAATGGTGGGGTCGCATGGTGGCCACTGGATCAAGATCCGGTTCTCTTAGCGATGGTTGGGTGGCAAAAAACCAGTGCGGCTGTTGGCTTGCAATCGGTAAGCTGTTAAGGTGGTGGTGGCATGTTGGTGGATTTTGGGATTGTGTCAGAGCTTGAAGGTGCTCTGTTGACACTATTCTGGTGGTTAGCAACATTAGGCGGACCTAGATGAGTGTTGTGGTCGTACGACAATGCGTTCCGGTAGTGGTGGCGGTAACCAGGTTAGATGCAGTGCCTGCAGCTTTGATATATAGGGTTTTGGCTCTTGAGCTCTGCCTAACTTTGTTAGGGCCTGGGGATGGCATACAATTCTCTTTTTTAATCTTAATTATTTTAGTTGGGTTTGGGAGATTGTAATACTTGTGACTCATTTATTTTTTGGTAAAGAGTCAACAGGTTCTCAGGATTGATATATGTCGCCATGAGTACCTGCGACATCTATGCCATTTTGATTTTCGTAGGTGTTGTATATAGTTTTGGATGTGCTTCATTGTCTCTGAAAATGTTGAATTATGTAGGTGATGGCTCTTCTGTTAGCCCTATATGAGTGAGTCGTTGTGTATAATTTTGCTCATCAGCAAATGAGTTGACATTTTTAATCATTAAAAGGAAAAAAAAAAACTTAACTAATCGTACCTCTTTCTTTCTCCTTGTTTTTATTTATTTTATTTTTTTTACAAAGAATTTAAACATGATGGCCGAAACTGCTTTGAAGTGAGAATTATCTTTGTATCAACTATACACCGTTTTGATATGATTCCTAATTTTGGCGAGCATGCATTGCTTCTTAGAATATTGCCAAAACCTATAACAAAAATGGCCATTCATTTCACGCCCTCACAATATTCCAAATTAATAAACTTCGCCCTTAAGTTCTTTCATCGTGATTCTTATTACAACATTCTCAAGTAAGTTGTGCTACTCTTAATCTCATTACTCCACACACTCCACGTGTTAAGGGTTGAACACTGATGACTTAAAATTGTAGCAATAAATATATGACATCCCTATAAGTATTTGGTACATAATGTGTATACTTTAGGATGTGGTGGCTTGAGGGCTCCATGAAAGTCTACGTATATATTTGTTCATAAACTAGCTAGGGACAGGTCCTGTATGTCTATCCCACTAATTATTGGGATCCCGTATCTCCAATTTAGCTTATAAACAGATGACATATTGGTGCTTAAAAAATCTATAATCTGTTCATCTATGTCTATAGCGACCCCTATCTCACTAAAAAACTATTGTGGAAATGCCTATAGCCATGTGATCCATTCCTTACATTCGAGATTATCTCAAATCATGTCATGGTCATGCTTTGTTTTCTAAGAATTTGCATTATTATTTTGTGGCCGGCCCTCTGACTTAATATTTTTCTTTTGGGTGCAAGAAACATGTCCATTAATTTGTCATTTGACTTAAATTAAAAAACTAACTAGTCACCAAATTCTATGTGACCCTTCAAAAACGTTGGGGTAGCTAGTGATTCTATTACGTACATAGGGCTGCTACTCTGTTAGGACTCTGTTAGGTTAAGTTTGTAGTAAGCTTTAGGAGTTGTGTCTGTATTCGGATTTCAGAAACAAAAATGGGAGATTGTTGAAGGAGCAACAACAATCGTACATTAATTTGTTGTAATTACATGACTCGAACAATGCGTCATTTGGTCTTAATTTCGCCCATACAACGAATAAAACTTTCCTTTCCGATTTACCATTGTGGATAGTTAATTTAAAAAACAATTGATTAGGTAACTTTGTCGATGGACGTTGACCGCGGAAGACGCGAGACTCAACTATGAAAACAAAAAACAAGCTGTACCATCTGTCTGGTGTTTTCTGGAAAACTGTTAGGTAGATGGGGAATCTACAACTAGAATAGCCATGATATGTATGTCAATTAGCAGCAGCACCGATTTAAAGATGCCATGGTCGACAAATTATCAAGATGTCCTATGTACCGACCTATTAATTGCTTCTTGCAAGATGCTCTGAGAGACTCTGTAAAGTCAGAGAGGAAGAAAGAGATGGGAGCTAGGGCTTGATAGGGAGAGCCGAATGAGGGATGCGAATGCTATTGGTTTTGTTTACTTTTTATTTTTTCTTCGAGTTGTGAGTTTAGCTAGGAAAATAGATGTGTCTCTTTGAGTTGCATTTTCTTCTGAGCTGTTGTTGAAGCAGTGGCTTAGGTTGGAGTGTCATGCCCCGAATTTTAGAATAAACATTCAAAATCCGAAACATGAAAAATGCTACAATCTTAAAATAATCATCCTGAAAATTTCTTTTCTTAACAACTTCACCACCCGAAATAAAATCAAAACCGAATTTAGTCTCAGTTAATTATTACAACTCAAATCCAAAGTGAACTGTAAAGCTCTAAATGAGCGTACACCTCACTACTAAATGAAATAACAAAAACTGCTGTAACACCTAAGCAGCTCGGTCACCTCCCTGGTTATCCTGACCTGCAGGAATATCCGCTACACCATTTGAATAGTGTACCGGGATTGCAACAACACAAAACCCGGTAAGTTTATGAAAGCTCGTATGAGTAAAAGGAAAGAACTATTGTTTAATTCAATCATAATTATTCCCACACAATCAACACCCAACAATTTCCACATTCACAAAGTACTACTAATCTCAATCAAACACCATTTCAATATATCAAGACAAACCCCAACTCACATATTTCTTCACAACACCTCAACATCGTATTTATAAAAATACGGTACTTGACAGACTAGAGTTCTAACTGAATCGTAGCCCGTCACCTGGCCTAGGTTATGGCATCCGACATATTGATCACTATCGTATTTCATCAATATGTATACTTATATACATATCTAGAACGTCCGATAATTTCACATATTCAACCAATCGCATCCACCCAGGATTAGAGCGTCCGATTACCCCACACCGGTCACTACGTTGACCTAAACCCATAAATGAGCACAACATGTAATATCACATACTGAAATCAACCAAACTAAGATACACAATACTATCATGAAATTACACAATTGAAATATAATCAATTCAACAATTCAACTCAATCATATCATCACTCAACAATCCACTCATCAATATATATTTTCCATGTAAATATATATATACGTAATCATCCACTCAGGAATGACCACTAATACTATCTATAGTTCACACAAGAAAATCGTGAAATTCATTTGTATAATTAAAATTCATTTTACTTACCTATGGACCGTGGTGATTCAAGTCCATGAAATTTTAAAACAAATATTTAATCTGCAAATATTTTTCACACAATTGCCAAAAATAATTAAATTTAAAACGCTCGGTTCGTAATATGAACCCCGTGAGTTTTACTCACCTCGATACTCCCGCTGCGTCTTCAATACAAATATAATTAACGCCGAAATAGCCCACTCAAATACAATCCGTCAATCACCTAATCAAATGTGATTCGAATTTAGCCAATAATTCAAAAACATAATTGAACTACCATTTAACAGCCGGATTCTAATTTACAATAAAATCCGACGAGTGGATTCTCACGAATCGCTCCCCTAATTACCGTTTTGCACATATACGAAGATCCAACGGTCGGATCTTCGCCCATGACCACACAAAGCCTCTGAGACAGTCATATGATCATCATATCAAAATTATAAGTTCATCTGACGGTCCTAATTTCACAAATCATAAATCTAACGATCGAACTCGATCGAAATCACAAAATTCATAACAAATTCATACAATATCCGAAAAATACATATAATAAGCCGAAATGATCGTATTGAAATATAGAATCATAAAATGGACAGAAACCAAATTTTAGACCTCCAAGGATGGTCGGAAAGGGCCGCCGGAGTTAGGGACAGAGCCGCCGCCGACCACCACCAATGGTGTCGGGGCCGAGCTTGTCCCCTTTGTTTCATCATTCTGAGCAACTTCCATAACTAGCACAAGACCAAAAAATGACGGGAAAGGATCGAATAGTACCAATTACAGTCTGTGGCCGGAAATTTTTCAGAAACCGGCGAGCTTAAAACCGACGTAAAAACTGCAACCTCACGCCTCGATCCCTTCTGGAAATTTGTTTAGAACTTCCTTGCGAACTCAACAAGCCAAGAATCTCAAGAAATGATCGTGTATAGCTCGAGATATTTGGATTGAAAGTTTCGTTCGATCCTATCGGGGCTGGCTTCCAGCCGCTGCCACAGGCCGCGCCGCCTTGTAAAGCTGCTTCTGGGAGCTTCAGCAGGTTGAGTCGATGTAGAGGGAGGAGTTTCACTTGGTTTGGAGGTCGAAAACGCAAGGAGCTTGGTTTGGTTTGTTTTCGGGTCCGACTGTTTCGGACAGTTTCGCCGGAGCTAGAGGCCTTGTCAGTGGAAGCGACGTCGTCCAAGAGGTAGAGCAGCTCGAGATGAACGCCTGAGACTTGGTTTGAGGTCGAGAGGTGGTCTGTGGAGGGAGAATGATTATGGTGAACTTGCTCTCTCTCTCTCTCGGTCGTTTTCGGTCGAGGAACGGAGGAGGAAGATGATGAACAGTACCTTCCGAAAATGGAAGGAGGCCGGACCAAAATGGAAATCTTCTGAAAATAGCTAGGGTTTTTTATATTTATACCAAAATGGAAATAATTTCTAAATTCTATAACTAATTCAAAAAAAATCCGGACAACATGTTCCGGATACACACGGACTCATATCGACGAGTTCTACAACTTTCACGAAGGAAGTTTCCCCAAATTTCGCATGTAGAAAAAGTCGATTTCTCAAACCGAGCATTTCGAGCTTTTCGTTAAAAATAATCGTTTCGAACCTTCGATAATTCAAAAAGTGAAATATTATCAAATAATATTTGTGAAATTGCACAATAATCGTTCAATACTAATACTCGAATTTTAAAATGAAAATTACGGGTATTACATGGAGTCATTGGAGTTGTAAGTCGGAATGGTAAAGACTGAAGAGTCGAGTATTAGCTAAATTATCAGCAATGGAACACTAATGCTGTGGCATTTTGGAGACACAACACCAGCTTGCCTTTCATGTGGCTAATTAGTTAAAATCTAATTAGTTAAAATGTGAGTTATATTGACAAGTTGGATACGTGTGTGAGAGATGACTTGATGCTTCTATTAAAATTTAAGAGATACGCAATTTAAAAATTGATATTTAAGTCAAGTTGTTGATGCATCGAATGCACCCATAGTTTTATGCATATAGCATTTGCTTGTTTGTAAGGATACGAAGCTAGAATGAACATGGAGTTTAATAATTGATCATTTCTTACTCATTCTTTTATCATTCATGAATTCCTACCTAGCTAATTTAATCACACGATCTATAGAAAAAATATAGAAACAAAAGAATAAATTGTTGTGTCACGTGATTCATATGATTCACTAATTACATGCTAGTTAGAATTACTAAACCAAGTTGCTAAGATATTACGGTATTTCACAGTCTAGACTCTGTAGCGAATGTATAGACTAAGTTCACAGGGATCCCAACGAGATAGGGAGATATGATCAGTCTCTCACGTCCTCTCTCAGGTACAGTAGCCACTAGCAAGAAGCTAATCTAGCTTGCTCTATAAAGATAGCAGGCAACGGGTCAGCAAAAAATACCTAGGTGATAAGTCAAACAAGGTTCCTACAGGGACCAGAGATAGAAGGCATATCCGATCTTTCCCTCTCCCCCTATAATAAAGGCATATATAAAGCTGAAGAAGCCAAATAGCCATGTCTATTTCTGATCTATTTCTGATAAGAACGTACGCGCAAAGAGATCAAATTCTCACTTTTTCTTCCTTTACTTTCTCTCAAGGGATATGCATGGATCATATCTCTCAGCATTGCCTGGTTGGCTGTAGCTTTCAGTTCATACGCATGCATTAGATAAATATGTGTGTGTGTGTGTATATGTGTGTGTGGTGGTTGTAGCATGTGCTCTTAATATTCCTTCTCTTTAGCCGCAGCATGTGTTTGTTGTCTCCCTTTTTTCCAGCTAGCCACTGATTTGAACCCCTGACGTCTTTTCGGAAAAAAGCCGAAGCAGGAGAACCAACTTAAAGGGAATTTCCACCTTCTCCTATGATTCTGATGTCTCTGCCTTCGTCGTCATACGGAATATTAGGTTTGAATTTTGCAAAACTTAATGGTGACTGTAAACCACAGTGCCACAACCGGTCGTTTTCTTGAGAGTGGATGATGTAAAACTGCTCGATATAATGTCCCAATGAATTGAAAACATTAACGAGCAATATATTTTTGCCAGCTTGATAAAGAGTTTTTTTTTTTTCGACAAAGAGCTTGATATAGAGTTTATGATCGAACCAGTATCAAATTATATAGGGTGATTTTAGTATAAAATTCCGCAAAGAGTTGAGACTGAGGCGCGTATGTGTGTGTAGTGAGGATCAAGAGATGACGTCTTTAAACTTTTAAAGTGAGAATGTTTTTTATTTTTTAACATATATTTTAATAATCACACTATTTATTCTCTGGTAACTTACACACATATGAATTTTTGTAGGAATTAGCCAAATCAGAAACCGTTTAACCATTTGATTAGCATAATGTTCGTTTTAATTTTATCTAACAGACTACATTTGTTTACACACTTTTGAGTGACCAAATAATTATGGATTTAGTTGATTTTGTATAGACACCATTCTCATATAGGAATCTAAATGATCAACAGTTGAAATTATTGAATTATGTCATATACTAATTAATGTAAAATAGTAAAAATCCTCATATACTTAAAGTAATGATGTCCTTTATTAATCATCTATAGATACATACATATATATATATATATGTTCAATAAAATACTTCAACAAAGTATAAATATAAACGAGTGAGATGATTTTTGTGAAATTATGGGGACAAATTTACTTGATTAAATTATGAAAAGTGTAGAATGAACTCGATAAATTACCTCAACGAAGATCAGACGATATTTCTTTCTATAATTGGAAGGATAGTTTCTAGATTTGCTCTTGAAATATATGTGGTGGTAGCTTCAACACCGGTTTAGAAAGGCAGACTGATTGAAAGCTAAGTTACAGAAATGCACAATTCACGGCATGAAATTCTTGTCGTTGAATTGTGAGTTGGCCAGTTGGGTCACCATCTTCATAAATAAGTCGGCTAGACGGTAGGTTTTCTGTCTTTGCAATTTGCATGCAATCAAACTAATAGTCATCGAAAAAGTCATGGGCTCTCTTTGGAAGGATGGTCACATCTCTGAAGAAAGTCGGTCCTCAGTTCAAATGTTGGAGGACTTTAGTTTTGACCCACAAAATTATTGAAAATCTTCATCATTCTACGTATAATGTTGAAAATCATCGATCAATCTCTATAGATGTAAAAGGTTTGGTTCTATTGCTTATCTATTTCTGTGTGTCCAACGTTCCGTTTGGATCAGTTGAGAAGGGTTGTTTTCACGTGACATTGTTTTTACCTTGTAATCATTTTCTTTTTAGTCATAAAAAAGAAAAATTTCTATAGATGTATATGAGATGCACCATACTTCATAGCCTACAAGCATTACTACTTGGTCCATGAAAGCCCTAGCCTTCTTTTCTCGCCGTGGTGATTCTATTTTTGTCCCTGTATGTATTGATTATAATGCAATTTGGGTTTAAATGTTTCCAATTACTAATGTGTAGAACCTAAAATTTGGAGGAAAAGATGAAGTTAACCTGCTTGTATGTTAGAAGTATCTAGCATTAAGCTAAACATATATTCTCAAACTACCTATCCGCATAAAATACAGATTCGGACCAAAATTTCTAATGAAGGAAAAAAGTAGGTTGACTAAGAAAGATATAATTTTTTTTCTTATTAATAACAAAAGTTTGAAAATGATGAGGAAACATTACTAACAGATGTTAACAATGGTCTCATTAAGAGTTTTTGACAAGTAATTACTGAAGTAAGCGTTACATCATTATTTCTAAAAGATAATGGAATAAAGCCAATGACAAATTTCAACCACTTGTATAATGAAAACCGAAGAAAAGCTCATTTATCACATGTTCTAAGAATATACGAGCGAGCCACTATACTATATGATGAAATCCAAAAACCAAATATTCTAATCCTTACTCCTATATGATGAAATCCAAAAGAAAAAAAAAAGAATCTGAAAACTAAAAACAAGATAAGGAATTTGTCTCATGGGCATTGCCCAATGGACTTAAATCAAACAAAGCCCATTGTCCAAATAGCAGCCAATTTTCGGGTTTGGGCCCTTGAATCTTTTACCTTCTTCATTCAGCAGCTTAAACCCTTAACCCCTCAAAGCCCCCATTTGTGTTAAACCCTGAATCATGTTCCTCCTTCGTGAAATCCCCCACAAACCCCAAAATTCCAAATCAATCCTCACCGTCGCCGCCCGTTTCTGCACAACCCAAATCCCTACCGTCAATTCTTTTCCCGATGAGCCTACCGCCGCCTACTACGACCTCCTGGTCAACGCCGCCGGCGAATCCAGAGACTTCACCAACCTCCAGTGCCTCCTCAACAAGCGCGTGAAGGACCACTGCTTCAACACCGCCAACACGTTCAAGTTCATCACCAACACGGAGGCTTCCCTCTCCGTACTCCCCGATCTCTCTCGGACCCTCGCGCGTCTCGACAAAGGGTTCACGCGCAAGAGCGCGTACGACTCGCTCATCTCCCGCCTCTGCAAGCTGGAGCTAGTCGAGGCGGCGCGGCGCGTGGTGGACCTGATGGCGCGTGAGGATTTCGGCCTGAACGCGTGTACCTTCCACTCGATTCTCAACGTGCTTACAAAGAAGGGGAAGGTGGAAGAGGCGTGGCGCGTGGTAGAGCTGATGCGGAAATCCAGGGCTCCGCCGGATCTGACGTGTTATAATTATCTTCTCATGGCGTATTGCTTCTCTGGAGATTTGGATCCGGCGGCCGGGGTTTTGTGTACTATGGAAGAGGAGGGGATGAAGGCGGACACGCGTACGTACGACGCGCTGGTGCTTGGTGCGTGCAAGGTGGGGCAGGTGGGGGGGGCTATGGTGCTGCTGAGGAGGATGGTGGATGATGGAGTTCCGGTTCTGCTGTCGACCCACGTGTACGTTATTGATTCGCTGTTGAGTCGGGGGTTTTACGCGGGAGCGGTGAAGTTTGTGAGGGGCTTTAGCGGGAAGGACACTTGGTTGGACAAGGAGAGTTTTGGGAGTCTGGCTAAGAGGCTCATTAAGCTCGAGAGGCTCGGTGAGGCGAAGGAGGTCTTGGATGAAATGCGTGAAAGGGGTTTAGTTATTGGAGATAAATTGAAGGATTATTATGAATCAAAGACTGCAAATAAGAAATAAGAGTTCATAGGGTTATTAGTATAAACTACTGTTCATATTTTGTACTACGATCTCACTTCCCTGCTTTAATTCCATCTCAGACTCTTTCCTTGCCATCAATTGCCTTCATATTCCACCTTTGATCTCTGAATCCTTAGCATTGTTGTTGATTCATCTCACTAGGCCAATAACCCCAATATACAACACTTTTTACACAACGAAATTTTTTTTTCGTTGTGTGTTGATGGAAATTGCTTCATACAACACATTTAAGAAACTTTCGTTGTACAAAGATGCTACATTTCAAAATTTTTCAAATAGAGCAATATTGCACAACAATTGTAAAGAATGTTATGTTGTCTAAATGAAAAAAAAAAAATAGCGGGACATTTTCCCCCTCCGTTTACTTATATTTGGCTCCAATTTCTGACTCAAATGCACTACCAAAGTACTACTTTGCACAGCAGAATATTTATATGTGTTGTAGGATCGAAACTTGGAAATTGTCACACAACATGTATATTCATTGTGTTGTCCAACTGAGGGAGATAACATTGAAAAGATTAATGTGCCCCTAAATGAGTTTCATTCCCCCCAAAATGACCAAATTTTGGCAAATGACTTGCAAGCTCCTACAACGGAATGACTTTTTTCTGTTGTGTGAATGGGAAAGCCATCCGAGCGCCAAAAATGAGCTTGTGCTTAGTTGCTTACACATAGTAGGCGGGAGTTTTCATTTTGTGTCCCTCAGCTGAAAGTTTAAAGTGTAGACAATCACACAACACACCATCATTTTTGTTGTCTGATTTTATTATAAAAAAAATAGAAGACAAACCGTGTCTCGCATCAGGGCAAACTCAATACACCTTGCCATTTTGTAAGACCATGTCTCCCAGAGTCTTCTTCTCTCCTCGAAACACAAGTCACTGATTACCTCTTCGTCCACAACCAATCTTCGCGTCTGACTCAAAAGCTAATTCAACATCCAACCGAAGCACCCAGCTCCTAGCCTGAGCGTCCAGTGGATTTCACCTTCTCTCCACTGAAACCTGCATCCCTCACATCCCTAATCATCAAACTCTCAACTCCCGCCCCCTACAATTTCTTCAATCATCAAAACCCTAACTCGCTCTCTCTAACTCATTCACGACCCCCTCGTACTCCACCATACTCTGAAGCTCGTCTCTGACTTGGCATCGGGACAGCCCACCTCTCCGGCCTCGTCTTCGCCTCTGTTCGCTCCGACTCAGTGAGTGAGCTTCTCAGAGATCGATACAAACTCTCCACTATCTCTATGGCTGAAGCCGAAGGTATTACCGCAAATTCGCTAATTAATTGACTTCGATTTCGTTTATGGTTTTCTCAGTTTTCAATTCTCGTTCTCCTAGCAGTGAAGAGAAGCAGCTTATTGGGCTATGCAGCCTCGAGTTGGGGAGCGATTTTGAGTCGGCCGGAAGAACAGTAGTATATCCAAGCTGTGGCATGAGGACTTTGACCATCTTTGCTCCCTCTTAAACTTTATCGATTCTGCTCTTTTCTTTTCTTATTGTTGATTCGAAAGTTATGCTTAGATTATTTTTTTCTTCTTCTTGTTTATATTTTCCATATACCTTGATTCACATTCTTAATATAATTACTGATTGTGGGTCTTTGAAACAGTTAGGTTGAAGTAAGGTTTTAATTCTTGCAATTAAGTCGAATAATTGGCCAAATTTTTTTTTTCCCTTCTTCAATCTTTTCTTTCTCATCGTTACTCATTGAATGGGCTTAACCAAGTTTTTCCCTTCGTCAATCTTTTCCTTCTCCTCGGTCTCTTTATGCTTGTTCTTATTATTTTTTATATTTCCAAATAGCTTGAGTTTTAACAAACTGAACTGATACATGATCTTTGATAGTTTGTCTTTCGGTTCTCACGTTTCTCTAAAACTATATATGAGTTTGGTTGTACTTATCAAATTGTACTATCACTTATATAAATTATTTCAGAAACTACAGTTAAGACATATGAGAGGAAAATGAGAAACTACAGCTATATAAACTGTTTCTGTAAAACTGTAATTTTCTGTTAATAATTTGAAGTTATTTTCTCCTGAGAATTTGTAGTGGACTTGTTACAGAGTATTTGAGACTTGGAATCTCCTAAAAATGATTTTTCTATAATTAGTTATGATTTTTCAAATTTACAGGTCTGTTGCAGGAATTTCTGAAAACAGTATCACTGTCATGTTCTTTCTGTTTCCTTTTGCATCTATTTGTTCTTTCTCATAGTGATAAAGATCTCAACTTCTTTATTTATTAGTTTAGTTTGATCATTCTCTTTTCAGTTTGTGCAAGTTGTTTGTGGGTGATTAGTTTTCAAGTCTTTATCTCTGAAGACAATGCAAGAACCTGTTGGAGTTAGTTTTTGCTTGATTTGAATTGGTTGTGAGTTTGAAGTTGAGCTTATGAAGTAAGATTAATTTCACTACAAAAAGATAGCAAATCAGTTTTTCATTTATGTCTTATTTTAGTTGCTGCAACAACCGCTAAATCTTATAAACTAGATAATAATAACTTTGACTGACATTTAGGTGAGGTTCTTGCTGAGATCTGGAAGGAAATATGAGCAAGCTTTCGAAGCTAGTTGCATTTGTGGAAGTCGCTCAGTTTGATTTATTGGCATAACACCAAAAGCCAGATTCTCCTTCAGGTATTTCACTTATACAGGTTGTGTGCATTCTGTATTTGGTGGATTGTTAAGTTGTTTTCTTACAGTAGGAGAAGTACTTTGATCTGGAAATTGTTTTACATACTTGGGATTAGGTATGGAATGCTTGTTTGTGAGTGATAATTTGCCTTTCTTTTTCTATTTTGAATGCAGGGTCTAGTAATAATTGATGCTTTAATTAATCATTCACATTTTATTTGGTTTAGGCACTTTAGAAACTTATATGTTATCTGCTGCTATACAATTTGTTGATGGTCTTGATCTAATTACAATTGCACAATTGTATCCATTTTTTTTATGGCTGCTGTCATTGTATCTTTCCTTCTAATTTCAGCTTTTCAATATGGTAATTTGAGAAATACAACTGTCATTTGTTGAAATCAAATGAAGACATGCATGTTGCATTTGATGAAAGTGAAGAATAAGCACAAGCTGCATTAAGTGATATCATCTCTTGGGTGTCTATCTGCTCTATTTTTTTTTTTTTTGTTAAATTTAGTAGTCCATACAATTATCATATTATTATGGCTTTCTTTGTAACTTTTCTGTAAAGGATCCTTCTTGAGTGCAAAAAGGTACCTTCCTCCTGGAGACATGTTTACCTTAAGAAAATTTTGGAGCAGAAAACCTTTCCCAAGAAAGTTGTATATTTATTAGCATTTTTTGTTTTTGGGACTTAGAAATTACATAGACATTCTAAATGCAGCCTTCCATAATGAGATTGTAATAACACAGTTGACTGTAAATAATGTCCATTTCGGTTTTGGATGGGTACTATGTTGTTTGCTAAACATTGTTAGCTGTAGGAGTAAGTGATTTGATTGTTTGTGAACTCTTAAATTTATCTTTGGGGTGATTTTGGCTGATGATTTTGATTTGCAGGTCTCTCTCTCAAAACTGACTAGCCTGGAATTAAGGCCACATGCTATTGAGAGTTGTTATCTGTCAAAATATCAGGTTGTTTATATCTGCTGATTTCATGTTATGCGTGTTTGTTTGTTTGATCAATTGAAACTTTTAGCTATGATAGAGTAAGTGGGTTGTTTACATCTGCTGATTTCATGTTATATATGCTTATTTGTTTGTTCAAATTGTATTATTTGTTTGTTATGCTTACACATATATTATAGCTCTGCTTCTCCTAGTGTACAAGGCTTGGTAATGTTACCTTGCAATGTTTTCTTCTATTTTCGCTTTAATTAGTTTGAATCATTCCTTCATAACCTTGAATTTTGCTTATTCTGTTTGCAGGTTTGGGAATATCTAGTGAAATGTTGCCCAAAGAGTCACTAAGTGATCAAGCATGGAATACCAAGCAATGAAGTAAATATATTTTCTTTCATCATGTAAATTCAGCTAGCTAGGAAACTTTATAGCAATGACATGTTACTTGGATTCAATATTTGGTGGATATATTGGAATTTTATTGATGTATCACATTGCTTTTGGTGTAAATATTAATCATTGATCATTGGATAATGATTTCAAGCACTAATATAGTAAACTTCACACAATTAGTTACTGTTCATTAGGTAAAATTGAGCATTATTATCAATGCACAAAATCCAGAAAAGACGATTATCACACAACAGAATTTCTAATGTTAATAATGTTGTTTGAAGTAACAATTTGGATGTTCACACAATGAATCCTTATATAACATGCAACGGTTCTAACAAACATACGTTGTCTGATTTACAATCACACAACTGTAATAACTAGAATACGTTATCTAAAACTAACACACAACAATAAAATTTTCAAAAGTGAAGTGTGAGGATAACTCATACAACAGAGAAAATAAAATGTTGTTGTCTGATTCGCCTTTCATACAACGGCTCGGAAACAACTTTCGTTGTGTGAATGATGCCAATGACATGTGCAGTATGACTGCGCGACAACTGTGGCTACCATCTGCCAAGAGAAGGCACAACAGTTTTAACCAAATAAGTGTTGACTGTTTGTGATTCACACAACGGGTTTCCACCGTTGTGTCATTTTTCATCACACAACACTCCAATACACAACGGAGATTGTTCAAATCACACAACTAATTTGGTCCGTTGTCTATTAGCTTTTTTGGCCTAGTGTGTGCATACCTCGAGACCAAGCCCACGTCATCCTATCGAATAGTGATAGGGATTTATTGCCAGCATAAAGCCACATAGTACTAAACTTAAAAAATAATAAACAATAAAAGAAGGAAAGCTTGGAACCAGAGCCCAAGCCAGAATTTCAAACTACTGAAGCCGCAACGCCTCCAGCCCCGCACGCGGAACCTTAGCCATCCCACAACCAGTCGTAAATCTGCTGCCACGAATGGAGGCTGGTCGACCCTCCGCCCCTCCAATATTCCTAGCATGCCGGCAAGACAAATCAAATCTCCCCCACACGGTTCCGAAAACCCCAAACCAGAATGGAGCACTCTGATCCAATCCGAGCCCATCAGCACCCAACCTCGCCGCCCTTCCCTCGTCACCAGGCAGCGATCTCATTTTTTTCCGAGTCTGATCTTAAGAAGATCGACACCAGCTCCAGCCGCCTACCACTGAACAAGCGCTGCCCTTCCCCGGCAGGAACTCCACGAGATCTGAACAACACAGCAACCGCCACACAGCCTTCAATCCTGCTGGGCACTTTCCGGCTTGCAAAACAAAATGTTTATATTCACATCTCTCCTACCTCAGGTCTTGAATAAGATCATGCGATAAGCCCTAAGGGGATTGGGAAGGACCGTAGAGTTGTCAAGCTCTTTTTTTTTTTAGTTAAATACTGTTTACTCCTTATACTTTTACTCGAAAAACACTTCAGTCCCTAACCTTCTAATTTCACATGTTTAGTCCCTATACTTCAAAATTTCAGACCAATAGGTCATTGTCGTCTAAAAATCACGATAAAATATCTATTATGCCCTTAGTTATTTTTTATAATAAATTTATTCCTTTCTCTCTTTTTTCAATTCTTTCTTCTTTATTATTTTTTTTCAAACGGAAAGAAAGAAAAGAAAAAAAACAGAAAAAAAAAACAGAAAGAAAGAAAGGGAAAAAAAATTCATTTTCCAAAAAAAATACAATAATTAATTAATTAAAAAAAAGATTTGAGGGCATAATAGACATTTCACCGTGACTTTTAGACAGCAAGGACCTATTGTTCTGAAATTTTGAAGTACAGGGACTAAACGTATGAAATTAGAATGTCAGAGACTGAAGTGTTTTATGGTTAAAACTTCAAGGACTAAACAGTATTTAACCTTTTTTTTTTATAAACTTCGTTCACCTCAGTATTTTGCCTTTTCTGCTATGTCTGGTGTTGTTCCCTCTCCCTTTTTGTTGTGGCATCATAGATTAGGACATGTCTGCAGCCCAAGGCTTAGATATTTCACTTCGAAAACACCTATCACTGGACACGAGGTCCATTTTGGCCCTGCCGACGATGCTGTCACGGGGTGGGCCAACGAACAAGGCATGAATCATGACGAGGCGTTGTTTTTCTCTCCTTGCGCGAGAGCCTTTTTTTAATAATGGATGTTTTATTATACCCCTACTATTCTAACACTAAAAGTGACTGAGTTTTTTTTTATCGTAACTGAGGTTGAACGATGTGAATTTTATTTTGGACAATACTTCGCTGATCATAACTGGTTAGCAAAGGCTGACCTTATTCAATAAAAGGACATTTGTCCACTCCTTTAGTATTTTCTTTTATTTAATTGTTGTTTGTAACAATCTAACTCTGTTATGCTAATTGAATCCCATATAAGGTTATGAGTGAGGAAATGAAAGGGTTCAACTTTGAAAGAAAAAAATTGAATCATGCGGAAAAGATGTTAAATTTTTATTCAACTTTATATCTAATCCTATTTTTTTTTCTTTTTTGACATGGGGCTGGTACTGCTGCCCTCTAGCCTTGATTAATGAAATTGCAGAATATAAGTGAGGGATGTAGAACTTGAACCCCAGATTACAATAAGCATAAAGAGAACATTCTGGAATATTAATATCAGGACTCTCCACAAAATCTATGTATGCTAACAAGCATCAATTAGCAAAGAGTGCACGAATGACTATTCTAGCTATTTGCTTTGACATAATGGTGACATACCAGAAAGATAACTTTATGACGAAAAAACATCATTACAAATAACACAGCTTTCCCACAATACGGAAATAAATCAAATGACACTCAATTTCATCCTGCCACTAGGAGGTTGCGTCCATTTGATAAAGCAAATAGCTCACCGCCTTGTTAGACTAGACAAGAGACACAGAGTGTGCATACTGAGACCAAGCCCATGTTACCCTATCAAATAGTGATAGGGACTTATTGATGGCATAAAACCAGATAGTATTAAACTAAAAAAACAATAAAACATAAAAGAAGGAAAGTTTGGAACTACAGCCCAAGCCCTGGCCCAAATAACACCAAGCCCAAGCCAAAATTTCAGACTACTGATGCCGCAGTTCCTCCAGCCCGCACGTAAAACCTTAGCCATTCCACCACCAGTCGCAAACCTGCTGCCACAAAATGGAGGCTGGTCGACCCTCCGCCCCTCCAACATCCCTAGCACGTCGGCAAGACAAATCACACCTCCCCCACGCGGGTCTGAACACCCCAAACCAGATTAGAGCACTCTGATACCATCCAAGCCTATTAGCACCCAACCTCGCCGCCCTCCCCTCGTCACCAGCCAGCGATCTCATTTTTTCCGCAGTCTGATCTTAGGAAGATAGACACTAGCTCCAGCCGCCTACCACCGAACCAGCGCTGCCCTTCCCCGGTAGGAACTCCACGAGATCTGAACAACACAACAACCACTACGCAGCCTTCAATTCTGCTGGGCACACTTCGAAAACACCTATCACTGGACACGAGGTCCATTCTGGCCCGTCCAACGACGCTGCCACGAGGGTGGGTTGTCGGACAAGGCATGAATCACGACGAGATGCTGTTTTTCTCTCCTTGGGCGAGAGCCTTTTTTTTTTTAATAATGGATGTTTTATTATACCTTTTTATTTAACCCTACTATTCTAACGCTAAAAGTGACTGAGGTGTTTTTTTTTTTTTGGTTCGTAACTGAGTTTGAACGATGTTAATTTTATTTTGGACGATACTTCGCTAATCATAGCTGGTTAGCAAAGGCTACCTTATTCAATAAAAGGACATTTGTCCACTCCTTTAGTATTTTCTTTTATTTAATTGTTGTTTGTAACAATCTAACTGTGTTACGGTAAAAAGTAAAAAGTTGCACCCCACTTTAAAATAACATAAATAAAAAACCGCAACAATTATTTCCTCTATTTCAATTAATGTTGATCGGATCCAAACCCCACAAACATGGAACAAGAAGTAGCGGAACAACTGATTGAGGTGGTGGGCACAGAAGAGTCGAAACTAAATAGCTCCGACGGGACGCATCATTCTTCAAGACTCGGTGGAGTATCGGAGCACTCGTCGAAATTCACCTTCTCCAATGGAGTAGCAGTGACTCAGTCTGATTATGATTCCGAGCTCTTGTCGTATCTTTTGCCATGTCGGGTATGGTGCTCCATTGAAGAACAAATGAGTCTACTTTCAATCTATAATTCAATTTATGTTTTGTGATGGTTCAATTTTGTTTTGAAATTCGACTTCATGTTTAATCTTGGGGTTTTGGTTGTTATACTTAATAGTAATTTGCATAGCTTTTCGAGTGTGTGGATGTTCAGTTTTACTGAGCAATTGAGTATGCATGTTCTCGTTCAAAATGTTAAATGCAAATATACTGTTTCACTATTGTGTAGAGTTCTTATGAAATTGCTTGTTTTTACTTCTTCGTTTTTGTTAAGGGTTGTTTTGTGAAGACCCAGATTTTCATACAATAAATTTATATAATTCAATAATTGTTATATTAATTGAATTATGACATTTGAGATTATTTAGATTGTCGTGGGCTGAGAAAATTGGTTCCGAATGATTTTATTTTCGAAAACGAACGTTATTTAGGGGGTCGTGAAAATTGACTTTTTATACGTTCAAAATTTGGGAAAACTTCCTTCATGGAAGTTGTAGAGCTCGTCGATACGAGTCCGTGCATATGTGTAACATATTATTCGGAGCTCGTATGAATAAGTTATGAATATTTGAAAATTGGAATTTTTCTATAAATAGTGGAAAAAATCTGAATTTGTCATTAAGGACGAAAAAATTCATTTTTTTCACAAAAGTCCTCCCCCCTCTCTCTCTCTCGCGCGCGACTGTGCCTCATACCCGGCCGACCCGGCTTCGACCCGATCCGACTGGAAGTCGGCCTTCCCGGCCGCGCCGTCGCCGGACCCGGCACCCAGCAGCTTCGCCTCCTCACGCTCGGTCGATCCCCGCCGTCGCCTCACCCAGCTGCCGCCCCTAGGCTTGGATCGGAACCACTTTCCGAAGCTCAAATTCGACCCGGTCGGAAAACCACTTTTCCGGCGGTGCACGGGCCGATCAATCCCATTTTCGTGACGTGCTCTTCCTCCTAATCATCCACATATATGGCTTGCATCACGATTTTGAGTGTAGAGTGGTAGGTCAAGAGTTGAAGATTTCGACGTCCATGATTCGATCTGGAGACTGATCAGAGGGTCGAGATTAATCTAACTTCAAAGCCCGATCTATACCTCATCTCCGAAAAAGTCAGGTATTAAAGTTGTTCACAATTTCATTTTGAATAAGTTTGTAGTTGACGACTTTTGCATCGGAGGTGGTTGACCGGCGTTGACCGTCTTCTGACAGCCGCGTGTGGCGGCGTGTCGGACCAAATTTTGAGTTTATATTATCTGGAGGGTGATCTATGCATCCATACGAGCGTTTTGATATATAATTTGGTTATGTTAGAAAGAGTTGATAAATAGCCAATTTCAGTTTTGACGTTACTATTTACGGTTTTACAGTTTACCTTCGGTTTGAGATTTACGGAGATCATACCATCGGTTTTACTTCAAATTTTAATATGATGTTCATATGACTGTCCCGATGAGTTTGTGTGGTCACGGGCGAAGATCCGACCGTTGGATCTTCGTATAACTGTAAAATAGTGATTCGGGAGGCGATTTGTGAAGATCCGTCCATCGGATTTTCATATAATTTTGATAGGATGTTTCCAAGGGAGATCCGTGAGGATCTAACAGTTGGATCATCATTTAAATTCGATCCGACCATCGGATTGTCTTTATTTTAGAATCCGACCGTTGGATTGTCGTTATTTTGGAATCCGACCGTTGGATCATCATTTAGGTTTATTTCCTGCTTCGTTGTTAAGTAAAGACCGTACTTGATTAGATACTTGACGGCTTGAGTTGACGAGCATTTGGATTATTTTGAGTTATATTTATTGAAGACGCAGCGGGAACTTCGAGGTGAGTAAATCTCACGTGGTTCATATTACGAACCGAGTACTTAAATTATTTATTTTTTTAATTGTGTGGAAAATATTTTTGGATTAAAGATTTGTTTTTAAAATCATATGGACTTGATCAACTACGGTCCATAAGTAAGTAAAATGAATTTAATTATACAAATGAATTCACTATTTTCTTGTGTGAACTATAGATGGTATTAGTGGTCATTCCTGAGTGGATGATTACGTATATATATATATATATATATATATATATATATTTACGTGGAATATATATACATTGATTGGCGTGATTTTGAACGACGATATGATTGAGTTAGAATGATGATTTGGATTATATTCAAATGCTTTAATTTCATGAGAATATCATATATGTTGGTTGAGTTGATTTAATTATGTGAAAACATACAGTTGTACATATTGTGGATTTAGGGTTAACGTAGTGACCGGTATGGGGTAATCGGACGCTCTAATCTAAGGTGGATGATGGGATACGATTAGTTGAGTATGTACAATTATTGGACGTTCTAAATATGTATATAAGTATACATATTGATGAAATACGATAAAGATAAATATGTCGGATGCCATAACCTAGACCAGGTGACGGGCTACGATTCAGTTAGAGCTCTAGTCTGTCGAATACCGTATTTTTATAAATACGATGATGGGGTATTATGGAGAAAGATGTGAATTAGGGTTTGGTGTTGAGTTGTTGATTGATTTTGATTGTTGGTTGTTGTGGTTGGAGAATTGTTGCATGTTGACTTAGGTAGAAATAAATGTGATTAAATTAAGCAATCGTTTCTTCTTTTACTCATACAAGCTTTCATAAGCTTACCGGGTTTTATGTTGTTGCAATCCCGATACACTATTCAAACGGTGTAGCGGATATTCCTGCAGGTCAGGATAACCAGGGAGGTGACCGAGCTGCTTAGGTGTTACAGCAGTTATATTTTATTTCGTTGAGTTGTGAGGTGTGTATGCTTATTTAGAAATCATGGTGTATTTGTGTTGTAATAATTTACCGAGACTAAGTTCGGTTTCGATTTCATTTCGTGTGGTGAGGTTGTTAAGAAAAGAAATTTTCAGGATGATTATTTTGAGTTGTGGTAATTTTCATTTCTCGGATTTTGAATTTTATTCTAAAATTCGGGACATGACATGTTTGCTTATAATAGGATAGTAGCCACCATGGTTCTTCTTCTGCTCTCTCAGGGCAACTCCAAAAAAGGGGTGCTATACCAGATTTGAGACCCATTTTGTGTTTGGGCTCTCCAACAACCAAATTTAGGGGAGCCGGTCTTGGAATTATAAGACTTGGACTCAAACCAATCATATATATGAGACTTTTTCATAACTAAGACTGGGCTACAGTCCTTGAGGCCACACACGTGGGCTGGGTCAGCCTAACTCCAACAAAATGCGCTAGAGGAGAAGGTCACGATCACGCACTGGGCTAGAGAGATCAAGAAACGTGCACGTGTCTTAGGTGCGTTGGAGAGAGAAACCGAATACCTAAGCTTCTGCTTTGGTGGGCCAGCCTGAAGATTTATGTCACCTGCAAACCGTTGTGGGGTTTGCAACGGTAATAAGAAAGGACGGTTGTGATCCAGCTTTTTTAATATGGACAGTTTTGAGATGTAGCCCTTTTTTTTTTTTTAACTGCAACATATATATTTTGAATCTCACGGCTTAGATTTGAGGGAAAAAAAATAATCAACGACTCGTATTAAATCAAGGCTTATTAATTTCAGTTTTATCCAAAAAAATTATAAAAAAAATACCAGGAAATTAAAGAACAAAATCTTTACCTTATTATGATAAAAATAGAAATGTAAATTTTTGCCTTATTTAATTAAATTAGCATGTTTTTAATATAATATTCATAAACATTATACTCATATTATATTTTAATTAAGAATAGTGAAAATAACACTTTCATATAGCACCGTATTATTAGAGATGAGAACTAAATCATATATAAATAGTGAAATAAGGGATGCTAAAATGAGGATAGCACCTCCAAATGCAACTTGATAGTTGGATTGCCCAGAGTACATTGTTGAACTACCAATGTTGGTCGAAAAACATGGGTAAAAGTGGTCTGGTAAAGTTATGGTGTCGGTTTTGTGGTTTGAAATGAATGAGTGAGACTAGCCTTTCAGGAGAAGGGTGGTTATAAATGAAGGAGGAAGATGTCGGCATCCAAAGGAGATGGTATTGGAAATGTATCCTAAATGACAACACATTTTGTTCGCTGCTTTCTGGATAAGAGGAAGCGAGATGAGGGAAGATCTGGATAACGTGGAAGATCTTTGATCGCACTCTCTCCGTCGGGTGTTACAACAGCTTTCTCAAAAAAAAAATTCCGAAAGGACAGATGTCGTCTTATTATTGGAGAAGTCTTTTATCTTCAAGGCGTTAACATGTGTTGAATTATCATTGGTTTCGGAAAACCACATGGCGTGGTGTAGTTCTGTGATTCTTTTTCGCAAATCATAGCGTACGTTTCGGTTTTATTTAACTGCTGAAACAGCAACACAATATTCCCCAAAAAAAAAAAAAAAAAAAAAGTGCAGCAACTCAATGAAATACGTGCCCCCTCTATGACGAGAAACGACACGTGTCTGACATGCCTGGCATTACACAACACACGCAAAGTCAAATACATCACTATAAAAAGAAGCTGCGCAAGCTCCAAAAAAAATCATCCGATCATATACATACAATAGCAAGTTAGCAACCCACTTCAATCATATCCATATCCTGCTCCAGATCTATACATCTGCTGCAAAGCAAAGAAACCAAGAAGCCAGGAAGCCAAGAAGCAAGCAAAGCAAAATGACTGGTGGTGTTGGATGCGTGCAGTGCGGAACGCGCAGCAACCCCTGCCGGTGCAAGGTGGTGGGCCCTACCTTGGGGTTCCTGGCCTTCGCCGTGGCGGCGATCGTGGAATGGCCTGTGGGGGCTGTTGTCTACATCTTCCGCCACACGAAGGGTCGCCGAATCATGGGTCATCCTTCCACCGTTGTTTACCCCAAAGTTACTAATTCCATTCCCATATGAGTCCATCATCATCTGCTGCTGCTGCTTAATTTCTTTTCATGCACTTGTAATAGTATTTAATCCATGGAAGCAACTCTTACAGTCTTACCCAAAGTGCTGCTGCTCCTTTTGTCTGTTTTCCACTTCCATTTGCTCTTAGTTAATAACAAATCGAATGTAATGACTAATGATATGGGTTTTTATTAATTAATTTGCACTCTTGCCTCGATCTTTATAGTTGTTTTGACGCATTCATCTTTATTTCTTGGTCTCTCTTTCTCTTGGCAGATAAGTAGCTTTAGCATTAATTTCTCAGACTAAGATCTCCTTAGAGAATACAATTTGGCTTTAATTTCTCATGGAATAGGAATTTATTTCCATTTGCCATTACTTTTAAAAGAAAGTCTTGCGTATGTCCGCCGGTGATAATCAGTCTCTAACAGAGGGTATTCTGGATATTTTACTCTTAAAAAACAGGAACGAAGAAAATTTTATGGTGTTTAATTGATCAGATATATTACGTGTCTGATACGTCTAACATATGCAAGAATTTTTTTACTTTTAAATATGTACGCGAAGAGGACATCAATTTCTATGAGTACGTGTTCCATTTCAGTATCTACTAAATGTTGAAAATGGAATTAGAAAAATGCTAATTAATTCAGGGAGATAAAAAGCGAAGAGTGAAAATGATGGTGGATCGAGATGGCTGGATACCAGCTCATTTGGATGTGGATTAGCTGGTAATTTGTTCAATTCTTTAATGGGAATATTAACAATGTTGCCTCCTCATCAAACAAAGCCCCTAGTTGTATTACATATTTACATGTTCTCATGGTGCTATCAATGGCTTCTGTCCGTTAAGGGGGAGCTTTTCTGATCAATTTTGAATCTCCAGTGCGGTGATACAGAGGATGGTGGGTAGCGAAATGGGGGGAATTTATTTGATTAGTGAGCTTTTAACATAAGACCCCATTAAAATGAACTATTGCAATCTATACTAGAGATTTCATACCAGAGAAGGATAAACCCCCAACTAGATCAACGCGCAGACCTATTTTTAAAGTGATTATAGTATTTTATAGACTGAATTTATAGGAGATATGAATTTTGATTTCTCTCTTCTTCATTTTCTTTATAGTTTTGTGATTGGTATCTTCTAATCCTTAATTAGTAAAATCAATTATTTTTCCTTCGTAAATAATAGACCGGATCAAAAATAGAGCTAACACCTAATTGTCTATCTTTATGAATTTATGTTTGAAACACCATTATGATATCTTGAAACTTTCATGTTTCATTTTCATTGAAAATTTGTTTCTAAATTTGTCTGAATTTTTATTTTACATACAATTTATAGTTTTTTATGATTGAAATCATGAATTACTGAAATTGTTTCTTAAATTTCTTTACATTAAAGATTGAACGACCAATGAGAAGTTGGTCGGACGAAGATTTTTACCCTCTTAATCAGTAAAAAAGTGAAAAAGATTAGGAATGAAATGAAACAACCATCAACACAAGGTAGGACATGCGTAACGCATTTTGGAAACCAAGTAGTTCCACATGGTTAAACTAGAACAGTTAGTAGTCTGTCCAAACCCCAATAGGAAACCTGACGTCACCGCCGGTCGAATCCACGGCCAGATTTCCATTCCCTTTCCGAGCCGGATCCTTTTCCCCATTTCTCACCCACTCTCCTACATCACCTCTCGCTTCCACTCCAACAGTCCAACTCTCTCTCTCTCTTTTTCTCAACCCGAACCCGACCCATGGAGCGCCCGACCCGGCCCTACGCCCCGGGCGGCCGCGAGGACTGCTGGAGCGACGACGCCACGTCAGTGCTGATAACGGCGTGGGGCGACCGTTACCTCCGCCTCAACCGGGGCAACCTCCGCCAGAAGGACTGGAAGGAGGTGGCCGACGCCGTCAACTCCCGCCGCGACGGCGCCGTTTTCAAGACCGACGGGCAGTGCAAGAACCGAATCGACACGCTGAAGAAGAAGTACAAGCTCGAAAAGTCCAAGCCCTTCCCCTCCACGTGGATCTTCTACGACAGCCTCGACTCCCTGATCGGAGCCCCCCCCTCAAACGCCGCCGTTTTGACCAGACCCCCGAAGCCACTCACACTCGCCCTGACCCTCAAGTCCGCCGCCGACCCCAGCAGCCCCAGTCCCCTGGGTTTCCGCGGCGGCGGCTCCACGGAGAGCGACGGCGAGGATGACGTGGAGGGGGGAGGAGTAGGGTTGGCGGGTGGGGCGGCGTGTAGGGAATTGGCGAGGGCGATTTTGAAGTTTGGGGAGATTTATGAGAGGATGGAGAGTTCTAAGCAGGAGCAGATGGTTGAACTGGAGAAGCAGAGGTTGGCTTTCACTAAGGAACTTGAGGTGCAGAGGTTGAATATGTTTATGGATGCTCAATTGGAGCTGGAGAAGATGAAGAAGCGCCCCAAATACTCAAAGCATTCTTCCGGTACTGATTCGGGTTTTTCGTTTTCGTGCATTTTCGCTTGGGAAATTGTTGGTCGATTCCTGTAATGCAAGTAACAGTTTTGCGGTCTAATTTGAAAGTTTTTCCGCGAGTCAAATCTATTTTACCGTCTTGTCTTTACTGAGATTGGTTTCTGTTTAGGTTGTGATGAGACTTGTGTTGTGTGTTTTACACAGGAAAGAAGTTGTGATCTGAGAATGCAGGAGGGCCTCTCGAAAATCGATTTGCTGATCTGCCTCTTTAAGTTATATGTACTCCATAGTTGCAGCTTGAAACCTTTGGAAGCAGATAGGCTTATGTTGTGTGTACATGAGTAGTTGCTTTGCTACAGAGTTCTTGTACTGTATCATTCTGTAGTGTAATTGTTCAGTATCATCAGCTTCCATATTACATGTGTTCTCTGTGTTACGCTCCCATTTTGTTGGTTTCTTCCATCGATGGCAATGCTGATTCGACTAGATTCTGTCTCGCTATGAAATGCGTATATTGCGATATTTGTGTAGTTCCAGCCTTAAAAGCAATATACCCCTGGTGAAATTTTGAGCTAATACTGTAGTGAACATATTAGCTGCTACCAAGGAAAACAGATCAGTAGGTTCTCAAAACTGTGAACTCCGGATCTCCTGGGTTCCAAAAACATGTTTGGGAGTATCTGGAAGGCAACAAGTATACAGAAGTATACACAATAAAATCACAATTCATGTTTAAAGAAAGTGCTTTGCTGGGTTTGCAGAACTGTTCTATTCTATTTTCTCTTGGTAGCCACAGAATTACTTTATCAATTCACTAATTAATTATGATCACAAAGTAAGGCCACAACATATCAATTTCACAAAAGGGAGAGAATATAGAGAGATCAGAATTTATTGTATATATGGAGGATAGCTAAAACCACTGGTTGTTCCATGTTGGCTCATAAATTCAGTTGAGCTCTGACTGAAGCCATTGTTAAATCCACTAAAAGCAGGAAAACCAGCGAAGTTAGCCTCAGTAAGGTGATCCTCTAACATTGTATACGAAGACGCAGAAGAAGAAGAAGAAGAAGAATAAACTGATGAAGAACTTGGATGGCCATAACAAGCGAGACGAGCTCTAGCAATAGCGAGATCATGTTGAAGCTCCACCATCTTTCCCTGCAGCATAGCTATGGCGCCAATGCAACCATAAACAGGGTCTCTGAGCCGAGCCTCGGCCTCATACGCGAGTGAACTTACGGTGTCCTCCCTCTGCTCCTCAGGCACTTCACTAAGGATCTTGCTTACATTGCTTGCCCCAAACACTTTGTGAACTTTGGCAAACTTCGAGGGCTCGTCAGAGCGAAAATGCGGTGCAAATATGCAGGTTGGGACGCATCTCCTCTTCAACAACTTGCAAGCTGCACAGGATGAGCTTGAACGAGGCTCATGAGTTCCTTTCATGGCTTCATTACTTGCGCATTTCTATAATGATCGAGTATATCTCCTTTACATCATATTCACTTATATAGACCTTCTTTTCGGTTACATTTGAAGAGATGAAACTATTATTCTAATTCGAACCATTTTTCCCACTCTCCCTCATAACGTGAAGTAGCTCTACAGAGAGATTCGAATATGTAAATGAAGGGTTAATTGTGTTTTACTATCCTATGATTTTTTTACCTTGATCCTACTCAAAATAGGCTTAAATATTTCTATTCATTTGTGAAATCATGTTGATTATACATCTTGGAAATAAAAAACAATAGAAATAATTGATGATGGGGCACCATATATCATGCGCCATTGATGGTTATAATGGGACATGATGGTTCATCAAGAAAGATTAGGTATTTCATTTGACTGGACACAGGATTTTTCATTAGAAAAGTAAATCACTTAATCAAGAAAGTTTGATTTGTCCACAAGAAGGAAACATGGAAGGTGCAAAAGAAAATTTAGGTATCTCAACCTTTATGGTGCCAACTGATCACTATAATGGTAATCTTGTTTTTTTTTTTGAACATAATGGTAATCTTGTTTGTGGTTAGTTCCTGATTATTATGTTCTATATGAAAAGGATTACACTAGCTCAAAATTTTTTATTTATTTATTATAAAACGTTTAGATAAGAAAATTTTCACGGTTTAAAATTGATTTATAATAATAAAATATCCGATTTTAATATCGTAATATAGAAGTTTTTTATTTTTTTAAATGTGAGTGAACTAAATCTCTTCAAGAAGATGTTTGATGCAAAGAATGTCAAATACGGTTTCGTGTTCCATTGTTTAGATTAATTAATTAGAGCTCTCTGTTCACTACTAATTGGCGTCTGATGCCCTCTTACCATTTTGCTCGTGACATTAATCTCACAGTACCAGGTTTGGTCATGGTCTTTAAAAACGAGAGGACAATTATGTTGCTGCCAAGTGTATTCGTGATCCGATTTCTATGGGTCCGTTTCCTCTTTTCTATTTGGAATGAGACTCAACCGTCGATCCACTACTCCAAAATAAACAATGGTCGGCCAATGGTAACAAGAACGAGAATACAAAATGCAAATTAAATTTCTCTATCGAAAAGACACTTATTCTAATCTCCCTCGGTACACTTGAGTAGTTAATGGTATAGTCCATATTAGTGTCTTAAGTTTTATGCTTATAGATCATATTAATTTTATGATGGAATTCTAAGTCATTTTATGTTAACATTTTCTCCCAAAAAAAAAAAATTTAATTTTTTGTTTCACAAAAATTTAGAGAGAAGAAGGCTATCTTACTTTCGCGCCAGGATATACCTATAACTTTGACTGTAAATGACTGATATGAGACACCTATATGTCTCTACAAACCCATTTATAATTTATTTATGTAAAAGATTTACACATTACACGATCGAACGCAAGACTGCTAACAACGGAGATCAAATTTGAATAGAGACTAAACCACAAGCACACGCGTACCAACCCATGTTGGTAAATGAAATGATGTGCCATGATTTTTATTTTTTGAAAAAAAATGAAGAATAATATGTCACTTCAAACATTTTATGGCATTGTGGAAATTAGGACAAAGAAGACAATAGTGCTCCTCCTCCAGGTGCCCACTTGCTCAATGCTCGTCGTTTTCCCAGAACACACAAAGCGAAGAACACCTTGAAATTGCTCAACACGCGTTACCTATCATTCACCCAACGTAGCCATTTGACCGCCACGCTCGCGAAAAGAGCGTGGGACAAAGGTGCATAGAGGAAGGAATATGGGCCGGCCCAAGAAGGAAATGATTAGGGATGTTGGTCTGTGGGTTAGAAAGTGGTGTCAAGAACTGTAGCTCGACTTCGGCCTATGGCATGTTGGTCTTTACTCCACTTAATTTCGATAAATCTTTTCATGTTTTTGAGATTTGACCTGTAGGACCTTTTACGCGTGATCATATTGAGGGAAAGAGAGGGAGAATCTCTTTGGATATCGAGTTTTTGGACACAGGTTGCTTTTGAATCTGTGGAAACACGCTTATATACAATCGTTCGGTCATTCAATCGTATCAAACAAACAATATTTCAATCAAGTTGAATATCTCATTCTTTTTTTCTTTTCTTTTTGGCAAGAAGTTGAATATCTCATTCTACATTGTGAAGTAAATTCAAACTTAGGTAGGCTAAAATGATAACTTACTTCGGGTATTATGATGCTCTATAGGTCTTTATAAAGTTAAACTCAAACGAAATTTAAGTATGATTTTAGCTCAATTCAAGCTCAAACATAACTCGAGCCTGGTTTATTTTAGACAAATCAAATTCGAACATCTTGATGATCTACATTCTCACACACTCCCTCACTTATGGCTGGATTAAAGCTATAAATGTACATTAACAATTAAAACTAAGTAACACATAGTACTTGACTACTTGTAGTCGTTGAGCTTAAAATATGATATAATTTACTTTGAAAATTCTAGGCCTCCAACAAAAAACTAATTAACAATTAGTAGGCAGAGAGACTTGGTCCTCTATAAGTGTTTATCAGGATTAAAAGTATGACAACACTGAACATGCTCACACGAATTAATGTATATGAACGATGAGGTTGAGAAGTACGATTTATGAAGCTTTCATTCTTTTGTCGTTAGCAAGATACGCAGTGGATTTGTTTAGTCTCCATACATGGAACTATATAATTGTGGAGAAGTCGACCTATAACACATAATCCAAACACAAATGTTCAATTCAGTAGGTACCCAACAGCCAAGTCAAACAGGCTTCCACCTCTTCTTTAATCCTAAAATGAAAGTGAATTTACCTCAACGTCCCCTTCATCCTCTTTAGGGTTTAGATACGTCGAAGCATTACATCCCTTCTAGTTTGGGAAGCAATGACAATGCCCTTTTATCAGACCAAATAAAGAAAAACAAAACCAAACATAATAAAACAATGTTCTTCAGAAAAATAGAAGACATTTTCACAAAGTCACTATCATCTTCGTCCTATCTTAGTTTTAGTGATCTATAAGGTTTTCAAGGATATAGACTTGGTTGATCTGAAGTTTGGAAGTGAAAGTTACAGAGAATGGTTGAGATAGATTTAAAGTGTCTAATCCTGCTAAATGGAAGAGGGCAATATGTATCTGACCATTGCTTGCTAGTTAGAGATAAACTGATATAGCTAAGGAAATGGTGAAGGGGCAAAACATGAAGAAAAGGAAGACAAAAAGAGATAATGATATATTAATCAGCAAATACTTTCGCTTTTGGATGATTGAGAAAGCTTATAACATAATCTATGTAAGATAACCTTTTTAATCGTGAAGTTCTAAGGATTTTTTCTGTAATTTTCTACTCGTCTCCAAAGATTTGGATGAGTAAACCAATAAGCAAGTCCATCACACAAGTAGTTAAGAAAGTACACTATAATTTTTTTTTCTTCTAATTATGTTGGAACACCCAATTAGTTCAGCGGTGAGATTTAAACTCAAGAATTTCGTATGTGAAGGATCTTGGGTAATGGACTAATGTAGACAAATAGTTAAAAATGATAACTCTAACGGTGAAACCTAGGGTAAACATACATACATTTTTTATTTTTATGTAATGTAGTTAGAATAAAAAAAATGCATTACAGAGAAGAAGAATATTTTTATACTAAATAATACATTGAAACGGTAATACTAAAAGGCTCCAAGAACTAAAAAATATGTTTGAAGATAGAGTGATCTATCTCTCTTGTGTATAATGTCTCACTTAATCATTCGTCTACCATTTTTCATTCACCACTTGACCAGAAGTCTCCTCTTTTTTTTTTTTCTTTTTCTTTTCTTTTTTTGGTCTTTTTCAATGGTAGGTTTCAAATTTTAATTATGATTAGTATATATGGGACTCTTGTCTTTATTAGGTGTATTTGACATGTTAATATAGTTCATAAATTATGAATTTATAAACAAAATAATATACTTTATAAGCTATAGAATGAAAATGGTTTCATGAACAATTATAAAATGGTGACTACAAATATTTTGTAGTTGCCAAAAGTCCATATATATTCATGATCTAAGTGCCACTCAAGACACCGTAGCGACCTTCCTGACATGATTTTATATTAATAAAATTATCATTTATTTAAAAAAGGCCAAAACCTTCCTAATAAGACATTCCATATAAGGACACATTATCATTATTTTTGCATTCCTAATTTCTTATTCAACATTTTCCCATGTAAGTTTTTGTAATATAAAAAATGGCGGGTAACATACAAACCAAAACAACCAGAGGTTGCGCCAAGTGGCAGCAACCCATGAATCCCTAACTTGTTCACTTCTCCATCTTTTCTGTTGTCTCTAATGTCAACTAATCCAAACAGAAACAGTCAAGAGTCCATGCAATTAGATTACCATTTCTCTCTTTCCCCGTTATTTCAATATCCAAATTAGAAACGAAACCTTGTGCTTGTTCAAGAAATTTGAAAAATCCTAGCTTAATTAGCTAAAAAGAACGAGAGGTTTTAGTAATAAAATCGAACAGAAAACATACTCAAACACTGAGAATTATAGAGGGTTTTCAACCATGGATGTGGCTCTAATTCCTCCAATGTTGGTGTCTTCAGGCTTTTTGCCAACTGGGTCATTCTTAGAGTCATTGATTCACATATGCAATGAGGTTTGCTCCATGGAAAAGCTTCCTTTTCTTCAGGTCAGGAACATCTCCACCATGATAAGGAGGATTAAGCTACTTTCTTCTTTGTTCGAAGAGATTCAAGAAACTAACGGCCCTCTCCCTCCCTCTTCAATCCTGTGCCTCACCGAGCTCTTCTCCGTGATTCGAAGAATCAAGTTTTTGATTCAAGAGTGTAAGGACTGCAGCTTTTTGTGGGGACTTATGCAGATGGAGCTGGTTTCGAATCAGTTCTATGTGTTGGTGAAGGAGTTAGGGAGAGCACTTGATATTTTGCCTGTGAGTTTGCTCAATATTACAGCAGATATTAGAGAGCAGATTGAGCTTCTTCACCGGCAAGCGAAAAGGGCAGAGTTGTTTATTGACCTTAAAGAGGTGAAGAGAAGAGAAGAGCTTTTGGTATTGATAGGGAGCAACAATGAGAGGAACAAGAAGAACAAAGGGTCTGTAGACTTAGGCAAGGTGAAGGATATCTTGAGCAGCATTGGTCTGAGAAGCTCAATGGATTATGAGGAAGAGATTTCAAAGCTGGAGGCAGAAGCTCAAAAGCAAGCAGGGAGTGGCGGACTAATTGTGGTATGCAATATAAACAACCTCATCTCCCTTGTTTCATATTGCAAATCCATGGTTTTCGTCTATGATGATTTCGAAACAACCAACAAGGAAGACTTCAAGCTGCTAGGTTCTACACCCTCAAATAGATATTATGATCACTCCTCATCTTCTCAATCCATAATTGCCAACATCCCAGATGAATTTCGATGCCCGATTTCACTAGACTTGATGAGAGATCCTGTGATAGTAGCATCGGGGCATACATATGATCGAAATTCCATTGCTCAGTGGATCAATTCAGGGCACCAAACATGCCCCAAAAGTGGACAGAAGCTTATTCACATGGCCCTTATACCTAACTATGCACTGAAGAGTCTATTGCATCAATGGTGTGAGGAAAACAATGTTCCAGAAGTCGGATCATCACCATCATCTTCTTCAGATTTGGAGAGGAGCAGGAGCAAAAGAGATTCGTGTGAAAATGCTGTGGATCACATTTCTGTTGTAAAAGCTGCAGTTGATGCTGTGAAGTTGACAGCTGAGTTTCTGGTGGGAAAACTAGCAACAGGTTCACCAGATATCCAAAGACAAGCAGCATACGAGCTTCGATTACTTGCTAAAACAGGCATGGATAACAGAAGAATAATAGCTGAAGCAGGAGCTATTCCTTTCCTAGTGACATTGCTGAGATCACATGATCCAAGAATTCAGGAAAACGCTGTCACCGCGCTACTCAACCTTTCCATCTTCAACAACAACAAAATTTTGATAATGGCTGCAGGAGCAATTGATAACATAATCGATGTGTTGGAATCAGGGAACACAATGGAAGCAAGAGAGAATGCAGCAGCAGCAATTTTCAGCTTGTCCATCATTGATGACTGCAAGGTGACAATTGGAAAAAGACCAAGAGCCATTCCGGCATTGGTGGGGCTTTTAAAAGAAGGAACTCCGGCTGGTAAAAAGGACGCAGCCATTGCTCTCTTCAACCTTGCAGTCTACAATGCTAACAAGGTCAGTCTGGTGGTTGACGGGGCAGTTCCCCTGCTCATTGATCTGTTGATGGATGACAAGGCGGGGATAACAGATGATGCCTTGGCAGTTCTTGCTCAACTTTTGGGATGCTCTGAAGGGTTGGAGGAGATTGGGAAGAGTAGGGTTCTAGTGCCAATTCTCATTGATCTTCTGAGATTTGGTTCTCCAAAAGGGAAGGAAAATTCAATAACTCTTCTGTTGGGGTTGTGCAAAGATGGAGGAGAGGAGGTTGCAAGACGACTATTAATGAACCCGCGGAGTATCCCTTCTCTTCAAAGCTTGGTTGCTGATGGATCCTTGAAAGCTCGAAGAAAAGCCGATGCACTGCTTAGATTACTGAACAGATGCTGCTTTCAATCTCAGAATCAATGACAGTACGACTGTTTGTTACAATGTTGCATACAAAAAGATATGTACATTTGTGAAGATTAAGCGCACAGATAAAACTGTCTAATACATTAATTACTGCAAATTGATCTCATATTGTTGTTTGTTTCCAGAAAAGTATTCATTCTTCCCTGTTGATTTGTTTAGATATTATCGCAATTTCATTGAGAATTGAGATGAATCTGAAACCTCCTCAAGGTCGTACCAGCTATAATGCCTAGAGAAAATGAAGAAAGAATTGAACATATTTCATTACTTCACTCTTTATTTCACATCAGTTCCTTGATGATCCCCTTCCTCACTAATACTACAAGAAAAGAGAAACATGAGCTGCGGCGACAGATCCTGAAGGTACAATGACCACTCTAATATGACATATAATACATAGAAGGAAACTAACCTAGTCATATATGGTTTAACGTATATAGTTAAACCTAACCTGAACAATGCATAATTTATGAGGGTGAGTTACACGTCCATATGTGAACCACGATTCACCAATGGTAAGAATAATTTGTACGTATATGATTTACAACTCTACCAATTCCAACTGAATATTTGTGCCCTTGATCCCGTACTTCCAATACCAGCTTCCACTGTCCATCATATTCTCTGCGATAGGATCTAATCCGATCTCTAAACCTGGATAACCCATGAAATGAAGATGGATAAATTAATGATTGTATTGCAGACATGTATACAAGTCTTTTTGAAATGGCATTTACGTCTGTGTTGGATAGAAAGGGAGTCCCATTGTAGCAATTATCATCTCAGGCTTGATTTTGTCAACTTTGGAGGGTGTTTCTATTTGTTTTCATTAAACTACTCAAGCTATCTCTCTTCCTTAAAAAAAAAAAAAAAAAAAAAAAAAAAAAAAAAATCTCTGTCGTTTCATTTACCCTCATTTATTCTGTTGTTTAATATAAACTTTAGAACTTAAGAAAGTCAAGGAAAAGTCAGCAGGCAAACTGAGCAACAATGCTATTATAGACTCTAAACTCAACAAACCTGAATCTCCTGGCGTGATCTTCATTTTGTAGCCATTTGGAACTTCAAATATATGATTTCCCTGCATCAGTTGATAAGAACAAAAAGACGCTTGTTAGCTTTTACCTATAATATAAAATTCATAACCAGCGTAAAATTACTGATAGATTAGCTGGAAAGGTGAACTCCTAACAATTGGATATGAAACCTCCTCCATTCACCAGTCATTGAGAAAAACACAAGGTCCAAAGTGGACTTCAATATTGAAAACGTGCTTTAGATATCTTAAAAGCTCTACCTCTTATTAAATTCTTATTGTTGTTGTCAAAAGTATTGAATTCAATAGAGTCAAATTAACTGGATGTGTACATGGTATCATGCCCCCCAGGCACTCTTTAACAAATTTATTGTTTATCATACAAAATGCTTCTGACTGAATTCCAATCATTTGAATATGTTAAGACGGCAAGATTTATACTAAAGTACTAATACCTTAAATAATCTGTGAAATGTGGAGGCCCAAAATCCAGTTTATAAAAAAAAAAAAAAAAAAAAAAAAAACTTAATTTCAAAAATTTCAAAGAAATTTGTCTTTTCCTCCATGCATATCTACAGTGCTTGGTTTTTGAACTAACCTTTAAGATAACATCAGTTGCCTCAAACTCAGCATTTCCATGCAGTACAACCTTACATGCTTCGATGTGCTGCACAACATGCTTCCAATAGACATTGTCTTCAAAATTCCAGTCAATTCCCTCATTCAATACTCTTACATTATGTAATTTACATCTTCCACACCTACGGGATCAATAAATTATTATTCAACTTCAACTGTAAAATGGGTCCATCATTTCTGAAGACTTTAAATTGTAGAAATGAAAGCAACAGGCTTCTACCTGTGTCCATATTGTAAAATGGGTTCACCATCTTCACCAACCCTACTTGAGCCCATAACATTATCAGCCTCTACGATCAGGCTTCCATCAAGCTGGATATGGGAAAAAGATTAGTAAGGAGACAACACCTTTGTATTTCTCAATGTTCTATTTTAAAGTTCAAACCTGAACATTCCTCCACAGGAACTCTGCGACCTCTACTTGTAATTCAGAGCCTTTGCATATTGAGCCTCCATAGAACTGTCAGGTAAACATAACTTGCTGCTTAGCTGTTCATTTCTTCAATATTTCAATGAAATACAAAATCTAGAAAACCAAAAAAAAAAAAAATGAACCAACAACACATCCTCGGGTGCCAAATGAGATTGCAGAATGAGTAGTGAACAAAATGCACATTACCACAGACAGGGAGAAAAAGGATTTGAACTGGCGAATCTGTCAGATTCTCATTGACGTACCTTTTGTCTGGTGACCTCCCAAAGTGGGCCAAGGGCAGGGTGCAGAAGAATAAGAAATGGTGGTCCAGAATTTAGATACTTGTCATTACTTCCAATCTGCAGCGTAGGAGGAAGTAAAATACCATGATTGAATAGCAAAAGGAAACTTCATCAAGAACTATGGATTTCCATTGAGCAAATACCAAGTGATAACATTAGCTGGCATAAAGTGGAAGTAATTTTGGCTACATTACTACAAAATAATAAGGAGGATGTACCTCAGGAAGTTGAATATCACACTGAGACAGAAGGTCACGAGCATTTCTTAAGATATCCAACAGCGAACCATCCGGAGTCTGCATATGAGTTTAACATAAAGATATTAACTTAAAGGAGAAAAATTACCCTCTGCACTGTGTCGCAACAAAAAGGGTACACTTCAATTTATACTCTTAGGAAAAGGAGACAGAGAGCAATTACATACTTGGTGTAAAGTTTTGTCTGCATGCCTTCTTTTCCTCTTAGTAGATGATGTAACCCGTCTTCTTTTGTTAAAAACAATAAAGGTATCAAGCTTATCTGCCAACAGTTATAGCAATATAGTTACTCATAAGCATCAAGCATAAAAGGGATAAGTAGTCACAGTAATATGCAATTTAGACAGTAATAATACCTTCAACGCCTTTATAATCTCTAGATGGACGTGTATTAAGAAAATTGTCGGCAATATTTTGCATTGTGCATTCAAGCCTGCCACCAGGAACACTACAATACAAGGAAAGTCATTATGAGCCAGGCTAACATTATTCATGTGTGCAAGTTCTGTTTCTTTCATAATCAGTCTGTAATGATTAGCATACCATGTACTGATGCACCCTTTACAAAGATTAAAAAATAAATAAAAAAATTGTAGGTAGGAGTCTACTGAGGTTTTATCTTTGCAGGATCTGCCGTCAAGTATTATTGATTTGATGCAGACATAGTAATCACTTGTGAAAACAGCAGTTAAAGGTTTTAAAAAGTACCTGTGTGGATTTCCAAAATTGTCTACAAATGATATCGCCTTTTTAACATTTAACACCATGCCAGGTAAGCTGTCTGTATTCTTACTGGAACCCACCAACTCCGCAGAAGGTAAGTCTACATAGAGAATGTTTGTATTGGCAGGGAACTCTGCCTGCAAACTTGAACATAGAAAGCATGGTTAATGTTGGACTATAGAACTGAAATTTAAATTACCAAGTAAAGGTCATGGTGAAAGAAACGAATGGCCAAAGAATAAGAGAAAAGAATATAACACATTGACAACCAACTTTGGTGCTTTAAGTCAGAATGTCTTGCATCTATGGTTACATGAATTACACAAAATCACAATTTTGTCACGAGGTTTGCAGTAAAGGTCTAGATTCATGGACCAACTGACCATTTGAGAATTAAGAAACAATATTGGACTATCAATTCTACCTCATTCTAAATATGTTGAACTTATCAAGTCAAGTATCATGTATTTGCACCAAGTTTTGCATTTTGTGACCTACTGAATCCACATTACGGATGATTTCAGAATATTAGGGAGCATCACTGTTCTTAATAATTTAAAGGCCATATGAAATGAGCCACGAAAAAGAGACACCAGTGCTTCATTGAATAACAACATTGGCTATTGTAAAGAAAAAAACCATACACAGTCTAACATGCTACTACATTGGTCTTATGCAAATTTCAAGGACAAAGAATATCAAATCACACCATATACTACAAGTTATGTTACAAACTTTTAATAAGAGATAACTACATACCTATTACGAGAATGAGGTCCATCTGCTATCCCAAATTTATCAAACTCTGTGTATTCAATGCAAGACAAACCATATGCCCACCTTCCATCCAGATTTTTCTTCTCCATTAGAACATTAATTCCCTCTGTAGCCCCCAAGTTCCTCTTACAGGAAGCAAAACCCAGTTTCTGTTACATGCAAAGGTTGAAGTGAAAAACAATTAAAAAAGAAGAAGATATTCTAAGTCCAAAAGGAGCCACCGGTTTCCATAACATCAAATGAACACCATAGCAAATTTGTACCTTCCTATGGTGTAAACCAATTCCTGCTAGTGCCAAAAGAGTCAAATCTGTAGCGGCCACAACATTGCTGGAAGTTCATTGTTATTATGTAAATCAAGAGTGTGGAATCCAATTTATCAACATTTTCCAACTGAAGAAACACAGCTTACCTAACTTGTCGTACAGTTGCACCTTTTCGTCCATGATCATAAAACCATTGGAAAATGCCTTTATCATAAGCAAGCTTCCATATCACACCATGACCACCAGGCTTGCAAATGGGAGCAAAAGGTTTCTTGATTATCCATTGCCCATCCTCTGCACTAACAGCTGGAACAAGGGGCTGCAATTCACAAGAATACATTCATTGCCAAAACCAGATAGTAAATAATTCCAAAATACTTGAGCATTACAGAAAATATCCTTTATAGTGTCCCTCATTATACCTGTTCGAAAAGTTGGAAACTTGATCGACCTCTGTTAAACCATTCAAGTTTTTCACAAAGTGAAGTTATGTGTTCATGGTTGTTCTTTGCAGCGCTTGTCATGATAGCAACAGGAGTGATGCACTGCTTCCCATAAATCTTGAAGTACAAAAACTCCCTAGCCTTGCAATCAATATACTAAAACGTAAGATGCATATAACTTCATAATCACATAAAAACTTCTAAGTTAGCTCATTTTTCTTGTCAAGTTTCCAATCTTGACAAACAGAGATCTTATACCTGAAGATCTCTTATAAGACCTTCCAATAAAGTCCGCCCACAATAAGGAAGCATTGCAGCTGGGAGACATTCACCTGTATCAGGATCAACCAAACCAAGCCTGTCGGCCGAGCCTCCCAGAGGATAGATTTCACCTAGGTCTGGCAAACCCTAAATTGAAAAACATCTTTTAAATCAAGGCAATCAAACAACCTACCTCGCATCCTTTATATCGAAAGACCAATAACCCTGACACAAACCTGAATTCCCCATAGAGCAGCTTGAGCTGCATATTCTGCATTTTCAGAAAGATCAAGTCCACTAGGTGCATGAATTTCCAAAAACTGGCATTCCATCTGCTCTTGTATGTTGTTATACCAATTTGTAGTCTGCATTTCAACTCTCGATTGCGCTAGAAGCTCCATTACTGTTATCTGATATCTGCACAAGTTTGTAATATAAGCTAACAACTCACATATCCTAATGCAAAGCTTTCCATATAAGAAAAGTTAAGACTAAAATGAATTCGAAGAACCGAAATAGTGGACTCACCCAATCACTCCTCCAATGCAGTTATAGAACTGTTCAACCTCTCCCAAATTCTTCAATAGCTTCTTCAAGTCCTCAAAATCTTCATCATTCAAAGCAAACCGAACCTTCTTCTTCTTCTTCTTCCCCGAACCGTCACTGTTCACATCCAATTTCTCAATCATTTCAACAATGGCGTAAAACGCGGTCTTCACGGGGCTCCTGGCCGGCTCCGCCTCGCTCTCGGCGAACTCAAACCCCCAGCCGAGCACGTGCTCTTGGCCGGCGGCGACGAGGCACTTGAACAAGAACAACTCGGTCGGACTCAAATCCAGCGAGGCCAAAACGGCAGAGAAGACTCGGTTGTTGCCGGAATTGAAGAATCTTTTCACTCTGGAATCTCCGTCGATCACTCTGGTTTTGGCGCGTAGCGATTTGGCGCCGGCGAGGCGGGAGCGGAGAGACTTGAGGCGCGCGAGCTCGCTCTGGAACTCGAATTCGGGAGCCGGCGGCGCGTACTCTACCGGGACGGTGGTGACGCGCGTGACACAAGAACCAGGCGAAGAAGAAGAAGAAGAAGAAGAAGAAGAAGAAGAAGAAGAAGATAGAAAAGTAGGGAGGAGAGTAGGCTTGGTGAGGCGGAGAGAAGTGAGAGAGTGGAAGGGAGAGTGGGGAGGTTTGAAGGTGAAGAGCAAGTGCGAGGTGTCGCGGTTGAGAATTGGAGCTGAGCGCGCCATTGTTTACATCCACAGAGGTCTCCACAGTAGCCTCTGTAGGGATTTGAGCTTTGAAATTGAAGAAGAAAGCAAGTCAAGTGTGTGTTGGAGGTTTTGAAAATGAAAGAAGAAGAAGGAGAAGGAGGAGGAGAAAAGGGAGGGAAGGATAAGAAGGAGATACCGAGAGCATATTCCCAATTTCTGTTGGCTCCTTCCAACAGGGAAAGTGTGTCCTAATCTCTGGCCTCTGGCTCTAATTTCCCACACACTATACCCACCTCAATTTTTTTTTCCTTTGTTTTCTTTAAGTAAGGGAGGACTTCTTTTTTTGAGAGAAGGGAGGACTTCAAGAGGAGGGCCTTCAAAGTTATTTGAGACTGGATTTCCTTAAGTTTAAATTTTTATCGTAACAAAAATTATGTTTTATCATTGTGAGATTAATAAACATGATAATTTGAATAAAAATGGGATCGTACATGGTTTGATACATTAGAAGGGTGTCATGAAGGTACACGTAGAATGTAATAGCATGCTGAAACATGTTAAACTTTACTATTACTATTTTTTCTTGAAATTATTTTAAACTATAAGTTCATCATTCATAAAGCATGATTTTTACAACGTGTTCCAATTGATATAACACTGAAACCTCATACCAATTTTGATTTTTTTTTTTTTATGACTTCTAGTGAATTTGAAAATTCAAAAAAAAAAAAATTTGCATCGTGAGTTTTGAGTTCCGTTAGTTCAAAAAATGTATTTGAGGGTGTAATAATTTTGGTGACAAAATAAGAATATGAGATTTGGCCAAAAATCGTGTGCTATAGTCCATAATTTATTGCGTGCGAAAATCCTAGTATCCTACACTATACCTACCTCAATTTTCCATTTTCTTTTCCTTATTATTTCTATTTACATAGGGGGAGGACTTGAATCACTTGATGATGTTAATTTACAACTAAAAAAAAAAAGATTATTATTACTACCATAGGTTTTTTTTTTTTTGGTACATTCATAGGGTTTTATGTTTGTGAAATGTGGATTGTTAGAAGAAAAAAAAAACAAAAATGGAGTATGAATTTAGAATGACCGAGGAATATGGATTTCACTCATCTTTCTTTATGGGTTATAAGAAGACTGATGCTTTGCACTTGAGTACTGCAAAGCTTAAGTTAAAGATGTTTGGTATTCGTTTCAACCCAAATTAAAAACACTTGTTTATCACTTAACTAGTCGCTAGAGCAAGGCAGAAAATAGGAATCACTAGATTGCTGGCTAGGGAAGCAACTTCCTTTTTTTTTTTTTTTTTTGGCTTTCATTGGGTTTAACTAGAAACCTAAGGCTATACATGAGAACTCTAAAGTATTTTTTTCAGTTTTTCTGGCTAGTGGTCAATGCTTCAGTTTCAGTATTAATCGGCTTGAGATTGTGTCTCTATGCTAGCTACTTGTCCTTGGTGTTGGCAAGCTTGCCTGATGGGAATGTTTGTATGACATAATTACAAGTTCTAAAGAAATTTGCTTGCTTTTAAAAATGGTGGCCTATGAGGAGCTAATTCGTCGTATCTACTTCATAAAATCCCAAGGAGCTGTGATTAGCTTACTGCAGATAGACAACCATTGGTGGTTAATTATATATTATATTTTGAGAATCAATCGATGCCTATCTGCATAACCAAGCTAATTAATCACAGTTCATTGGGATTTCAAGAAGTAGTCGCATCGAATTAGCTATTAGCACTGCGTGTGAGAGTTCAAATCACTAGATACAGTAGATAAATTGAAATATGTTTTGATCAATAAAGAGAAGTAGAAAGAAAAAAAGAGGAGAGCAGAGGAAAAATGGTGCAGTTGCCTTCCAAAAATTGGTTGAAGAGATGGTCATACAATTTCCGTCGAGATTGCTTCCGATACCATAAGCTCACCATTTTTATTGGAAAATTTTACAATATGTTAATATATGACATACATACAATTATCACTTTTAGGACTTAATTAATCAGATGAGAGCTTACTACAATTACAACTTTTAGGACTTAATTATTCAAATGAGAACTTATTTTACTCTAATGATGACCTTATTTACCTTATTGAGGATTTTTTTTCTAGTTATCTACTTTATTCTAACGAGGACCTTATTTACTAGACTAAGGACTTTTATATAGTTACTACTTGAGTCCTCAAAGTAGTAACATGAGTCCTCAAAGCGATAAATATTACATAAAATATGACATGTATGAGAAATATTAATGTATTATAGCTTTATCCTTTTTTGTTTATGAAGTTTATTATTTTATAACTTTGAAAATCTTAAAAAAAAATTACTCTTGATTTTTTTTAGTTCAATTAGCTTGACAATTATTTGAAAATGATTATTTGAGGGTGGAAACATTTTGGTGGCAAAACAAGAACATGTAATTTTGAGGCTATGTCATTGTTCATATTTTTGTAAAGGCTGCTTTAGGGTTTGAGCATAGAAGAGTGTGGCAGAGACCATTGCGACCTTGCCAGACTGACGAATTTAGTGCGGCGAGGTTTCATGTCATCACGAGTATTGTGGCAGCGGCAGCCATCAAGATCAAAGCTGTTTCTCCGACTGGTGACTTTGGCGGTGTCCTCGTGCATGTGCGTCTTCAGATCGGATCTGGTGCAGAAGCGGCAGCAGGTTCTTTGGAGGCGGGGCTAGGCTTAAACCTCCTTGGTGAAGCACCGAAGTCTGCAGCTGTCCAAGTTTCAAAGCAAAGTTGATCGGCGAGGTCGACTTGGGAGGTAGATCGGGGTCACGGGTTCGGATTTTACCGGTTTCCAGCCAGTTTGATCTTGCGGGTGGACCGGTTTGCTTGGATACAGAAGGAAGGGTATGGCCTTCTAGAGACAATGGCCGCTGGAACTTGCAGCGGCGGTGGTGTTGCTCAGAGCAGTTTCTTGGGCTTGGAGTTGGGCATGGGGTTGTGGGTCTGACTCTAAGCTTGGGCTAGCTGGGTCTAGTTCATGGGCTATAGAGGAGGGTGCCTTATCACCCTCACTTATTACTTAGTGACTTGGGCAGGCACAACCCAAGAGTTTGACCTACTTGGACATGTTTGGGGCTACCTATATATGGTCAGTTCGGATCATGATTTATTCGAAAGTTGATAATTATCTTGGATGTGATTGGTGTATTTCAAGTAGCTTATGGTAAGGAGGTACTTCTATTTGTTAGCTAGGAAGTGGCTTTATGTTGGTACCATAATTGCGTGATTGACTAGTGGAAGGCTAGTGAATGATTTTGCCCTTGAAGACATGAAGTTTCTTTGTTTATAAGTTCGCTAAATATAGTGAGCTTATCATTGACTTGTATTAAGTTTGCTTCGCTTAGATTAGGGTTTCCAGATTTTCTTACCGGCTATCTTTTGGTAAGTGCAGCTAGACTCTAGCCATTGACTGAATGCCGGCTACTGATCCTAATGATATCAATTTTTATTAAAAAAAGGACATGTAATTTTGATCAAAAATCGTGTGTTATAGTTTATATTTTGAGGAAGATTTTTTATTTATTATTATTTCTTTAATTTGTTTGAGAAATTTTTGGATCTAGTTTATGCCGAACACGCTGGAACATAAACCGTAATTAATTTATAGTAACTACAATATCGATACATTAGATGCATTGTAGAATTTTGTTGGAGTAATAGTTTAACCGCATTCCTTGAAATTGAAGCAAGTACTTCTTGGTTTTCATGTAAAGTTGAGTCAACATTTCTTTGACCATGTTTACAAGATTTTAGGAATCACGCAGTACTATCATACATGATTTAACATCATTTTAATTAGGGCATACAACTGATTATATATGAAGAGGATCACTTGGACAGAGTGCAACGGAGGAATAAAAACACTAAGCAGCTGCTTGCATATTCATTCAAAAGGAATGGGATCACAGTCGGTAAACCTGTTACCACATTCTATGCTTAAATTCCTAGCACAGTCGAATGGCGTGAACTTCAAATACGTCATTCAAAATCAGACGATAATGCACCAATATCCATTCAAGATTAGATGATGTTGGCTTGGAGATGTATTCAAAACACTATTACTCACACCGTCATGCTCACACTACTCTTCTGTTTAGCCACCTTGATAATCATACCGCCATCTCCGACCTGCAGTGCCTCCTCCTCCTCTCCATCTGTTTCTGCTCTCTTCGCTTTCGGCGATTCCACGGTGGATTCCGGCATGAACAACGGCCTCATGCCTTTCGTTAGGTGCGACCATCCCCCTTACGGCAAAGACCTGCCTGGGCACGTCCCCACCGGAAGATACTCCAATGGAAAGATTGCAACTGACTTTATGGCTTCAAACTTGGGACTCAAGGAGCTCTTGCCTGCTTACCTCGATCCGAAATTGACCGATCATGATTTGCTCACTGGGGTCAGTTTCGCGTCGGGACTTTGCGGGCTAGATGATCTGACCTTGGAGTTGGGCCGCGTCTATAGTATGGGGGATCAGTTGGAGTATTTTGATGAAGCCGTAGGGAGGATCAAGGCAAGTGTTGGGGAAAAGAATGGTAGCGACATTGTGGAAAATGCACTGTTTGTGATTAGTGTTGGGACGAATGACTTGATGGTGAACGTGTATGAGTTTCCTCTAACCGAGAGGAAAACTCAGTTTACGTCTACAGACCAGTACTCTGATTTTCTGCTCCAGATACTTGGGTCTTTTATTCAGGTAATGAATTTCATCACTTTGAATAATCCTTCCACACAGACATATAGCTTGATTAACAATTTAACATAATGCTTGAAAATCTTTGCAGTTACTACTAGGCAACCAAAAATGTATCTCAATATTATTTAGTATTAAATCTAGAGTGGATGACTACAAATTTTTTGATTATATATAAAAAAATGTAATATTTTTTTTTTCATTAGAGGATTAGGCAATATTAATCTATTGGTAGCGGTCTTATCGCAAAGCTTTTGTGTTTGGGGTGGTATATTCATGCAGGCTCTGTACAGTAGGGGAGCACGGCGGTTCATGGTGGCTAGTCTTCCACCGATCGGATGCCTCCCTCTTCAACAGACATTTAGCGGCATCATCAATCTGCGACCTCAGCGCCTGTGCGTCATGCAGCAAAACATAGACTCTCAGACATACAACTCCAAGCTCCAAGCCCTTCTCTCAAGTTTGCAGACCACACTACTCCCTACTTCAAGGCTAGTCTATTTTGACATCTATAACCCCATGATGGACATGTTAAACAACCCAAATAAATATGGTACATACACATATTACTTAAAAAAACAATGCATTGTAGTTAATGAACTCTTATAATCTAGGTTTTATTTTTTACTTCTATAAATATTTATATGTGTAGGGTTTGTACAAATACATGAAGGATGCTGTGGAACTGGGATGTTTGAGTTGGGGCCTCTGTGCACAGAGCTCTCCCGGACGTGCCCCGACGCATCGAAGTATCTTTTCTGGGATGCAGTTCATCCTACTGAAGCAGCAATTTTCGTCATTGCTGACTACGCTCAGAAGACCGTCTTGCAGCACCTTTAGTTAGATCGATCTTCATGTTTTTTTCTCTATTTCTTTTGAAACTATGAAGTACACCCAATATATATTTAAGTGCCAGGGACATACTTGTTTGATATATAATTCTTGCAAGTTTCGAAGCAGGTGTATTTTTAGTGAGGGAAAAATAGAGTAAAACTTATGAGGCAGCTAGAGGAGAACAGTGGCATACGTGATTAGGATCCATGTGATGAACTCAATTCCATAAGAATCATAATATCTTTTGAGTTAGCCCTCATGATTTTATTCAGCGTATTCGAGATCGAAGTTAAAATTTGAGACCCGAATTTTGAGTGGGGGTGTATTTGTTCGACTATGTTATCTGTTCATTTTATGTTTACTATACTGTTTTTATCTCCAAGGTTCTAAAGTAAAATTGACCGCACAGTTTATGAAGAAGTTGGTAAAGAAGTCAAGTTTGTGATATGTATATTTCTCTATCTATTTTTATTACCAAGTGATTGCAATATGGTGAGCGGCATAGACTTACATGTTGAGTGTTAATACTATTGTAATGAATAGTCTTTGTATTATTCTGATAGTTGATCGTATCATTATTACAATAATTTTTTTTTATAAAAAAGAAATGTCTATGATGTATTTAATCTGCTTATATTTGAGCTGACTCTACTAACGTAAATAAGTGTTGTTTTGTATTGGGTGAACAATTGCATAATTCTTTTATTTGAAGTCATTTGTTCATTTTTAATCTTAGAGAAGAAATGAGATTCGAACTTGAGCCTTATCCAAAATTATCAATGAGAATATATATAATTAATCTTTATATTAGTCGCGAGTGGTGTACAATGAAGAATAGCGCTGAGTAAAAGAAAAAAAAAATATAGGATGTGGGGCAGATTGTCAAAAAAATTTGTAAAGACGTAAAAATTTATATTTCTTAAAGTTAGAGTCTTATCTTCTTTTATTTCATTTACTATTTTTAAAAAATATAAAAATATCAAATAATTTGAATCCCTTAAAAAAATCAGAGTCTTATCTTCTTTTACTTCACACTCACACTATCTTTCTCACTCTTCCCAGCCAGCTCTCCTTTCTCGGTCTGAAGCCTCCGTCGAAACGTCACCGGTGTCCGAATTCATCAAAATGGTTCGCGTGTCTATCTTCTCCATCATCGCTTATATATAGTCTTCCTTCTTCTCTGTTAGTGCTTGCTTAAATTGTTCACTAGCTACCTGCATTTCATACTCATCGTCTTCCACAGACTAGTATCACTGTTTAGGTTTACCGTTGAACCTGTAATGGCCTCAGGATTCTGATTTCGTATGTGCCTGAATTGACTAGCTAAGAGCACTAGTTAGGGTTTCGACGAGCAGAATTTACCTCTGAAAAAAAAAAATGAAATTACTCCTTACTATCTGATAGTTACTATTTTTAGTTTTTTTTTTTTTGATGATTTTTGTTATATATTGTTCGCAGATGGAGGATCTCCACAAGTTCAAGAAACTCAAGGTGGCTTTTCGCATTCTCTATTTTACATTATTGTGCTCCTTATTTACTTAATTGCATAGTGAACTTGAATAATGCTCTGATCTTTGAGAGGAAAATTTTAGGTCAAGGGAAATGGAAAGTGAATTTTGTTAACGTTTCTTCTGTATTTTGAGTTGATTTTGAACATGTGCATAAGAACATAACGCATCGCTGACCGTCAGATTTATCGTGTTATCATGCCCTGTCAGGTGGACAAAGTCTCGGAGTTTAGTCATGATCAAGAAGAAAGGTTTTTGTACTATGTATCTGGTATGTATTTCTTCACCTTAGAAATTGTTCCACTTAAAAGTTTATCCCAGGTTCAGTTTTTGAAATGAGTGTTTTATTATGCTATTGATGTATCAAGGGCTCACATTTGGTGCTTCTCTGTGACCCATTGGCTATTGCAGTTGCAGAGGAGTTGGCGCAAGAGTTGAGTTCTTCAAATGGGAAATTGAAATCACTTATTGATGACTTAAGAAATTAAGTGGATTCTATCAGGCATGTACTTCTAAGTATACAGATTCCAGCTAGTCAAGTTTTGTTGTAATTAAACTACATAACATGCTCCTAAATCATATGTTGCATTAATTGCAGGGCTTTCAGGAATGACCATTCTACGGAATACAAGAAGCTTCTGATGGAAGAGGAGCAGATGGCTGAAGAACTGAAGCTGTGTCTGGAAATTGGAAAGGAGCGGTTCCAACTACAAGCTTATGAACCAACTTCTGTTAGGTATGCAATTCTAAGTTCCAGTGAAATTTCAACGAGTCAAATTTTATTGTAGCCTAAACAAGAGTCTTTTGATACATATGTTATATCAATTGCAGGTCAATCAAAGAAGAGCAATGTACCAAATTTCAGAGGTCGCAATCATAAGCTAATGCAATTCTAAAATTCCAGTTAGTCAACTGTTAGCCTATACCGCAGGCTCTTAAAATATCTTTACATTGATTCCAGGTCCTCCTTTGATGAAAAAGGCATCGAGTCCATTCAGCTTCTGATGGATGAGAAGCAGAAGGCAGAGGAGTGTTTGAAAATTGAAAAGGAGAGGACGTGATCCCAGGCTAATGAACTGACTTCCCTTAGGCATGCAACTTTGAGTTCAATTCTAGTTAGTCATCTTTTGCTGTAGCATATACAGCAGGCTCTTAAAACATATTCACATTGATGGCAGATCTACCTTAAATGAAAAGTTCACCGAGTGGCAGAAGCTTCTAAGGGAAGAGAAGGAGAAGGCAGAGAAGTTAATGCTACTTTTGGAAATTGAAAAGGAAAGGACACAGGCTGATGAACTGGCTTCTATTAGGCATGCAACTCTAAGTTCAATTTCAGTATTGTCAACTTTTATTGTAGTGATACAGAGCAGGCTCTTAAAACATCTTTTCTTTGTTTGCAGATCCATCTTTGATGAAAAATGCCCCGAGTACCAGAAGCTTCTAATGGATGAAAGGCAGAAGGTAGAGGATTCAATGCGACTATTGAAAATTCAAAAGCTGATAACACAATCACAAGCTAATCAACTGGCTTTAAGGCATGCACCTCTTTGCTCCACTGAAATTCCAATTGGTGTACTTTTCGTATATCTTAAACAGCATGGTACTAAACATTATGTTACCTAGATTGCAGATCTGCCGCAGATGAAATTTTGTGAGAAGAAAACCAGGCTTGTAAGTCAGCATCTGTTAAATTGTAGATATGTATTGATATAGTCCATGTAAATGTATCTAGATCCTTGACCTTTTCATCTATACTTGGCATCAGTTTATGGGAATTCTGTTCACATGAGTCTTAAGGACTGTGGTCTTGGTGATACCAAGATCTTCATTCTGATATATAGGAACTAAAATACACACTTTATATAGGTTGTAGATTAATAAAGACAGAACTTCATATGTCATAAAGATTAGAAATGGAATATTTATGCTCAAACTCGTTCTTGAAAGTCTAGGATATTCAAGGGACCATCTGTTAGGTAAGTCCCTCCTTAATTGAAGGGTGTTGCCTCCATGATGAAACCATGATTGAAAAGCATTTCCTTAATTTAGGGTGTTGCCTTCTTTAATAAAGAAGAGACATAGTGGAAGAAAACATGGAACCCAAGTTATGGAGGAATTTAAGACCTCCACTATAACTTGTCATGGTGAGGTTTCCTCCTTGGCCTATATAAGGAGAGGTCATTTGCTCATTCTAGGCATCCCATCCATTCTACTCATCTCATCTCATCTCATCTAAGAGAGTAAGCTTGTGTAGAGACAAGCAAGGAGAGGTTAAGAGCAACTCTAAATGTCTTCGTGTATAGAAGCTAAGTGAGTTATGTTTAAGAGTGTGAATAGCTCTTAGAGTAGAGTAATCTTCTAGGTTGAGAGAGGGTGTACAAGGGGTATCCGATTGGATACAAGGGCTTGGGTTGGCCATAAACTTGAGCGGTGTAATCTTGTACTTGTGTAATCTCTCATTAGTGAAGGTGAAACTCTCCGAGGACGTAGGCAAGGATATTGGCCGAACCTCGTTAAATCTTGTCGTCTTCTTAGTTTGCTTATTTCTTCTTTCCATCTCTATTGCTAGTACTTGTGTGGCGGGGGATTAATTTCCTAACACCATGAGCCTGCTTTGCTAAAAAGTGAGAACTAGCTTCTGCAAGCAATTTATGAATGTGGATTATTAAATAGATTGTCTTAGAAATTATTATGCAGAATTCAATGTGGATCATAGGTGGTTTAATACTTGGGACCCAAAAGTAGTTCAAAGGGTAGGGTAGCTAATGGCAGTAAAATAACAAAGTTGATGCTAAATGTTTTTAGCATTGAGGAGCATGTTCTTACCACTGTGGAACACTTAAGATCTTCTGTAGTTTACTTAACTCAAGCTTTGACATCCACCTTTCAATATCTTTTCTGTTTATAACTTGATGGCTGCAATTTATCGCAGCTAAAAAACTTTTGGAAGTTTTAAAGGCAGAATTGAAGGATGTGAAGAACAGAGAACTGTGTATTGGTGGTCAAGTCTTAGGAGCAACAAACAAACCCCAAAGAGAGAAGAGCGAGAAAGAGGAGGAAACTAAACAGTAGCAGCGGTGATTAGGAGGCATGTCATGAACTATGTCCCAAGAGATTCAGAATTTTGGTTTGAGTGAACCTATATGATTTTATTTAGCGTATCTGAGATCTATGTTAAAATCTGAGACTCATACTTTGAGTGGGTGGTTTTGATCGATTATATTATCTTAGGTGTTTCATACACAGATTTCAGGGTTTTACAATGAAATTGACCACAATAGTGCATGATGTATTTAGTTTGTGTATCTGAGTCAACTACACAAATTCAGTACAAAGTGCTTTCTATTAGAGGGACAACTGTACAATCTTATTTGTGTTCATTTTATTTTCTTGGATGAGAATGAGATTCAAATTTGTACCTTATGCCCTTATTTAAGATTGTCGATGAGAATTAACAGTAAACAAATAACTATTGGTGAAAGATTTTGCTAGTACATCATGATTTTTTTGAAAATCACTTTTACCATAAGCTCATCATTTGTGGGGAATAATTTTTAGAATGTGTTTTAATTGACGGAACACCAAAATCTTGAACCATTTTTTAATGAATTTTATTGTTTTTTCTTTTACTTTGAAAAATTGTAAAAAAAAAAAAAGTTGTTTTGAGATTTTTGAGTTCTGTCAGTTCGAGAAGTATTTAAGAATCATTATTTAAGGGTGAGAAGATAAGAAAATGCAATTTTGGTCCAAAATCGTGTGCTATAATCTACAATTTTGGGTAGGAGTCATGGTCTTGAGATTTTTAGTTTTATTTATTTATTTTTATGGGTTCAAGTTTTTATGAGGTTGAGATATGAATTGTAGTTAGTTTATAATTTTATTTTTTTATATTTTTCTTAAATAAATAATTTTGTATTTAATATTAAATGACTAATTAGAGCCTAAGTCACATGTTTGAAAATTAGAACCTTAAAATGACACAACCGACTAATATGATGTCATGTAACATGAATAAATCAATATATGGTGCATTGCAAAATTTTCTAATAATTAGCTTGTAGTTCGACAACTTGAAGCTGCAGAATTAGAACATATCTTTTAATTTGAATGCTTTTATAAGTTTGTCTTTAAAGTTGATTATTGATTGGATGAGTTTGCAATAAAAAGCAAGCTTATTGTGAAAGGAGTTGGAAATACCAAATAGTTTGAATCTCTTAAAGTTGAAAGCATTTTCTTTTCTTCTTTTATCTCATTAACTTTATTAAAAGTTATTAAAGAATGTAAAAAATATCAAATAAATTTCAGTCATGTGAAGATAGAATATTATTTTCTTTAAATTTCTATTTTTTTTAGAACGGAGAGAGGTGAAAGGTATCCAATCGTATTTTGACTCACATCTCAAATTTCTGCATTCTTTCTCCTCTTTTAGTGTTCTACTTTGTCCACCATCTACTAGGTACTCACGAATCCATGTTCGTCATCTTCCATAGATCACTATTAAGTAGCGCTATTTAGGGTTTGTGATTTCACTTTGCAAAAATAAAAAGAAGCTCTAGGGAGCAATCCAATTTATACATTAGGATGTCTTAATCACGAGGTTAAAGTTTGACTCAAGAACTACAAATTGTCGTGAGAACAAAGAAATTTTTCAGAGCTATTCTCCAATTTCAATTAGTTTTCGAGGAGTGAGATGAAAATATCAAATAATTCAAATTTCTCTAATCGAGAAACCTTATTTTCTTTTGTCTCAATTATTCAATTTAAAAAATTATAATAAAAGCGAACTATCAAATAAATTTGAGCCTCTTAAAACTAGATCCTTATCTTCTTTGTCTCACACTTTCACTCACTCTTCCTATCTTTTCCACTTTACGGTCTGAAGCCAACCGGAAAAGGAGAGAGGTCGGCGGTCTCCGATTGCATCACCGGTTAGCGTCTCTCACTTCTTCTGCATTTTCTTTCTTCTCCCTTAGTGTGTTCACTTCCTGCAAATCCATGTTCGATCATCGTCTTCCATAGATTACGACTAAGTAGAACTGTTAGGGTTTATGAATTTCATTTGTGGTTGATCTGAAAAGTGTAATTTACTCTTCAGTATCTGATAGCTGTTACTATTTTTTTTTGGTTCGCAGATGGAGGATTTCAACTTAGAATTGCTCCAAAAGTTCAGGAAATTCAAGGTGCACTATGCTTTTTGGAATTTTCTTATTAGATTTTTGTTCTCCTTTTTTACTTAATCGTACATTGAACTTGAATAATGCTCTGATCTTCAAAAGGAAATTTGAAGTTGAGGAAATGCATGGTAAACTTTGCTTACTTTGGTTTCAGTATGTATTGCATACTTGCATCAGAGATTTTTTTTTTTTTCCCGTTGTTTTTCTATTCATTAGTATCTTGTTATTATGCTATGACAGACAGAAAAATTCTCAGAGCAGGATCGAGTTAATGAAGATCAGGAAGATAAGTTTAAGAACTATATCTCCGGTATGTATTTTAGGATTTACATTGCTGAGATTTTAGGCCGAGTTTAAATTTACGAGCAATGTGACAAGGGCTGATCAAATCTGATGCTTCTCTTTTGCAGTGTCAGAAGAGCTCAGCCAGTATTTGCATTCCTCGATTTGGGAGCTGAAAATGCAAGTCAAGGACTTAAGAAAAGAACTGGTTTCTCTTAGGCATGCAATTCTGTATATGTTCTGGTGAATTTTGATTAGTCAAAACTGTGTTGTGGTGTAAGGAAGAGTCTCCTAAAAGATATGTTGCATTTGTTGCAGGGCCATGAAAGATGACCAATCTACGGAATACCAGAAGCTCTTAATGGAAGAGGAGCAGAAGGGGGAGGTGTTAAAGCTGCGTTTGAAAATTGAAAAGGAGAGGAACAGATCACAGGCAAATGAAATGGCTTCTCTTAGGCATGACACTCTAAGCTCCAATGGAATTCCAATTATTCAACATTTCATTGTAGCTTAAAATCAGGCTGTTGAAGCATATGTTACCTTAATTGCAGGGCTGCAAAGGACGAGGAAATCATGGAATACCGGAAGCTTTTGATGGAAGAGAAGCAGAAGAGTAAGTCAACACTGATCTGTTTGAGCATTTTTATGGCCATTAACTGTTATAGTCCATGTGAACGTAACTGGATCCTTCATTTCTTTGCATGTTCTCAGGACCTGTTTCAGGGGAGTTATTCACATATGAGTTTTATGGAGTGTTGATGTTCATTCTGATAGGAACTAAAAATACAATATTCTTATAGGTTGAAGAAATTTCTAAGATAGGTTTCTTTTATCTTTTGTCCGAAAGATTATTTATGAAAAATGGAATGTTTGTACTCAACTTCTTGTTGAGAGTTCAGGATATCTGAGCTATCGCCAACCCGCTTTCTAAGAACTAGCCTCTCTGCATGCAATTTCTTCATGTAATTTTAGAGTAAAGATAGTAGATTGTCTTAGGAATCTATATACAGAAATTATCACTTACAGTCAAAAATAGCTTAACGGATGGTGTTTGCAGTGGTCTAGTACTCTAGTATAGTAAAATCACATTGAATGAAGAAACAACTATTCATGCTAAATGTATTCAACAATGATGAGAATCTGCTTGCCATTGTGGAACAAGATTCCTATAGTCTACTTAACTCAAGCTTCCACATCCATCTCTTTCAATTTTCGATTTTACTTATTAATGGTTGTAACTTATGGCAGACAAAGAACTTTCTGATGAAGTAGAGAGACTTCAACAGCTGCAAGAGGAGCTAATTTCTAGCAGATTGAAGGATACAAAAGATGCACAGCTGTGTATTACTACTGCTGGTGGTCATGTCTCACGAGAAACAACCAAACACACAAAGAGGACAGGGGGGAGAAAGGTAAATAACCTTCGAGCTTGAAGGTATTGGTAGAGGTGATTTGGACGTACATCATGAACTAACTCCACAAGATTTCGATCTTCTGTTCGAGTCAACATTGTGCTTTTATTTTGGGAAGTTGAGACCTCTGGTAAAACTTGGAACTATTACTTAGGTTTGGTGTGTGTGATGATAACGCTAGGCTGCCATGTCAGCATTCCAGCTCACTGATAGTTGCTTAGCTGTCAGCTTGTTATTTGCCATGTGTAGGCTGAGCTGTAATGACAACTGTTAGTTTGTTAAGCTAGTAGTTAAAGCTGGGTTTTCTGTAGCTATAAGTACAAACCTCCTATGTAGTTCATCTTCACAACTCTATTAATCAGAATATCAGTAAGAATTTCTCTCTTTGTGATCATCTTCAACCTTGAGATTTAGATAGTGAATTGCTCGATTCTCTGTTCAGAACCCTCACAATTTTATCATTTGAAACTCTTTTTCAATTGATTATGTTATGGGTTCTTCCGTGTTTTTTATTTCCAAGGTTTAAAACGGCGTATTTGACCACACAAATCCATGATTTTATGAAATTGTGTAACTGAGGCAATCCCGCTAATTCAATCTTTGTTCTCTGTATTGGAGTAAAACATTCACGGCAAATTATGTTTAGGGGTGAATTTTTTTCTTCCAAAATTTATTTTCGCCCGATATTGACTCTATAATGAGATTCTTAGAACTCATTAAGACATTTTGAACACCCCCAATCGTCACTCTATAATCATATGCTCCGAGTCATTACGACATAAACAATATACTGATATAACTATGGAGTTTAAAACATGTTAAATTCTAATCCTGTGCCAAACCTATCTTCGGTACATTATGAAAACACTCATCTAAGACAATTGAAATATGGCTCAACCATCAAAACTCAATAGCCATATCCACATACGAATACACAAGTACATTAACCATTCTACATAATTACATATGGCTAACTCTAGTCTACAAATAGGATATAAACCGAATTTATTATTCTTTTCAAACTCTTTCTAAACGATTGATGGATCATGTGATTACATAAAATGACATTTTGATAAGGAACATCGTTTCAGAGATAACATATAAAAGTTAATTATTTGAGATGTTCAAGAAATATAGTAATCAATGGGGTTGAAGTGATCGATTTTCTATTTTATTGGCCTATCTGCTAATGCAAACAAGAATATCACCAAGATATATAATTAAGGAGCCTAAAACGCTTAGAACAATGCATTCTGCATATTTGGTAATGGTAAAACATATTCGTCTCTTTGTACCTCGATATTCACCATTGAATAATTTGATTCTTGCTAGCTATACATATCATATATAGATACAAGATATTAATACATATACAACAAAAGGAAATTAATTAACTAATTAACACATCCAAGTAGTGGTGATGATTACCTTTATATGCTGTAGAATATGACAATGGTCAAGTTGAATAGCTAGCATTTTGGTCTAATTGAATCGACAAGTACCTCAAGATCTCACTTGGAATATATAACATTTTGTCTCTTAATATTCATAGAGTGAGGTCCAGAGTACTTGCCTTTCTCCCATGCTCCCTATCATGACCACCATTACCTTCTAGCTTCTTCATCAAGCCGAGCTTCAAGGACGCTGAAGCTGGAGATAGAGAAAGAGACAGACCAAATCCCAATACCTTTTCTTCTGTTGCTGGAACTTTCAGTGATAAGTTCAAATCCAAATCAGAAGTATTATCTGAAGAATCCGGAGCCTTTCTTTTCAGTGTGTTTCCAGTGGCGATACTGTTGTCCAACCAACTGTGATCTTGCCATGACTGCCTGTTGAAGGGTCGGAACTCGTTGTGGACTCGAGTACTAATTTGATGCCTTGATCTCCAAGTGGATGGAATATGAGTTGTATGTGATTGAATATTGTTCGGTGTAGTAGCAGTAGTAGTTGTTGTACTAGTACTGGTGTTGTTGCTTCCAAATATTCTCCCAGCAACTGAACCATAAAGTCCTGTAACTCTTGTATTATGATGATCAAATAATTGAGCCCTGCCTGTATTACTGTAAGGGCTATAAATCTGGTTGTGGTGGTCGTCGTGGCGGCCACGACAAGAAGCATCAGCACCATATCTTGATAATGAAGGAAAACAAGTACTTCATTACTGGTTATTGTGATTCTTCTTTCAAGAAAAAAGAAAAATGGTAGAACTTCTCAAAGGGTGTACTATATTTGTAGTCATTTATCAGCTTGTTACCTTAATATTCCTGAAGAAGGCCATTGGTGGTTGAAACTTTGTAGCATGGAGAGTTGAGTAAGGTTGTATATATGATTATCTCCACCTTCAATGTAGAAGCCTTGCTCTGAGAGAACTGTGTCATAGAATTCAAGAAAGCAAGATCTCACAAAATTAGATAAATAATGTACACGATTAAAATCAGGTAAACCCTAACTTTTATCACAGATGAATTGGGACTTTGCAGACCTTGATTTGGGTCTTCCATCTTCTTGCTCCTATACATCTAATAAAATTAATCAAAGCCAAAATTAGAACATAAATCAGAATCATAGAGGAGGATTAATTACGTACATAGGAATATATGAATTAAATCTATTCATATATGTAGTTTATTACTTGAAGATGGCTCTTGACATGAGCTATGCTGAGACCCTTGACATTCATCAATTGAAGAACTAATTTTGGTGTTGCTCCTGCACCATTAATCAGATCAATAATCATATATAGTTAGTATTATTTCTTAATTAGCAAATTAGTGCTAGTTAGCTAGCTATGGGATTCATAGTTAATCACATATAAACTTACTCTCTTGCCCTCCTAATCTTTCAACCGCATGAATAAAGCAAAGATGGAGATCAGGAGTCCATCGAAGCCTTGAAGTCTTGGAACGCACATACTGTCGTACAGATCCACATGAAGCACCGTTCGACTTTTCGTTCTCTTCGATGGTGCTGCTACTGGAGCTAACACCATTCTTGCTGCTGGGCTGCTGCTGGCTATCCTTATCCACCACCTCCTCATCCTCCTCCTCATCGTCACCACGTTCCTTCTTGCTCTGGCTAGAAGATGATAAACTTGCTTTAGAAGCTTGACTGGTACCTTCACTCGATATCTTCATCGATCTCTTATGTTTTGCTTGATCTTAGTGGCATCTCAGTATTGATGGACAGCAATTACATATAGGATCTTGAGATGAACATCTGTAATTCTCTTCATCATGATGTATATCCTGATCTTATCTGAGCCAGAGAAGATGTATGGAAAGATCGATACAAGCAATTCAGGTCACTTGCAGGAATTGATGAGAATTTGGAAATGGAAATCCTGTCCTAGCCTTTATTTAAGTATTCAACATCCCTTTCTCTCTCCTCTCTATGTTATTCTATATAAAATTTGTATATATGATGCAAATTTTGTGCATATATGCCTTCATGTAGAGTACACACACACACACAGGTACATCTGTGAGGTCTGAATATGAGTACATCAAAATTAATTAGCAAAATTACGATCTACTTAGATGGTGGAGTATATAAGATAAACTACACCAAATGAAAAAATTATACATACGGGAGTTAGGGTCGACATACCCCAAGTATAAGCCAAACTAAATGGTCACTATATTATACATTTTGGCACACAAATAACAATTAGTTTAGCAAACCCTATTCTCTTAGTTCACCTTAGAATTTTGGTCGATCCTAGTTGATTGAAGTTTATTTCTACTATGATCGATAGATGTAATCATTAAAATGATCATGTACAATCCGGATATTATTACTCTTCGTAGTATATATAAACCAAGTATTATAAGCTAGTGTTAGCCAGGCTTAAACTAATCTAATGACCTTCCCCCATGTACTCTATTTGTGATCTCTATGCCACCATTACCATATATGTCTAGCTAAAACGTGGACAGGGTATGCAGTCAACTTTGTGAAGTAGCCCTAGCCTGTACTAAAACAAGAATACTGTGTGCTGTTTGTACGTGGCTTTATTAGAAAAAGATGTTAGCTCTTTTGCTCGTGACTTTTGAGTTGTTTAGGGTTTAGGACCTCGTAACTTTGTTTATGTTTTAGTTTGGCTCAATATACAAAACCCTGGTGGTCTGTCTTCGCTACTCGATAATCAGTAGTTGTTCCTAGTTTTAGAAAAATGATATGCATACTACCATTTCGCCTAGCTAGCCTAGAATCATGGATTTGTCCTTACTGAAGAACTGTTGCATTTTGAAGTCAACTATATATCACCTTTTGGATCCAATCTTTTGCTTTTTAGCATTGGAGACGAAAACTAAAACCACTACTGGTATTATCACTTACATCGATCGTAGTTATATTTAATCAAACAAACCCATCATGGATTCATGAAAACAATAGTTATTATTCTTTTCTTGAAAGAAGGCTGAAATCTTATATATCGAGAGGCATACATCAAGCCTTCATAACGATCGTTACGATTAATAATATAAACCATGCATGATTTAAGCCTCAAACATAAATCATCATTCTGAAACCAAAAATAATATTCTGCACTCATGCATCCCTCAGCTCATAAATGCATTCATTAATTTGTTACAACAACTATATACAATCTGGGCTGGCCTGCATATAAATCATATGAAGAACTCCATAAATGTAACCACTAAAGACGAAAGTTCTTCACTTGATCACAAGCAACTTGAGAGAGAGAGAGAGGAGAACCACAGCTAGCCGTCGAAGAAATGCTAAAGTTCATCATCACCTAAGAATCCCAAACAATGGAATTACCTTTCTCTTTTTCTTTCCTATTAGTAAACCTTCAAACATGGCTGGCGGGCTCTGGTGTTGCCTGTGAAAGCTATTAAAATAGAGGGAGACAGGTTTGGTCTGAAAGATTCTTCATGCATGGAGCATCCAAGTCAAACCCCAAGTCCCAACAGTACCTCTGTTTTTCCTAATTTCTTAAATTATTCTCTACTTTGTTATTGATCGTAAACTGTAATTTTCGTTTCTTAGTTTTTCTTACTTTCATGAGTACTCGTGATCCTATTTATGCGGATCTATTTGCTTGGAGATGAGGATGTCTGTCTTTTTCTCGTCTACCCTAATTGAATAATCCATCCTTCAACTTGATTCATCATCATCAAGTATTTATATATTCATAAACGATAAATATGCAAATGCCATGCATGCATGTTGGAATCAACCTCTCATCTTCATTGTTATTGCTTAGTTTCTTTATTCTGTTGACCATTGATGATATGATTCTAGTCTCAAGTCGATGCTTTCAAATTTCGAAAGAAAACAAGGAAAAGAAATCAAGGAAGACTCACAAGACCATTATACAATTCACAACTGCCCTCTCCATTTCATTTTATTATGCACCTTAGAATTTTCGTAATATGCTATAATCTAGAGCGTAAGCAACACTTTTCTTTTACCTTATTACATTAACTGTTTCTTTAATTTTATCTTTTCATGAATCGAAATCGTTCATCTCAAGATTAATTTTAAAGATCATTTCTTCAAAAGTTTAACAAAACCGAAAATCGTACGGTCTCACTTGACTGCTATCAAAGAAAAGAAATTGAATGATCATGAGTGCAACGCTAACTGTGAGAGCTAGTGCATGTTGATTTAATTATCTACCAAATTTGGTGTCACGTAATACTATAATATATAGAAAGGAATAATCATCATCGCAGATAATTTCTTATTCTCAAGGCATATTTAGTCTCCTTGTCAGGAAATTTTTGAGGGCCGCGAAAACGATGTTTTACCGAAATGCGTTATCCTTTGATATGAAGTTTGAGGACTATCATGAACAATCGCCACAAATTAAGCATGATAAATAAAGCAATGCATTGAAATTTCGAAAGGTTAATTGTGGTAACTGTTATATTTTGATAGTTAAAAATTTGGCTCCCTGAATTGCAACCATATTAATTTGTAAGCATGCAAATAAGTCGAGCATAAGCTCCAAATTCACATATCATAGGATACACCACTACGGTGTACTCATGGAGTCATAGGATGAAGCGAAACCAAACATATTTCAGACGTGCCTTGCATACTTCTAATAGCTTTATAAGTGATTCATGCCGTCCCATATCATTTGGTAGTAAACGTGTTTGCTTTGTCATGGATGCAATTTTTAAAATGTGTAACACAAGCTTAAAAAAAAAGGTTGTAACTCCAGTTTTGCCCACGACTAGTTTGTTGCAAAAGTGTTCTCTACACCCAAAATCACAATTAAACCAAAAAGAATAGACAAAAATTGCCTTGTGAATGGAGCAGCCAGCATTGGGAGAGCTTCCTCCTTAAATGGGGTCCGACCCGGCTCGAGAGGGATTAGTCCTTGCCTACGGGTGGGGGATACCTTGGTTTAACCAAAAAAAAGACAAAAAATAGGTCCCATCATTCTAAAATGACTGTTTTCAACAAAACCAGAGAAAGAGACCTTCAAATCCAGTAATAATCTCCATATGAAAATTCCTAGTTGCTCCAAGTGAGACCACTTGAAATGGGTCACTATCATAGTATCAATATGAGACTTAAAATGGCAACCTATTATCAGAAACGCACTAAAAGCATTAAATCCGAAAACAAATGCAAAAGGCAACAGATTTGATGGTAAAGATAGTGAGTGATATGTATAAACCATGATGGTCTTCCAGAACCTTTCACACACTTTACCAAAAGCAGCCATATGTATTCCTGCACTTGAATCTCCTGTTATTTTCCTCTATGTGCATCACAAACTCACAAAGCATCAGGCTTTCCTGAAATTTTAGTCAAACGTTGAAATTACAAGAAAATGTAGCAATGTCTAAGCTAAGATTATAACCAATAGTGGAGTTGTCCATCCCGTAACGAAAAAAAAAACTCAAAGCACCAGAAAATCGAAATGGCATGCTTTCCGGGTCATCTCAAATTCACCGAACATCAAACATCAGAAGGAAAAACAATTCCTATAATGATGGAGCTGAGAGGCTAAACCGAAAGCCAGTCTTTCCGCCATCATGCTCAAATTGCTTCAGGATATAGTAGTAGTTGCACTGCCAAAAAAAAAACTTGTTAAACTTGAAGACCATAGATTTTGCCAAACTAGGCAGTCAAATAAGCAGGAAAAAGAATTATAAAAAATAATAATAATAATAATAATAATAATAATAATAAATAAAGAGAAATACAAAACCCACATGCACACCATTATAAGATGATTAAGACCCAGTTAATACTCAATAACAAAACACTTTCAAGCCACTACCGCTATTTCATAACATTATACTGTTTTGTCAATCCAATACCATGGCTGATCAAACAATTTTCAATTGTGCAAAATCAAAGTTCCAAATGGTGATTTTGGGTGACTATAGAACAATAGAATCATTAATGGGTTCTGAATACCTAGCACCTGTCCACTGATTTTCCCTAATTATACAATCCACCTCAGAATATCAATCTATAGCACTTTACTTCACTTAAAAAAAATAGTAAAAATGATATAGGTAACTAACCTCAAGGCGAAATAATTTTGTGGGGATGACAATCCCAGCTCCAACTGAACTTCGAAATGACTCAAAGAATCTCTGGAAGGAAAACTTTCGGAACTCATTCTCCGACAGTTTTGCTACATTCCCCGCACCTGCAAAAACATGTCCATGAACTCCGCGTTCTCTTAACCAGCGCAATGGAAGGTCAAATGAAATGTCTGCAAATGCAGAAAGAGCAAAATCTCCTCCAACAAAATCTCTTCCAGAGGATTCTGAATTCTCATCATTAGAATTATCTCTGACATGCCTTCTTGGTTCAGTAGGGCCTAGTGCTCTTGTTTTAAATCCCCACACTGTTGCAGGGCCCCCAAGAGTGCAAACAGGAGAGAAATCACCACCTAAGAAGAACCGCTCTGGAAGAGATGAGGGCTTGTTCAAAAACCCATTCCCCCAAGGAAAGACCACTCCCGCAGAGACCCCAAAGTTGAGTGCAGCATGATAAAATCCAAATGGGACTGCATAACGAAGATCAAGCTCCTGTTGCAAATAATAGGAGAAGGTAGTTAATAAGCATAGCAAATAAGTAGGAATAGTGCGGACACAACCAGGATGATAGTAGAATTTGAAACTAATCCAAAGGTCGTACTTTTTTTTTTCTTTCAATGTTTATATAACTAGACCATAAGGATTCCATGAACAAGAATATAAACAACTGATCAAGTTGAGTCAACAGAAAACAAAAGAAAAGGGTGTACTAACCTGGCGCAAAAACCGGACACTCCGACTATCAGGGGAAAGGCCACCAACATGACTAGAAGAAACAAAAGAATAGCCTCGAGTTGGCCTCATATATGAATTTCTCTTATCTAGTGTAAATGTGTACTTTATGGATGAAAGTAATCCATGGCCAAGCTGCCTTCTGATTGACTTGGAGGCCATTTGTGATGGATCAGTAAGTGTACGCCAACCAAGGTTGTATACAATATCATGATGCCTGGTTGAAAATAAGCTAAGAGAAAGCCCAGCCATTCGCTCTTTATAAGAGGATAACTCCAGCCAATCTTGAGAAAGCAGGAATGCACGCGCTGTCACAGGAGTTACAAAACCTTTGAATCGGGGTAAAAGCACACCAGCACTTATTTCCGATGTTTGGCTGGGACCATATGCCAAAGAACCATCCCACATATCCCCATATCCAAACAAATTTTTAAACTTGAGTGAACCTTCAGCTGTCCAAGATCTAGCCTACAAATACAGTACAAACTTTGTAATTCATATGTGATTGTAGCTGTTCAAAAATTAAAAATAAAAGAATACACATATTGTGCAAGACTGCATGAGTAGGTCTTACAGGCGCATTAATCACTAAACTATAGTTATTTTCCTATTGTACAGCGCTTTACCCCGCTCCACAGCTGATTTACCTCTTATTCCATGATGCATGATTCAACACAACTTCTCAATGAAACAACTACCAATAGACTCCAGAGTTTGCACCACTACAATGCAAGCACGTACAGGCAGAGTGCTATAAAGAAAAGGGCAAAACGACTGCCAGGTTGGAAATAAGCAGCATGGCTAAACTTAACAAAACCTAGCTATGCTAATGAAGTCATGTACTCATTTTCAACCCTGAGTATATCTACATAAGTGAAACATATGGGACTTCATGTACTCCAGTCTATACATAAGGACTTCATGACGCTACTTTTATACTACGAACTCAATGGAGCCTTCAGAGAGGATAACTGGGTGGGCTATATAAAGACATTATTCTGTTAACCAGCACACTTCTCCTATAACGATTTCCTGAACTAAATTTGGCACCTACAGTGTGGATATAAGTGTGTACATACACATGATTCATATTTCGACTCTCATAAAACACAGATTAGATGCTATTTACAATCCTAAAGCAAACTCGTCCCGATTAAGCACTCATTATAACAGAATATCTTGTAATTTCTCACCGGAAATACAATTACAGAGTCCTTGATCCTAATCTCATCAATTTCAGCAAAGCAAAACCAGCACACATATATATACAGAGAGCAACAGAGACCATACCGCCGGCTTAGTGTAACAGCCGAGTTCACCAGTAATCACACTCTCAGTCTCGACGACGTCGACGAGGACGTTGGCGGTTCGCGGCAGCTCCGGCGGGCCGGAATCGAGAGTGATCCGAACGGAATCGAAGATATCGAGCTCTTTAAGCTTGGCATTGGCCTTAGCCGAGGCCTCGAGAAGCTCCTGCATAGTCGTGGCCTTCCTAATCCCCTCCAGCTCGGCCTCGATCAGATACTCCTTGGTCTTGGTGTTCCCTCTGATCACAACATCGTGCACCCTCAGATCGACTTTCTTGGTCTCCATCCGACGGACCAGGCCCTCCAGCTTGGCCTTCGACGAACGCAGTGACTCCTCCGAGGACGGCTTTCGCTGCAGCGGCGGCGGCGGCGGCTCCTCCTCCTCCTCCTCGTCGTCGTCGTCTTCTTCTTCTTCTTCTTCGAATTCGTCGTCATCGGGTTCTTCGGGGTCGGGTTCGTTGAGTCCGTTTTGGTTGAGATTGGAGGGGGGTTGTTGTTGTTCGGGGTCAACTTTAGGGTTTAGGTTTTCAGAGTCCGCCATGGGAGGGAATGCGATAGGGAGGAGAGAGAGGGTTTGCGGTTTTGATTGGGAGGGGGGCTAGGCCGCAGCGGCAGTTTTTACTTCAACTGTTAACACTAGACTCACACACTGCTTTGTGTGACTCCCACGCGCGACCCTCTCTTGGGCTTGGAACGTTGAAGCCTTGATTCTTTGATCGAATTTCAAGTGTACTTTGACTATTTGTATTTCTACTGTAATTTTTATCTACCCTTATCTTTTTTTTCTTTTTCTTTTTTCAGGAGAAATGAGAGTGGGGAACACTTCATTTATTTTAGTTAACAATAATCTATACGTATGATTACAATTGAAAAAAATATAAATTTTATTAGAAATAAGGATTAAATCAACAATATTAACAGAGTTAAAATTAACCTATTAAATTGAATCGAATCGAACCAATACAGTCGATTAATCGAATTTGCAGTGTGATTTCAATTAATAACGAAAAATTAAACTGATGGACCTGAGTCCACCCCTAAACAATATTAGAATGGAACTTGTCATGGTGATAAGCTCCTCACACATAATATTGCACTGACGTAATCCTGAACCTCAACCACAAGGAAGTGAAGGAACGAGAAATAGGGAGGTTTAAAAAAAACAGTTATGCCTCAGTTGGCCGTGTACCATTTACATTATTAAATTAAAATCTAGTGGGCTCCCAAGCCCAAGTTCATCATCAAAACACAACATTGGGCACAAGTAGACAGTAGAGACCATTTCCTTGTGATTCTAATTAGACCTTCCTATTTACTTTTTAGACCTCCTTTGATATTTTTGATGACCAAATTTCCAATTTTACCAATAATATTTTTTCTCTCTGCACCTCCTCTTTCTCACTTCACACCATTAATCTCCAATTCTCCACCAATGACGGCATGACGCCATTCCAATGCTCGACACCGTCTCTAGTTTCACGTTATGATTGATAATGATGGTGATTTCCTGAAGATATCAATGGGTAATTTTTTAGCAGAAGATCATGGTTGAAGACCACTTGGTTATGAACCACAATGGGGTTGCTGGGTTTAAGTGGTGTTTGGTTTTGAAGGTTCTCATTATCTATCTACTTACTTTAATTAATTATGTTGTGCATTGCTTAATTATATATCTTGAAGTTGGAACTCAATTGTAGAATTCAAAGTGAGAAACACTTGATTAAAGGAAAGTAGTTCTACTCTTTCTTCCGAGTTATGAACCGCTGTTTGGAAATGTGCATGGACATATGGAAGTATTTAATTCATTTATATCTAAGCAAAGTAATTCTGAACAAGAATCATGCCTTCGATTGAAATATCTTCACCACCACTCATCTATCTAAAATTTAATTTGATTTGACAACAATGTTGAGACCAGCATAGGAGAGATAGCTGTCGAGGTCTTGGTGGATTGGGAACTTTGAGAATTTTTTTTTTTTTTAAATGATAAGGGTAAAATAGGATTTTAAAAATTTTAAAAATATAGAGAGGTCTAAAGATTAAATGAGGAGATCTGAATAGAGTCACTAACCCAAAAAAAAAAAAAAAACCATGACCGCCATAAACATCAATTTGAATTCAGCTTCACAACCTTCATTATTGGAGTCGCCGCCAGCATCCCTACCATCATGGCTCTCATGAAGCCAATCATGCCGCCACTCACAGTCACTGATCTAGAACCACCACGAAACTTTGAACTAAAGCCTAATAAGTCCCAAGGCTTGTTTGAAACTGGTTCCGAAATGCCTAAAAGTACTTCTTAAATCTGACAAAACCATATATCAAGTGCTTCTCAAAATCATTTTCAAGTGCTTTCTACAACTATCCAAGATATATTCTATATTTTCTACTTCTTTTCAATACTTATATCATCTTTTTTCTATAAATTCAACAACGCTTATGGTTCTTCCAAAAACAATTTCAAACAGGCCCAAGTGACATGCAAAGGTGGGTAGGGAAGGCCCGAGCCCACCTTGTCGCCACATTATGGTCTCACTTTGTGAAAGCCTCCTTTGATTCAAATTCAAATCAGAGTCCCAAATAAAACCTCCCTCCACCACCGCCACTACCACCGCAATGGCCAGCAACGATCTCTTCACGTCCTTAATCTCCGACATCAAATCCTACTCCGGCAAAGACCCTCTTCTCCCATGGCTAAGGTAGTACCTCCTATCCCTTCTTCCCCATCATTTCCAAACTCGTCTTCTCTAACATTTTGCTCTACAATAGAGGGATTCGAAGACTTCAAGACTCACTCCCGCAGAACATTCTAGAGGACAAGCTGCCCCGCTTCTTGCAGAAATGCGCCCAGAGCTTCCAGTCCGACGAGCGCTACCGGAACGACCCGCGGTACCTCCGAGTCTGGTTGAAGCTGGTAACTAATGAACCCTTCTTCTGGGTCCTCTGGATTTTACTTCATTTGTTTGCTAGTGTTTGGTTACCGAGAAATTTGAATGGTAAATGGAAGCATTGATTAGTTGACTGTAATTGGGTGTAGTGTGAGAATTTGATTTGGGGTTTGCTGTTTTGTGTGGAGTAGATGGATTTTGTGGAGGATCCGAGAGAGCTTTTGAGGACGATGGAGGCGAATCGGATTGGGACGAAGCACCCTCTTTTCTACCAGGCATATGCTCTTTACTATGAGAAGAACAAGAAATTTGAGGAGGCTGAGAAGATGTACCATTTGGGGGTGCAGAAGTAAGTGTTTGAGCATTTTTCATTATCTGTTGTGAATTGTGATTGTATGAATGTGACATAAAACCATACTGGAATACTGGATTCAGTTCTAGTTCAGTGCTTGATAATTTGATCTGTTGCTTGGTCAGTCTGTTACTGTAATTTATAGTTTATCTTACAAATTGGCATTTGTAGCAACTTGAATGTACCAAAGACTAGTGGGATCTTGAGCTAGAGGCTGAGATCAATGAATAGAACGTGTCGTAATACCCAGTTTATTGAACAAGGACTAGTCAATTTTTGTAAAAGCAAGCTGTTTTCTTTTGTTGCTGATGGTTGGTTTAGATGGCATGTAAATTTTGGGAACTTTGAACGGCTGCTAACTCCTCGTAACTATTTTTGAACAGCCATGCAGATCCCATTGAAGAATTAGAGAAAGCATATGAACAGTTCCTGCAGCGCATGGAGAGACACAGGAAACGGAAACACCAGGTAGTTTTCCATTTCTGTGTTTTTGGTGTATAGGGGTTGTAGTGTCTATTGGTAAAACTCCTGTAAACCTCAAAACATGCTCTAAATTGGCAGGAAAAGAGAACCACAAAAAGAATAACAGATCGGAGTGGAGTCTCTCGTATTAATAGAGAAAGGAAAAATGAAAAAGAAAGCAGGATCGGTGATAGGCCCACAGAAGCCCGGCATGATGGACCTAGAAGTAAGCATCAAGTGACTGCTGGAGGAGGGTCAAATGAACGGATGATGCCTTGCAGCGATGATACAGTCGTGGGGAAGTTTGTAGACACTGCCATTGTCGGAAAGTCTGAAGCAGAAGATGCTTGTCACCATGGACTGGTGGATCCTACTATAAACATGAAAGAGGCCATGAGTGCCATAAATAGTATGTTTCGAGAGCCTTTAGAGATGGCTCCAGTTAGAAGAGGATCACGCCAATGCCAACAAAAGGAAAATAACACAAACAATGGATTCCAGGTGTTTGTTGATGAAAACTTGGATAAGGGAGGCAAATCAAAAGATAAAGGTGTTTCAATGGTGCAGCAAAGTAGAACTGCTAGCCATCAGTCTCACCGAGAACCTTTAAGCATTTTCATTGATGATGATCAAGATAGGCTTGAGCAGAGTGAAGTTCAGAATATGACAGAAGATTCTTCCCCATCTGCTTCACATGGAATTGCTTTTGTGTTTCTAAATCCAAAAGATGTTCCAAGTGAAAGTCCTAATGGTTTGGATGTCGAAGGTTCATCTAGACCAAGGTTTAGAGAGGATACGATGATGGTTCGTAGGATTGTTGGGACCACCATTTCGGAGGACCCGCAGGTGGAAAACGCTTGCCACCATGGCTTAGTTGAACCAACTATCAACTTGAAGGAGGCCATGGATGATATCAATAACATGTTTGGGAAGCCAATAGATTTTGTTCGAAGCAGAAGAGTTAAAAGGCAGGACAAAGTACCAGAGAAGAAACAAGATCTTGGTGGGTTTTGTATACTTCCTGATGACAAAGATGACGATGACGACGACAACTTGGAACAACAAGTGCAGAAAATGAAAGATCTACCGGGAAAATCAAAAGATTCTGATCTGTTTGAGACTACTGTTTTTACAAAGCAGGCCATGGATGATATCAATAAGATGTTTGGAATGCCACTGGATTTTTAGGTACATTTCAACTGCAATCTGTGTGCTATAGATTAGAATTTGTTGTTTTAGAATGTAAGAGCTATGTTTCTCCTTTAGCGCTTGTACTTGAAATTTGGTATCCTCAATGCAAACAAATTAATCATTTCTTTCTGTTTCTGCGTATCTGTGCTATCTAGGACCAATTTTGTCCCTCATCTACAGTATAATCAACAGATAAAGAGAAGATTTATATTATTAAGATTTTGGGCAAATGAAACATTTCATTTCACACTGCATAGTACAAACATTCAAGAAACAAAATCATCTGGAAACACAGTTACTCTTGGAACAAAAAGCTTACAAAGTAATACAGATGCAAAGATTAAGTTTGAATGGGGAGCTAAGTTGATCAAGGAATGGCGTGTCGGATATTAAGGGCGGGTAGTGTAAGGACAACGAGAAGGACGGAAAGCAAAGGGCCCTGCAGCATATATGACAGCATTATAATTCGGACTCGTGTAACTCTTGCCTTCGGAACGAAGATGGGCGCCATCAATGCCATAATTGACATTGGTGGCAAGGTTGCACTTTTGAAGTGGAGAAGAAACTAGCTTCACTCTGCAGTTCTGAAGGGGATAGTCCAATGCACGGTTCATTTTGTTGCCTTCTAGCTCAGCATACACGTAGCCGTTAGCGTTTGCTTGGAAAGTCTTGTAGTAACCGACTTGGCCTATGTTGTTTTTGCAGACGACGCTGACTTTAGCCAAAGGGAGTGGGGTAGCTCCGGTCAAGGACCATCCACGGTAGTCACAGCTCTGGCAGTATACCATGCCTTCCATAACAACATGCACAGCGGGCTTTGGCTGGTATGTGGTGGCAGTTATGGAAGGGAAGGATGCCAATGAGATGAGGAGGAGGGATGAGACGACAATGAAAAGGTTCCTGCTTGCCATGTCTTATTAGCAGTTGGGGGTAGTAAGCAGGAGCTTAGCTATAAGAGTCCAGAGAAGAAAGCTGGTGGTGAATGAAGAGGGATTGAGGAGGAGGTATATATTGCTTATTGGACTGTGAGGTTTGGTGAGATTTTCTTCTGTTATTGACGTGGAGGCTACTTAGTTATCTGTTGGCCAACATGTTTATACGTGAAGGCCATATGACTATTCTGTTGATGAGAACCATTCCTTCTTCTTGTTTTTAAGAGTCTCTCAGGGTCGCTTAGATTTTGAGGGATGGATAAAGAATTGCATAAATTAGCTAGTTGACTGAGATTTGACTTTGTCGTTTAGATTTTGCAGATGATCCAAGAGCTGATAGAGCTCTTTTGAGCACAATGGCCGGAGGCGTACCAGATTGGGAACAGCACTCTATTTTCTACCAGGCATTGCTCTCTACTACAGAAGTTCTGATAAGAAACTCATGGAGGCGGAGAAGATTTACCATTTGGGAGTGCAAAAGTTTCAGCACTTTTCTTGATTTATCACCCTCTCAATGTGAACTAAAACCGCAATACATTCATTTCTTGTTCACAGCTCTGTCCATTTTGCCTCGTCAATTGTTATTAAACTTTTAGAGTTCATGTGTCAAGTTAGCCCATAAATAACAGCAATTCAAATGTCCCAAAGTCTAGTGATTCTTGAGCTCTATTGAAATAGAGTTCATCTTATTTAACCAATTTGTTGCAAGATGATTAGTCATTTGAATACCAGCTCTCTCTTTCGATTGCTAATGATTTGGACTGGTGCTAGAACTTCCTCTTACGAATTATTGAACGGCATTGCAGAGGAGGAAGCGTATGAAAAGTTCCTTCACCGCTTGGAGGCACACCAGAGACAAAAGTAGTTGGTTTCTATTTCTCTTGATTCGGTATATATGTATAGGCTTAAATGCATAGTTTGTGTAGGTAAGACTCCTTTAGCTAGGCTTTAACAGGGCATTCCCATGTCAGATAGGAGTCGTATATATACCTCCTAACAATGGAGAAAGCGGAAAGGAATAATCAAATTGCGTGCAGGCTGAAAGAGGGTGAGATGAACACATGATATTCTCATTCATTATATGCACAATTAGGTTTGCCATCTTTGATGTTCTTCTACTTCATGCTTTTTTTATTTTTATTTTCAAGTCCTGCTTTCTGTGGAACTCTCAACAGTGGGTTGCAAGTTGGGTTGTTATATTGCCTCATCTGTTTTAAGCTTTAATTCTCTCCCTGTTAGTATATGGGCAAATATGAACTATCCATTTCATACAGCAGACAAGTACAAACTATTTTATTCAAGAAACAAAACGAATTGTTGGAGACACAGTTACACTAGGAACATAAAACTTACAAAAGAATATTGCAAAGTTGAAATTCAAAAGGAAACAAGTTGATAATTAAGCTAGTGAATTGGGGTGCCTGGGTAGTTAATGGTGAGTAGTGTAAGGGCAATAAGCAGGACGGAAAGCTAAGGGCCCTGCAGCATATATGACAGCCTTGTAATTCGGACTTGTGTGACTCTTTCCTTCAGACCGGAGATGCGCTCCATCAAGGCCGAAATTGACATTGGTAGCAAGGTTGCATTTCTGAAGAGGAGAAGAGACTAACTTCACTAGGCAATTCTGAAGGGGATAGTCCAATACACGGTTCATTTTGTTGCCTTCTAGCTCAGCGTACACATAGCCATTAGCATTTGCTTGGAAAGTCTTGTAGTAACCAACTTGGCCTATGTTGTTTTTGCAGACAACGCTGATTTTAGCCGAAGGGAGTGGTGTAGCTCCAGTTAAGGACCATCCACTGTAGTCACAGCTCTGGCAGTAGACCATGCCTTCCACAACCACATGCACTTCGGGCTTTGAAGGGTATGCGGTGGCGGTTGTGGAAGGGAAGAAGGCCAATGCGATGAGGAGGAAAGATGACGCGACGAGGATGAGTTGCTTGCTCGCCATTTCTTGTTAGGACTTGGGGGTGCAAGCAGGAGATCTAGTTGTAAGAGTGTAGAAGAGATCAAAGCTGCTGGTTTGAATGAAGAGAGATTTAATGGAGTAGTATATATAGGGTGTTGGCTTGTGGGCATGAAGGAACGGGAAGACCTAGAATGTAGAAAATCATAACACGAGTTACTCGGCAGATTTTGAGTTCTAGTTAATGAGATTTTCTAGGTGGTGAGATCAAAGTTACATGCCAACCACTCCATTGTGTCAACATGTCTATACGTGAAGGCATATCATATCTCCTTTCTGTTAATGGGACTGGTTCCTCTTGCAAGTTAAAATTGCATTGGTATTGTGACTATTGTCCGAGTTTAATCTCACGTGCCATTAGATGTGGGTTTTATCGAATAGGCCTCGATGTAAATATAATTGCATCAACCGCCCACAAGTATGGAAACGTCATGCATGCTCCTTGTGTAGGTTCTAGGGATAAATAACAAATTTACAAGTAAAATAATCAATGAGTGAATTGCATTGATATTGTCCAAAACTGACCAAGTGTGGACCCTTAATGCAATTAGTAAATTATCAAACACTTATAAGGATGCCTTATAAATCATAAATCATAAATAGTACATAAATTATACCTTTATCTTATTAATGATACATTGACTTTATTTTTGTTAGAATACCTGTACTCCTGTTCTTTTGAAATGGTTTTGTAGGGATCTATGATTTTTTATTATTTTTTAGTTAAATTATTATAATTTTTTAATTAAATTATTATATTAAACTAAACAAATCGGAAGAGATCTCTTTTTTTTCTTTAAATATTTGTAATTTCGAATTTTTTGTTCTAGAAGAGCAAACCAAACCATAGCTTCTTCTCAATCGTTGATCTATGAAGCACTGGTTTCTTCACTGTATCTCAGCCATGACTGGCTTTTGTTATTAAAGTAATGCTACCATCTCATTATTGAGGTGTTGTTAGTTTTGTTTCGCTAAGGCCTTATGTGACTAATATATGTTTTTGAATTGTTTTTTTCTTGGTCTCTGGCACCCTGAAACCAACTGCAAAATCAAAAAGTTCCATTGTTGTAGCATGTAAGTGTGCATAAACAATGTCGGTTTTGATTCCTTCATAACCTTTCATTTTCAAGAAGACAGTCACAAACTCATAGGCTCATAGCTATTTAGATTAAACGGACTAAAATCTACAAAATCTCTGGCCTTTTTTTCTTTTTAATCAAATAAGGGATTAGGCGATATTAGTTCCTCAAAAGCAGACGATGTAAGGAGCAAGTCTCACCCTCAATTCCGAAGGAGAATGGTCTGCCACACTCTGGGAACCCACCGCCCGTCCCCTTATCATTATTTTATTAGTAAAAAAATACAAAGATGAGGGTGGGGACATAAACCTTACCAAAACCAAAAAAAAAAAAAAAACAAAATCTCTGGCCTTGAATCAAAGAACCCGACCAAGCCATGTCTAACTGTTTGTGAATTAGGATTGTCAATTCTGACACGACCTGAAACCAACACGAAATAAAGTGGGTTGAACCTGCACTATTAAAAAGCGGGTCGGCCGTGGGTCAACCCGTCATAACCTATTTAATAAATGGGTTGGCCACGGGTCAATTCGCCAACAGGAAGTGAACATGTATAACCCGATTATGTTATACTTCTTCTTGAAATTTTAAACGTTAGAGAGTATTTGATCATAGAATTAGACAATTTGAAATATTTTGCTTTATAATTATTATATTTAATTATTTGGAATTATATATAATTATTTATATTCTTCGTCTTATGGAGTTTTTAGTGAATTTAATTAATTTATGCATTTTTTTAGTTAAAAAAATGGATCGCATTGTCAACCCTTAAATGGGTCATTTTGTTAAACATAACCCAATCTATTTATTAAATTGGTTAAGCAGGTTGGCAATGGGTAACCCGTTTAATAAATAGGTTGGGTTTGAGTTTAAATTTTTGACACGATTATTAAATGGGTTGGGTTTGAGTTTGTATCTTGCGACACGAGCAATACCTTGACTCGACACGAACTCAACCCGACACGACCCATTGACAGTCTTAGTGTGAATCACCGCAGTTCTGGCAGATGCCTGATTTGCTGCACAGTTACTTCTGGGATTCTTTCCATTAGACTCCCTTGCAATTCTTGTACCAAACTGAACAAGAAAATGCAGAATATTCAGTGATTGATCACCCTTAACTATCAAAATAAAAAGATGAAAAAGAAAGTCGAGACAAAGTGCATTGAATGTCAAACTGTTTTAGGTGAAGATCATGGAGCAGATTCTGCATTGCCAGAAGAAGAGAACAACAAAAAGGTTCTACCATGTCAGACAGACAGCCAGTAGTCTCCCTCTTACAATTGCGAAAGGAAGAACAAAAAGTCTGCAGGATAGGGTCCATGAGTACCGAAAATCCAGCATGATGAATGTAGAAGTTTGCATGAAGTGACTGCCGAAAGAATGTCTGATGAATCCAGGATGTTTTGCAGTGATGATGCAGCTGTGGGGAAGTTTGCAGACACTGCCATTCTTGGAAATTAAGTCGGCGGCAGAAGATGTCACGGGACTTTTAGGTACATTTCAACTCCTACATGTGTGCTACGTTTGTTGTTGATGAATTACGTACCGAGCTTTTCTTCCCATTAAGCTCTTGCACTTGAAATTTGGATATCTCAATGAAAATGAATCCGTACTTTCTGTTTTTGTATGTGTACTGGTGCTATCTAATTCTTTCTATGCATCGTAAACTCTAAAGAACGCATTATGAAATTAGATTTATAATATTAAGATATGGGCAAACGAAACAAGCATTTGATTTCTCATAGCGGATTACAAACTGATTTATTCATGAAACAAAACCATTGCTTATGGAAATCAAGTTGATCCGAGACAAAAGACGACTGGTGTGACAAATTAGTAGTGAGTTTTTGGAGCGCAAGACGCAGGGCGAAAAGCCAAAGGCCCTGCAGAAAACACCACAGCTTCATAACTGCTTCCCGTCACTCTCTTGTCTTCATAACGAAGTGGAGCTCCAGAGAGGCCATAGTTGATGTTGCTGAGCAACCTGCAGCCTTCGAGAGGTGAAGAGACCGGTTTGACATGGCAAGCCTGGAGCGGATGGTCCAACATGTGGTTCATTTTGAAGCCATCAAGGTGTGCATAGAAGTAGCCATCAGCATTAGTTTGGAAAGCCTTGTAGAAGCTGACTTGGTCCTTGTGGTTCTTGCAGATGACACTGATTTTAGCCGAAGGGATTGGTTTAGCCCCGGTCATGGACCACGTTCCGGAGTGATCACAGCTCTGGCAGTACACCATGCCTTCCACAACCACGTCAATCTTTTTCTGGTGTTCGGTCGCAGTTGTGGAAGGGAAGAAGGCTAGTGCGGTGAGGAGGAGGGACGAAACGAGGACTATAAGCTGCCTGCCTGCCATTAAGATCTTGTGACTTGAGATATAAGCAGGAGCCTACTATAGGAGTGTAGAGAGGAAAGCTGAGTTGATCGAATGAAGAGAGATTGGATGGGGTGGTGTATATATAGCCACCTTAGCTAAATTAGTGAGCCAATCTACTATTATAGACGTGGAAGCTGCAATGTTTCATGTCAACGAGTTCTATTATTTCAACTTGTTTTAATGCTTATACGTGAAGGCCATACCTCTCCTGTGAATGAAAATAATTGTGTCTTCCTTTTTGTTTTCTTGCTTTGTATTATGAGAGTACTACTTTATCTTGTTCCATGTTCTGGATTTAAATTATAATATTGTTGATGATTCTGTCCTAATTTCATAAGATTCTTTTCCTAGCATATATCCAAAAACTTGAACGGATGTTGGATTTGTTTGAGGACAAGTATAAATTAACAGAGAGAGGGAGAGAGTAATATGTGTTTATTCTTCTCTCAATGAAGGGTTTATATAGGAGTACAAAGCTAGTGTGAATGCTCTAAGAGAAAACCAATTTAGTAACTCTGATCATCATCAAACAACTCCACATGGTTATCTTCAATGATGATAATTGTCATGCTTGTTATCTCTTGGCATAAAGCATGTTACACAAGTCTTTATACCTACATTATATAGTCAAGTACTTATTACATGATATAGACATATATACCTAATACATTTATACTACAACAGGATTCTATTTGTTTTAAAAACCAAAGTTAAAGGAATGATCTTTAATTTTTTATAATCCTATAAAGGAATGACTTTTGATTAGCATCAGATTTACTGAACCAGAGTTCTAGGCTGGAGTTTCACAGCGGCTCCTGCTCTCTCTTTGATCAATCCACTGAAACCAAAACTATTTGTAGGACAGTGAAATGCTTCCAAAATTCATGTTTGGCTGTCGATAAAGGTGCTTTGTCATTGAAGAAAGTTCATCATAGTTGAATGAACAAATATACTATTTCACAAGCTGTGGTTTTCGCATTTTTTTTTAACATTTTACAGTTGAACAAGAAACACTAAGAGTACAGATTAACTAGATTTGCCACACACACTCAGTTATATACAAGTAGAATTCATACCTAAAATCTCCTCTTAAGCTTCTAGCTTGCATCTGCAGACATAAGTTCAAGCTCTGCCCACCAAAGAGGGGAGAGTTTCGGGGATACTGCATCAGGTGTAAGTCCAGTTATCTCTCTCAGCCTTCCAGTGACGTCTCTCATCGGCGGTCTTTGTCTCGGGTCAGGATGGACACAAATTCTTATTACTTCTCCGATTCGCTCCAGCTGCTCCTCTTGGAAAGATTGTAGAGTTGGATCAACCATCCCCTTGAAGGGATGCTCCCATCTCAAATAGTCAGAAGCCCAGTCTTCAAGTGAGCCATTGTCTACTGAATAAGGGAGTCTACCTGTCACGATTTCAAACAAAATTACACCAAAACTGTACACATTACTTTCCAGACTTGTTGATTGTGCATTAGAAAGTCTTGAGCCAGATGATTGTTTCTCGGCTTCAGCTATCTCATTCCAGAATGTGACTTCTGAGACCTTCGGTGCATAATCCTCAGTTAGCTGGACAGCTGAAGAAGTCAAGTTGTTGTGAGCTATAGGTGGCTTCAGCTGGTGCATATGCTCAAGGCAGTAGGCCATTCCCATTGCGATTCTCATTCGCATTCTCCAGTCCAAGTGCTCAGCTTCTCTTACTGCAGTTTCAGTAAAAATAGATTATACATCTTATGCATCATCAAAACAAAACATAAAAAGCAAACATAGTTGCACTCACTATGTAAATGCTCGAAAAGTGTGCCATTGGGAGCATATTCAAAAACCATCATTCTTGTGAAAGGTTCTTCTTCCTCGCAATATCCAATAAGGCTGACAAAATTCTTGTGGTTCACTGTTGATAATGTCTCAATCTGAAACCATAACCATACGAACAATTAGGGCCTGGGAGATTACAAGAAACATGCACATCTTTTATAGCTTTAAATTGTTTAGTACCTTCTTCCTAAACTGCAACTCTAAATTGTTACCCCAACCACTGGCAGATGTTGCTGTGAGAGAAGCCACAGCAATTTCGACACCACTGGATAATGTTCCTTTGTACACTGTACCCATTGGTGAAGAAGTACCTATAACATTACTGAAATCTTCACAAGCGGCTTGAATCTCTGATCTCTTAAGATTTGGTACACCTGCAATGAGGATCTCCTATCATGTTAGAAGAGAAACATGAAAATGAACAATTTATCTAATAGATTAGGGTGGTTTGACAGTCACAAGAGCATGGCAATTATTTATCAGCATGAATTTGAGCTTACAGATATCAATTTTCTCCATTTTGAAAGAAGCAATACCAGTTACAAAGGCTTTCTGAAGCTGCCCGCTTAATCCTGTGGCCCAAGGTTTGACAGTAGCTACCTTGTCGCGTCCATAGAAATACAACCCAACAACTAAAATTACAAGAGCAGCACCACCGCCTATGGCTCCAGCCAATATTGCAACATGATGACTAGAACTTTTCTTTGGGGAAGGCCCAGGAGAGGACCTTGAAGGAGGAGAAGCTGGTGTGGTTGGAGGAACAGACGGTGAAGGTGTAGGTGCAGGTGTAGGTGCAGCAGAAGGGGAAGTTTCAGGACTATCCGGTAATGGGGCAGGAGCAGATGGTGTGTTGTGTGCTGGTGGAGGGAAGGTAGGAACATTTGGATTTAAACTAACCTCTGGGGATTTCACTTCCAGCAATCTCCCATGAAAGGAGTGTTCAGCAACATTCCTAGCAAAGATAAAAAGAAAGATTACATATGGCAGGATAATGCAGTGTTTCTAAATATATGAATATATCTGATGAAAAGGCAACTACAATGAAAACCAGAGTTACTAGAGTAACATGTCCAAATTAGTCTAAGGCATCTAATTGTTTCCAGAACATCCTATGGCATCATGTCATGATTCTGCTTTGCAGTCCCCGCAATAAGTTCTAAACGTTCTAGATTACTTTTCAGCACAAAAGAAATCACGCATACAAAAAAGTGGCTCACAATGTTTGATTGCCATTACATACCATGAAATGGGTCTTTCATTGCAAGATGATTCTCTGGTTGCACCAGAAAGTTGATTTTCATCAACTTGAAATTGGGAAAGCATCTCCAGTGCATAAATTTCCGGAGATAAGATACCAAGGAGCCTGTTGTTATCTAGTAGCCTGCAATTGAGCAGAAATAAGAGTTACCACAACATATTGAGAGAAAAATGACCTCAAAAGATTGAATTGTAGCTTTGACACACAACTTACAGGATTGTCAATGACAAATTGCTGCCAAGGTCTACCGGAAGTGGTCCACTGAAGTTATTGTATCCTAAATCTAACACCTCCAGTTCCTTCAGCTCTCCGATCCCTCCAGGAATTATCCCCGTAAAGGAGTTGTTGCGCAAAATTCTGTAGGAAAATATTAGCTGAGCAGGACACACCAGAAGAGACTAAGAACTCCGCAGAAATTGACTACTAACCATTACATTTGAGGTAATGATACAAAAATACTTACATAGACTTCATATGAACAAGGTTTCTGAGCTCAGGTGATAGAGTTCCTCCAAGACAAAGATCTTTCAAGTTCCTGCACACCATAAACATCTAACTTTAGAATCATTAGGCAAAAGCAGCGAAATTGAACTACCTTCAAGTACAACGAATCATAAACAACGGAAGCACTACTATAGGTCAACAAGTACCAAATTCAAGGTCTTGATTGATTTATGATAGAACCCATGGAGCTATAAAACTAATGAGTAAAGCTATATCTACTTCCCAAAATCATCAAGTAACTTTACTAAGATGATAATGAACCAAAAGAAAAAGGAACTTTAGTGAGAACTTTACTCTTCCTAATCTTCCAACCAAGACACAATTTTGATCAACCCCAATGAAATCATTCAGTAAATGAAAGAAGAAACAAAGAGAGTACTTACAAGACTACAACTTTTCCATTGGAGCATTCAACCCCAAACCAAGAGCAAGGGTCAATCTCTCCATCTTCATCATTCCAATTTGACAAAGCACCAAATGGGTCACTCACTACTCCCTCTCTAAACCTCAAAAGCGCCAAACCTGCACAAAGACACAACCTTTAAGCATTTTCCTTCACTTACCCAAGAACCAAAGCACCAAACACCAAAAGACTAAAAACCCAGTAACTCAAACTCCATTACCTTCATCATTCAAAGACCAACACAAGCTCAGATTCTGAAACAGCAACCACACAACCACCACACCCACAACCCCCAAAGGGTCTCTAAACCGATTGAACCTCCACTCATCCTTCATCTTTCCCAAAATCAAAGCAAACCCAATTACCAAAAACAATAACACAACCAAAACACTACAACGTTATCTCCAAGAACCAGAGTTGAAAAGGCAGCAGATGAGGAAAGATCAAAAAACGTGTACTGGTACTAGTTGCTGGCTAATAAAGACCCCCCAAGAAGTGTTTGAAAACGCGTTCCACTACCTCAGATTACATAAATTCTAGATAATTAAAAAAAAAAAATCAATGTAAACAAGTCAGAGGAACCCAAAAGGTTCATACTTTACAATCAACCAACCCAAAACGCGAAGGGTCTAAGAACTAGAGCGCACGGCAAGCTTTTGGAGAGTGGGAGAGCTTTTGAAATGGGACGAGAAGACTACGCGCGCGCGTTTGGATTGTAGTCAAGTCTTTTGTAACAGAGACGGCAAGCAACGACTTGTGGAGTCATTTACATGGAGAGGTAGACAAGCCACACCGTCTCATTTGTTAAATTTGACTCGGTAAAGCACTCAAATTTTGGATAAGTCTTTGGGTCGACACCTACCTCGAAACTTAACATTAATCTTCTAAGAATTTTCTGTGGCCTATGGGAGTTGATCATTGGATCGATGTCCATCGTCAAAACTAACTGCCAGCATCAGCATGGTCCATAGATTAAGCTTTTTTTTTTTTTTTTTTCCTCCTCTCTCAACTAAAGTTTGGTGGGCATCTGGAACCTCGTCTACCATACACAGTAGAAGATGATTGAGGTCCATTACACATTTACATTAGGCAGATGGGTTCATTTAAACTTACGGACTAGCATCAAAAGTGGAATAGCTCATTAGTTAGTGTGTGGCTTTAACCACAAGGTCGAAGGTTCAAGCTCTTCTTCTAGCGTACCATGTGAACTTGTAACGTGAAATATGATGAGTTTTTTTTTTCTAAAATGAATCATATTCCTCTAGAATTATTGACGTTTTGCATCATTTTATATTACCATTGACAATCACATTAAAAAGCTAATATCACCTAATCATCTTCATAAATTTCTAGCTATGGTTTTGCATCATTTTATATTACCATTGACAATCACATTAAAAAGTTAATATCACCTAATCATCTACATGAATTTCTAACTATGATTGACGTATGTAACTGACTTTTAAATTTCTACCGAGAATCTTTTTAAAATAATTTTATAAACAATGGTTCCAATTTCCACACATATACTGTGACCATGTGCCAAATCTATTTGAAAATTTAGGGTGTAGGTTTTATATTTTTAAAGTGAGGGAGGGTACCGCAACTCTGACCAACTAATTTTTTATGGAGAATTTTATACTAAAATCATAATTTGCGTGGAAGAATTAGCAAGATGATGTCTTGATGTTGTCCTCTACTCAAGCCTTAAAATTGATGGCTTACTTACTAACTGAACCACTTTCCATCGCATAAGGCACGTGTACCACACCCAAAACTCTGGGGCCAGACACCAACGGCGTCGTTTCATAGTTGACTCGGTGGAGCAGACATGTATGAACTGATGGGCTGGCCCAAGCACAATCTGAGTATTCTATCATTCCATTGAACTTGGGCCCATGGCAAACGGCCCTTCAGTTCTTGCCTTGAATTTTAGCTTGGTGAAGTTCATCATTGGAATGCGTTCTTGTGTTTGATTATCAAAAGGTAATGATTTTCTTTTGTAATGGGAAGCAATACAACTTAGGTTTAGACTATATCAAATTTTGTTGATACAAGACTATATCAAATTGTTGACAGTCGAAAGTGAAGAAAAATATCAAATACGATTTTATAATAGGTAAGAATTCTATAAATCGTAAACTTTTATTTGGTAGTCGGTAACTTTTCCAAAACCGAAAACCTTGCCATTTTATGGTAAGGTCAAAATTCAAATTCTACCGAACACAACGTAATCCATATTCATTAAATATCACATCATATTTTACCAACTACAGTGCAATTCTTATACATTGAAAATTTCATTGTTGAATCGCAACGTAGTTATTGTTCATTGAATTGAAAATATTACCTCTATTTCAGTCCTAACACAAATGACCACATGCGATCCTTAAACATTGAATAACAATCAATTTAGTCTCTAAATTATTTCACAGACTGAGTAATTCTCAATAAACATTACACTAGAGTAATCAAAAACAAGATAAATAATTTGCAAATGTATATTTATGTGTTTTTATTTGATACAAACTGTGTTTCTAATAGTTGAAGAGTTTACAATGGTGAGATCCGGCGCCGCATGGTAGAATATGACTGACACATAACTAGGCCATTCACATTACAAGTTGTACAAGGACTAAATTCACCGTCACAATGGACCCTATGACTTCCATCACATGTTTGGCATAGCACAAACTTGATTCCTCCACATAAGTCACACGGTCTAGAGTCCACCACCGGTAGCCATTGCATCATTACCTTCAGATCACCACTTTCATGGAGTTGTCGGATCTCTTCAACCCCACCAATGCATATCCCACTGATGAAAACCATAGGCAAAGTGAAGGTCCTACTTCCCAGAAGCTCTTGCAACTCCTTGAAAAGTTTTGTGTCCATTGACAAATCTCGTTCGTCAATGGGAACACAAAATCCTCCAAAAATTGATCGGACAACCTTACAATCTTCGTAAGTTCTGCGCACTACATGTAGGCTCGTATAGTATATTACCACACGGCGATCATCGTCACGTATCCTACTTGGGCGCGCAATGTGGTGGGCCCACAAGCGAAAGACTGAGGTGGATGTCTTGGCCCGATGTATAATAGAGGCTCTCCTCGGGGTGAGGGCTTCGGGTGCGGGCTGGAACAAGCTTTGGATGTCTTTAAAGGACGAGCAAGCAAATAGTCTACGGGATCGCGGTGTTTTGATTGTTCCCACCTTGCTTGGTGATTTCAAATTCAACCATGATGGTGCAAACATGATGGTTAGAGCGAAAGATTATAAGAACAAATGGAGGATCCTGGGTGGAGGACGAGAAGGGGGGAGAAATGGTCGGGAAGAAGAATGAGACTGCTCAAAGTGGGGTGGTGTCTAGTGGTGTGAGGGGATATTTAAGGACGAGCAAAGCCACTAGTGGGGTACCTTAATACAGAAAGGATTTCAAGTTTTGGTCCTGTATCAGCGTAATTATAAATTTCCAAAAATAGAATGGAAAAATACCAAATGACGATAGTAAATTACTAAAAGAAGAGAAATCAAAATTTCCATTGCATCCAATGTGCACTATGATTTATCATTTTATGATTGTTTAGAACAAAAAGGAAATGTATATCGTAGAAAAATAAATTCTATATTTAAATTCACGTAAAACAAATTCAAGTAAAATTCACGGTCAATGATGAAGCCTATAACATTAAGTTGAATTCCATATAAGGTGATTTGCATATGGAGCCATTCTAATGAGGATCACTTTAATATGACTAGTTGAAGACTTTCTAATCAACAGTTTGGAAGACTCACTTTTCAATAACATTACGACGAATCAACCGTTAGATGTTTATGTATGCATGAGTAAATCACTTATGAAAATTAGCTTCCAAATTGATACTCATTAAGATACCGAACTAGATCAAATAAATGGATTAACCAAATTTGTCAAATATATCTTCATGATTGATAAATCACGATTATGAAAGCCTTAATGATTTTTAATTTAGTTGAAAAATTTGTATAAATGATCTACACATGAATGTCCAAACATTTAATTGTTGATTTGCGAAAATGTGATAAAAAATTGAGTCTCACAAAAAAGTCATCAACTGGTCCTCATTGAAACTCTTCCTGATATGCGTAAACGTAAACAAAGAAATTTCAATAAGTTTACGGCAACCTATTCACGTTTAACCCACATTCTCTAGAGGTATAATTACCCACTGTTTTTTGTAAATAAAAATTAAAAAATTGCCAATGGGTTTGAAGAATTATTTTTATTCAAACATACCGAACTATTGATTAGTTTGATAATTGGCAAGATTCCCAAAAACCGTAACATCTAATGACCAACCTGGTACTTGGTAGCCCTCTAAAAGCCGAAAATTTCGGTTTTGTTATAGTATGATATAAAATCAAATCTTAATGACCACAGCGTAATATATATTCATTAAGGACACGTTTACTTACTTGGAATGGGAGGGGATGATTACTGAGTAAAAATATTTATGCATTTACTAACACATAAAGGAATCGAAATAATTTCAGGTAAAAGTATTTATGTGTTTACTAACACATAAATGAATCAAAATGAGTGTAGGTCTCAGTGTAATACAATTGATTCTACCGACCATAGTGTAATCTTTTTTTCTTTTAAAATTACATGATAACTGAATGCATGCTAAACTACTTGAAGGTACTCGAAACCCAACATTCTCTTCTAGATTATTATTTACATTAAAGACATAAAATTTACTTAGTTCAATATCGTTAGGATTTCTATATACCGTACAGACTGAATGTGGGGTTGGTGGCCATATGAAAACAGGAAATCTTGGTTTGGTTTTGGTAATGCCAAAATCAACAAAATCAAATCCTACCAACCATAATGAAATCTAAATTCATTAGTAATAATTTAAATTCGAGTTCTAACCTACTAATATAGACTCGAGTGATAATAAATTTAAACTTTAAAGTTTTTTCTTTGTTACGTAAAATTGTGTAGATTACAAGTAAAAATCTTTGAGGAAACCATTTTCTAACGATTCAAATGAGAAAGTTGATGTAGCTTCAACAATAATGGACAATTCCTAAGTTCACCCCTAGGCTGAACGAGCATATTCACTCTTATTGTCGATTAACATATTTTTACTTAATAAATTTATAATCTAACGGTCTATATCTTAAATTAGCCTTTAAAGATCATCTTTGTAAAAAATCAATTAAATTGAAAATCGTTTAATTATCTAATTACATCAAACAAATGGATGGTTCTAACAATACTTACTATTATTATGATGAACCGTCCATGTATTTCATAGAAATGAATAACTAAAATGTCTTCAATTTGATTGATTTTTTACAGAGTTAATATTTATATTACGTTATACAGCATGAATGGTTGAATTAGAAAATTATAAAGTTAAATACGTTAATCGCAAAAGATGGTGAATATGCTCGTTCACTTTAGGGGTGAACCTAAGAATTGTCCATGCTTTGAAACCAAATATTTTCACACTTTAGTTTGCCAAGATATATAACATTTGCTTCTCTATAAACATATCTAAACTCTTAAAACTATGGAACTGATAAAAGACGAATTTGATGTTCCAAAACAGTGGTAGAATTTACCAAGCTAATTGATCTTTAACAAAAGTAGACAATCAGTACTAATTGTTTGATTTGCGGAAAGTTGAAAACATTCTTTGAAGTTCAAACATCTCCAATTGAAATATGATGGGGTTTGCATATGTACAAATGTAGTTTTCGTCACCCACTATGAAATATAGAGTGCAAATGGAACTTAATTTTCTTTAACAGTAACAAATTATAACAAAAGACTCTTCCATTAAAACAGATGAATTAAAGAAAGTACAACTTGAACTTATGAATCCCAAATTGAACAGAGGAGAGATTTCCCATTACACAACTCAGAGTCTCACTATCTCTTTCTTGTCTCTTCTTCTGGGATTCTGAGTTTTACTGTCCCGCAGTTGAACATGAAGGGCACGTAATCATGCCATTCATGTTGCAGTCCATACAAGGGCAAAACCCATCTTTCTGTCTGTAGAGTTTGTGGCTTCCGTTGCAAGTCTGGCAGAGAATGAATTTCAGCCCTCCGCACACATCACAAGTTTTGGATTCCACCACCGGGAGCCCTTGGAGCATTGTCTTCAGCTCTCCGCTTTCATGGAGCTGCCTCACCTCCTCGGCCCCACCAATGTAGTCTCCGCTGACGAAAACCATGGGCAAGTTCAAGTCCTTGCTCCCAGTGACCTCCTCCAGCTCCTGCACAAACTTGGAGTCCATTGACAGATCTCGCTCGTCAATGGGGACCCGAAACCCTCCGAGGATCGATCTGACCACCCTGCAATCCTCAAAGGTCCTCCGCACCACGCGGAGACTCGTGTAGTAGATCACTACACGTTGGTCTCCGTTGCGCACTTTGCAGCCACTTGGGCCCTCTACGCCGCGAGCCCAGAGGCGCAGGAGGACCGTGGTGGACATCTTGATACGCTGCAAAATGGAGGCACTCCTCGGGCTCAGGACCTCGGTTTCGGGTTGAGATTTGCAGACGTTTCGGATTTCTCTGAAGGATGAGCAAGAAATACTTCTGTACGAACACGGTGCTGGTGTGGGTTTGTTTACCTTGCTTGGTAATTTCAACCATGAGGATGAGAACATGGCCATGGAGATCGAACAGAGAGAGACTAAACAGCAAATGTGTGGGTTTGTAGAGGGGAAATGAAACCTGATTAGCTTTTGTTGGGTGGTGTTTACTGGAGTCTGGAGGGCTATTTAAGGCGGAGCAAGAGCACTATGGCAAACCCTAATATGGTAACCGACGTTAGTACTAGATTGGAAAATAATAATGTTACCTAAGTTGCTCAACTTTTCTATGTATAATTATGGGTGCCAGTTGAATGCTCAGGCTGTGTATAATTATGGTTTTTAAGTACATGCAATGCATCCAATAAAACAGATAAAAGAGATTTATTATGGGTGCAAACGAGTTGTTCAGAATATAAATTAAGCAAAGGTGGCAGATATAATTCTCTACGTCCAGATTGGGTTCTTGCTGTTGTGTCCCATTTGGCTAATTGGTAATAACTTGGAGAACCCAATTCTGTAAATTTGAATCGATGGATGTATATGTCTAGTTCTTATTTATCCATTGATGGAGAACTCAAGATATTCGCAAACAACTGAATCATCGAGATGGTGATATCAAAATGTCTGTTGTTGATATTGTGGAAAACCATTGTTGGTATATAGTTTACCCAACTTTGCTCGACTCATTATGTACATACGGGTTGTAATGTCTCATTTTATAATGATGTTGGGATGAATATGTAATAATCTTTTACTTATGAAATCAATATATCCCTTAAAATTAATGGAAGTCTATTTCAACTATTTACTTATCCATGATCCATTTTGTCCCTCTCTATTCGGCTATCTTAACTATATCCATTTGTTGAATCATTCATGTAGTCCTTGCAAAGTTCTTGAACAAATTAATAGTTGTCCTTTTCGTTTTCAACCGTGAATATATAGTTAGAACAGAAGAAAAAAGAATTTAAAGAAATTGAATAACGTTTTTGTAATTTAAAGAAATCACTAACAGCGATAGCAGATCAGTTTTCTCAGAGAAAGCTCCATGTAAACATGTAAAAAACTCATGGATATTATACACAATTTATGTAGAAGTTTCATAACGTCACTTGAGCTATAGCACAGGATACCCACCCTCTGATTCCATCCTCGTTGGCTACTCCTATAAAAAAAAAAAAAAAAAATGTGTTTTGCTATAGTGACATGAAGTTCCTCACGTCGAGTCTAAACGTGAAGTTTTTCATTAATAAAAAAATAATAGAAATAAAAAAAAATTGTTATATTCACATAAGACAATTCCGTGATCCATAAATACGTGGCACATGGGACCCACAGAATCACGTGAATTCGACTACGCGCCAACCAACTAACCTCCATCGTCTTCCTACTCTCAAAACTCACACACACACACACACACACACACACACTCCCTTCTCTCTGTCTCTCTGAGTAGCTTAGCTTCCATGGAGGAGAATTCGAAACTGGTCCAAGTCTCGGAGCAAGAGGTCCGAATCGACTTCACCCTAAACCAGAAATGCCGCGCCAACGTCCGCCTGACCTCCCTGAGCTCCACGTGCCCCGTCGCCTTCAAGGTCCAGACCTCCTCCCCTCACAAGTTCCTCGTCAAGCCCCCCGCCGGCCTCATCCCTCCCTTATCCTTCGCCACCTTCCAGGTCGTCCTCAAGCCCCAGTCCCACCTCCCCGCCTCCTTCCCCCGCTCCCCCGCCGACCGCTTCCTCATCAAGACCGCCGAGTTCTTCCCCGCCGCCGGCGCCGACTCCCTCGACTCCTGGTTCAGGGGGGCCCACACTCGCGACCTCAAGCTCAAGGTCGCCTTCGTGGGCCCCGTTCTTCTTCGGCACGCCGTGCGCGGCGGGGATTGCGAGGCGGTCAGGAATATAATCCGACGGCAGAGGTCGATTCTGGCGGAGCTGACGCCCGGCGAGGCGGAGTCGCTGCTCCGAGTCGCGACCGAGTTGGCCGAGCCGGAGAGGATGATTAATTTGCTGCTTGAGGCCGGGTTGAGGATCGAGGCGGGTCTGAGGTTGGATCAGGTGGATGAGGAATTGGTGCGGGACGGGATGGATGAGCTACCCGTGGCGGAGGCTTCTGATCGGTTTGCTAGTGTTCTGGGTTTGAGGGAATCTGGACCGTCGACAGCAGAAGACCCCAGGGTAACTAAAAGTCATGGCCATCGTCCACGAGTTGCTACTGATAGTGACGTAAGTGTTTCTTCTTAGTTGTACTAGTCTTGCATGCACCTGATTGAGCATTTCGTATTTCTGGACAGTCTGAGCCTTTTATTTTTTGAATGCATCAATTATTTTATGGTTACACCTTAATTACAAGCAACTTAGCACAAGCATATAGAAACAAATCACATAACTTTTGGGATGATGCCAATAGCTAATGACTTTCAAATGAGCCTCACTCTGGTTACTATGCGTTCCAATTTTCATATCCATAAGGCTAACCAGGATGTTGTTGTTATTATTATTATAGGGGTTATGATATACGTGATTAAATTCAGGCTAATGTTTGGTTATATTGCTTGGAATGAAGCCAATAAGCTACTGACAACTAAATTAATATGCACTCTGTTGGTCACTTGGTCATAAATCCAAATCCGTATGAGCTGGGACAAATGTTATTATCATATGTTATGATAGACAAATAATCAAATGTAGGTGTTTAATGTTTTTGATTATGTTGTTTGGGGGCTGATTGAGTGGAGCTTGCAGAAGCTAGAATTGGGGGAACAAATGTTGATGGCAGCGCGAATCGGGGATTTGAGAGATGTGGAACTGTTGTTTCTTGAAGGAGCAGACATTAGCTACTGTGATCAATATGGCTTGACAGCTCTTCATGCGGCAGCCATTAAAGGGCACAAGGAGGTTGTTCTGATGCTGGTCGAATTTGGGCTAGACTTGGAATCCAGAGACGGTGAAGGCCATGCACCGCTGCATTTGGCGGTTGTGGGGGGCAACTTGGAGACGGTTGAGATGTTGATACAGAATGGGGCTAATGTGAATGCCAAGAGCAAGAGTGGGGCTACTCCTTTGTACATGGCCACAGCTATGGGGTATGATGACATCACTGAGTTTCTTATCAGGAGAGGAGGCTGAGATTGCGAAGGAAGCAAGAAAGTCGCTAGTAGCTGAGTTTTGATGAAGACAAGAAGTTGAATTGGAGTTGTGGGAAAATGATGAAGAGGAAAAGTTGATCGAAGCCACCCAAATACTTGTAGGAAGCTTCTGTTTTAGGCTTTATATCCCACTTTCATGCTTTTTCCAGATGAATATATTTCGTGGGTAGTTTATTGTGTATGTAAGATTGGTAATGGCTTAGTTGTCAATTGGGGATGTAGCTCAAATGGTAGAGCGCCCGCTTTGCATGCGGGAGGTACAGGGTTCGATCCCCTGCATCTCCACATTTGTTTTGTATTTTTGTACAATTCATTTTGCTTTGTTTTAGCAGACAATTTCAGAAAGAGATTATAAAACAAATAAAAAATAAATAAGAGCACAAAGCAAGACAAGTTTTACCATATTACAAAAGACATCCACTAAGGAATTTCAACCAGAAATTTTGAGTGTATCTTGAATGATCTTAGACTCACAAGTAGTTTAGCAACTTTAGCTACAAAAGAAAAATCCACTCGCTCTAAATGATTCAAGATAAAAGCTATTATTATCTAATCTGAGATTGTGAATAAACAAAGTAGTTGCATAAGGTGAAACCCTAAATTGTTAAAGATAAATTGGTCTTCGTTTACTTGTTTGTCAGGTATCAATCACTCCTTAACCCTTTGCCGTCACTTCTTAGCCCTTTGCATAGATTATTCTTCATCGAGATGAACGGCTTCTTCAACATGGGTTGACAATAGCTCCCTAATTTTGCCAAGGATTTAAGTTGCACGTACTTAATATCCTTATTGATCGCATGTATTGTTTCCCTCAATTCATCATTGTTCATAACCATGTCTTTGTCTAGGGACTTGTTCAGTGCAGATTTTTCCTTTATGGGTGATTCATCATCATAAACAGGCTTTTCCTCAACTTTAGCACGTCCTTCAAGTAGTGTAATCTGAATATCAATGGCGAATTCATCGATTTCAAGCTTGTCGATTTTTCTTTGTAATCGCTTCTTTTTCTTCTTAGATTTATGCACGGCATATAGGTCAAGCAGTTTAGGAATGACTTGTATAGCTTTCTTGGTCTCTGCAGCTGCAGCATGTTGTTGAGCCTTTTGGTTTTGTGCGCGGACCTTCTTCTCAAGCTCTTGCTTCTGTTTCTCAAGCTTCTGATGTATCTCTTCCAATTCTTTAAGCTTCTGTTTATCAAGGTCCCGTTGATGGAGATACATTTCTCTAAGGGGATCGAATTCTGGTTCATCTCTTTCAAAGACTTCAAGAGACATGCTTGCGCTTGCCTTTACTTTTCCCTTTTGGTGAAGAGACAACATTCGTTTCCAAAACACAACAAATACAAAATCGATCTTTACAAACCCTTCAGCGAAATCACTAGACGTAGTAACTGTACCTGATTCTATGCGCTCCTTCTTCTTCCCTGAAAATCAAGGCTTTGGAACTCAATATCCTAAAACTAGGCTAACTTGAGGAATTTAATTCGTGTGATAACAATAAGCCTTGTACCTCTTTTATATATAGTATCAACTTAGTTCTTCTCCTAATAGAATATGGAGAAAACCTAAATCACGTACCTAAATCTGGAAAAATCTAGTTCCTAATAGGATACGGAGAAAATCTATACATATCCGAGAAATTTCATTTTTTTGGCCGTAACTATTTTTTTTGGACGAAAATATAAATACTAAAGTAAAATGAAATTCCCAATTTACCCGCGTTATTTTGAAGTCCTACTCCTACTACCTCACACACACTAGCTCTCTCCGTCACTCCAACTCGGTCCAAATGTACGGCCTCCTCTATCTCCTCCTCCTCCTCCTCCTCCGCTTCTTCGCCGCCGCAGTCTCCGCCTCCTCCTCCTTCCCTGACCGTTTCACCTCCTCCTCTCTCCGCCGTCACAAATCCCAAGAATACTTCGAGCTCGGCCGTCCTCTGCCGTCTGATCTCCTCCCCCCGTCCTGCTACCGCCGCGTCCTCACCCACTCTTTCGCCAACACCATCAACGGCCCTCCATTCTCCGCCCCATACTCCCCTCCGCCGCCCTCCGAATCGTCCGTTTGCTCCGCCCCATGGTCCCACGTCGCCCTCGAGTTTCGAGCCAAATGCAAAGGCGAGCAGTACGACCGCATCGCCGGGCTCTGGCTCGGCGGCGTTGAGCTCCTCCGTACCAGCACCGCCGAGCCGACCGAGAAGGGAGTCTTCTGGAAGGTTCGCAAGGACATCACTAAATACTCCTCCGTCCTCGCTCGCTGCGATCTCAACCTCACCATGATGCTCGAGAACGTCGTCGATCGCGTCTTCACCGGCGTTTACCACGTCGAGGTTCATTTCCTCTATTACAAGGCAAACGTCGCCGTTTCGGAGCCTAGGATTTCTTCGATCCTTGCAGATCAAACTTTCAACGGTCAAAAATTGGGGATCGTTGTTCCCGAGGAGCCTGCCGATTTGATCGTTCCGATCTCCGACAACGGTGACCGAGGGTTTTGGTTCAGAATTGACAGCGAATCGGATGTCCCTTCCAAGCAAATCCAACTCCCTCGGAACACACGACGTGTCGTTCTTGAGCTCTACGTTTCGTTTCACGGCAACGACGAGTTCTGGTACTCGAATCCGCCGAATCTATACATCACGACGAACAATCTGACAACCGGACGAGGAAATGGAGCTTACAGAGAGGTTTTCGTGACGGTCGACGGCGAGTTGGTGGGGTCGGAGGTGCCGTTTCCGGTGGTGTTCACCGGCGGGATCAATCCGTTGTTTTGGGAACCGGTGGTGGCCATCGGAGCTTTCAATCTTCCTTCTTATGATTTCGAATTGACGCCGTTTCTGGGGAAGCTTCTGGATAAGAAGGCTCATAGCTTTGGAATAGGAGTGACCGATGGAATTTCATATTGGCTTGTTAATGCCAACTTACACATTTGGTTGGATCATAAATCCAAGGCTGTGAAAGCTAAATCAAACTTTTTTCCTTCACCGGCGATTGAAGTGAAGCGTAATGCTCAGTTCAAAAAGCTTGACGGGTCGTTCAGGATCAAGGCAAGGAGGAGGAGTGACTTTGTGGGGTGGGTTAAGTCGAGTTCAGGGAACTACACTGCCACATTTTCGCAGAAGTACAAGTACAGGAGCTCGGTTAGCTTTGGGAAGAACGGGACGTACAAATTGGTGAACCAGAAGGTCAAGGCTGAGAAGGAAGTGAGGGTTGTGAGTGAGACTGGTGTGGTGGTTCTTAGAAGTAGGGTCAAGGGGAGGTACCCAATTGATGTTATTACAGCTACTCTACCAGGTAAGAAGAAAGACACCTATGTGCTTGTCACCAATGTCACACATTCGATGAAGGAGAGGGGCTGGCACGGGGGATATTTGAGCCGTGTTAACAACATTCAAGATTCAAGAGGGTGGATGGAGGTCAGGGATCATTCTGTTCTTTCTGGTACTGCAGACACTCGGCAAAGTTTCGGTTACAAAGATAACTTTGGCTGCTACTCGCGCACTATTGGCGCTGTTGATGGCAGCCTGATCAGGGATAATTCCAGCTTCCATTGTCTATCTGCCGCATGATTCTGATCTCCCTGCTCATAGATTCTTTCCCTATTGCAAAATTTCGAAGCCTCAAGCTAATTCTAGCTATATATGTATGTATGTATGTATGTATGTATGTATGTATTTCTTTCTAGTCTAGTCTGGCTTCCTAGCCACTTCATCAGATTGTAATAATGTATAGCTCTGAGAACCTCAGGAATTCTTATGCATTCTGTTAATCAAGATTAAAAATGAGAGATTGTAAAATAGATACATGAACTCTGCGGTGACTCGCATCAACTTTGAGAGTAGATACATAACAATTCCATTATATAACTGTATTGAGTAATGAATTATACAATTTGACTATGTAACTTGACCAATACCATCGCATTATTGGTAAGGATATAGATTTCTTTCTATGAGCCCTATTGACTGTGGGACTTGCATTTTGACAGGTAAAAATGGTTGTCAAACTATATGATTCTTTCTTACCAATGATTAACATATAGAAAATAAGCTTGTACAGGAAAAAAAAGCTCAGCAAAAGCTATCTTCATTCATGATCTACTTGAAACTCTTGCCGGACGCCAGAAACCTTTCTGACCAATAAGAAATTGACCTTGATGGACAGTTGAAGACCATTGAAGCGAATGGAAAAGTGGCCTCAGCTTGTCTATCGTTTCCATTGTATCTTGAATCACCATATATCCACCAGGCCTCAGTATGCGATCCATCTCTACCACTACCTCTACAATGTCGCATCTGACAAAAATGAAGACTATTTAAATGACATTGTTCACCAGAAGTGGTGCACATGAAAGGATAAATATATGCAATAATGCAATCGAGATTTATATTCATCAAATGTCAAAAATCAGGTGCGTTCCAGAAGATAAGCAAACTGTTTGGATGGTAGTGTAGTAAGAAATCAGTATGTACCTTTGAGAAAGGCTTTCAAAGAGAAAACTTGAATGCAGTAGATCATAGGTTCGAGGGTAGGTACTCAAAGACTCGCACCAGTCATGATAGAATCCAATCAATCCTCTATCAAATATAATAGGCAGAGTATCTGGTACATGAACCGGGATGATATTCATTACCCAGAGAGGTAGATTGATAAGTGCCGCAGCAAATCTGTAAAGCACAAGGTTCAATCAATTTGAACAACAGGAGCACTATTAAGATAAAAATAAATAAATAAAATAAAATTAAAATAAAAATTGGGTGTGGAAATATAATTTACCCTCCATAACCAGCATTCATATCCATTACATTCCGCACACTTGACCAGTTAATAGCAGCATTATTCAGATAGGAATTTGACACAAGTTCAGACCAAACTTTAGTGTCCTTGTAGAACTTCTCCTCGGATTCTGGCTCAGGCGATAAGCTTGGAGGTTTACTGATAAGCCTCTCCGGCCAGGGCACGGGCCACCTATATCCAGGTAGTTGGGAAAGGCAACGACTAAGTCGCACATACCTGTAAACAAAAATCTAGAAGTCAAGTCAAAGATTGATCGGTATAGACAAGTTTTTGTTGGTCCAAACCTATGTCTTCTATGCTTATCATGGCTTGCATATTTCACGTGTAACAAATTTCTATTCAAACAACTTAAAACCAACTCATCCCCAAGCGGCCACCACACATGCATCACTCTCGCTGAAGTAACAATGAGCAGCAACAGCAATGTCACTTTGCTGGGAGAAGATATATTCCAGAAAATTACCATGCACTAGTTTTCTTGTCTTTAGGATCACACAGAGGTGGATCATGTTGTTGGCGTTCACTGTAGCAGGAAGTAGAGTCAGGCTTCTGATATATTACAAGCCCAATTCCAGTTGAATCAACATTCTTAGCAACAACCTTCCAGCACATTGCTGTTGTCAGAGCCACCATAGCTGGAAGAAAAATGTATGAATATCCAACTTGGATCAGCTTAACATCTTCACTTTTTATTGGAAATATTACTGCTAAACTCTACACTGAACATATGATGCATGCATAATTTTATGCAATATGATCATACAAAGAAAGGAAGCCAACCAAAAGGATGTCATAGAGAGAGAAGGGTCGGCTTACGAACATTTCCATACTTTGCGATCTCTTTCGTTATCATCACGATAAACTGGTGTAGCAGACCATATGAAGAAGCCTCCAGGCCTAAGAACCCTGTTCAGCTCCAATAGTGGTTTCCCGCCTGCACCAATAAAAACCATCAAAATAGCAAAGAGAGAAGGACAATGAATAACAAGTAAAGAAATAACTTCACACTTCATGCTAAAAACTATTATAGAAAAAGTACCATCAGCATCCCAGTGAACCCTGCACCGTGCACAATGAAGCAAATCAAATGCATCATCCGGAAATGTTAGTCTTTGTGTTCCAATAACTGAAAGAGTTGCAGGAATCCCCCTTTCTAGAGCAAACTGTATCTGAGCTTCATGTTCATCTTTTGGCGCAAACGACATGGTAATAACATTTTTGTCCAGCAAATATCCCCCAAAGCTAGCAACCCCACAACCGACATCCAAAATAACCCTTATGTTCTTCCCCCATTCAATAGTCGGCAAAGTCTGCAGGGAGAAAACTAAAATCAAATTTTTCTAGGAAAAGCAATGCAAAATCAAAAGCAACAACTCGCGGCAGAAACGCGTAACACAGTACCTTTTGAATGTACTCAATGTAATGAGTAACCCCCTCCTTAAACTGAGTACCACCCCCAGGAAAAACAAGATAATCTCCAGACTTCCGCACCCAATTTTGATCCTTCTTGTACTCAACCAGCTTCGGGTGAGGTACATTGTCATACCATATCTGAACACACAAAGTAAATAACCATCAATTCACTATTTACTTCTCAACTACACAATATCTCACGTTTTACGCAACCACGTCCCCCAAAATGGAAAATTCTGCTTCCAAATTATAGCTTAAATTCAATTGCACTAGTTATAGACAATCTTCACCATTAAAAGCATACAAATATTCAACACCTACCAAAACCAGAAACATTTAATTACGAGCAAATCTTACCAAACCAGAAAGCTCACCATGTCCCTGCTCTTCGGCCACGGAACCTTCACCTTATAGCCACTCGGCAACGGCACCAGGCACCTCGCGCTCGGCGTCGGGCAATGCCGCTCGCGGTGCTCCATGTGGCGGCGCGAAGTCAAGGCCTTGATGGCCTTGAAATTGTCCAGGCAGGGGATGAAATCGACGGCCAAGGGGCCGGGGCAGAGCTCCCAGGATATATTCACGGCGGCGATTTCGCCACCGGAAACGGCACCGGTTTTGGCGGTGGACGCGATAGGGTTGGAAGGGTGAGGTTGAGAAGAGGAGGAGGAATGGAGATCGGAGAAGGAGAGGAAGAGAGGGTTGGGGGTGGAGTTGGAGTTGGAGTTGGTGAGGAGGAGGAGAGTGACGCAGAGGAAGAGGACTGAGAGGGCGAAGAGGAAGGGGTATTTTCTCTCTCTCAAGAACACTGAGATGCCCATTTTTTTTATTTGAGCTCTCTACTCTTATCTCTGTGTCTGTGTGTGTGTGTGTGTGTGTTTGTGACAGTAAGAATGGGGTATTTAAGAAGTAGGGTAGGAGGTGAGGTGATCGGGATTCCAGGTTGGAGAGGAGTACGCGGTATCTGTATGAGGATTTCGAAATTATTATTTTATTTTGACTCATGCAATTATTATTTTATTTCTAAAGCACATAGTTTTTCTTATTTAAACTCCCACAAGTGCTTCCGATAAAAGCACTGCACCCAAAAGTAAGGCCGGTTTTAAACAGCTTCTAAGATGCCTAGAAGCATTTTTCAAAATTAATAAGTGTTCCTCAAAACCAATTTCATGTGCTCTTAAAACTATGCGAGATGCATTTCAGTAGCAATCCCAAACAGGCTCGTAAAAGTGTGTTCGTTACAAAATCCCTGAAGTGCCTCTTCAAAAACCACCGAAAAAAATGCTTCTATAATGCAAAAAGCACTTTTAACTCCTTTGCCAATTGTTGAAGTAATCCCAAACGAACCGTAAGGTTCTTCAACCCAACAAGTTCCACACAACAATCCAGTGGTATTAGGAAGCCTGAGGTAATAAACTGGGTCAGTCCAAAACCAATGGCTTTTTGGATTCTTTAAACCATGCAGCATAAATTTAAAACCATTCTATAACCTATAAAGCAGAATTTGCATGAAAGGCTTGAAGGAAAAGAAAATGCAAAATCAGAGGCGGCAACAGACACAAAAGTTTCTCCATGAATTTTGAAGTAATAAGGTGCCTTGTAATCCTTCACAAAAAACTCTCCTAAACTGGTAAACAGGCAAGATACCTCCATCATACAATACTTTGAAATCGGTTGGTTTTACACAACTATTGAAGGAGATTATCAAAAATAGACTTGCTTGAGAAAATTGGTTAAGACTTTATCTATGCCCACAACTTTTTCAATCTACAATGCCTGGCCTCCGTTCTCCACGTCAACTTCTCCCATTCCAGTGTCTTCTTCATCTTCACTGCCTGTATCACCGCCAACCTCCTCATTCTCCTGGCGGAGCTTACTCATGTGCTCTTGCAGCAATTTATCTTCCTTTTCACTCACCTGCACAAGAACACCATATTAGACCCAAACAAAAAAGGTTTCAAGCAAGGTTAAGAAACAGTTGGAGCTGGCTCCATACTATGAATTAAGATGTCAATGCTCTAGAATCACGATAATAAAGCAGAATACTTAAAAACATAATTTACTTGTAACAGAAATAAAAATGTATACAGAAGAGGGTTGGTACTCACCACTCTTGGTGCTTCCTTCACCAATAGTTTCCCCTTGTGATGCTCAATTGCTTTTGTGCAGGCTACAATTGCATTGCCTAGAACTGTTATACCTTGTTCCTGCTCAACACACGAAAGAAATCATGAATTTCATTAGCAAAGAAACCAGTGACAAACTATAGCATGGTACTTTACAACTGCTTGGAGGAGTTCAAGAAGACTTCCTAAATCTTCAGCTTCCAAAAACATATGTTTAAAAAAGAGAATTTTGTATGCTGTATTCAAGTGGGAGTAGAAGAAAGTGATGATATAAATGAGGATACAAAAGATCCAGCAGTTTAATGATATCGTTTGAGCTTATTGCCATCAAGGTTAAGGGCAGCATATGCTACACATTCAAGGTTGAATGTGTTGTTAAGAATGATGAAATGGACAAACGAGCCAATAACAATTTTTTTTTTTTTTTGGAACCAGACACAAACCTACAACATACAGTAAATTAAAAATATAAAAGTGCAGAATAAAATTGGGACAAGGTTACGATCCTCAACTTTAGTGCCAACAATAAGTATATGTTATCTATTCATATAGGAATGCTCAACATACAATTATCATGCAATGGAACAATAAACAAACTCAAGATTTGCATCACAGTTTGGCATACCTTATCAAGAGTCTGTGTTGTAAGAACATAGAGTGGAGGGGCAACCAACTTAATCTTCACAGGACAGTCATTGTTGCCCACAGCTTCTGCTTTCCGCATGGCATCCTGCACAATCACATGTTTAAAATAGTATCAAGCCAAAAATAAGAAACATATAAGAACAAGAAGAGGCCACAAAGGGGACTATCATACCTTAATGTGAAGAACACCATCAAACTGGAAACACTTCATTTCAATATCAGCACGGATCTTCAATGGTTGTGGTGTCATTCTTCTCCTGATGTTCTTTACCAGAGTGTCTTTCACTTCCTCTGACACAGCAGGGACAACCTTAGTAACCTACAAACAAATATATAAGGAAATGAGGGGTCTAAGCAAATGAGGCATATCAGGATAATATGCAGCATAAGATAACACACGGCATAAACCATCACAGCCAGTAACACAAATTACCTCCTGTCCATCAGGGCCGGTCTCTTTCACCTCACATGTAAGGGCATTGAGAACTGTATCAGGATCAGTGACAATAACTTTGAAAGCCTGCACAAAGAATAATTCATGTTCAAACTGAAAATAAGGAGCAGAAAGTACTCTGAAAGGTTGTGAACATTCTCACCTCAAAAGCATGACCATACTTCCGGTACAACGGCCAGGCAATATTGACGTACAACTCCTGTAACAAGTAATTCATTTAGTTATATAGCCTACAAAATAATGATTGAAAAACAAACTAAACACTGGATTCAATCAATAATTAGCTTCAGCATGCTCCTCCTAAGCCAAAGAAATTTGGAACCAGCACAACTTTAAAGTGTCCCTATAACACAAACATATATAGTCCCTCCACCAACCCCCAATCCCATTTAGATGATAGATGATGAACAAGTTAACGCCAATCCTAGAGTGCATCTATAACGCCAACATACAGACCTTACCTCACTGCCCCACACACACTCACAAAAAAAACACCGTCCATTTCTGTAGATTCACCCACCTTTGAAGCAATTCAAATTTCAACTCTTAACTCTGCATACCAACTACTAATTAAAACATGCCGAAGCAACCAAAACCAAATCCACTAAATGAGCATATAACTTTCTAATTGCCTGTACTGCTATAAATCAATGCCTAAGATAGTTCTCTGGGTTCAATTGAACCCCAATCTACATTTCTTCCCTAAAATTCTTCAAACAAAAATTACAGAACCCAAACAACACAAGGAGTTCAAAATAGAGAAGCAAAAAGGCACCTCCAAATCGATGCCGAGAGTCTCAGCGACATGTCGCATGATGGAGTGGACGAGCTTGCTCTTGTTGTACCTCTCCTCACAGGCGGCGATATCCTCCTCCGAAACCCTCCTCTTGCTCAAATCGATGTAGCCCTTCTCCTTGTCGACCCTGAGAACCATGACGGGCTCGATGCGGCCGACCTTGATGAGGCTGCTCACGCTCCGAATCCGACGGCGGGAGAGCTCCGAGAACAGAATCATGCCCTCGATGTTGTTGTACTCGAGGAGTGAAACGTACGCGCCCATGTCGGCGATGTTCTTCACCTGAATCATCACCGCCATGTCCACCTCCGGGTAGCGTGCTTCGTACATCCGGCACTCCAGATTGGGAGTATGGGAAGCCATGCCGAGAATTTGAGAGAGTGGATGCGCCGGAGAATTGAGAGTTAGGGTTTTGAGCGCAGAGAGAGAGTTTAAGCTAATGTTTTAGTCACAGTCCAGAAGAAGCCCTTTTACTACCGGAAACGGCGGTCGTTTCTTTCTTTATTTATTCTCCCTCTCTCTCTTCGTGGCCCTGAAGTAAAAAGCCCATTTCAAAGGCCCAAACTTGGACAAGCGTATTAAAGAAGAAATATTAAGGAGAAACCGCAACGTGTCGATATGTCCGAGTGGTTAAGGAGACAGACTCGAAATCTGTTGGGCTTTGCCTGCGCAGGTTCGAATCCTGCTGTCGACGCTTTATCCTATCTTTTTTCCAATGCCATTTTTCTTCAGACTCAACTGAGAATTCATTGACAAGACCTCAAGAAGATACTCAACATTTCTTCCGGGAGCACATTGAACATATTCACTGCTACGTGAATAAGGTGTTAAATCTCGGCATTGATCAGAGTTCTTTCTCATTCCCCATAATTTCTACATCTTTGTTTGTTTGATGAGTTTTCACTGTCCTCAGTGTCTCGCGTCTCGTCAATTGTATACATCTCTGCGCTACTATTCAGTAAATTAAAGGGATGATGACCATTTACATAATTTTAAGATAAAAATTATTAACTTACTCAAACACTCTAAGAGATTGTTCACTTAACCAAATAATCTAACATTTTAAGAGATAATTTCCCTAATACCCATTTAATTATTTTTTATTTATTTTTATTTATTTTTTGAATATTTTTGCCCTCTCCTTATTTGTCACTTAGAGAGAGAAGTCATGGAGACCTTGCCGGACTTCGGTGACCCATGACCGGTCACGGACTCTGGTGACCGAACTCTGGCTACCAGTGATCGGAACCCGGATTCCGACGTCTGATTTTATTGCCCCCTAGTACCTCATAATCATATTATTACTCCCCAATAAACATAATATTGCCCCATAATAAACATATTATTGCCCCCAATAACAAGTTTATTAGGGATCAATAATTAGTGAAAAATGAAGATGCTTTTAATTTTGAAAGTTTTAGTAGGTTTATCCAAATAAATAATTTTATTATTGCCTCATAATAATCTTATATTGCCCAATAATATTTTATTTCCCCTCAATAATCTTTTTACTGCCTCCTAACAATCTCATTATTATTTTCCAATAATCATTTCCGCACATTTAATCAAACACTTTTTGTAAGGGAAGGTACTAAAGCATAATATATCGAGGTTCAGCCTTTGAGTTTTTGAGAGAACGCGCTCCCACGCTATGAATCCTATACTTTTGCGGCTGGTATTGTTCACGCCTGTCCGACTGCACCGCGAAGCTGGTGATGCCCTCTGGCCTCGCTGGCGTTTGCATTGTGCGGCGGGACGAGATGTTTGCTTGAGGGGCGAGTCTGGTGCCTGGAGACAAGGGTCGGGAGGAGATTTTCGTCGAACTCATTGGCGAACGGCGATGGCTGCCGTTGTGGTAGAGGCATGGCAATGGGAAGGGATCAGAGGGGATCTGGATTGTAACCAGATATGGACCGGAACCAAATGCCACTGGTGGAGGGCGCGACGAGATCTTTGGCTCGAGGGGTCGGTTGATAACGACACTTTGGTTTCTGGTTTGGAGCCTGGCATCTCTCCGTTTTAGGTGCATGGGTGGTGGTGTTGTAGAGTGCTGGGACCAGCAGAGGGGAAGATGGGCTGTGGTTGGTGCAGCGTTGGCCGTAGATCTATAATGCATAGGCTCTTTTCAGAGAAGCCATGGATTAGAGAGAGAGAGAGCAGATCGGGGAGAGAGCCAAGGAGATGGACATGTAATTAATTAATAAAATTAAAGGTACAACTATCATTAAATATTAAATTAGATAAATGAGAGTGAAAAACTCTTAGTGAAATAAGTAGACAATTTTTATCCTAAAATTGTGTAAATAGCAATTATCCCCAAATTAAAACACTTGTATAACAATTAAGGGCGGAATCTAGCTATGGGGTCTTTCGGTTGAAGCCCGAGAATGAGTAGCACTGTAGCAGGCCAATCTATATGTTGTAGTGAGCCTTCTCAAAGTGAATTTCAGACCCATTGATCTTACGCACTTTGAAGGTGTGGGGAGCAATGTCCTTTGAAGCATCCGCTGCCATGTCAACTATCTAAAGAATCAAATCGGAAATTACAAGATCACGTGCTTATAAAGACCTTGACGAGGAACTAACAGGACTGTAAGCTACCAGGCAAAACAGGTTGTAAGAAAAATGTACACAATAGGACGGTGTAGAATAACTCGAGAATGATGACATGTTATTCCATTAAGACCTGAGCATTCGATATTGCCAACATACAAACAAAAGTATCTATATTCGAACTAGGAAATTCGTGTATGATCCACCTCTCCAAGAACACGTTAGAAAAGCAAGGCAGTTAAGCTGTTGTGTTAGGAGCAAAGCTACAAGATGCCAATGATACAAAACTCTCAACTCTATCGCCAGCTGAGTTCATTCAAACTGCAGAGACTTCTGTATCAGGACAAAAGACGAGTTGTTTCGGTATTAGCAACAGTTTCACCAAAACATTTAAGTCTACTAGAAGATGGCCGCTAATGAGAGCTGATAAAGCCAGAGTTGCAGCAGGGAAAAGGAGTGCCACAAATTTTCCTACCTCACTTGAAAGACAAACTACAATTCATTGCGGGTATCATCATTCCCCTTTGACAAAAGCCAACGGAACAGTTGAGATAACTTACTGGTTGCAGGCTTCTGCTCCTGCTGTCCCGCTTTTATATTGCATACTGCATTGTAGTCATGCTTCAAATGAGGAGCAACTACTTTTTCCTGGAGAAAGACAAATTGTAAGATTAGCATAATGTGTCACCATATCCATAATTAGGGGTGCAGATCGAAACAGTACCTTGAAAACATCAAGTGGGCAAAGGTCAGAACCATCGCAACCCTGTAAGGCAAAACACAAAATGTCAATATATGCAACAGAAAATTACTGAGGTACACTAATCGTAACCATTCCTAAAACAGCTAACCATTGTTTGGCACTGCATAATGGAGTGAAAGAAAAATAATAACATTTTTGAATTACAGTGTGTGTGCTCGTGAAATCTCAGAAGAAAAGAGTGTAAACAGAGTTTGGAAACCAAATACTCAAATGTCAGGGGCTTACAGGCACAGGAACGGGATGCTCATTGTGTAACACTTGCACAAAGTACTTGCTTGAACTTTTGGCTGGACAGCTGTACAGAACAAGCATATTATTCCCACCAAAAGGTGCCACATTGCTGCACTTCCAATTTCTTTTCTGAGGAGGCTTTGGAGGGTGTTCCAAGGGCTGTTCCCTCTTTATTTGTTGAAATTCTGAAATATTGAAAGTGTAAACCTACTAAGAGAATGGTATATAGAAAAAGCCATAGATACAAGCATTTAAGTCCCCCCACCCACATACAGCCAGATCATTGCCAGCAAATTAAAAATTTACTTATCAAATCACTCACCAGATCCTTCAAGAAAAAGCCCGAGCAAGCATGAAAATGGAACCACAGTTTCTGCGTGTGCAAACCTCATCCTTGCCTTTTCATAAGTGCCAGGAGCATGTTTTTCTACAGAAGAAAAAAGAGTGTTGAAATCCCATAATTCATATCCAAGTCCAATAGCTAACACAATAGGATTATAGGTAGAAAGTGCAGTTCAGATTATAAATCCCATCTTGGGCATTCTAAGGCTTGCATCTCAGTTGTGAGATTTTGCACTTTAACTCATCAACTTTGGGCTGGATGCTCCGAGTTTAAACTATCAAACAAAAAAAATTCCGGACAGGTGACACATGCACTATTCAGAAAATGCAATCAACATATAAATGGTCAATGCAACTGAATGCAAAGAAATGGAGATTAGAATATTTCTCCAAATGGCTGGTGACATGTAAAAGAGGTGTAATACTTGAAGTTGATAGCGGGACAGTATCATTGGCACCCATGCACGGTGCCTAACGCTTAACATGTTCCACAGTGGCCATTATAGCTGTGCTACTCTAGGGTTATTCGAGAGAATGGTTTTCGAAAAGAGAAAAGAAACCACTCATCATTGACCTTTTTTTTGAAGTTCAAATATGTACCTTCGTGGGCCTCAATAGCCTGATCCATAGATTGCACAACATCTTTTAGCAAGGGCACGCCCATTCTGTAGTTCAAAGCTTTTCCATACCCCTTCAATATAAAGGCCTCCAAATCATCTGTCCACTCCAGCAAAGCAACCTAAACACAGGATGTGAATCAGCAAAACCACATAAGACATGGAATCTGTGTTGCACTTGTAATTAGCATAAAGATCAATTCACTTATCTTGTTCATCACCAGATGTATCTACAACTTAAAGACTATTCATTAACTTACTTCACTTAGTTTACTCATCTTGAATGATGTCATTACATACACACCCATTTGTAATATTCAGGATTAAAGCATCAAAATCACATTCTGTTAATGAGAGAGTGATAATTATACAATTTGATGTATCATATTTGAATATTAATAAATCCTGCATACCTCAGAGGGGTTGAAAAGCGCACAAGCTTGATCAGTTACGTTCAACAAGGACGCCTCCTGCCAAATTAAACAACCAAATCATAGTCATAACTTCAATTTTACTACAGGAATAATTAATTCACAAGTCTAAATCCGGGAGAGATAAAATATGTTCGCGTGTAAAAGCAGAGAGAGATTAACTACCTGTTTGCAAAGAAACCAGAGAGAAGACGTGTCCTGCCTTGTAAAGTTCAATTTGTACCGCTTAGTTAATGCAGCAGTAATTTCATCAAAGACTGGTTCCTTTAGTTTATTAACAGAGGGCTCCTGACTTTTCCGATAGTCCTGCATACATTAGACTTAATCAACAATCAAGTAAAGCACATGATTAATACATATATGATTATATATAAAGGTTATAGACAACAAAGTCCTGTTCTACACAATCACACCAGCCGATAAAGGTCTATAATCAGTGTTTATGTGTTTGCATGTGTCTCAGCTTCAAGGAAAAAATTATCAAATAGTAGGCACCTTGTAGTTATTGCAACAATCATGAAACCTCAGCACTATGTCACTCGCACGGCTTTCACTGGTTACAGCAAAAGCTTGATGTTTGCCTGGCCCAAGATTTCCTTTGCCACTGAACAACCCCATGCCAAATGCCACAGCACTGGCTGACGCCCGGGGGATCTGCCAATTTTATAATAAAAAATTATGCATAAATTCATAGATTCTTAGAGATCTGAAAGGTCGATATACAAATTACTTTGCTTCCTTAAAGCATCAAGAATGAAAGATCAGTTACTCCCAGCATTTCAATAGCAAACTGCTAACCTGATTAAAAGACAGTAGCAGACTACTGAAAGTTTCTACGAGTAAGGCTGGTGATAGCAATAATTTATAGTTAATTGTGTTTATAAAAAGAGAAAAGAAAGCGTGAGATGCAGCTTACCTGAGAAGACTTGATGGGATAAACATTTGGATGGTAGTCCTCGTCAAACAGATTTGGAAATCTTTCTCTAGTTCTAATCCCCAGTTCATAGAGCTCCTCCTCTCCCTGGACAGTCAATTGTCCACCATTTTGTTTTCCCTTCCAAGGCGACTCCCATTCCTTTAACCAACTGGGAAGGTTTTGCAAAGGCAGCTTCTGTTCTTCTGCTTCTTTCACTAACGAAGCCAGACGAGCTGCCAGGTTGTCCAACTCCTTCATCCGTTTCTTTGTAGGAGAACGAGTTCCATGCCTGGCCTGTAAATTCAAGTCACATCAGTACCGCAACTCTAATTCAGGCTCGAACCACTGACTACAAATCCAGCAATCCAATCTAAACATAGTGCTGCAGAGATGAATCCTAGGCAATAACAACAAAACGTGATCCCTATTTACTTGCTGAATTAACTTCCGCAAGGAAATGTTAAAAATTAAATTACCACAAGATTCAAGTGAATGGGAGTGCATCCATCTGGAATTTCGGATGCTACAAATGAATTTCCGGCGACGTCTTTATATCTGCCACAAAACTCATCAATTATTTCCGTCACAAAACACAATTCCACTCTCTACCTCATAATCATAAATTCAAACATCCCTAAGTTTCTTCACCTCTTCTATTGCTCGGAAAAATTTCAATCTCAGATCAAAACCTAATCGACCGAGCTCACAATTAAGCTCAGAAACAAATCGATTTTGCATATTACTGAAATTAATATTGATTCTGCGAAAGAGAGAAAACCTGGACACAGACGAAAGGTGTTGGCGAACATCGAAAGCTTCTTCTTCTTCTCCGGCATTTGAATGGACGAAGAACACCAAGAACAATACTAGAAGAATGAGAAGCCCAGCCCTAACCATCGTCTCGAACTCGAAGAAAACACGGAGAGCAAATCGAATCCAAATTACGAACCGCTTTGAATATAAATAATGGAGAATACAAGTTTTGCTTTATAGTTTCTGCTGGAGACATGGAGTGACTAGTGAGGAACCTCAACCCATCTCCGAACGCCGCGTGGCAAAAAGAAAACATGCTAAAAAAGTTTTTACGCTCGGTGTAATGGGCCAACTCAAAGGCCCAATACCATGTCGGCACATCTCTTATTTTGTTAAATAAACGGGCCGCGATTAAGCTAACGTCTATTATGATGTTACTCGTTCAACTCTCTTTTAGTTGAAATTGTGCTGAGTCAATTTACAGTTTTAGTTTGAGAGTCGTTACTCACTTATTATAGTTAGTTTCTAATCTCGAACAATATACAATAGTGTTATTTATAAGCAGTGGCGGAGCCACGTTCAACTATAAGGGTGGCTTTGCCCCCCAACTCCATATGACTACAATTGGTCATAGTTGTCATAAACTACACATTATACTTATCGAAAATTAAGAGAGTATATCATTGGCTAAACACATTGTAGGCTTTGCTTCTACTTTGTTAATTGCCTATCAGTTTATCCAAGGCACTCAATTTTCTCGGATTCGAGAGTTCCATAGTTAGCTTTTGATCTCGGCCAATATAATAGTGTCGGCTCTTTAAACGTGTATAAACCAACAAATTTATCTCAGACTGCAAACACGTGGTAACTCGGGACTATTTCTGGCCCCGGCCCAATAATTTGCGGGCGTTCCTAATTGTCTAAACCTCAAAATATTGGGCCGTGAGTTAAAAACAGTTAAGGCTCAATTCAGTAGGGTTTTTAGCATAGTCACTCTTTTTCTGCAGCTACACTCTGGCAGAGCTCCAGCCGCGGAAGCTCAGATACTGAACCGGAGGTCGAGCTCAGAATCACAAAATGGTACCATCTCTTCCCTCTTCTCTATAACATGCTACTGGTTTTTTATCGTCGTTTTTATTTCTCCTATTTCAATCTTCGTCACAGAACGATATGCTTGATATGTAATAGCCAGATCTGGGTTCATGTGTTTGGGTTCATCTTTAACGCTACGGCATTGAGTAATAGATACAGGGCCACATATTGGGTTCTTTTTAGTTTTTACGTAATGTAGTTGTCCACATTATTAGAAATTGTGATGATCATATGATTCATATCTTCACGAATCACTGAAGAAAATTTGTAGGGTGATCACTTCGAATCTAGTAAAAAAACGTGAATTTAGTCTAGAAACCAATCTTATATATTTATGTGTCTTTTTATTTATTTATTTGGTTTGCTCTGAGAGTATGATTGGCAATTTTAGTTTGGGAAAAGGATTAGAGGATAGGAGAGAAGAGAAGCCGATAGAAGTGTCTTTGGTACCGTGTATTGACGTGATTATGTCGGGTTTTGAGATTTTATGATTGTTTATGTTGCAGGCTAGGGGATTGAAGAAGCATTTGAAGAGGCTCAATGCCCCAAAGCATTGGATGCTTGACAAACTTGGTGGCGCATTTGTAAGTTGGAAACCTTATGTTTGGTTTCTTTTTTCAATTGGCGCTTGTGCACTGTCCTCATTTTATATCCGATGGTTGACTTTATTAGTTTTATTTTTATTGTTTTTCCTTAGGCACCTAAGCCCTCATCTGGACCTCACAAGGCCAGGGAATGCCTGCCATTGATCATTATCTTGCGAAACCGGTTGAAATATGCTCTCACTTACCGTGAAGTCATTTCCATTTTGATGCAACGACATGTTCTGGTTGATGGGAAGGTTAGGACTGATAAAACCTATCCTTCAGGCTTCATGGGTATGCTCCAATCTTCCAACTCAAGCCTATTTTTTTTTTCCTTTGCTAGGCCTTATTATGTTTGATTATCAATATGATTTGTGTAATTGTATGGGACAGTTGTTCTCGATCTCCTCTATTTAAGAACCTATCTTTTTCAGCTGATAGTTGTTCTGAAAGGAACATTAACTTTTGGGAGTAGTATCAGTGACTTGAGCATGCCAAATATATATTAGAAACATGTAGGCGGTATCAATCATGTTTCTTTATAACAGCATTCAACTGCTTTTGGTGTCAATATGTTCAGTAGATGTGTTAAATCTGTAAAATGACTTTGGCAAGTTAGTTTCATGACCATGGGATTTTGGATCTGTTGGTTAGTTTTTATTTTATTTTATTGGGTATAGACATGTGAATGGTTTTCTTTTCATTGTTATTTACTTTTCAGATGCTATATCAATCCCGAAAACAAATGAGAATTTCCGTCTCCTTTATGACACAAAGGGTCGGTTCCGTCTCCACTCAATCAGGGATGAAGAGTCAAAGGTATCCTCTCTTGATCTTTTATTTATTTCTTTTGAGGTACATCACTTGAGCAACAACTGCAACTTAAAGAAAAAGAACTGCACTCTTATCAATTTTCTTTTTTGGCCACTCGATTCACAGTTTAGTTCAGTTTCAAATCTTCCCTGCACAATGCATGTGAAAATCTTTAAGTTAGGTGTACATGGGGTACTCCCATGAAAAAGAAAATATGTACATGGAGTGAAATAAACAGACTATTGGCCCAAAAAAACACTACCCTAAGGTGGTTAATGTAGGGAACTATTAAATTTTGTGTTTAATATCTGGACATTGATTCTGATATCTTTGAGAATGTTTTCCTCTTTTGCAGTTTAAACTGTGCAAAGTCCGCTCTGTACAGTTTGGGCAAAAGAATATCCCCTACATTAACACCTATGATGGGCGTACAATCCGCTATCCTGACCCTCTCATCAAGGCCAATGACACCATCAAGCTTGACCTAGAGACCAACAAGATCACTGACTTCATTAAGTTTGATGTTGGGAATGTGGTCATGGTTACTGGTGGAAGGAACAGGGGGCGTGTTGGTGTAATCAAGAACAGGGAGAAACACAAGGGAAGTTTTGAGACCATTCACGTCCAGGATGCAACTGGTCATGAGTTTGCAACCCGTTTGGCGAATGTGTTCACCATTGGCAAGGGAACAAAGCCATGGGTGAGTTTGCCCAAGGGAAGAGGTATTAAGCTCTCGATCATCGAGGAGGCCAGAAAGAGGCAAGCAGCTCAACAAGCATCCGCCGCATAAGCAATTATGAGTAGTTTCAAATTTTGATGGGCTTGTGCAGCACTGTTTTACAGTCGCACCTGGAAGCATTAGTTCTGAACTTGTGCTTAAATTTATCCAGCTTGTTTTGCTTGTGACGAGATGATTTTGACAGTCAGATTATGGATCTTAATTTTTTTTTTTATCTTAATGTTGCATTGGCCATTATTGTGGACCAATTTCTTATTGCAATAATCTGCTTCTCTGACCTAACTCTTATGTTTTTCATCGCTCTATGAGACTTGCATGCAAAACCTGTTAAGTGTCGTTCTCTGCCTTTTATCGAACGTTCCGTGGATCTTTTAGTAGTGGTCTGCATAACAGAAAACTAAGGATGAACTAGATCAGATCAAAAGGATGAACTAAGGATGACCTAGAGTACTGAGTTATAGATCAGAACTAAGAACTGGAAGATGAATGCAACTGCACCAGTTTCCCAGAGAATACCTCGATCGGTACACGATTTTCTAGTGAGAACTTATAGAAGGAAGAAGTGATAAAAGATGTATGCTTCTGTCCTTGGTCATCAAACACGAACCATTGATATTTCACGTTTAAATCCTGCAGAGCCCAACCCATGCTCATGCAAGCGGCAAAACTCAACAACAGTACAAAACGCGTGTGTTGCCGCAACTATAAAACCAACCAACGATGTTGCACAGTATCTGTAACACAAATGGGTCTAGGGTTTTGAATGTTCATCTTCTTTCAGCTGCTGAAGCGACAGAGAGTTGCAAAAACCGGGGTAAAGCATCCAAGTGCACAGGGCCTGGTCAAGACACTAATACAACACACCTAGGCGCCTTTCTTTGATACAATATGGCAAGAAGAAGAGGCCTTGCAATTTTCTAGGGTTTTGGCAAGATATTTAGGGTTTAGAAAGCTTTTTCTATTTACCAACATATGAGAACAAATGCCAACTTCCATCAGAAAATACGAACAAACAGTAAAGGAGAAAGCATTGAATAAAGGAAAAATAGTAAGTTCATATGGTGCTGCATTTAACTAACTTGAGTTAGCTTTTTCCCCATGTAACCTCATCTCTTAAACTACCAGAAGGGTTAACGGTCTAAATCTCTAAACAGTAAACTAGAACCACCAACAGAAAAGACAGCTTCAGACTGGTAACCACGAACAAAAGATGATGACGATGAGTTCATTATGCAGCAACCTCATCATGTAACAGCATCTGATCAAAGTGCCAAGTCCCTGAGATACACAGCAAAGCAGACACAGTTTAAAGAGAAGTGCATGGATTAAAGAGAAGTACAAATAGAAAAATGTATAAAAGGATAGCAAAGACCCTAAACTAAGATTCATAAAGATAAGAATGAAACTATATTGCGGATGCCTACCATGTCCTTTGCCAACCCTCCTGAGTTGAGCAACATATTCTGAGATCTTCTTGATTGCCTCCACCTAGAAAGGTAAAAGTAGGAGATAATTAACATCACGGTACAATAGCCCTATAAAGATTTACTCGTGTTAAAAAAAGAAAGGCATCAGGAATCACCTGCTCAGCCAAAAACTCGTTTTCAATGAAATCAGTTAGTTGCACATCTTTGCTCTTCTCAGCAACCTGTTAATCACACGGTCAAAGGTAAAACCTGTTAGAACATACCATAGAAGTATCTGATCTTCTAACAATCTAACATTATGGCATGCATTTAATTCATCACATATCAAATGATGCCATCGGTGACTAAATATCTACTAGTTATACTAATCATCAGTTAAACCATACCAACTAAAAGCTAAGCAATAAAAAATAGATGCCTTACATGGTGCAAGTGTAGCAGCTTTTCATTTGTCAGTTTCTCCAAAGACAATGCAAGCTCCATTGCTACATCAAAATGAAGGACATAATTAAAGTTCACAAAAAAGCAATAAACATACTATGTTACAGTAAACTCTTGAACATAGTCAAACCAGTAAAACATGTGGCAAACCAGGTCTAAAGGCAAAGCCATTCTCTTGTTTTTCTGTATCTATAATCCAAGCACACATTGAGTTGACATGTTCCATACACCCTTATCTATTGCTAAGCAGGTATCCAACTTTTTCTTCGACCCATATAAATCAGATATGAGAACATTGAAAGATCTCATGCATTGCTGAAACATCACAAGTACATAATATGAGCCCAATATAACTCACCATATAATGCATCTCCTTTCTCAGCATGATCGAACTCTGAGAGAGGCATCAGTATTGATTGCAATTTCACTCTTCCACCACGCTTATTCTGAGAGTTGCCAAAATTTAAATTCAATTCAACATATGAGAAACTGAACTTGAAGCTTACAGAACATCAAAAACATATAGGACGATAGACTACAAGATATATACCTGGTATGCCATCAATTTCTCAGCATGCTCCCTCTCCTCCTCACTTGATTCCTTGAAAAACCTGCATGCAACAAAACAATCAACATTGAATTCATGGTAAAAGAAAATGCTAAAAAACAGTTCAGAGAGTTTCAAAGAATTTATACTTGGCAAGACCCCTGAGGGCGACATTGTCCCTGTCGAAGTAGGCATACATGGCATGGTACACATAGGATACGTTGTACTCCACACTAACATTCCACCAAAAACAACAAATCAAATTGTCAGCGAACAGAGCACAAACACAAATTGACATACAGACGCCGAATTTCATTACATTCAAACTTGCTAATGAAAAACCGAACAAGGCCCCAATTGCATTGCATGATTGCATCCATACACCAATACACACATGATTCAATTAAAATTATAGTGAAATGATCCACAGATAATGAAAAACAGTACAATTCGAGACCAATCACAGTCCTGACCAACGATAAAGACATATTCATTTCACAAATATAGAAACACGTTAGGCAAGGATAAGCAAAACTCACTTGATCTGCTCGTTAATGGCAGCCTCACTGTCCTCACTGTACTTCTGGCGAGCCAGAGAGATTTGAGGGAGCATAGGGACGAGATCAAGCTCCTTCTTCACCTCCTCAAACGGCTCGAAAACCACACCGGTGAGCGGCCGGTTGTTCGAACTCTTCGAGGCCGCACAGACCACCTCCCCGCCCTCATTTCTCGCCGGCGATGACCGCAGACTCGAAAACAGAGACGTGGACGAGTTCAGAGGAGCGGCGGAGTAGGAAATCGAAGAAGACGACAATTGAGCAGAGGAAAACCAGCTCTCGCCGCGAGTGAGCAACTGAGACGCGGAGGCTGGAGAAGCTTTGAGAAGCATGGTGGTGATTAGGGTTTGTTGAAGGATTCAGAGGTTGAAGAAGAGAGGCGTGTGTGGCTGTGGAGGGTGAGGATTCGAGAAGTTCTAGAGAAATGGGGACTGGCTTATATGGGCGGGTGAGGAGTGTGGTGGCCTTCGGATGTGAAGCACGTGGACGGTAGAGATTGAGTGGTGGGACTGAGGCGCGTGGCGGGCTTGTGGCTGAGCTCGGATTCCAATGGAAATATCTTAATTCTGGGTCGTTTTTGGGTCCATTTTGCGTTGAAGGCGGAAATTACGGATTTGCCTTTTTCTGTGGCCAAGAGAAAGTGAGAGACCTTTTTACTATTTTTGGGCTTTTCGATAATTTATGGAGAGTTCAATCCTGGGCAGGAGACTCAAGTGGAAATCTTTTTTACTCTTCTTTCTAATCGGGGATAAACTGATCAACATCATCAACTGCATATTTGAAATTAATTGGATAGAAGTTATGATCATTTAAGATTAATTCTCTTAATAATTGCATAACCATAAACGGATAACGTGCATTAATACATGTAATTGGAATTTGAAAGTGATTTTTATGTCGGACGTGAAGTGTGTAAAAAAACATGACTGATACTTGGAATTGCCTATGACAGTGGAGAAATCAAAGACTGGTATCTTTGAGTACATAAAAGAGAAGCTCACCAATAAGATAGTCGGTTGGAAAGCAAAAATCCTAAGTTATGCAGTTAAAAAAACTTTGATAAAGGCCGTTGCATAAATTTTACCTTTATATGCTATGAATTGTTATTTATTACCTAAAGGTTTATGTGATGACATTTATCAATTATGTGTTTCATTCTTTTGAGGTGATACAAATAGATTCAATTGAGAAGTTGGGAGAAACTTTGCCTTACAAAGTTAGAGGTGGAATGAGTTTTAAAATACTTATGCTTATAATCTAGCAATGCTTGCCAAGTAAGGGTGGAGGCTTGTTTCTAACCCTAACTCATTAATTGCTAGATTATATAAAGCTGAATATCACCCTCATTGCTCATTTTGGGAAGCAAAAGTAGGAGCCTCTTCATCTTTTTTTTTAAAGGGGTATTCTGAATGGAAGACCGGTTTTAAAAGCTAGAGTTCAATGGCGCATTGGTGTAAGCATTTGGAATGATAATTAGATTCCCAACTGCCAATAATTTTTAGTTCAAAAGCCTGTTGAGTGCATCTTTGAATATGGCTCAGACCTCATTGATTCGAGTACTAGACAGTGGATACCTGCTGCCATTCATACCATCTTCAGTCCTTAAGTTGCTCAACAGCTTTCGTGTATCCCTCTCAGTAGAAGAACCATGAAGGATAAACTGTGTTGGAGCTTTGAAAAGAAAGGTTATTATTCTGTTAAGTCAGCCTATTGGATTGTTAGGACAAATATGCTTGACAATGCACTTGTATCTACTTCTCATGGTGATCTTTCAAAGAACTATGGAGGAGGCAAATGTGCCAGGTAAAGTTCAGAGTTGTGTTTGGACAGCTTGCAGTGATCTTTTACCTACTAGGGAAAGCTTCGTACAAAGGGTTATATTGGAGGCCTAAATTGCCTTTTATCTCCCCATCTTTATGAAGATATTGCTCACATCTTGTGAAGTGTCCCCTTGGCCATTGCTTCTACTTGGACAATGTTTTATGTGAGAAGATCTTCTTCTTCTTCTTCTTCTTTTTTTCCCATATGAATGCCATAGGAAAGTTTAAACATCAACTTGTTTTGTTCGTTTTATCAAATCCTAATTTAATTTATTTGAGCATTATCAAACACATTACCCTATCTTAATTTCTTTAGCATATTTAGTTTTCTCACCATCTACTTAAACTATTTAATTTTCTTTTTAGATGAAAGCTCTTTTTAAGTTCTTTAAGGTACATCAAGGTGTTTAACAACGTTTTTTTTTTCCTTTACTCTCGAGTCTTGATTAATCAATATATTAACATTTTGTCTTAACAAAAATCTGTTGTAAATGTTCACCTACAAGACGATAAGAGGAAAACCTAGAAAAGGAGGTTTGGGTAATTGAACTGCTCAAAGTCTCCAAAGATAATCAAATGAATTAGAAAGGACCAAATATGGGCCAGCTGGCCAAGACGTAAGTTTTGTCTTCAAGTAACCCTCATCCATCTCAGAGATTACATGGAATCTCTTCGGATGCAAGTGGGGGTTCCCTTTTTGATTAGTAAAGGGAAAATACGCATTGGCTGGATGTTAAAAGTTAAAATAAAATATGATAAAATCCTCATATAATTTATGAATTATTCACGAAATATATTTTTTGGTACATATAAATTTTTAGAGAATTCTGTGGTACATGTATTATCTATTCATTATTCAGTTAAAAATGTCTACGTGGCGGTCATGTGACATTCATGTGAGTAAAATAATAAGGGTAAAATAGTCTTTTAATTCATATTCAGAATTATAAAATTTAAAATATTGAATATCTATAGTTAAAAAACATTTTGACACCTAAAAAAAAAAAGAATAATACCTAATTTATTCTTCACTGTTATCAAGATACTTGAGTCAATTATTTTAAGTACTTTTATTTTTGTTTAATATTTTTTATTTTATGAAAATTTAATATATATATATATATATATTAATTTAGAGATAATTTTTTTCTCAAACAATTAATAGCTAGGATAAATCAATAGAGATGGTAGGTAAATCTAGATATTCACTAAACTCAATTCTAGGTCTTTCTTATAACCTAGTCTAATTTATTTTAATTTAGTTTAATCAAAAATTTATAAAAGAAATATGAAAAATAAGTGTTTTTACGATTTTATCCATACTTTAACGGGATAATTGATGAAAATACTAAAATGACTAACGGAGGGATAATACATATATCATTAGACTCCTTATAAATTTGTAGTTACTAAAAAGTACATTTCGTGATAATTCGTGTAATATATAAAGATTTTATCCAATAAAATAAGACAATAAACTATGAAGCACCAAAAGTTTCATATATAATTATATAGTCCAGGTCACTAAACTACGACTGTACTATAGCGACGGCTTTGTATTATTCTTGCAAATTTAATGGAAGGTGACACCTAATATATGCATTTCTTTTTCTTTAATAAAGAGGTGACACCTATCTTCTTCTTGTTCTTTTTTTATTTTTATTTATTTTTTAATAAGGATGAGTGTGGAACCGATAGTATCCAATAGCTTTGAGTACAAGTATAAATGATTAAATGCCTTATTGCCAAAAGCCCAAAACCCGCTCAAAGAGTTACTTATATCATAAACAGATCTTCCCCTCCACACCAATCACGAGTTTTTCTCCATTCCTCTCGTATATCGTCGTATGGACGAGTTCGGATTTGCTAATCCGAATAGTAATATTGATTAGTTTAGTTGTACTAAACGCGATCATAGGGGAGCGGTTACAAGCATATCATTTTGCAGACTTTCAACGAGCAAATGAGACTCAGCCTCTAACCAAGTAATACGCGCATCTTTTTGTAACTCGAATTGCCCAAATAAGGTGATACCTACCATATTAATATTCACTGTATGTGGATGTCAAATAACGGGCTTTATCATTAACATATAATAGGAGCATAGGCATTGGGCCATTGGGTTTGCAGGCAAAGGGGGTCGAGTGAACCACATGATTTTTGTTTCTTTTTACTTTTTCAAAAGACAATTTGAGTTTTGCTCCATGTTTATGTTTTTCTTAAGAGGTCAAGCATTTGAAAAAAAAAAAAAATGTTTAAGACATTCACCCTTTCATACTCATCTGTCACCTAAGATGATGATCGTTCAAGCATGGCTTTCGTCCTTTGGATTAGAACTAAAGAGTATGTTTAAGTATGAAACTTATCAAATTTGCAGGAGAATGAAATGAATTTGTGAAGAGATATACTGTCAATTTAAATGTTTTTCTACTAAGATAAATCTATAGATCTACATCAAATATGATTTTGTAAGAATAAATACACTTAACAACTAAAAGTCTAAAACTACTATCGTCACCGTAAAAATAGAGACCTAAAGTCCTAAATTTGTTTGCATTTCAACGTTCCACAAGTTTACATGCATCCAACACATGTTAGGAAAAACAAACAAAATAAGAGTCTTAACAACACAAAAATTGGCAAGGTGTACATGGAAAAACATTTCCATTTTTGATCATTCGAAGTTTTGAACGGATTTAATTAGCACAAGAGTCTTAAATAACCACTATTACGATCATAATTTGAAACTTGAATGCGGATTGCAGGATTAATAGACCTTAATTTTGGGTCTTGCTGTTGAGCCCAAAAAGTATTTTTGGCTGGACCCTTAGAGTAACAGACATATGGGCCGATGTAGAGGTCCACATAGGAAACAAGTAGCAGGCCAAGCGAAATAATCCGGGCGGAGTCCCCGCGAAGCCCCGCAGAGGCCCAATGGAGCCCACTATCGGGAAACCAAGTGGAGTAATCATTATATTCTTCATCCACGTGGAGGTTAGAGAGTGCAGTACAGCTTAGCTCACGGTGGAAGAAGGATGCTAGGCGTGCTATGGGATCTGATCACTTTTGCAGATAATCAGGAATATAGCATCATGATTATATTAGTGCGCCATTAATGCGATGCGCTCGCGGGGATTTAATTAAACAACCATATCCTAACTGCCCGCGACCAGCGATGAGTCAGCTTTACTCCTATTTTAGCCATATATCCAGGTTAATTAACAATTAATCTACGATATTCATTATGATTCCCAAGATAATGCTCTTGCAGATCAAATACCCTTGGTAGATAATAGAATATTCTACACTTTTCTGAGGACTGGGAATTCACAAAATAGCCTATATCCGAGGCTAGCACGAGGAAACAAGGACGATCAATTCATCAACTAATCTCTACGATTATCCAAGCCTCTCCGGAGCAAACAACTTTTCTTCTCTTACAGGTGACCACACTCCAGTCTCAGTCTCCACATGAGCCGACTGTTAGTTCCACCGAACCCTTCATCAACGTACATTTGTCCTAGCCTTCTCGTGAGCCGACAGTAGTGCCACAACCACAACGGTTACAGAACCAGCGGAGCAAGGGTAATGCCCTCGTAACCCGGCGAAGCTAAAGTCACGCTTTAGCAAGATCCTAACACTTCTTGGTGATTTTCGCTCTGCTCAATCTGCAACATTAAGTATCATGTGTGATTAGAAGAAACGCCAGCAAAGTCCTCACTACGAGGCAGAAAGAATCCCACGACAAGGTTGGTGCTACCCTCATTTACAATCGCTCGATAGAAGTCAGGTCAAGGGACACCTCCGACGACTGCACCAGAACGGTGCTGGCACGCCCACGCAAGAAATGAGAATGTTGACCAGCTACAAAAAAACTGGAGCCAAACATTTTGGTAGGCCCAGTGGGACATAACAGGGGTGTAACATTTTTCCAGCAGCCATTGGGAAGTCAGGCACAAACTCGTATCAAAAGGGTTACGCCAACTGCTCAATACACAAGACCTTCAGATACAAATCGCCCTCGCGTGCGGACTGTCGTGGTCTTTCTGAAAAGGTAGTAAACCAAAAATTTTCTCTCAATTCACCATCGACCAAGATGGCAACTAAACAAGGAGGAAGTCAACAGCTCACCATTGAAGTCGAGAGAACTCTGGTCGCCCAGCCTAATGAGGTTGGCGACACGTCTAAGGTCCCTCAAGCAGCCGCGAGCGCAGCTACGACTGATGATCATAAGCCTATTCTCATACCAGAGAATGTGACCTTAGAATAGCGGCTCAGTATTCTTCAACAGAATTCGGCCGCATACCATCACAAGATGGAGATAGCCCTTGAAAAGGATCGCAGGCGGCTTGATGAGTTCACGATCTCAGTAAGAAAGCTTGAACTTACATCCCAGATGACAACAGGGAGAGTGGATAGCTTGAACAAAAAAATGCAGCACATCGCCATAGATAGAGCGGCTATCAGAAATGAGGGATCTAACCTAGCGACCCAAGTCGCCATGCAAAAAACCGATCTGGATATGGTCAGAGAGGTTTTGTGCAAAGCCCTGGGAGACCCTAACGTTGTTTTAGGCTCCCTAGGGCATTCCTCTGCATCTGACAAATACGTGCCACCAAATGCGAGTGAAAAGGCTGGCGGAGACAACGTAACCTCACTTGGGTTAGCGACAAAGGCTACGATAGCCAAGCTAGCGGCAAATACCCGCAGCGGCTTTGGAAAAGAAAAGCTCACATCGCTAGTAAGACAGAGGAGTAGGACTTTAAGTTTAGGAGCAGGAACTTCCTCCGTTCCAGCCAGAGTTGTTCAATATGATAGCGACGAGATCGAAATCGCATTCGAAGAGAGCCTGGAAGCCCAGGGAGGAGTCGGCTAAGTGGGAAGTTCTGTGAAGGGCACAATGGCCTCAAAAGATCAAACGACGGTCGGATTCGCTTCCCAGTCAGCTCGAATAGGCGACGAGGCGCCAATAAGTTCCACTTCACAGGCGTCACCACTGAGGTTGACGCAATCTTTACCTTGATCAGCTAGGGAAACAGAAGTTCGTGCTCTACCTCCTCCTAATCCAGGATATATAAGGAGAGATGAAGTAGAAGCTATGATCATGGCCGCGAACCAGCGGCTTAATCTGGAAGAGGCCTATTAGGGGCCTTTCCCACCCCATATTTCTCAGGTGCCTTATCCTAGAGGATACAAGGCCATTACGTTCTCTACTTTCTCAGAAGAGGAGGTCAAAAATGCATCGGCCCATCTGGTTAGGTTTCGGGTGCAGTGTGGCCAGTACCACAATGACGACAACCTGAAATGCAATATCTTCGCTACTTCTTTATCGGGGACGGCCTTTACCTGGTTCACTAAGCTGCAACCAGGATCAGTCCCTAGTTGGCTCGATGGAAAAGCTGTTCAAGGAGACTATAGAAACTATTGAGCTGGAGGTAGATATATCCTTACTCACTCAGATGACCCAACAACCAACCAAATCTGCAGTCGCATATCTTCAGCGCTTCCAGATCCAGAAGGGGAAGTTGAATGTGATTCTCTCAGAGAAAGAGTTAGTGAAGTTGGCGATCAAGGCTTAGAGCCTCGCCAACGTAAGAAGCAACATGAGAGTACGTTCAGTTGCATGGGAGATCTGATCACGGAAGTTGGGAGCTTTGAGCATTTGTTCAGAGAAATGGACACCATGAAGAATTCCTCAAAAGGAACGTACATTCCGGGGCAAACGGAGGACTGTGGCAATAGTGAAACACTACTCAGGCGCCTATGATCCTTATTATAGGAGTAAGGAATCCAGCCTGGCAGAGGCTAAGGAGTTCGAAGAGGATGAAGTAGCAGTGCTAAAGCTCACCGGAAAAATGGCATCAACGCTGAAGTAGCTGAAACTGAGTAAAGAGCCTGTGAAACTCAAGTCAGTAGTGTTCACCAAGCCTGAATTTACGAGCCTCATGAGAGCTTGGATGAGATGATCGCTGCCAAGATGGTGAAAATTGACTTTGGACCATTCCCCAAACCAGAGCAGTTAAGGGGAAAGAAATACTGTAAACTCCACAACTTGTGGAATCATAACATAGCCGACTGTGTAAGGTTGAAAGATTAGATTCATATCTGGTTGAATAATGGGAGCTTACAGGTCAAAACGTCGACAACAACAGCAACACTGGTATATTTGGATCCTTTCCCAGAGACTGGAGCCAACATGGTTAACGTCGTTTGGGGCACAAAGGATCAAGGGAGGCTGAGCCCAGATCATGCCAATGAGTGTTTAGGAACGATGACGGAGCAGTCCACGAAGCGTAGACCAAGGCCGACCCCATCTATCATGCTTTGTTCACGATGCAAGGAGGAGTGCGATATCCAAGCTTTGCACGAAGATGAGGTACAAACCGTTCACTTTGGTTCTTTACCACCAGTGAGGGTACCCGCATATTCTAGAAGCTTCTAGGTAGGTAGCCCAAGAATGCTCGCTGGGTTAGGGACTTCTTCTCCAAAGAAATCCAATATGTTCAAGAAATTGAAGCTAGCGAGAGAAGAAGAGAGAGAAAGCAAGCGGTCAGATTCGGTGACTATACAGTATATTCCGCCGGCACCGACGTCCACTAACAAGGAAGGAAAGTGGTATACCCAGATAAAGGGCAAGGTAATGGAAATGAGCGCTTCAAAGAAGAGGAAACTCCAGCGGAGGTTTTGGAGAGGCTCGACGAACCTTGGAGGCGCTGGATCAGGGGTTAATCAAACCATCATAGCTGGTGAGATCCCCGGAAGAGTACCAGCACCAGGTGGAGGCACTGGCCTCCGAAAAGCTAGTTCGACCGCTAGAGTCTTAGCCGTGATCCGAAAAGCCGCAGTGAGCTCTAAGACCTAACGTTGGTAAGAGGGACTAACAAGAGAAACCCCGAGTTCCCGCGAGGCAAAAATCGCCACTGGCTCGTAAAATCAGCGTGTGGCGAAGGATCTCTCTTGAGGGAAAAGATGTCCCGCCTTCGATCTTTGACAGGCTGGGGGGCAAGGACGATAAGCCCGCCACTACGCAATAGAGGCCTAGAAAGGTCGAAGCATAGTGGTTGCAAAGCCTGAAGAAGCCTTATTAATGAAGAAAAGGCCACTAGAGAAGGAATATCCTGTCGCAGTGGATCCGCTGGGACAGGCCCAAGAAGAAGGATCGCTGGTGGCTTACATAGCAAGTAAGTTTGCGGAGGAGGTCGACTTGAGTTCCCTAGCGACGGAATCAGAAGAAGCGGACATGCCGGACGTTAAATGTAACATAGTGTATGTCCTATAGTCATGATATGCCTTGCCTGTGGCAGCTCAGGAATGCCAGGTGGAAGCATGCGAATCGTGGCTCGAGATCACCTCAACAGCAGCATCTCTCACGAAGAAACTCATACCAAGGAATGTAGAGACAACAGAGGTTGCAGATACTGATGAGAGAAGTCAGGACATGAGTTTCAGCAAGCCAACACCAATAATTGCTCAACAGATGAGGCCATTATATATAACCGGTGATATGAACGGTGCCAAAGTTGTCAAAATCATGGTGGATACTGGAGCTGCAGTAAACATTTTGACTATCAGAACCATGCAACTTCTAGGGATCAAGAAAGAGAAGATCCAATCCACATCCCTGATGTTGAAGGACTTTGCAGGGACTGAGACTAAAACATGGGGTATGATCTTCCTACAGATCAAGGTGGGTCCAACAGATGGGGTTTACGCCTTTTTCGTCACCGAGTGTCAGGCAACATACAACGCTATTCTAGAACGTGGCTGGATCCACTGGAGCTTTTGTGTCCCATCCAACCTTCATCAGGAGTTGATCATTTGGGATAGAGTCGGACAAGGCAGCAGTAGTTAAAGCGAATCCGCGACCTTTCTCAATTTCCGCAGTCTACATGGACGCTAGGTACTGTGTAGAACCTATTTCTCTGCTGCAGGTTCGTGGGATCGATGATAAGGGCTACCCCACTGGGGTGACGGCCTCAGAGCTGGCACAATGGGGGCTCGTGGTTGCAAAGGGTGACCTCGAAAGGTCCGGACAGGCAGTGCCAAATCTAAGCACTCATTAATGGGTCACAACCTCTCGAGGGAAGAGGTACAGGCCTTTTGTTCTTTATATGATAGATTATCTTCATATTTAATCGAAACAGAGGCCTATGCGTAAGTGGTGACATTGGAGTACATCGATGAGGATTTTCTCTGATCATGAAAAAGAGGAGGAGGTCATTCGGCTGGCTCCAGCTTTGTTGGATGACACTCCTCCAAAAGTCAGGGACCCCATGAAAAAGGTGACCTTTGGAACTGAGACTGAACCAATGGAAGTGGCAATCAACGCCAATTTAGAGCCCGAAGAAAAACATGGGTTGATCGACTTATTACAGGAGTATAAGGATTGCTTCGCAGAAAAATATGAAGATATGCCAGGCTTATCTCCTGACTTGGTCTGTCATAAGTGCGACTATCTCAGATCAAAATCCTGTGAGACAGGAATCTAGGCGGATGAATTTGGAAACTCAGGTTCTGGCCAAGGAAGAAGTCGAGAAGATGCATCAATCAGGAATCATCATGGTTGCCAAGTATAATCAGTGGCTATCTAATGTCGTTCCAGTTCGAAAGAAGTTTGGCAAAATAAGGGTGTACGTATACTACCGCGACTTCAACAATGCCACTCCCAAAGACGTCTACCTCATATCGGTCACGGATATGTTGGTAGAAGCAGTAGCCGATCATGAGAGGTTGTCCTTTATGGACGGAACCACCAGTTATCACCAGATTCCAGTGGCAGAGGAAGATAGACACAAAACTACATTCAGATGCCCAGGTTTCACGGGAGTGTTCGAATACGTAGTTATGCCCTTCGGTTTGAAAAATGCGGGAGCCACGTACCGGCGAGTAATGAACCTAATCTTCCATGATATCCTTGGAAAGATTTTAGAGGTTTATATTGATGACGTGGTGGTCAAAGCAAAGCAGCGGGGAAACCACATCGCGGATTTGCGAAAGGTTTTCGAGCGCATGAGGATCCACAAGTTAAAGATGAACCCGGTGAAATGTGTGTTCGGTGTTTAAGCAGGCGACTTCCTAGGGTTTATTATGCATCAAAGGGGCATCGAAGTATTCGAGGATAAGGCCAAAGCGGTGATCAACGCTTCCCCTCCGAGGACAAAGAAGGAGCTGTAAAGGCAGTTAGGAAAGATCAATTTCTTGCGGCGGTTTATTTTCAATTCCGCTGGCAAGATTCAGCCTTTCTCTTCCCTTCTAAAGCTGCAACGACAGACAGAATTTGTGTGGAAGACGAAATACCAAGAGGCCTTTGATAACATAAAGGTTTATCTAGCGAACCCACCGTTCTGGTTCCTCCAAAGTCAAGATACCCACTTAAACTCTACATTTCAGCGGCAGAAGCTTCAATCGGCAGCTTATTAGCATATGATTATGAGGAAGGTGTGGAACATGCCATTTTCTACCTAAGTAGAACGCTAACGGACTGCGAAACTAGGTACTTACCAATGGAAAAGCTGTGTTTAATGTTATACTTTTCTACATGTAAACTGCGACACTATATGTTGTCGTTCACTACATGCATAATTGCTCAGACCGATCTGGTCAAATACATGTTGTCGCGGCCCATGCTTAGGGGCTGGATTGGGAGATAGGTATTGGCTCTTTCAGAGTTCTCTTTGCAATATGTTCCCCAAAAAGCTGTGAAGGGCCAAGCGATCACGGATTTTCTAGCGCATCATCCAATGCTGGATACTAACGAGATCCGCAAACTAGAAGTCACCGCGATTTCTCGAGAAGACCTATATGGAATGCCTAGCCAGGAGATTCATGAGAATTTATTGGCAGCTGTTATGCTACAACCTTGGATATTGTACTTCAATGGTTCAGGAACAGATACCTTGGCTGGAGCAGGCATTGGACTGGAAAATCAATTTGGGGATCATTTTTCATACTCTTTTCAGTTAGAGTATCAATCCACCAATAACCAGGCGAAATACGAGGCCTTAATTATTGGCCTAGAAGTACTCTTGGAGATAGGAGTCAGGGAAGTGCAAATGCTTGAAGACTCCTTGTTGGTGATTAATCAGTTACGAGAAAAGTTCAAATGCTCTAGTTTCTCGCTAACCCCACTTTGGGATAGAGGCCAGGAATTGTTGGATCTGTTTCATGACGTGGATAAGAAGCATATTCCGCGCGAGCAAAATTTCGCCTCGAATGAGTTTGCTCAGTTGGCAACAGGTATAACCTTGAAATATGGTGTTCGCGAGCGAATTTTGAAGGTGGAGCGCCGAATGCTTCCTTCTTGGATGGTAAGGAAAGAGCCGCTAGAAGACGCCGCTATAGCAACCCAAGAATCCATTAATGTGTATTGGCGGGTTCCTTTGATCAATTATCTCAAACATTTGGGTCAGCCCACTAATAAGAGGATCTGCTACCTCGCTCTCAATTATTTCCTCAAGAATGATGAACTATGTAGGCGAGGGGAAGATGGCATAGATTTCAAATGTGTATTCGGTGCCGAAGCAAAAGAGCTCATGCAGGACGTACATTCTGGTGTCTGCGGTACTCACCAGGCATGTCAGAAAATGCGTTGGTTACTCAGGAGACATGGATATTTCTGGCCAAGTATTTTGAAGGATTGTATCGCCTTCGCGAAAGGGTGATTGGATTGTCAGGCCCATGGGCTGGTGTAGCATGTTCCCAATGTACCAATGCAGCTAATTATAAAGCCTTGGCCCGCAGGAGGTTGGGCGCTGAACTTAATTGGAATGATCCACCCACATTCATCGCTGCAGCACAAGTTTATCATCGTCGCTACAGATTTCTTTACAAAGTAGGTCGAAGCAGAACCTTTGAAGGAAAGCATCTGGAAATACATTGCACCAATTCCTATACAGGAACATCATCTGCAGATTTGTTATTCCAGAAGTCTTCGTTTCAGATAGGGGGCAGTTTTCATAGGTGTGACGTTAGTAAACTGGCAAAAGAATGGGAAATACAGTTTTTCCATTCCAGTTCTTATTATACTTAGTCCAACAGTCAAGCAGAGGCAAGCAATAAGATCATCATTACTTTGTTAAAGAAAATGTTGGAAGCCAATCCGCGGCAATGGCACCAGACTCTTTAGGCCTACCGCACTTCAAAACGAAATCCCACCGCGACAACACCTTATGCTCTGCTGTTTGGCCATGATGTAGTCTTGCCTCTAGAAGTCAACGTCCGATCATTGCGAGTTCAAGAGCAACACCACATTATCGAAGATGACTACGTTTAGGCTATGTGGCAAGAACACGAGGACCTTGGTGAGAAGCGCTTGGAGGCTTTGGATAGTCTGGTCATGGAAAAACAGTGAGTATCTCGCGCCTAAGACAAGCGGACGCAGGGAAAGAGTTTTAGCGAGGGAGAATTAGTGTGGAAACCAGTTGTCCCACTGGGTGAGAAGTTAGATGGTAGCGGCAAATGGACTCCAAGATGTGAAGGTTCGTATGTCATCCATAAAATTCTAGAGAAAGGAGATTTTCATCTCAAGGATTTGGATGGTGATATCCATCACAACTCCATCAATGGCAGATACTTGAAGAAGTACTTTCCTAGTGTCTAGGATTCGGAGGAATCATAGGTTTCGTCGCATGAAGCCTGGGGGGGCAATAGTAGTCTCATTGCTTTCACGAAGCCAATTGACAAGGGCCTGTTTTTGAGGCCCATACTTATCTGTTTCACTAAAGGCATACCTTTGGGGCTTTGCTCCACTTAGTTAGACTTGGGAGGCAAAAGTCTGCAGGGGCCGAGTAAGCAGCTGTGAGGAGTGGGCTGGTTATGCTGTTTCATCAGTTTAATCACGAGTTTATTTGGTTCGCGGTGGAAAGCTGGGTAAACTTTTAATTTCCCAAGATCTTTTTCTATTGGCCACTTCACGTCGCATGAAGTTTAGCGCGCTGAGGAAAATTATTAAATTGGCGATTGTGGGGCCTATGTTGAGGCCTCGCGAGTGTTCGAACAGCAGTTTTTACGAGCATTCAAAAGAAAAGTTTCATGTATTCATAAAGTGGCTTTGCGGCCAAAGCAATACAATTGTAACTTTCCCTAGATTACAAAGCCAAAAGTGGCTAAAATTACAAAAATGAAAATCTTCTTGAAATCTTTTATTTTCTCCTTCACATGAAAGGGGCTATGGGAGCCAGCATTGGGTTGAACTGCGTCATTATCTCCGAAAGGGGGCAGAGTGTAGAGGAACTAAAAGAGCGGCGTGACATTGCGCACCCCTTTCCACTTTGGCAGTCACCATTTTCTGGGAATTGGGTATGGGAATAGCCATCTTGCAGCCCACACCCATTCCTTCTATGAGTCCATCCTCTCCCTCTAAGATTATGTCAATGTTCAGAAGGGAGTGATTGAGAAAGAGGTGACCACCAAAGCCCCTTCCATCTGGAGGACTCGGTTAGAACCACGTCCAAATGGAAAGGGGTTAAAGGAGGAGAAAAGGCATCAAAGTGGCCTTCCTCCTCCTCGACCTGCTTCGCATGTGAGGGATCCAGAAAAAGATGACCTGGCATGTCCAGATCGCCCACACTAATGGAGCCCTCGTGCTTTTCCTCTCTTGACAGCTTGGGTGAAGATATAGGCTGGGAGGAGATGGTAGGCACAAGGTTTGCCTGAGATTAAGCCATGAGGCCTAAACCAGGCTTGAGATTTCGCCGAATCCTCAACAGCAGCAGGAAGGATAGCCACTTGAATAATTGGCGAGGGAACGAGCACTAACTCTTTCTCTGACTTAGTTGTTGTTAGAACACTCGTCGGTGCTGAGCCTGATGCAGCGGCTGAAGACCCAGCCTCATTCACACGAGAGAGGCCAGTGGTCCTCTGACGAACCTGTCAAAGAAACAGCGCATAATAAAAACACTGCTCAAATCCTACAATTCAACAAAAATAAAATAGGGCCAGGGCTTACCAGTCGCATCGACAAAGGCTTGTCATCCTCAAAGCCCTCTTCAGTGAATTGGGCACGGTCTTATTTGCGAGCAAGAGCAGTAATAGCCTGCACAGAAGAAGAGAATCACAACTCAGAAAATTGAAGGGGTTTGGAAAGCCAAATGTGCAAGGTCGGAATTGGTTTGGGCCAGGTTACCTCAGCGAGGCTTTCATCATCATCGTCAAAAGACTCCCCATCAGGAGGCTTGCGGCTACTACCTTCTGTTTCCCGGCCTGAGTAGAGGCTGCCATGCTCCTGGTGGTACGCTTAAAAATGCACTTCGCAATAAGGACAGAGAATCAAACCAAGGAAATGAAATGGTGAGGAAAGTGGAAAACTTACTGTTACCCCATATTCACGAATCTATACCCCCGGAAGTGATAATCGAGGAGGTGGAGTAGGTTGCGGGGGTTGCGCTGCAGGAACGCGAGTGCGCGTAAGAGCTGCACAGTCTTCCGGGCTAGGACTGCTCATGTGACAAAAAATCCGACCAAAGACTTCGTCATGTGTCGGGTCCCAGCAGTTCACTGACACTCCTTTCCACCAATCCACATAATCATCGCCTACATCATTGACGGGGTACAGCAACCTAACCCGGTCAGGGACCGCTACCAAAGTGAACTGACTCTAGAAAAGGGGGACCCAGGTTGGCCTGATCTCCCCCAAGAGGTTTAGTAGTTGGCAGATTGAAGCAAAGGCCAAGGCACCATTTAGGCCAGTCCAAGTTGGCGAGCAAATGGTTTGGGGCATAGAGCTCGTAGCATATATTGTCGTCAATAAGGCGGATGTCCCAACAGGAGATGGCTCGACGAAAAGCTTCAAGCGCTCGCTCGCTGTGGTCCCTTCCACTAGGCAGTAAACCGTCCTCAAGCGGAGAGGGATACCGCCTAGAGAGGACTATCATTAGGTCTGGCATCTCCAGCATCAGGTACAAGTGAGTGAAGCACACGGAGTAGGAGGGAGCGTTGTACTTTGCGTCGAGGCAGAACCAGTTCCCTAGAAGGGAGTCAACTGGTGGATCTTCCGAAATATAGTCGCGGCGGAAGCGAGGAAAATAGGTTTGTAGCCAAAAGGCGAGGATCCGGAAAGGGCCGCTGATATCGGTATCAAAAGGGCGCATCACAACGATGTAAAGGAAGCAATACAGCTCACCCAACACAATTTGCCCAAGGCCAATGCAGATACCATTATAAAGAGCAATGCCCAGAGGGTTCCAAGTATCAGTAGTTTTGCCAGAAGAGATACATAAAACAAACTTACATAGCCAAAACACAAGGAAGGCAATCCCTCTGGTCGCATCGTGCTGTTTGCGGTAGTAGTCTCCCCATGTTGGGTAGAATCTGCTGTAGTGTCCTCGGTTGGTTTGGTCCATGTGCGACGAGAACTCGACTTCATCAAACTAACCGTACTCATAGGGGGGCCAATCGATGGGCAATCCCGTGATAGTGAGAATGTCCAGCAGAGTTATGCTCGTTTGCCCAAACCAGAAATCGAAGGTATTGCAAGAGGTGTTCCAGAAGCAAAGAGCGGCGGCTATCGGAGCAGGGTTGGTGTGAGAAGGAAGACGGAAGCACAGATCGTTGGCTTGGGTGATACCCACCATGTCCCAACGGGCCAAATCCCTTGCTCAGACCTCCTGGTACCAAGTTAAATCTTCAGTAAGGACGATGGGCCAATGACCCACTTTCCGCCTTAGTCCCCAACTGCTAAAGTCACCGGGAACCTGCCGGAGAGCCACTATAAGATGGCGGATGGGAAGCGCGTAATAGGTGATGGCATCATCCAGCAAACTACAGTGAGGTGTGGGCCTAGGCTCGCTTGATGTCCACTTGTACCAAAGCCCATCAATTAATTTCTCTCCACACCGATCTCGCGCAAGCACCGAATACCCATATTGGTCTGCAGGTATAGGTGGCGTCCTCATTAATCTTATCTCGCTGATCGATGGTCCTGTTCTTCTTAGGTGCCATATCTGGATCTTTCGGGGATGGAAGATAAACTTCAGAGAATGAGAGAGACGGGAAAAGGTTTTTTTTTTTGTTTATGGCTTTTCTTCTGGAAAGCAAGGCAGGAAGAAAGTTGGTCAAGAAGGGCTGATATTGTTGATATTGATTGGATGGAAGTGGAGGCGTCCAAATTTAAACAAAAGATTTTGTGAGGGAAACGATGCTGCCAAAAGGTGTTTTCGTAGCCAAAAGGTCGCCTCATTTCATCATTACACCGCTCTTCATTAATGACCTCGTTTCTACCAAAGAGACGTGGCTCTGCAAGCTCCTTTCGATCAGTTACAAGTTCCCACGAGCCTGATCTCAAGGCCTGTGAGGCAATGTTTGAGCCCAAAAAGTATTTTTGGCCGGACCCTTAGAGTGACAGACAGTGTGGGCCGCTACATCGGCCCACATAGGAAACAAGTAGCAGGCCCAGTGAAAGAATCCGGGTGGAGTCCCCACGAAGCCCCGCAGAGGCCCAATGGAGCCCACTATCCGGGAATCCACGTGGAGTAATCATTATATTCTTCACTCAAGTGGAGGTCAGAGAGTGCAGTACAGCTTAGCTCGCGGTGGAAGAGGGATGCTAGGCGTGCTATGGGATCTGATCATTTTTGCAGAGAATCAGGAATATAGCATCATGACCATATTAGTGCGCCATTAATGCGATGCGCTAGCGGGGATTCAATTAAACAACCATGTCCCAACTGCCCGTGGCCAACGAGGAGTCAACTTTGCTCCTATTTTAGCCATATATCCAGATTAATTAACAATTAATCTACGATATTCATTATGATTCCCAATATAATACTCTTGCAGATCAGATGCTCTTGGTCAAGAATAGAATATTCTACACTTTTCTGAGAATTGGGAATTCACATAATAGCCTATATCCGAGGCTAGCATGAGGAAAAAAGGACAGCCAATTCATCAACTAACCTCTACAATTATTCAAGCCTCTCCGGAGCAAACAACCATTCTTCTCTTACAGGTGACCACACTCCAGTCCCAGTCTCCACAGGAGCCGACTGTTAGTGTCACCAAACCTTCCATCAACGTACATATGTCCTAGCCTTCTCGGGAGCCGACGGTAGTGCCGCGACCACAACGGTTACAGAACCAACCAAGTAAGGGTAACGCCCTCGCAACCCGGCGAAGCTAAAGTCACGCTTTAGCAAGATCCTAACACTTCCTCGTGATTTTCGCTTTGCTCAATCTGCAATATTGAGTATCGATTGTGTGTGATTAGAAGAAACGCCAGCAAATTCCTCACCATGAGGCAGAAAGAATCCCACGATGAGGTTGGTGCTTTCCTCGTTTACAATTGCTCGACATAAGTCAGGTCAAGGGACACCCCCGACGACTGCACCCAAAAGGTGCTGGCACGCCCACACAAAAAAAGAGACTGTTGACCAGCTACAACAAAACTGGAGCCAAACACTTGCACGTTTTAGGTCTCATAACATTAGTAAAATGAAAACCATAAAATACATGCGGGAAGACGAAATGAGAGACTAGAGCTAGGAAAGTGGAGCATTGAGAAAATGACTTCGGAGGAGGACTTAATAAGCTCTAGCTTAATACACTATGCGGGCTATCGGACATCGTAGTAGTTCTGGGACAGTCTAGCAACATTATTAAAGTATTTTTGGAGCGTAGAAGTGCGTGTCTTCAAGCATGTATATTACGAGCTATGATTTTTCGAGTAATTTTATGAAGACCTAGATATTATGACAGTCACAGACCCATCTTCAACAAATATAGCGTTATCTCTCCCCTTTAAGATATCGAAAGTTATTGATGCGTTAGCTCATTCATTGATCCATGGATGCATGCATAATAAGATTACGATGAGATCAGCTCGACAGAGATCCATGAGCTTACCTCTTAAGAATTGAGTAAGACATTGTTAATTGGCAGCGATATTACCAATGTAGAAAGACTAAAGAAGAGAGAGAGAGAAAAAAAAAACATGTTTCTTGGTTTCCAGAAATCAGAATCAATTAGAACAGAACAGCACGTATCATGAATTGATTTATAGCAAATTAAACCAAGCATGAGCACGATGCTCGCTCTCATTTAATGCTTGTGTTGGAGGTCTCAGGTTTTTCCTTGTATCGTGGTGAAGATGTCTGTTTCTTCCTCATAATTTATTTTTCCCTAAAATTTTTGCAGCTGTAGCTAGCTAGATACCCACAGAAACAACCAATTAAGCAGCAAGGTGAGCTCTTACCCCGATAGGGCTCAGTAGGCTTCATCGATCGATTCAGATACAATGATACTAACCTTAATCACCCGTTGTTTATTATAAAAGTCAAAAGGTAGTAAAATGTTTATAGAAAAATCTCCAACATAACGTACGTGACATTCGTCGATAAAAATGGTATAAATTTGAGGTATTTGTGTAATTGGTGAAACCCTAGACCTATGATAATAAAATTTTCTTCAACTAAATATAGAGCTAGCATACCAACATGCAACGGAAGAAGAGGTGTTTTATTTTGGAATCATGCATGAAGAAGAAGCAGGATGGAAATCTGTGAGACGACTTTAGTCTTCCAGTCCTAGTTGCAGATTAATTAATTTCAACGTACATCACTTAATCTCCCTCGAATATTTGGTTTCGATTGAACAATCTATGCGTCTTAATTCATGTCAGGGCCTCATTAATTTCTTGGTATGGGGTGGCTTGTTTTTTTTTTTCATTTCCCATCACTATCAAACTGATATGCTGATATCATAACAGTTTTTGGGTGCACTGCATCGTATAAAACTTAGCTGCTAATTAAACTAGTAATATTCTATCTTTTACAAACACAAAAGAACAAACGAGGCAGGTGAATACCACCAAACCACGCAGTCTAACCCTGCCGAAATATGTCAATCGGAAGAGCCTCTACAACTTGATTTTCTTGTCTTAAAATGGGAGAAGATGGAAAGATTTTTTGAGAAATCCAGTGTTAACAATTCCTCCAGTATACTACTATAGCTGCTCTTAGTTGCCAAGCTATACCAAATTCTGAGACTGAGAGTATTGACTGATCGAAATTAATGAGGGGTGATTGAGATAGTTATATGCATAAATATTAAAGTTTTAAGATAATTGAAGTTTTAAGATTCTGATGGTTATAAAATCACGGGTTTAATACTCTCTCGACCCACACATACATGTTTGCTACTTTCCACAAAAAAATATCATGATCTTGAATGTTCTAGGATCATATTCACAGAAATAAAAAAAATCCGTGTACTAGTATATATTTGTATAAATACACATGCATCGATCAAGACCTGTGAGTGCATGGGTTCCATGCATGAGGATTAGGTCACGGGATCGGTCTTCGTCTCAAGTGTGCTTATATCAGGTGCTGTCATGGTGATGTTCATAGAGAAGGAGAAGATCTAAATATGGATCTACCCCGCTTGCTTTGCTTATTAACCAAATGATAAACACATACGACCTGAGGTATACATATTTGATCTTCCATTTTCTAGTTGGCAATAATTTACAAATTAAGTAACAGAAAACCAGAGAATTATTCATTATTCAAAGGGTGCTTGCATCCTAAGTAGGACAAGAGGGCAGCTAATTAATCCCTTTCATGTATAAGACAAAAAATTCTGGTTTATTCTGATTCAGAAAAAGAAGCACGTACTTTACGGTTTTACTAATTAAGGAGTAACTAAATTATACAACTAGTTAATTAAGAAACTCGACCCTCATGCATAATGCCCTCTACATATTTGTCATGCTCTTACACATAAGGTTGAGTGCGACCTCGAGTTTGTTAGTTTGTATTGTACTTTGCCTTTTGTGGCCTAAACAATGCAGGACCTTTTTTCTGAGGAACATTTCAGACACTAAGCTCTGGAGCATTAACGATGCTTCTAAATCCTTCCACAAGCTGGCCAAAACAATAATGAGAATAGATTATACTAAACATGCAAGTTGATAAAAAATCAAGAACAATGAAATGCAATTAGCGTAGGGCCCTATAATACATGCAACTAGAGTGGAGACTACTTGGTCTTCGGGGTATCGAGCAGTACTAGTAACTACTAGGTATGTTAAAAAAGACATGCAGTTGTCCAAAAAAGAAATGTAATTTTAATGTGTGTTAGTGAAGTTAATATGATATACCTCTATTTTGGAGCATTTGGTCTAACCAATGATTTGGATTATAAAATAAGCTTAAGAGCTAGAGCCAGCATTTGTGTGCGTTCACGTGAATGTTTGTGGGTTCATCTCTGTGTCTCTAACAAACATTAAGCTCTTTCATTTCATGCTTAAATTTGATGACAATCTCAGTTGTATATGTTGAGCTTCAGTCTGACTCGTCTAATAGACGGCCTTAATCAAGTGTGAGAAATAAGTGAATCTCAGCTATATTTATCAAATTTAGATGCATTTATCTTTTATAGTCTCTAAAAATTTATCACTTAGAAAAGCAGCTCTGTATTTAGAAATACATGGTATTAATTATAAATCGGGGTAGCATTTGTTAGTTTTTTTCATCAGAACTTTCATATATGCGTGAAAGAAGAGATGGAATTATATCAAGAACCTGGAAAACATGCACACGGGGGCCAACAACATTTGCCGCAATTCTTTAAGTTGACCCTTTTATTCTTCAATCCATGTTTTTCACCTTTCAAGAATCTATTGATCATTTCCTCTGTGGAATGTTTATATACACCGAAAGATTGTAATAGGGTGGCACATGAGCTCTCCAAATATACAGTGAAAAACATGTAAACTTGTACCTGGACGGGAGACTGCCCAACCTGGTTACTCGAACTTGTAGAGGCTGACTTGGTCGCCTAGTTTTTTGCTTGTACCAGTTGTTTATTGTCATCCTGATGTACCTTTGATTCTATCTAATAAATGGTTCTTTATTCTGATTAAAAAAAAAAAGAATCTATTGACCATTTCGGTTCAACTAGGAATCTCGCCCGAGCTAGTAATAAAATTTTGAGGTTTTTGTGGCAATGACTCCCTTCTTTCCCTCTTTTCTCTAATCGGGTATCTCTCTTTTTTTGTGGGTAATCAAGCAAAGCAATCCCAAATTTAATCCTGAGTATATTTCAATTGACGATGACTCTCTCTCTCTCTCTCATCGGGAACAAATCAAAACCCAAAACTGAAGTGGCGGGAGAGAGACAAAACATGTGTGAGTGGCAGAATAGTAATAAACACAACTAGGGGCAAAATAGTGAATCAATAGGGTATTACTATTCAATGAGAATTATAACTTTAGTATCAAGTCATTTTACTCACCGCAATGGATTTCTCTCTTCATAAAGTAGATTCTTGCTCCCTAATCCCTAAAACCCAAACGAAAGAAATAAAGTAGATCCTTGCTCCCTAATTTTCATTCGCTTCATTTGCTCCAGCTTTTACTCGACCAGTGGTCCCATGATGAAGATCATCGAACATATTTGGTTCAAATAATCATGATATGCCAATCATGCGCGGGCTGGCAAAATCAACCGAGCGTGGGTTACCAGATTTTTTTTTTTTGGTCAACAGTTGGTTACCAAATTCTAAAGGTTTGAATGTTAGTCTTTCAAGGTTGTCATAGAAAGAATATTGGTCTCTTGCATGAAATACATGTACAATCAGAGCAAAAGAGTTAGTCATGGTTTTGAACGTTGGGTTTAGGGTTTGAATATTTGGATATTTCGATAAGGTTAGAATTAGATGCATGTAGAGTGTAGATCAGAGATGAGAAAGGTACAAAATATATAACTGTTTTCGGTTTTTTCTTGTGAGCTGTGTTCTGTGAATTATTTAGAATAACGGTTACTGGAAATGACGTACACATGTTTAATTTTAATGTCAATACGACAGAATATTGGTCTCTTCCATGAAACACATGTACAATTAGAGCAAAAGAGCAAGTCATGGTTTTGAATGTTGGGTGTTAGGGTTTGAATATTTGGATATTTCGATAAGGTTAGAATTGCATGTAGAGTGTAGATTAGAGATGAGAAAGGTACAAAATATATAGTTGTTTTTAGTTTTTACTGGTGAGCTGTGTTCTATGGATTATTTATAATAACTATTACTAGGAATGACATACACATGTTTAAATTTGATGTCAATACGACTCGTGAAGAATTTATTTATTTATTTTATTATTATTTTTTAAGATGGGTCATTAAGAATGGCAGCAAAGTTTGACAAAAAGGATGACCAATAAAATAAGTATCTAGTCAATCAACAATCTTGATGAGAAGTAAAACATTGAAATATTTTGGAACTAAAAAGTCATCCAAGCTAAATGCTTAATAAGGAGATACAAACAATAAAAAATTATATGAAATATAGAGAAATGCTAAACTTTAGCCTTACTAATGATGGAGCATGGAAGAGTAGCTCTGATAAGGCTGCTTATAATGGAGTGTTTCGTGATTATAAAGGTTCGGTAGTTAGTGCTTTCTGCTCAAATTTAGAGATGCCAAGTTCGGTTGCCGCTGAAGTGATGACTGTTATTCAAGTTATTGAATTGGCTTGGGTGAGAGAGTGGAAATATATTTGGTTGGAAGTGGATTCTGAGATTGTGCTTAACTTCATGCACTCTCCATCTTTAGTACCTTGGCGGCTTAGCATAGAGTGGAGAAATTGCTTGCACCGTACCTCTCAGATGTAGTTTCACTTATCGCATATTTTCGTGAAAGTAAACAACTTTCGTGGCAAATCATGGCGTCAACTACACGAGTTTGGTTTGGTAGGATCTACCGATCCTATTTATTTTATTTATTTATTATTTATTATTATTATTATTATTATTATTAAGATAAGGTTGATCTCCTCCCCTCCCCCCCCCCCCCCCCCCCCCCATCCGAGTAGCTGTCTTCTTAATAATTTCTTCTTTCATTGAGGTTTAACAAACGTAATTTTGAAAATTCCTCCATACAGTGCAATACGTTCTGGCACAGTTAATACTACAGTCCTGCAATAGAAACTAAAATGATACCCACGTACTCTCTCATCTGAGATATTTTATAAATGGTATTCACTTTAATTAATTTTATAAACGAGTTTAGTGTTGTTTGATCTATTGCACACGAAGGAGTGAAGGCTCACACGTTATCTACTGCTACTATAAATACCCCACCTCTCCATTCCCATTTTCTCCAAGCAGTTATAGTCTCACGTTCTCAACTGTCACAGTCCCTCTTCCTTAGTCATCCTCTCCTCTCCAGACCTCTCCAAATTCTCAAAAGCCAAATAATGGGCGGAAACGGAACTTCACCGTGCGCCTCTTGCAAGTTGCTGAGACGCCGATGCGCCCAAGACTGCATTTTTGCCCCTTACTTTCCCTCCGATGACCCCCACAAGTTCGCCATCGTGCACAAAGTCTTCGGTGCTAGCAATGTTAGCAAGATGTTACAGGTAACTTAAGCTAGCTGATATTGCAACGATTTGAGGATCGGGGTCCAAAATGAGATTTTGGTTAAACAGCGACATGTGTGGCGGTGCAAAGTGCAATGAATTAATCAATCTTTTGTTTTATGGTTATGATGTGCAGGAGCTTCCAGTTCACCAGAGAACAGATGCAGTGAGCAGTCTAGTGTATGAAGCCAATGCAAGAGTGAGAGACCCAGTTTACGGGTGTGTTGGGGCCATTTCTTCCCTGCAAAACCAAGTCTCTGAGCTGCAAATGCAACTTGCTGTGGCTCAGGCCGAGATCCTGTGCATTCAGATGCAGCAAGAACCGATGGTACTCCCTTCCCAGCAGATCGACACATGCACAGATGATGAGAGGACATATTTCCTCAACAACAATCTCCCTCAGTACCTGGACTTTCCCTCTTCTAGTTCTAGCAATGTAATCCATGACTCTTTCAAGAGGGAGGGCATCTTTGGACATGACATGGTCTCTTAACCGTGCTTTCTTTCTTATTATAGAATACTTTCAATTATATTGTCAGTTTGATATAGACTCATTATCGGAAGGTTTAAGTTTCGGAGTTTAGTAGCTCCAATTTCAAAAAGTCCTTCGTTTGATACCTCTCAACCTTATCTTCCATATTTTTTTTTTTGTCCAGTAGGGCTGAACCGCGTCTGCATTTGTCTGTCTCTCCACGAACGAATTGCTTATAATAATCAGACAGATCAGGATGAGTGACTTGGAAACATGGGTAAGAATCTAAGATGATAATTACGTCAACTCTAGCATGTGATAGAGTGAATTAAATTGCTTCCTGAGTAAGCACCTATTAAAGAAGCTCCAATCAGCTTCTATGGATATAAAACTCACACATGCAAAAAGGGTCGGTAGCCATTTCAAACAATCTCCAGGGACATACATTCTTGTAATAAGTAAATTAAAAACACACCTAATCTACAAGTTTCATGGGTTTATTTTCCTAATCTGCAGCTGAACATTTGCTTCTTTATCAGGCTCTACGGTTTTACCTGTCAAACAGTTTCTCTTTGCCTCTCTATTGTGCCAGTTTAATATTTGTTGTAAAAGATACCTAATAAGCCAAACTCGAGAATTTTATGGACCTAGGTTCTGTTGCAAGAAGGACAAATCACTTCATAAAGTTCTAAATAAGACACATAATATAAGGAGTTTCTAGTATTATACATCATTCAGTTTTGTGTTTCCTCACATGCCAGAAGATTCCATTATGTTTGTTTAAGAAAACGAGTAAGTTTCACACTTCACAATCTAAATCTTCAAAAAAAAAGAAAAAGAAAAAAAAAAGGCTGCTACAGAACTGCAGATTGTTATCAACTTGTTAGTCATGGGAAGAAAACAGAAGGAGCTAGCTGAATGAATGATAATGCGTGAGTTCTAATTTTTAATATATTTTTCTGAACTGATTCATCTCTCAGTAAGTTATATGTCAAATCAAAGAAATAATTTTAAAAGTTTGAGGAAAGAAACAAAATACAACAAGTAAAGATTCATCCTTTAGCTTTGTTTAATGTAGAAACATTATATGTCCGAAGTCAAACTAAAAAGCTTTTCTTCATGTATCCCAATCAAACCATCCTTTGTCATAAAAAAAAATCAAACCATCCTTTCTGTGCAGCTCTTTATCTTGTGGCTGTTTCTTGCTGTACTTACGTCCTGTGATTCATTCCAGTACACCACCACAGATTGACGGTCCAGGCTTAATGTTGTGTACTACTTAATTTGAATAAAAATGGGATTTTCCTTTTTTCATATGGTAAGGATATGATGCAAAGTGACTGGTTTGTACTCTGTTATTGTTTGTTTTCCTTGGATTAGTTGATTAATCATTCACTAGTTGTTCACAAGAATGATTAGTTTTCGCTCCAAGATAAACGCACACAGAGACACATGCATACACACCCATACATAAACTTAAAATAACCTAGATTTTAAGAAAATAAAACAACTAATGGTAAGGAACGAGTAATTCAACACAAGACTAATAGTAGATTACAAGAAATCAATATATAAAGAAAGTTTCAAACGTAATCAGACCTAGGTATAAATATGATAAGACTACGTGCAACTCATGGCAGTAGTTTACAATGAATGTATCGTTAGAAAGCGAATGCGCTCAAATAGTCAGGAATATTAGACATAATGAACTGTTGCAATACAGAAAACCTGAAAGCTATATCTTTGTAAATTGTCAATGGCAACTTGTGCACAAATTTCAGCAAGAAGAATAGGTTGGCCAACAGAGTCTGCGACTACATGATACGTCTAGTGGGATTAGAGCAAAAGCTTTTAGCAGAGTCAAATTGAAGTAGGAATTTGTTATCGAAATAGCAGGTACTAAAAAGTAAAATCTATTACTAGCAGGACAGAGGGATCTGATCTCCCTCTATTTTCTATCAACCTCGATCTTGGCTTACTCATGGAGACAAGATTAGATAGTGGGGAGCGTTATAATTTCTCTGTTGAGGGCTCGAGGTTAATAATTCCAAACCTCACAGGTCATGCGATTGAATTACAAATACCAATCCCTTGTTCAGTTATCTTCATCTTTCTTTTCTTTTTTGTCTAAATCATTCCATTAGCAACTTTTTGACGCACTTTATTAGTTTAATCTGGGTATCAAAAAAGTCAGATGATCATTCAAATCATTTTATATTAATCATTTGGAACGACAGAGAATTCCCTCTCATAATAGCAAAGAAAAACTCAATCATTAAAAAGGGCCTCAATCTTTGTGTTTACATTTGTGTTTACTTTTCCTTCTCCACTCTATTTTGTATGCAGTGGGGTACCTAGAAAATTAGTTATGCATGGGCGAAATTAAACTATAATAGCTAACGAAAAATGAAATTCTTGTCCACCAATTTTCAAAAAATAATTTATGCATAAAACATATAAAAATAAGGTGAAATTTTTATGATATTAGATTAAACATGCATGAAATCATCAAAATCATGAGACTTTTTTTCTTTTTTTCTTTTGAGAAGAAGGAATTGCATATTATTAAGCAATTTAGATTAGTACAACATGTATTAATACATCGGATAGCCAGTGAGGTCTACCCATACCCCATGTGGAAAAGCAAGAAACAAAAACACTACCTAACTTAAACATGCGCTGCCTGAATACAATTCCCAGTCGTGGTCTTACAAACTCTAGCGATGGTATGGACGAATCTGTTGCTTCATACAAATGTGTAAAAGATGCTGGCCGCACTTAAAAGCCGAGTACTCTACCGTTGAGTTAGCAACCCAAATAAACAAATTAGAATGTGTAGATACAATCAGAATCTCAATAAATAATGAAATTGCATGGTACAACACAATTAAACCATTTAAAAAAAAAAACTCTAACCCACTCTGAACATAATAAAAATGAACAAATCCGACGAAAATACAAAAAATTCTCAGCGTATGTACATAATAACTGTAAGAAAGAAGCGAAAAAGCTACATAATACAAATGCATCAAATTGTGTAGAGCTTCTATATATGTGTATATGATGATGCAGTGTGGGCGGGAGCCCCCACTAGCCCTATGCTAGGTCCGCCAGTTGTATGTGATTTGTGTGATTTATTCGTCTGAGAGCATCTGGAAGAGCCCCTCTCTCTGGATGGACCAGATTCTAATGAAGACTCTGGAGTAAAACAATCTTGCAGTCTTGCTTTTGACACTTACACATCAAACTTGAACAAACTGTTTGCTTGACTATCATATTTAAGGTGAGCGAAGTCATAAATCATTGTTTATGGATTCTCAATTCCTAGGTACCGTTGCTATTTATATAAAACAAACTGAAGTGCACAAACATTTCCACATTCCTAACCAGTCCACCCCAAGTTCTCTTGGGAAACTTATATATTTTAAAAAGTTTTATATTCATAGCCGCAGAGAGTTGATAGTGGAGAACCATGAACCGTTTGACCCAAAAATGGCTGAATTTGCTTTGACAAAAGCAGGACGAGTTCCTGGTAATACATACACTAAGCCCTAAACCCAATGAATTTTTAACTCTAATTGGTGAGATGCCAGTGGGTGGAGCTAGGGTTAAGCTAAGAACCTTGTTAGGATAGATTTCTTTTAGCTGGATGTTTTCCATATGTCAGCAACAGAACAGGCATCACAGCATTTTCAACTATATAACCCGAGTGGCAAAGTCCCCGTTGTGAAAATGAGTTCACTTGCATTAAAAGAAGAATAAATTTAGTAATAGAGTCATAGTCCATCAACTTATTGTCTTGTTTTAATAGACATGAGGTAAAAGTATATCATATCAGGTTTTACCGGCAACACATATACGTTAAAAGCAGTAAAAGAGCGCATAAATAATACTACTGTTTTATTTCATGAGAAATTATCAATGGTCAGCATACAACTTCTGTTCTTTCGCTTCAATCTCTATAAATTATTAACTTAACAATACCAGAGATTTGAGATGGTACAAATTAGATTAAGAGAGTAAAATTAAATGAAAGAGACAGCGAATAAACTGATGGTGAAGTTTCTACTCATCAACAGATACCACATCCCGTCATACAGAACTAGATTGAAAAAAAAAACTCCTTCCAATTCACCACCTGCAATGTTGTTTGCCGACATCTTTTGTTGCCTGTTAACTTCGTCTTCAAAGCAATACCGAGATCATCCCAGTCAGCTGCTTTTGTGAAAATATGATTCCCAATCCATGGCTAAATTTTTTTCTTTCACCTGTGTAATTCTTGAAGGGCTAGAACCTTCCCCATAATGTCTGTATTCCCAAAATCACGATCTTGAGCTAGCATTGTTCACTGTCATACATTCAGTCAGTTGTGCTTGGGACTTGTTATCAAGCTTCAGTATCCAACAGAAAAACCGGAGATTCATCTAGTTTCTGGCTACTCCCATCACCACCACACACTTGAATAATGAATTTGATAGTAGAAGTGTCAGAAGGAACTGCCAGGTCATAAACATAAAAAGCTTCCACTCTAGCCACTCCAACATAGGAGTGTCCTCTTGGTTTTCCTTCTGCTTGTTTCTCAACATAAATGTTATATGTTGAGTATGCAGAATCATTCCCATCTTTCAATTTCCAAGCGATCTTAAGACTAAGGTACTTGGAACCCTCAGATCCTGTAGTCCATTGGATGAATTGACCTTGGACAAGCCACAAATCGGAAGGTGGAAAATCTGAATTTTGTCCACAAAATTTCATTGAAATATGACCAAGCACTGCATAGTACTCCGTTGAATTATGAACACGAGAATTATCTTGGCTAGTTTTGGATTTCGGTATCTTTTCATCAAACTCAGGCTTTGACCTGTAGCACACCGCATGTATTTCAGTTAGTCTGCATCCCTTCATTCTGATGCTACTCTCCTCTATAACCCATCCAGGGGCAGTTCCTGGTCTTTCAAGTTGACGTGTCCTAATCACCGTACTAAATTTGCTTGAGAATTGGTTTGAATTCCAGGATACAAGAAGTACAGACTTTTGTTTGTTTAGAGTAGAAATGAAATTAAGAAAAAGGCCTAGTCGAGAATTATTCTCCGATTTCACCTGCATTAGTAGACGTATACCCAGTTTAACTAAATATACATGACAAGTCACAGGCTGGAAAATTCAAAGTTGTAGTATTGTGTATCAGATTGGATACACAGAAAAAAGTAATAAAAGAAAATAATAGGTTGACTCTCAATGTGATTTGCAACTTTAATGCACAGAAGAGATAGCTTACTGAATATACGAAGTGAAGAGGCAAGTCCCCCAAAAGAAGATCTCCTTGAAAGAGCCTTGCAGTGAAATCAGCATTGTCTTCAAGGTTTCCTTTAAATGTGATGTTTCCTCCTCCACTGTAAGATGCTTCCCTGAAACTAACATTTCCAAAATATATTTGAATGAGGAAGAATGTCAATACTGGCATCTTATAAATAATCAAATATACATATGCAGAGTAGTATTTAAGTACTACAGAGATTTGATGACTGAATTAGGACCTAAAAGTTATTATTTCATGAAATACATCAAGAAATGTTTTTTATTTTCCTGTCCTCAGGCGCCTAACTCTGATAACTAAGACAATGCAGAGCAGTATTTAAGTACTACAGAGATTTGATGACTGAATTAGGACCTAACAGTTATTATTTCATGAAATACATCAAGAAATGTTCTTTATTTTCCTGTCCTCAGGCGCCTAACTCTGATAACTAAGACAATCAGAAGTGTTCTAGGGCTAATAAACCTATGTCATGGTTTCCTCACAATGATTTCACAAGTAGGATTGTGCCAACTGCCAAGCATGACAAAATGGAAATCCTTAGCAGGGACGCAACAAACCAGGCCTCTGAATCCTTTAGATAAATTAAGGAAACATGTATATACTCCATTGTCATAGTACAATCTATTGAAATATTAGGAGAATAGTTTGATAGGAAGGCAAACTTACTCAACATGGACCTGAATACCATCTGGAGTTGAATTATCAGTGAACAGAAGCAAAGGCTGCCACACATACAAAGCCCAATGTCAATACTCAATTACTGACTAGTTTTGAAAAGACTTCACATGGTAGCATAAAACAGTACAATTGCATATGTAGTGCCAGAGAAGAAAAGCATATTTATATAACCAATACTAGTATATCAATATCTATCAGTTGCTCCCAGAGCATTAAACAATCAGATTGTGATGTGGATTTAAGAAAATATATCACCAACACTCAACCTCATATATATATCCCTTATTTTGTTTTAAAATATTTTGCAATAGCTAACAGAACAAAGATCTTCAAATATTTCTGTCAACAGCAAGGGAAAAGAACTCCCTTTGAACTGCAGAAACTCGACTCATCAAAAAATCAAAATCAGATGATTATGGCTAGACTTGATGTATGAAGGATTTTAGGATTATATTGTCATGGTCAGATTTTCTTTGAAATCCCCCTAAATTTCGAATTTCATACTTGAATATTATCTTACACAAAGAACTGAAGAAGAGGAACGAAAAAAATAATATTGCAACCGAGTAGAGCGTGACTACGGTAATAAATTTCACAACAAAAAGAATACCTGAAAACTTTGGGAAGAAATGTTACACCAAGAAGCATCTGATACTTCCTCGCCTTCAACAGAAACATGATATCCATGACCCTGTTCAATAACACAAACATTAGCATATAAATTACATGCAATATATATTTAGCTTATGAACTTCATGCTTGTAACATTCTTCAATTCCACTGAAAAGTGAGAACAACACTAAAGAAAGAAAACAAAACAAAACCAGATAATCTGATGGGTAGCATTTGCTGGACAAAGATACTAGATAAGTAGAAATCCTACTCCAACAAAAAAGAAAAAAAAAAAGGACTTGATTAATGTTCTTCACAACAATCTCAATCCATCAAGTAGTCAGTCTAAACATTTAATTGTGGTCAAGTGACTATAATTATTCAGCCAACCCAATTTTTAAGATTCACTAAACCATGCACAGAACCATTTGTTTTGAGGAGCCAAACCTTCTCATGTGCATGCATCAAGGTCATCTCTCATCCTTCGAGGTTTAAATTTGCAGGGCTTTCTTGTAATTGGAGAGAAAAGGCGGATACTGGTAAATCTATTTAACGTAATTCATGCTAGCATAGTTGAAAGGTGTTATATTTTTAAAAAGTTAACCTGATCAAAATTTGAATAGAATGGTAGAACAGTAGGATAATTCTGTGTTATTCCCCAGGATTTTTCCACAAGGGCCCACCAACTGCAAAACACATGAGAATATGTCTTAAAATCAATTCAGATAATCATGAGGAACTATAATATATGCAATATTGATACTTCAGAACATGTCAAAGTTTTTTATGTGAACTAGGGTTGGGTGTTGTAAAGGGTTGGCATTGATGATTAGGGGTACACAGTCAATGTATAAAGTCATAGCGATGATTTCAGGAACGCTTGGTGGATAAGAAAAGAACATTACCGCACCATTATAAATAGTTTCATGAACATAGTTTATATTACTTTCTTTTTCAGCTTAGAGCAAATGAATAGTGAAAATACGCTGATGAAAAAAAAAAAAGATTACATACTTCTAAAATGATGACTCGCGTGCATGAACACGTGTTCTGAGTAGTGCTTGTTGCAGAGAGAGAGAGAGAGAGAGTGTGTGTGTGTGTGCGCGCGTGCATATGTCAGGGTATTGTCTCTATAACTTATGAAAACATGGTAATTAAAGAAGTGGATAAGAAAATAGTAACTAAACAAAAGGAAGAGATAAGTATAAGAATCAATGGAACTAACACATTTGTAATATTTTGCAATAAGGGACAAGTCAATTACTGATTCTGAGCAGTCTGGAAGTTCGGTGGTTGATTAGTCTCATAGATCCATCCAGGAGCAAATATGGCAGCTGACACATCATCATTTTTCAGCAGATCAAGTGCAACACTGGACTGATACAAAGCGTTATTAGAAGTAAACTATTATAATCCACCATTCAATTACTTGAAACAAATACAAAGTTAACTTTGGGAAACAAATAAATACCAGATAAATCACCTAACATCCATTACATGAATTTCTAAAAGCACTAACCATAGAAGCTTGTGTCTCACTTCTTCAAATTATTAAGTACTACACTTAACTACTCAGGCACCATTCATATATACCGGAACTTAAGATGCTCACTGTGAAACATGACTTCAGCCAGTAAACAAATTTAGAACAACATTAAAGGACACTTTTTTTTCCCTTTTATATTACTTTTCGTTCTCTTTTGAAACATTCAGACATGTCACAAAGTACGTACATTCCATTGTCCACCACCGAAAGTGCCCCTTCCAAATACATCAATACCCATATATACATCAAACTTTCTATCACCTGCAACAGCAGCTGATTGCTTCGGATAATTTTGCTGCAAGGTAAGTACATATGTTTATGTGTGTAAGAAATACAGAAACTACAAAATTCAATTTCCATAAGGAAGAAGTGACAAATCATACCTTCCATGTATAGTTCACGAAAATTCCGTCAGATATATCAAAGAATGGTTTATTCTTTTCATTTAGTTGGTCTTGCCAGTTAAGTTTACCGTCAGTTGTAACACTATCATACCTGCATAGTTAATAATAACATCTCAAAACAAACTTCAAATAGCACACTACGACAGGGCGGGGGTGAAGGAAGTCATAAAGACATGACATCTCCTAGCACTAACCATATCACTAAAGATCCAGGGACTGAGGAATGCATTCTCTGGGTTAAGTGGCTGACAAATGCTTTCAAATTAGGAATTTGGCCCAATTCCAATTCAACTTCCATATTGATCTGCAAGCAGCAGTGCTTGTAAGTTATGAAAACTAAAGAACAAGAGTGCAATAGATAGGATTTCCATAACATAAAAATTGTGAAAAAAATAATCTGTTTGCTATTTTCTTGTCATCTCTCTTTCCTCAAACTGTTGAAACTTAAAGCATTAATATTGCAATCTAATGCAGTATTAGAAATTCCTTTATTTTGGGAATGTAACCTAACTTTTTGGTTAAGTTTCTTCTCTTTTTCTTTAACTATGCGTGCCATAATAGCACAAATTTAACTTCACAGAGCAGGTGACCGAGCATTGTGTTTGCATGAAATATACCAAGTGTTTTATCTATACACAACATGTATCTTTCCAAAGAATTCAACCATGCTTCGTACTGCCAAATCACAATTGGCTGCTCAAGAAGTTTAAACTCCAACAGCTATAGAATCCTATTAAACTAGGCAAAGATATATATACTGGAAACAGAACACAGTTATGATGAACTATATACCAGCCATCCATCGAAGCCCAAAGCAACAGCAAGCTCTACCAAGCGCTCAGCATACATCTCCGCAGACTCTTTTGTAGACAGCAATTTGTTGCATATAAGTTTCCCTTCATCCCATTCTGTGATGAAAGTCCCCAACACCTTGGATCCCATATGCAAAACCAACAATTCAGTTCGATCATTCATACCATACACTCTAAAGCAAATCAAGCCAAGCAAGACATAAGCAAATCAAAAACAACACACAACAACATTATCCACAACTGAAAGCCTCAAAAGTCGTTTCTTTACCACAAACTAACAGAAAAATCACACACATTTCTACTAAACACTGAAACCGAAAACTGTTTTCGACAAATGCCATTAGCCAGAATAATGAGTATATACCTTAACACCATGCTTATGAGCCGTGTTAGTCCAACAAGGAGGTGGAAGAGCCACAAGACTATGCGAAAAGTAGATGAAGATATCAATCAAATACCAGTGCCATATCGAATACGCATTCGGATTCGTCCCTCCTTGGACCCACCGATCATCTCCATAGCCGCCAGACATGTCATGGCAGACGAGCAATCTGGGCCGATTGGGCTGACCCGACGGCCCAGATGGGAGAGCCACGGAGGATTTGTTAAAGGGGTAGTGGAAGGAATCGAAGTAGGATCGGGATTCGAGCTCTTCCAGGGTTTTGATCGGGTACGAGATGGGTACGGAGGGCCGGGTCGGGTCGAACGGCGGAGGGGTTGGAGCGGAGGATCGGGGAGAGGTTGGTTGGGACATTTTGAAGAAGAGGAAAAAGGTTCGGACTTTGCGGTGGACTAGTCTGACGGGTTTCAGGAGAGAGGCTAGGGTTTCGCGGCTGATGTAGGCACGAAGAAGACGAACAAGCATAGAAGAAAGAGTAAAGAGAGTGTTGACGACGCTGGTGGGAGTTTTCAAAATGATTTGTGTTTTATGTTGGGTTTTACTGTCTTCAAAAAGGTTTTGGGCCAGAAAAAAAAAAAAAAAAAAAAAAAAAAAAAAAAAAAATCTCGGTTAACCCGATTGTAAACCTACCGTATAAGAAATCAACCATGGCACTCTAATATTAGGATATATGGACAGATATATGAGTGTATCATATATCGACAGATATATAGGAGTATCTGCATATGTTTAAAACCTTGATTTAGAGTTAAAAAGCTTAAAACTTTACTCCTTCCCCAATTTTAGACATCAGTAAATGATTTGAATCTTCAATTTACATAAAATCATCCACTGAATTGGAGTTTCACTGCTCCAAAAAGTCCATGAAGTCTTGGTGTATGATTTTTCTGTTAGTAAAAATGTCACGCTCCGAATTTTGAATAATAAATTCAAATCTAAAACATGAATTAAACCACTTAATCAAATAAACGTCCAGAATTTTTTTCATAAAACAACCACACCTCACACACTCAATAATCCAAAAACCGAATCTTCAAATTTCTTATTACATCACATTCTCACAAACTTAAATTGTAAAGCTCAATGAGCCTAACAGACCTCACAAAAGCAAATGCGATAAATCAATTACTACTACACTAGGCAGCTTGACCACCACCCTGATTCTCCTGACCTGTAGGATTATCCGCTACACCGTTTGAATAGTGTACCGGGATTGCAACAACACAAAACCCGGTAAGCTTTTGAAAGCATGTATGAGTAAATTTAAAGATTGCACAATTTATATTAATAAAGATAATCTCACAAGGTAACTCCAAAATATCCAAAAATATAAAGGAATAAATACTCTCAAGACTCTCTTCTAAAACTCGTACTTATGAGTCACAAGTAACCTCAATGTTACCCTTATAAGACCACTCACATTTGACAAACAGACTAGAGCTCTAACTGATAGCAACCACCAGCCCGGCGTGAGAGCGTGGTGCACGATTATAATGCTATTAGTAACCATCAGCCCGGTACAAGAGCGTGGTTCACTGATAGTATGTCATGGTCACACTCGTGACCTATTGATCTCCACAGATCAAAACAATTTATTATTTCTCAAACAATAAAACTCAACTCCTTTCTCAACATATAAATCACGAAAAATAAACATTTAAACAACAATAGCAACACAATCATGCATATTGTTTTCTCAACACAATTCATCAACAATATATATATTATCACATAATTAATATATATACATAGACATTCTCACAGTAATGCATATTATTATTAATCAATATAATTTACTAAATTCGGTTCTTAAATGAACCTTGTGCGATTTACTCACCTCTAGTCCAGCTACGTCTTCTATCAATCAAATTACAATAATCTAAATGCTCGTCAACTCAAACCGTCAAGTACCTAATCAAGTACGGTCTTTACTTAGCAACGAAACACAAAATAAACTTAAATGATGATCCAACGATCGGATTCTAAAATTATGACGATCCAACGGTCGGATTCTAAAATAAAGACGATCCAACAGTCGGATCAAATTTAAACGATGATCCAAAGGTCAGATCCTCACTGATTGCCTTTGGAAACATCCTATCAAAATTATACGAAAATCCGACGGACGGATCTTCACGAATAGCCTCCCAAATCACTGTTTTACAATTATACGAAGATCCAACAGTCGGATCTTCGCCCGTGACCTCACAAAGTCATCGGGACAGTCATACGCTCAACATATTAAAATTTGAAATAAAACCGATGGTCTGATCTCCGTAAATTGTAAACCGAAGATAAAATGTAAAAACCATAAATAGTAACGTCAAAACGTAAATCCACTATTTATCAACTTTTTCTAAAATAACCTTGTGATATATCAAAACGCTCGCATGGATGAATAGATCATCGTCTAGATAATATAAACTCAAAATATGGTCCAACGCGCTGCCACACGCGGCGATCAGACGACGGTCAACGCGACGGCCAACTCCGGTCAACCAACTCAGATGCAAAAATTGTCAACTACAAACTTCTTCAAAATGAAATTATGAACAACTTTAATACCTGACTTTTTTCGAGACAAGGTCTAGATCTTCCTAGATCGAGCTTTGAAGTTGGATTAATCTCGACCCTCTGATCAGTTTCCAAATTGAATCTCAGCAATCGAAAACTTCAAACGTCGATATTTCACTCCACACTCAAAATCATCGTGCAAGGAGGATATGAGGATGATCAAGAGGACGAGGAGATCACGAAGAGGTGGAGGATCGGCCCATGCAACACCGGCACGGGGGAAATCCGATCGGGTCGGCTTCTCCGTATGGGGTTGCTTTGATCCAGACTTGAGGGCAGCGACTGGGCGAAGGAGCAACACGGGGCGGCTGGGCTTGCGGCGGCGAGCACGGGAGGAGCTGGGTCCGAGGCTGTGGAGGCAGGAGGAGAGAGATGGGGCCGGGTCAAGTCGCATCTGACCCGGCGGGTCTAAGGCTAGGGGGGCTGAAATGCAAAATTTCTCGTCATTAATGAAAAATCATATTTTTCTTGATATTTATACAAAAATTCTAATTTTCAAAAATTCATAACTTATTCATACGAACTCCGAATATTGCGTTCCACATATGCACGAGATCGTATCGATGAGCTCTACGAATTTCATGAAGGAAGTTTTTCCAAATTTCAAACTTAAAAAAAGTCAATTTTCACGACCCCCTAAATAACGTTCGTTTCGAAAATAAAATTCGTTCGAAACCCCTCTCCTCACATAATGACATATGAAGCAAACCCAAAATTCATAATTCATATTATTGAATAAATATTGAATTACATATATTGATTTTAATTAAATTTCGGGTCTTCACAAAAACGGTGTGACTTTTGAAGCTTTCAGTTGTGTAAATGGAGATAATGTTGTTGTGTGTTGTTTTCGATTTGCTCATATCTGCTTGACTTGTTTTGTTTTTGAGTGTATAGTATGAATGATCTTGTTGTAATGGTCTTGGTTTTTGCATATGGGATGTGTTGGGTGTTGTAAAATTTGGGTTTTTTCCCTTGTAAAATTGATTAAAATAGAAAATGAATTTGGTAAAATAAAAGAAAGAAAAGTTAAGATAAAAATAGATAGGCTAATAGATAATATATATATATATATATATATATATAGTAAAACTAAAGTGAGAAAACAAGCCTGGTATGGTGAAGCACGTCAAAAGACGTTGTCCTAAAGCCTTTGTAGCCTCCCTACGTGCAGGTGCTAACGGTCTACAAGACTCCAAGATACGACCCCAATACAAGCAACCAAAGGTCCGCTATGAGGACGTTCACAGTCGGATAGAATCTCCAAGTCACCGAACCGTTGCCCAAAATAATAGTAAAATATTGAAGGTAGTAATCGAAGTGGGTAGCATGTAGATGAGGAGTAGAGATAATCCTTTTGTTGTTAACAACTTGGGGAACATTGTTGCCTTTTATAGGCTCCAATTATCTCATGTAACCTCCATCATAAACACACCATAAAATCAGAAAATTAAATCCCAAAATGAAACTCCTATAACCCCCAAATAATTATAGGATTAAAAGCATAAGTTACAAATTGAAAATTGAAAATCAAATTAAATCAAATTAAAGATTTTAAAATCTTTTAAAATACCAACAATCCCCCCCAAAAGGTTTTAAAATCTTTAAAAGCAAAGAAAATAATATATATACATAGGGGCAACATAATACTATGCAATAGGTGTAGGTGCCTTCCGGGCTTGAACCTACACTTAGTGATAATAGTTTCCATCTGAGGAACTTGAGTGACACAGTTTTGAACTCAGCCCCTTTGATCAAACTTCAACGTATTACACACATAATATTGGTTGAGACTTGGATGCGGGGTAGCGCTGTTTATGGCCATGTGCTCAATCTTGATTTTCATGAGAGTTTTTAGAGAACAGCCCAATTCTCACAGGAGCGGCCTCACGACGACTCTCACTAGGTGAGTTCTCCAAGGGAACATGTGACTTGCACCCCGCGGGAGATTGCCCACCTCGAAACTCATTCAGGGATACTTTAAGTCCCTTCCTAACGTCACATTATATAGCACTCATGTCATAGGGATGAGCGGAGAATATCTCAATATCTCATTTAGGATATCTCTATCATGTAAAATAATGTTTAATGAGTCACGCAGTATGGATTGTTTCTACCCATTGAACTTCCTTCATGGGTTCTCCAATCATAGAAGTTGGGTTACCTCCCTAGGTGACTCGCTTGTGGGCTTAAACCCATCCCCCTCGACAATTCTAGGACTCTGCTCCTAGAAAGACCCTTAGTCAAATGGTCTGCAATATTATTCTCTGACTTTACAAAGTCTAAAGTGACAATGCTCTTTCTAATTAGGCCTTTCACAGATTTATATCTCACATGTATATGTCTGTTCATCTTCTGGTTCGTGTGAAATTTCTTTAGCAAGTCTATCACTGCATTACAATCACAATGTACAGGTATAGCAGATAAGGGTTTTTCCACTAAAGGTATTCCCATCAACAAACTCTTAATCCACTCAGCCTCAGTACAAGTGACATCTAGAGCTATAAGTTCTGATTGTGTGGTGCTTCTAGTGATTATGGTTTGTTTCTTTGATCCCCAAGAAATTGCTCCTCCCCCTAATAAGAATATGTAACCACTAGTAGACTTCACATCCTCATTATCTGTTATCCAATTTTGCATCACTATAACCCTCTACCACATTAGGAAACCCCTTATAGAACAATGAGTAATTAAGTGTACCTCTAAGGTATTTAAAGACTCTCTCCAAAGCATTCCAATGCACCTTACTAGGGTTATGTGTATATCTACTTAGTCTCCCAACTGCATAAGCAATATCTGGCCTAGTCTTATTGGCAATGTAAAGTAAAGAACCTATCATTTGAGAATACTTCAATTGTTAAAAAGGTTCTCCTTGATTTTTCTTCAAGTGGACGTTTGAGTCATAAGGTGTTGACACGGGTTTGACCTCAAAATAATTGAACTTCTTCAACATCTTTTCAATGTTGCTAGATTGACTCAAAAATATACCTTCAGAGGTTCTCTCAATTTTCATTCCTAAAATCACATGGGCTTCTCCCATATCTTTCATGTCAAAGTTCCTAGATAGATATGATTTTACATTATTAACAATCTCCAAATTTGTCCCAAAGATCAATATATCATCAACATATAAACATAAAACCACGTGTTCCCCATTTTCTACTTTGGAGTATAAACATTTGTCATGACTATTGATCTTAAAATCATAATCTAGGATTACTTTGTCAAACTTTTCATGCCATTGTTTAGGAGCTTGCTTAAGGCCATATAAAGACTTAACTAACCTACAGACCTTATGCTCTTGACCTTTAATTATAAATCCCTCAGGTTGCTCCATGTAAATCTCTTCATCTAAATCTCCATTCAAAAATGCGGTCTTCACGTCCATTTGGTGAATGACTAGATTATGTATAGATGCTAAGGCTATTAAAGTCCTAATGGTGGTAATCCTAGTGACAGGTGAATAAGTGTCAAAGTAATCTAAGTCCTTCTTTTGTGTAAACCCCTTAGCTACTAGCCTAGCCTTGTATTTGCCTATACTTCCGTCAGGTTTCAATTTCTTTCTAAACACCCATTTACAACCTATTGCTTTGCTCCCAGGAGGCAAGTTTGTTAACACCCAAGTGTTGTTTTGGATAATAGATTGAAACTCATCACTTATTGCCTCTTTCCAAAAAGGTGCATCTATAGATGAAGTGGCTTCCTGATAAGTTGTGGGTTCTCCTTCTATTGAAAAGGTGTAGAAATCATCTCCAAATTTTTTTTCCACTCTAGCCCTTTTACTCCTTCTAGGATCTAAAGGCTCTGCATTTTCATTTGTGGTTGAACTGGAAGGTTTGTCTCTAATTTGTAATTCCTTTGAAATTCGGGTTTTGAAAGGAAAGATATCTTCAAAGAAAGTAGCGTCTCTAGATTCTATGACAGTGTTGTTTGCAACTTCTTTAACATCAGAGTTGAATATTAAGAACCTATTAGTGTTGCTATTTTTGGCATAACCTAGAAAGATGGTGTCTACGGTCTTGGGACCTATTTTCTTTCTCTTGGGATCTGGTATAAGTACTTTTGCTAAACACCCCCACACTCTAAAGATTTTGAGATTGGGTGACCTTCCTTTCCACAACTCGTAAGGAGTTTTGTCATTTTGTCTCACAGTTATCCTATTAAGTATGAAACAAGCAGTCAACATTGCTTCCCCCCATAAATTCTCAGGTATTCCACTACTAAGGATCATGGAGTTGACCATGTCTAACAAAGTCCTATTTTTCCTCTCCGCTACACCATTAGATTGAGGTGAGTAAGGTGGAGTGACTTCGTGAATAATTCTGTGTTCTTCACAAAAGGTATTAAGATCATTAGAGGTGTACTCTCCACCTCTATCAGACCTAAGTCTTTTGATCTTTTTCTCTAATTGGTTTTCAACTTCACTCTTATATACCTTGAACTTATCAAACACCTCATCTTTTGTTTTGATAAGAAATATATAACAATACTTAGAGTAGTCATCAATAAATGTCACAAAGTATTTGTTTCCACCTCTGGTAGGGGTTCTATTTGAGTCACATACATCACTATGTATGAGTTCTAAAACTTGTGTTTCTCTTTCTACAAGCTTGTTATAGGATAACTTGGGTCGTTTGGCTTGAACACACACTTCACATTTTTGCTTAAAATCTACACTAGACTTTGGTATTAACTCTAACTCCATTAATCTTTTGACTTTGTTCAAACTCACATGTCCTAACCTTCCATGCCACACATCACAAGATTCAACACTAAAAACTTGAGGAGAAATTTTATTCATTTCATGTGCAACATTCAAATTAATTAAACCTTCACAAACGTACCATTTTCCAATAAAAACATTATTCTTTGTAATAATCTATCAGACTCCATTACAATTTTGAAACCTTGTTTCATTAAACATGATGCACTAATAAGATTTCTCCTCACTTCTGGAACATGTCGCACCCCTTTAAGAATTAAGGTCTTCCCAGAAGTCATTTTCAGCTCTATGTCTCCTACTCCATGTACTGGTGCGACAGTGTCATTTCCTAGGGTTACACTTCCTCCACTTGAGTCCTGATAATTTTTAAAAAACCGTTTGTCAAACACACACGTGTACATTTGCTCCAAAATCTCCCACCAATCACTATTGGAGTGCTTAAGATTTATTAAGGGCTTAGAATTATACCTCAAAATATGATCATTTTGATCATCTTGATCTACAAGCATATTTACTTGAGCTTTTGGACCCTTTTGCCCTTTGTTCCATTTGGGTTTTGGCTTGTAGACTTCTGTCTTCTTAAAATGGCAGTCCTTTGCTAAGTGATTGGTCCTCCCACAGACAAAGCATGCTTGCTCTCTCTTGTCATTGGAATTGTTATGGCACCTATTTGGGTGAGAATGGAATTGTGAAGACCCAGATTTTCATACAATAAATTTATGTAATTCAATAATTGTTATATTAATTGAATTGTGATATTTGAGATTATTTGGATTGTCGTGGGTTGAGAAAATTGGTTCCGAATGATTTTATTTTCGAAAACGAACGTTATTTAGGGGGTCGTGAAAATCGACTTTTTATACGTTCAAAATTTAGGAAAACTTCCTTCATGAAAGTTGTAGAGCTCGTCGATACGAGTCCGTGCATATGTGGAACATATTATTCGGAGTTCGTATGAATAAGTTATGAATATTTGAAAATCGGATTTTTTCTATAAATAGTGAAAAAAATCTGAGTTTGTCATTACGGACGAAAAAACTCATTTTTTGCACAAAAGCCCTTCTCTCTCTCTCTCTCTCTCTCTCTCTCTCTCTCTCTCTCTCTCTCTCTCTCTCTCTCTCTCTCTCTCTCTCTCTCGCGACCGTGGCCAAACCCTCGGCCAACCAGGCTTCGACCCGACCTGACGCCGCAGGCCGCCACAAGCCTCCGCTGTCGCCGACCCGGCCCTCCACGCGTGCGCCTCGAGCTACTCGGTCGATCCCCGCCGTCGCCTCACCCAGTCGCCGCCCCTAGGCTTGGATCAGAATCACTTTCCGAAGCTAAAACCCGACCCGGCCGGAAAACCATTTTTCCTGCGGTGCACGGGCCGATCCTCCCCATTTTCGTGACGTGCTCTTCCTTCTGATCATCCCCATATATGGCTTGCATCACGATTTTGAGTGTAGAGTGGTAGATCAAGAGTTGAAGATTTCGACGTCCCTGATTCGATCTGGACACTGATCAGAGGGCCGAGATTAATCCAACTTTATAGCCCGATCTAGGACGATCTAGACCTCATCTCTGAAAAAGTCAGGTATTAAAGTTGTTCACAATTTCATTTTTAAGAAGTTTGTAGTTGACCACTTTTGCATCGGAGGTGGTTGACTGGCGTTGACCGCCGCGTGTGGCGGCGCGTCGGACCGAATTTTGAGTTTTTATTATCTGGACGATGATCTATGCATCCATACGAGCGTTTGAGATATAACTTGGTCATGTTAGAAAAAGTTGATAAATAGTCAATTTCTGTTTTGACGTTACTATTTACGGTTTTACAATTTACCTTCGGTTTGAGATTTACGAAGATCAGACCATCGGTTTTACTTCAAATTTTAATATGATGTTCATATGACTGTCCCGATGACTTTGTGTGGTCACGGGCGAAGATCCAACCGTTGGATCTTCGTATAATTGTAAAATAGTGATTCGGGAGGCAATTAGTGAAGATCCGTTCATCGGATTTTCGTATAATTTTGATAGGATATTTCCAAGGGCAATCCGTGAGGATCTAACCGTTGGATCATCATCTAAATTCAATCCCCCGTCAGATTGTCCTTATTTTAGAATCCGACCGTTGGATTGTCATTATTTTGAAATCCGATCGTTGGATCATCATTTAGGTTTATTTCATGCTTCGTTGCTAAGTAGAGACCGTACTTGATTAGGTACTTGACGGCTTGAGTTGACGAGCATTTGGATTATTGTGAGTTATATTTATTGAAGACGCAGCGGGAATTTCAAGGTGAGTAAAACTCACGTAGTTCATATTACGAACAGAGCGTTTTAAATTTATTTATTTTTGGTAATTGTGTGGAAAATATTTATGGATTAAATATTTGTTTTTAATCATATGGACTTGCTCACTACGGTCCATAGGTAAGTAAAATGAATTTTAATTATACAAATGAAATTCACGATTTTCTTGTGTGAACTATAGATGGTATTAGTGGTCATTCCTGAGTGGATGATTACGTATATATATATATATATATATATATATTTACGTGGAATATATATATCGATTGGTGTGATTTTAATGACGATATGATTGAGATAGAATGATGATTTGGATTATATTCAAATGCTTTAAATTCATGATAATATCATATATGTTGATTGAGTTGATTTAATTATGTGAAAACATACTATTGTACGTATTGTGGATTTAGGGTCAACGTAGTGACTAGTATGGGGTAATCGGACGCTCTAATCCAAGGTGGATGATGAGATACGATAGGTTGAGTATGTACAATTATCGGACGTTCTAAATATGTATATAAGTATACATATTGATGAAATACGATAAAGATGAATATGTCGGATGCCATAACCTAGGCCAGGTGACGGGCTACGATTCAGTTAGAGCTCTAGTTTGTCGAATACCGTATTTTTATAAATACTATGATGGGGTATTGTGGAGGAAGATGTGAGTAAGGGTTGGTGTTGAGTAGTTGATTTATTGTGATTGTTGTTTTTCGTAGTTGTAGAATCGTTGCATGTTGACTTAGGTAGAAATAAATGTGATTAAATTAAGTAACAGTTCTTTCTTTTACTCATACGAGCTTTCATAAGCTTACCGGGTTTTGTATTGTTGCAATCCCGCTTCACTATTCAAATGGTGTACGGATATTCCTGCAGGTCAGGATAACCAGGGAGGTGACCGAGCTGCTTAGGTGTTACAGCAGTTACATTTTATTTCTTGAGCTGTGAGGTGTGTATGCTCATTTAGAGCTTTACAAATTATTGCATATTTTTGTTGTAATAATTAACCGAGACAAATTCGGTTTTGATTTTATTTCGTGTGGTGAGGTTGTTAAGAAAAGAAATTTTCAGGATGATTATTTTGAGTTGTGGTAATTTTCATGTTTCGGATTTTGAATTTTATTCTAAAATTCGAGGCGTGACAGGAACCTATAGTTGAAGTGTCGACGAAAGAAATTTTGGTTTTGGTGGAAGGAATTGTTTCTATTGGTTCTCTTGAAGGAATTCTTTCTACGTTGGAACATATTTCTATTGTTTGAATTCTCCACTAGATTCACCTTAGATTTTCCTTCTTCAATATGTTCCTCTAACCTATGCTTCTCTTCTACCCTAAGATTGTTGAACACTTTGGTTAAGGTCAACTCTCCTTGTTTGTGCCTAAGACTCTTGACAAAGTTTGACCAACTAGGGGGTAGTTTATCTATGAGGCAAGACACTTGAATTCTTCAGTAAACTTGGTTCCCTTTGACTCTACTTTTCTTAAGAGGTCTTTAAACTCATGGATTTGCACACCCATGGTTTTCTCCTCAACCATTTTGTAGCTGTTAAAGGTTGACACAGTAAAAACGGTCTATGCCTGCACTAGTGGTATCACGATAGACATCATAGAGATCATTAGAAAGGGCGCTAAGAATCCTATTATGACAATGATATTCTATTTCATCTTTTGTCATCTTAGGAGTGGTGGATTTTGAGCTTTGTGTTTCACTAGTGGGAGTGGAAATTGTAAGTGTGGTTTTTTTTGAAGGAGTCTCACTAGTTGTATCTTCTAAGGCGGAAACTAGTCCTAAGACGGTTAGCCAATACCTCATTTGTTTTTGCCATCTCCTAAAGTTTTGGCCATCAATTTTTTCAGGTTTCACACTATTGGTTTCTACGGTATCCATTCTAATTCCAACAATCAAAGAGATGCAAATATTTCTGAAAATTCCAATACAAGTCTATTTGAGATTTCCTAACTTAAATCAAGGACTAAACATTTTATAGAAATATATATATATATATATATATATATATATTCAAGCTAACAATAACAATGATATCAATAAAAGCTGATAGTAAATGATTGAATATATATAATACAAAGCAACAGACACAATAATTACTATTTTCTTAACGAATTGTAAATTTGATTGTAGAAAGCAAAACAACCAATTAAGTGAAAAGTAACAGCAATTTTAAAAGGTCTAAAGTGAAGTAGATAGTTGATTAAAATCGGTTAAAAGAAACTTAAAATTACAAAGGCTTTAGATTGTTGTAAAATTTGGGTTTTTTCCCTTGTAAAATTGATTAAAATAGAAAATGAATTTGGTAAAATAAAAGAAAGAAAAGTTAAGATAAAAATAGATAGGCTAATAGATAATATATATATATATATATATATATAGTAAAACTAAAGTGAGAAAACAAGCCTGGTATGGTGAAGCACGTCAAAAGACGCTGTCCTAAAGCCTTTGTAGCCTCCCTACGTGCAGGTGCTGACGGTCTACAAGACTCCAAGATACGACCCCAATAAAAGCAACCAAAGGTCCGCTATGAGCACGTTCACAGTCGGATAGAATCTCCAAGTCACCGAACCGTTGCCCAAAATAATAGTAAAATATTGAGGTAGTAATCGAAGTGGGTAGCATGTAGATGAGGAGTAGAGATAATCCTTTTGTTGTTAACAACTTGGGGAACATTGTTGCCTTTTATAGGCTCCAATTATCTCATGTAACCTCCATCATAAACACACCATAAAATCAGAAAATTAAATCCCAAAATGAAACTCCTATAACCCCCAAATAATTATAGGATTAAAAGCATAAGTTACAAATTGAAAATTGAAAATCAAATTAAATCAAATTAAAGATTTTAAAATCTTTTAAAATACCAACATTGGGGACTTTCATCACAGAATGGGATGAAGGGAAACTTATATGTAACAAATTGCAAATCACATTGAGAGTCAACCTATTATTTTCTTTTATTAGTTTTTTCTGTGTATCCAATCTGATACATAATAGTACAACTTTGAATTTTCCAGCCTGTGACTTGTCATGTATATATAGTTAAACTGGGTATACTTCTACTAATGCAGGTGAAATCGAAGAATAATTCTAGACTAGGCCTTTTTCTTAATTTCGTTTCTACTCTAAACAAAAAAAAAAGAGTCTGTACTTCTTGTATCCTGGAATTCGAACCAATTCTCAAGCAAATTTAGTACGGTGATTAGGACACGTCAACTTGAAAGACCAGGAACTGCCCCTGGATGGGTTATGGAGGAGAGTAGCATCAGAATGAAGGGATGCAGACTAACTGAAATACATGCGGTGTGCTACAGGTCAAAGCCTGAGTTTGATGAAAAGATACCGAAATCCAAAACTAGCCAAGATAATTCTCGTGCTCATAATTCAACGGAGTACTATGCAGTGCTTGGTCATATTTCAATGAAATTTTGTGGACAAAATTCAGATTTTCCACCTTCCGATTCGTGGCTTGTCCAAGGTCAATTCATCCAATGGACTTCAGGATCTGAGGGTTCCAAGTACCTTAGTCTTAAGATCGCTTGGAAATTGAAAGATGGGAATGATTCTGCATACTCAACCTATAACATTTATGTTGAGAAACTAGCAGAAGGAAAACCAAGAGGACACTCCTATGTTGGAGTGGCTAGAGTGGAAGCTTTTAATGTTTATGACCTGGCAGTTCCTGCTGACACTTCTACCATCAGGTTCATTATTCAAATGTGTGGTGGTGATGGGAGTAGCCAGAAACTAGATGACTCTCCGGTTTTTCTGTTGGATACTGAAGCTTGATAACATGTCCCAAGCACAACTGACTGAATGTATGACACTGAACAATGCTAGCTCAAGATTGTGATTTTGGGAATCCAGACATTATGGGGAAGGTTCTAGCCCTTCAAGAATCACAGAGGTGAAGGAAAAAATTTAACCATGGATTGGGAATCATATTTTCACAAAAGCAGCTGACTGGGACGTATAAGAAGCAGAGTGAATGAAATCAATAGCACGCAGGCTTTGATCATATATTACAGTATTTATACAGAGAGTTTGAATCCTATACAAACTAAATCTTATCATGCTTGATACTCAAGCAATAGATACAGAAAGATATAGAGCGTGGATTACCAGCAAGAGCCAAGTTATCAGCAATGGCATTGATTTTGTCTAGAAAATCAGAAATGGACAATTCACCTCGAGTAGTGCGAAGCAATTCACTACGTAACTGGAGAATACGGTTTTGAGATTGCGAGGCATAGCGTTTTTCCAAGGCCAACCAAGTAGAACGAGAAGAAGTAGAGCGGGCGACCAGTTGCGAGGACAGAAGGAGTTAGGGAGCCATTGATCCAACTGAGAATCATTTGATCTTTGAGAATCCATGCTTCATACTCGGGGTTCACAGCATCAATTGCTTTCCCTTTATCATCCTTGAGATGAGCAGGAGGACAAGGAAGAGTGCCGTCAGCGATGCCCATCAGACCACGACTCTTCAGGATGGGAACAATCTGAGCGAGCCAAAGAGGATAGTTATTACGGTCAAGCTTGATGGATAAGAGATTAGTCACGGTGGGAACAGAATTGGAGGAAGATGAATCTGTGGAACTGGAGGTAGCCATGAGGGAGAGCGAGGAGGGGGGGAAAATATATTATAAGGTCGTTTGACGCTTATAGCTCTAATACCATATAAGAAGCAGAGTGAATGAAATCAATAGCACGCAGGCTTTGATCATATATTACAGTATTTATACAGAGAGTTTGAGTCCTATACAAACTAAATCTTATCATGCTTGATACTTAAGCAATAGATACAGAAAGATATAGAACGTGGAGAGCAAGTATAATTATTAAGAACATTCAGGAATATATGCAGATGTGCTTCTTTCCTTATTGTGTTCATTAGGACGATCTCGGGATTGCTTTGTAGATGAAGTTAACAGGAAACATAAGATGTTGGCAAACAACGTACATTGCATGTGGTGAATTGGAAGGAGCTTTTGTTCAATCTAGTTCTGAATGACTGGATGTGGTATCTGTTGATGAGTAGAAACTTCGATCAGCATCAGTTTATTCGTTCTCTTTCGTTTAATTTTATTCTGTTAATCTAATTTATACTCTCTGAGATCTTTGCTATTGTTAAGTTAATAATTATAGAGATTGAAGCAAAAGAACAGATAGTTGTATCACTTGTATGTTGACCATTGATAATTTCTCATGAAATAAAACAGTAGTATTATTATGTGCTCTTATACTGCTTTAACGTATGCGTTGCCTGTAAAACCTTATATGATGTACTTTTACCTCATGTCCGTTAAAACAGAACAGTAAGTTGATGGACTATGAGACTAATATTAATTTTATTTTTTTAACACAACTCATTTTCACTGTGAGGAATTTGCAACTCAGGTTACATAGTTGAAAATGCTGTTATGCCTGTTATGTTGCTGGAAAATGGAAAACATCAAGCTAAAAGAGAGCTATTTGATACTCCTGAGTCCCAATCCTAACTGGGTACTTTGCTTAACCCTAGCTCCACCCAATGACATCTCACAACTTAGAAAGTTAAAATTCCATGGGTTTTAGGGTTTAGTGTATATATTATCAGTTATTGTTATGTCCTGCTTTTGTCAAGCAAATTCAGCCATTTTTGGGTCAAACGGTTCATGGTTCTCCATGTCAAATCTCTGCAGCTATGAATATAAAACTTTCTGAATGAGATTTAAAATATCTAAGTTTCCCAAGAGAACTTGGGGTAGACTGGTTAGGATTTAGGAATGTGGAAATGTTTGTACACTTCAGTTTGTTTTATATAAATAGTAACGGTACCTAGGAACTTAGAATCCATAAACAATGATTTATGACTTTGCTCACCTTAAATATGATAGTCAAGCAAACAGTTTGTTCAAGTTTGATGTTTAAGTACCAAAAGCAAGATTGCAAAATTGTTTTACTTTAGTCTTCATTAGAATCTGGTCAATCCAGAGGGGCTCTTCCAGATGCTCTTAGATGAATAAGCTCATAATACAATGTCCTCACATAAATCACATACAAAATAGAGAGTGGAAAAGAAAAAACACAAAAGTAACAAAGATTGAGGCCCTTTTTAATGATTGAGTTTCTCTTTGCTATTATGAGGAGGCATTCTCTGTGGTTCCAAATGATTAATATATAATGATTTGAATGATCATCCGATTTTTTGGTACCCGAGTAAAGAATAAACTGAATAGAATGCCCCAAAAAGTTGATAATGGAATGACTTGGGCAAAAGAAAAGAAGAAAGATAAAGATAACTAAACAAGGGATTGGTATTTGTATTTTGTAATCCAATCGCATGACCATGACCAATGAATTTTGGAATTATTAACCTCGAGCCCTCAAAAGAGAAATTATAAGGATCCCCGCTATCTGTTCTTGTCTCCATGATAAGCCAAGATCGAGGTTGATAGAAAATAAAGGAAGATCAGACACCTTTTACCTTTGTCTTGCTAGTAAAAGATTTTACTTTTTAGTACCTGCTATTTCGATAAAAATTTCAACTGCAATTTGACTCTGCTAAAAGCTTTTGCTCTGATCCCACTATATGTTTCATGTGCTCGTAGATCTGTTGGCCAACCTATTCTTCTTGCTGAAATTTGTGCACAAGTTGTCATTGACAATTTACAAAGATATAGCTTTCAGGTTTTCTGTATTGCAACAGTTCACGATGTCTAATTTTCCTGACTATTTGAGCACAATCGTTTTCTGACGATACATTCATTCTTATCATATTTATACCTAGTCTGATTACCTTTGAAACTTTCTTTATGTATTGATTTGTTGTAATCTACTAAGGGGGATGTACTGTATTTGGATTTGTGCAGACTTTTTTTAAATGACAGACTTTTTGAAAAGTTCACATATTCTTTAAAAAGTTAATAGATTGTTACTGATTTCTTAAAACTATTGATTTTAGCAACATGTTTTTATTGATTCATAAAAATCTATATACTTTATTATGATTGACTTCTACAGATTTCCTAGAATGTACAAAAAAAAAAAACAAAAAAAAAAAAACAAAACCAATGTAGCCCAAACACAAAACAAGATAATAACTTGTTGCCTTTTCAATGCTCAAGTATCTTCTAATAGAAATTGACTCAATTGAATTATTGTTACTCTGTCTAACTAGTTTGTTCTCATTCCTAATCTCCCAATAACATAAAGATACAATATAGATCACTTGATGTTTATGGTTAATTATTCTCATCAATTTTGTTTTCGCCGATTAACATAAATCATAACAATATTAGTCAATGTCTTGATCTATAATCAATTAATTGAAATTCAATTTGTTCAACCTTTCTTTGAATCATAATATAAATTCAAATCGATGAGAATAATTAATAAGATAAAATTTAGTATGTCATAGCAACACTGTTCAAGGTTTTAGGGGTAGACCACAATATTTGGGTTTTAAGGTTTCATAAATCATTTTTATTGTTATTAGGGTTCGAAGTATCACAATTGAGAAACAAAAAAAAAATCACATTCAACAACTACAATGAACATGTTGGGTATCAAAAAGCGTTGATATCATAAAAGATTAGACAAAAGACAAAAATCAAGAAAGAGAGATGATAAATGACCAACATCTTCGCACGCAGATAGAGGAACTCTAATTGATTTTTTTTTTAAGAGGGAACTTTGATAGACTTTTTCAAATATTTGGTCTAGAGGCTAGAAAATTATTGGAGTTTGATATGTATAATTAACACTACAAAGTCCATGATTATCCATGATTTTCTAATTTCATAAGTATGAATGATATTTTGAATAACTCTGTACTTTTATTCATTTTTAAAAGTCCTAATTGAATACCCTTAGATTTTGGTGGAATTCACGAAGTCTTTAAAAATCCTAATTAAATACCTCAATACTTTCATGGACTCCTAAAAATCCATATTGAATACACCCAGACTTTTAAATTTCATAGATTTTCTTTAAAAGTTCCATTAATTCCATATACAATACACCCCCATTAGTCTTGCTGTCGAAATATTCATTCCGTACCATTAGTTGGTTTCTTTTCTTGTAATCAAGGTTATTTTAAGTTTATATATATATATATATATATGAGTTTAGGAGATGTATAAAATAGATCTTGCTTGATTTGAAGATAAACATCTTCTTTTTTACTCAACTCGACTTAGCGGACTGCTCTGCTAGGGTTTATGGGAGAGCAACACCTTTCCTATACCTGCCGTCGTCGATGGCATCCTTTCTATTAGCTTGTTTGATAGTCCTTGTTCTTTGTTCGCTCTTAGCGCTTCCGTCTTGTGGTGACTGCTTGGTGGTTGATCGAATTGGTGTTGGAAGCAGTGGGGATCCACTTGAATTCTCAAACCTTGGGTTTGGCTGTGTGATCCCAGATTTGGTGTTGGGATCGGGTAAAAGGCTCTCTCTGATTGTGGAGAGTGAGGGCTTTGATGGATCTGGTCTTGGGTGGCCATTTGAATCTAGGCCAAATCAAAAACTGGTTTGGGGATTGCAACGTGTGGAGCTATCTTCTTGTTGTGTCGAGTTTGAACGTGGTCGTCTGACTGGTGTTGGGTTCCAATTTTTCATCTTTGGTGGCTGGTATGGTCTGGATTCCTCTGACGTCAGTGGGAGTGGTGGCTCTTCATGTTACTACGACAGCGTCCTTGCAGGGGTTGAGGTCGTCATGGCAATTGACCTGGGATTTGATGCAGATGCTGCTGGTGATGACAATGACACCGCTGGCAGCATTAGCGGTGGAGATGGAAGTGGTGGGTGTAGCACCATGACAGTTTCTCTCCCTGCTGCTCTCAGAACTTTGATGGATTGGACCTCTTGGGCCTGGAACGGGTTTGTGGGCCTCATCTATGGGCTCATTGGGCTAGGGTTTTACAAGGCTTGGACTACCCCTTTATTGCGTGGTTGGATAGATTAGGCCTCTATGGCCCAAAGTACTGTTTAAATTCTTGTTAGGTAGCAAAGACCAGTGGCTCTGAGGGTTATTTTACTTTTGCTTCGGAGTCATTAGGTTTTTGTTTGAAATAATGGTGCGTGGATTTTCTAAAAGGTGGGTGTACCGGAGGTTGCCTAGGTCTTATGCTTCGGAGTCATTAGGTTTTTGTAAAAACGATTCTTTCTGTCGACCTTATAGAAGTGTTTCGTTTTTGTACTACTTGCTGAATCTATATAATGGGCTGACATTTTTTCATCAAAAAAGAAAAAAATTATATATTTGTGTATTCATCTTAGAGCGAAAGCTAATCATTCTTGTGAACAACTAATGAAAGATTAATTGACTGATTCAAGAAAAACAAACAATAAAAGAGTACAAACTAGTCTCTTTGCATCATATCCTAGAAGTTACTTTTGTTGTAAGAATGGAAGTATGGAACCCTAGGAAAGAAGGAAAATCCCATTTTTATTCAAATTAAATTAGACTACTAATACACAAACTTAAGGCTGGATCTGTCATTCTGTAATGGTGTACTGGAAGGAATCCTAGGACATAGGTACAACAAGAAACAACCACAAGATAAAAAGTTGCACAGAATGGACGGTACAGAAAGGACGGTTTCATGGTATAGATGAAGCAAAGGTTCAAGTTTTTACTTGGGAAATATACTGTTTCCACATTAAACAAGGCTAAAGGGAGGAATCTTCACTACTTGTATTTTGTTTCTTTCCTCAAACTTTTAAAATTATTTCTTTGATTTGACATATAATGTACTGAGACATGAATTTGTACAGAAAAACATATTAAAAATTAGAACTCACAAATATGTCATTCATTCAGCTCCTTTTGTTTTTGTTTTTCGATGACATTCAGCTCCTTTTGTTTTCTTCTCATGAATAACGGAGTTGATAACAATATGCACTTCTGCAACATTTTTTATTTTTTTGATTTTTGATTTTATGGAACTTATTAGTTTTCTTTAAAAAAAAATAGTCCGTACGGTATCTGAAATTTTTGTCTTCATATAAATTTCAGTACCTCACATTATCAATACAGTAAAAGGGTAAATTGATCATTTTATGATCAAAACCGTATTGATATTTTTCAAATGTGATGTACCGAAATTTAAAAGGAGGCAAACTTCAGGCACCGTACATACCATTTTCCCTTTTCTCATAATGGCATCTTCTGGCATGTGAAGAAACACAAAACTGAATGATCAGTATAATGCTAGAAACTCCTTATATTTTTCGTCTTGTTTAGAACTTTATAAATAGGTGAGTTTTGGAAAGTTTAGCAGTATATAAGTGTCTTATTTTTGAAATTTCGTGATATTTATAGAAATATTAGAAATTTTGGCGATATTTATGGAAATATTCGAAATTTTTGCGAAATTCCTGATATATCTCCCGAAATTCCAAGATTATTGTTACCTCTCGCGATATGTGGGTTGGTCAGAAACTAGAAAGTATTTTGACCAAATATTGAAGCTAAATTTTGATGAGGTTGGGGTTCGAACCTAATACCTTGTGAAAACTAACCCTTGTCTTTACCAAATCCAACTAAACTGTATAACATCTAAAGAGGAATTTTTTTTAAAATTTATAGGGTTATGTATCGCTCTTTGAGTTTTTCCATCCATGCTTATAATCTTCTGAGCGAGCTTCTATTCATACCTCCTAAATTGGTGTTTGGACCTCCCCTTCTAAATTTTGCACAAATCTTTCAATTTTGCCGTTTTTTGGTATCCACACAATTTTTTCCAATACAAACTACTAGTCATATCTTTTTTTTCGACACTTACAACTCAGTACGTAGCCATGACTTAACACCATTCACCATGTAAGCTTGGATACTCTTATGAACCTCATATTTCTTAATAAATCGTGCAAGTTACGATATCACAGGAGGACTATTATCAAAATTAGTTTCTCTAAAACCCAAATTAGGCTAGCAACATATATAGTCTACTCTAGCAAAAGAAAAAAAAAACCATAAAGAGAGACCAAGATAACAATTAATGTCAACTCTATGAAGTGAAACAATTAAGCCAAACTAAAATAAACAAAAAGAATAGGCAATAGAAATTGCTTTCGATCATTATTTCCTCGATTCTTCTTCTCTATATTTTTTATCCTTTATTCCATTTTGCAATCTTTAACATTCTATCTTAATCAAAGTTGTCCAATAATACTCATGTATGGCTGTAAGAGAATGAGGGAGGGGGGAGAGAGAAGACAAGGTGCAGATTATTTTTTTTATTTTTTTTTATCTTTCATTTTGTTCATTTTTTAGAAGGGCAAAGTTGGATTTAAAAACTTCCAAAAATTGTTGGATGTCCAAATACCATTTAGGAGGTATGAATAGAACTTCTCATATTCTAATTATCAAATTTGATAACTAGTAAACATTTCTATGTATTTCTATGACCATTATCTACTTCTTTTTCTATTTGTTTGAAGGATGATGTTTATTTTAATATATCTATTTAATTATAAATTATTATTATAATTAATAATTAGCTCTCATAATCTCCTATTTAAGTCATTTTGAGATTTCTCAGGTAGAATTTCATTTCTTCGTCATGTGAGTGTATCTTATTATACTCTAAATTAATATAATCATAATACAATTAAGTTTATCAAATATTTTTTTTAAATACTATAGGTAACTGATCAATTAAATATTTCATGAAAATTCATTAATGATTTCCATATTAGTTTCTAAATTTCCATAATTTTTTTGAAAATTTACTTAGATATAAATTTCCTCAATATTTCCATCAAAATTTCTAATTTTTGGACTATCGACATTTTCTCGATATTCGATATTTTGGTCGTGATTTGTCCTTCTTGCAACAGAACCTAGGTCCATAAAATTCTCGAGTTTGGCTTATTAGGTACCTTTTACAAAGAATATTAAACTGGCACAATAGAAGAGGCAAAGAAAAACTGTTTGACATTGTAGAAGTCTAATAAAAAAGCAAATGTTCAGCTGCAGATTAGAAAAGAAACCCAAAAACTTGTAGATTAGGTGTGGTTTTAATTTACTCATTACAAGAATGTATGTTCCTGGATATTGTTTGAAATGGCCACCGACCCTTTTGGCATGTATGAGATTTTATATCCATGGAAGCTGATCAGAGCTTGTTTAATAAGTGCTTACTCAGGAAGCAATTTACTTCACTCTTGTCACATGCTAGAGTTGACCTAGCTATCATCTCAATTAGGTTCTTACCTATGCTTCCAAGTCACTTCCGATCTGTCTGATTATTATACGAAATTCGTTCGTGGAGAGAGACAAATGCAGACGTGGTTCAGCCCTACTCGACAAAAAATATGGAAGATAGGGTTGAGAGGTTTCAAACCAAAGACTTTATGAAATTGGAGCTAATAAACTCCGAAACTTGAACTTTCAGAGAATTGAGTATAAGAAGAAAGAGAGCATAGTTAAGAGACCATGTCATGTCCAAAGATGCCCTCCCTTTTGAGAGAGTCATGGATTACATTGCTAGAACTTGAAAAGGGAAAGTCCAGATACTGAGGGAGATTGTTGTTGAGGAAATATGTCCTCTCATCGTCTGTGCATGTGTCGATCTGCTGGGAAGGGAGTACCATAGGCTCTTGCTGCATCTGAATGCATAGGATCTCGGCCTGAGCCACAGCAAGTTGCATTTGCAGCTCAGAGACTTGGTTTTGCAGGCAAGAAATGGCCCCAACACACCCGTAAACTGGGTCTCTCACTCTTGCATTAGCTTCATACACTAGACTGCTCACTGCATCTGTTTTCTGGTGAACTGGAAGCTCCTGCACATCATAACCATAAAATAAAAGATTGATTAATTCATTGCACTTTGCACAGCCACACATGTCGCTGTTTAACCAAAATCTCATTTTGAACCCCGATCCTCAAATCGTTGCAATATCAGCTAGCGTAAGTTACCTGTAACATCTTGCTAACATTGCTAGCACCGAAGACTTTGTGCACGATGGCGAACTTGTGGGGGTCATCGGAGGGGAAATAAGGGGCAAAAATGCAGTCTTGGGCGCATCGGCGTCTCAGCAACTTGCAAGAGGCGCACGGTGAAGTTCCATTTCCGCCCATTATTTGGCTTTTGAGAAAGGTTTGGAGAGGTCTGGAGAGGAGAGGATGACTAAGGAAGAGGGACTGTGACGGTTGAGAACGTGAGACTAAAACTGCTTGGAGAAAATGGGAATGGAGAGACGGGGTATTTATAGTACTAGTGTGAGCAAACAACACTAAACTCGTTTATAAAATTAATTAAAGTGAATACCATTTATAAAACATCTGAGATATACGTGGGTATCATTTGAGTTTCTGTAGTTGGACTCTAGTGTTAACTGTGCCAGAACGTATTGCACTGTATCGAACCAATCCGTTTCGTATTTTTTCAAAGTTACGTTTAGGGACGCCTCCTCTTTGGTAGGTGTCTAATAGGGTTGCTTTGCGGCTCCTCGGTACTTTGGCTCTGGGGTGATGGCTTTGGCACTGCGTCGGTGTTTTATAAAGGTGATGGTGATGTGTTTTCTTGTTGTCGCGACCAAGCACAGCTGGTTTCCGGCAATTCTGTGTTTTTATCTTTGGGGATTGTTGTGTCTTCGACTAAAGTCGGGATTGGCAACGAAGCGGTACGGTGGTGGCTTCGGATCTGGATGATTAAGCGTAGGGCTGCACATGGATTGAGTTTGATACATTTTGAGTCCAAACTATTTCTTTATGCATTTTGGACAACCAATCATTAAAAGAAATCAGGTTAATCTGATACAATCCAATCAAATTTAAGATGTTTTGGTTCGGTTGGTTAGGCGTTTGTAACCTATATGATATTAACATGCTATTTATGGAAAAAATTAGAGTAAAGTTCAATCTCAATAATAAAAATTTTGTTAAAAATAAACAAAATCTAAGTTTAAAGTTCAATAATCAAATCTAAAACCAATATTCAAACACCAAAATTTAGAATAGATTCAAAGTGATTTCACTTATTTGATGGCTTACCCATCAATAGTAGCTTAGTATGGTAGTATAAAAGGTTAAAGAATGACAGACTCAGATATGTAATGTGAGAGGATCATAGGAATTGTAGCGATTGTATACTACTATACTAGGGTTCTAGGCCTTTGGGCCTTGGATTCAATATGGTAGTATATTATTCGAGAATAAAGTTACAATTGGAGATTAGAACTTACTTAGAACAAACTGGACTAATGAATATATATTTATTATATATATAAAATTTAAAATTTTCTTCTATTATACTTCAAACATACCGAACGGTTCTGATTCCGCGATTTAAACAAAGAGAAAACAAACCAAACCAATTCATAGATGGTTTGGTTCGATATTGTATAGCTTTCAATTTTTAAAGTTAAATAACTTTAATCAAACCATTTATAGGTCGGTTTTGGTTGGTTTAATAAGTTTGTACTGTGTTTTGCACACTCTTAGTTGAGCATGGTGGATTGGCCACCATCACAGTGATCAAGGATGTCTGTCTTCCACAATGATAGGGATGGTGTAGGGTTTTTTACATCTTTCTTTCAGGTTTACAGTCGGGATTTTAGGATCTGGTGATGGCGACCTAATGCTAAGTCTGTTGTTGGTAGACCAGTAGGAGGTGGTGGCCGGTGATGGCTTTACGACCATGTTCCTAGTTGAAGTTAGGTTAACGACGGCTCCAATTTCTCTTGGTTTGGGTTTTGGGGCGGATGTGGAATGGTGACATTGGTGAGATATAGCAACGATAGAGTCTGATAGTGGTGCTAGCAGCCTTTTCTTCGTTGGCAGAGATAGGTGTAGTACGTTGAAGACAGCGTTCTAGACTGCCAACTGGGGTGGCGGTTTATTCATGAGTATTGGCAACATGCTAGGCTTTTAAGTGCTTTCCTCTGGGTTTTGGGCTAAATCTTCTGGCATTGTAGCCGATACTGCCTTTGGGTCTTGGGATTTATAATAAGCTTTGGGCGCTTTCTATTATTTTTTTGTATATATTTTAATTGAACTTGGGAAGACCCCTTCTGCGTAGGGTGGCCATGGGTTTTTATGAATAAGTTAGGGCTGACTTTGGTGCATAACCCTAACATTGTCTTGGTTACTTCAGTTACTAGAGCTGCATTCTAGGATAATTACATTTAGGTGGCTTCAAAGTAGCCTAACATGGCTTGATATTGTGGCCTGCGAGGGTGAGTCATGATACATTGTTACCTACATTTTCATTTATTAATGACTTGACAACCCTTCCTTTCAGAAGACAAAAAAATTGTGCCACAAGTTTATAGATCACCAAAACCAATATAATTGGGTAACATATCTTCCCAATAGCCAACTAGTCATTGCATGTTTCATAGGTAGGTAAGAGCATCTCTGACATTTTATTTTTTAAGAAAAAATTGAAGGGGAAAAAATCTTTATATTATAGAGATTTACAAGTTTTTTTTTACAGAATTGTCAACTCCTTGCATTGATTAGCGAAATTATACATAATTACTCATCCATGTGGGACTGTCAAAAGAGTTACTACCTAAGTAATTCAACATTTTTAAAGATCATGACGCTCAGCCAAAACTATCCTAAAACATCCATGAGAATCAAAGAGGCACAAATGCTACGGACATTTTTGGCCACATATTCTCAGAGACCCTATGAACTCCTTCCCGCAGTTAAAAATTTACAAGTTAAAAACTCTTATAATTTTGTTGTTTAGTTCCCACAGTTTCTATATGAATATACTATTCACAATTAAATATGGTATCATTCTCTTTAAAACAGGGAAATATTTATGAAAACTATTTGAGCAAAATATGCTTAAAAGAAAAACTTATAGGAAAATTATTGGGGAATTGCTCTAATAAGATATAGTTTAGCATTTCTCTATATTCCCTAGAATTTTCTATTGTTTGTATCTCCTTATTAAGCATTTAGCTTGGATGTCAATATATTTCAATGTTTCACTTCTCATCAAGATTGTTGATCGGCTAGATACTAATTTTCATAGTCATCTTTGTTGTTAGCTTTTAATTTTGTTAATGTTCTTCAGGAGTCATATTGGCATCAGATTTAATCACGTGTCATCCTCAATAATAGTTATTTCAAAAAAATTAATAAAATACAGCTCACAGATAAAAGATGAGTACAGCTATTTTTACTTTTCTTATCTCTATCTACACTCATCCAACCTTATTGAAAAATCCAAATAATCAAACCCTTAACCCAACATTCAAAACCATGACCAACCCTTTTGCTTATGATACGTTATGCACTTATACACTTATATATAGAAATACCAACGTGAATGTAGTTGTACGTGTGTTTTATAGACCAATATTCCTTCTCTGACAACTTTAGAATTTGTTATCAATTGATTTTGCCAGTGCGCAGCCGCGCATGATTGGTGTACCATCATTATTTGAATCAAATATATTCGATGAATCAAATTGGGTTATAGTCGAGTAAAAGCTGCAGCAAGTGAACGAAAACTAGGGAGAGAGAATCTACTTTATTTCTTCTTTTGCCAGCGGATGGGAAGAAAGAAATCCGTTTCGGTGAGTAAAACTGAACCGAAATAGTCAATAGATTTTTGAAAGCAGAAAAACCGAGATTCAAGTAAAGAGGCTCAATTTAAAGAATTGCGGCGAATGTTGTTGCCTGCCATATGCATGCGTGCATGGTTTCCACGTTCTTCATATAAGGGCAAAGGTGGAGTTATAAGCTATTTTGGTTCTGGCTTTTGTGGTGAGTCCTACCCAACCAATCACAATGTATAATCATTTTGACTTATGTGTCAAGACTTTAGCCAAAATGATGAAGGATTGAAAAATGAAAGCCATTTTAGCTTCAGAGGGACTATATGTGGGCCCCAGCTGCACATGGTATTAATTGAACGTAATAGTCAAAGCGTCACAGGGAGTCTAAATCTCTTACTCGCACAAAAAGACAAAATAACGGCGGATGGAAAAGAAACACGCCTTACACGAGCATTAATGGTGGTCGACATAAGGGCCCCACGTGTGACAAAAGCCGTTGGTGGCTTTCAACGATCAAAAAACGAACGGCCTAGGTTTATGTTTTATTAATTTTATTTAAAATGAAATGTCCAGATTAATTAGTTCTAAAATAAAAAAGTAATATATATTTACTGAATCTGACGGTGGAAAAAATGTCATGGATTAAAATCAACGATTAATAATAAAGTAATTGTGTTTCAAACCAAAAAAAAATTGAAAAAATAAAAGAAAATTTTTTTTTTGCCCGTTGGAACAGTAACTTTCACAAATTCTATAAATACGAACCCTCTTCTTCATAATTTTCACTCCAAAACATCTTCAATCTCCTCCAAACCTCGCCATTGTTCTTCATCTAGCTAGCTTTCAATTTTTTTAGAAGATACCTGATCCAAGACAAGAGTGTTGGAAGCCTGTCAAAGATATAGCCTTGTGCGTAGCTGTAGTTACTGTTGGTGAAGATGGTGATAAGGGTACTAGTCAAGAGAAGAAAAAATTGTGGGAGTGTATACATGAAGTGTACGAGACTTGCAAGCCGGCCGAAGGCATGATTAGATTGGGAGGAGGGTGTGACGGTCGTTGGAAAAAATTAGACCGGCATGTCAAGCTCTTAACAAAGCGGCACTTCTTTGAGGAAGTGGTGATAACGCCACCGACGAGGTAATCATCCTTATTCTTGAAGTTTAATTCTTATTTTTTAAATTAGTTTTGCCGTTATTTTAGCATGTTATTTATATTGACTTTTGTATAAATATATAATATCTTCTTATTTATAGGAATTACAAGCTAAGTCAATATATCTTTAATTATCTAAAGAAGAGAAGTATGTGTTTGCGCATTGTTGGTCAATATTAAAGGATGCAAAAAAGTTTAGCAATCATCCGTCCATGAATGTCGGTAACGCAAGTTGTCATACCTCTATCAACTTAGAGTACGACGGCACACCCTCAAGTAACTCCCCAAGCTCTTCAAATGTGCATTCACGCCCCTCAGGTCAAAAAGCTCAGAAGACTGCTAAGAAAAAACACAAGCAATACGAAACAAGTGAACTCTTATTACAAATACAAAGGATTGCAGACCAAGGATAGCGCGATCTCGAATACAGGCTACGCCTCAGGGAGGAGACTAGATTAGCTGAGCAACGAGCGGATGATGCTCGCACAATGATAATGGATTCGTCAATCTTCACAGGAAAAAAAAAGTTATTGGGAGAGGAAGCAAGCACGGATTATTGAGAGGGAGGAACAAGGCTTTAGTGTCGGCGCATTTCATCAACCCTCTTTTTCGCCTGAAGCAACTACACCATATAGTGAATATGACTCTAACTTGGACCTCTACGTACCAGTTCAACAAACTCAGTGGATGGGGAGAAATTAGAAATGTTGTATTGGTTGTACTTTTTTGCTTCTGTTTTTCAATTATGAAATAAAATTTCTGCTTTATTTTATGATGGGTAAAATTCTCATATAGTACCCGAATTATCACGAAATGCACTTTTTGATACATACAAATTTTCAGGGAGTCCTGTGGTACTTGTATTATCCCTCTGTTAGCCCTTATAGTACCTCCGTTCATTATTCCGTTAAAAATGCCTACGCGACGGTCATGTGACACTCATGTGAGTAAAATAGCAAGGGTAAAATAATCTTTTCATTCATATTTAGAATTATAAAATTTAATATATTGAATATCTATAATTAAAAAACATTTTGACACATAAAAAAAATACCTAATTTATTCTTCACTGTTATCAGGATACTTGGGTCAATTAATTTAAGTACTTTTATTTTTGTTTAGTTTTTATTTTATTTTATGAAAATTTAATATATATAGTAATTTTAGAGATAACTTTTTTCTCGAACAATTAATAGCATTAATCAATAGAGATAGTAACTAAATCTAGTTATTCACTAAATTCAATTCTAGGTCTTTCTTTTAACCTAGTCTAAATTGTTTTAATTTAGTTTAATCAAAAATTTGTAAAAGAAATATGAAAAATAGGTGTTTTTAAAAATTTTACTCATACTTTGGTGTTTTTATGATTTTACCCATACTTTAATGGAATAATTGACGGAAGTACTAAAATGGCTAACGAAAGGATAATACAGGTACCATTAGACTCCCTAAAAATTTGTAGGCATCAAAAAATGCATTTCGTGATAGTTCATGTACCATATAAAGATTTTACTCTTTTATGATTAACAAATAAAAACAAAAGCTTGTTCAATCTCACTATTATTCATAACAATAAAGCACATTGCGTTACAAAAGCATAAACATACAAACAATAAAATATAATGTCACGCCCCGAATTTTAAATAATAAATTCAAATCCGAAACATAAATACAACTAAACAAATAACGTCATGATTTTTTTTCATAAACCAACATCTCACAAATCATAGCACGAACCTCGTAGCAAACTATCTCTTGAGTTAATAATTACAATACCAACATAAATAAAATGTTATACTCAAGTGAGTCTATAAAACACACCAAAATAGACCAAGTGCTGGTCACAACCCTGCTGCCCTACTCAACTCGCTCTTCACCATGATTATCCTGACACTGCAGGATTTTCCGCTACATCATTTGAATAGTGTACCGGGATTGCAACAACACAAAACTCGGTAAGCTATCTGAAAGCTCGTGTGAGCAAATAAGAAAAGAACGGTTGATTTATTATATCACAAATTTTTTAACTCAAGTAAAACAATCCAAACACACACAACCACATTCATTCTCAATTTCACAACTATTCCAAGTAACGTCTCAACACTCGACCATTCTCAACCACCAATTCGTGTCCACGATCACGAGTAACCCAACTCGCTGATTTCATGTCATACGATGGCAGACAAACTAGAGCTTTAACTAAATCGTAATGTGTCACCTTTGCCAAGGTTCACCCTTACGAAATAGTCACTACGCTACCTACGGTGGCATCGAACATTTAAAGGTTCTTCATACCTAAATGTTATCACAATTCTCACATCTAAGCGACAATTACAATATCGATCGTAATTCCATAACCATCACGTGTTTTAAATCATAATCTAAAACATTCACCATCATTATTCGTTCACTCAAAGTCATTTAACATAATAAATCATGACAATTCAATCTTTCATTCAAGCATATGACGAAATCATCAAAAATCCGCATATCTCAATGTCACACCATTCCGTATAAAATCACGTAAATATATATATATATATATATATATACACACACGTAATCATCCACGCAGGAATGATCACTAATACCAACTATAGTTCAGACAATGTAAAATCACGACATTCATTTTATATATGCTTTAAAACTCATTTCTTAAAACCATTTTCTCACACATAACAAATAAATTGTGCAATAAGGAAATTTAGTTCGTAAATGAACCATATGAGATTTACTCACCTCTAATCCCGCTGCGTCTTCTCAACAGCTCAAAATACCGTTCACAATGGTCCGTCAACTCAAATCCGTCAATCACCTAACCAAATACGATAATTAACTTAGCGTACAATTCAAAAACACACTTATATGAAGATCTAACGGTCGGATCTTCACCTATGACCACACAAGGTCATCGGGACAGTCCTACGATCATTATATCAAAACTACAAGTCTATCGGACGGTCCAATCTTCACATATCACAAATTGAACGATCGAAATCAATCGAAATCGTAAAATTCATAACTAATTCATACAATATCCAAAATTCACATGCTATATATCAAAATGATCGTATCGACATGTAGAATCTAAGAATGAGCAGAAACTACTCTTGGGACCCCTGGAGGTGGCTTAAAAAGGCCACCGAAATTTATAGCAGAGCAGCCGTCGACCACCACCAATGGTGTCGGGGTCCGGCTGCTCCCTTCGTTTTATCATTTTGAAAAACTTTTATAACTAGCACAAATTGAGAAAACAAGTGGAAGTGATCGAAAATACCAAAAATAGTCGTTTCGGCTGGAATTTCTGCAGTTTCTGATAGCTGCTCTGTTCACTGTGAAAACGTTTGCTTCGGGTCCTGTCCTTCTGGCTGCGTGTTCTACTCCTTGATATGAGTTCAACAAGCTAAAGAACTCGAGTTTTGGTGGCCAAAGCTAGGAGAAATTTTGGTTGGAACTCAACTCGGCCAAGCATGGATAACTCGTTCTTACCGCCGCTACCGGCCGTGCCATGGCACAAGGCTGTCACTGGCAGCTGCGCAAGACTGAGACGAAGCCGTAGGAATTGGTTTGGAGTCGTTTGGTGGCCGGATGAGGGAGAAATCGATCGGTGAACCCTTGCCCTGTTTTTCGGCCAACGGAAGAGGAGAGAGAGAGAGAGATGAATAGTGTTTTAACAGTTTCCAAAATTGGATATTTATGTTATTTTGGGATATTCCCCGAAATAGTAACCTATATAAACCCGAAATTGAAACTTTTCCAAATGCGATAACTTCTTCATATGAACTTCGATTCTTGTGTTCCGCATATGCACGAACTCGTATCGACGAGCTTTATGACTTTCGTGAAGAAAGTTTTCCCAAATTCGTTACATATAAAAAGTCAATTTTAGTAAACCCTAAATAACGTTAAATTTTGAAGCTAAATTCATTCAAAACCAAATTTCTCATACAACGACGTTCAAATCTCACCCACAATTCATGATTCATATAATTGAACAAATATTGAATTACATGAATTAATCGGGTGAAAATTCGGGGCTTCACCTAAAACCACACAACATTATAAAGCATAAACACACAAACAATTAAACCACACTATGGCTACATTGCCAATTGTTGAAAGCGTGAAAATGCAATCTCTTCATCTGCAGTTCCGCTCTGCTTGCAGCTTCATGTTCCAGAGGGGTGATTAACCAAATCGCCTTGAAGGACTCTATGCACAATTGGGCATCTAACTCCCTGGTAACGGGTCATGAGCTCCTCAAGTTCAGGAGGGTTGCACTCAACTTCATGATCATCCTCATATCTCTCATATATTTTTGCTTTCATTGGTTTGATAGGGATATCATCAGGGGCAAAAGGCTACTCTTCATCTTCTTAGCGCTCATCATTGACAATCATGTTGTGTAAAATAATGCAGATCACCATGATGTATTGGAGATCCTCTCTATCCCATACACTTCGAATGAGAGAAACGTTGCAAGCATTTTCGGAATTTGATTATGATATAAATGACCATAAAAAATTGGATTTTCTTTTTTAACATTATGTGAGACGTCACCACTAAAATCTGTGTAATTATTTAAGTCGTGAAGTATTTGAATCCGGGGTAGAATATGTGTAATTATTTACGTCGTGACATTTTTAAATCGGGTTAAAAACAATCCGTTCCAAATATAATCATAGGGTAGCGGATTGAAAGTTTCGTCTAAAGGAATGGTACAACTTGAGATTCTTTTTCTTCAAAGACAAATTATACAATAACTTAAATTACAAGAAAAAAAGCCTAAGAAACTTTCTTAAGAGGGTAATGATCGTGTTCATCTTCCTCAAAAACCTGAAAATTCTCACCAAAACTAGTTTAATCAACTTTTATCAAGCACCTACTAAAGTTTTCCATATAATAATCTCCCCAAATAGTTCTTCAATTCATTCCACACAGACCCTTCATAAACCCCAACAAATTAAACTCCCACCCATACAAAATTTACATGCACAAAATGAAGTTTCCCCCATTCTCTTCTTCCTTCTCCGTTTTGCGTAAAGCTCGCCTCTCTCCCTACCTCTTCACCATCCTCGCCTTCATTCTCTTCGTCGCCGTCCTCTACGGCGAGGACCTCATGTGCATTTTCAGCAAGCAGCTCGAACCCGACGCCGCCTTCTCCAACCAACTCGTCGTGAAACACAGTGAGTCAACTCATCGAGTTCAGCTGAAGATTTTCCGACTCCAGAAACAGTGGTTTCGGTGGTTTAACCAGGGACATAGCTACAGCAAAGGCTGTATGGGCTACAGCCCAACCCTTATTTAGTCCAAAATACCTTCAAGTAGGGATAGATATGTAATAGCCCAGCAAAAAAAAAAATATTTGTTTGGAGATGTTGTAGATGATGTGTAGGTACTTTTCATGTAGCTTTTTCTTTTTCCTCTTCACTTTGGCTCTCCCCCCTTCCCTTTTGGCTTAATGAAGTATTTTGTAGAACAATATAGACGTTCAACTTATGGGCACCATTCCCACTTCTCATTCTCTGAGATATTTTACTACTTACAAATGCAAGTATATTCGCCAATTATAGTCCCCCATGTTTTACCATTCTTTATTTCTTTCTGAATACTTTATGTTTTCATTTTCTCAAGATCATTTATATCAAATGGTGGTTCTTTTTATACTCCCTACTTTTTGGGTGTTTAGATGAATTTTTTATGACTGTTGTGTATATAGATTTAAGTGTTCTTGTTTTGTGGTTTATTATGCACTGATTTTGACTTCAAATCGGAGACATTGATATTATGCAGGTTTGACTATAGAGACATCAAAAAATTGCCACAATAAATTTAGCCCACCTCATTTTCGAATCCTAGCTATGTCCCTGGGTTTAACTGACTTGGGTTGTTTTGTTTTTGGGCCTAGGGAAGATCAAGAGGCAGAAGCTACCGTTCTACATTGGGAAGACTGATTCGGAGTGCGACATCTTCACCGGAAGATGGGTTTGGGACGAGTCGAATCGGCCGCGTTACGAGGAATCAGAGTGTTCGTACATCCAGCCACAACTGACTTGCCAGGAACACGGACGACCGGATAAAGACTACCAGAAATGGCGGTGGCAGCCGGACGGTTGTGATCTTCCCAGGTCAGTAGTAAAGCGTTTTCTAGATCTCAGAGATCAGCCAAATCCAAACGCGTTTAATGTAGAAACGCATTTTTAAGAAAGTTGGAGTCTTTTTGGTTGAAGACTCAGACTTTCCTGTTGTTTCTTCACACCGACAAAACCAAAGACTAGAGATTTGTTGGGCTTCCAGTGTTAGTGTCTTCCTTGGTTCATTAAACGACAGCGGTTTTTTGCTTTGTCGTTAACATGCCAGAGCGGTTTTTCCAACCCGAACCTGTTGGGAGGCCGGCCAACCGGCAAGTCGTGGGTAGAGGGACACGTGTCCTTTTTGCACGATCTCTGCTAGTACAAGTCAAATATGTGAGCTGCATTTATGTCCTCAAAGAGAGGCTAGGGTTTCGCGGCTGATGTAGGCACGAAGAAGACGAAGAAGCATAGATTCTGACTTTTAGATTGTGGAGCGTGTTGACGACGCTGGTGGGAATTTTCAAAATGATTAGTGTTTTTTATATTGGGTTTTACTGTCTTTAAAAAAAGTCACTTCTTTTTCTGGAAAAAAAAAAAAAAAACTCCATACTTTAACCTTATTGTAAACCTACTGCGTTTAAGAAATCAACCATCACATATATCGACACTCTAATATTAGGATATATCGACAGATATATGGGTGTGTCTGTAGATGTTTAGAACCTTGCTTTGAGGCTAAAAAGTAAAAAGCTTAAAACTTTACTGTTTCCCCAGTTTTAGGCATCAATAAATGATTTGGATCTTCATTTTACATAGAATCATCCACTGAATCGGAGTTTCACCCCTCCAAAAGTCCACGAAGTCTTGGTGTGGTTTATTTTCATCATGGGTATCTGTAGATGTTTAGAACTTTGATTTGAAGTTAAAAAGTAAAAAGCTTAAAAATTTACTGTTTCCCCAATTTTAGGCATCGGTAAAAGATTTGGATCTTCATTTTACATAGAATCATCCACTAAATCAGAGTTTCACTGCTCCAAAAAGTCCACGAAGTCTTGGTGTGGTTTATTTTCATCATGTTATTTTTACCTGACAACGAAGGCAGTAAGAGGAAGGCAAATACAAAGATACTTGGAAAACTACCGTCAAGAGGCAAGTAAATACAAAGGTAAGAGTACAGTAGGAGCACAAAAATGTATGGCACTGTTTCATTGACGGAAAACTATCAACTGTTGACACGTGTGTATTCTCTGTTTTTGCTTGAAAAATTGAAAAATTGTAACAAGACCAAATCTATTTCGAAGAATACAAAACTAAACTAGCAAATTAAACTAAATAGGAAACAGGTGTTGAAATTTCGACTCATATACAGACCCTCAACCATAACTAGAACTCTGGCAGGAGCAGAAGCTCATTGAATCTATCACCTAGGAAGTTGCCTCCCCACATTTTTGTTGCATCTGTGTGTTCTCTCTCCAAAAAAAGCTAGGTGATGGCTGCATCCGTAAAAATACAAGTCCCAATCCATGGCTAAATACTTTTCCTTTCACTTCACTAATGCCTGGATTCCCAAAATTACATTCTGTAGAATATGACATCAACTTCATAGTAAGTCCTCAGTTCCTGTCAACTTCGCAAACTCAGTTTCATCGATAGTCCCCTTTTTCAGCTTTTTCAGCAGGCGATATTCTCTCGTCAACTCATCTGCATCTTCAACCGTCTGGGCAGCACGTCTTTGTTTAGCTGTTTTCTTCTTCATCTCATTAGCTTTAGCACTTGGGTATTTTTTGGTTTTCTCAGGTTTAGGTTCTTGCTTTTTTGCCACTTTCTTTGCTAGCAGATTCTTCCTTCTTTGCTTCTCACGAGATTTGTCCCTATATTTTCAACTTTTTCTTTAGTAATGGCTGATTATGGAAAATGTGCAACCTATCTCTTTTTCAGAGTATATACAAAGCAAGCATGAAAGTAAACAATACTGCATGTCAAAACAAACCACTGTTCATTCTAACATGAACAAATTTGGGAGCAATAGGTCCTACAAGAAACACACTAATCATTTTCATTTACCCTTTGATTAATTTTCAGTTCTGATTGATAATACAAGTTTATTCAGTTCAATTTCAGTAAAAAAAAGCACACGTTTTACCAGACATGTATCACCCAGCCTTAAAAAATATCCAAAAGGTCAAACCTATTTACGAAAGATGGAAGAACGAAAGACACGGTGTCCTCTTAAACTAAGAGGACTAAAATTTATTTCATTAGCACCTCAAGTTCCATCCAAACTGTAAAACATAGGAGAGAGTTCTTACTTATATTTGATCTCCTCCAAGTTGATGTCTGCAACAGGGGTGAAACCCTCCGTGGAAAGTGTGTTGTGCTTTACCTCAGGCATTGCAGGGAGCTGTAGAAGTCCAAATCCCATGCCCAACTTCCCAATTTCAAGTTCTTTCCACCTGCACCAAAAAACTCAAATCAGAAATGGAAAAATGTTTATTCCAAAGTGTATCACCTCTTGTTTTGGGTGGGCAGCCTGAAGTATGACACAATGTGCATATAGTCACCTGAAAATGTAGGCGCAATGGTGTTCTTTATATGCACGGATGTAAGAAACAAAAGCCCTCATGCCCTTTTCCATGATATCACGGTCTTTTTTTGCAGCAGATCGTATCTGAAGCAAAATTTTAAGACGACGTCAGTTCAATTACTCAACTCAAACAATATAGATAAGGAACAGATATTTTGGACCATATACTTCAAAAGAGGGGAGACCACCACAAAACTAAGCTCCATAATTGCAAGACAACAGCATGATCAATAATATATGATAATCTCAATATACTGCTTTAGTGTATAGAGTTAAGAACCCATTATAAAACCCATGCTAGAATAATCCCCCAAAATTGTCAATCAACATTCAATGAGCACAATGAAACCTTTCTAACAGGTGCAAAGAAGTGATAAATCATGTAAATTCCTTTTCTTTTCTTTCTTTTTCCAGTGTAAAAGGTACCATAAACGACGCTTACCTGAGGAACAACATCAGCGACATCATCCGGACATATCCTTTCTTGAAGAGGAACTCTTCTTATCCGCAGGAATTCCACATAAGCTTCCTCCTACGATAGTCCAAATCCAATAAGCACCTCATATATGGTAAACAACAACCAAAAGCCAAAGAGTCAAAACAGAGCCGTATAAAGTGCTACAACTAAACCTTTGGTAACAGGAAAACAATTGCACTTCCTTGTCTACCCATACGTGCTGTTCTGCCAACTCTATGCACGAAAACATTTGGATCTTGAGGTGTATCATACTGCAAACCAAGAAATATGTAAGTATACTATTTAGATCTGAAAATGGAGGTGTATCTAGGTGCAATTTGTTAACAAGCTACCTGCACTATACAGTCAACACCCGGAATGTCAAGTCCACGGGCTGCAACATCAGTGCATAGAAGGATGCCACTTGAGAGAGATGTAAATGAGGCTAGAGCTTTGTCCCTTGCGATCTAGAACGTATTAGAACAAAGAATGATGAGTTAATGAAACACTGATTTAGAAACAGTGTCCAAGTCTGTAGGTCAGCCATGCTTTTACCTGTTTCATCTTCCCATGGAGAGCAATCAGATTGAAATCCTTCAACGGAGCAAGGCATGGAAGAACAACTCCCCAGTAGTCAACACAAGCACAAGTCATGAAGTACCTAGAGAGAGAGAGAGAGAGAGAGAGAGAGAGAGAGAGAGAGAGAGAGAGAGAGAGAGAGAGAGAGAGAGAGAGAGAGAGAGAGAGAAATCACTTTCCATGTAGAACACTTTCACCTCTAAATGAGTTGATCCCTCCAGTAGCATTAACACATACTAATTTCGCGTCACTTACACTATGGTCTTATGAGACTTATTCTTAACAAGGATATCCACAAGCTGCGACGGCTTCTTGTCTGCCTCACACTCCATATACTGTAACAGAGCAAGGGCGTTAAAAGCAAAACAAATAAACTAACAAGGAAATGAGACATCAGGAACACATTTTTCTTGAAATTAAGTTAAAGAGCATGCCTCAATGGCAAGGCCAGAAGGTGTTTTGGACGACGCAGATTGCTGTGACAACGCTGAATCCTTATTTGATTTTGATTCCGCCCGTACTTCAACCCTCACAGGATTCCTCAACCCCGCCCTGGCCAGCTCTTCAACTGCCTCAGTCTGTGTAGCTGAAAAAAGACCAGTTCTTCGAAGCTTTGGCACGCGAGATATAATATCAGTCAGCTGCTTTTGGAATCCCATATCCAACAGCCTATCCGCCTCATCTAAGATCAAAATCTGCAACAGTATAAATCTCACCCTATCAGCCTAAAGTCCTAAACTAACTATAACTCCACTCAAATCACACTAAACACAATGCCAATCAATTCAATCAAAATTCCACATAATTTCGGCTACAAATGCACACCTCAAAGTTGCGCAAATCCAAGCTATCCATGCGTTCCATAATGTCATACAATCTACCTGGTGTGCCAATCAGCAAATTGGCTCCCTCCTCCTGTATTAGCTTCATGTCTGCTTTCACTTGCCCTCCCCCAACCAAAAGCACACACTTGAAATTCGGCAATGTCGAAATGAAGGGCTTCGCCACGTTGTAAATTTGCGACGACAGCTCTCTCGTCGGAGATATAATCATCCCCATAACCTAACGCAGTACACAAAGAAAGCTTCAATCTTTGAATTTTGAACACTGTGTAAGGTTAAAGAAATAGAGCTTTGAGTTTGAATCAGACCTGGTGAGGTTTGGGGTTGGTGGACGCGCGGCGGAGGATCTCGACGAGTGGGACGACGAAGGCGAGGGTTTTGCCGGAGCCGGTGGCGGCGTCGACGGCGACGTCCTTGTAGCTGCATAGCAAGGGGATTGTGGCGGCTTGAACCGGCGTGCAGAAGTCGAAGCCGCCTTCGGTTAGGGCTTGGAGGACCGGTTCGGAGAGCGGAGGCTTGAGGTCGGAGAAGCGCGTGTTGCTTAACGCGCTGTTGGGGTAGGGGGAGGCGGTGTCCATTAGTGGCTCTGCTGTTTTCTTCGCGCCGTTTGGGATTGTTCAGGTAATCGGGTTTTTCTAGGGGTTTATCAGTTTTCTACTAAACGACATGGCGTTATAAACCGAGCCGAGCCGAATAATCAATCACTGAAACTCAGCAAAACTCGACTCAGCTTCATTAAACTGTTGTCACGTGGTGATTTGGATCATTGAAATTAATTGAAAACAAATTAATTAAGGAATTATTTTTTTTAATTTAAATTTAGCTCATCATGATTATATTATTGTAGAACAAATGCAAAATAGGGTTTTGTTTCACTGTTATCAGCAACTATAGATAACAGTGTAAATATATTATAATTTATGAACCGAATATATAAGGTTTGTTCATAAGATCTACCATCCAAACGTATGAATTCAAGTTAAATTAATTTTTCATGCTGACTTGATCTATTATTTTTAAGAACATGAGATTGTAAGTTTTATTTTTTATGTCGGTGAGTTGTGATTTATTGGTTGGCTAACCTAACTAATACTATAGAGGTCATATGTTTAAATATCACAGATATCAAAATCGGGTGGGAGTTACATTATCGTCCGGAATCTAAAAAAAAAAAAAAAAAAGGTTTCACTCTTCATATTAAATTTAATATTGAGTTCAAACTCGACCCAAAACTAAAGACGAGCTTAACTCAAGCCGTGTCGTGCCCTACTCCTAGTCGTCCTAAACGACACGCCATGTGCATTGAAACGGGCCTTGGCGAATGTCGGTTTTGACACTCCCAGTCTCTCCCCCAATGCACACGGACCACTTCATCTCCAGTCCATACCCAACATGCATTGCCGCAACAAAAACCAGACAACACTGATGAGATTTTAATCCACTGGTGTGAGCTTGGCGGCCAAGTATGGTGTTCCGAGGCGATTCTCTAAAATGGGTTGTAGTCGCCCTGACGATTCTGCACCGAGTTGACCCGCTCTCTGCCAACTGCCATTTCAGTTTTGTTGACGATTACAAGCTCTACGACTTCAGTTTGGATACTCCCATGCCCTTGTACCCTCACGGAGTTCGAAGCGAAGATGGGTACTCTCCCTTCTAATTCTGCAATTATTTTGATTCCTGTTTCAGTTTCTATTTTGAGCTCTTGATATTTTGATTGGCAATGCATTTTTATGTTCCGATTTATTTACCTACAATTCAGTTTAGTTTTGGGAAGCCTGCAACAGTGATAGTTATATCACATGTATGGAAACATTATGATTTAACGGGTGGTATGGCTTTGTTGCATTTTGAGTTATAAACAGGAGTGCTGTTTTAGTCATATACAGTAAAGGCAAAATGTGTTGTTTAGTGGTATTTGGATACACTTGTGTTCGTTGGTGAATGCCGTCGGCTTCTAATATAAGTGAGCCTTTTGTTTTCCTTGGCTTTCACTACTGCAGGTTCTACAAGGTCGTAGGAAATAAGACTCTGATCTGGTTTCAGGTTCGCTCTATCAGGTCACACCTTTGTTTTTCAACTGATCTTTCTTTCTTATGACCACAATCATGTTGTTAAGATGCATTTAAGTATAACTTCTTACTCGTAAAGTAAAAGTGAATGAGATAGTCTGTTGTTTTGGATTACTGAACATGAACCATTGTCTTTTATCATTAGTGGTTAAAAAGAGACTCAAGATACTGTAGACTGTAGAGTTAAGTTCAAACACTGTGACTAGGTCTATCCTTTGTTCTTAAGCTGAAAAGAGATTAATGTTTAACTATGGTCTTTATACAAGCAGTTATAGGCTTTATTATTTACTGCAACTAGATTCATTATTGAGTTTCTCTTCTTTGATTGTGTGGACCAGCTTTGCGATGGAATGATTTTCAATCACGACCCACCTAGATGTGTTGATTGCTCGGTAGATTTCTCAACTTCTATGCTATTACTCTCTCTATTTTAATAGAGAAGGCAATGATAATGTTGAAATTTTGAAATGCTTGCAATTATTTACTTGGTGGGAATAGTATTTCCTCATATTTTGACCTGTAATGGAGCTGTTCATGCTCTCTCTCTCTCTCTCTCTCTCTCTCTCTCTCTCTCTCTCTCTCTCTCTCACACACACACACACACACACACACTCACTCACCTGAACTAGAGGATGAATTCTTACCATAACAAGGTGTGCGATTGAGAAGAATAAATATAGATGTTAATCATGTCATTGCTATTGCATCGAGGGCCTAGGAGCATAGAAGACTTTAATAGACTATTAGTTTGAATGAATATGAAGAATGATCATTTGCATTCTTTTATTCTTGTACTGAATCTACTGATATTGCTTTCTACGAATTTGACGTCGATAGTTATATTCACATAGAAACCCTTGATCACGGTTGCATTTAGGTAGGGTAGCCTTTTGCTTCAATTTCACTTAGATGGAAAAAGATCGTAGTTTTACCTCCAACACAAATTATTATAAAATATCTTGTTCATTTGATTATCTTATTGAGCATTGCAGGATTGTGGTGGCCCATCACACTGTGGCATGGGTTGTAGTTCTCTTGCAGCAAAAAACGAAGGAGGTATATATATTCTCTGACGTTTCATATGATTAATGTTGTATCTGTGTTTATAAAGGAATGTTAACCCATTACAGACTCTCTAACTTTGCTGGCATTGCTGCTCTTTTTTAAATTGCTAACAAAGCATGATCATGACGGGCCTTTCTCATCTAGTTTTGACCACAACTATTCTTTGTTAGAATTCTGTATATTCCTCTAAAAGAAATTCTGTTGTGACTACAGGGTACGATGTTTGCACTACAATTGGGCATGCCTCGAGCATGGACATTAACATAATTGGTGAATTTTCTTTTATTTATTTTTTCATCATCTTCCTAAGATTCCAAATTGCATGATAGTGATTACTGTAACTCAAATATGACATTGTACAAGATATGTTTGGATATGCATGCTTTTTTTCCTTCGTGAATAATTCTGGAAGATTAATCATTTTCTTCTTGTCCCAATATGCAGATAAGAACAATCCTCACATTGGTGTCATTGTTAAGATGTCAAGTAATGGCCTAAAGGAAAACTGTTCACTCTCTGTGTCTGTAATTTGTGATCCTAATGGAGTTCAGGCAAGACTTTGTACCTAATAATGACTGTAGGTTGAAAAAATTTCTTACATGCCTGGTTCATGGTCTAGTTTCTAATCTTTCTATTTTGCAGGGACCATATTCGCTGGAGAAAACAGGGACATGTAACTATGTAAGTGCCTCGATGCTTATTGTTTAATATTATATAAGATTGGGTTTAAAAATCATACTAGTCCAATTTGGTGACAAAAGCAATGTTGGTTCCTGCATGTGTCGGGACTTCAACTGATGCAGAATCTATGGCCATAAGCCCATAACTAATGCACAGCGATTTTTCTATTAGTTGACTGTTTAAGGCTTCTGGTTATTGTCTTATTGATTTATCTTAACATTAACCGAAGTACATGTATTTTGATGAGTTGTCCATGAGAGTAAGGAAATATTCTCCATATTGCATGAACTTTAGACCATATATCTCTAGCAGGTGGTGAAAGGCTTGTGATTTATGAAAGCAATAGTGTTTTATAGTAATAATGTACTTCAAAATGTCTGTGTCATGAAGCTTTGGAAATGCGTAGTGATCATATGCTTGATTCATATAGTTTTTCGTCTCATAATCTTCTCTATCCAACAGGCTACAGTGCTAAAGCATCCTTCTGGCTGTGCCAAGATTGTACATGTTAGTGGCAGAGGATGGGGCTGGTTTGCCACCTTTCTAATCATGTAAGATTCACTTATTTTCTGGCAAGTTGCTACCTTAGAAATGATATTTTTTTGTGCTTAATTCTTAGAGTTCTTTTTCGCCATCTTAATTGACTTATAATTGAATTATTTTCAGAGTCTTGTGCCTTTTTGGAGCGTATCTATTGGCTGGTGCAGTTTATCGATATTACAGTCTTGGAGTTCGTGGAATAGATGTATGTCTTCTAACTCAATTTGATCTGCTTCTTCCATGTATATGTCTGAAATTGTTTTATACATACCTTCATTTATTTGCTGTTAATTGCCATGAGATGGAGTTTTAGTTTTCATCTAATCCATGCAAGGGAGAGCTGATTATGTCAATGAGTCAGGTAAAACGGTGATCACAGATTAGGCATAGTTAACATGATGGTGGATCAACCAGTGAATAAGCCATGACAGGATATGTTAATGGAAAGAGAATCAAACCATATTATCCGTAGGGCCAGTGTATCCAATAGGGTCTTGAGCCACATATGCCCATCTCATGCTGGGTTCAAACTGTACATCCATTATCTTACTTTTAGCAAATATGAGATTGCAGTGTACTGTTTAGCAAATTATGATTTCCTGTCTAGCATCTATTCAGTCCGATTCCAAAACTGATTATGACATGTTACATCACATTGCAGTAGAGGAAATGATATTACTGTTAGTCTGGGAAAGCATCCATCATTTTGGTTGGTGTAAGTCCTTGTCATTAAATTCTGATGTGTTGTTCCTTTTTGTTTCAGATTATACCAAATCTGGACTTTTGGACTGGCTTACCTCAGCAAGCACAGGTATTCTATTATGTAAACTGTTTTCTCTTGCCCCTTGTTCTGTACTTCATTGCTGTCTCACGGACATAAACTCCTATGCAATTAGTGTGCCTTTTCATTCTCAAGCATTCTAGTTTAACGACTGACCACTTCTTTCCTTTTGATTCCAGAGTGTGTCTTCTTCTTTATTGCACAAATTTAGGGGGTCTTCTCAAGGTCATCGAACTTCCTATTCTCCTGTCAACTTCTGAGCGAGCATAAAGATTTTTGTTCTAGGTTAAGCTAGTGAAGTTCATTTTATCTGTACTTTGCCATCAACATTCAGCAAACAAGAGGAAATTGTTATGCACACAATGGCCTAGTCAAAGCTACCACTTAAGCCTACAGCACCATAGTGTAAAAGGTGCTCTTGCCATCTCACTTAAGTGTTCCGCTTTCTCTTTTTTCTTTTTCTTTTTTCCTGAAGGAGACCTCATCAATGGGGTGGAATAGATGCTCATTTTGGATTTATTGTTTACACACAGATTTTAATATCATAAATGAAATTGAGTAATGAAAACTATAAGATTTTGAGAATCATGCAGTATCTTGGTTGGTTACATGTTTTGCATTGTATGACTAGAACTTCAGTGTGGAGTGAGCAGATTTTCTTCTTTGTCTTATTTATTGTTGGTTAGTATTCAGCTTATTACTGTTTTTTGAATTGATGGAATCTGATTCACATGATTAGAAAGATGAAGATACTGGACGGCTCTACGTTCATAGTGGACATTCTAGATTTATGTTTTCACCAAATTTTGATTGGATTTTGGACTAATGTACCAAAACCATAATCTGGATACCTTGATATGTATTATTCATCCAATTATGTGGCTGGCTGTTGTCACAGCTGAGCAGTTAGGTTAGGGTGGTGATTTAGTGGGGGAGGGTGTTTGATTGTCTCCTAGTAGGAACATATGCATATGCATGTAGATGAATGCTTCAGGGAGATCTCCTGGATTGGCTGGAATAGTTGTGGTTTGGTAGATACAGAAAAAAGTTCCTATTAGAGTGCCTGTTAGTATAGTGTGATTTTGGATATCCTAACTAGCATTAAACACCTCTGGGTTATAAAAGCATAATTCACTGGTTCCTATAAACAGATTATATTTTCTTTCTTCATTCTATTTTCCAAAATGAAATAGTAATGAATTGAAACTATACAAGGCTTACCTGATCTGCAAGTATTTTCTTACTGATTGGGATGTTGCTGGCGAACCAAGCATCAGCAAGTGCAGCACTGCTGGTTAGGTGTCAGAAGGTATAAGATCACGAGTGATGATTCTTTGCCCGAACTGTTAGATGAATGAAGTATGTGCATCCTCATCTTCTTTGCGTCATGGTGATTATCTGATTTTGAATACTCTGCGCACTCTGGCTTTTCAATCTCAGGTATGTAATATTACATTGTCAACTTTTATAATGTGTCTTATGAAGATTACAGAAACTTTTCTTTTCTTTTCTTTTTCTCAGATTTGCTGGGGAAGGAAAAGGGGGAGGGGTTGTTAATGGTGGAGAGCATTAATGTTTCTTAGTTGGCCAGTGGGAAAGAATACTAATGTTTAAGAGTAATTATTGTGAGCTTTTCTGGCATGAAGATGATCCAACTTCATAATTTTGTGTCAAGCCATGCATTTGTTTTTCACCTAGCATTAATACTATGAAATTGTTTATGCTGTGATCTTATATCTGTGGTGAGATATGAGTCTTAGTGTGGTCCGTGTTAAACGTTTAATCTGGACCGCAAACTTTGGAGCCAGTGAACATCCAGACATGTGAGTCACCACAATCTCTATTCACACATCTGAGCTGTTGAACCAATGCTTTGAGCTCTAGAGTTGACCGTTTGCTTGTTATAATTCACCGTGGTTCGACCATTAGTTTCTGGGATTGCATGTAATAAGTTAATTCTTTCTAGTGTAAACCCACTTTGAGCTCAGGATCGATCACGCTCTCACAGTCTCACCCCTATCCTAATAGCACTTGAATGAGAGTTCTTGTGTTAAGAGTTGATGGATGAGTAGAGGAACTTGGTGCTCCCCTAAATTATGTGGTTAGTTTCCCTAAATTATTGTAGTTATTGAAGCATCTAACAAGGATTAAATTATTATTTAGTTGGACAATAATGGATTAGTTAAGTGAATTTGGTTGATGGGTCACTATTGTTTGTTCTGATTGTCAGCTAAGCACATCTGCGTCATTGTTGTATACTAGCATTGCAGTCCTTGGGTAATTATCGGTCGATGGCAACTGCTATGAGGCTGAGATGTTACCCAATTTTTGACCAACCTTTACCTAAACTAAACCGCCTCTATGATTATATATCATACTTAATCTTTGCTTCCTCTCTCACCTCTTTCCCTTTCCCTTTTGTTGGTTTCATGATAAGGAAGTGCAGACCGAGAATGATTTGCAATGCTTCACTTACCTTCGAAGCCAAGCCACATTTATAGCCCTTCCCCATTCTCATGTATCATTTTCACTCACTTTTCATTACCTACTTCTTCTTTCTAAGAAATTAGTTTCTTTTTGGACCAAACGTGGCAGTTGGATAGATGAATGTCCAAACACAAAAGAACCTGAGATCGATGCAACTTGTATATATATATGCTCATCTGTTTTTACTCTAAGCGAAATTTTACCAACAATCTGCTTTCAATCGTCCTCTCAGATTTCATCAATTTCCTCATATGTTCGAAACAATTCATTTTTGCATATAACCTTCAAATTTGATCATGAGATTTTTCAAATGAGAGAAACGTTGCAAGTATTTTTGGAATACACAATCATAAGAACCTTAAAAAATTTGAAAAAAAAAATCTTAGCAAAATTATGTGAGATATAACCAGTAAAATATGTGTAATTATTTAGGTCGTGATGTATTTAAATTGGGGTAGAAGATGTGTAATAATTTAGGTCGTGACGTTTTTGAATCGAGTTAGAAACCATCCGTTCCAAAAATAATCATAGGGTCACGGATCTGAAAATTTCAACTAAAGCATTGTTTCACCTTGAGATTCTTTTTCTTCAAAGACAAATTATACAAAACTTAAATTACAAGAAAAACAAAAGGCCTAAGAGGTAATGATCGTCTCCGTCTTCCTGAAAAAAAAAAACCCAGCTAAAGTTTTACGCTTGCCACCAACATTAGTTTAAATGTTTAATCAGCCTTTATCAAAGACCCTCTAAAGTTTTCCATAAAATAATCTCCTTCCCAAATATTTCTTCCATTCATTCCACACATATAGACCATGAAGCTTTGAGCTTCATAAACCCCATACAAATTAAGGTCACATTCATACAAAATTCTATTTCTACATGCACAAAATGAAGTCACCCCCATTCTCTTCCTCTTCTTCCTGCTCCGTTCTGCGTAAAGCTCGCCTCTCTCCCTACCTCTTCACCCTCCTCGCCTTCATTCTCTTCGTCGCCGTCCTATACGGCGAGGACCTCACGTGCATTTTCAGCCAGCAACTCGAACCCGCCGCCGCCTTCTCCAACCAACTCGTCTTCAAACCCGGTGAGTCAACTCACCGAGTTCAGCTGAAGATTTTCCGACCCCAGAAACAGCGGTTTCAGTGGTTTAACTGACTTGGGTTGTTTGTTTTTGGGCCTAGGGAAGATCAAGAGGCAGAAGCTGCCGTTCTCCATCGGGAAGACTGATCCGGAGTGCGACATCTTCACCGGAAGATGGGTTTGGGACGAGTCGAATCGACCGCTTTACGAGGAATCGGAGTGTCCGTACATCCAGCCACAGCTGACTTGCCAAGAACACGGACGGCCGGATAAGGACTACCAGAAATGGCGGTGGCAGCCGGACGGCTGTGATCTTCCCAGGTCAGTAGTAAAGCTTTTTCTAGATCTCAGAGATTAGCCAAATCCAAACGCGTTTAATGTAGAAACGCATTTTTAAGAAAGTTGGAGTCTTTTTGGTTAAAGTCTCGGACTTTCCTGTTGTTTCTTCACACCGACAAAACCAAAGACTAGAGATTTGTTGGGTTCCTGTGTTAGTGTCTTCCTTGGTTCATGAAACGGCAGCGTTTTCGCTTTGTCGTTTACATGCCATTGATGCCATAGCGGTTTTTGCAACCCGAACCGGCTGGGAGGCCGGCCGGCCGGCATTCGTGGATACGGGGCCACGTGTCCTTTTTGCACGATCTCTGCTAGTACAAGTCAAATGTGTGAGCTACATTTATGTTCTGGAAGGGAGGAATCATCAATCATGTACCTATGCTACATCTGTCCTTGTGCGGGACAAGTTATAAAATAGCCCCTTTAAATATTTGATTTTATGTTTTGTGCCCATAATTTTTGGGATTTTTGAATGGGTCCATACTACATGTGCATTTTGGCATTAGGGATTTTGATATAACATATGGGGTCCTTGACATACATGATGTATATAGTTAATATACGTAGTTACGTATGAATATAATTCTGACATTTTGATTTGAAACTATGTGTAATTGCCTGTGTATAATACGCTCATGTTCTGATTACAAATTTCGTGTTTTTCCACTCTTTGGAAGGTTTATGAAAAACACATGGGATTATTTTTGGATTTTTTTTTTATATCTAGTAGTAATTTACATTATTATTAAGAGAAGAGGCTTTGTTAGCCAAAACTGAAAATTTTGACAGATTTAACCCTGAAAAATTAAAAAACTTTTAGAATAAATTAAATTACAAGGATAAATAGGATAATTATAAAATAGATTTGTATTAAGAAAAATTAAAAAGAAATGATTCCATAATCCTACTTTTCTCTCCCACTATTTTCTCTCTGCAATAACTACCACTGAATCTATTTTTTCTGCAATAACTACCCACTTTTCTATTTATTTATTTTGTTAACAACGAAAAAATTTCGTACACATGCAGAACATGTGATTGTAGACTAGTGTAGTATAATAAAAGTGTTATCTATACTATTATTAAGAGAAGATGCTTTGTTAGCCAAAATTGAAAATTTTAACAAATCTAACCCTGAAAGATTAAAAAACTTTGAGAATAAATTAAATTACAAGGATAAATAAGACAATTATAAAATAGATTTGTATTAAGAAAAATTAAAAAGAAATGATTCTATAATCCCACTATTTTCTTTCTGTAATAACTACCACTAAATCTATATTTTCTGCAATAACTACCTATTTTTCTATTTTATTTTTTTTGTTAACAACGAGTACACATGCAGAACATGTGATTGCAGACTAGTGTAGTATAATAAAAGTGTTATGTGCAAATTTACTATCTAGGACGTTTGATTCTTATGTTCAAATAACTCTTCATATGTTAAAAGCTTGTACCAAATTTTACAGCTTCAATGCTACTTTAATGCTGGAGACCCTACGAGGGAAGCGGATGATGTTTGTGGGAGATTCTCTGAACAGGGGTCAGTATGTTTCTATGATTTGTCTTCTCCACTCCCTTATTCCCGATGAAGCCAAATCCATGGAAACCTTCGACTCAGATTCACGAACTGTTTTCACAGCCAAGGTGACATTTCACTGGATTTTTATTTTCTGCTTACTCATTACTGGTCATTTGTACATTCACATCGATCTTACTTGATTGATTTTTCATCACAAACTTCAGGATTACAATGCCACAATTGAGTTCTATTGGGCGCCATTTCTTCTTGAGTCGAACTCAGATAATGCTGTCAACCATAGGATATCGGATAGGCTTGTCAGGAAAGGGTCCATGAATTACCATGGCAAACACTGGAAGGGGGTTGATGTATTGGTGTTCAATACCTATCTGTGGTGGATGACCGGCCAGAAATTTAAGATCTTGTATATTCTTTACTCCTTCCTTCAAATTATTAAAAAATAATAACATTAAGGAAATTCGTAAACTATCTCTATAATCAACAAATGTCTAATAGCTTGAGTTTTATTTTTTTCAGGCAAGGTTCTTTCGAAGATGAGGTGAAGGATATTGTGGAGGTGCCAACCACAGAGGCTTATCGTATGGTAATGAAAAGTATGCTAAGATGGGTGCGGAGGAACATGGACCGCAATAAGACAAGGGTCTTTTTCACTAGCATGTCACCTTCCCATGGAAAGTGAGTCAAATTACCATGATTTTTTTTAACCTCTATATTTATTCTCATTCTTGCAAGTGCATACACATTGTTTGCCAAGTTGTGGTGATCACTTGGTAAATTCAATGTAAAGTAAATTTTCTTAGAATGGAAAGTTGTAGTTGAAGTTTGTAGAAAGGTGGAGGCCTAATATTTGAAGTGCTTTGGCAGGAGTATTGACTGGGGAGGTGAACCAAACGGGAACTGTTACAATCAAACTAGTTTGATCGAAGATCCAGACTATTGGGGTTCAGATTCCCGGAAAAATATAATGGAGGTAATAGGAGAAGAATTCAGGAAGTCAAAGGTGCCCATTTCATTCCTCAACATCACCCAGCTCTCGAGTTATCGCAAAGATGCACACACGTCTATCTACAAGAAGCAGTGGAATCCATTGACACCACAGCAATTAGCAAACCCTGTTAGCTATGCAGATTGTGTTCATTGGTGTTTGCCTGGTCTGCAGGATACTTGGAATGAGCTTCTCTTTGCCAAAATGTTCTATCCTTGATCCTTGTAAAAGAAAAGAAAGGAGAAAAAAGAAAAAGGAAACATTGCAATAGAATGGTTAAAATTAACCATATAACATGTGATTGGGAAAACAAAGAGAAGCTGTGTAAATTTGATAGTGATTTTCATGGGAAAAAAAGGTTGGGGATGGCCATAGGAGGAAACTGATTGATGTATTTTGACGATCGTATATGAAATGAAATTTTTTGCTAAATGTGATTAAGGCCTTTGAAGTTCTTTTGTGATTCTTGTGAAGATGACCTCTGAACTTTGCACATCATCATCCATCAGACAGTACCCTCAAAAGAATTTTCTTTTCTGTTTCAGCCTAATCTGGTAGTTTATTTAGTGATTGCACAAATAGAAAGTTTGGTGCTAATTTGACTAGAAATTTTTCCTGATGAAAATCGAACAAACATCAAGATCAAAGTCGAATATGTATTCATTCAACATCTATGAAAATTGAAAAGTATCGGGTCGGTTGTCCTCTCCACATCCAATTACAAACCAAGTCCTTCAAATTCAGTCGTAAATTCACCGGAAAACAACATTTCAGTCATAAACCTTAAACCCCAGGATAACCTCCTCCCAGTCGATACATTTCATGCAAAATATGAAGCCACCACCACTATTGTCTTCTCCTCCTCCTCTTTCACTATTCACCTTTCTCAGTTTCGTTCTCTTCTTGTTCTTGGCCATACCTTCAGGACCGTATGTACAACTTCACCCCACAGCTCCAACTCGGCCTCGGCAGCTTCGACCTCCGTGGACTCATCAGCACAACGTACTGGTGATCAGTATTACTCAAACCAAATAATTCAACCCAGTCAAATTTTTTTCTTTCATGAAGTGACATACAAACGAGAATTGTTTTACGTTAAACTGAGTTGGGTTTTTTTGTGTGTTTTAGGGTTAGATAGGATCAGGAGGGAGAAGCCTCCATTGGCTAAGACTATGGAGGAAGAACGGTGTGACATTTCCAAAGGTTTGGGACGAGTTGACTCGGCCGCATTACCAAGAATCGGAGTGTCCATACATTCAGCCACAGTTGACTTGCCGAGAGCATGGACGGCCGGGCAAGGACAACCAGCAATGGAGATGGCAGCCTTACGGCTGTGATCTTCCCAGGTCAGTTTACCATCCATGCATGACGCCTTTTTCTGTAGTTTCATTCATATAACTCTGTCTAATTTATTTCAAAAAAAAAAAAATTACTATGTCTTATTTCATTTGGGCCGACGAAGTTTGCCCCAAAAAGTTAAACTCAATCCAAACAAGAATCCTTACGCTTCAAAATGATTGGGCCGGTTTTTTTGTTTCGTCGGTGAGAGTAGCTTAAGGTACAAGACAGTTTCAATAAAAATGGGCTTTGGAATAGAAAATGTGTGTTTGTGCTAACATGCTAATTCTTGTGAACGGCCGCAACTTGGGCTTCTTAAACATAGCTATTAGAAGGTGTTAAAGTTTGGGGAACTGAAAGATTTTGAAGGGTTTTTTGGTTCTATTTTACTGTTTCTTATTGTCACATAAAAAGATATATAAAAGGATTAGATAAAAATGCTATCGGTTGTAGATAAATTAAGGGATGGATTCTTACGGAATTATGGCATATTTCCTAGCACTCACGTATAATCTAAAAATTAAAAATGAAAAAATTGCAATTCTTTACCAAAACCTGTGGAATTATGCTCTTGATGCTGGATTAATTGGGTAACATGAGAGCAATATCAACCTTGTCACAAATTTTTTTTACACAGATTCAATGCCTCTTTGATGCTTGAGACTCTACAAGGGAAACGGATATGTTCGTCAAAGATTCTCTAAACCGGGGTCAGTATGTTTCCCTGGTTTGTCAGTCGTCTTTGTCTTCTCCACTCCCTCATCCCCGACGATGGGTCCATGGAAACTTTCAGCTCAGACTCACGAAATGTTTTCACAGCCAAGGTCGCATTTCATGTACTCTCAGTTTACTTCATGTCAAGGGTGTACATTCAGAGTTTATTAAGTTCTCACTTTTCTTAATTTCTTCGTAATGTTTATAGGATTACAATTAATGCAACGATTGAGTTCTACTGGCCAGGCAACATTTCTGCTTAAATCAAACTCACACAATGCTCTCCACCATAGGGTATCCCATAGGATTGTAAGGAAAGGTTCAATCAATAAGCATGGAAAACATTGGAAGAATGTTGATATGTTGGTGTTTAACACTTGCATACGGTGGATGACCAGCTTGAAGTTTATAATTTTCTATATATATACATTCTAACTTTCTCATACTAAACGATATATCCATATTTCTTTTCTCTATTTAATTACCTATTCCTCGTACTATATACATGGCTTACTAACAAAATTCTCAGGCTAGGATCCTTTGATGATGAGGTGAAAAATATTGCGGAGGTGCCAATCACAGAGGCTTATCGTATGGCCATGAAAAGTTTAATAAGATGGGTGGAGATTGGAGAAGAATATGGATCCTAAGAAAGCGAGTGAAATCCTTTTATCCCTACATAGATGTGGGCAAAAAGCCTTGCTGTTATCATCAACAAAATGGTACCGGAGAAGGTGGAGATGGACTCCAACTTGCATGAGGTGGCATCCTAGCTCAATGTAGCTCAGATACCGCTTGGTCGGAAATAACTAATTCCCTGCAAATAATTAGCATTATGTCATATAAAGTGTAATCATATTATATAGGAAAGTGTTTACTCCCTATTTTACAAATCACACTGTTTTACTTTTTTAATTGAAATTCTTATATAAAGATAAAATTAAGTTATTCAAAAAATATATAGATAGTGGATTGTAAAATGAAGAATATAAATTTCATTCCTATATTATATATTATATAATGTTTTGTTAGCTTTTTTATATGAAAATTAGCCCTTTTTATACACGTGCAACTTGTATGTTGAGCTATACCACCCAATGAAGATTTCTGGATGTTACCTCTAAAGTGAAAACTTTACAGTGAATTTGAATGTGTGATTACATCCTACAACGAAATTGAATAAAACATTTGAACTTGAGTTTTATTTGCTAGCTAATGTTTGAGTTTTTTTTATATATTTTTTTTGGCAGGATTGTGGATTGGGGAGGTGAACCAGGAGGCAACTGTTACAAACAAATAAGTTTGATTGAAGATCCAAACTATTGGGGTTCAGACTTCAGAGTCCCATACATATATAATGGAGCTAATAAGAGAGGCATTCAGCAAATCAAAGGTGCCAATTACAGTTCTGAACATCACCAAACTCTCAAGCTATCGCAGAGACGCAAGTCCAGAGCAGTTGGCAAACCCTACCAACTATGCAGATTGTGTGTATTGGTGCTTGCGCGGCTTCAAGATACTTGGAATGAGCTTCTTGCAAAACTTTTCTATCCTTGATTGATTCTACTAAAAAATGGTGTGTGCGTAGCAAAGGGTAGGGAAATTTGTTGTTGTCTTATAGTTGAAATATTATATATATGAAAATTCTGTTCGATGTTGAAGATGATTGCTTGGGTTGTGATATATAGTGGCAAAGATGCATGTACACTACCCATATTATATTCAAATTTCATTTAAAACTAAATCTCTACTAGCTAGGCTGCTAGGGTTCCTTCACCTTGCTCTATGTCCTGACACTTTCAATAGTAGCTGCACGTCACAAATGATATTCAATTATCCATTTCTGATTTGCCTACGAGATTGAATATCTATGGTTCCAGTTCAAGGGGTAAGAGAGGGTTAAATAGAACGCGCCCCACGCGCGAGAGAAAAAAGAAAAAACAAAAGGAGAGTTTTCTGTCCCTTCCGTACACCGGTGGCTCCCCAGCCGTTGCGTTATGGTCCGGGAGGGGAGTATGGTTTTCTGCATAGTGATGGAGGTCCATGGCAACGGTGTGGCTCTAGGTTGGTGGATGGGTTGTCGGCTCCGGGTGTAGTCGGATCGATCTCGATTTGCTATCCTAGTTCATGGATGTTTTGCGGCCGTGGTGCAGTGACTGATCTTAGGGCTCTAGCGGTGATCTCTTTCTCCACCGTCCCTGCGTGTTGGGCTGTGGCTGTCCTGATCTAGATGCGGTGGTGTCGATCCCGGAATGGACCTGTCTGATCTCGTTTTTGGATTTGTGGGGGTTGTATGCCTAGTGCTGGGGTGGTTTTTGTGGCGTGTCAAGGAGGGGCTGCGGCGAAGGGGTTCAGCGTGGAGCTGTTTTGACACGTGACGATGGCCTAGTGGCGTTGGCGTTTGCTGGCGGTTGGTGGATCTACTAGTTGTGCTTGGCCATGGCTGGGAGTGGTGGTCTTTGGGCTGGGCCTGGTTTCTTGGGCCGATCTGTTGTTTTTCTTTGTATACTATTATTTAGTTCTGTTGTTGCTGGTTTTCTTGGTGTTTATTTTGGTGTTAAATGTCCCCCATCATGTGAGCGAGGGTTTAGGTTAAATTCCTCCTCTTGTGAGTGAGGGCTTGTTTGTTTTCTTGGTTTGTGGCGGTGCTGTTTGTCTGATGATCAAACGGGATAGTGAATCACCCTTACACGTGGTTCTGGTTGTTTTGGAACGCTGTGTCCGAACGGGTGCAAACAGTTCATCTTTTTGTTGGTTGCGGGGTGGTATCGTTATACTTAGGACTGGTTAAAGGTTATTTTGGTTTGGGGTTGAGTTTGTTTAGCTCATGTAAGTCCCGCCTGTTTGCACTCAAGGAAGTGTTTGGGATATGAGTAGTGATTGGACGTCTAATGTGTATGGAATCTATGAGGCTATGCTGGATCATTCCCGTTATACTAATATCTTATTGGATTAATAAAATTGTCTTTTATCAAAAAAAAAAAACGAGATTGAATATCTATAAATAATTAAATTTTTTATCGAAGTTTAATTTTTAAGCAACATCTAAACTAGTTTTAATATTTGAAATTTAAATTGATACTCTATACTTTCTTTCATATGTTGTTAATATGAATTAACTGATATATTTACAAATACCAATATTTAGAAATTTGGTTAAGAGTGACTCATTCCTTCCCCGTTTAGATATTTTGTTCTCAGGCCAATCGATTCCTGGCCTTGTCCCTTGTATGCATTTTGTCACTCCTTCTAATTACTATAACAAGTAAACAAATGAACTAGTAGATCTACTGGTTAATAATTTAATAAGGAAAATAATTTTCTTTTGTGAATTATACATGACAAATTGAATTGATCTGTAAAGAAGAATGACTCGTTATAAGTAAGGAGCTAAACATGGTTTGACAGGACCTGCCCCGAATTTCACCCTGAAATCCGAGGTGGCCCTGTGGGGCCCACCTTAGGAATAACTCTACCAAAAATTCAGCAGAGTCACCCCTAAAATAGACTACCCAAAAACCTATAAATAACACATTCACACTTCTAATAAACCATCCTTATTCTTCTGGAGCCACCCTGCTCCCCAAGTCACAACAACTCCACAATTTACAACAATTATGGAGAAAATCCGACAATCGGATTCACGATTAACATTAATCGAAATCCAAATCTTTAGAAATTTATAACCGATTCAAAACTCCACCAATCCTCACCAAACTTCATATACAAGTTCTAGGATAATTATAGGATTTAACTAGCCAGAAATTGGAATTAAAAAGTTACCCTAGCCACCGCTACGGCCGCCCACAGTGGCGGCACCGCCACCAAAGTCACCAGCTCCAATGGCCACCAAATTTTGGCAGCAGCACCTTCTCAACACACCCAATAATTCTCTCAACTATGACCAAGTCAGAAAATGAGTAGAAGTACCTCAACAATTAAGGAGAAGTTTGTACCCGAATCGTGAATAGTAACCCGAAATTTCAAATCTTCAATTCCTCCTCTACACTGCAAATCGTGGCTCAAGGCTAGGGGGGAAATGATCCTTGGCAAAAACCCGACCTTCGACGCTGGTTTGGTGGCCGGAAATGGCTGGAATCGCCGGAAATCGACGAAACACCCAATCTGCTACAGTGAACTTCAAAGCTTAAATCCGAGTTCCACGGGCGGAGCCACCGCAAAATACCACCACAGGCGCCTAGAGGGAGAGGAGGTGAGTCCAAAGATGCTGGCTTTATGTCGTCAGGTGGCCGGAGAAGGAAGAAGGCCGGAGTTGCAGAGAAGGATGAAGAGAGAAGAAAGAAAGAAAAAAACGCGGGGAGGAGCAGAGAGAGAGAAAATGAAAAGTTACCGGCCTCAACAGTAAAAATTCAAATTTATACTTTTTACTATAAACAGTAACTTTAATATTTCGCTTATAACTTTCGCATACGAACTCCGATTTTTACGAACCACATATGCACGCGCTCGGTTTAACGTCCTCTACAACTTTCATGAAGAACATTTTCTCAAATTTTGACTCGAACAAAAAGTCAATTTTTAGGGCCACTAAAAGTATCGAAACAAAGTAAAAATGAAATTAGTTATCATTTACCGTCCAAATGACTAGTAAACGGGTAAATTTAGGTTCGGGACGTTACATGGTTAGTCGTTCGATCTGTTATTAGTTATTACAAGCATTAGTTCGTAAGCTCATGGTCATCTTGAAAACTCAGTCGATCTTGTTTACTAAAATTTTTTTGAAATTGGCAGCTAGTGATCACAACTGATGAGAAATCTCGGTACCCTTTGGAACTTAGAAGTCGACGGTGGGTTCAAGAAATTTCAGCAATGAATTATACAAGTTTTTGTTTGGTCTAGTCAAATCAAACTCTTAGGTCGACACAGACTAATGGATGGCTTTGATTTCATTCGCTTGCAAAACAAGAGAGGGATCACACATTAATATTTTTGCATCCATTTGCCAACTTGCTTAATCAAGTTGCAGATAGATAGAGCCATGCTGGCTTGTTACACACAGCAACATATAGTACACGAGGAAGTAGATAGAATATAAAAGGAGGTAGCTAGCTCAATTTTTTGCAACTTGCTCATTATATTGTTTCCCAATATATCACTTATTAAAGTCAAGTTGCAATCTTTGCAGCTAGCTTAGCTGGTTTCGCCATGTTTGATTCGATCAATCGCCAAAATCAAATCACTGTTTGTACAAATAATAATATAATATTCAAACACTGCGTTCATGCGCTTCCATGGAAAAATTCCAATATAGCTAGTTAGTTCGTTTTAATTATTATTTTTCTTTTGTACATTACAAGTTTGAAATTGAAATGTTCTTCTTTCTTATACAATCTTCAAAGAAAATTGCAAATTGCAAAAGCTAGACAACTTTGCCGGACTGACTGCATCCGCAGGGCAGCTAGCTATAGTATTTAACACACGAAAATCAACTACATAGGGCACCAAATAGTACCCAAATTATATAGAATAATAATAGAGCTACGCAACAGTTGTTCTTAAATGATATCACATGATACTAGAGGTAATCGTTGATGCACATATCATGTCAAATCAATATGATCATAACTATTTGATTTAACAAGGTTTATTAAAGGATAAAAAGAGAAGAAAACTGAAAGGACGAGAGTAATATTTTGTGCTTAACTAATCAACGGGAAGACAATCAATTGTTTCCAAGAATTATATGTTATGTTTTTACAAAATTATGTGTTAAAATGTCTGTAAAAACTTCTCTAAAGTGTTGCATAACAGTTGAAAGTTCAAAAATATGCACTGCGATTAGACGATATGTGCAAAATTCCGCCTCTCAATTTTCATTATTGCCTTACCGAACTATAGTACGTGATTGATCTAAAGTCCGATAATACTAGTTCTTTCTTTCTTAGTTTCTTGCTTTTGCCTTGAGAAATCTTACTTCAATATTATAGAGATTCTTACGCAGGGCAAACATACCACGTGGATGTAGGGCTGCTCAATTATTGAACATATAGAGGGTGTTTTAAGTATTTCATTTTAATAAGTAAGGATAAATTCAAAACTCACCGGTACGTGATACGTTTGTCCCGTACAATAATTTCTCTCAATATAAATATATGTCTAGGTTCAAGCAACATTAATTCATTGAAGATGATTATTGCCTCTTCTATCTTTAACACTGCACAGTGTCGGTGTCCGTGCGAATCTTCACACTTTACAGCAGCTTTCTCATTGGCATTTACGTACGATTATAATCAAAAGAATATTAATTACCTAAAATTTTTCTTAATTAGGGTGCTCAAAATAACCAGTACATAAATTAGTACATGCAACCCCGTAATGCGTACCATTTATTTACTAATTATTATTGTAACTGGGCAATTAAGTACTTATCGCAGCTGCTACTGATGAATTTCAACACACAAATAATACATATCCGTACGTACAATTCATCATACACCATGCATATTTATATAGGCACGGATATCTAGGCTATTCGGCCAGTTGTTTCCATCTCACAAAGGTGACAACGCTGAAGAGAACCTCATGCAAATTAGGGCTGCAGTCAAATTCTAATTTAACTAAATTGTGTACGAGATAGAGAAAAAATACAATGGAGCACATGAGGAAGATTAATACCATTTTAGTCGTAGTCAACTTACATAATTACAAACAAACCCTTCTTCAAGAACAAGAAGATAGAAGATCCGAGATCGGAAACAAAAAACAAGAAAATTTAAGGGGATATGATAGAAGACTATATTATGGTAACACATCCAGAACCCCTATACACAAACACCGTACGAAAACCTCTGACAATTTCAACCCTACAACGAATCTACAAAATTTCCAACTCACATTGGAAATCAAAAAAAGAATGAATCTTGCTGATCTCATATGATAATATGATTATGAACTATTCCGGCTTGCTCATACTCTCGGCGACCTGAGCCAACGACTGCAAGTTACAACGTACGATGGTATCCACAAACACGCAGGTCTCTTCTTTCGTGTTTCCCGCCGGCACGTCGACGACGTAAGACTCTACGACGACGGTCCCGGTGCCGTTTGAGGAAGCGTGTAGTGTCGTGACGGAGCGGTAGTTCCTCAGGCGGTGGTCTCCACCGACGACGCTGAAGCTGAGCACGTGGCGCTCGTCGTCAAGAATCTCCAGCCTCTCGGTGCTGGAGGCCGCGGGGAGGCCCGACACCACGCGCACCTCGCGGAGCGTGCCGACCTTGGCCGGGTCCCCGCCGATGACATGACAGCTCTTTAGGAACTGCTTGTAGGCTTGTGGGTTGTCGAAGCGGCGCACCACGGACCACACGGCAGGGACGGGAGCGTCGATGGTCTGCACCACCGCGGAGCAGCACTGGTCCGGCGAGGCCATAGACGAGTGCGCATGGTGGAGGGCCACCGACTCCGGTATGGCGGGTGTGTTGACGGCGCGTGAGGACGTAGGAAGGACCTGGCGCGTGACGGCTTGGGACTGTTTGTGGCTGATGGCCGCGGCGGCCGCGGTTGTTATTGGGTTAGGGGAGCTGATTCTCTGGAGTTGAACTGAGGAAGGCATTTCTCCTCCGTCTTAGCAAACAGGATCAGACTCTAGTTCGCTTAGCTAGCTTTAGAGGAGCTTTAGGTATAGACAAGGTTTTAGGGTTAATGGGTAGGGATATATATGAGTATGATCATATATATGGCATGGTGGGAGAGAAAGAGGGAGAGTGAGGGAGTAGTTTGGATGATGGGTTTGTTTAATAATGGTGTTGTTGTAGCTTTGGGTTGGTTCTTTCCGGTCCACTTGGATTAGTTTTGATGGCTTTGTTTCCTCGGACAGAGGAAGATGATCACAGAGCTTACGCCGGACTCGCAAGTGGATCCTCAACTTGCTGCTATCCTCCCTCCTTTGGACTTTGTGTTTAGCTTAATGATCTCTTTCTTTATTTCCAACTACAACTTCGCCACCTTTTCTTTTTTTTTTTTGAAAATGATGATCAAGAATTTCACTCCGAACTCATTAATTTATTATTAGATAGTGGGTGCTCTAACTACACCACTTAATCCCTTTTGTTTTTTTAATTTAATTATATAAATAATCAAACGACTCGAGATTTTGAAATATCAATAATCGTGATTCGTGAGCATTATAAAATATTATAATACTTTTTTTCTTATTAATATATAACCACTATAAAACCTACTTATATAAGTAATCCTACTTAAACGACTTTTATTTTCTCAAGAAATTTCATTTTTAATATTTGCCAATAGATATGCAAAACCGGTAGTATTTGCTAGTTGAGTAGTATGTAGTGCTTGAATTAATGGAGCGTTAATTTCCTCAACAGTCAACATGCACTATGAGCTAAAGATACTACGTGATCAACAAAATTCAATAACTTTACCCTTAATTGGTGCAAAATTATGGTACAATGTACTGCTTGAATTAAATTAATGGAGCATTAATTTCCTCGACATGCACTTTGAGCGAAAGATGCTACACATTTCCAATTGTGGTACAATGATGTATGGAATTGACTTTGCCTTTTATGGAAATTCATCATCAATATACCGATATAAACACAATTGCTCCCTGGCTTTAGTCAAAAGAATATCAAAGTAGACGAGAAAGTTCAAATCTAGATTTTGTAGGTAATTACTATCCCATTCTCTAAGCATTTAAAAGATAACTAGATATCGAAATATTCTTAATTAAAAGAAGAGTAATGACACCTTTGAATATTCTTCCTCTTCAAAACTTTTAATTAATTTGACCTTGTCCAAAATCCACTCTCTCACATTAATCTCTGAGCCAGAGTTAGAAAACAGTTGAGCTGTGTCGAATTTTTTCTGCAAAACTTAGATGCAAATAGCTAGCTAGATCCTTATCGATCATGATAGTACTTCTGTGCGTTTTGACTAATTGTCGCCATTGTGGTTGCCTATAGAACATTTATATGTATAGTTCGTCATTTTGTTTAAACTTATCTAACTTGATTTCAACTTTTAGGAGCTCCACCAAACAAACACATTAGGCATGCCTGGATCGAGTTCCGACTATCCACTAGAGGACATCCGTATATATTGACTGCAAGAAAATCTCATCGATCAATTAATCAACTATATCCACCTGCGTAACATCGTCCACCAATTAACGACTTTTTCCCCAATTCGATTCAATTATCCACTAGCAACTTCTAGTACTAGCTAGTAGTTAGTTAAGGCTAAGTATATCAAAAGATATTGTATGTTATCCCAACCATGTAAGAACCAACTTAGGAATTTTCACCCAATTTTTTTGTTTCGGTCCAAAATCATGATTTTCACTCAAAACCGTTGATGCACACAAATCGCATATTCTTATTTTCTCATCAAAATCTATTCATTGGTAAATTATGATTTTTAAGAAATTCTGCAACTGAATTAACTAAACCAATTTATTTTTAGAATTTTTCAAATTCAAAAAACCGAGAAAATTATTTTAAAAAAAAACAGTTCAACATTTTTAGTTTGTCTCTTGAAGAACCTCATATACAAATTATAATTACCAAACACCAATAATAAGTTTATGGCATGAGAAAACTTCAATAGAAAAAAATGTCAGTAATGGTGATGAGAAATTGTCCCACTGTATTTTATTTTTGAAAAGGTATTGTTCCCCACTTACCATGTGTGTGTGTGTATGTTTTGCATGTTAGGATATGAATCGTATATCTTATAATAGAAAAATACTTATCTGATCATAATCATGGATTGATTCATGAATATCCACACTGTCAATCTCACAATTTAGATGTCGTATCATGTGGTCCGCATTCAGTTTCATATATAATCATCACATAAAATAGAGATAGAGATGAATCTCAATTCATAAGCAATACTGAAAAGCAAATATATAGTTTACTATTTTTAGGTAAGGATTCATATATAATAGTTATATACATTAAGCAGCTAAGAGCATAGCAGACGACTCTTTATTATGATTCCTTAGCTATTTTGGAAAACATGTTTAGCTTTTTATCTATTTTAACTGCTGCACCAGACTTCTAAATGACTCTTTATTATAACTTTTAGCTATCTCGCTCCTAAATATAGAGCTCAGGATGAGGCTCTCTATAATTTAAAACATTTATTTTAAGTTATTTTTTTGTAATTTATAAATACACTTAAATTATTTAATATTTATTAAAAAATAATATAAATTCAAAACTAGCTAAAATAGAGCATTAATGCATATGTGATTCTAAAATAGCTAGCTAAAATGACTTTTTAGCTACTTTAGCTAAAATTTGACTAAAAAAATAGCTAGCATTGCTAAAGATGCTCTACATAGGCACTGTTGGTCTCACGTGACATTAACACCCAGAGCATCTCCAACAGTAAAAATTGTTTTTTAGTTAAATTTAACTAAAGTTATGAAATATAGCTATTGGTTTAACAATGTTGCTCCAGAAATAGTAGCTATTTGTAAATAATATACTATATTTAACCAAATTGTAAACTGACATATGGACAAAAAAGGATAGAGAAATATAATTTTTACTTCAGCTATGTTGGATACTCTAGCTAAATATAGCTAGCCATTTTAGTTATAGTTAAATTTAACTTACCTATAGCTAGACTATTGGAGTTGAATTTTGCATTAAAAATTGTTATATATAGCTAAAAATTGAATTTAGCTACTCTGTTAGAGATGCCCTAATTAGCCTCTCTTGTCATAACTACCGTCAGCCTCATTTACCTTGGCCACGGATAATTAGCCCCACTTGTCTTGGACACCTTTAGCCTCACTTGCTATAACTACAATTATGATCAAGGTTCTAAAAAACGCTAGGTGCTAGTCGGGCGATGCATCGGGGACTAGCGCCTAGGGGCCTAGGCGAGGACTAGGGGGTTTTTTTATTTATTTATTTTTTATTTTAAATTATTTTTATGACATATAATCATATAAATAACAATATTAAAGTCTAAAAATTAATTATAAATATAAAAATAGTCAAAATATAGAATAAATTAGGGTTTACGACCGCCTAATACCGCCTAGGCTCCCCCTAGAACCGCCTAGTCTCCACCTAGCACCGCCTAGCAGCACAGCCTTGCCTGCCTAGTCCTCGCCTAGGCGACCGCCTAGTAGCCCAGCACCTAGGGGAAACGCGTAGGCCAAAATCCGGCCGGTTCCTTGCCGCCTAGCGCCTAGGCAGCCGCCTAGGCCGATTTTTAGAAGATTGATTATGATATCACTACTTGTGCATTTCTCTTCTCAACACAACAAGCATCATTATCCTTGCTCATTTGTACGGGCGTGGGCATTATTAACCTCATTGCTTAAACTATATCATACACTTAAAGACATTTCCTACTCATATTTATGTAACACTTAATGATTGAGAATTTCATGAATGTGCATAGTTATTTACTCTAAAAGTGTTAGGGCAAGATCTTTGTTGCAAATATCTGAACATGAATAAGAGATTATGAGGGAGTTAAGGGGACTGCAACTAGATTAAGACAAAGTCGATAAATAATTTTAATGAACATAAATTGTAACTTAAAATACTTGATAAATTGTTCTAGAGGGCCTGAAGTAACTAACTGAAAAAACAAAAAAAAAAACAAAACAAATCGGCTAATCATGAAAAAACACCCTATCTCATTTCAGATATTTTTTTTTTTCGAGGGTTGGAGTATAATATTCTCTCCACTCTCCAGGCTTGAACTGGGTTATAAGAACAGAATACCTTTAGTTTTCGCTTTCTCTCGTCTTCCCAGTAGTTGCTGCGGCTTCAATGTTTAATTTACTTTACAACCTTTTAGCGTGATTCTCTCAACTTGAACTTTCCTTTTTGTCCTTTCTCATTTTTCCTAATTCAACCAACTTCCACCAACTTGAGCGTTTTCAAAGTTGAAACCCACTCCTCACATGGTGTACTCTCACAACTAGACGCTTTGCTTAATGCCTTTGTTTTCAATAGGTAATTTTTTGAAGTTTGAAGAGTACAAGGTGGTATTTCAGATGTTTTTGGAAAGCGAGATGTGGAAAACCAAACACTTTTAATTTGATTTGGCTATTTGGGTGAGGTTCGTTTTGAGTTGAACGCGGTTTAGATTAAGAAAATATAAATAGAATAGATATTTACCGATGACTATATATAGCCTTATTTCCTACGTTTTTAGGTGTGGATTAGACAGTTTGTTGTTTATTGTAAAGATATTTTATTTCACAAAACTTCTGCTATTTACCAAGTTGCAGTTGTCAAGAACTTACTGAATTGTTTAAACCCTGATTTAGGGTTTTGTTTTGTAGGTATTTACCTTTGCAGTACCAATAACATAACCAAATAGGAGCTGTTGCACTTCTCTATTGCCTCTGTGGGCTGCTCAGAAGCCAACTTAGCTTGTTGCTAAGGTCTGTTGGTACTTGCTAGTGATGTTATAGTGTTATACACACATTTACAGGTTCAAGTTTCCTTTGTATCGATTTGCCAAACACTTCCTCCCAATTTTGCACTTGAAATTAGGAAAGCTAAACTGGTATTACATGCAGAAGCTGTATTATGACTATTGGTGAGCAGAAATCAATGAGATAAAACTTTCAGTTGAATATCATAACAGAGCCCTTTAATCATTTCTCATACTATTTTGTGTGCAGCTGTTCCAATTTTGAGGCATGGTTATAAAGTACCTCGAGGTAACAATGCAGTGATCGAAAATGCAAAGAAACTTTGACTATTTTCCAAATGAAATCCTAAAAACCATTTTATGGTGATCAAAGAGAATGCATCTGCTGTGATCTTACATTATCATGAATGATGACCCCTAAGCGTGACATGTAGAAAATACAAAGAAACTTTGACTACTTTCCAAATGAAATCCTAAACACCATTTAGGGTGATCAAAGGAATGCATCTGCCGTTATCTTACATTATCATGAGTGATGACCCCTAACCATAACATGTAGTACGAAAATATGCAATAATGCATACTGTGTAATCAGAAAGCTCTTATGCATGCAGTCATTCAACCACATCTTGGATGGGGCAACCATAATGAGATCATAGAAAACTGAAAATGAAAAGAAAAAAACCATTACAGATTAACACTTACAGTTATCACAGTTAAATCACAGACACATTCTCGTGCATCAGCATTTGTATGGTGCATCAGTTCTGCCCATAATTTCCGATAAGTTTGGAACCCAGGAGGCTAGGATTCATCCCAACTCACCCCCATCAACTTTCTTCAGCTAAAGGCTAACTTATGCGCCCATGTATTTGATGCCAATAGGACTTTTAAGTTCTACCAGACCACCTATATGGATATTTCGGCATACACATAAAACCCATTATCTTGAAAACTACAACAACACAAGTTTTTTTTTTTTTTTGTCAGAAGAACAACAACGCAAGGTCAACCAAAAGAAAACTAGAAAAGATGACAACAACATTGGAAGTTGAAGAAACTTGTTTGTGCAGAGACCTGGGTTTTGAACTCATTAAGCAACTTTATCCTGTCTTTGACATTAGGCAGGGCCAAGTGTTTCTCTTCAGGCTTAGCTTGTTTGTCCCAACAGGAGCCATTAGCTGCTTTTAGCCCCAAATCTGCACTGCTTCTTGCTATAACTGTTGCAGACAGGCAGAAGCTTTCATCTTTTGAACATGTCTTGTAGCACTTTCTACAGTAGTTCTGCCTATACATAAACATAAAGTAATTCGTGACAATCCATTATAAACTAGCCATCACGCAATTTAACACACGGGCTCTTTTCTTCCTTGTTTCCCCTTCCTAACCCAACCTCGATCCATGTCTTTTGTTCTCACCATTTTGATTAAAATAAAACTTAAAAGTAAATATGAAACAGGGAAATCGACACAGAAACAAGCAGAGAAAAGCTAGAAGGGTTTTGTGTAGTCCTTACCTCTATGAAGTATGTGTTGAAGCCTTTTCATTTTTCATGATCATATGGAATGCTTTACTCTTGTCTTCACCCACCATTTCCCTCAATATATCATCTTCAATCTTCTCAGCTTGCCAGCGAGAAGGATCCTCCACAAATGCCTCACTGAATATCATGCTGGATACCCACTCTTTCCATGTAGTCCTTCTATACTTGTCTTCTTCGAGCGTTCCTGTTGCCAATAGCTGATAAACATACACAACCTTTTGCTGACCAGGCCTAAAAGCTCGTGCTATAGCTTGCTTTGTCTTGGAAGGATTCCATTCGGAGTCCAACAAGATAACCCTAGATGCAGCTGTCAGACTAATGCCTTCAGCACAAGCAGTGATAGATGCAAGCAGAACCTTTGAGGCTCCACCTGGTTCTTCAAATTTGTCCATAACCTTTCCACGTTCAAATAACTCCAGATCCCCGGTAAGAACCAAAACTTCTCTGCCTCGCTCCCAATGAAAGACCCTCTCAAACAATTCTAGAAACAGTCTAACAGGTGCAATGTTGTGGCAGAAAATCAAGACCTTCTCTTTCCGAGTAACACGGTAAACCAGGTTCAAAACAAACTTGACTTTTGACCCTTTGTGCAAATCATACTTGTATTGCTCAAGCTCCATCAGTTCTTGGGGACTAAAGAACTTATCAGCACAAGCTGCAGTTTTGATTAGCCAAGGATGTATTGATCCAAGGGTGATCAGAAGTTCTAGTTCCAACGGATACCCTTTGTACTTGGACATTATTTGTTGCAGTCTATCCAAAATCACTTGTTGAATGTCAGTGGTGTTCATCAGCAAGGTGTAAATCTGTAGACCGGGAAGGGTGTCTGAATTTCCACCTTCATACACATCTATAAATCTGTTTGTTATCTTTCTCAGCTTGTTGAGACCTTCGATCCTCTGATCTTCTTCTTCATTTGAATCAATTTTCTTGGCAATTTTATCCAAGAACAACTTTCTGGCTCGAGCTTCCATCAAATGGCGTGCTTTGTCTTTCAATGCCTTCTTTTTCCTTCTGTATTTTGGGTCCAATGACTTCAAAACTTCATTCACAAACTTTGGCCTTGCCAAACAAAGTGTGTTGAAGTATTCACAGAAATTGTTCTGAAACAAAGTACCTGAAAGCAATATTCTCAAATCAGTTTCAACTTTCATCAATCCTTTCCTCAACCTTGATTTGGTACTTCTGGGGTTGTGCCCTTCGTCTAGAACTAGGAGCCCTGGACTTTCCCTCAGGACTTGAGCCATAAATCTTCTGTGGACAAATTTTGAGTCTTCACGCATCAATGTTAGGAAAGAAGTATACCCCATGACAAGAACACTAGGTTGTGCATGCCACTTCTGTATCTTTTCTAGGCAATCGAGAACATGCATTACATCATCAGTTGGCTTCGGGCCTCTTGTATAGGTTACTGACTTATTCCTGAACACTCTATAGGTTCTACGACCGTGAATTAGATAAACCGGTATAGGGATCTTCCATTTAATGAATTCCTTGTACCAGGTGTAGAGTGTTGTCTTTGGAGCAAGGACTAAAGGTCGTTTTCCAGGGAATAACTTCAGGTAGCTAACAAGAAATGCAATGATTAAAAAAGTTTTCCCAGCTCCAGGAGTATGAGATATAACACAGCCACCATTTCTCTTGGATTTCTTTTCCATCAATGCTGGTTCCATAGATCCTGCAATATTCTTCCATAAAAACTCAAAAGCCTTTTTCTGGTGGAATAACAGTTTCTTTCTGAGTTCAGGAATTAAAGCCCAAACATTGTCATTTTCTTCTGAAATATGCTCATCCACAGGGTTATCACGTTTGTGGAAGAAATCGAACTCCTCATATTCAGCTCTTTTAGGATCTGGTGGTGGATCTTCTTCATTTGGTTTTTTATCATCTGTGAACCCATATGGGTTTTGCACCTAAAGAATACGCATGAAATTAGGTGCAGTTGATAATTTTTCAAACAGAGCAGCCTAATTGAAACACAAGAATCAAATTGAGTTTAATTATAGCAGCAGAAGGAATGGGACATAAAACTATTGCATGCAAGAGTTTCTACATTAACTTACAAAGGGGGGTGTAACATGTTTGATTTCAGTCTTCACAAAGCCACATATAATGCACTTAAGCCCAATTTCTTCATCGAGAGTGAAGTCATGCTGGCAATCTGGACCTGACTTTTGTGCAAATTTACCTGAAGCAGCACCATTTGATTCCTGAAAATAGATTCAGCAATTCAAATGTATTAATCATTGCACAGTAAGAGAACTTCCCCAAGAGTACAGAATTTGATATTTTTGTTTAAATTTTGATGATAAAGCTACTGAAAATTAGATGCCAGTGAAAAATCTTAAAATTTTACCTCATCACCAAGAAGATAACATGATGCCATTACTAATTCAAATTCTTTCCACAACATATCCTCCTCAGACATTTCCTCCTCCTCCTCATCTTCTGGCATTTCAGTTTCGTCCTTTTGGTCAGAGTTCTTGTTTGCCTTGAAATCTTTCCACTGGTCCATAATGTTTGGTTCTTGCTTGTTTGAGCAATCCATGTCTTTCAAGAACTTATTTATCAGCTCCTTGTATGCACCTGCATTTAAGGACCTTTTTGAATAAGCTCCAGTATACCGATCCGTCCTTTTTGACCGTATAGAGGGATGATGATATGCGTAATGATAGCCTCTTCTCGGAAATCTACTAGAGGATGCACCCCCATCCCATTTAGTTTGAACATCCATGTCTTCCAAGCCAGCAATTTTGTTTCTTTTCTGTTTCTGTGCTTTAGAAGTACTGAAACGATAATAATGCTTGGTAGGAAATTCACCACTGTCTTTTGAACGATTTGCAGGACCATTGGCATTTGGAGGATAGTTTCCAAGGGTTAGCTGATCACTTTTGACAGATGCAGGAACAATGGCAAGTTGATCAGCTCGATGTTTCTTCATCTTGTTTTTAGCCACACCTGATTTCACTTTCATCCACTTAATCTTGCTTTCTTTGCATTCAAATAGATCATCATTTTCACTGGAATTTGATCGCTTCCTCTTAGAACCAGCATTTTGCTCTGCCTCAGTACTATCCTCTTCCAAAGAGTTGCTTGCCTTCTTACGAAACAGGTATGATAGTGGTAAGTACAATTCATCATCAGAATCATCTCGGGATTGATCTATCTTATATGGCCTGCTTCGAATGGGGCCTATTTGTATCTCAGAGGGAGCATCACATGCAAGGAAACGATCAGGTTGTATCTTTCGACGCTTGGAACGCCGCAATTCTGGAACCTCAGAAATTGGAGATGGTCTATCTTCATTCATGTCACAAGTAGGATCACCCCCAATAGCATCATCTGCAACCAACTGAACTATTATAGGTACCGGGATCCCATTCTCTACTCCGAAATTCACAGCTTTAAAAGAGTTCTCAGAGTTTGATAGAGTTGTGTCATCATAACCACCAGAAATTTGATACACAATCTTGTTCTGCACTGATCTTACATCAAATACAATCTGCTTCAAGGAAGATGTAACAAGCAACCATGACAAGTCAGATAAGAATTTCCCCAGTAACAATTTAGTATTTGGCAGGGTAGAGCAGTCCACAGAGCGATCCCAACGGTAGTACTGATTTTTACAAGAATTCCTATCAAGCCTTTGCAAGATGAAAACCTGATCAATTCCAATAACTTCAGTTTCTTTTTTAAGTGTTGCTCTCTCTGAACCAAGAGGTCCTTGGTTAACATAAAAGTTGACACGAAACTGGCATGAGCATTGAGAGTCATGAGGCTCCCTTTCGATAGAACTTATTCTAGCATCAACCCACACCTGCATTAGACCACATAACACACTCAGACTCAAACATTTAGACCTAACTGTTATAAGATTTGGCGAGACTATTTTTTTTCTTTTCTTCTTTGATCTTCCTCTGAGGTAATGATGGTTATAATTGTTAACTTGTTCTGATAATATGTCATGTAAGAGTTAGAGATGTTTGAAATTAGACTGCCACTCACCGGATCTCGCCTTTCCTTATCCGAACTCTCTGTATGATCAGAGTTTGAAAGCACACAGATATCCACACCAGGCCTCAACAAGCAAATGCAATCATATAAAGTTGCTCTTCTTGATTTTACTCGAAGGTTGGCAAATGGACCTTTATCCTGAATCACGCATGGATGATATACGAATTTCATGTTCATAGTTCCATTGCTAATTCGTAGAAGTTCCACACCTTTCCATGATCCACAGCAAAGAGCCTCAAAGACTGCCAAGCACAACATTGAATGTAAGATATCATATGATAAGAATGTTACAGCATACATCTCTAGCTTAAAATCAAATGTTTGGTGCGAGTAGAAACATGATAACATAATAGCATGAGCTAGTGTCTAAGCAAGAAAAGAATTGAAACAAGCTCCTTCTTCTGTTTCGCAAAATACTAAAACTGACATCATGAGTTGTATTCTTTAATTATCTCCAAACCTAAATAACAAGAAATCATTTTCCTTTCTTTTCAGGGAAAATTCTTTTCTTTTAGAAAGAATGACTAATTCCTATGTTTAGACCGGAAGATGCCAAAGTCATTTACACGAGGGCATGTGAACAACTAGCTGTTAAATAATATGGGTTCTGTTGTAGTTCCCATACCAGACAAGTTTACTTATTTGAATGAGGAATGGATAAATGAGAATAAGCTCTTAAAGGTACAGGTGATTTGATTACCTACCAACCTGTAAACAAAACCCTTGAAAGAATGGGGAACTCGGTTAGTTTTTAATGTCAAACCCACTTGCATCTCCCTTTGTGTTAGAACATGTATGGACCTATAACCGCTTATGCACCAACCGTTGGCAATTACGACTAGAAATCTTTGCCCGTGTGTGTGCATATTTCTATCTATTGATGATGTATGCTGCACTATGAATCCCACGTTTTCTACGGTTTCATGAATGGAAATCGCCACCCACGTATGCATGACAGATTACTACTATTGACGTGTAGGCTCCACCACGGGTCCCACGATCATCTATGGGCGCATAGATGAAAATGCTCATGAAAGATCTCTAGCTATTGATGAGTGCAGGCTCCATTGCTGGTCCCACACTCATCAATGGGTGGGTGGCGAGAAATCGTCTCCCACGTGCATGTGGACTTCTAGCTATCGATACTGTGGGACCCACAATCATCTGCGGGCGTGCGGTTGCAAGTCACCGTCACCAATGTGCATCGAAAGACTTCTAGCTATTGATACTCGCACACTCAATTGTGAGTCCCACAATCATTTACGGCCGTGCAGTTGGAAATCCCCGCTGCCTATGTGCACATAAAATATTTCTAGCTATCGATGAGTATAGGCGGCAATGTGGGTCCCACCATTATCTCCGCACTTAAAGTTAGAAGTCGCATATGCGCCGGGGGGATGGACTATAGTAGTGTTCATGATGGTATATACGAAAATTTGATTCTCATCACTTTATGCTTTGCTACTAGTGTTACAAACAAAAGTGACAAGACTTTAAGAGCAAGTCATTGACCCTGAAATAAGGTACTTTGCAGAAGAAAAGCATAACTAGTAAACTGAATTAATTGAAACAATGAAATCACATTCAATGTAATATTCACCTAGTTCTTGCTGAATTCCCCAGAATTTTCACAAGTCAAGTCTATTAATATGGAAATTGACTTTAAAAAACAAAAACAAAAACTGTACAAACAAAGAAAAAGAAAAAGGAGACGATGCTTACGATGAGCATCAAATGGATGCTTAGCTCGATACAGATGCCTCTTCTTTATCTTCATTCTGATGTCAAGTCTGTCGTATCTGCAACACAATGCCGATCATTAGTGACTAATTCTGCACACTTCAAACTTCAAAACTCTAACTATTATGCTTGCCAGCTTTCAAAATAGGTCTCACAGTTACTACTTGCAGATATCTAGGTCACACAGTTACAATATAATTAAAATGAAGAAGCACTATTTTTTTTTTTTATTCGGGATCAGCGTTAGTAAGTTAGCGACCCACACCCATGCAGGGTATCCCAATCCACTACACGGCTATGGCAAAAATTCCACCACAAACTGATCACAAAGTGTAGGAGAGGGGACTCAAACCCGGGTATGGGGTTCCACACCTGGAGGCTCTGCCACCCCAGCATAACCTTGGTGGTTAAGAAGCACTTTCCTTTTCTACTATTATTTGCTCTTTAAATCTATACGATTTCTTCTTCTTCTTCTTTTTTGATAAAGAACCTACCTTTTTAATCAGATTAGAGAAAGGAACGATCAACTTCCAAAAAGTAAAAGCAAAATTCCTTGTTACCCAAATAAAAATAATTCAGTCAAATTATTGGAGAGAGAATGACAGAGATCGCATAGTAGATATCAGAATTAAGAAATGAAAGGTCTACCTTTACATGCAACAAAATTAAAAAGTAAACTTTTTTTTTCTTCATGTGGTAAAAAACGCAACCTCTGCAGAATTCACCAGAAAAACAAAAGAACCCAAAATAGCTAAAAAAAAAACCCCAGAAAAAAATTACAAATCACCAGTAATGTATCTGAAATGAAGATAAAACCAATCAAACTCAAACCCAGTTTGCTGATCATTTATAAAACCAATCAAACTCAAACCAGATAAAAAGAAATAGCATTCACCAAGTAAAACGAATAAGAAAACGTACTCTGAAACAAAATCAAGCTGGACTCAAAGCTTCATCGTCTCAAAGGGTACTGTTCCTCTGAAGAGATGGATGATCGGAGCTGTGATTGTTCCGGCACGGGAGCTAATAGGCGGTTATGTTGTGATGAAGACAGAGAATACTTTGCACAGTGATAGTGGGCATCGGAGTGAGTGAGAGAGAGAGTAAAGTGAGTGATGAAATTGACAGTGGCGTAGAATCTATATATAAAAAGGAGAGACTGAAAAGAAGTGCCTCGAAATCCGGGTTTTGCTGTTTTTGCATGAAACGCAAAACGAGAGGAGACAGGGGCAGTGGGTGTAAATAATGGGCGTCGGGGAGGGCGTTCTGGGGAGATGGAAAGTGGATCCAACGGCTGTGATTGAGGTGGGGGGACCCATGCCAGTGGTGACGAAAAACGATGACATGAATTCGCAACAAACTTCCCAGAGTTTGTTGGTTGCAGATTATTTCCAAATTTAAAAAAAAAGTCTGAAACCTATTTGGTCAACGACCTTTTGTTGACTGTTTCGTGTGCTGACCCAAAAGCCAATAAGTCCCTCTTCTTTTTTTCAATAGAGGTTTCGAGAACGGCCCAGATCAATAGATTAATTTTCATAATTAACTTTTGTTGTATTAAGAAAATCATAATGTGTTTACCTTAATCAGCAACAAAATTAACTTTAAAATAGAAGAACGGATTTTTTAATCCATCTTTAGAAATTATTAAAATTGGATTTGTTAGTAAGTATGAAAATATTAAAAGTTTTACACTACACCTGATGTATTGATATTTTAGATAACATGACATTATCATAGTCATTGGTGTCATTCTAAGACTCTGATTAGTATATTATAATATTAATTACAAATCTATTCCATTTAATAGTCATTAGTGTCATTCTAAGACTGACTTTATCATCTTCACCACGAAAAAATGAAACAGAATCTCTTTCGTATTCTCCCAAACCCTAGCCACCATGGCTGGGGGTTCCATCAGCGGCGATTGGCGCCAACTCTAAGAAGATACTCTTTCTGGCTCTTGTTGCCTTTTCGGGACCATTCAACTTTGACACTTCTCAATGAATTTTCAACTGATCTTTTTCGCACCATACAACGGACTATCGGTCTTCTTGGCATCATGCAACATAGTTCTTTTGCTTTCAGAAGCATAAGAATTAAGAAGTAAAGGTTATCATACGTGCGAGTGCTGGTAGCCAGTGTAGAAAATTATAGGGTACCCTTAGTGCTTTCTGTTGTGTGATTGCATAGAGGAGTTTCAGTTGATTGGAGTCAGATCAGGCCACGTAGGACACAGCTTAAGTCTGTTGACCATTTGACTAGCGAGGTAGCGGCTGTGAAGGCTGGTTACGGCTTTGCAAGTCATGGCAGATCGAAGCTGGCTCTGGATTTCCACAACGCTATAGTTGGGGGGTCTAGCGAGGCTCGATGCGGTAGCAACCGACGAGGATCTAATTGGTGGAATTGCGGTGGCGGACGGTGGTGATATGAAGAGGTGGAGGCGCCTTTGGAGTTGGATGTTATCCAACGGCTCACTGCGTCTCCGCCAGAACCACTGATTGGGTGGCCAGATTTTGGGTGTCCAAAACTGGGCTTGGACTATTTTGGCCTTGGGCCCTATTGGATGCACTAGGTCAACAACAACTGGATTTTGATGTTGGGCCTTTTATGGGTTGATATTTGTTACTTCAATATGGGTTGCTTTTAGGTCCGTACATTTTTGGTTTCGTATTTGGGATCCAAGAGATAAGTATTATTGTATTTAGCCTATTTACTATGTGTTAGTGTTATCATAGTCTATAGACTTGTTGTGATAAGTGAGCAATAAATGTCTAATGAATAGACCTATCCCTATATACTACCCTAGTACACCCACAACATCTTACCTGTCTAGTTAATAGCGGAGGAGTATGTAATGATTATTCTAACCTGAATATCAATGACAAATCGTTTTAGATTTGATTTAAAAAGTGAAAAAGAAAAAGAAACAATTAAATACTATAAACTAAGTACGGTAGTAGGTCATACTCCATCTTCGTGAAAATTGGTTATCATTACTTAAAAAAAAAAAATCCTCAAGATCATGATTTTATCCAAATCTATGGATTATACACATGATTTTGACTAAAATCACATGTTCTTGTTATGAATTGTCGGAGGATGAAAAGACACCGGAGCTATTTTTAATGATTTTTGGAGAGTTTGAGTATATATAAGTTGGATCAGCTCGAGAGCATCAGATCACAGCCCAAACCGGCATCGGTCTCGACCCGTTTTCTTTATGTGACACGACCCGATTTCTCCTGGACGTCGAATCGGCACCCTTGGACTCCTCTCGGTGGCGCGAAGCAGAACCCGATCGTTCCGACTCCGAATGACCGGCGATGGTGGCAAAGCGAAGTCCGAAAGATTCTCAGGTGTTCCTGTGTAGTTTCCGATTCCGGCCAAATCGAGGCATCTCATCGGTGTATGGCTTCGTCTCAATGTCCCCTTCGTGTTTGTAGTCTCGGTTTCCTAAGAAAAGCTTCCATGAGGGAGAATCGAAGAGGAGAAAGTTCTGAGTTTTCCGGTCATGTTCTGTGTTTTCCGGCGACCTTCGATTTCAACTCAGGTGTCAAAGTTGGTCTACTTGTCGAGCTCTACCTCTCTGTATAATTGAATTTGAATCTGGTTGAGTTTTGAAGAATTTGAGTTTTGGGCAGTAGTTGGCCACCGTCTGTTCACCGTGCACGGTGGCGGGTTTGACTTCTTTTGTCAAATTCCGACCACGATATGAAGCTTTGAACATGAATTGGGAAATTGAAATGCTTTGATGTGGTTTTGTTGTTCTCAAATGCTGTAACTTTTGCCTCTTTAGTTAGTTTGATTGAAGAAGTGAAGCAAATTTCGATGATGTAAAGGTAGTCTTGTGGTCGTGAATCTATGTTGGCGTAGTGGCCGGACTTGATGAGCTCTTGCATTATTGTTGAAATAACAGAACTTGAGAATATTGATGGAAACCTCAAAAGTAGGTTGTCGGAGAGCTTGTTTTGTGAAGGTGCTAACGATCCTGAAGCCACTCTTGATGTCATATCGGTGAGATAACTCATCTGGTTGAATCGTGGAAAATGCGGAATTGGACTCATTGGCTACATGTTAGATCATGAGAATATTTTTTTTTTTTTTTTGAAAGAAGATCATGAGAATATTTATGTGAAAAGTAGATACTTTCGTCAAAATGATTATATATGGGGAATGAAGAATCAATAATGTAAAGATTGATTTTGATTTCGGTTTTGGAAGGCATGGAAGAATCAAGAATAGTAATTTGGATGTCCCTAGTAAATATGAGGACTCGGTCGATTTATATTTCAGAATTATTGATCGTATTGATTTGAAGTGATTCGTCAAGAATAAGGATTTAATATGATGATTGAATAAGTGCTACCAGTCTCATAAGCAGACGGATACATATTTCAGAATGCGAGTCGTAGGGTTAGTAACTTTGAGTAGCAATGCAGTTAAAACTTGGATTTTCAAGTAGTGTCTCTCGGGGAACATTTTCTATTATAATGATCAATAGAGTTATAATTGAAATCAATGAATTATTTGGCATTAGTTGATTTAAATCTTGGATGTTATCACTTTGTATAAAAGTATGTCTAGTTGATGAGTTACTTGTTAAAATGTTATCGCTTATAAGTGTTAGATATTATATTATGAGTTTTGATATTCAAATTGTCATACTTAATGCATATAGAGGCAATGTGAGCAGGCATTTGAAAGTGGTGTATGTGGAAGGATGTGAGAGATCGAAATGAGATTGAAAGAAATGAATCATTTTGTATAGTTGAGTTTGGCATCATGAGGCATTCAAGATCTATGATCAGCCCACAAGAGCACAATTTAGGGAAAGTATGCTCCTTTCAAGTAAGAATGTTGATAAAACGATCTTATCGGGTTTCGGGTATGAAGATCATGAGTAAACAAGATGACTAACAAAAGGGTTATGTGGATTGAATCCTTATGGGATGTTAGATTATATATTCGAAACATCTAGGGTCACCTTGTTGGTAAATTACACGGTATGAGACGTATAGGCTTTCTTATTTTGATATATGGACTAACGGATAATTAAGTGGAGTTCATTTGGCATCCATGCATTGAACATTAAACATTTTTTTTGGTAATCTAATTGTGTTATTTATATAAGTTTGTTTTAAAGATGTTTGACCCTACTAAGCGAAAGTTCACCCCTGTAGATTATTATTCATGTACGTTACGAGATATGACACGTTTATCGAGAGAATTAAGCGAGACAACGTTTCTTACGATTACGAGTCCAAAAGGTTTGTAGTAGATTGGAGTGAGGTAGATCGCAAGGAGTTATTTCTCTTTGTAATAGGTCTTTGTTATTTCAAATGTTACATTTCAACGATTTCAGAAATTGTACTTGGTGTTGTTCTTAATTTCAATTTACATTTCTACGTTAACATCTCGAATTCGTTATTAGGTATCAAATCTCACCTCCACCTGATTCGAGGTGTCACAGAAACATTTGGGAATGAAGTAGATTTAAGCATAGTGGCAAACATCTATAGCATCAATTTAAATAATTCAATGATCTACATCTTATAGACTTATTTTTAAAGATCATTTTGCGAAAAACCTGCCAAAGTTGATAACCGTTTGCTTATTTAATTGGGGCAATTAGTTTTAAAACAATACATAAAGTAAATCTAAAATGGTCAAAATAAATAAAGGGCTAAACGATCTCCAACATGGATGATGCTGTAAGGATCGTTAAGGAAATATATGCAGCGCCCAAGTTTGTTTTGTCTGTTTTTTTGTTTTACGTAATTAAAAATTAGATAATATTAGCTCATATATCTTTGATCGCTATCCGTTAATTGACTGGCTTCTACTCTTTTTTAACTATTAACTAGAAGAAATCAGTTCTAACAGCTTAACCAACTTCTCAAATGTTCAATTCTATTCGTACCAAAACCGAAACATTCACCATTTCACCAAAAAAAAAAAAAAAAACTGAAACATTCACATTTAGTATCCTTCTCGACTACAAATTTTAGTTTCAAAATATCTAGCAGGAGACACCCTAGACTTTTCATCTTATGACCTCATGTCTCCCCATCCTAGAGCTTCCAACTTGGTTTGGTCTTATTAGTACTATAGGACTGGAATTATCTAAAAAAAAAAAAATCAGCACTTTTAACCTGCTTTGTGGGTTCATGATGTCCATGAGGCTACATATGACAAACCTCTGAATCTCTATTATTACTAGAAATGAGGGAAATCTCATACCTGTGTCATCCCTCCAAAACCAGAGGCATTTGGTTTGGTGAAAATCCCTTGGATGCTCCATTTCCTCGTCTGATGGTCCAAATCATCCTAGTCGTTCTTACCTCCCGACTGCTTTATTATTTTCTAAAGCCTTTGGGACAAACTAAAGTGGTCTGCAATCTCCTGGTTTGTCTCTCCTAATTTTATCATGAATAAATACCAGATTAAATACTGTTATAGCATATTAGATGGATTTGATGGGATTTAGGAGGGTAGTGCATATAGCATTATTCTATTTCAAATATGACATCGATGTAGGTGTATCATATGGGTGGATTCGGAACACTCGTTTCTTTTATGGCTTCTAGCGGGCTTGGAGGGGGAGTGCTGTGTCTAGCCTAGGGCTGAGGGAGAGCTCATATCGCCTGGATAATCCTTATTTGATGCATGAGAATATCACCTCATTGATTGGTAATTGGTGTTGGGTTAGATATGAGGCCTATTCTCTTATGGGGAGATTTATGTGTTATCTACTATTGAATGTGAGGGAGCGTGAAAATGTAGAATCACACACTGCCTCTCCTCTTATTGCCAATGACAGTTCTTCTACTAATATGAAGAACACCGTTATGCGTTCTCAAAAAATTGAATACAAATATACCTCTAAATTATAATTTTAAAATTTCTTTTTGGGTGTCATTTTATGTTTGAACAATGCAAACCCTTAATCTTTTGCTTGATGTTCTTTCTTTAGTGTGGCATTATCTTAGGGCCGTCTGTGATAGGACAGAACAAGGTATTCAGGAACCAAGTACACGGACTAAATGAACAAATTCTATTGTTCCACGCAATAGCTGTGATTGGCGCAATATACTCCATATTCCTAATGACAGTAAAATTTGATCCACTCTTGATCAAGAGAACAGCAAAAAACTCATGGAAGATTGGTGCATCATTCCTTTTTCCTTCTCTCATCCTGGTTTACCCTCTCTCCCGAGTTCATGGTGGCTTCAATACACATAACTTCATGTTACTACTGGCCAGTACGTGTGCACTATCTATGAGTTTTTTTCCAGTCATAGTTGAGGCCTTGTATGAACTTGATCTTATGACTTCAGAGTTGGGCCACCTAGCCCTATCCTCTACAATGCTTAATGATGCTGCACTATGGTTCCTCGTTATAGTTAATATGATTGCTTTTAGCAATGGAATTCCGGCATTCCTTTCCACGTTGGGGTTGCTACTCTTCACATTCTACATCTTACGCCCACTTATGCTGTTGATTGTTAAGAAAACACCCGAAGGAAAAGCAGTAAAGGAAATCTATATAGTTGCGATACTGCTTGGGGTTCTAGTCATGGTCTTTATCACTGAAGCCCTAGGCCAAAGGTATAGTTTCGCTCCTTTTATTCTAGGTTTAATCGTCCCAAATGGACCACCACTTGGTGCAACATTAACGGCCAAGACCGAACTTTTGCTCTCAGAAGTTCTTCTACCAGTGTTCTTTTTTCGTCTTGGTAGCAGCGTGAATGTGTTTATGATTGACGACTGGACTAGATTTGCAAAAATTCAGATTATTATTCTTGCGCTATTTGTTACAAAGATAGTGGGAGTTACAATGGCTGGTTTGTGCTGCAAAATTAGCTTGAAAAATAGTTTCATACTCAGCATGATCATGAGTATGAAGGGCATAGTAGAGTTTATGATCTACAGTAGATGGAAGACCGTAAAGGTAATTAGACTCTTTTCCTTCTTTTTCCTCCCTTTTCATTTCTATATATAACTGCACCACTAATTTAATAAGGGATTTGCATGTTATTCTGTCTTAACGAGTCATTCTGTAATATAATGTTCATGTTTAATTTCTTCAAAGTACTCATAAAACCAGTGTTATGGAGTGCATATTGACTTTTTAGTGCCCATAATATTCTCCTAAATTAATTTGGTTTCCTAATATTAATCAATTGCCTGCAGTTTATAGACGAACAATTTTTCACTCAACTGATCTTGTCTGCATTGGTGATCACAATGATCGTAACACCAATTGTACGATTCTCATACACTCCTCAGAAACGACTCCGAAGATCAACTAAAGGTTCACATTTCAGAAACATCCAATCACTGCCAAATAACTCGGGAACGTTTCATATTCTTTGTTGTGTCCACAATGAAGAAAGTGCCGGCAGCATCATCACCTTCCTGGAAGCTTCAAATCCAACAGAAGCAAGCCCCATTTGCACTTACATTGTCCATGGAGTTGATTTAATTGGGAGTTCTGCACCACAACTAATGCCTTACAAGAAGAAAAGGAGACTTAGGCGGTTGGATTCACCTACACATCAAATGATGCGAGCCTTCGAGAATTACTCAGAACACTCGAGGACCGGTGATAATTCATCCCTATACTATGGTGGCTCCTTATAAATCCATGCACGAGACCATATTTCGTCTAGCTCAGGACAAGCTCGCACCTCTGATTATCATCCCATTCCCTGATAACCACCATCATGTTTAAGAACTAGAGGAATTGATAAACAGAATAAGAGAGTAAAATTTCAGAGAGAATGAGGATTTCAATGTGTTTATTCATCTCATACAAAGGGGGTATTTATAGGATTACATTGAAGTGTGAATGCTCAAAGAGAAACTCAAAATGATAACCATCTTGATGATGATTTTCTGCCATGCTTGTTGCCCTTTGGTAAAGCATGTTTACATAAGTCTTCATACACTCAAGTACCTATGATTATACACTCAAGTACCTATCTAAATACTTTTACGTATTTTGTTACATGATATAGACATATACGGTATATATACGATTTATACTACAACACTCCCCCTTGGATATTTCATGTTCAATAGTATTATGTAGATGGTGCGCATCGAAGTTGCCTCGTTAAAAACCTTGCCAAGTAATAAAACCCAGTGGGAAAAAAACAACCTTGGTCGAAAGGGAAAAAGAGCACAACACGCGTTGAGTGTGAAGTATGTTTCTGGATACTTCCCCTGATTTAGACTCCTCTTGAAGATTGTGGGAGTTCGGATATCCTCCTCAATCCGATGCTCCTTACATGTTTCTCGAAAGGGGATTTTGGTAGTGACTTAGTAAATAAGTCAGCTACATTATCTTCTGATCGGATTTGATTTACTTCAATATTTAGAAGTGTTTGTTGTTGCTGATTGTAGAAGAATTTCGGCGATATATGTTTGGTATTGTCGCCTTTGATGAAACCTAATTTCATTTGCTCAATACAAGCTGCATTGTCCTCGTAAATGCATGTAGGTTCATTTGTGGTGAATTTCAAACCACAAGTTCCTCGAATGTGTCTATTTATAGACCTTAGCCATATGCACTCACGCACGGCTTCATGTAGTGCAATTATCTCTGCATGATTTGAGGAAGTAGCAACAAGAGTCTGTTTTGTAGATCTCCAAGATATCGCGGTATTTCCCATGGTAAAGACATAACCTGTTTGGGAGCGACCTTTGTGAGGGTCAGAGAGATACCCTGCATCAGCAAAACCCGTCAAAACATCATTTTGATGGAGGGGAGGAGGAGAACGTCGGTCACTATGGATAGTGTTGCCGGCGCTCACATTTCTTTTCTTTCTATAGGGATAGAACAAGCCCATATCGATCGTACCTTTTAGGTATCGAAGGATTGTCTTTATACCAATCCAATGGCGGCGTGTTGGCGCAGAACTGTGTCGAGCTAACAAGTTTACTGCAAATGAGATATCCGGTCTTGTGCATTGAGCTAAATACAATAATGCGCCTATCGCACTTAGGTATGGTATTTCAGCTTCTAATAAATCTTCGTCCTCATCCCTTGGACGAAACGGATCTTTCATGGGCTCAAGACTACGGTTGATCATGGGAGTACTCACAGGCTTTGCTTTATCTTCATTAAAGCGCCTTAGTAACTTTTGAGTATATGCTGATTGATGGATCATAATCCCATCATTACGGTGCTCGAGTTCTATTCCGAGACAAAACCGTGTTTTCCCGAGATCTTTCATCTCAAATTCAGATTTCAAATATGTAGCAGTTTCTTTTGACTCATTTAGAGTTCCAATTAAGTTCATGTCATCAACATAAACTGCTACAATTGCAAATCCGGATCTTGTTCTCTTAATGAACACGCAAGGGCATATTTCATTGTTAACATATCCCTTCCCAATCAAGTAGTCACTTAGACGGTTATACCACATCCGTCCGGATTGTTTCAATCCATATAGTGAGCGTCATAATTTTATTGAAAACGCGCTCCGTGGTTTAGAGCCACTTGATTTGGGTAATTGAAGTCCATCTGGAACCTTCATATATATCTCTGAATCTAGATCCCCATAGAGATATGCTGTAACCACATCCATGAGCTGCATGTCAAGTTTTTCGGAAACTACCAAACTGACAAGGTAGCGGAACGTTATAACGTCCATTACGGGAGAATATGTCTCCTCGTAGTCGATTCCAGGACGTTGTGAGAAACCTTGCGCCACAAGGCGGGCTTTGTATCTAACAACCTCATTTTTCTCATTACGCTTTCTAACAAAGACCCATTTATGGCCAACAGGTTTTATATTTGGTGGTGTCAGTGTTATAGACCCAAATACCTGTCTCTTTGTTAGTGAATCCAATTCAGTCTGGATCGCATTTTTCCATTTTGACCAATCTGCTCTACGTTGGCATTCTTCAACGGAGCGAGGTTCGATATCATCGTATTCTATAATTCCTTTTGCAATATGATATGCAAACGCATCATCAATAGCCATAGAATTTCTGTCCATAATTACATGTATACTAGTGTAATTCATGGAGATCTCTCTATTCTCTGGAATTGGTTCTATTATTGGAGCGTCCTCCAATGATGTCTCTTGGACATAACCATAATCCGGAATTTTTTCATGAGATGGATTATTTATATCGATGATTAATGGATTATTTTGTGTCAAGCTCGCTTTCTTTCTTGGGCGAGAATCCATCGAACCTATAGGCCTCCCGCGCTTTCTAGCAGGAGCCATGGGTCTAGCCACTGCATCACCCATAGAGGGGATGTCATGTCCTTTATTTTTAGGAACATCAATCCTTGCAGGTACGTTTGCAGCAGGTATGTGTGATCTTGTCACTTTAGAGATATCAGAAAACGCATCAGGCATTGATTCTGCTACGTTCTGAAGATCGAGAATCCTCCGCACCTCTATTTCAGACTGTGTGGTTCGGGGATCAAGATGAGACAAAGTGGGGACAGACCACGACAATTCCTGTCTTTTTTGTTGAACATTAATGTTCTTGTCTCCCCCTAATGACGGGAAGACTGTCTCATCAAAGTGACAATCCGCAAATCTAGCGGTAAATAGATCACCTGTCAAGGGTTCTATGTAGCGGATAATGCTTGGAGTATCATATCCAACATAAAGGCCTAAGCGTCTTTGAGGACCCATTTTGGTGCGCTGTGGCGGCGCAATTGGCACATAGACTGCACACCCAAATATGCGTAAGTGTGAGACATTAGGCTCATACCCAGTCACCAGTTGGGACGCAGAAAAGGGTTGGGTGGCAGTGGGTCTCAGACGAATGAGCACAGCTACATGTAATATTGCATAGCCCCAAGCAGAAATAGGGAGATTGGTGCGCATAACCAATGCCCTGGCAACCATTTGAAGTCTTTTAATGGCAGCTTCTGCGAGTCCATTTTGGGTGTGTACATGAGGGACAGGATGTTCCACCTCAATCCCAATGGACATGCAATAATCATCAAAGGTTCTTGATGTAAATTCTCCAGCATTGTCAAGACGAATTGACTTAATAGGATGATCGGGGTGGTGAGCCCTTAATTTAATGATTTGTGCTAGGAGTTTAGCAAATGCAGCATTTCTTGTGGATAAGAGCATGACATGTGACCAACGTGTCGATGCATCAACCAACACCATAAAATATCTAAATGGTCCGCAAGTTGGTTGGATAGGTCCACAAATATCACCTTGTATTCTTTGTAAGAATGGTATATTTTCTTTAGTGTCCTTTGCATAGGATGGTCTTGATCCTACCTTTGCTAAAGAGCAAGCTTTGCAAAACGAATGATACACTTTAGAAGTAACTCTTTGGACCAATGTTTGGTTCGTATTTCTTTTCGTTTTGAAGAATGGATGTCCGTGTGAAGTCTTTAATATACGGAGCATCATGTCACGACCTGGATGTCCCAAACGGTCGTGCCAAAGCTTGTATGTGTCAGGATCCCATAATTTGTCATTCATGACATGGTTGGATTCAATGACTCTAATAGTGGTTGCATACAATCCACTAGAGCGACACATAAGTTTCTCTAAAACTCGTGTATTTCCGTAGTTTTTAGAGGTGATGCAAAGGAACTCTTGTCCATTCTCACAATGTGTTTCCACATGAAAATCATTGGCTCTTATGTCTTTAAAGCTTAATAGGGTCCTTCCGGCCCTTGGAGCATATAGAGCTTCGGCGACATTAATATTTGTGCCATTTGGTAACAAAAATTGAGCTGGTCCTCGACCATGAATCAATTGTGATGGTCCTGCCATCGTAGTTACTGAGGATCGACTGGGTGTCATCCATAAAAATAATTGCCTATGTCGCAATATCGTATGTGTGGTGCCACTATCAAGAAGGCATTCCAATTCTCCGGAAAACATACTGAAAGGAATAAAGTTCGGAATATTAACACATGTCCATGACATTGAATGCGATACTTATTAATGGGGGAAAATAGCCAATGATTACATCAAAGTTATTCATAAGTCTATTTCAAATATCAAACTTTAGACAAATTGCTATCACTCAATCCGTTTGGTAATTCCAATGGAATATGACCAGGAAAGTAGAGAGATGTTGGTGGAGCGAGGCTCGCTTAAATACCCCGATCTCAATTGCTTTCCTAGACATCATACTTCATTGGGTACGCCACATAAGAAGGAGTTTAATACAATTGTTATTTATTGACTAAGGCACATTTGCCATTCTTGGAAAATAGAAAGAGGATTATTCTAATCAAAGTCTGTGGCATCCTCGTGCTCTTCATCTACAGCTTTGAAGTCCTCAACAGTGAGATTGACATCTTCACTATTTTCATCTTCGGCAAGGTTAGCTTCTTGCTCTCTTGCTTCCCTGTACTCCTTGTAGCGTGCAGCTAATTGGGTACTTGCATGACATTGTTTAAACCAATGCTCGATTGATCCACATCTATGACACATGTCATTGTGGTTCCCTCCCTTCATTTGAGGTATATGTTGTGCAGGTTGTACAGTTTGTACAGGTTGTGCACGTTGTGGATATCCCCTAGGAGGGTTGCTGCTACTACCACGGCGCATGGTGCGACCTCCACGGTTCATGGTGCTATTTCCACGGCCGGTGTTGCCATATCTCCCTCTTCCACGTGTGGAGTTACCATCACGTGCGCCCGCTCTAAAGTTGCGGTTTCCTTCCCTGTTGGGGCGGTTATATGGACCTGTTCGTCCTTCATGTCCCCTATTATTAGGGTACACATGTCCCCTATTGCTGGGGTACCGCTCCCTGTGCCCTCTCTTGGGTGCATTATAATTTGCCTCACGAACGCTCTTGGTTCCAATGGGTCTTGAATTATAATTCTTTACAAGAATGTTGTCGTGCTTTTCGGCTACCGACAAAATATTTATGAGTTCATTGAACCTCGTAATTCGTCCAGCATTTACTTCAGTGCGATACTGCTTTGATAGCAAAATTGCTGCAACAGGGAAGGTGGAGAGAGTTTTCTCAATTAGCTCTTCTTCTGTGAGAGGTCTTTGACAGAACCTCAACATGGATTTAAGGCGAAGAGCTTCTGAATTGTACTCAGCAATAGACTTGAAGTCTGAGAAGCGTACATCGTTCCACTGAACCTTCAAGTCAGGGAGGAGAGAATCTTGAATATTGTTAAAGCGCTCTTCTAGTGCTTCCCATAAATCCTTTGCATCTTTGATGGACATGTACTCTAGCCTGAGTGCTTTGTCCATATGACGTCGCATCAAGATGATTGCTTTTGCATGCTTCTTGGGTGATCGAGGGAACACAAGAGCCGGATTTGGTTCATGGATGATGGGCAATATCCCCTTGGATGTGAGATGGTTCTCAACGTCGGTTTTCCAGCTATGGTACTCCGAACCTGTTGAGTCAAGGATTTGAAAATCGAGTCTAGGTTCATTCGACATCCTTGAAGATAAGAAGAAAATATTAGTTTCGGAGTTAAAACTTCCACGAAAAATAATAAGATTTCCGAGCTATGCTACCAAGAAATCAATTTCCAAGAATCATTGTGAACACTCTTAGTTCATTTGGCGTGAATTGCTCTAATTCCGCTTTTGATTGTAAGTTCCCGAGAAAAAGGAAAAAGGAGAGAAAATAAATAAAAACTCAAAAACGGGAACTTTTAGTAAAGAATACCTTGGAATAGTGTTGCCGGAAATTTTTGACCGGAAAAATTATCGGAGTTGACCGGAAAGATCGTTGGAAAAAGTCGAGAAAAATCGTCCAAAAAGTCGCCGGAAAAGTCGCCGGAAAAGTGTTGAAAAAGTCGTCGAAAGTCGCCGCGCAAATCTGTCGACATATGTGTCGACAGCTGCTCAGCAGCTGCTCGACAGATGGCTCGGCAGCTGCTGCGCAGGGTCTCGGCAGCTGCTGCACAGGTGCCTCGGCAGCGTCTCGGCAGCTGCTGCGCAGGGCCTCGGCAGCTTCTCGGCAGCTGCTGCGCAGGGCTCTCGGCAGCGTCTCGGCAGCTGCTGCGCAGCTCTCTCGGCAGGTCTCGGCAGGACTCGGCAGGTCTCGGCAGGACTCGGCAGCACCTCGGCAGCTGCTGCGCAGCTCTCGGCAGCTGCTCGGCAGGTCTCGGCAGGACCTCGGCAGCTCTCGGCAGCGGTCCGGCAGCGGTCCGGTTCGGTTTTTCGACTTCCGGCGGCCGGTTCAGGCCGTTTCCGGCCGGTTCCGGTGAATCTGAGACCGGTTCCGGGCTCCTGGAATCAAGGGCTTTAATCTGAGCTAGGGTTTGGGGATTTTTTGTAGGTTTTGAAAAATGACTTCTATCGATGAAGAACTCTTCTTTCGTCAATTTTTCGATTCTAATTCTAGAGCAACTTCGTGCTGATAACGTGTTTAAGAACTAGAGGAATTGATAAACAGAATAGGAGAGTAAAATTTCAGAGAGAATGAGGATTTCAATGTGTTTATTCATCTCATACAAAGGGGGTATTTATAGGATTACATTGAAGTGTGAATGCTCAAAGAGAAACTCAAAATGATAACCATCTTGATGATGATTTTCTGTCATGCTTGTTGCCCTTTGGTAAAGCATGTTTACATAAGTCTTCATACACTCAAGTACCTATGATTATACACTCAAGTACCTATCTAAATACTTTTACGTATTTTGTTACATGATATAGACATATACGATATATATACGATTTATACTACAACACATCATTCTATTGTTGGCATTGCTCCCTCTAGCCCTATACGCCAAATGATCCTTAATTTACAAGCATTTTCTCAGTGTACAATTGGAATATTAGTTGACAAGGGCTTGCCTTGTCGGCCAAGTATCTCTTAACTTCTCCTACATTGTGGCTATATTTTTCATTGGTGGACCAGATGACCGTGAGGCATTAGCATATGCATCACGCATGGCTGACAACCCTGACGTGGGCATCACGGTGTTCAGGATTCTCGTGCGGATCAATAAAATAGAAAGTGTTGAGGAAGAGGAGAGAGAGTTTAAGCTAGACGAGTCATTGTTGGATGAGTTTAAGCTAAGGAACACTGGGAATAATCGGTTGAATTGGCGTGATATTGAGGTGGATGATGGCGTTGAGGCTGTGAAGGCTATTAAGAATTTGCAGGCTGAGTACGACCTAGTTATGGTGGGGCGGCGACATTTGGATGTGTCGTTGAGGGATGAAGAAATGGCAGACTTATTGCACAATCCAGAGCTGGGAGTGATTGGCGACATGCTCGCTTCTTCAGATTTCTGTGGTGGAATGGTGAATGTGTTGGTGATGCAAGAAAGTAGGACCTTGAGTTGTGGAGAGTTTTGTAACTGACTTCAGGATATGTACCGAAAGTACATCTAACTTCTGTGTTGATTGATGATGTATATATGTTCATTCCATTATATTAATTCTCTTAATTTAGCCAGCAACGTACCTGTTCTTCTGCTTATACTTTGGCTTTGATTTGAGTCTTACCAGATTTACTACCATAGTCAAAAGATAAATTTCCTGATTTTTTTTATTTTTTATTTTTATTTTTATAATTTGAAATACTAATGTTGTCAACATAATTTGAACCTGGGACTAACTACAAAATAGATACTTGCCATGCCACTACACCAACTTGGCTGATCAAACAAAAAAGAGGGGTGCAACACGAGGACTTCTTAGGAGGTCACATATCCTATAGTACTGCTTTCACCAAGCAAACTTAACTTCGGAGTTATGATGAGATCCAGTGCATTATTGCTGGTATGATGACACCCAGATAAATATCATGATTAATGAAGAAAACAATACAAAAAGGTCAAATGCCTAATTAACAAGAAATGGTCACGTATTGTTTTTCCCGTTTCTTTTACCCACACAACTAATGCAATGCTCGTTGTTACAGTTTATCATCAGCTACTCGCTTTACTACTAATACTAAATTTTTGTAATTTTTTTTTGGGTTATTCATAATCAGCACATTTAATCTGTTTTGAGATTGTGATAAACATTTGAATCTCAATATTAAAATGTCAAAAATTTCGCAAATGATGTATTATTGTTTTATGTTACACAATATCATTTTAGCCATTTATTTCATCCAGGCTGTAATTAATAATTTATAATATTTAAGTACAAAAATATTTTTTATTGTAAAGGTAAAAAAGTTAAAAACTATAGTTTAATGCCAGTTCATGCACTAACCTCATGGAAACCGGATACGATAGCTTTCTTATGACAAAAAAAAAAAAAAATTCTTAAGACCATGATTTCTACTCACTTTAGTGATTTTTATATACTTCTCGAATTGACAGAACTCAAAAATCATAATGCAATTTTTTTTTCACAATTTTTCAAAGTCATAAAAAAATCAAATTCATGAAAACCACTGCTCGTTGGAGGTTTTGGTGTTCCACCAATTAGAACACATTCTAAAAATCATGGTCTACAAATGGTGAGCATATGATACAAGAGAATTTCAAGAAAAAATAGTGCTAACAATGTTTAATAAGTTTTGAAATGCCATTGCATCTCTGGGCATCTCAATGGCACCTCTTAACATGTCAAACCATGCAAAGCCCCATTTTTATTCAAATTGTCATGTTTCTTAATCTCACCCTATTGTTAAAGCATGATCTTTAGTATCAGTTCCAATTGAAAGGTGCGAACGTATAGATATTATTTGCGAATTTACTAACTAGTGTCTAGAGTTGCATTTCATATCTGAGGGTCAAGATAATGATAGTATTGTTGATAATTATCTTCAAGACGATGACACACTGTCATTTGCATATGCTAGAGTTTGAATAGTGATACTTCTTTATATTGTTCTACATTTTGCAAGTACAAATTATGTAATTAGACAAATCGCTAGTGTAGTGCACCTTTCAATTTATTCTGCCATAGACTTATTTCAAGTCATGTGTAGCTCTTCTATGCTCCCAATATTATCCGAAATCCCTTTTAAGCGATTTCTATCACTAATTATCTATAAAGTTAATCTTCTAAAAAACAGGTTTTTCAGTTGTTTCAAATATATCGAGCAACTCGTGTAACATGCTCCAACAAAAAGCAGATGAAACAGTACTAGAAAAGTAAGTTTTCTTTGGACCTACCAAAGTATCACAATTCAATTTCAACTCCTGTCTACCCACCGAAGTATCATAATTCAATTTCTTGTAACGCATCACAAGTTAATGGGGTGGACGACAGAGGAGAGAAGGCCGGGCTAGCATTGTCCGAGGCCCCGAGGCTCCTAGCGGTCAAGGTATTAAATTTTGTTGACCTCGATTGGGCCGCCATCTTCCAAAAATAATTTAGGGCCTAGGAACCAAGTGATTACTAATCGAAAGCAATCAGAATCCGCCTAAGATGACCGGGTCACTCAAACACAATTTACTTTAGAGTAAAACCCATCACTGGAGTCAAAACTTTTCTCAACCGGACAAAATGATACCAAACTTTCAAAAATGATCAAAATAATACCTAAATTTTTAAAAACAAATCAATCTGACACCCAACTTTCAAAAAAGATCAAAATGATACCTAAAGTTTTGAAAACAAATCAATTTGATGCCTCGGTTTAATTTTTGTAACTTTTTGTTAAAATTGATCACGTGTGGTGCAGTATTTTATAGGGTTATAATAATGTTTTACACAAAAAACTATTTTTCAATTATTTTTTATTTTACTTTGTTAATTCTCTTCTTCTTCTTCTATCTCTACCCCTCTCTCTCTTCCCATTTTTCTTTGTTTGTTTAGAAGTTGGGAAACATCCGAACTTTATTCGTTTCTACGATCATGGTAGAATTGAAATTGAATGGAAGATTTTTTTTTTTAATTCTATAGAAGAAGAAGATTGGTTTATAGATGATTGATGGCCCTCTGACCGCAAATCACTTCACTTTTTGTGTTTGATTTTGCATTTGATTTAACAAAGAAGTTAAAAAAAAAAAAGGCTAAATACTGACTACTACGTAGTTTGGTTTAAAAAATTCAGTCCCTAAACTTCTAATTTCATCAAGAACACCTCTGCATTTCAATTTTGATCTAATACGTCCAATTTGTTAGTCTTCGGACAATTGAATCATTTAACTTGTTGATGTAGCTCATATATGGCCTATGTTTTATGATGTGGTGTTGAGATGGCCTGCATAGTCAATTTTGGAGTGAGTTCCACTATTAGAAATCTACCAAATAAATAGTTTTTCAACAAATAATCCAACTATAACTTGAACCCATAACAAAATATTAATGAATTGGACCTATTAGATCAAAATTGAAAGTACATGGGTGTTTTTGATGAAATTAGAAGTTCAGTGATTGAATTGATTTTGAACATAAACCACAGAGTAGTAACTAGTATTTAGCCCTAAAAAAATAAATTGAGGTATCAAATTGATTTGTTTTTAAAACTTTAGGTATCATTTTGATCACTTTTGAAAGTTAGGTATCATGTTGATTTGTTTTAAAAAATTTAGGTATCATTTTGATCACTTTTAAAAATTTAGGTATCATTTTGATCACTTTTGAAAGTTGGGTATCATTTTGGAGAAAAGTTTTGACCTAGTGGTGGGTTTTACTCTTTACTATATACTAAAGACGAGTTCAGTGTTCACCATGGTACTGTTTAAAAGACATAAAATGACTGTGCTGTCCTCCTTTTTTTTGTAGGCTTTTCACTCGATTACTGTTCATATGATAGTAAATTGACTGTTTTGCCCTCCTTTGATATTTTAAGTCGGTCTAATTTGATACCATTCCATTCAATATTCCTTATGATGTTCCTCCATCAAGTTGCAGATAAAATTGTTAAGTTGTATGCTGCAATTACATATGGTATTGTCAATTTAGTTAACTACGTAAGCCTTGGTTTTCTATGTGCACAATGACGGGCAATTACTACAATTAATGATGGGCAATACTTGATATTGTCATAGAATGATTTGATTATAACTATAATAATGTAGACCAAACAATTTTAGATAGATAAAATTTTCACGTTATTATTGTAAATTATTTATTATTAACAACAAACCCTGCAACAATAATAAGAGAGAAGGCAATCAAAAAGAAAGATAAGACCTACATAGAATGCATTTGTGTTTCCTTCTATTTTATATATATTTTTAATTTTTCTTTTTTTATCAAAGCCATTTACAACAAAGAATCAGTTTATGGACTATTTTGAAAATCATGGTCAAAGCAACTTGTTCATGGAGGAGAAAGATAAAAATTGTCACTGCTACATTCTCTCGTCTGAAAATCTATAGAGAGCTAGCTCATTGACAGTATCAACCCCCAAGAGGAAAAGGAACAGTCACTCTACAGAGAGGGTAACCACAACTCTAATGGAATCCTTCGTCAACTTCAGAACCAAATTCACAAGACATGCAACGAAGCGAATAGAGACTCTAGCCTTCGACATTCCTCATCAGTTTGCATTGCCGCCGCCGCCTCCAGTGAAATTGAAATCGAAATCATCTACATTGAAGTATCCGTGATTATCTAGTCCAACATTATTCTCTTGCATCTGACGATTTAACAAATCAAAGCCATAGTCGGCAACTGAAGGCTCCAAGTCCATATGCTGCACATTACCAGTAGGCTTGTCATCTGGATGCTGTAACTGGTATGATGAATCCGATAGTGTGGCATTATCAACAGGGACCATATCCGTGAACTGAGGACGACCAACATCAGAGCTTAAATCTTGCTGCAATCTCGGAGCAGGGATGGGTTTACCATCCACAGGACCAAAAAGCTCGTCCACATAAAAAAGCTCATCAATTGAAAACTGCTTCAAGTAATCCATATCAAAGCCATCTGTGCTAATACAGTCATGTGCCTGCTCTTGGAATCCAGGTTGATCTGTGTGGAAGTGGTCCATAGGAACCTCACTTTTCACCTCTACATCTACCGTAGCATTAGACGCACTGGGTTGAGTAAATGCATTAGGCCAAGCATAACTTGTCGATTCACCCTCACCATCCTCAGTTTTCACTATAAAAGATTCCTCCTCTGCACAGACCTCGGAGTGATCAGACTGATTTGATATCGTAGTAGATTCACAGCATCCTTGTGTTGCCACGGTAGAACACCCTGATGGAGTTGTGACTGACGAAGTTTCATGTGACGATTCATTCCAAGAAGACGTGTAACTGTTGTGATTGTTTACATTAGGGTGGTTAAGGCGAGCAGTGGCACCATACATGGCTTTTGCAGCTTCATCATAAGCAAGTGCAGCTTCAACAGCAGTAGGGAAAGTACCTAACCACAGCCTACTTCCTCTGTTCGGCTCTCGGATTTCTGCAACCCACTTTCCCCACGTCCTCTGCCTAACACCTCTGTAATTACACCGCTGATTCTCCGGCCCTCCTTTACCTTTCATACAACCCTTCTTCGACCCCTTGGCCTGAATCTTACGTGCCTTGTCATCGCAAATCCCAGACTGTATAAGCTTATTATATTCTTTCCACCTTGACAGAGTCTCCTCAACACTGGCTCCATCCTTTTTACTTCGTCGGCCCCTTTTCTTAGAACTACCCAAGGGCTGGGAAAACCCGTTAGAACCTTGATCATAAGCACCCATTTTTCTTCGCTGGTCTATAAATAGATTCTCAATCTAACAAACTGATCTGCAACCGTTGCTTATTCACAATCTGCAGTAAATCGAAAAGATCTGTAAGCACCGCTTGGCCTTGCATATATAGAGATTCAGTACAAGCAAATAAAACCAAATCTAATCCGCATAGGAACCGTAGTTTTCTTGCAGACCAGGTAGGAAATCAATCCTTAAAAGCTAGAGAGTCGGGACTTGGCCCCCAAGCAACCAACACTATCTCTTTTTTCACTTTCGGTTTCAGGAAAACAAAAGTATATAAAGTCCAATCTATCTCACCCCGCAAACAAAAAGGCCCAATTTTTAGACAAAAGAAAATCCCCAATGCCGGAAAGTTAATCAGAAACCCCCAAATCCCAAAATCCCAATCCGAAACAAACACAGCACCAATTACAAACCCTTTCCCCTTCCTCACATACAAGATCGACGAAATAAAGACAAACAACTAAATTAAAAGAAGAAACAGAGAAAATCAAAGGCTCAAAGCCACCAACCTCTTGAATCGTCGCGACGAATCCCACCGGACTCGGGTAATTTCCTTTTGGAATCGGACTTCCACAATCAAAACGACACTGCTGGACGCGTTTTGCTCGGTTTCTTCTTCTTCTAGGGTTTGTTCTTCTTCTTCTTCTAGGGTTTGGGATAGATATAGAGATAGAGAGAGAGCAAATGGTTTTCTGTGAAAAGTTTAAGAGCGTCTATAAGCTTCTGAGCGAATCCAGAAATCTTTAGGACCGGCACCTCTGGGAGATATTTATAGCCTTCTCTAGATATTCACCCCCCGGAGATATTTTTTATTGTGTTTTTTCTTTTGCGGCCTATGGATATCGATGACGTGGCGCTTTCGTAGTCGCTTTTCGTGGCGCTTCGGTCCCAAGCCTTGCGCCACGTGTTCAACCGAACCTTCCCGAACCACTCGTTTTTTACGCGTCACTGTCTGTCTCGGTACTGAAGTAATTTTCTGTGTTCATGCTAGTTTTGTTTTTCCTGTTTTGCCCACATGAAGTTGTGAAATTTGCGCCAGTGCCTCTGGATAACGAATAGCTTCCTTTTTCGCTAAGGATGGATCTCACCTTCCTACGTGCCTTCCGTCGTTAATGAGGAATTAATTGAATATATAAATCAAACTTATGAAGACAACCATAGAGTTTAGTCAACTTTTTTTTTTAGGTGGTAGTGAATTATACCGGTTCATGGTACTACCATATATATTAAACATTACAAATTTAGTTATTTCAGATGATCAAATCAAAAAAAAATAATCTTAGCATCATAATCAAAATTAATTAATAATAAAACAAAAGGCTCAAGCTCTCTTAATTTTTTTTTTTGTGAATCAAACTCAAATCGGATGTCAATTTCATTCATCACATGTCAGAATAGCCACATATCCTTCTGTTGACTTCAATTAGACAGATCAAGAAGGTGTGATAGTACCAACGGTGGTACATAGAAATAAGTTCACTCATTATACATCAAATTCGTAGAGACTAGCGTAAATCCTCTTTCAGTACTATTCTAGATACACTAGAGACACATAAAGTGCATAAATCCCTAAAAACTTAGGGAATTATTAAAAGTAAAACTACTAACATAGGATCCCTAAAACAAAGAGAATTTTTATGGACCTAGGGCAAAAAACCCTACCAACCCAAGGGAGAAGTCCACTCAAGATTCAAACAAGCCCAGAATGGCCTAGGCCCAGTTTCCATCTGCCTCCAACTGCCGCACGCCATAGCTCCGGACTAGAGGCTCCCTGACTTGCGCTGCACGCACAACACGTCCACGACACCACCACCACAGAACCGCACCTCATCTACCCGCACCAGACGACCTGTGCCGCCGTCGAAACAGAACCATGAAACCATAACGCCACACCACCGTTCCAAGACGCTGTCGACAACTCTTGTAAAATTTTATTATAAGGTTATAATTTTTTTAAGTTGAGTTTCGTACATGTGATAATTTTCTCAAACTATATATGTAACAAGTTATATTAAGTCCCAAAAGTTTTCTCCTCTTTTGAAAAAACCCTAAACGTGCTGCACGCGTCTTTGAAGCTACTTTACAAAACCTCCTCGTCCGGTGGCGTCTCACCAGCAGTGATGGTCTTTGGCCATCATGGTGTCGTGGAAGTGTTGTCGAACAGGGTTCCTATTTTCGGCTTTGTCTCTGGAATACAGTTCTAACTCGGCAATGGTGGTTTAGCTAGAAGAAGGCAGACCTTTTTAGTTTTATTTTTTTTTTATTTTTTTTTTCAATGGTTATTTGTGCAGCAAGGGAAGGGACGAAATGCAGGTCTACTTTGTTCGTGTCTACTTTGTTTGGGTCTCTTGAAAGCGGTGTCATGTTGTTTGGTGCCGAGTTTGGTCGCAGCAGTGATCTAGGTGGCGGTCGCAATTGCGTTTAGATGTTGTATGTGTGAATCGACGACATTGAGGAGTAGAGGCTGCATCTGTGTTCAACTTTAATTTATTGAGCTTAGGATTTTTGATTGTTCTTTGGGCCTTAGCCAACAATTAGTTAGATTATCTTTCTATTAATTCTCTTTGTTTAGGAAACCCTATGTTAGTATCTTTGTCTATTTTCAATCATTCTCTAATTTTTTAGGGAGCTATGCACTTTAGGTGCCATTTAACGAATCTTCTAGAGTAAAACCGAAAGAAGAGATCCGTTTTTCAATGTATTTGATGTCTAATGAGTGATCTAATTCTATCTACCGTTCTGGATACTAACACATATTCTTATATATCTAGAAGACAGCAGCAGAGTATATAATGGTCACTTTGACCGACGTGAGATGAATGATATTATCTCATGGTTTTGATTTAAAAAACAAAAAGTATCCCAAAACACCTGTGGTAATTTATCAAACTATATACTAGCTATGATACTAGAATACAATAATCCGAGCATCACTTTCGAAATAATTAACTATAATCGAACAGACTCATACCGCATTTACCTAATCGAGCAACCTCAATCGAATCTCTAATTCATGATTAAATTATCAATACGATCTTATTAATATATATGACCATTTTAACGCAATCTGAATCAGGTCATACCATGGTATCATGGTATGTATTTCAAGCCATTTTGATCCCAGCGATTCTTGTCAACTTAATTATGAATTTGATACGCAGAAGGAACTAGTCCAGTCAAGTTTTGCATGTGCACCACGTGTCACTTTCAGAGCTAGAGACCATGGCCTTCGTTGTTCCCTCAACCAACGTACGTGTAATTGGCTAATTTCATCAGTGACGTTCATATTTTGGTGTGATAAAGCTGAGAGAGTGCCACAATGCGCGGTTGGTGACGCAGTTGCAAAGAGAGATGAAGGAAAGCCTAGGTTTTTTGATACGAAGGAAGGAAGGAAAGCCTAGGTTTTTGTCTCCGTTACTTTTTTTTTCCGAGGCAAAAACCTTGAAAACAATCAAATGGGGTTGTTTTGGGACGCTAAAATTTCAAATTAATTAATAAGGAGTCACGCCGTTTCCTTGTTCTTCCTGTCAGTCGGGCAGATAGAAAATTGATTAAAGTGGAGTTCGGCCTTTCTCTTAAAAAAAAAAAAAAAGTGGAGTTCGGCCTTTCTCCAAATATATTCAAAAAAGAAAAAAGAGTCTCGTTTATTATAAAAAATAAATAAATAGAGAACATGAAGCGGTTATATATAAATGATTTTGATAGAATGAATTTAGATTAGATAACTTTTTATCTCCTTAGTGTCAATGAACCTTTAATTTTTTAATTTTTTTTTAGCTGAAGCAAATAAGGGATTATGCGATATTAAATTTTCATTAGCAATCTTTGCGACGAGCGCCTGCCCTCCTGAAAGGAAGAGGACCATTACACCTAGAAACTCACCGCCCTCCCCCTTATTTGAATTTATTAAAAATGAATTAAGAAGAAAAACAAAGCAACTTAGGAGAGCGACCAAACCAAACTTTCCTACAAAACCAACGAAAAAGAAACAAGTTGTCGTGACTGAAATTGAGGAATACTCAATTAGTCACCATTAAAATGCAATAAAATAAAAGATGGAAGAGCATCCCATAGGAGAAACCGTACTATAATTCGCCAAAACGTCAACTACCTTATTATTTTCATGAAAAAATTGTGATACATGAAAAATTATTTAAGAAATCTGGTATAAGCAATTGAGCCAGCTAATATAAGGGAGAGGATCCTCTCCTGAGCTATTCCTCTCCTAACCTACCTAAGTGTTCCATTAGATTTTGACACGTGGCTATAGTGAATCTAGTGGTCTACAACAATGTTAATTCTTCTCTTTCTATTTTTCTTTTTTCAGTCCCCCATATTCTTCTCTTCCTTCACGCTTGAAGTGCCTCTCTCTCTCTCTAGTTCTTTCTCTTCTCCTTCTTTTTCTATATGAGTAACCATATATAATACCAATCTGGTCTGGCCTGTGTTTGGTTTGGAGGGACTGAGGAGTTGGACCATTGACAAGAACAATCTCCAATAAACACTACAAAAGCATAACCTAGACAATTGTTGAAATCCAAACAAATCAATTCAAATAATGGTGGATGGTTCTTTGAACCTTACAAAAAATCGAAAAATAAATCTTAGCACATCGATCCCTAACAATGAACTTTGGCAGGGAAGATTTTTGACGAAGACAAATTTTGGCAGAAAGATTTCTTCATCAACTACCCGAATTTTGTAAAATCCCATGAATTATATTCAAATTTAGCAATACACATATCCTTGATTGTATTTCACTGAAAATTAGAGGTGGAAAACAGTCATAATCCTGTCTCGATTTAAGATCAATTTGAGACAGAGAAGAATGCAAACTCTTTCATTCTATGCAGCAAAGAGAAATTTGAGAGCGAGATGAATTGAGGCATGACTCATGAGGGAGGAAGAAGAGTACAAGCAAAGGAAGAGCGACACTCAGCAGGCATGGTCTCATTATATAAATTTGGATTTAGCTCAAACCCAGATTCCTTATTTTCTTCTCCTCTTAATCAATCAGCATGAACCCATCATGGAAACCAAAGGATGATGAAATTGAAGATTTTCGGTTTTGAGAATAGATGGAATTGAAGATTTGAAGCATAAAAATTACATTCCATGAGAGGGAGAGGCAAGACCCGGGAAACTGGAAAATAGGCCCCGGTCCAGCCTAGCCCATTCATTGCGGTCTTGGAGCGGGCCGGGCCGGGCCTTATTACATTTTAAAATAACAACGGCCCGGGCCTGGTTTTATTGTAAATCGTAAGATCCAAGCCCGTCGATATAAAGAGGGCCTTGCAGGCTTTTTCGGACCGGGCCTTGCGGGATTTATTTACAAATAAATCTTTAAAGATACTAATTTTTATAAACCTATATTTATATATCATACACTCCAAAAAGAAACCTCTATCAGTTCAAAAAAAAAGGGAGATCTGACCGTTTGATGTGATTACTACAATAAATTGTGGGTGTGGTAAAACATTTAGCCAATTTCACCATATTTTCGAATCCAATCGAATTGGTCAATCGTGTCTTCTTGGTTGACCGATGACGTGACGACAGCGAAACGTACTTATTTTTTCACGTCACGTTTGTAAATTTTTCATCGATGGATGTGCATGGACATAAGATAAAAATTTGAATTTTAATTACAAAGACGTTAGCTTATACCAATTTTCCTCCTAAAGTTGTATGACTTATACATTGCATTTATATTGTTGAGGTTAATTCTAATGCAACCATGATGTGAAAAATGAATTTGGAGAAACTAACCGCTCGATGGGGAGATTGTAATGTTTTATGGTGGTTGTAAAAAATCCAGCCAATTTGATTCTCGTTTCGAATTCGATCAATTAGGTCAAAATTGGTTACTTTTATAAATCTATATTTATATATTATACACTCCAAAGGGCAATCTCTATCAATTCAAAGAAAATGGAAAAATCGACCGTTGGATGAGATTATTGCAATAAATTATGAGTGTGGTAAAAAATTTAGGCAATTTCACTATGTTTTCGAATCCAATCGAATTGGTCAACCATCGTCACTTGTATGTCTTCTTGGTTGACTGATGGCGTGATGACCGCGAAACGTGCTTATTTTTTCACATCACATTTGTAAATATTCCATTGATGGATGTGTGTGGACATAAGATAAAAATTTCAATTTTAATTACAAAGACGCTGGCCTATACCAATTTCTCTCCTAAAATTGTATGACTTATACATTGCATTTAAATGGTTGAAGTTCATTCTAAAGCAACCATGAGGTTAAAAATGAATTTGAAGAAATCAATTACTCGATGGAGAGATTGTAATGTTTTATGATGGTTGTAAAGAATCCAGCCAATTTGGTTCTCATTTCGAATTCGATCAAGGTCAAACTTAATTACTTTTACAAACCTATATTTATAAATCATACACTCCAAAGGGAAACCTCTATCAATTCAAAGAAAATGAGAGAACAGACCGTTGGATGAGATTATTACAATAAATTATGTGTGTGGAAAAAAATTTAGCCAATTTCACCATATTTTCGAATTCGATTGAATTAGTCAACAGTCGTCACTTTTATGTCTTCTTGGTTGACCGATAGCGTGACTACATCGGATACGAGGCTTCGGATACATTAATAACACACATTACATGACGAGTCCATGAAATTTTTCTTTGATTATTTTGAACACCCGAGCTATTTTTAACAATTTATGGAAGTAATAAAAAAAATTATGGAAATGTAAAGTAAATGAAATTAAACTAATTAAATTAATTTATGGGTTTTTCCGGGCCTGGTTTTTACTGGCTTTTGGAAGGGCCGGGTCGGGTTTCAAATCAATATAAGCTGTTGGATGTTGTTTTACACACATTTCGCTTTATCATCGAAAACTTAGATAGATTAGGAGGGGAATATCTTAAGAAAGGATCCTTTCCCATACATAATTTTCGGCTAATGAACCTTTGAGTGCTCTCAAATTTTCTTGTGGACAACATTTTCCACATTTTCTCATATAAAATGATAACCGTACCTGCCATAATAACTTTTGCCGGGCGTGTGAACCTAAGACCCAAACACCATCACATTCTCGATCCCGGTTCAACTATCAACTCCATATTCACCGAGGAGGCTTCATCTTGTTGATACTGAATTTCACGTAGAAACCTCTGTTTGGATAATTCATAGGGTTCAGATGGGATCATCATCAACCCTATGAATTATCCCAACATTAGGATGACAATCAGGATCATTTAGCGTTAAGATTATTGCATAATCAAGAAGTTGTTGGGAGGCACAGAAATGGCTCAATATGAGCAGATGATATCGTTTCGAGAATGCGTGCAACCGAGTGCCATTGCCTCCAAAGGGTTTTGGTTTAAAGAAAATCCTATAGACTATGCATTTCCTGCAACCCTAGCCCAAATTATCCTTGTCGTTGTGACCTCTCGGCTACTTTATTTTGTTCTCAAGCCTCTGGGACAGACCAAATTCTCTTGCAATCTCCTGGTACGTAAACTTTGTCTTGCCTCCATGATTTTTGGGTTATACATAGCCTAGAGTGAATATATCGATAGATTTGATGGCAAAAACAACAAGGGCAATGATAATATTGGGTTTTTTTTTTTTTTTCAATCAATCTATGAATTAAGCATTAATTTCAGCTTTTCCAACCAAATTAGGAAAGGAAATTATTATTATTATTATTTGTGAGATCGATTATCATTTTAAAACAACTGTTTTTTGTTGGTCGGTCTTGTTCAGGGTGGCTTTATCTTGGGTCCTTCTCTGCTAGGGCGTAACCAGGTTATAAGGGACAAACTATTTAATCCGAAACATGCGTCGTTGTGGGCAACAATGGGTCTGCTGGGCGCTACATATTCCATGTTCATAACTGCAGTCAAATTTGACATAAGCATGATCAAAGGGACAAAGCATTCTTTGAAGATTGGTGTTCCAGGGTTCCTTATTACCGTTGCTGTATCCTTAGGCCTCGGATACCCGCTAGCCAGCTGCATTGCTGGAATCAAAGGAGGATTATTCCCCATATTTTTATTTTCTATTATTTCTTTCACTTTCTTCCCTGATATAGCTCCGGCCTTAGAGGACCTCAACCTTATGAATTCTGAGTTGGGTCAAATCGCCATGTCCTCGGCTTTGCATGTTGAAATGATACAATGGTTGTTCTCAACAGTACAAGACATAGCTACTAAGGATAAAGCAATCCACGGAGCTTTGACATTCATTTCCGCAGTGGTATTGCTTGTTTTCATTGTTTATGTCATACGCCCGCTTATGGTATCAATTGCTAAGAACACACCCGAAGGACAAGAAGTAAAGGAGTTTTATGTAGTAGCAATACTAGTTGGGGCTCTAGTCCTGTCGTTTATATCCGACGCAATAGGTTGCACCTTTGTTCTTGGCCCTGTAATTCTTGGGTTAGTCATACCAGATGGACCACCTCTGGGTGCAGCATTAGTAACCAAGACTGAAATCTTGGTCTCTGAACTTCTTCTTCCCGTGTTCTTTTTTCGTATTGGCTTCAGGATAAACATACTGTCGATTAGCGATTGGAAGAGTTTTACCACATTGCAGGCCATCATTGGTGCATCATATGTGGCAAAGATGGTGGCAGTTACCGGGGCTGCATTGTGCTGCAAAATTAGTTTGAGAAATAGTCTCTTGCTCGGCATAATATTGAATATCCGGGGTATTATAGATTTGACCCTTTTCTCTCGATGGAGGTATAGTCAGGTATATACATACATTTACACATTTCTTTCTTGAGATGGTGAGTAGTAATTTGGGTTAATTCCTACTAATGTTCTTTTGCAGCTCCTAAATGATAACGTTTATACTCAACTAGTGTTATCTGTGCTGATTGGGAACATGATTGCAACATCATTGGTACATTTCACATACAGACCTCATTTAAGACTCGGGCCATCACCCAAAGGTCCACGCATTAGAAACATTCAATCAGTTCAAAGCAACTCTCCTTTCGACATTCTTTGTTGTATCCACAACGAGGAAAGTATCCGCAACCTCACCTCCCTCATAGAAGCCTCAAACCCAACAGAAGCAAGCCCTATTTGCGCTTACATTATCCAAGCAGTTGAGCTTGTGGGGCGGGCTGTACCTGTACTAGTCCCTTATAAGAAGAAGAAGGAGGGAAATAAATATTACCGAATAAATTCACTCACACATCATATGATGCAAGCCTTTTTGAACTACTCGGAAAACTCAAGTGGACCTGTCTTGATCCAATCATTCACTATGATCGCGCCCTATAAATCGATGCATGAGACCATTTGCCGTCTAGTGGATGACAATCTCGTACCTTTGGTTATCCTCCCATTTCATGAAAACCACCAGGTTATGGTTGACACCAACGTGACTGCCTCAATACGACAATTCAACAACAATGTGCAGGAATATTCATCGTGTACAGTTGGAATACTAGTCGAAAGAGGGTTGCCTGGTCGGCTGACCATGTCCCATTTCTCATACAATGTGGCTACATTTTTCATTGGCGGACCAGATGACCGCGAGGCTTTGGCCTTAGCAGCACGTATGTTAGGCAACCAGAATGTGGTCCTCACAGTATACAAGTTTATTGTGCGGAAAAAGTTAAGCGAGGGTAACTATAATGAAGACGAGGAGATGGAGACCGGGCTGGATGAGTCGATGGTGGATGAGTTTAAGCTGAGGAATAATGGAAATGATGGCTTGAATTGGCGAGATATCGAGGTTGAGGACTCTATACATCTTATTGATGCAATTATGAACTCGCAGGGGGATTATGATCTAGTAATGGTTGGAAGGCGGCATGCGGGCAGTTCATTGAGGGATGAGGAAATGTCAGAATTTGTGCATTATGCGGAGCTGGGAATGATCGGAGACATGCTTGCTTCTTCAGATTTCTGTGGTGGAATGGTGAATGTTTTGGTGTTGCAAGAAAGCAAGGAACTTGGTAGAAATTATGGATCAGCTTTTCGAAGTGGCTTCTCGTAAGATTTGGGAATGAAGTAGATTTAAGCAGCTAAACATCTATAGCTTCATGCCTGTCTAGCATTTGTTGTGCGGATCTCGCTAAATGAACCCAGCAAAAATCTAAACTCACCCAGCACTCACTTTTTGCCCTTAATTTTCCAAGAGTTTATTTTTCAACACATTCAGCAAGAATTGACAATGGACAAGCCATCCGCTTATGCAACATTGAATCTTGACCATGCTAATCATCAAAATATTCCCTTGGATTCACCGGAAGTGAATGCATCCTTGGAACCTTTCTCAGCCTAAAACTCCAAGAATTCACACTACTAATTTGCGAGGAATTGCCACTCGAATTCGACGAGCTTATACCTGCATACAAATTCTTATCTTTCCACATTGCCAACAAATCTATGCCATGTGCAGCAATTGGATGATAAGGCCTTGTCTCTAATCTTTTCGAACTAGTATCATAATCAATCCAAGATTTCATGTTTTCTTCACTGTTAAGCATCAAATTTAATGAATAAACATTACCAACAGTCACAGATACAAAGCTACCCACATTCACCTCACCTCTACATGATTCGCATTCAAATCATTCATATTGATTCATTTTAGTGTCAAATTCAATATCAGAAATCAATTCTCATCGCCAAGCCCAAAGGCGCCCTTGCTGGAGAATCTCGAGCCCAAATCACCTGGAACGAAAATGAGCATAATACCATCGCTGTTGCCGAGAGTGATCGAGAAGATCAATTTGGACGAAAACGACGCTAGTTTGATGAGATTCGCGTCTATGAATTTAAAGGCCTTTTGGCGGAGAAGAAGACCGCAGGTTTTTGCTGGGTGTGTTTAGAAATTAGGGTTATATTTGGAAAGGAGATGATAATTTTATAAATGTTGGGTGTGTTTAGATTTTTGCTGGCTTCAATTAGCAAGACCCTTGTTGTGCAAAATGTAGTAAGATATACATGGCAAAAGTGAGTTACAAGGAGTCAGTTTTGATTATGTTGTGAAAAGCTAGCTGATCAGATCCTATTTAGGATATAGAGAACACTAGGTAGTAGTCTCTGCTCTGCTGCGGGTTTTACAATTGTTATCATTCAAGTGAATTTGCTTAAACACTATTTGGATGCTTAATCCATATGTGCTCTTTCGTATTAAGTTCATGTATGCCTATATTGATTTCAAAATGTGTTCTGTATCAGTACATGAATGTTGCGTTTCATTAAGCTTAAACAAATACAATAACTTCATTTAGTAGTAAGCTGTACTAAAAGATATATAGAGCAAAGTTTCTATGTTATATCAAACAGAGGATCGACCAAATGATCCACATTTCATGTAATAACTTTTAATACATTTCAAGAAAACACACTTTAATTCATGATGCCATATGTCTATATTCTATAAGCCTAGATTATGAACCAATTGAATTAATATGATAGTCAAAATTTCATATGTTAAAAAGTTTTTGAATACAAAATATCCAAAGTTTCTAAAAATACAAACCCAATAGTGATATTGAAACTGATTGTGAAGGAGACATCAGAGAATCGTAAAGTAGGCAACTCTTTCCAACACCTGAATTTAGGTTATTGTTAGTCATTCAGAACCAAGAGCTTTATACATGAGAATAAGCATATCTTTTAGGAAAAAAATGGGATCTTTCAACAAAATCCATGTCCACACCCATATGTTTAAACTGGAACACAACCAAGTATTAATTATCCGACACCTATCATTATAGCTTAAAAAAAAAAACTGTTCCATTGGAAAATTGAAATACAACATCACATTGGCACCACTCATTCCAAGTAAACCAAACCCGAATTAGAGCAAAGAAACAAAACTAATGAATATCTTGTCACACAGAGTTTATCCAAAAACAAAGGAAAAGTGAGTGTGGTAATATAAATCGGAGATAAACTTTTATTGCCATGATACCATTAGACCTAATCTAGAGCGGATGTGATTTTTCCTCCTCTAAACTATAGAGCCTAAGAATGATAACAATGCAAAAGAACTTCTATAAGTACCCCTAAAAGTGCTGAAATTAGAGATATAGGGTTTTGGTTTCTAGAGAGAAAGGGAAAGCAGCAAGCTTGAGGAAAAAGATGATGGTTTTTCTTGTAACGTTCCGAATTTAAACTTACCGGTTTATAGTCTTTCGATCGGTAAACGACATTTACATTTACTTTTGACTCTGTTCCTATCTTTTAGGGGCTCTAAAAGTTAACTTTATGTTTGGGTCAAATTTTGAGAAAAAGTTTTTCATGAAAGTCGTAGAGGACGTTAAACCAAGTTCGCAGACATGCAGTACGTTGAAATCAGAGCTGTATGGAGAAGTTATATAAGTTGAAATGCAGTGACAATTTTGTAATTTGCGGGATCTTTTGGTATTTTGGGGCATTCCCATTCCAACCGGTGAGGGGAAGTTAGAAATTGGGTTTTTTTTTTTTTTTTGGAGAATGAAGTGATTGCATTAAAAGCAATTTATACATGGATATAAGTACCGTAGAGAGTCCAATATAGACTCATCCACAACCTAAGCATGAAAGTCAGAAAATAAAAGTGTATGCCTACTAACTAGGCCTGCTGCCAGAAACAATCAGATATAATAAAATACTTATAACCAAAAGGAAGAAATGGAAAAATGTCGTCAGTTCTTCTCTAAAAACCATGAAGTGATGAAACTACAGTCTCCTGGGCAATTGATTTGTCAGAGATGTTCCCTCGTAGTGTCAAAACATACTCTAGTCCAACCATTGCAAGGTCGCCCGAACTCTGAACGTAACAGCTTATGAAAGTCATTTGTGAGAACCAGGATGTAAGTTCTCAGCCAGACGGAAAATCCCTTTGCCTTTTTGATCTTGAACGAGCAGAAGAGGAATTAGATTTTGAGTTTTTGGTACATACAGGAACCGGCTCATCAATTTGTGCAGATTGAGAACTAGGACAGAATGGCTAAGATTGCAAACCCAGTTCCCGAGCTCTCTTTTTGAGATTGGTAAGTCGACCCGAATAAGATGGTGAAGAAACAGAAATTATTGGTAAGTCAACCAATGAGGAAATTGAAGTGGTTAATGGGGCAGTTTTAGGCGCTAGAATTGCAGGTGAATTGGTGATATTGGAAGGAGGTAAGGATATAGTTTGAGATGAAAAGATAATTGATGATGATGGAGAAAACGGGGTGGTTACAACCGTCGTAAGTTCAGAATCAGAAAAAAGCTGTGGGGCATGTTCACAAAGTGGGCTTAGAACATTGCGGAGTTGGGCTGACTGTTTTGTAAAACCTTGGGCTGACTGTGTTGTGAAGCCCAAGAGTGATGGACGGGAAGTGTTGAAGCTGTTCCCGGAGGAAACTGCCGCTGAAGCAGGAACTGTCTGAGTAACTGTCAAACCACCTCCACCGTCATCCCCGAAACACCGTTGAGCATCCCCAGAAAGACTGCTGGTAGATGTGACCGGAGAATTAAGCACACTTTTATCACTCCTGATCTTACCCAACTTGATATTTGAGGAAGAACCAAGATCAGACCGGCTACCAGACTTCCCATTTGATGGAGCACGAAGTTTAGGTTTGAATTTGAACTTCGATTGATCTGCGGGATGGAATTCACGCAAAGGGAACCGTTTCGTCCAATGAGCCAAGAGGCCACAGAAATGACAAAATTCCGGCAATCGTTCATACGAAAATTTGATTTTCTTGTCACCAATAACATCAAACTGCATTATTGTTTTCCTGCAAAGAGGCTCAGTGACGTCCAACCTCACCCGCAGCCGAAGAGTATGTCCATCCCAATCCAATTCTCTACTATGAACAGGCTTGATGAAAGTACCCAAATAATCACCTATTAATCTTGCCATGGGTTCAGACATACTAAGAAAATGTAGTCTGTGGTCATTGACCCAAAAGGTCGCATGTCGCATGTCAACATCATGAACTGAAGAACCATTTGTAATCGGAGCCAGTAAAACTAACTTGCGATCAAAAGACCACGGTTCCTTATCTAGAACATCCTGCATGTCTGACTTCAGCGCAAATCGGACTAAGAACAAATTCTCATCCACCACCTTCACCACTAATCCCTTGGCAAACCTCCACAAACTCTTCATATGATCAATGAAATCCGATCGGCGTACCGTTCTGTTAGTAAAAACCTTGGCCATAAGACAATGCTGGTATTCCTTCCTCAACTCCATTAGCACGGATTGATCCATCCGAATACCCAGCCGTTCTTTTGGGTTGAGAAGAGAATCGGCTGATGGCGCTGAAGTACCTGATGATAACATTGTGATACTAACAAAGAAAGACAAGTAGAGAATAAACAGAGTAGGTATAGGCTTCGATAGTCAAAGTCTATGAAGAAAACTGTTGTACAACCACGTAAACCACCCACGAACAATCATGGGTGAAGTTTAGTGATTAACATTGTGAAAATAACTAAACAGGAGGACGACAAAACCGTCAAATGAAACTTCGCAATCATGTGGGAAAGATAGTTATTGTTAGAAAACCAATGCAAGGCTTCAACAATTGCCTGATAAATTTCCAGATCTATTTCCCTGCAAGGAACATGCCTAGGGATCCATCTCCAACTAAATCAAACTCCATTAAGGGAGCCAATTGAAAATAGTAATCGAACCAATTTTGTTTATTCGTGCATGTTGTGACTCAGATTTGCAGGTGTTGAAACTCGGGATGGCCTGAGCTAGAAATCTTTGGTTCCACGCACACGGCTTGTTTTCTTTAGAAATTGGGTTTAGGCAAAGAATGAAGTTCAGTTTTCCTCTAATATATTGAAAATATATATATATATATATATCGCTTATGATAAATATAAATAAATAGAAAAATAGTTCGAACGCTATGATGATAAATCGGTTATAAGTGATTTTGATGATCACTCCGGTGTCAATGAACATTTATTTCTATCCAATTTTCTTGTGGACTACATTTCACAATTTTTCCCATATAAAATGATAACCATACCCGCTACAACGACTTTTGCTACGCTTTTGCACCCAAGACCCAAACACCATTACATTCTCGATCCCGATTCAACTATTGACTCTGGGGGAGATATTCACCGAGGAGGCTTCATCTTGTTGATATTGAATTTCACGCAGAAATCTCTGTTTGGATAATTCATAGGGTTAGGTTGGGATCATCATCAACCTTATGAATTATCCCAACATTGGGATGATAATCGGGATCTTTCAACATTAAGATTATTGCAAATCAAGAAGTCTTGGGAGGCACATAAATGGCTGAAGCTGGCAAGGGATTACCGTTTCAAGTATGTGTGCCATCGGTTGCCATTTTCTCCAAAGGGGTTTGGTTTAAAGAAAATCCTTTTGACTATACATTTCCGGCAACCCTTGCCCAAATTATCCTTGTCGTTGTGACCTCCCGCCTACTTTATTTTCTTCTCAAACCTCTGGGACAGGCCAAATTCTCTTGCAATCTCCTGGTACGTACCCCTTTTTCATGCCTTGATGATTTTTGGGCTATACGTAGCCCAGTGTGAATATATTGATAGATTTGATGGAAAACAATAAGAGCATTGTAAATATTGTCTTTCTTCAATCAATATATGAATTAAGCATTAATTTCGGCTTCTCCAACCCAAAACAGGAAACAAAAGTATTATCATTATTTGTGAGATCAATAATATTCATTCTAAAACCAATGTTTTTGTTGATCGGTCTTGTTCAGGGTGGCTTTATCTTGGGGCCTTCTCTGCTAGGGCGCAACCAGTTTATGAGAGACAAGCTATTTAATCCGAAAGATGCGCCGTTGTGGGCGACAATGTCTCTTGTGGGCGCTATATACTCCATGTTCATTATTGCAGTTAAATTTGACATAAGCATGGTCAAAAGAACAAAGCTTTCTTTGAAGATTGGTGTTCCAGGGCTCATTTTCACCGTTGCGATTTCCTTGGGCCTCGGAATCCCGTTAGCCAGCTTCATTCCTGGAATCAAAGGAGGATTCTTCCCCATATTTTTATTTTCTATTATTTCTTTCACTTTCTTCCCTGATGTAGCTCAGGCCTTAGACGAACTCAACCTTATGAATTCTGAGTTGGGTCAAATCGCCATATCCTCTGCTTTGCTCATTGAAATCATTCAATGGCTGTTCTCAACAGTACAAGACGTAGCTACTAAAGATAATGCAAGCCACGGAGCTTTGGCTTTCATTGCCGTAGTGGCAATGTCTGTTTTCATTGTATATGTCATACGCCCGCTTATGATATCAATTGCTAAGAACACACCAGAAGGACAAGAAGTAAAGGAGTTCTATGTAGTAGCAATACTAGTTGGGGCTCTAGTTCTGTCGCTTATATCCGACGCAATAGGTACCGCCTTTTTTGTTGGTCCTATAGTTCTTGGGTTAGTCATACCAGATGGACCACCTCTGGGTGCAGCATTAGTAACGAAGACTGAATTGTTGGTGTCTGAACTTCTTCTTCCCATATTCTATTTTCGTACGGGCTTCAGGACAAACATACTTTTGTTTAGCGACTGGAAGAGTTTTGCCACATTGCAAACCATCATTGGTGCATCATATGTGGCAAAAACGGTGGCGGTTACCGTGGCTGCATTGTGCTGCAAAATTAGGTTAAGAAATAGTCTCTTGCTCGGCATGATGATGAATATCCGTGGTATTATACATATTACCATTTTCGGTCGATGGAGGTATAGTCAGGTATATACATACATTTACACCTTTCTTTCTCGAGATGGTGGGTAGTAATTTGGGTTAATTCCTACTAATGTTTATCTTTTGCAGCTCCTAAATGAACACGTTTATACTCAACTAGTGTTATCTGTGCTGATTGGGAACATGATTGCAACATCATTGGTACATTTCACATACAGACCTCATTTAAGACTCGGGCCATCACCCAAAGGTCCACGCATTAGAAACATTCAATCAGTTCAAAGCAACTCTCCTTTCGACATTCTTTGTTGTATCCACAACGAGGAAAGTATCCGCAACCTCACCTCCCTCCTAGAAGCCTCAAACCCAACAGAAGCAAGCCCTATTTGCGCTTACATTATCCAAGCAGTTGAGCTTGTGGGGCGGGCTGTACCTATACTAGTCCCTTATAAGAAGAAGAAGGAGGGAAACAAATTTTACCGAATAAATTCACTCACACATCATATGATGCAAGCCTTTTTGAACTACTCGGAAAACTCAAGTGGACCTGTCTTGATCCAATCATTCACTATGATCGCGCCCTATAAATCGATGCATGAGACCATTTGCCGTCTAGTGGATGACAATCTCGTACCTTTGGTTATCCTCCCATTTCATGAAAACCACCAGGTTATGGTTGACACCAACGTGACTGCTTCAATACGACAATTCAACAACAATGTGCAGGAATATTCATCGTGTACAGTTGGAATACTAGTTGAAAGAGGGTTGCCTGGTCGGCTGACCATGTCCCATTTCTCATACAATGTGGCTACATTTTTCATTGGCGGACCAGATGACCGCGAGGCTTTGGCCTTAGCAGCGCGTATGTTAGGCAACCAGAATGTGGTCCTCACAGTATACAAGTTTATTGTGCGGAAAAAATTAAGCGAGGGTAACTATAGTGAAGACGAGGAGATGGAGGCAAGGCTGGATGACTCGATGGTGGATGAGTTTAAGCTGAGAAATAATGGGAATAATTGCTTGAATTGGCGAGATATCGAGGTTGAGGACTCTGTACAGCTTATGGATGCAATTATGAACTCGCAGGGGGATTATGATCTTGTAATGGTTGGAAGGCGGCATGCGGACAGTTCATTAAGGGACGAGGAAATGTCAGAATTCGTGCATTATGCGGAGCTGGGAATGATCGGCGACATGCTTGCTTCTTCAGATTTCTGTGGTGGAATGGTGAATGTTTTGGTGTTGCAAGAAAGCAGAGAACTGAGTAGAAATTATGGATCAGCTTTTGGAAGTGGCTTCTCGAAAAATTTGGGAATGAAGTAGATTTTAGCCTAGTGGCTAAACATCTAGAGCTTCATGTCTTTTTGGCACTCTGTTTTGCAAGATGTAGTAAGATAGACGTAGAAAAGCGAGTTACAAGGAGTCAGTTTTGATTATTATGATGTGAAAAGCTAGCTGATCAGATGCTTGTTAGGATATAGAAAACATGTAGCTGCCCAGCACCATTTGTTCTATTGGCAGAAGTCTCCTTTTTATAAGTGAGAGGTAGTGAGTTTGACTCATAATAGACTAGTTGTTGAATATGAGTTGTCTATTTAATAAAAATAAAAAAATAATAAAACACGTAGCTTAGAAAAATCGTATGGTGTTATACAAATTGATTATACTCGTTAATGATCATCTAAGTATGCAATTTTCCACGTGCACTTTCGATGTAGTTTTTGGTTCGATTAATAACTGAATGCAGCTTGTTCAGCTAAAGATGAGTCTCTTTTGTTATTTTAATTATTTTTCTTATGCTATTTTTTTTAATTTTTAATTTAAAGAGGATCAAAGGAAATTTTTAACTTTTGCTCCAACAGTGTTAAGTAAACTAAAATTATATATATACGTGGGAGTGTTTAGCCTTTTGTTACGTTTTCTCAACTCTACAGCTAAATTTAGCTAGATATTTTTTAGCACAAGTCTAATTTAACTTTCATATAGCTATTCTGTTGGAGTGTTAACTTTTTAACTAAATTATCTGAAAATTAGTCAAATTTTTCACTTTTTGTTAAAATTGCTAGTCTATTGGAGATGCCCCTATACAACAGTGTCTCCAACTAGATACTTTAAAAGGGTTTATATGGTATCCAAACTATTAGGAAATGTACATTTTGGTACCTACAAATTTTTCGGGAGTTTAGTGGTACTTGTATTATCCCCCTGTTAGCCATTTTAGTACTTCCGTCAATTATTCCGTTAAATTGGGGATAAAAGTGTAAAGAGAAAAATCATTTTTTATAATTTTTTTACAAAATATTTAGGGTTTATTAACCTAAATTAAAATAAATCAAACTAGATTGTGAAAAGAAAGAGCTAGAATTGACTTTTAGTAAAAATCTTGATTAACCTGCCGACTGCATTGATTAACCCTATTAATTGTTCAAAAAAAAAAGTATATCATTAGTTGACCTAAAATTAATATATATTTGTTTAAGAAAAACTGAAATTGGGAGAGAATTGAGTCGTGTTTTCATTGATAATAGAGCCTTTTTATATAGAGGATTACAAGACATAGAATCAGAGTTCTATAAGGAAACGTAATATTACTATTGATTGGATATCTCCAAGATTCTCCGATATTATCTCTAATTCTAATCCTATTACCACTACGTCAAGTAACCTAGAGTTTGGGCTAGACACATGTTCTGGATTTACTTGAACAATATTAACATTTTCATAAAAAAAAAATAATACCAAACACACGCAAAAGTATTTAAATTAAGGAGAGTGAAATTCACACTCCCTAATTTGTAATCCAAACTCCCCCTTTACTTCTTTAGTCAAAATTCTCATAAATAGACAAAATTTAAGTTAGTAAAGACAAAATTTAAGTTGCCAAAAAAGGAAACATAGAGTGTGAATTTCAGTAGTATTAACTGCCTTGAGAATCATGAGAACAGTGAAGAACGAAATTGAGTATTATTTTCATTTTCTTATGTGTCAAAATATTTTTTAATTATAGATGTACAATATATTAAATACTGTAATTCCAAATATGAATAAAATGACCATTTTACCCTTGAGGTTTTACTCATATGAGTATCACATGGCCGCCATGTACGCATTTTAAACGGAATAATGGACGGAAGTACTATAGGGACATGTACCACTTGACTTTCTAAAAATTTGTATGTACCAAAAATTGTATTTCGTGATAGTTCAAGTACCATATGAGGATTTTAGCTACTTCAAAAACCAAGTTATAAGCTCAAGTATTTTTTTTTTTTTTACTTTTCATTTTTTGAAACAGTGAATGTTTTTTTTTTTTTTCTACAATTTTTTTTAAAGTGGATCAAAGGATTTCATTGCTACCCCCATAGTGACTCGAACCCATGACTTCGTCATTAGGTAGTAGGTGCTCTAATAGTAAATGTTTCAGTTTTGGTACGAGTGAAATTGAACACTTAAAAAGTTGGTTCAGTTGTTAGAACTGATTTCGTTTAGTTGATAGTTAGAGAAAACTATAAATCATTAATACAGTGATCAAAGAGCTTCAACGTTATGCCTCGCAAGAGCTTCAACTTGGTTTGGTATTATTAATACTGTAGTACTAGAATTATCTAAATCAAAAAGAAAATTAAGCACTTTTATTTTGTTTTGAGGGTTCATGGAGGAGGCTACATATGGTAATTATTAAACCTATTAATCTCCATTAATATTAGAAATGGTGAAATCTTATTGCTGTCTCATCCCTCCAAACCCAGAGGCATTTGGTCGGTGAAAATCTCTCTCTGTTTTTTTTTTTTGATCAAGAACTTTATTAATAATAAATTGCTTACAACAAGTTTTCGGCAACATCTCATACACAGAAATTGCCACTATACTTCACAATGAAATTCTATAATGACTGACTCAAGGGGCAAAAAAAAAAACCTCAACTCCAAACTTGCACTACAATTATATGACAATGACAACAAACATTTGGGTGGTGAAAATCTTTTGGATTCTCCATTTTCTCGTCAAGGAATTATTATGTGGTCCCAGACTACCATGTGGAACTGACATGTGGTGGTTCATGCCAATAATATCACTCGAATTTGGTGGAGAGCATGTATGGGGTGAAAAAAAAATTAATAGACCAATAAAAAATAACTACAAGTCATATGGTCGAATAACATCAACCCAGACCACTACGTATACCATATTAAAATCATCCCCCATATCATTCTAGTCGTTCTTACCTCTCGACTGCTTTATTATTTTCTTAAACTTTTGAGGCAAACTAAAGTAGTCTGTGATAAAAAAAAAAAAAACTATAGTAGTCTGCAATCGATCTCCTGGTATGTCTCTCCTAATTTTATCATTAATTAATGCCAGATTAAATACTGTTATAGCAAATTTATTTGTCTTTGATACTTTGATGGGATTTAGAAAGGTAGCGCACATAGCATTATTCTATTTTTAATATGACATCAATGTAGGTGTATCGTATAGGGGTGGATCCGGAACACGTTCCTTTTATGGCTTCTAGCAGCGGAGGGGGCAGTGTTTAGTTCAGCATTGGATCGGATAATCCTTATCTGGTGTAAAGCAACATTAAATCCGGCTGACTGTCATCAAGACGAAAGGTTAAGGTCGAAAAATCATACCCATAAAAGCAGTTGCAAAATTTAAAGCTTGATCGGCTTGGTAACATGATAATGCTGCGTGGATGAGCAAGAGAACTAGTTATTTGTTGTAGTATAAATGTATAAATACTGTATATGTCTATATCATGTAACAAAATACATAAAAGTATTTAGATAGGTACTTGAGTGTATAATCATAGGTACTTGAGTGTATGAAGACTTATGTAAACATGCTTTGCCAAAGGGCAACAAGCATGGACAGAAAATCATCATCAAGATGGTTATCATTTTGGTTTTCTCTTTGAGCTTTCACACTTTAAATGTATTCCTATAAATACCCCTTTGTATGAGATGAATAAACACACTAGAAATCTCCATTCTCTCTCAAATATTACTCTCTCTTTCTGTTTGTCAATTCCTCTTGTTTTTAAACACGTTATTAGCACGAAGTTGCTCTAGAATTAGAATCGAAATTGACGAAAGAAGATTTCATCATCGATCGAAGTCATTTTTCCAAACCTACAAAAAATCCTCAAACCCTAGCTCATATCAAAGCCCTTGATTCCAGGAGCCCGGAACCGGTCTCAGAATCGTCGGAACCGGCCGGAAACTGCCTGAACCGGCCGCCGGAAGCAGAAAAACGGAACCGGACCACTGCCGGACCGCTGCCGAGGAGCTGCCGAGAGCTGCGCAGCAGCTGTCGAGACCCCTGCGCAGCAGCTGCCGAGACCCCTGCGCAGCAGCTGCCGTGCAGCTGTCGACACATCTGTCGACAGATTTGCGCGGCGACTTTCCGACAACTTTTCCGGTGACTTTTTCGACACTTTTTCGGTGACTTTTTTGGTGAATTTTCGGATTATTTTTCTCGACTTTTTCCAACAATCCTTCCGGTCACCTCCGATAATTTTTCCGGTCAAAATTTCCGGCAACACTATTTCAAGGTATCCTTTACTAAAAGTTCCCGTTTTTGAGTTTTTATTTATTTTCTCTCCTTTTTCATTTTTCTCGGGAACTTACAATCAAAAGCGGAATTATAGAAATTCACGCCAAACGAACTAAGAGCGTTCGTAATCAATGAACTAAGAGTGTTCACAATGATTCTTGGAAATTGATTTCTTGGTAGCATAGCTAGAAATCTTATATTTTTCGTGGAAGTTTTAACTCCGAAACTAATATTTTCTTCTTATCTTCAAGGATGACGAATGAACCTAGGCTCGATTTTCAAATCCTTAACTCAACAGGTTCGAATTACCATAGCTGGAAAACTGACGTTGAGAACCGTCTCACATCAAAGGGGATATTGCCATCATCCATGCACCAAACCCGGCCCTTGTGTTCCCTCGAACACCCAAGAGGCATGCACAAGCAATCATCTTGATGCGACGTCATATGGATAAAGCACTCAGACTAGAGCACATGTTCATCAAAGATGCAAAGGATTTATGGGAGGCGCTAGAAGAGCGCTTTAACAATATTCAAGATTCTCTCCTCCCTGACTTGAAGGTTCAGTGGAACGATGTACGCTTCTCAGACTTCAAGTCTATTGCTGAGTACAATTCAGAAGCTCTTCGTCTCAAGTCCATGTTGAGGTTCTGTCAAAGACCCCTCACAAAAGAAGAGCTAATTGAGAAAACTCTCTCCACCTTCCCCGTTGCAGCAATTTTGCTATCAAAGCAGTATCGCACTGAAGTAAATGCTGGATGAATTATGAGGTTCAATGAACTCATAAATATTTTGTCGGTAGCCGAAAAGCACGACAACATTCTCGTAAAGAATTATAATTCAAGACCCATTGGAACCAAGAGCGTTCGTGAGACAAATTATAATGCACCCAAGAGAGGGACAAGGAGCGGTACCCCAGCAATAGGGGACATGAGTACCCTAATAATAGGGGACATGAAGGACGAACAGGTCCATATAACCGCCCTAATAGAGAAGGAAACCGTAACTTTAGAGCGGGCACACGTGATGGCAACTCCACACGTGGAAGAGGGAGATATGGCAACACCGGCCGTGGAAATAGCACCATGAGCCGTGGAGGTCGCACCATGCACCATGGTAGTAGCAGCAACCCTCCTAGGGGATATCCACAACATGCACAACCTACACAACCTGCACCTCAAATGAAGGGAGGGAACCACAATGACATGTGTCATAGATGTGGATCAATCGAGCATTGGTTTAAACAATGTCATGCAAGTACCCAATTAGCTGCACGCTAAAAGGAGTACAGGGAAGCAAGAGAGCAAGAAGCTAACCTTGCCGAAGATGAAAATAGTGAAGATGTCAATCTCACTGTTAAGGACTCAAAGCTGTAGATGAAGAGCACGAGGATGCCACAGACTTTGATTAGAATAATCCTCTTTCTATTTTCCAAGAATGGAAAATGTGCCTTAGTCAATAAATAACAATTGTATTAAACTCCTTCTTATGTGGCGTACCCAATGAAGTATGATGTCTAAGAAAGCAATTGAGATCAGGATATTTAAGCGAGCCTCGCTCCACCAACATCTCTCTACTTTCCTGGTCATATTTCATTGGAATTACCAAACGGATTGAGTGATAACAATTTGTCTAAAGTTTGATATTTGGAATAGACTTATGAATAACTTTGATGTAATCATTGGCTATTTTCCCTATTAATAAAGTATCGCATTCAATGTCATGGACATGTGTTAATATTCCGAACTTTATCCCTTTCAGTATGTTTTCCGGAGAATTGGAATGCCTTCTTGATAGTGGCACCACACATACTATATTGCGACATAGGCAATTATTTTTATGGATGACACCCAGTCGATCCTCAGTAACTACGATGGCAGGACCATCACAATTGATTCATGGTCGAGGACCAGCTCAATTTTTGTTACCAAATGGCACAAATGTTAATGTCGTCGAAGCTCTATATGCTCCAAGGGTCGGAAGAACCCTATTAAGCTTTAAAGACATAAGAGCCAATGATTTTCATGTGGAAACACATTGTGAGAACGGACAAGAGTTCCTTTGCATCACCTCTAAAAACTACGGAAATACACGAGTTTTAGAGAAACTTATGTGTCGCTTTAGTGGATTGTATGCAACCACTATTAGAGTCATTGAATCCAACCATGTCATGAATGACAATTTATGGGATCCTGACACATACAAGCTTTGGCACGACCGTTTGGGACATCCAGGTCGTGACATGATGCTCCGTATATTAAAAACTTCACACGAACATCCATTCTTCAAAACGAAAAGAAGTACGAACCAAACATTGATCCAAAGAGTTACTTCTAAAGCATATCATTCGTTTTGCAAAGCTTGCTCTTTAGCAAAGGTAGGATCAAGACCATCCTATGCAAAGGACACTAAAGAAAATATACTATTCTTACAAAGAATACAAGGTGATATTTGTGGACCTATCTAACCAACTTGCGGACCATTTAGATATTTTATGGTGTTGGTTGATGCATCGACACGTTGGTGACATGTCATGCTCTTATCCACAAGAAATGTTGCATTTGCTAAACTCCTAGCACAAATCATTAAATTAAGGGCTCACCACCCTGATCATCCTATTAAGTCAATTCGTCTTGACAATGCTGGAGAATTTACATCAAGAACCTTTGATGATTATTGCATGTCCATTGGGATTGAGGTCGAACACCCTGTCCCTCATGTACACACCCAAAATGGACTCGCAGAAGCTGCCATTAAAAGACTTCAAATGGTTGCCAGGGCATTGGTTATGCGCACCAATCTCCCTATTTCTGCTTGGGGCTATGCAATATTACATGCAGCTGTGCTTATTCGTTTGAGACCCACTGCCACCCAACCCTTTTCTGCGTCCCAAATGGTGATTGGGTATGAGCCTAATGTCTCACACTTACGCATATTTGGGTGTGCAGTCTATGTGCCAATTGCGCCCCCACAACGCACCAAAATGGGTCCTCAAAGACGCTTAGGACTTTATGTTGGATATGATACTCCAAGCATTATCCGCTACATAGAACCCTTGACAGGTGATCTATTTACCGCTAGATTTGCGGATTGTCACTTTGATGAGACAGTCTTCCCGTCATTAGGGGGAGACAAGAACATTAATGTTCAACAGAAAAGACAGGAATTGTCGTGGTCTGTCCCCACTTTGTCTCATCTTGATCCCCGAACCACACAGTCTGAAATAGAAGTGCGAAGGATTCTCGATCTTCAAAACGTAGCAGAATCAATGCCTGATGCGTTTTCTGATATCGCTAAAGTGACAAGATCACACATACCTGCTGTAAACGTACCTGCAAGGATTGATGTTCTTAAAACTAAAGGACATGACATCCCCGCTATGGGTGATGCAGTGGCTAGACCCATGGCTCCTGCTAGAAAGCGCGGGAGGCCTATAGGTTCGATGGATTCTCGCCCAAGAAAGAAAGCGAGCTTGACACAAAATAATCCATTAATCATCGATATAAATAATCCATCTCATGAAAAAATTTCGGATTATGGTTATGTCCAAGAGACATCATTGGAGGACGCTCCAATAGTAGAACCAATTCCAGAGAATAGAGAGATCTCCATGAATTACACTAGTATACATGTAATTATGGACATAAATTATATGGCTATTGATGATGTGTTTGCATATCATATTGCAAAAGGAATTATAGAATACGATGATATCGAACCTCGCTCCGTTGAAGAATGTCAACGAAGAGCAGATTGGTCCAAATGGAAAAATGCGATCCAGACTAAATTGGATTCACTAACAAAGAGACAGGTATTTGAGTCTATAACACTGACACCACCAAATATAAAACCTGTTGGCCATAAATAGGTCTTTGTTAGAAAGCGTAATGAGAAAAATGAGGTTGTTAGATACAAAGCCCGCCTTGTGGCGCAAGGTTTCTCACAACGCCCTGGAATCGACTACGAGGAGACATACTCTCCCGTAATGGACGTTATAACGTTCCGCTACCTTGTCAGTTTGGTAGTTTCCGAAAAACTTGACATGCAGCTCATGGATGTGGTTACAGCATATCTCTATGGGGATCTAGATTCAGAGATATATATGAAGGTTCCAGATGGACTTCAATTACCTAAATCAAGTGGCTCTAAACCACGGAACGCGTTTTCAATAAAATTAAGACGCTCACTATATGGATTGAAACAATCCGGACGGATGTGGTATAACCGTTTAAGTGACTACTTGATTGGGAAGGGATATGTTAACAATGAAATATGCCCTTGCGTGTTCATTAAGAGAACAAGATCCGGATTTGCAATTGTAGCAGTTTATGTTGATGACATGAACCTAATTGGAACTCTAGATGAGTTAAACGAAACTGCTACATATTTGAAATCTGAATTTGAGATGAAAGATCTCGGGAAAACACGGTTTTGTCTCGGAATAGAACTCGAGCACCGTAATGATGGGATTATGATCCATCAGTCAGCATATACTCAAAAGTTACTAAGGCGCTTTAATGAAGATAAAGCAAAGCCTGTGAGTACTCCCATGATCAACCGTAGTCTTGAGCTCATGAAAGATCCGTTTCGTCCAAGGGATGAGAACGAAGATTTATTAGAAGCTGAAATACCATACCTAAGTGCGATAGGCGCATTATTGTATTTAGCTTAATGCACAAGACTGGATATCTCATTTGCAGTAAACTTGTTAGCTCGACACAGTTCTGCGCCAACACGTCGCCATTGGATTGGTATAAAGACAATCCTTTGATACCTAAAAGGTACGATCGATATGGGCTTGTTCTATCCCTACAGAGAGAAAAGAAATGTGAACGCCGGCAACACTATCCATAGTGACCGACGTTCTCCTCCTCCCCTCCATCAAAATGATGTTCTGACGGGTTTTGCTGATGCAGGGTATCTCTCTGACCCTCATAAAGGTCGCTCCCAAACAAGTTATGTCTTTACCATGGGAAGCACCGCGATATCTTGGAGATCTACAAAACAGACTCTTGTTGCTACTTCCTCAAATCATGCAGAGATTATTGCACTACATGAAGCCGTGCGTGAGTGCATATGACTAAGGTCTATAAATAGACACATTCGAGGAACTTGTGGTTTGAAATTTACCACAAATGAACCTACATGCATTTACGAGGATAATGCAGCTTGTATTGAGCAAATGAAATTAGGTTTCATCAAAGGCAACAATACCAAGCATATATCGCCGAAATTCTTCTACAATCAGCAACAACAAACACTTCTAAATATTGAAGTAAATCAAATCCGATCAGAAGATAATGTAGCTGACTTATTTACTAAGTCACTACCAAAATCCCCTTTCGAGAAACATGTAAGGAGCATCGGATTGAGGAGGATATCCGAACTCCCACGATCTTCAAGAGGAGTTTAAATCAGGGGGAGTATCCAGAAACATACTTCACACTCAACGCGCGTTGTGCTCTTTTTCCCTTTCGACCAAGGTTGTTTTTTCCCACAGGGTTTTATTACTTGGCATGGTTTTTAACGAGGCAACTTTGATGCGCACCATCTACACAATACTATTGAACATGAAATATCCAAGGGGGAGTGTTGTAGTATAAATGTATAAATACTGTGTATGTTTATATCATGTAACAAAATACGTAAAAGTATTTAGATAGGTACTTGAGTGTATAATCATAGGTACTTGAGTGTATGAAGACTTATGTAAACATGCTTTGTCAAAGGGCAACAAGCATGGCAGAAAATCATCATCAAGATGGTTATCATTTTGGTTTTCTCTTTGAGCTTTCACACTTCAAATGTATTCCTATAAATACCCCTTTGTATGAGATGAATAAACACACTAGAAATCTCCATTCTCTCTCAAATATTACTCTCTCTTTCTGTTTGTCAATTCCTCTTATTCTTAAACATTATTATAATTCTGTATCATAACAGGCGCAGACGAACTTTTGACACCATCTTTTATCTATGTTTCGTCTATCACGACATTATTATTAACTAATTAGATTTCTATAAGCAACTGTAGTTATTCATTTATAACAAACTGAGTTGATTGGTGCCGGACATTGTTTTCCCATGATTCTTCAGATGTATCGTCATTAGTAATAGGGAGAAGATAAGTTACGGAAAGTGATGGTTACTTGGTTAGAACAACCCAAATTATCAAATAAAAAAAGAAAGGGAAAAATTCACCAACAGTGTCAGAATACTTAAGGGACTTTCAGAATGATACATGAACTTACAAAGTTATCAATACGATACCTGGACTCATTTTTTCATATCAACGTTGTATCTACGACCAATTTCCATCACGGAGTTGTTAAATGAGTCACAGAAATTGGTCGTAGGTATGACGTTGATACAAAAAAAATGAGTCAAGGTATCACATTGATAACTTTGTAAGTTCATGTATCATTCTGAAAGTCCCCTAAGTGTCCAGACACCGTTGGTGATTTTTTCTCAATTTTGCACGTGCGATACACGTGAGTCACTTAATGAAGACAAAAAAACCGATTTACCCTCAAATTTTTCTTTTCTTTCTTTCTTTCTTTCTTTCTTTCTTCTTCTTCTTTTCTGGTTTCTTCTTCCCCTGAATTGAATCATCAAGATTCAAATCATCTTGCTCATCTGATTCCCACCGCCGATCGCCGATCAAACTCCTCTCTGCATCTCAATCCACCTTCATGCACCGCAGATGTTTCTGGTTCCCCCAACTTCAAATCCTACAGCAAATTGAAATTGTGTACTGAGGCTTCACCGCTCATTCCAAGTTCATCCCCACCGCCGCTGCCAATGACTTGGCCACCACCACTCTCGTTCTCTCCTCCAAACCTTTTTTATACACCATTGATAAGAAACTCAGACCCCGCCAGCCCTCTGCTCTCAAATCACAGCTCCAATCCCATCCCTCCATCCTCTCCGTCATTCTCGACATGCAACACCACTTCCACACCATCCTCACCTGCAACTTCATCGGTTTAGCCGACAACTTCGGCCTCTAGCCCAACTTCGATCAGAGGCAATTGTAGGCAGATAAAGATTAACAACTTCGGCCTCCACATCATCCTCACCTGCAGAAAATTCGAGCTGTTTTGATTCACCAGCTCCCCCACTCCACTGCTACCTACCATTGTGCCGCCAATTAGCAGACAAAGAACTCGGAGCCTCCACCATCGAGAAATGGAGGCTCACATTCTGCTGTGGCAGAGAAAATATTGTCTGAACAGAAATTTAGTTCGGGTTCCACGACGATAGCTAGTCGAGCTCGTCGATTGTGGCCTTGGCTTTCTTGATTAGCCAATCGACGGCCTTGCTAGGCCGGTCGTATCCAAGCCGGTCCTGCATGTCGTAGAATTGAATGGCGGTGTGGGCGACGAGCCGGACGTGGCGGTCACTGGGGCCTTTGGTGGTGCAAACCTTGCTGTGGCGGTCCTTTCGGCCGGTGGCCCTTAGAATGTGGCCTTGAGCCTCCACGATTTCACTGGCGGTGGAGGAAGAAGCAGTCTTTATCCCTAAACCCAATCGAGAAGTAGCGGAGGATGACGTCGTTGCGCGATGGTGGAGGTTGTTGTGGCTCTCCCCTATTTTTCTTCCCGCATATTCGATGGTGGGTTATCCGAAAGCGGTGGTGTTGGCAAGGAGAGAAGGAGAGAATAAAGAAACAAAAAAAAAGAAGAAGAAAGAAAGAAAGAAGAAGAATAAAGAAAGAAAGAAACAAAAGAAAAGGAAAAAAAAACTTTTTGAGGGTAAAGCGGTCCTTTTGTCTTCATTAAGTGACTCACGTGTATCGCAAGTGCAAATTTTAACGGCTTCGTGACAGAAATTGGTCGTAGGTATGACGTTGATACGAAAAAATGAGTCTAGGTGTCACATTGATAACTTTGTAAGTTCAGGTATCATTCTGAAAGTCCCCTAAGTGTCCAGACACCATTGGTGAATTTTTCCCTGCAAAATTTAACGGCTCTGTGACGGAAATTGGTCGTAGGTACAACGTTGATACGAAAAAATGAGTCCAGGTATCACATTGATAACTTTGTAAATTCAGGTATCATTCTGAACGTCCCTAAGTGTCCAGACACTGTTGGTGAATTTTTCCCAAAAAGAAAATCCAAACAAAAGTGTACACTAGCAACAAATAAAACCCGGCCACTTTGTACAAGAGTTTGGCAATCTGCTGGCTTTAATTTACAGAATTTTTCTCATTTTGATGATTTGGTCATCTCCTGGTTCCAAAAGCTAGTCACTGAGAATCTCATCATAATTTGTTGAAAAATTTGGGAGGCTAGAAACAACCTTGTGTTTCGACAAAAGACACCCTGTCCTATTGGGGTGGTTCACTCGGCTACGGCAATTGAGTCTGATTACAGAGCCAATAATCCTTCTTCAGAAAGGCCTCCAAGCTGTTACTCCAACACCACACGTTGATGGTTCGGTCATCAACAACAAGAAAGCAGCTACTGGATTCGTTTTAAGAGACCATGAAGCTTCTCCTAATTAAATTTGTTGGTGCTAGAAAGATTGGCAACTCTTCTGTCCCCATAGCAGAAGGAAGTGCAGTCAGAGATTGGCTCTACCATGCCCTAATCCTTAACTTCCGCAAAGTCATTTTTGAAGGAGACTCTAAGCTGATAATAGACGCTATCAACCAGAATTGCACTATTCCTTGGCAGTTGAGAACCCTGATCAAGGACATTCTTAGTCTTGCAAAAAACTTTGAAGAAATCTCCTTCCACCATATTCCTCGTGAAGAAATTTCCATGCCGATGCCATTGCAAACACTGCGCATGCTGTTTGGCTTCAAAACTAGCTTAGTTGCAAACAATCTCTTTTGCTGTTGTGATTGCGGGCGTGCCAGCACTGTGGGGTGCAGTCAGGCCCGCGAAAAATGTAACTGGTCGAAGAGGACTAAATGACGCGACTGATGGTGGAAACGAGGCCATTAATGAAGGTTTGCGTCTTTTCGCTTGCTTAACGTCTTTTCATCGAATCGTTTCCCTCACAAAATCTCTTATCTAAATCCAGTCGCCGCCAGTCCAGACTCATCACATCAGAAACCCTTCCAGTCTTATAAATTCTTTTCGTTTCACCCTATCCTCCTCATAGAAACCCATAAATAGCTCCACCCAAGAAAATCATCATCGATCAAGATGATGAGATCAACGAGAATGCTACTCACACTTGGGGAACTAGTATCGGCGCCCGCTACCTCACCCAGACCACCATCCAGAGACCTCCACTCCTCAGACTTCCCAACCATCAGGCTGGATTGGGTCCTACTTTGCGAGATGTCATCCCGAAAGATGCTCTCGCCCTTTACGGTCTACCCATCCTACGACCCATTCCAGTCATTCGACGAACCCCTGGAGATTGTAGCAGTTGGGGTGCGTATCATCATAAAGCCAAAATAGGGTTTTGGCATACCACCACCACCGCGACGGAGCTCTCTTGGTACCGTGAAGTACAAGCACGAGACGTGGCTCGCTGGGATGCGGTAGGTATTACCCACACCATTGATTTTTGCTTTCACCTTCTGCGCAGCGGCAACCGCTCATCTCTGGCTGCCATTCTTTGTTTCTGGAACACCGCTAGCAACACCTTCGATTTTCGATTAAGCCAGATGGGTATCACCTTGCTAGATATTCTCACCATTACTGGCTTGCCCATCGATGGCGAGCCCTACATGCATGGTCAATTTGACTCTGTCAGATTCCCTTCGCCAATGATTCAGACAGGCCGCGGCTCCTATAGTACCTCCTACCCACGGTGGTTGGCCTATTATCGTAAGGAGCATAACGTAACTGGCGGTATTGCTTTCCTGGAGTATTGGCTCTGCAAGTACATTTTCTGCACCTCTTCTAGCAAGCCCACTGGTCCCTGGACTTTTCTGGCCACGACCTTCTACCACGGCCGCTGCGTAGGCCTTGGCCAACCTGTACTAGGTGCGCTATACCGCACTCTCTATCAGGCCACAATGCATCCTTTCGAGACCAACATTTCTGGCTCCTTCTGGATCCTCGACTTCTGGGTGCAAGTCTATTTCCCACACTTTCGTCGGCCCGACATCTCACCACTTCCTACAGATAGCGAACTCCTGGGTGCATGGCTGAGCAATGAGGCATGGTACTCATCCACTCCTTACTCTCAATGTTTCTCCTACTTATACCTCTTGCACAACATGCCGTACCCAGACCTGGTACTTAGCAAGAGGTTCCCGTCCCCGCTTGAACATGGGTTCCTTCCTGGGGATCTTGGGTATAGTGATCGTGCGTGCTTGGCTTTTCGCCGCGATCTCCTGCTCTCACATTAGGCTCGTGGCTGATGACATCAGTTATAGGCTTTACGCTCCCAACCACTTCGCCCGCCAACTTGGGCTGGCCCAATTGGTGCCATTCCCCTTCTATGTTGCATGGAATTACAACACTTTATGGTGCAGAATTGGCCCTGCGACTGGACCTTCGCCAGCCCAAAGTATGCTCACGCTAGTTGACCTCCCTGACTAGGCTAAAGATATTGTCCCCGTTGAAGGAGTTGCCGAGGACTACGACCAGTGGTAGGAAGCTGTTTTTGTTAATTGCTGGAGGCAGCGGGATGACGAACTCTTCGCAACCATCTTCTTGGTTCTGAGGTATCACTATGACGCTGATACTGAACTGCTTGCACTCTTTCCTGAGGATGAGGCCCCACCCCCGCGACTTATACAGGCTCTGCGACCCGCGCGAGCCTCACGTCCTGCTCAAGCCGGAATCGTAATCCGCGAGCCAGCACAAGAGGTAATTTCTTTTTCATGTTTCATGTAATTTCTTTTTCGTGTTTCATTCCTCTATTTACTGCTTTTGCCTCTATTTTCTTAACCCAAGTCTCGGCATACCATCGCTCGATGGCCAACCAGCCTATGCTCCTCCAGCCACCGGCCAGGCTACAAAGCAAAAGGCTGTGGTAAGAGAACCTGAGGCCACATATTCTTCTGATTATGATGATCCACAAGAGGTAATGAGTTTTCCTTCTTTTTACTAACTAAAAGTTCAAGCATTCCTTTCTAGTCTTAATCTGACCCTCTTGTTCTATTAGGTCGCTGCCGCTCTGACTCTCACATTGACCCTTGGGAGGATGATGAACCGCTCGTTGATCGACTGGTATTATCTTTACAATGAGTAGTAAAATTTCTTATGTTTCTTTTTGTTTCATCATATAACATTCCTCATTTACAGGTTCGCCATATGAATATGAGTTCCTCCAAGCCAAGTGGTGAAGGCCCCTCCACAGCCGGTGGGGAAGCCTCTTCATCACAGATTCAAGTGCAGTCAGACTTGACCAACTCGCCGCCTCTAACTAGCGCCACCGCGGACAACCCACACTTATCCCCAGTGCCGATGCAAATATCAGATGACAGCTCCCCTGGGGCTGAGGAGAGAACCCCTTCTTCTGACACCCCCATGAGAAGAAACTACCACGGCCACCAACCTGGAACCGGTGTTGACGGGCATCTGTGTTCCTTCTACGGTGGTTCAAGATGTTCCCGCCATCTCCCGCGAGCAACCCTCTGAGGAGGTAACCTTCTTCAAATAATTCTTGCTCTGACTTGTCCACTTGACTCCTTGTTTACATGTTAAAAACTCTTTTCAGGGCCAGAGTCCTGCCCGTCATGAGGAGGGGGTAATTGCTGGCGAGGATGTTGGTGAGAATCCTACTGAACCAGAAGTTGTGATCGCCGCTGAGGCCCAACGGGTCCTTCTTGCCCCCCTTGCCCCCAAGTACCAAAGGTAGAGGTGAATGCCCAACCTGTACTGGAGGCTGTTCCTGTAGCGAAACCTCTTGAGGCTCATGTCATTATTCCTGCTCCACCACCAACACCTCCCTCCAGGCTAGAGCGTTTAGCTCGCATGCTTGAAATAATTCCTCCGAGAGTTATAGAGGATGCAAGGGAAGGTCTCTGTCGGCTTCTAGAGCCTGTGAGAGCCTTAGAGTACCTAAGGGTCCTTCTCCGCGAACACGCTATCACTGAATCCCAGTTCCTTGAGGTGGATGAACTGTTGAAGGATCTCCCTCGGTGGATTAATGAGAAGGCAGCCGCAACTGCCCAGGCCAGGTAAGCCCACACCCATCATCACCCTTGCTCAACAAATGGATGCTTTATGCGACTCCCTGGGTGAACGAGCCTCCTTCATTAGAGATATGAGGCTCGTGGAGAACCACCTTCAGTCCTAGATCCAAGAACTTCAGGCTTAACTAACTACTGTAAGGGCCAGAATTGCCCACGATGAAGCCTTCCTGGAGCAGCCTTTGGTCGCTTCTGAGACAGTGTCTCAGAATCTGGCCCAAGCTCGTGGTGCAGCCCAACAAGCCGACCAAGCCACCGCTGATGCTAGCTTTCGTCTGGATGAGCATTTCCTTCGCCTCACCTATGCGGGCCAGGGGCTATAGGCCTCTTAGTCACATGCCCATTATTTATTTTGTATGAACAATATTATTATTAATATTATTAGTAATTTAGTCCACTTTGTTGGCCCAAATTCTCTTTTCTTCTCAATATCAGAGTATTCAACTTCGCTTTAAATGCATTAAATCAGTTTTGAAAAGATTATCTCGAAACAGAGCAGTTACCTCCTTGAAGACCGTTCCGTCACCCATGCGCCTTCAATTTTCCTTCATTTCTGAGATCATAGCATTGAATTCTCTCGATGACTTTATTGATGGCATTGGTTTATTTCCAACTATCTATCAAAGGGTTGGGGCCATGGAGATTGGCCCTATAAATACTTGTATTTGGTGAAAGGAGGATATGCGCAACCATGGCCTTCCCAGATATAACTTTACAGGCCCTACTTCTCTTCTTTCTTTCCCTGAAATCTTCCCCTCACAACATCACCTCTAGCCTTTGAACCCTAGGCCTTGTGGCGAAATCTCAGTTCCTGGGTAGGCCTTATGGCTTAATCTCAGGACAGCCGCGTGCTTTTTGCCTCAGACAGTCTGGATAGAACTTCACCGGTTTCAGTTAGGCTGTAGGGCATACGGCGCTCCTAACGAGGGATATCACTTCCTAAGGAGTTCTTCTTCTTAGGTTCCCTTGTGTGGAGCGATCCGAAGAAGGGTGGGAGGCCACCCAAGGCCGTACGCTCTTCTTTGGCGCTCTACCTCTTGGACTTAGCGAATCAAACGTTTGTTTTGTCCCGGAGGGAGATGAGGCAACTGGGTTGCGCTCTCCTCTGATGGCCGCTCTCGGCTTGGAGGATACATGACATTAGAGGTTGGGATGATTATTTCCTTCCCTCTCCTTGCAGTATACATGATAGAAGCTGCAACCCAGGTAGGAGGATGGTGAAGAGAGGAAGGGTAAGAGTGAACATCCTTTCTGACTCTCTCCTCACAGAAAATCCAAAAAATCCAGAAGCTCTTAGAAGATCTGAAATCCTGTGTTTTTTAGCCATTTTCGGCTTGTAATCTGCAAATGTAATTTTGCGAATGTATTGTATTGCTTTTGGCCGCAAAGCCACTTTATTAATACAAGACTTTTACCTTTAATCTTTATTTTCAATTCTCATGCATATTACAAGCCCTCTGGCATAGGCCTAGTTACATATAGTTTTAACGCACTTTGTCAAAAACGAAGTAAAAATTGAAAAATATAAAAAAAATAACTGCTTCTCACTGAAGGCCACGAGAATAAGGCCTTGTGTAGGTGTTGCCCCTACTCTTGCTAGGTGAAGCATGTACATTATAGTGGGGCCTCAAAGTAGGCCCATGGGAAGATGTGGGCGTGAATAGAGGAAGACTATTGCCCCTTGTCCCTGCAATCGGAGTGTTAGTGGGGTCTTCAAATTCCCAAATACTAGGGTAGTACTTCTTTAAGAACCTCCCATTGATTGGGTTTCAGTGGATTTCGCCGTCCAGATCCTTAAGGCGAAAGGCACATCGCTCCAAGATTCTGTAAATCACAAAGGGTCCTTCCCAGCGCCGAGTCCATTTACCGCGGCCAGTCAACTTCTAGCCAAAGGGAAGCACCGCTTTCCACACGAGCTCACTCTCCTTGTAACTTTGACCGTGCGTCCTCTTATCATAGGCGCAAGCGATGTGTTAATTTTCCATGACCAGACTATCAAAAGCCGCTAACCTCTTCTCGCTAAGATCTTCATGCTCTGCCACATGGCCTAGACATTATCTTCTCCAATAAGATGATGTTGGTCCTGAACCCGCAGAGACTGGACTTTAATCTCCAATGGCAGCACCACATCATGGCCAAACATGAGAGCATAGGGCGTCGTGGCAGTAGGATTACATAATAAGGGGTGCTATGAATAAACTGTATGGCCAAGTCAGTGACTAGTTGTTCTACGTCACCAGCCATGAAAGCTGCCCCCTGTCCGATACTAACACCTCAGGGATGCCAAACCTGCAGATAATGTTGCGAAAGATGAATTGGCGAATGGTGGCACCTGAAGCCTTGTTCAAAGGCTCAGCCGCTACCTACTTAGTAAAGAAGTCAGTAGGAATTATAATGAACTTGTGCTAGAGTGAAGAGTGAGGATGAATCATTCCAATCAAGTTAAGCGCCCAACCGCGTGCCGGCCAAGGCTTAATAATAGGTTGCATGGGTATGTTGGGAATGTGTTGGACTGGTCCATGCGCCTGGCAGTCTTGGCAACCGTTCGCGAATGCAATGCAGTCTTTGAGTATACTGGGCCAATAATAACCATGTCTCCGGATCAGCCAGCGTATTTTTGGGCCCGCTTGATGAGCCCCACACACACCTGCATGTGCCTCGCGCATCAGGCGCTTAGCTTCGCGGCCATAGTTACCCCTGAGGAAATAATTCAGTGCGAGAAAGTGGATCTTCCTGTCTGTTAAGGGATCTGGCTGTTTGAGGTAAGCAATTAAGGGAATCCGCTAGTCTACATCGATGGGATCCAGTACTGCCACTACCGGGTCTTCTGGTGGGTTAGATAGCACAAACCACGATGGTAAGGTGTGGCGCTTAACCTTTAGAATTCTCTCGCAAACTCCATATTCTAAAGTAATACCCGTGGCCAACCGGGCGAATTCATTGGCAGCAAAGTTACGCTCGCGTGGGATGTGTTTGAGGTCCACGTCATCAAATTGGAGAAGAAGTTCCAGAGCTCAATCCAAGTAGGGTGCAAGCAGGTAACTTGTACATTTGAATTTCTTGCGAAGTTGGTTGATGACGAGGAGAGAATCACCGCGAACTTGGATGTCTCGTACGCCTAACTCCAACAACACCTCCAGGCCAATAATGAGGGCCTCATATTCTGCTTAGTTATTAGTGCACCGGAACTCCAGCTGAAAAGAATAGGAAAACCGGTCTCCAGTTGGGTTCTCCAGAAGTATTCCTACCTCTGCTAATGTTTCTGTTCTCGAGCCGTGAAAATATAATATCCAGGATTGGAGTGAGACTGTGGTCTGATATATGGCAGCATATTCAGGCAAGCATGCTAAATCTGGCCGCTCTAAAGTTTCGGTAGCCACTTCTAAATCGCGAACCGCAGGGACATCTAACATAGGGTGATGGGCAAGAAAGTCTGCAATGGCTTGCCCCTTAACTGTTTTCTGGGGAACATACTTTAGGGAAAAATTCAGACAAAGCGAGCACCCACTTGCCAATGCTGCCTCTCAGGATAGGCCGCAAAAGCATATATTTTACGAGATCCGTCTGAGCGATGATACAAGTTGTAAAAGATAACATGTAATGCAGCAACTTGCATGCTGAGAAATATAGCGTGAAGCATAGCTTTTCCATTGGCGTGTACCTTGTTTTGCAGTCTGTGAGTGTCCTATTGAGGTAAAAGATAGCGTGCTCAACGCCCTCCTCATCGTCTTGCACGAGCAGGCTCCCAATTGAAGCCTCTGCTGCTGTAATATACAGTTTTAGTGGAAATCCTGGCCTGGGAGGAACAAGGACTGGTGGACTAACTAAATAAGCCTTGATTTTTTCAAAAGCCTCTTGATGTTTAGGTTCCCATATGAACACAGTCTGCCCTTGTAACTTTAGCAATGGGGAAAAAAGCTGGATTTTGGCAGCAGAATTAGAGATGAATCACCGCAGGAAGTTGATTTTACCCAGCAATCGTTGTAGCTCTTTCTTTGTTCGCGAGGGTGAGGTGTTGATAAATGCGTTCGCCTTGTCTTCAGGGACTTCAATACCTCTCTGATGGACTACGAACCCCAGGAAGTCCCCTGCCTGAACTCCAAAAACTCACTTGGCAGGGTTCATCTTGAGCTTGTGTAGTCGCATGCGCTAAAAGACCTTTCTAAGATCTGCAATATGGTCCCCTCGTTTCTTAGACTTGACGACCATGTCATCAATATAAACCTCTAAAATCTTCCCAAGTATGTCGTGGAAGATTAGGTTCATTGCTCACTGCTAGGTCAATCCAGCATTTTTTAGTCCAAAGGGCATGACCACATATTCAAAAACTCCCACGAAACTTGGGCAACGGAACGCGGTCTTATGTCTATCTTCCTCTGCGACCGGAATCTGATGATATCCTGTTGTTCCGTCCATGAAAGACAAGAGTTCATGTCCTGTTACCGCATCTACCAACATGTCCGCGATCGGCATAGGGTAGACATCTTTAGGAGTAGCCACATTATGGTCTCTGTAATCCACGCAGACCTTCATTTTGTTGTTTTTCTTGCCAACAGGCACTATGTTAGATAGCCACTGATTGTACTTAGCCACCCTAATAATGCATGACTTGTGCATCTTTTCTACTTCCTCTTTGACCAAAACTTGGGTCTCCGAGTTCATTCTTCGCTGCTCTTGCTTCACATGCCTCTTGTCAGACAATGATGGCAATTGATGGCAAACCAAGTCTGGTGATAGGCCTGGCATGTCTTCATATTTCTCCGCGAAGCAATCCTTGTATTCAAATAACAATTTGATAAGCCTCTGTCTTTCAGTAGGCTTTAAATAAGTACTAATAGCCACTTCCATAGGCTCATCGGCTGTTCCCAAATTGACATTCTCAGTAGGGTCTCTAACCTTTGGAGGCGTGTCATCCAACGCCGCTAGGGTGAGTTGAATTTCTTCTTCTTGCTCTTCATGGTCAGAGAATGCTTCGTTAACCATTTCTAAGGTCGTAACTTGCTTGTAGGCCTCTATCTCCATCAAGTACGAAGACAATCTATCGTACAAAGAATGGAAGGCCTCTTTCCTTTCTCCTGGAAGGGAGTAATCCATTAAATAACTTGAGAGTGGGGCACAATGTGGCCAGACTTTTCTAGGTCCTCTTTCGGGAGCATAAGCCCCCACTGTGCTAATTCAGAGGTCGTCACCCCTGTGGGGCAGCCCTTATTGTCGATGCCACTGACCTGTAATGGAGTAATGGGCTCCAAGTAGTACCTGGCATCTACATAATTCGCAGAAATAGGGAAAGGTCGAGGGTCAGCTTTGATTACCTCTTCCGTATCAGTGACCCTATCCCACATGATCAATTCTTGGTGTAGGGTGGATGGAACACAGTAGCTCCGGTGAATCCAGTCTTGGCCCAAGATGGTGCTATAGGCCGCATAGTAGTCTATCACAAAGAAAGCATAAACCCCTTCTACTGGATCAACTTTGATGCGCAAGAATAATAAGCTCAATCTCTTTGTGACAGTTCTTACAAACTTTTTCAATTTAAGCGACGTGGACTGGATTTTCTCTTTCTTGATTCCTAACAACTGCATGGTTCTTATGGTGATGACATTGACCGTAGCCCCAGTATCGACTATGATTTTACTAAACTTGGTGTCGTCGATCTCTGTAGTGACATATAATGGCCGCATGTGCTGGACCATAGCAGGTGTTGGTCTTGTAAAACTTATGAAGAATCCTTTGCTGTTAGCATCTTCAGTTTCCAGGAACACTACTTCTTCCAATGGCGTCATTGCTGCTGAGGTGATTTGAAGCGGTTGCTCGCTGGTTTCTTCAGCCGCTACACATTCCTACGAGGTGATCGGAAGAGCATACTTGGCTGGCAGTACATACACTATGTTACAGGAGGTATCCTCCACTTCTGTCTCGTCCATGTCATCCTCAAGGTTGAGCTTGGGTTCATTGAGTGAGATTTTGGTGTTGAATTGTTTGGCCACCAAAGCAACTAATGACTCTTCATCAGTCCTCTTCACCTCCTCCTGCTTGTGTTCCTGTATCACGATGGCTTGTCTTGGTGGGTTCGGTTTCTGTTCCACTGATGGGATCTCTTTCGGAGCCGCGATCACCAAACTATGGATTTTCTTAGGCTTCTATTGCAAGGATTCTGAAATTTTATCCTTTCCCCCAGACTCTCAAAAACTAAGGGTTTGGCCTTGGGTTCTTCATGAAACAGCCTACACTGGACACTTGGTCGCCTAGTTGGCGAATTGTCTTTCTTAACTGGTGGCGGTGTCCTTTCTTTAGTAATCTTGCAGAAGACATTGGGCTTGGATGTCCTAGATGCTGAGCTTGTCTGTTTTTGAAAACAGCGAGGAGTCACTAGAGGATTGGCGGCGAGCGCCTCCATCTTTCTCTAATACTATTCAAGATATTTAACCAATTGTGAAGGCTTGACCAGGCCCTGGTCCAGAGCCTCTAGTGTTCGCTTGGCTTCTCCAAACCTGCGCTGCAACTTCCTTTTCTTTGACGGGATAATCTTTACCACCTTCCCCTTCTCCCTGGTGTACCATTTTCCTTCCTTTATGGTGGAGGATGAAGCTGGAGGAATGTATGGCTTGGTCAGGATGTCTTTCTGCTCGCCTCCGTGCTTGCCTTCTTGTTTCTACTCGGCAGCGGCCGCTTTTAATTTCTTGAACAAGTTGGAATCCTTTGGGGATGGCAGTGACTCTACCTTGTCTTTTGCTTTTGGGCTCGAAGGCTGATAATTTCGCGATGGCGAAGCCCACTTGATTGGTGGTAAAGAGCCAAAATGAAATGTCTGCCCGACCTCTTCATGTGACACTTGGATGCCACATTTCCTCGCTGATAAGGTTGGACTTCTTTCTCAAGGGGGATTCCTTTTCTTCGCCTTTTTCTTCCAAGCCTTTGGTGGTTAGATCAAGGGTTCGTTTCCTCTAGCCTTTTCTGGTCTAGGCCACATCAACCATGTTCACCATAGTATCGGGAAAAAAGGTTCAAATCCACTAGTGCCGCCGCGGTCGTTGATGACTCAACCTCTTAACTACCATTATTAAGCCATACTTGAATTTGGTCATTTAGCTTCACACACTCCACTGTATTATGATTCCAGAGGTTGTGGAATTTACAATACTTCTTTCCTTTCAACTGGTCTGGTCTGGGGAAGGGTCCAAAATCTATATTCACCATCTTCGCGGCTATCATTTCATCCAAAATCTCATGCACCTTGTTGGCGCTATAGGTATATGTCGTGAACTCAGGTTTGTGAAGGCAACGGATTTGAGCTTAACTGATTCCTTGGTGATTTTTAACTATTTCAGGGTCGAATTCTTCTTGCCAGTTAGTTCAAAGGTATAAACATCAGTCTCCTCCTCTTCTTCCTCCTCCGGTAAAGCTTCTTCACCATGGTAATAGGGATCATAGGTAGCTGGCTGCTAGCTAACTGTAACCACTGTACGGTGCTTTCCGGGGACGTATGTGCCCTTAGACGCGATATTCCTAGCATCTATTTCTCTAAGAAGGTGTTCAAAACTACCAACCTTTGTGATCAGCTCTCCCATAGATTTGATCATGCTGCCATGCTGCTTCTTCCGCTGACGTGGCTCTAAGCCCTTGATGACCAGTTTGACAAGTTCTTTTTCTGGTAAGAGGACGTTCAGCTTAGCCTTTTGAATCTGGAACCATTGGAGATAAGCCACAACAGATTCGGCAGGTTGTTGAGCCATCTGGGTGAGGGAGGCCAGATCGACTTCTGATTCAATGGATCTGAAGATTTCTCGAAACAACTTTTCCATTCTAGGCCAATTGGCAACGGACCCTGGTCGAAGCCTAGAAAACCACCTAAAGGCAGCTTTTGATAGCGATATGCCAAAGATCCTGCACTTGAGGATGTCATTATTCTGGTATTGGCTGCATTGCACCTTGAACCTGGCTAGATGAGTTATGGCATTTTATGTATCTTCCACTGAAAAAGTAGAAAATATGATATTTTTGTAGCCTCTGGGAAAGGTGCGAGCATTATATGCGATGGAAAAGGCCCCTGATAAACCTCGTCAAGGTGGGCCCTAGGATTGGCTAACCTGATCATCTCCTCCACCTCATCACGTCTCACATAATCAGGGCCTGGTGGCGGCGGTTTCGCTACGGCTTGGCTAGTTGCCTATACCGCGGGTACAGGTTGACCCCATGGGTACTATTCCTCCTACTACTCGAGGCGCCGACGACTCTTAGAGAGTGATAGTTGGTGTGGCCTCAGCCTTCTGCAAGGCTACTATTCTGATAGGGTTACCCTCCTGGTCAATCCCATAGTAGTCTCCTGGGAGCTCTAGGAACACATTCTCTGTCAGGCACTTCTTCAACTGTCGCTGACACCTTGGTGTTCTGTGCGCTTGGTGGGGTAGTCTTACCTTTATTCCCGATTACCAAGGCCTTTTCCCTACTCTTCGCTGTCACTGCAGTAATGGCTGTAGAAGGTGTAGCCGCGCTGCTGCTAGCCTTTTCCCGAGCGTTCGGTGGTATATATTTGCCAAAAACCGAGGGTTGGCCAAGCGAACCAAGGATGACATTAAGATCTCCCTGAGTTTTATTTAGAACCTCTTTAGCCTCGTCCAATTCAATTCTCTGCATGGCAACCTGGGTCGCGAGATTAGATCCCTCGTTTTTTATAGCCGCGATGTTTTTAGAATTTTGTTTGCTCGCGGTCAACAGCTCCTCATGGTTTTGCTGCAATTTCTGGTTCATGCCATCCACTTGCCCCTGTGTTTGTTGTGCCCTTATCTCAAGCCTTTTGAACGAAACCGTGAACTCCTCCAACCGTCGGTGGTCCTTTGCAAGAGCATTTTCCATCTTCTCATGGTATGCGGCAGAATTCTTTTGAAGGATATCAAGTCGCTCTTCTATAGTCACATCCTCTGGAATAGGAATATGCACAAAGTTAATAGTTGTAACCGCATTCACGGCTACTTGGGCAATGTTAGACACATCGCTAGCCTCATTAGGCTGGTCGAAAAGGCTGTTGTTGCCCTCAGTGGTGGGCTTGGGGGTTCCACCCTGTTCAGTTGACATGTCTGATGATGACTCGAGCGAAAATCTTTGAAGCACTTGTTCGTCGGAAAGGCCACAACAGTCTGCACAAGAGTGCAGCCTGTAACTGGAGGTCTTATGTTTTGGACAGTTAACGTAAACCTTTTGGTAAGGGTTTCCGTTTGACTTCCCAATGGTGGTGGTCACGAAGAAACACTATGTTATTGTCCCACTAGGCGTGCCAAAATGTTTGGCTCCAAAACCAGTTTGGTTGCAAACAGTCTCTTTTGCTGTTGTGATTGCGAGCGTGCCAGCACCGTGAGGTACAATCGTCGGGGGAGTCCCTTGACCTGACTTCTGAATCAAACACTGTGGACGAGGAGAGCACCAACCTTGTCACAAGGTTCTTTTCTCTGCCTTTCAGAAAAGGACTTCTTGCTTTACGGGTAAGGGCTTTGGTTGTGATCTCTTGCGTTCACCGAATCGATACTCAATGTTGTAGATTGAGCAGAGCAATCACTGGGAAGTTGGGAGAAAACACAGGGTTTTGCTAAAGCGTGACTTTAGCTTCGCTGGGTTACGAGGGCGTTACCCTTACTTCGCTGGGTTTCAACTGGGTTGAAGGTAGGTTTGCTCCGGAGAGGCTTTGATTGATAATCGTTGAGATTAGTTTGAGAGTTGTGTCCTTTCTGTCCTTGAAACCTTGTATATATACCTAGGGTTTCGACGGTTCCTTGCCATAGAATGATTATTGATTGAAGTTTCATATTCAATCTCCGCTGTCTGTTTCCAACAATGGCTCGTTTTCCTCATGGAATTCGGAATGGATGAAGCTGTAACCCAAACCCAAGTAGACTTAATTTTAAGCAGCATGTATCGGCCCGCTACGCTAAATCCCCTAAATGGATCTTACCAAAATTACTTTTGGACTCAAACACACGGCTCTTCTGTCCGCTTTCAATTTTGATTTTTTAGATGCGGTTGTAGTAGGGGTTTCTCTCCGTAGCTGTTTTCCTTTTTCCTCCTTAATTACAAAAAAAAAAAAAAGAGGGGCCACTTTAAAGAACAATTTCTTTGCTCCAAATTTCACAAAATTTCAAACCGAGCTGCATGCGTACTCCTCGTCATTGAGGGAAGAAGGTAGAGGCTGGTAAGTTTACGACAGAAGGAAGAAGGCACACAGATTGAGCTAATAGATGGATCAACAAATTAAAGTAGTTATTATCATTACTTTTTTTGTCACAGATGTTAAATTCTTTTGCCACAGATCGATGTCACAAATGTACCCAAATTACACTTTGCTCCTCCAATTGTAGAGTGGCTTTCACATGATAACGGATTAACGGGTCGTTCATTATATTGCAATTTCATCCTCACAATTAATATAATTATTTGGCCTAATTTTGTTGTTATTTTTGAGTTAAAAAACATGAATACTTTATTCATTAAGCTAATAGCATTGTAAAAGAACCTACCACGAGGTGGTTCAGGAAAAATAAGTTTTTCACACATAATATTATAATAATATATGTCTGGCCACTCAAAGTATATAGAAAATTATAGAACTCTTGACCAGATTAAATTTTGTAAAATACGAAAATTCGTATGTTTTAATTTACTTTGTTTTCGCATTAAATTAAACCTCGTTATTTGGATACCATATGAAAAAATGCTCGAGATTGAGTGAATTGTTTGGCCAGTCTGTTCGATACAAATATAGGTCAAATTAATTTCTATTTTTAGGATTTTAAGCGAGTGTAATTCGTTGAGAATATAAAAAAGAAATGTGTCTTTCTTGTAATTACAACCATGTATTTCAACAAACTCGAGCTTATCAATATCTGACTTATAACTACCTTAGCTAAGCACTTTTAAGTCTTAACTAAGCTGGTATGCTATCCATGTACTAATTTCAGTTTGATCGAACTGGTATGCTATCCATGTACTAATTTCAGTTTGATCGAAAACGGCTCTTACCGCAGAACGGCCATAACCCACAGATCAATGGCTTACCTGTTTTCACCAGCTTATTTCCTTTTCTTCACAATCAGAACCAGAGCTTCTATTCTGTTTCCAGTATTCATATAACCTGCAAATCTCAATATGAGTGTGGTGATAATTTGAGGATTCAGCGCTGCACTCTTCTTGTAAACAAGAGGATTGGACGTTGCATAACGTCGGGAGGAGGTACCAAAATGGCCAACGCAAGCAACACCACCCAATCCATCAACCCTGGGATATTTGGTCCACCAGAGTTTTGTATATTTCCCCCGCTGGCCAGTGGCTTCAGAAGCATTTGGTATGACCATTATCACCTAGACCATCCATTGACGCTTACAATGGCTAAAATCATTCTATTCGTTGTTACCTCGCAAGTGCTTCATTGTTTTCTGAAGCCACTGGGACAAACTAAATTTGTCTGCAATCTTCTGGTATGCTTCTCCAAATTGTGATTATTGCTTCTTTGTCCCTACAACAATATAATCTACTTTACAGAAGTTGAGGTTAATTTGAAATGATCACATATTTTACTTGTCTGCTATTTCCACTTGATTCTGAAGTTCAAACAAAAGATGCCTCTATTTTTAAATTATCCCAAACTATTGAAAACGGGGGTTGTATATATATATATAGTATTTAGATATTTATCATATACTCATTTTACATCTAATTGAATCAAAATTATAATTTAGTATAACTAAATTTACAACATTGACAACAAAGTTATCACATTTGTTTTACACATTTACAAATAATTGAACCAAGTTATTACATCAACAACAATTTGTTCATAAACTTGTAAAAATATCGTAAGTGGAGTAGTTACCTTTAATAGAACTAAAATTACCCAAAAAAATAACTCTATTTACCACAATGACAACAAAATTGTTGTCAGATCTGTAAATGAGTATATCATATATATACAGGTAACGTAGAATTTCTCATTGAAAACGATACAGTTTCTAATTTTTCTGCAGGTGTTGTTGATTTGCCAAAGTCAAATTTTTTCCGTTTTGGGAAAGGACACACGTAACAAAATGATTGGACGTTCTGGTTGCATATATACACATGCAGTTATAATTTGAAACCTCCATGGCTTAATCGTTTACTTGTTTTTTTTTTTTTTTTTTTTTTTTTTTTTTTTTTTTTCAGGCTGGCATTATCTTGGGGACATCTGCGGTAGGGAACAATAAGCATTTTAGGAACACCCTATTTGGAGAAAAAGTACAGTTTCCGGTGTTTGACGTAATAGCTCAAATGGGTGTAGTATACTCTCTGTTCCTAACTGCAGTGAAACTTGACCTGGGCATGCTCAAAAGGACGGCAAAGACTTCATGGAAGATTTTTCTAGCAAGCCTCCTTTGTCCTACAGCAGTCTTCTTCAGCTTCGTTTACCCACTAGCCGGCGCAGTTCCTGGATTCAGTGGAGGAAAAGTCATGCTCTTCTGGACTACGAGTTCTTTATCTTTCACTTATTTCCCAGTCATAGCTCAAGCATTGGATGAACTCAACCTTTTGACTTCAGAGTTGGGCCAACTTGCCTTGTCTGCCTCAATGCTCAACGATGCACTGCAATGGTTCTTAACAGCATTGAACGTTGTAGTTATGCAAGAAAAAGTAATATATTCAATTGGGATTATCTTTTCCTTATTTGCGTTGGTAATTTTCACTTTCTATGTTGCTCGCCCACTTATGTTATTTACAGTTAAGAATTCGCCAGAAGGATACCAACCGAAGGAAATTTATGTAGTTGCAATACAACTTGGAGTTCTAGTCATGGCCTTTATGTCTGACGCCATAGGCATGAGCCATATGGCTGGTCCTATAATCCTGGGGTTGGCCGTACCAGATGGACAACTTGGTGCAACATTAATAGCCAAGACCGAATACTTGGTCTCTGAAGTCTTTCTACCACTGTTCTTTTTCCAAATCGGCTCCAGCATAGATATGTACAAGATTAGCCGTTGGGTGAGTTTTACCAAACTTCAGGCTATCATTATAGCGTTTTATGCTGCAAAGACTATGGGAATTACAATGGCTGGATTATTTTCCAAAATTAGCTTAAAAAACAGTCTCGTACTTAGCATGATGATGCATATCAAGGGTATACTGGAGCTTATTCTTTATAATGGATGGTTGTCCGTGAAGGTAATTTATACATACTCTTATCTTCTTTTCCGGCCGGTTTCATTCCCCTCATATTAATTTGGTTTCCTAATACTAATTTTCTGCAGCTTATAGATGAACAATTTTTTGCCCAAATAGTGTTCTCTCTGCTGGCGATGACCATGCTTGTAACCCCAATGATACGATTCTCGTACATTCCTCCTATTTGGGCTGGATCAAAAACCAATGGTCCACAGGTCAAACACATTCAATCAATGGCAAGTAAGTCGGAAACATTTCGCATTCTCTGCTGCGTCCACAACGAAGAAAGTGTCCACTGCATTGTTACACTCCTGGAAGCCTCAAATCCAACAGAAGCAAGTCCCATCACTGCCTATGTTGTCCACGCACTCCACTACATTGGCCGTGCTGCACCAGTACTGGTCCCTTACAAGAAGCATAAAAAGAAATTTAAGCGGTCAGATACAGCAAGTGATCAAATAGTTCAAGCCTTTGAGAATTACTCAAAAAACTCTGGAGGACCAGTCTCAATTCAAGCCTACACTATGGTCAATCCCTACAAATACATGCACCAGACCATTTTCCGTCTCGCTCAGGACCAGCTAGTACCTCTGATCATCATTCCATTCCATGAAAATCACCAGTCTCTTGTTGACACCAATATGACTGGTCCAATACGCCAATTCAACCTTAATGTTCAGGCATATTCTCCATGCACAGTGGGAATACTAGTTGATAGAGGCTCGCATTCTCGGATGAGCTTTTCGAGTTTCTTCTGCAACATTGCTGTTTTTTTCATTGGTGGACCAGATGACCGCGAGGCATTAGCCTACACTTCACGCATGTGTGACAACCCAGAAGTGGAACTCACGGTGTTCAGGATAATTGTGCGAATCAATAAATCAAAGGGTATAGAAGAGGAGACAGAGTTCAAGCTTGACGAGTCATTGGTTCAGGAGTTTAAGCTACGGAACCTTGGGAATGATCGATTGAATTGGCATGACATCGAGGTGGACGACTGTGTACAGGTTATGACTGCCATTAGTAGCTCGCAAGGACACTATGACCTTGAGATGGTTGGGAAGCGGCATTCAGATATATCTTTGAGGGATGAAGAAATGGTAGAGTTCGTGCAAAATTCAGAGCTGGGAGTGATAGGCGACATGCTTGCTTCATCAGATTTCTGTGGTGGAACAGTGAATGTGTTAGTGATGCAAGAGAGTAGGGACTTGGGAATTGGAGCTTTTCGCTGTGACTCCTTGAAAAGTTAAGAAAGTAAACTTAGGTTTAGTGCATGATCGAAGTTTTTTTCATCCTTGTTTCCTTTTGCCGTAGAGATATTGTTTTCTTAGAAATTAGTCACCATGTGTTGTCCCTATCTTCTAGCTCCTAGTTCGTGTAGAAGATTGTGAACTTTTTAAGTTTGAAATGAATCGTGAACTTTTTAAGTTTGAAATGGATTCCCAGAGGGTCTAAATTTTCTTGTAGATAGTGACTAGGGGTTCAGTTTGTAGCTTGTTATCATTTTTCGTGGTCGTGCGTGTTCTTAATTCACTTGTTATAGCAAAAGCTGCCCATATTTAGGAGTATATTAAGTAACTAATATGAAGAAAGGCATAGTACTATAAAGTTCCTTAGGTCCATGTTCAAAACCTCTCACAACACTAGCTATTTGCTAGAGTTTCATGCATGTCTCCTAAATATTGTCGGGTTCAGCAGTTTGAGCCCAGGTCTGCAACGAGGTATGGGGAACTTTTGGGATTCCAAAACAAAAGAAGATAAAAAGCAAGTTACTTAAACCACAACCAACTAGCTTGACGTGTGCTGTTTCTCACCCTTCGTTAGAAAGTTGGCGCCGCCGCCACTGTGGTGGCATTTTCCGGCCACCCTAAGGGCAGCTTCTACCCATTTTTATGTTCTACACATTGATGCGAACACGTTGATATATTATACATAATTTTTGGATATTGTATGATTTAGTTATGAATTTTTACGTTTTCGATCATTAGATTTATGATATGTGAAGATCGAACCGTCCGATGGACTTGTAGTTTTGATATAGTGATCGTGTGACTGTCCCACTAACTTTGTGTGGTCACGGGTGAAGATCTAACCGTTGGATCTTCGTATAATTGTGAAATAGTTATTTGGGAGGCGATTCGTGAGAATTCGACCATCAGATTATCATTAAATTGGAATCCACCATTGGATTTTCGTTTAAGTATGTTTTGGAATTATTGGCTAAGTTAAGGTCATGTTTGATTAGGTGATTGACGGTCTTACTTGGGTGAGCAAGTTCGGTTGTGAATTATGTTAATTTGAAAACGCAGCAGGAATATTGAGGTGAGTAAATCTCATGTGGTTCATATTACGAACCAAGTACTTCTAATTACTTATTTTATCGTAACTGTGTGAAAATATTTATGGAATAAATATTTGTTTTTAAATCACATGGACTTGATCAACTACGGTCCATACGTAAGTAAAATTATTTTAATTATACAAATGAATTTCATGATTTTTTTGTGTGAACTATAGTTGGTATTAGTAGTCATTCCTGAGTGGGTGATTACGTATATATATATATATATATATATATATATATATTTACGTGATTATATATGAAATTGTGTGACATTGAGATATGTGGTTTTGTGATGATTTAATTGATGTGAAATTGAAAACGTGAATTACCACAGTTATTTATGATAATTGTGATTAGTGAAATTATGTTTGAAAATCATAGTGTAGGGTTCCAAAGGCCAAATGGTCTAAGGTCCGACGGTTAAATAATAACCGAGATATAATGCTCTAAGGACATGGGAAAAGTCCGAAGTTCGACGATTAAATAATAACTGAGATATAATGCTCGGAGGACAGGGGAAAAGTCTGAAGTTCGACGGTTAAATAATAATCGAGATGTATGTCAATTACTTGAACCTAGGCCAAGGTTACAGGTAGCGATGTAGTTAGAGCTCTAAAGTGTTGTTGGGATGGACCAAAGTGGTGATATATGTGGTTGAGTGATTGTACCAAAGTGGCTAGAGGATTGTTGAATGTATTCCTTGTGGATTTCTGTGAGTTGCTTGATGTTTCATTGTAGATGTTGAAATTGTTAGTTGTTACTTGAATTAAAAGAATTGTGATTTAATAAATCAACCGTTCATTTCTTATTTACTCACATGAGCTTTCAAAAAGTTTACCAGGTTTTATGTTGTTGCAATCCCAGTACATTATTTAAACGGTGTAGCGGATAATCCTGCAGGTCAAGATAATCAGGGCGGAGATCGAGCTGGTTAGGAGTTGCAGTGTTATTTTGATTCAATTTCTGTTGTGAGGTTTGTTATGCTCATTTAGAGCTTTACAATTCTATTTTTGGGAAATTGAGTTGTAATAATTAACTCGAGACTTATTTCGGGATTTGAAATTGAGAATCATATGATGTGATTGTTTAAGAAAAAAAAATTCTTAGCGTGATTGTTCAAAGGTATTTTAAGTCATGCATCGAATTTGAATTCATTGTTATTCATAATTTGGGGCGTGACATTCCAGCTACCCAATGTTCATGACCTGGACTAGACTGAAATCTGGAAAGAATACCAACTACAAAAGATAGATCAGGCCTAGTGCAGACCTGAGCATATATGAGGCTTCCCACAAACCTTGCATAAGGCTTGGATTCCATATCCACTTTCTTAACCTCATTCGTTGGACCTTGTTTCTTAGTGAGCTTATCTCCCTTAGACATTGGAACCTCCCCTGATGCACAAGTTTCCATGCCAAAACGTTTCAAAATTTTAGCAATATAGTTTTGCTGGGACAAACCTAGCAAACCTTGTGCCCTGTCTCTTATAATTTCTATTCCTAGTACATATGATGCCTCACCTAAATCCTTCATGTCAAAATTCTTTGACATAAAAGCTTTGGTTTCTTTAAGTAGCTTTAAATTGCTACTGGCCAACAAAATGTATCAACATAAAGTACTAGAAATATAAATTGGTTTCTAGATGTTTTGAGATAAACACACTCATCTACTAAATTTTCAGTGAATCCAAAAGAAGAAATCACATAATCAAACTTTTTATACCACTGTCTAGAGGCTTGTTTTAAACCATAAATGGATTTCCTTAACTTGCAGACTAAGTCTTCTGTTCCTGGTTCTATAAATCCTTCAGGCTGCTTCATGTAAATAGCCTCATGGAGTTCTCCATTTAGGAAGGCTGTCTTAACATCCATCTGGTGTAGCTCCATGTCAAATTGAGCTACAAGTGCCATAATTATCATAAAAGAGGCTTTGGTTGAAACTGGGGAAAAAGTTTCAGTAAAATCAATACCCTCCTTTTGTGTGAAACCCTTGGCAACTAACCTAGCTTTATGTCTCTCAACATTCCCATTAGCATCTCTCTTGGTTTTAAACACCCATTTGCAGCTTATAGCCTTTTGCTTGGGGTCATGGAGTCAATCTCAACTTCCATAGCTTGATTCCATTCATTTGACTGACTGTTTTCAATGGCTTGATTGAAAGTGACTGGATCATTGTCATTTGCAAGATCAATTTCAACTTCATGTTCTTGTAAATAAACAATGTAGTCAGAATCTCCCCCCCCCCCCCCCCCCTCCCCATAAGTTGGTTTCCTTGCTCTATAAGACCTTCTTAATTAGGGATTTTGATTTTGGTGTTGTTCTGTAGGCTGATCATGAGGTTTTACAGGCTGTGGTTGATCAAGTAAGGGTTCAAAGTTAGCTTGATCAGCTGCAAAATGCATTTCTTGATCAACAAGTTGATCTTGTGCATTTTGAGTTCCTGGAACACTAATAGTTGGTTGTGTATCATGAACTATAGGCAATATATTTTCTGAATTTTCATCATTCACAATTTCCTCAAATTCTGAAGATAAATCTTCAAAACTTGTATTGTGAATTTTCTCATCCAAGAATTTTACTTGATGTGTTTCAAAAATTCTTGGCGAGTGATGAGCTGTATAAAGCCTGTACTCTTTAGATTATTCAGAATATCCTATAAAATAGCAGCTTACAGTTTTAGGATCAAGCTTGTTAATGTTTGGATTATAGATTCTAGCTTCTGCTAGGCATCCCCATGCATGACAATGATGGAGGCTAGGCTTTCTGCCACACCACAGCTCAAAAGCAGTTTTCTTTATAGCTTTGCTAGGTGTTCTATTACAAACATAGTTTGCAGTTCTTAATGCCTCACCCCACAAAAACCTAGGAAGCCATGTTGTACACATCATACTCTGATCCTGGCCGTATTCAAAAGTGTCCTATTCTTTCTCTCAGCCACACCATTTTGCTAAGGATTGTATGGTGTGGTATATTGAACTTTAATGCCTTGTTCTTGTAGAAACAAGGCAAAAGGACCCTTTTGTTGTCCACTCTCTGTGTATTTTCCATAAAATTCACCACCTCTATCTTATCTAACAGTTTTGATTTTCTTTTCTAGTTGTTTTTCTACTTCAGCCTTAAATATTTGAAATGCTTTAAGTGCTTGAGATTTTTTTGAAAGTAGATAAACATAACAATATCTAGAAAATTCATCGATGAAGGTTATGAAATACACATTTCCACAGATTGTTGGAGTTCTAAATGGACCACAAATGTCAGTATGTATGAGCTCTAATAGTGCTTGGCTTCTGTATGTAGTGTTTTTCCTTAAGTTAGTTATCTTTCCCTTAAAACATTCAACACAATCTTGTAAATCAGAAAAGTCAAGTTGATTCAAGATATTGTTTTTAACCAAAATTTTCAATCTCTCTTTTGATATATGGCCAAGTCTTCTATGCCACAAATATGCAGACTTTTCATTGCATTTAGTTCTTTTAACACCAGTTAAAGTGTTACTCAATGTATTATTATTTTCAACAAGAGAAATTTCTTATTGACTATGTGAACAATTTAACTGTAGGTAATCATTCAATATAACACCAGAACCAATTTGAACTGAATCTTTAGAAATAATAATTCCATTATTGTCAATAAGAAGTCTACATCCAGATTTAACCAAAAGAGAAACTGAAACTAAATTCCTTCTCAGGGAAGGTACATAAAAAACATTATCCAAAACTAACAACTTTCCTAAACCAAGATCTAGTTTTAAGGTTCCAATAGTTTTGACTGCCACTCTCATGCCATTGCCTATGCATAGGTTCACTTCATCACTTCTTGGGACTTTCTTCCTTATGAATCCCTGCAAGTAATTAGTAATGTGTAAGGGACTTCCTGAATCAATCCACCAAGTTTTTGATTCAACATTAACTAAATTAATTTCTAAAAAAAACAGTGAGTTAGAAAAATTACCCTTTCTGATCAACCAGTTCTTAAAACCTGTGTAGTCTTTCTTCATATGCCCCACTTTCTTACAAAAATAGCATTTGAACTTAAAAGGTTTGTTTGCTTTAGCTGCTCCTGAGGTTGACCCTTTGGTGATGGCTTTGGTAGGCTTAAGCTTTGATTGGTACTGGTTCTTCTTCTTAGGTTTCTCAACAAGATTCACTGAGGTACTTGGCTCTTTCTCTTTTCTCATCCTGTCTTCCTTATCTACACATATGGCAATCAGCTCCTTAAGGCTCCATTTTTCCTTTTGAGCATTGTAGCTAGTCCTAAGTTGGTTAAAGCTATTAGGCAAGGAATATAGTGCAACATGCACTACATGATCATCAGTGACCCCCATGTTGAGGTCCCCAAGCTGAGCATTAATCTCAATGAGCTTCATGATATGCTCTCTCACTTTCCCTGTACCAGTGTACTTAAGCTCGTTAAATTCCTTTCCCAATCTAGCAGCCTAGGCTTATCACTCTCTTTGTACATGTCATGGATGGCATACAGGTAATCCATGGCTAGATCAGGTTCTTCTATGCTACCTCTAACTGTGTTTGACATAGTAGTCCTAATCACATTCTTTTCCATCTTATTAGCCTTATGCCACTCTTTATAGTACTTCTTATCTTCATATGTGCTTTCACTACTTAGCATCTCAGGTTTATCCTCAGTTAAGCAAAGGTCCATGTTCTGGTTCATGGCTAGGTAAAAGTCCATTTGATTTTTCCACTTCTTGTAATTGTATCCAGTTAAGAGCTAAATGATGTTAAAGGTTACAGTAGGGATTCCTAAAGAGCAAACAAAAGAGAGTTTTGTGAGTTTTCAATCTGTAGGATTCTTAAGAACTGAAGTTTTATGTTTTCTGTAACTTTAGGCAATCATCAAAACAAATAATGCAAAACAGAAAACAAAAACAAAACACAAGCAATGTGATCTATGAGTAATGCTAGGTGAACCACCTTTCGGGGAACCACCTAGAGCCCACCTTAAGTGGTAGCTGATGTGGCAGATCCATATCATCAAAGCATAATTTCTTATTTTTATATTTTTTTTTTCTGAATTACGAAAATTCCTTCTTCTTTTTTAATTTCTTTATTTCCTTTTTAAACACTATTTTTTTGCTTTGTGATCTGATATGCGAGACATCTTCTCAGACGTTGTTTTCTTCTCAACGGCTCTCACCCCTCCTTCATCCTCTCACCTCCTCTTCAATTGATCAATGTCTTCTCAATTTGATTTCAGTATCTTCAACAAAAGCTTTGCATAAACGTGGTTAGTTATTTTTTTTTTTAACCCGAATAGCATAGCATGTTTGGAATTAGGATTTAGGGGGAAGTGGATTTGAATTAGGGTTAGCATGTTTCTTGTGTTTTTTTTTATCCTGAATTATTTCTATCTAGAACTCTTTTTATCCTAAAGTATTCCTTAGTCTGCTGCACTGGAGTCCTTTTCTCTTTGTTTACTGTTCATGTTTCTTAATATGTAGAAATCAATATGTGCTCTTCATTCCATGCTTCAACATGTTTATAGAAATCAATTACTGATTTTTTATATATAGAAATTGAGTGCAACCACTTCAAGATCTGTGCTTACGTTTAACTTGATTACTATGCTTCAATACAGGCTCTTCAATCGAAAATATATCTGATATGCAGGTGACATTTGATGTGATGTGCTGCATGCTAATGAGTGTCACGGATGAGCCCTTGCTAATGCAGCTTGAGAAAAACTGAACTGTGGTCTCTGATGGAATCTCATATGTTCCTATCATGATTCCAGGCACTAGTGATCCAAGATAGGAACATATGAGATTCCATCCGAGACTGCAGTTCAGTCTTTCTCAAGCTGCCTTAGCAAGGGCTCATCCGTGACACTCATTAACATGAGCAGATCGCATCATATGTTACCTGCATATCAGATATATTTTGGATTGAAGAGCATAGTGATCAAGTTAAACGTAAGCACAAATTTTCAAGTGGTTGCACTCAATTTCCATGATAGGAACATATGAGATTCCATCCGAGACTGCAGTTCAGTCTTTCTCAAGCTGCCTTAGCAAGGGCTCATCTGTGACACTCATTAGCATGCAGCACATCGCATCAAATGTCACCTGCATATCAGATATATTTCCAATTGAAGAGCATGTATTGAAGCATAGTAATCAAGTTAAACGTAAGCACAGATTTTGAAGTGGTTGCACTCAATTTCTATAAAAAAAACGGTAATTGTTTTCTATAAACATGTTGAAGCACGGAATGAAGAGCACATATTGGTTTCTACATCTTAAGAAACATGAACAGTAAACAAAGAGAAAAGGACTCTAGTGCAGCAAACTAGGGAAAACTTTAGGATAAAAAGAGTTAGAAAAAAGAGTTCTAGCTAGAAATAATTCAGGATAAAAAAAAGAACACAAGAAACATGCTAACCCTAATCCAGATCCACTTCCCCCTAAATCCTATTTCCAAACATGCTATGCTATTCGAGTAAAAAAAAAAAAAAAAAAAGAACTAACCACTTTTATGCAGAGCTTTTGTTGAAGATGCTTGCGAGAAAACCAAAATTAAATTGAGAAGACGTTGATCAATTGAAGAGGATGTGAGAGGGTGAAGGAGGGGTGAGAGCGGTCGAGAAGAAAACAACGTCTGAGAAGACGTCTCGCATATCAAATCACAAAGCAAAAAAAAAAAAGGTTTAAAAAGGAAATAAAGAATTTTTTTTAAAAAGGGAATTTTCGTAATTAAGAAAAAAATAGAAATATAAAAATAAGGAATTATGCTTTGATGATATGGATCTGCCACATCAGCTGCCACCTAAGGTGGGCTCTAGGTGGTTCCCCAAAAGGTGGTTCACCTAGCATTACTCGTGATATATTAACAGCTCTTTAACCAAAATTAATAGCACGCAACACTTTTGAGCAGATGGCATGATATTCTGAAGGTTCCAAATCAATACGCCACATTTATTCAATCCAAGTTATACAAAGAACACAAATCACATCTTTAGACAAAAAATTTGAATTCTAAGTATCCATATTTGAAAAGAACATACATACATATTGCTATCTGCGTTCTAAAATCATACTATACTACTTCTTTGGAAGCAAATTTATTTGCATAATTTTAAAACACAAGATACAATTTTCATGTTTGTTAACTTAAAATTTTTTGCAAGAATTAGTGAAGAAGGCTTTGTGCAATATGTTCACTCAAACCTACAGAAAACACAAACCAAATTGAGCTTGAAAACTTGATTTTCTATCCGGATCAATGATCTTTATAAGAACTAAGCTCTTTGTACCTGTTAAATTTTAACAATGCCTAAAGTTTTTTTTTTTTGGAAGTTTTCTGCATGCATTGTTATATGATTCACAGATACAAAACTCAAGAATTCTCATTAAACATGCATATCAATCACAAACACAAACAACACAGATATGCAAGCACAATGTCGATTTCACAAGAACACAAAAACATCCAAGAAATTTAAATTTCATCCGGTCACCATCTACTCTAGCCTCTGCGCACGCCGGGAATGCTACTAGGGTTCTTATGCTCATCAATCAACAAAACAAAATTGAATCGAAACTGAATTTTTCTGTAAAAACCAACCTTTGAAATTTCCCAATCTTGCTGCAAAAAATTTAGCGGAAGCATGAATTCAAAAACCAAAGTGCAGCAAAAATATCCTTCTTGGCATCTTGATTCGACAGCATAAGGGTTTTGAATTCCTATAAGGATGAATCATCCTTTGTGCTTTCGATTCCAAAACCCAGAAAACCCACTTAACTCAGATGACCGTTGTGAAATAACTGTCACCTTCTTTAGTTTCTGAAGGAACAGTTTTCGGGTTGGGTATGGGTTTGGATCAGCACATGCTGCGACTTGGGCCTTGAAGGATTTTCTGAAGATGGCCAAAACGTGGCCGTTATATTGCAAAGTAATTTTCTTTTTTTTAAAAAAAAAAAAACCTTAAAGCGATTTGTGCTAAACCGTTTTTGAAGAACAATTTTGTGAGCCTTAGCTCTGATACCAATTGTAAAACTAAATTACAAACAAACTCACACATATGTTCAACACTATATTCATAAAGATCAAGCACATACCATTGATGTCCAAAGTAGAAGCCATTGTTACAGCTGCAGCACAAGGATGGAGGCGAGGTTCAAGTCTTCTGTTATTCACCAACTGAAGCTTCTGAATGGGCAGAACACAATGCTTGCAAAACCAGTGGTGATAACAGGGACCCTAACCTCTTATTTATACAAGTTCAAGTCTTAGGAATCCTCCCATAAAGATTTTCCTTAAAGAACAAGACTTGTATCTCGGATTCCTAATGCATCACAGTTTAGGACTTTCTTGTAGTCTAATTAATGGATTCCTAATCCAATGTTAAATACACTATCACATTAGATTTCTAGGTTGATTCTTTTCCATATCCATGTTGTATTCAACTTAATGTTTTAATGGTTTCCTAGTTGCTCTAGGATAACTTGTGATTAGTCCACTTTTGATCTAACAGATCGCCCCTAATAAATCTATGCACAAGAACATTTTTCATCTAGCTGTGGACAATATCGTGCCTCCGATTATCATCCCATTCCCTCAACCACTACTGTAATTTTGGATTATTCACTATGACTGGCCCCATACGCCAATTCAAGAACAAGGTAAAAGTATATTCACCCTGTACGTTTGGAATACTAGTTAAGAAAGACTTGTCTTCTAGGATCGGCTTGGACGATTTCTCGTTCGATCATTCTAGCTATGTAAATCATTGGCGACTGATAGGCATTAGCTTACACATCATGTATGTTGAATAACCCACATGTGGACATCAGAATGTTCAAATTTATCATCAAGAATAAAGGTGAGGGCAACTAGGACGAGCAGCAAATGGAATTTAATGCTCGTCATCAAATCATTAGTTGGCGAGTTTAAGCTGGGGAAATTTGGGAATAAATTGATTGAAGTGGCGTGACATTGAGGTTGATGAGGGTACAGATGAGTCCCGTTTCCCTGTTCAGCTACTGACCAGGGATGATTTGGTCACTCACCATCCGATTGAAATCGGACGGTTGACAGGTAAGTGATGAGTTCTTGGATGAGATCTGTCAACCATCCGATTTTAATCGAACGGTGAGTGACCAAATCATCCCTGGTTAGCAGCTGACCAGGGGAACGCGGCTGGGTGCACATATATAGGATGAGATTATAAAGTTGCAGGGGAATTATAATTTATCATCTTGTGATAGTGGGGTGGAGGCATACGGATTAAACATTGTGGCTCGAAGAAAAGACCGATTTCGTGGAAAATTCAGAGCTGGGAGCGATAAGCGACATGCTAATGCCTCCTCGGATTTTTGCCACAAAAATGTGAATGCCTTTGTTTTGCAAGAACATAGGGACTTGGGCTCTGGAGTTTTGGGCTGCGACTCCATGAAAGGTTCGGAAGGTGGATTTAGTTTCATAAGTAAACGTTTATGGAAAATACTTTAGTACATTAATGTACCGATATATCAAGTAGACTAGGTTCAATACAGATGTAGACTAGCTCGATATAAGGGTAGACTAACTCCCTGCATGTCTACTCATGTACTGAGCTAGTCTATTTCTGTATTGAACGTGGTCTACTTAATGTATCGGTACATTAATGTACTCTAGATCCAAAAACCGTTCAATGGAATCTACAAGATCGATGCACATATATAAGTCACTTGTCGGAATCGGCATTGTTACTAGTTATAGGACATAGACAATCCCGATAATCCAAATCACTACACATATTACTAGCTCACTCGATCATAAGAACTTATAAAATAGTATTTTACTTCGATCAATCAGCGTGGATAAGTATACCTAATTAACAAACTCTTTTCCCAAAATAACAACTTTCAGGACATAGTATCATCATCCCACACATTTGGAATTTCTTTGAGTTTGCCTGTCACGCAAGTAATCTTAAGAAAATGACAACTATACCTTCTAAAACATTAATGACTTAATACCTATAATATCTAATGATTAACTAATTTTACTGCACGCGGGTAGCTGTCATACTTTGCCAATTCTATTCTGTAAGCAAATGACTGTGCAAGTTTGCTGTGATACAGCATGAGCCTGATTTTTTGTACTTTTAAAGAGTTGGGTGATTACTATTGTTCAGATCTCGATCTAATCAATAGATAAATCTGAATATTGAGAAGACGATTGAGAAGAGCGTCTTCTCAATATTCAGATTTATAAGAGCTCATTGATAATGTGGGATTGAACGAGGACTAATATTTTTGTATCGATCAAGTCATGAGGGTATAGAAATGGCAGGCGTGGGCAATAATTTGATTGAGCACCAGCATTCTAATAGCAATGAATACCAAAAAAGCCTATCAGCTCCTTAGGCAGCATTTGGTCCGGAGATAATCCTTTGGACTACCAATGTTCTCTGGTCCTGTTCCCAATCATCGTCGTTGTCTTAACCTCCCAAGTGCTTCAACGTCTTTTGATGTCTATGGCTCAAACCAAACTTGTCTGCAACCTCCTGGTATGCTTCTCAATGTTCTCTTGCGTGTCCAGATTATTAGCTTTTTCTCAAACGGACGTATTTACATAACCAAAAATATGTTTAGTGTAGCACCTTTCATATACCACCTACAAATTATTTTATGTGTCATTGTCACATCATTTCATGTGAATTTCTGATTTGATATGGTGTCTCACTAGATTAATGTCTACTACATAAGATGGTTTCTCCGTGATACATACATATCATTAATAAAAATAATGATCTCGTGCCAAAGATGGAATCCGCAGTCAAGCAACATAAACGTACATCTAATGTTGCATAGCTATCTTTTTTCTGTGATGTTTTATAGCTTGAATCCTGATCTACATATCAATGTCTTTTGCTTCAGGGTGGCATTATCGTTGGGCCGTCGGGTCTAGGGCATATGAAAGCATTTAGGAACAAGATATTCGGATCAAACGATATTCCTCTATTTCGCACGCTTTCTTTTTTGGGCTCAGTATACTGCATATTCCTCATTGGAGTTAAGGTGGATGTATCCATGGTGAAAAGAACTGCAAGGAATTCCTTGAAATTTGGTTTAGCCGCGTTCCTTTTTTGCTGCACTAGTCACCCCAGTACTCGTTTACCCATTAAACCCCTTCCTTCCCGGAGACAATAGAGGAGTTGGGGAACTCCTCTTTGCTTCTCTAACTCTATTTTTCAGTTATTTTGCAGACATAGCTCAGGCATTAAATGACCTTAACCTTGTGACTTCCGAGTGGAATTGAGGCTTTCCTTTACTTATTGGCGTTGATATTGTTCACTACCTGTGTCATACGGTACGTACGTGATTAATTTTTTTCTTATTGGCAATAGTATCCCACAACCGCATAATTATATTTGATAAAGTAATTTGAGTTTCATATTCAAAATCAATTGGTAATGGATGAAGTTGACCCAAACCCTTATGAATTCATAGTCATGCCATTTTCCCATGTGGGATTCATATTCTCAACATGTGGCTAATTTTCAAGACATACATGTGGACAACTATATATTAGGTGACGCACGTGAAGTTCATATGGTCATGAGACAGGCACATGTGACATGACTCGCTCTGATATCATAATAAAATAATCTAGGCTTCACATCCAAAACCAATTTGTTTGACTCCAGTTTTGTTGCAACTGGTCAACAGTCTCTTTTCTGTGAGGGCGTGCCAACACCGTTCGGGTGCGATCATCAGGGGTGTCCCTTGACCTGAGTTGTTTTGAGCGACTGTAGACGAGGAGAGCACCAACCTCGTCGTGGGGTTCTTCTGTGCCTCGTGATGAGGACTTTATCTTGTGTTACCAAGTCGATACTCAATGTTGTAGGTTAAGCAGAGCGAAATCACCGGGAAGTAGAGAGAACTTGTCAAAGCGTGACTTTAGCCTGGCTGGTTTGCGAGGGCGTTACCCTTGCTTGGCTGGTTCCGTAACCATTGTGGTCGTGGTACTACAGTCGGCTTCCGAGGAGACTAGGGCTGAAGCACATTGACAGAGGGTTTGGTGGCACTGACAGTTGACTCTTAAGAAGACTAGGACTGGAGTGTGATCACCGGTAAGAGAAAGAGAGGAGTTGCTCTTAGAGAGGGGTTGCTCTAGAGAGGCTTGAATAATCTTAGAGATTGTTGTTGAATTGTGTTGTCTCTTGTTACTTGTTGTAGCCTCTATATATAGGCTACCAAGCCATAGTGGTTGGCCTTTAAAAAAATCATAATGGGTTAGATTTGAGCACTTAAACACTAATAAATAGCTCTAGAACTCTTCATAAGAAATGATCTTTGGGATGTCTAGAATTAGTCTGGAAAGTTTTAGCTAATTTAGATTTCATTTGGTAAGTCTGCCGCCCCTCTTTCCTTGTTTAGCTCGGTTTCTCCTAGCCGAAGTAGGAAAATGTGCTAAAGTTGACTTTTCATTTCCATGCTTTCATCATTTTCTTTTCTTGTAGCTCGCATAATCTTCCATAGTAGGTTTTATTTAACCTCTAAATAATATATTTCGAACTTGTCGACAATATATAGCTTGAGCCACTGACTTTGGCTCAATTTCTCTAAGACACGCCTTGTCAGGCCAAAAATACTCATTTTGGGTCCAAACATTGCCCCTCAGACCTCGAAGTCAAAGGCCTCTGTCTTGACTGAAGAGGTCTTGAATCAGCACTGCTCTTATAATGTTGTTGCTCTAAAAGCCACTTTTATTGGCTTGATTGAATTTAGTTGACTGATTCCATATAGGCCTCTAAATAGGCCATAAAGCTTGAATGCCATAATCTGAATTGCCTTTGTCATGAACTAAAGCTTTCTTTGCCAACTTTATTGCCCCCATATATCTGATGTCTGGTACGCAGTGAATTGGTGAAACTTAGGCAGGTTGTAGGAGATCAGAACTTTAGCGTGCCCTCCATGTGAATGAGACTGCTTTTGATTGCGAATGAGGATCATTCTCTTCCTTAGTGGTAGCTTCGCCATGTGTATAGCAGCAAGTATCTGCCTTGATCACTGGCTCTCTGTTGATTTTCTCAAATATAGGTGTTTGGAGCCGCTTTGCTGGCTTGATCAAGGCCTACAGTACTTGGCTAAATAAGATGCTGAATAGCAAACTGTTTGCTGCCATTTAATCCTTCGTGAATCTTATGTTGAAGAGGATGATTGAATCATGGCTATCGTCATCATGACATGTGACCAAGTGAAACCCACCATACTTGCTGCAACTTTAACATCTAAAAACGCATGGGTTTTAATCATGTTTAATTAAAAAAAAACATCAGGCCACTACGCTGGCCCTGCGGTTGTAGGGAAAGGTGTAATGTCATCTCTTTACTGCTGCCTCAGATGCCATTTCTCAAGATGGAATAATGATTAATTAATTATCAACTAGAGCCACTCACTGGCCCAGCTAATAAATTAATTTCCAAAAATACCTGAACTATATATCAAGGTGTAATGGAGATGTGTTCCTTGCGACCTAGAAATGGCATCCAAGAAACCATTCGTTATCGATCAACCAGATGAAATCACTGAGAAAGCCGCATTCACCTGGCGGACTAACATGGGTGTTCGATGCAGAAGTCAGACAGGAGAGAAGATAGTCAAGCTGGTCTGGGTCCCACACCTCACGATCATTTGGCAGATGATGTTATGGCCTATTATGGGCTTCCCATCCGTCGTGCCATAGCGGCTCTTCGGCAGGTACATAGTGATTTTAGCAGTTGGGGACCAAGGAGGAAAGTGGGCTTCTGGCCTACCATCGTTCTCGAGGAAAATATTTGGTATCAGGAGGTCCGAGCGAGAGATTTGGCTCGATGGGATGCGGTATGTATCACCCAAACCATTGATCAATGCTTCTGTCTTCCCCATAATACTAGCCCTGCACCACTTGCCGCCACTCTTTACTTCTGGAACACCTCCAGCAATACATTAAATTTCCAGTTTGGGCAGATGAGCATAACTCTACTGGATGTTCTTACCATCACGAGGTTACCCATTGATTTTGACCCCTATGTGCATGGTCAGTTTGATGGTATTCAATTTCCTTTGAGAATTGATATGGCTCGTCGGCGGTATCACAACAAATCCTACCCGGTCTGACGTGACTATTACCGCACCCAGTGTGACCATACAAGAGGTATCGCATTCCTGGAATTCTGGCTTTGCAAATTTATCTTTTTCACTTCTTCCAACAAACCTACTGGGCCCTGGAATTCTCTGGCCACTACTCTCTACAATGGTATTTGCGTTGGCCTTGGGTAACCTGTATTGGGTGCATTATATTGCTCTCTTTATAGAGACGTAATGCACCCCTTTGATACCGATATTAGTGGTCCTTTCTGGACCCTTGCCTTTTGGTTGCAGATTTATTTCCCTCGCTTTCGTCGCGGTGATATTCCAAAGGAACCTCCAGTCGATTCCCTTTTGGGAAACTGGCTTTGTCGCAACGTAAGGTATCGAGCTCCACCCTACTCCGAGTGTTTTATTTACTTGTACTTGCTGGGAGAGATGCCGGACCCAAAATAGTCCTTTCTAGGCGATTCTCTCCTCCCCTTGATGATGGCTTTCTGCCCAGTGGACGCGATCATAGCGAAAGAGCCCTCCTGGCCTTTCGTCGAGTCATCTCCTGCTTCGATATTCGTCTTCCCACCGATCGCATAAGTTACGAGCTCTATGCCCCTAACCACTTTGCTCGCCAATTTGGGTTGGCCCAGTTTGTACCCTGGCCTCTGGTTGATTCTGCCAATTACTACACTTCTTGGCTGAAATTAGCCCTGCCCAGGTCTGCCCCATTTCAGAGTCAGTTTACTTTGATAGTGATTCCCCCTCGGGTCAGAGCGTTATACCCCCTCAACGATGTCGGCGATGATTATGATGATTGGTGGAAAAAAGTGTCCGTGAATTGTTGGGACCTGCCATATGACGAACTTTTTGTCTTGATCTTTCGTGGCATGAGTAGTCCTGGTCCGGACGACCGGGAAATTCTTGAGCGCTTCTCCAACCCTACAACACAAGCCCCGTCACTTGTTCCAAACAGTAAGTTTTCATCTTTTTCACCACTTCTTTTCCTTGATTCGATTCTCCGCTCTTATTCTTGAGTGTATTTTGCAGCGCACCACCCAGAGCAGGTCACCCTCTATTCAGGCTGGGAAACAAAAAGTAGTAGCAGAGGAGACTCCTGAGGAAGATTTTTCTGATGATGAAGATCCCGCTGAGGTAATTTGGTTAAGAACGATCACCAACTTGTATATTTGGTGCTTCCCCCCTTTTTGAGTTGTGATTCTTTTCTTGTACAGACCACTACTGTCTTCGCTCGCAAACGCGATCGAGCACAATTCGTCGAAGAAAGTTTTAAAAATGACGAACCTCTGGGAATGCTATTGGTAAACTCTGGCTCTGCCTTATCCTATTTAGATTTTAGAATCTAGGCAGGATCTTCACTATGTATCTTTTGACAGGTCCGTCAGAGGACCACTGATCCCTCTCGCCTGAATGAGGCTGAATCCTCAACAGCTACAGAAGAGCCAACTTTCTCGCTTGTTCAAACACCAACTAGCCATGTGGCGCCTCTTCCCTCTCCCACATCTATAGAGCATCCGCAAGGTCCTACCATTCTAATAACGATTTCCAATGACGACTCCCTGAGCATGAAAGTGTGGAAAGCCACTCGGAGGCTTTTGCAACTTATGAGGAACTAATGATGATAGAGATTCCGGTGGTACTAGAGGTCCAAGAGGTTAATGAGGCGGGGACTCTCCCTTTGGGTGACCATGTACCAGATATCGTCCAGACAGCTCGAGAGGTAGGCCACTGTTGGCCAATGTTTTCCATTTCCTTTTAGATCCAAACCCGCTCTCTAAAATTTCTGAACCTAATCAGGATTCTGTTTGTACTATGGAGTTGGTCCTTGACGTCGAAGCTCTGGCCGGCGGGACGTACATCCCAGGTTTGGAGGATGAGGCAAGCAGTGGTGGTCTCTTGATTTCGAAAATAGATGAGGCGAGCGTTGAGGCCGAAGGTTCTGCTTTCGGAGCTGCTCATTTCCAACACTCTACTGATGAACCTCGCATTGAATTTCTTGAGTCCCCTGAGGCTGAGATGTTAGACCAGGCTCAGAAGGTTGTTGCTGATGATGTAGACGAAGATGCAAGAGTTGAGGAACCCTTCGGCCCTCTAGTGTTGGTGACTTATGATCGTGTTGCGAATACTCCACCTCCTCCTCCCACTAGGCTTGAAAGGTTGGCTCGAATCCTTGAGGAAGCTCCTCATACTGCCATTGAACTAGCAAGAGCGAAGCTTCAAAACCTTCTAGGACAGCTGCGGGTGGGGCTTGAAGAACTCCCCAGGATCTGGGAAGCCATTGCACTTCTTCGTCAAGAGCGTGCGGTCAATCCAACTCAACTCGACACCATAGAGAAGCTGTTAAAAGATCTTGGCATGGCATGCGCTCACCAATCTATCATGGAGGCTCAGGCTCATACGGCCCCCGTCGTATGGAATAACCTTGCCAGTCAAATGGAGACTCTTCGCAACACCTTGAATGATCGAGCCACTCGCATGTGGGAGCTAAGGCTCCAGAAGTTAGACTTAGAAGCCCAGATCCATCATCTCCAAGCTTGTTTGGCCCATGTGAACAATGAGCTCTGTGCAGAGGAAGCCCAACTGGACCCTCCATTGGCTGCCTCTAAAGAATTGACTCACCGCTTGGCCCAAGCTGAAGAATGAGCCTTATTGATTAAAAACGAGGCCCTTGCTACAGGCCTCCAGGTTGAGGTGCTTTGTGTGAAGCTTGATTTTACGGGCCGGTCACTTTAGGCCTTTTATAACTTACAGTAGTGATTTCCTTAGGCCCAATTATAGTATAAAATATATATATATATATACACACACACACATATATATATATATATATTCTTCTTGTAATACCGACGACATCTTTATTTCTAAACTAATATCTATCTTTTGGATCCACTTGCTGGCCTAACTCAAAACTCATGGTTTTATCTTCTTAATGAGTTTTATCTTCGTATTAACTAACTGTTGAAAACAGCTACGAGAAAATAATATTGAAAATGGAACAGTTACCTCCTCGAAAATCGTTCGGCTCCCCCACGCGCCAATAATCCATTCTTTTTCGAGATTTAGAGCAACTTTAATCAAGATTTACTGACACTTAGTTTGACTCTTCGACTGTCCATCCACGGGGTGGAGATGCTTTTGCAATATTTAAGGCAACTTAATCAAGGCTTATTGACACTTAATTTGTCTCTTCTCGTCGACTGTCCATCCACGGGGTGGAGATGCTTTTACGATATTTAAAGCAACTTAATCAAGGTTTATTGACACTTAATTTGTCTCTTCTCTTCGACTGTCCATCCAAGGGTGGAGATTTGTATGCGCTACTCCTATAAATAGTTGCATTTTGGGGATGAGTAAGCTCATACCAAACCTTCCTCTGAGTTTCAGAGCCTCAACAATGCCTTTTCAATCTTTGCTTCTCTTTCTCCGTCTTCACAAAATTTCACCGTATAAAACCATTCTCAGCCTCTAAACTTTAGGCCTTATGGCAAAATCTCAAGCCTGGACTAGGCCTGATAGCTTAATCTCAGGCAACCCCTTGTTTCGGCCCTCTGAAAGTCTGGATGGAATGTGCCAGGTTTCAAATTGGTTTAGAAATACGAGGGGGCTCCTAGCGTGGGATCTCCGGTCATGCGAGATCATCTTTTGTTAGAATCCCACACTGAGAGCGAAACGGGGAAGGGAGGAAGGCCACTCTGAGGCCAAAGACCCTTCCTCGAACCCCTTCATTCTGGAGTCGGACCACACCGAGTCCTCCAGATGAGAAGGGCTTTGGTAGTCGCTGCCAAGGGTGAAGAGGGCGCAGAGTCTCAAGCCTATATTTAGTTCCTCTGCACTCTGCGCCTCTTGGAGATAATGGCGCGACTCAAGCCGACGTTGGGTTTCATAGCTGCTTCCAATTGAAGGGGGCGTGGGTGCTCTGTTCCTCTTCTTTTTCCTTCCCTGAAGTCTACCCTTCCTTAGGATAATGGTGTGGCTCAAACTGATGCTTGTTTCCTCAACTCCTCAAAAACCTTTCGGTTCCCCCACGCGCCAATAATTCCTTCATTTCTGAGATTTAGGGCGACTTTAATCAAGATTTACTGACACTTAGTTTGACTATTTGACTGCCCATCCAAGGGTGGAGATTTGCATGTCATGTTCCTATAAATAGGTGCATTCTGGAGATGGGAACGTTCACGCCAAAAAACCTTCCTCTGAGTTTCAGATCCTCAACAATACCCTTCTTTTTTTACGAACACCTCTCTGTCAACTTTAGTCCTTCTTTCTAAGATCTTCAATCCTTCCCAATATTTCTAATAGTAATCTGTCTTAATTACTCATCATCACCACTCTTCAGTTCTTGCACAACCTCAACCCATTAATTACCAATGGAACCACAAACCCAGCAACCAACCGAGGATGGAGGAAGCAACAAAGCAGTCGGGAGTAATGCTAACAGGCTTTGCAGGCAAACCAATATCAGGTGGAATCCCACTATAGATCAAATAAGAATCCTCAATGATCTTTTCTACAACAAGGGAGTTAGATCCCCAACTACAGAGCAGAGTCAGAGGATCTGTCTCTAGCTGAAACGGTATGGAAATATTGAGAGCAAGAATGTCTATTATTGGTTCGGGAACCATAGGGCTCGGGAGAAGCAGAAGATCACTTCGGTTGTTCATGTACCCATGCAGAGATCAGGGCTTATTGGTAATGGTAATGGTACCAATTGGGAACCTGAGGATGAGTATATTAACTTTGGATCTTCTGCATCTATTTCTTCGGCTGGTGTGATGATTGCTTTTAACAGGCAGATGAGGAACTATGGTGGTTATAGATCTATGAACATGGAGATTGAAACCCTTCCTCTGTTCCCCATGCACGGTGAGGACATCTTCGGCAACATGAAGAGTATTTCCGAGGGAGGTGGCGGTTACAGCTACTACTCTGGTGGATGGGGCGGCTACAACAGTGGCTCTTAGATTTCCCTTGAGCTCAGCCTTAACTCTTACAGCTCGGCTTAGTATGCTCGGATCAACTCTTCCGAAACCGCTAACTCGGCTTAGTATTGTAAAAATTTTCAGTCGTATAGACACAAATTTTCTTTCAAATCCTTTGGGCAACCTTACTGAAATGGCCAGGTGGGGAAGGGTGAACAAGAGAGGCAGAATCCATTTTGGCATGAGCCACTCCCACATAGTGGTTTAGGCCCATTTGCATGCACTTCTGGATTCAAGAATCTGTCATGAACGTTGTCCCCTTTCAAGACACAATTTCACATAGGCTATACTTACTAAGATGAGAAAGGTCATAAGTGTGAAAATAGTTCAACAAGTGTTAATAAAAGCCACCCTTAACCTTAAGGGACCTGAATTAGGCACCAATAAGGAGTTTAGGCCAATATTAACAAAAGAGACTTCACCTATTGTTATGATTCACAACCCCTCACCAACCTCAACTTCTTAATAGTGGTGTGATTTACATCGAGATTTTTCAATCCCTGGCAATGGCGCCAGAAATAAATAAGTGTTTCCACCATTCACCGCCTCTACAAGATCACGGAGGAGGCCATCTATGCTTAACTCCAAGCTCCGATGTATCAAAATTTATAGCATGAAAACCTCTCTTGTGAGAGCTTGTAGGAAAAGAACAAAGATACTTCGGATCGAAAACTTGAAAGCAATTTGGCTCGTAGAAGGAGTAATATTGCCCCTCAAGTGTCTTTGTTGGTTGGCGAAGCATGATCTTCAATTGCAACTAGAGATGACGATGTCCCAAGATCGGCTTTGTTGCCAACTACCATGTCATAGAACATGGTCTTTGTAGAATTAGCCACATATTGGCTATTATAGATGACCACTTGTTGGCCTGAATTCTCATGATCAAGAGCCTCACAGAACTTGAACTCCTGCATATGATTTTTGAAACCAATAATCAAATTATAATTATCATCATATTTATCATAGATTGGCTCCGCATCAAAATCACCAAAATTCGATGAATCGATCTCTTCTTCGAAAATAGGCATATCAAATATTTGTTTGCCTCTATATTCTTTCCAGGCATCATATTGAGACGCATCTATAAACTGTTTAGTATCATAGACAAATTTCTTTTGCAAGAAATTTGGAGCTGGATAATTGTAAACAAGAGTTAACTTGTATTGATGATACTCAAATTTACAGTCGCGAATGACAACTTGACCACTAGAATAATTGTTCTGTCCATTCATGCAACATGGGTTGTAGATGTGCCCTTCATATATATCAAAGCCACCGCTTGGCCTTGAAAATATATGAAGAACTTCAAGCTAAATTGATTAATAAAGCCACAGACTGGCTTCTGTACACCACAACTTAATTGATAATTAAGTTTATCATGAACTTAACCATCTTCACCATGACGTCTAGCAGCATGTCCAAGGCTAGATTGATGATAATATGGTGGGCCCTGCCCTTGACCCTTTGTATGGTCATGATGACGTCCAGTAGCAGAGTCACAATTGAATTGATCGTGAATTTGCTTCTTTTGATCAAAGGGGTGATCATGGGCCATATCTTGCCCCCTTGCATCTGACCAGTAGCCACGTATTTGGCTTGATCAGTGGAGAAGTCAGTTATTTGTTCAGAGACAATTTTCTTATTGATCCTCTTCTCCATAAGTAGCCTCTATGTAAGGTTGTGATTCACCAGTGAGGCCATTAGGTTGATTGCCACCTATAGGCAAGTCAGTCTTAGAAATAACCTCTTTGCATGCAGGTTTTTGACGTTCCAATTCGCCTTGATGCGAATTAGCCAAGTTGGAACCTTCCTTGCGTAAGGTCGTGAACTCAGATGTGATATTTACGGCATGTTGAGTGGTCTATTTGTCGCTGCTCAAGAAAGGCTTATGGAATTATTCTCTAGCTTCTCGAGCATTCTGCTCAATTTGTTGGTCCCAATCGCGAAACCTCTGCTCTGTTTTTACGATCAAACTGGCCATGTCCCTAGCTCGCTTTTCTTTATGCCTCTCGATGTTGGCCATGATGATCGCGAGCTGTTCCTCAATGCTAGCCCCCTCTGGGATGGGAATAGGCATAAACTCATCATTAATGGCAGTATCGCCAGTGGTGACAACATTGGCCATCTATTCACTTTAGGAATTTCTTTTGGTAAAGATTTTCCCCTAGCATCTCAATGATGGCGAACAAATGCAAAAAGACTCTAGTGTAGTCCTATTGGGCATGCCAAAATGTTTGGCTCCAGTTTTATTACAGCTGGTTAATAGTCTCTTTTCTGAGCTGGCGTGCCAGCACCGTTCTGGTGCAGTCGTCGGAGTGTCATTTGACCTGACTTCTTTTGAGCGACTGTAGACGAGGAGAGCACCAACCTCGTCGTGGGGGTCTTCTGTGCCTCGTGGTGAGGACTTTATCTTATGTTACCAAGTCGATACTCAAGGTTGCAGGTTAAGCAGAGCGAAATCATCGGGAAGTAGAGAGAACTTGTCAAAGCGTGACTTTAGCTTGGCTGGTTTGCGAAGGTGTTACCCTTGCTTGGCTGGTTCCGTAACCATTGTGGTCATGGTACTACAGTCGGCTCCCAAAGAGACTAACACCAAAGCACATTGATAAAGGGTTTGGTGGCACTGACAGTCAGCTCTTGAGAAGACTAGAACTGGAGTGTGATCACCGATAAGAGAAGGAGATGAGTTGCTCTTAGAGAGGGGTTGCTCTAGAGAGGCTTGAATAATCTTAGAGATTGTTGTTGAATTGTGTTGTCTCTTGTTACTTGTTACTTGTTGTAGCCTCTATATATAGGCTACCAAGCCATAGTGGTTGGCCTTTAAACAAATCATAATGGGTCAGATTTGAGCACTTAAACACTAATAGAATGTTAGGTTTAAGCACTTACTGCACTAATTTTGTTGTAGCTATATCTTCACCAAGAACTCACAATGGGCCTTCGACTTCTTCATATAAAATGATCCACAATGAGTGTAGATCATTGTGGCAAATTTTCAGAGCTTTCTTCCATGTGATTGGGCCGGAAATGCTGGTGGACTCCTTACAAGTCCAATTTTCAGTTTTGCTTCTGCAGAAAATTGGACAGATTGTTTGAAGGCTTTCCACTCATAAATAGCTCTAGAACTCTTCAAGAAATGATCCTTGGGATGTCTAGAATTAGTCTGAAAAGTTTTAGCTCATTTAGATTTCATTTGGTTAGTCTGCCGCTCCTCCTTCTTTGTTTAGCTCGGTTTCTCCTAGCCGAAGTAGGAAAATATGCTAAAGTTGACTTTTCATTTCCATGCTTCCATTATTTTCTTTTCTTGTAGCTCGCATAATCTTCCATAATAGGCTTTATTTGACCTCTAAATAATATATTTCAAACTTGTCGACAATATATAACTTGAGCCACTGATTTTGACTTAATTTCTCCAAGACACCCTTGTTAGGCCAAAAATGCTCATTTTTGGTCCAAACACAATTGACAATAAATGGAGTTAACCCAGACTCTTACTAACTCATAGGCAATGTCCCTATTTTCTCATGTTTCATGTTTCATGTTCTCAATACACTGTATTGTAATTAAAAGATAGAACATGGTTATACAACCAGGAAAGTAAAATGCAAAATCAGGCAGAGGAAGATCTTGCACAATCTAATATTGGGTTCCTGATTTAATTAATTAATTAATTTCAGGCCACAGGTGATGGCGGTTTTATTCGACTGGCGTTAACTTTGTTGGTGTATACCATGATCATAACACCAATTGTACGATTCTTATACAAGCGTCAAACATCAAAGAAAGTCGGAAATATCCGATCAATGACAACACACTCTGGAATATTTCATATTCTTTGTTGTATCCACAACGAAGAAAGTGTCTTCGACATCATTAAACTCTTGGAATCTTCATATGCAACAAAAGAAAGCCCCATTTCCGCCTATGTGATCCATGCAGTCGAGCTCGTTGGCCGCACCACACCACTGCCCACTCGTTGCATGAAAGAGAGCAAAAGCTTACAACTCAGTGATCTGACAACTCATCAAATAGTTCGATCACTTGATAGCTATTTGAAACAATCTGAAGGGTAGATTGTAGTCCAGACCTACAAAATGATCGGCCCTTATAAATCGATGCATGAGTCGACCATTTTCGATCTAGCTCAAGACAAGAGAGTGCCTCTGATTATCATCCCATTTCATGAAGACCACCAGTACATGGCTGTTGGCTCCGCTAAAACCAGCTCCATACACCAATTCAACCTTAATGTGCAAGCAGTGTCCCCGTGTACCGTGGGAATATTAGTTGATAAATCAAGCTTGCCTAGTAGGCCAAGCTTGGCCAACTTGTCCAACTACTCCTACAAGGTGGCGTTGTTTTTCATTGGTGGCCCTGACGACGGCAAGGCGTTAGCCTATGCAACGCTCTTGACAGGCAATCCGAGAGCGCAAATGACGGTTTTCAGGTTTATTTTGAAGGATAAAGACGAGCTTAGTGAAGAGAAGCTGGATGAGTCGTTGGTGGAGGAGTCTAAGCTGAGCCACCTTGAGAACAATGATCACGTGAATTGGAAAGATATGAAAGTAAATGATGGCGTGCAAGTTTTGGAGGCGATTGGGAAGTTGGAGGGAGAATACGACCTTGTGATGGAGGGACAAAGGCATTCGGATTTCGAAGATGTCATAGAGGGACGAAGAAATGGTGGATTTGATGCAGAATCCAGAGCTAGGAATCATTGGCGACATGCTTGCTTCAGCGGATTTTTGTGATGGGAAGGTGAATGTATTGGTGCTGCAAGAAAGCAAAAACTGTTTTTTTTTTTTTTTGAAAGAAGGCAAAGCCAATATATTGATGAAAAGCCAGAATGGCCCTTACATACATTTCCGCTGCCATCTAGACAGACAAGAAAATGTGTTAGTACCCACAGTGATACATAAAACTATGTCACTCATTTGACATTGAATACATCATAGGCATAGCGGGATCCCCCATTGGTACTACGCTGGAGGCGCTAGAAGGCCTGATCCTCCCAACCTAACTCATAAACCAATAAATCTAGTCGCCTAGAGTCCTCAATTAGTGTACAACTAGTGACACTGAGAATTAAGCTGACAAAGACCAAGACCAAATACTAAAACTAGGTAGGAAATAAATCCACTAGACTGCCTAAAACAAGGCCTAAATGAAACTAGAAAAATAAACAACAGCTAAACTAATGGCCCAAAGAAGAGCAGAGCCCGAAGCCCAAGCTGATCCATCCTTGTTGTGCTTCTGTCTTCCCGTGTTGAGGACATCGCAAGCCAGCCACTGCCACACGTGCACCATACCGTCGCAGCCCAATTCAAGGACCACCGCATAACACAGTACCACCGCCGCGAGGACAACAAATAACCCGAACGACACCATACCCAATCCAAAAAGAAAAGATCCCTAGAGCACCGGCTGCATCCCGTGATGCCGTCGTTACCAGAACACCAGTCCGCGTCATCCCTTGAATCGGATCCACAACTTTCCCAGCCACATAGAAGCTTCGACCTAAGCAAGACTTGATCAGACGAAAAACTTCGAGCCACTGCAAATCCATGAACCACAGTGCACCCCTAGACCATCATCACCCATCCGGCAGCCTCACAACGATGACAAGGCAAGCTCCACCGAAGCAGAGAGCCACCGGACGAGAGGACCTAGGCTGAAAACTGGACCAAAGTAGGTGCGCGTGCAGCGCCTTGGAGTTTAGGGTTTTTTTTTTTTTTTTTGTCCCCCAAAACCCCAAGAAAGCAAAAACTGTTAAGTTAGAGAAATTCTTAAGTAAGGGCTTCCCCACCACGTGGATATAGGGCAAGCCAATCGGACATCAGATTTTTTTTCCCTTGTTCCAAAACTGTCTATGCTTTTTAAAAGTGCAATATCCAAAACGCCCCCCTACTGGGGGTTGATTGGTCAGCCTTATATCCACCTTGCTAGGGTTGATTGGTTAGCACTATATCCACGTGGTCTGGGTGCCCCACGCAAGTCTCTGTCGTTAAGTTAATGGGTAAAGCGTTAGTCTCAAAGAAACCATAGATCGATGGTGGCATGAACACAAGTTTGATGATGTAGGATGAACTTTTGACAAATGAATGGAAGGAACATTCACATTGGCACAATTGAAAGGAATATGATCATCCAATATTTTTAGTGTTGATCTTGTTCTTATTTTGAAGATGCATACCAATCAGAGGTTTTTGAACCAACGCACGTCAGCCGCTTCTAACCAAAAGTACATGTGAGAAGCTTGGAAGTCTTCAATTTTGGGTACTTCTACCTAAGGTATCATATTTTTTTGTTCAACGAATTGGTACTTTTATTCCAAGACGTTGGCACTTTTTTTTTTTTTTTTTTAGAAAATGATAGCTTCATTACTAAAGGCCAGAAGACACATACATCAGATATTGTCTCATACCTAAAATCTGGATGGCATAAGCCACCAAGCAGCAAAAGACAAGTACCTTCAATGTTAACACATATGCTCACTTATTGAGCCTAAAATACAAGAAACCACATTCTCACTACTAACCCCCTTTGAAAAGAAAATCTAGTCGCCTAGAGACCTCAATTAGTGTACAACTGTTGATACTCGAAAAATCATACGACAAATTAACATGTCGTCAAGGCATAAACTAGCATAAACACGTAATTTAGTTAAAAATTTTATAATTTTATAAAATTTTATATTCATCTCTCGACTTCAACCCGCCAAGCAAACACGCCCTAGATGTGGACCCAAGCCACATCCACACATTTTTTGGGGCTTGCATAAGTGGGTATGGTGTGGAAGGTTACGGAAACATATAGTGCTCGTCTATTGATTTAGCGCCGTCGGTGGTTTCGATCTTGGGCTCGAGAATCAAGCCCGGTAATTTAAATCAATAGCGAATTGGTGAATGTAGAATTTGGACCAACCTTTTTTCCTTAAAAAAGCAAAGCCCAAAGAAAAGCCCAAACCCAAAGGAAATAAGGTAGTCCAGGCCTTCCCCGTCTTTCTTCTAGCTTTGCTTCCTTTCCCCGCAGCTCCTAAATACACTGCTCGACCCAAAGACCCAGGAGAAACATCGAGCTTCCCTATCAGTTGGCAAGAAGGAAACTTTCTAACTAGTAGATGGTTATCTCCTTCCCCCTTAAACGATGAGCTCACAACTCCCGAACCTCCTCGTCAACCTCCCTCCAGGTTTTGTGCCACCGCAGTTGTTTCTGCTACAACCCCCATTCACGGCTGCAATGCTTCTCCTTTTCCCAAGACTCCATCGCTCAAGTAAGCCCTCATCTCCCAGATTTTAAGGCAGAAATCATATACAAGCTGAAGGAGAAGTATTTTACCTAGAAAACTAAAGGCTTTGAGCCACCATAACACCCCTCCAATTGAGCCTATAAAATGAGAAACTTGGAACTGAAATAGGCATCGAGCAACAACCCAAAAAACTTAGCAACAGCTAAAACTCTAACTCTTCAAGCTTCCAAGCCTTTAAGCATATAACCTAGCTCTTAGCCATTTTTCTTCCAAAAACCCCCCTTCAAACTCATCTTCCAGAAACCCGAATTCAAAAATCCCCAAATTCTCTCACCGCAGTGTGTTTCTAGCTCCCACACCGTACTCACGCTGACAAGCCTCACTCAATATCTGAATCACGCACAAGATTCTCCCATTAACATCAAGTTATTGAGTTAATCTTAGCCTAGTCTTGCTTAATTTAAAAGAACCCTCACAACAACTAAGTAGACTGAGGAGAAAATAATAGAGAACTCAATTTCTAGTAGTAGGCAAAGGAACCAGGAAAATCTAAAGCTTTCATTTGCCCTTATCTCTAGGGCTAGAACCTGAAGCACCGGCTGCAGGGTAGGTGAGTCTCAGAGGGGCAGCTCCCGCCTTCTTCCTAGAGCGTTGGCTCTTATTCTTGCTGCCAAGCGGCCTACCCATCTTCTTCTTTAGAGTGACAAGAGGAATATCATTGTCATCTCCAACCAACCCCAAAGCATCAGCTTGCAAAGTTGGAATTTTACCACCCAAAATGGTCTTGAACTTCTTTGGAGAGGGATCACAACCCTCATTCCTATCTCTTTTCTTTGAAGCCATAACATCCTGTTGCATAGCCTGCACTATGGCTGCAGCTTCAGTTCCAGTCGCACCATTATGGGCCAAAACCGAACTCAAGGTCTGCTCCAAAGCATGCTCCGCCCTAGAGCTATGTTCTCACCATTACCAACAGCTAGGTCTGAAATAAGAGACAACCCGAAAGGAGAAGTAGATGGAGGGTTAGGGCATTCAACTCGAGGAATGGTTGGTTTCTTCTTCTTAGGAATAGATGAGGAAGCAGTTAAGAACTCATGCTTGTTCTGAGCCGAAAAAGAAAACGAACCTCCTGAGGTTGACGGACCCGAAAAATTCAAAACCCTAGATGACGATATCAGAGTATGCGGCTCCTCGCATGCAATCCCAGCATGCATGACCAGTCCACACTGTGAACATCTCCCTTTTAGATGTTCAAACTGAAATTGAAGCACCAGTTCGACCCCGACATCCAAGAAAACCTTTCGCTCAAGCAAGAATGGTTTGGAGATATCATGGGTGAAGAAGATCTGAATCCCACTCTTCTTGAATTCCTTCTTGTCATAGTCTAAGAAACCACCCAAGAGATTACCGATAAGAGTAAAATTCTCAAGTTCTTCATACAAAGGAGGAATCCTCGAAAACCTAACCCACACACGTAGATGCTTGAGTTGGGCTTCATGCAGAGGCTTTGCACCATCATAGGAGCTCGATCAAAAGACCAAACTCCTCCTCGTAGTATCTTGTTCAGATCACGAAGTGATTCAAAGGAGAACAGGAACACATCTCCAGCCTTTTCCTCAACCCTAAAATCATTATCCACCCTCCAGGTACGGTGGAAGTGAGTCTTGAATGCTTTGGGATCCACCGGCTTGCGAGTCAGAGGCTTGCCAAGTAGAAAAGATTGAGATGACTTACGCACCGGACCACCACCAATCTTACCTAGATCCGGGAAGCTACCACCCGCAATTAGAGCAAGAGAAACAGCAAAACTTGTTGTGACAGCATCTATAGAGGCCATGGAGGGATGGAGAGGCAAAGAAGAGATAGCGAGGCTAGGGAAGGAGGTTAGGGTGCCGTAGAGAAAAACTAGGGTGACAGGAAAACTCTCCTAGAGTTCCCAAGACGTTGGCACTTTTAGTTAAAAGCACTGATTCTTTAGTTCCAGATAATATTTTCTTTCCTATTTATTTGTTACCTTATCAGTAGCAAGAGTCTAGTTTGGTTAGAAATTGTTGACTCAAGGGTCTAAATTTTTATTTTTTAATATTGCTTGATTTTACTTGTAGCTTGCTTTTCTTTCTGCCCAGAATTGTTTTTCTTTCTTTGGTTGTATCCACATTCACCTACCTTATCTTCTAAATTTGGAGTATATAATCAATTAATAAATGAAAGATGATGGTATGAAAACCTGACATTATTAGTATAAGACACTGTGTTTCATTTCTGCTCACTTCTTAAGAAACAGAGGAATAACAAAAAAACAAACATTCGTAATCTATTGAATGTTTGTTAATACTTTCTTAATGGAAATTCAAACTGCTAGAAATCGATAAAACTTATGGGTTGGCCCAGTGAATAATTCATATAGTACTGGGTTTTGGAATCCCAGCACTATCTCCTCTAATCCCACTTTAAGTATCAAAAAGAACAGAGCACAAACTAGACCCCAAAATGCAGGGGATTAAACAACAACATAATTGTAACTACGAAAATAATAAGGGAAAAATGGGAACCCTGTAATTGGGTTTTCGACTCGATGATTGGATGATCAAGGTCCTTAACACAGAGGAAGATCCAACGGTGGAGACTCGATTGACTGGAGCGTCCCGACTCCGTTATCCACCAGGAATACCATAGCCAAACCCCAGTTGATGTGAACATCCAAGTGACAATGCATTATCCAAGCACCTGTTTACATACATACCAAACATATTTGTTAGTGTGTGTATATATATATATATATATATATATATATTCATCAAATCCTTGATTTTATTATACATAATAATCTAATCATCGCTCATCGTTACCTGGATTGTCAGCCACAAATCTGATGACAGCCCAACCATTCACTGGTACCGCAACTGTGTTCCTCATGGGAGGATCAACCAGGTTGAATTTTTTAGTGTCAGTCTTGGCATTGAAATTACCAAACCCTTCTGCAAGGACGTAGAAATCGTATCCGTGGAGATGAATCGGGTGGTTTTCGGGTGTGACAATACTAGTGTCTTGCAATACCACCTGGACTCTTGATCCGTATTTCAATGGGTATCCCTTGGTCCCGGAGTTGGGCTGCCAGAGTGATTGGCTCACGTTGCCGGTGTAGTCAAACTGCAGCGGCGGGTTTGCCGGGAAATCAGAAGTGACAACTCCGGGGATATTCTGCTGGTAAGCTTGAAGGATGGAGATGTTGTTTGGTAGCACAAAAGAGACATTGTTCATGCTGGCGGTGAAGCGCGTGCCGTTAGGGCCTTGGCACCTACTGGAGGGGAAATTTTTGGGGCAGTTGTCGAGTCCGAGGCCGACTGTGAAGAAGAGGTTCTCGTCGATTTCTGTGGGGACTTCGACCTTTCTAGGGCTTCGGAAGCTGGTGGTGAAGGCGGAGGCGGTGTTGGTGTCGTTGTAAGCAGGGAGTGAGGGCATGACGGGCTTAGTTGATGGGCCGTTTTTGCAGTTGCTGCATGGAGCAGACTTGTATTCGAGAATGGCGGTGGTGGTGGTGTTGTCGAATGCTGCATTTTGTGCGCTGAAATAGGCACGCGCTGCCATGTAGTACCGAGAAGGTGGCTGGTCGCCGGTAATTAAAACGTCGGTGGTCTGCCCGGGGCCTAGCATGAGGGTAGTGGTGGTGAAGGGCTTGGTGTAGGAGGCGTCGGCACCGACAACGGTGAGTTTATGGTTGGCGACGGTGAAGAAAAGTTGTTGGTTAAGAGCGGCGTTGATGACTCGGAGGAGGTTGGTTTCACCGGAGTCTATGGGAACTATCACTGTGTCTGCATAACAAAGATGAATTATTATTATTATGCTCACCAAATACATGTCAATATTTAATACTACTATACTAGCAATATTTATTTCGTGAAAAAAATTTGGTGACTCGAAACAAACCTTTGCTCGAGCACTTGTAAAGATCACCAGGTTGACCGTTGATGGTGTAAGCATCAGAAACATTTGGAGCTGCTCCGGTTCTGGTTGCTTCCCTCACCACGTCGACGGGGTTTGCATTCCACCACTCACCGAGAAGAAGTGTCGTCTCGCGCTTTGGTTTAGGGAATGGATACGAGTCTCCTTGTTTAGGATGAATAATAAGTGCTCCATAAACAGTGGCTCTAAGCCAAGAGCTGTGAGCGTGCCACCAGAGTGTACCTTCTTGACCTTGGATCGTAAACCGGTAAGTGTAGCTTCCTCCGGGCCTAATCGGGCACTGAGTTACAAATTCTGGCCCATCAGCCCATCCGGTTCTCATTTGGCGAATTCCATGCCTGAAATTACACACATCATGTTAAGTTATCACTACGCATGTATGTATACATATATAAAAAATTTATAAAATCAAAATAGTTACCAGTGAATAGTCACGTTGTATCGAGCTTTGTTCGTGACCTTGATGACTACAGTGTCGCCATTGTTAACTTCCAAGGTTGGTCCGGGTAACTGTCCGTTCACGGTGATGCTATTTTGGGTATTGCACAGCCTCTTCACTGGTGTTGCTTGAATCTATTCATCCATTTCCATTATCAAAATGGTCAGTGCATGAAATGAACTAAACAAAACGTACGTACAAGATATACAGAGAAATCGGACTTACAACAAATTCATGGTTGTGGGTTTTGGGTTCTGCTAATGACATTGTCGATGAAGCCAAGAGGAGGCAAAGGCCTAAAAGGAAAATGGGGCTATTGAGTACCTCCATTGGTGATCGATCTGTGTTAGCTATGGAAGTTTAGAACTTTGCTCTCTGGAAAGGTTGAGTGACGAAGTGATAGGAAGGGTGAGGTTTTTATAGGAAACGTTTGAGGAGTGAGATTGCTGTTTGAGGTTGGCAGATTAGGTTTCGATCCGCATACTTAGTTCAACCCTATAGGAGGTAGTTGTTGCACCCACTGGCCTAATATATCCAGAGTTTTAATTATTTCTTCAACAATCAAATGCTTGCTTTCCAAGTCTTTAAGTAATTTCAACAAAGCATTAAATTTGGATATATAGCCTGGAAGTCCTGCAGATAATTTAGTACGTTTTAATTTCAATGATAAATTCTGTTTAACTTTATTAATTGGTTATAGGTGTCATTTGGTCTGCAAGAACAAAAGATCTTTTCAAAAGAGAGTGGAAGTGGAATCCCACTTTTCAATATGTAAGACAATCGTAATGCTCCCAAGAACAAAAGGCAACCATAAATAATACTAGTCAAACCCATTATTCGATTTTTCCTTTTTGTCCAAAATCCAAATAAAGAAAATTAAAGTAATGATTTTGAAAGCAAGACCTATTTAGAACCCCTTTCATAATTAACATGATTGAAAATTATTTCTCATTCAACGTTGTTATAACATTCATGTAAACATTTCATGTACCACTGCCAATACATGTAGATTAGATTTCTTTTTCAATTTTCTTTTCTTGGAAGTTAGATATACGGAGGCTACAAGAGAAGGAAACAGTGTATAGACACACACACACACACACAAAAGTCATACACAATGATCGAATTCATCAAGCTCATATCGTTTTCTTTCCTAATTATGGTGAAAATCGAAACTAATATCTCCTCAGTCTTTAGGGAAAAGTGAAAATACCTTTCTTTTTTTTGAAATTATTTCATCATATTGCAATGTCATATATCATAAATATGCAATGCAAAATCAACACCTCAAGCATAAAGGGCTCCTAATTAAATATTTTTTATTTTTTATTCAATGAAGAATATAGTTGAGTTGGGTAGACAAGTGTTTGATGGTGGAGTGCAAGAGATCTGTGGGTTTCTAATTGATGTTAATTGTGGGCCAAGCTAGTTCAAATGAATTGGTTTCCCTTTGAAAGGTAAAGTGATGTAGATGAAGTCATCTCTGTTAATTAGGTGACATATTTGTTGCATGCATTACAATGAAGATTTGATTGATCGACTCCAACAGCAATTCAGTTAAGAGTGATGGATCTGCTTAAAAGTGCTAATAGTTGAATTTGAATAACTACTTAAGATAGCTAGGTAACCTGTCATACATGTAAATAGTACTAGTGACTGTGTTTCTTTAGTTCAAATTAAGAATCTGGTTAGCAAGTAGCTAGCTAGTTAAAGATAACATTACCAATTAATAGTAATGATTTAGTATTGTACCCAATGTTAAATAGTTATGAAGCAGAATTAATTAAGGGTCAGTTTAGAGAAAGCTAGGGAAGGATTGACATACCCTATAACTAGGAATGTACCCTATCATGGTGCAGTTTAAAAACAAAGGTCATAGTTGGCGAGGACCAAACCCCTTCAATTATTACATGAACTCATGTATTGCATTTCCAAAACAAAAGTCCATATGCTAGTTTTGCACAAATGTCTTTAATTTTGATAGAAAGATAGAGAAGATTTGAACTTATAATTAATCTCATATCCAGTATCGTCAAGATAACATAGCTACTTTATTTTCTTTGATTAATTGACTTTGCCCATTGATTCTAGTGCTTAATTTATAGGCACTATTTCAATTGTTTAGTCACCAATTTAACTAGTTAATTAGTGGCCGGTGAGCTAGTGATGATTATTGTTAATTAACTTTATGCATTGTTACGTATGTATGAGCAATTAGGTGCTTGATTTTTTCTTTTCTTCATACCGATTGCATACAATGATACGTTAATTTCTCATATATTGTGTTCTAATATGAGAAATCCCTTCGAATAAATGTGGAAGTGCGTGAACTCAAGAAACAAGGAAAAATGATTACATTTGATCCAAGCATGCATGGAAGTTATAAAACGCAAGAAATTATTAATGCTAACAAGAAGAAGACAAGGTGATCGACACCATTAGTCTCTTAGAATCTAAGCATGTCCTTGATGTGAACTTAGGTATGAGCAATTGGGTGCTTGAGTTTTTCTTTTGCCATATCAATTCATTTTTATATCATGATATGTTAATTTCTGAAATATTCTGTTTTAATATGAGAAATTTCTTCGGATAAGTGTCTAAATATAAATTATGTGCATTTGATCCAAGCATGCATACAAGTCATATATGGGACCAAACACAAGAAATTATTAAAGCTAACTCGAAGAAGACAAGGTGATCGACAACCGTTAAGTCTCTTAGAATCTAAGCATGTCCTTGATGTGAACATATTAAGCTAGATGGAGGCTTAGCTAGGAAGGGGGTGGAATCGATGAGCAGGATTTGATAGGTGAACAAGATTAATTAAATTAGCAATTGACAAAGTCGATTGGTAGAGTTTGTTATTGACTTTTCACAATCTTGACAACAGGAATAAGAAACTGAAGTCGTTATGAGTTTGCTATTTTCTGAAAGCAAAACAAGAAAAAAAAAAAAAACAATTTGATTGAGTAGCAAGTTCATTTGATCTTTGAGTACGTTCCTTGTCGAACTTTCCTGTTATCTGGTTCCATTATGCTTATCTTCTTTCTTTCTGCTACTTTTCTTGGGGTTTCATTTTCATGGGTAGTTGTGGGTGGTTGCGAAGTTACTTACATTTCTAATTGTATCAAACACAAATGATATTCATATGATCGAGATTGCTTGCTTCGGTGCTAGCTGTAACTAGCTACATGTTGTGAAAACGAGCATATTCGAAAGTTTTTACACAACATCAATTCTTATTTATAAGAGTATTTATTTGCTCTAAATCACTAGAACTACAAACATAGAGAACAAGACCTAACATGAAGCATGATAGATGTCTCATTGTACAAAATGTGGATGTCATGGACAATTATTATACATAGCGATCAATCCATCTTCTTTGTTTCCAAATATGATAATCATCGTGGAATTGCAGAGAAATTTTGGCATGCGTTCATTTCTAAGTAGGTAGACAGTGTATCTGGTGTATTGACTCCATATTACATAACATCATCTAATCATTAAGGCTTCAATTAGTACTTTATAATATTGATCACAAATCTTTGCGTATTCCCAAGGTGCAGAGGAAAATAAAAATTATAAACTAACCATAATTCATGCCTCTACTCAATGGAAACTGGACCGTACCTCGTATCTTTCTTAAGAAAACAAAATCCCAAAACCATGATTTCTACTCGAAATTAGGAACTATGCACACAATTTTTGGCCAAAATAACAAGTTCTTATTTTTTTATCAATTCTTTTTTTCACCATCAAAATAATGATTTTTAAGCACTTCTCCAACCAACCGAGTTCAAAACAACGACTCAAACTTTTTTTTACGATATTTCAAATTAAAAAGAAAAAGAAAAAAAATTTAATCGAAACTTTTATGTTCAGATCAGATAAATAATGTCCTAAAAATCACGTCCTACCATTGATGAGCTTATTAGCTGATAATGAAATGCACAGGCACGTGACTTTCCTTTCCTTCTAATGGTAAGCCCGTGCAACAAGTGCTAGCCCCAACATGCTTTGGACATGGACTAACTAATTTTGCGTGGACTAGTGGCCACATGTCATCCTTATCTGACGTGGCAGCCTGCTAAATGCCGGTCGGACCCTCAACGCGACCCAATATTCCAACTCAAAAATTGATCTTGTTTAACAACAGACCGATCTTCTCTTGACAAAGGTCCATATAACCAAATCTTGGGCCCAAAAGTTCTTCCTTTCTCAGCCCAAATCCGCAAAAGAAGAAGACATGATCCAATGCAAGCAGTACACTGTACTTACACGTGGCAGTCTACGTGGCGGAAGCAGCGTCATTGCTTCAAATCAAAACAAGTAGTAAGTCCAACTGTCCAAGTCCGCACCCAGATTTTGCAAAACGGGCCCTCCCCTCACCTCCCCGCCTTGACCCGCCCGAGTCCACTCGACTCACTTCCAACTCACTCTAATTCTCATGCAGCTCCTCCTCCTCCACCGCCTTCGTCTCCTTATCCTTCACCGCCCTCCGCACGTTAGCCTCCCAACCACCCGATAATCCTTTTTTTTTTGGTTAATTAATTTCTGGAAGATTTTCAGAATGATGAAGCAGGAAAACCATGGCGACGAAATTTCCGACCTCCGCGAATCCCAAGAGGAGATGGAATCTCTGGTCCTCGACGAGCCACCGTCATCATCCAACGGCCAGTCTTCTCCCTCCTCCTCCGCCGCCGCACCACCATCAGCCGTCATAGACCGCCAGACTTCTGCTTCGCAACACTTCAACTCCATCCTCGAACCGCCGTCCTACGCCGACGCGATCTTCACCTCGTTCGATTCCTCCGCCTCCGCATCCAACGGCCACGAAAGTCCCAGGCCCGAATCGGACCCTCCGGCCCGGTCCGAGTTCCTCAAGGTATGGGTCTCCGACCCGCAGAAGGAGCTCGAGCTCTCGAACTCGCTCGTCCCCGGCGGAACGTCGTACTACACCTACCTGATCACAACGCGGACCAATATGCCGGAGTACGGCGGGGACGGATCGGAGTTCACGGTGCGGCGGCGGTTTAAGGACGTGGTGACGTTATCGGACCGGTTGTCCGAGTCGTACCGCGGGTTCTTCATCCCAATCCGACCCGATAAGAGCGTGGTGGAGAGCCAGGTGATGCAAATCGAGCAGTTCGTCGAGCAGAGAAGGGCGGCGTTGAGTAAGTACCTGAACAAGCTCGCGGCGCACCCGGCGATCAGGAGGAGCGAGGAATTGAGAGTGTTTTTGGTTGTGAAAGGGAAGCTGCCGTTGATGAGGAGTGTGGATGTGGCGTCGAGGATGTTGGATGGGGCGGTGAGGCTGCCGAGGCAGTTGGTTGGTGAGGCGGTGGATGCGAACGAGGCGGCGCAGCCGGCCAAGGGCGGGAGAGACTTGATGAGGATCTTCAGGGAATTGAAGCAGTCTGTGGTGAATGATTGGGGAGGTGTGAAGCCAATGGTGGCTGAGGAGGATAAGGAGTTCTTGGAGAAGAAGGAGCAGGTGGTGGAATTTGAGCAACAGCTTAGCAATATGTCACAGCAGGTTTGTGCTGGTTTCGGTATCTATATCTAAATGTTGGTTAAAATTTATGATAAGAGTTGGAAAGTTGGATAGCGTTAACTGCAACTGGATTAGTGTGATCATGTTGATTTGATGGATATAGATATAGGGGATCACTAGGATCAGGAAGTTGAAAGATTTGCCATTTATGTTGATGAAAAGTTAGCATTGTTTGTTAAATCGTTTTTCGTAACGGGTTCATTAATGCTGACAATATACTAGGACAGAATGGGAATGGTATTGGGGTATTCTAACTTGACGAGCTGTATGATGGTATTGATTTTCATCATGAATATTTTTCCTACTCATGCTTTGCAGGCTGAGTTGCTAGTAAAAGCTCAGCAAGATATGGGAGAGACTATGGGGGAATTGGGTTTGGCGTTTGTGAAGCTGACCAAGCTTGAGACAGAAGGAGCCATGTTTGAATCTCAAACAACACGAGCCACTGACATGAAAAATGTGGCTACAGCAGCTGTTAAATCTAGCCGATTGTACCGGGAGTTAAATGCACAAACTGTTAAACATTTGGTAAGTAATAAATTTGATCACCATAAGAGGATAATCTTTCTCACTTTGTTATAGCATAATGTTTTCAAATTTATTGCAGGACAAACTCCATGAATATCTTGGAGTAATGTTAGCAGTCAACGGTGCATTTTCAGACCGAACAAGTGCTTTACTAACGGTGCAAACTCTTTCATCAGACTTGGTTTCCCTGCAGTCAAGGATTGAGAAGCTTGAAGCTGCAGCATCCAAAATATTTGGTGGAGACAGGTCCAGGATGCGGAAAATAGAGGAGTTAAAAGAAACTTTAAAAGTTAGTGAGGAAGCCAAAGCTTGTGCAGTTAAAGAGTATGAACGCATCAAGGTAACATATCAGGCCTCTAAACCTAGATTATTTGATTTGCATCATTGATCTCTAGATTCATTTTCTAGGAAAATTGCATCCTGTATAGATCTGCCTTGTTTCTTTGTATGACCTAAAATCTGCAAACAGTGTCATTTTATCATATCCATTTGCGTAGTGCTGATTAATCTACCAATCCTTCATGGTTTAAATATGATTCCAACTGCTGTGCCTGTTTGATTAAACTGGGGTCCCTTAGTATTTCTTATGCCATTTCTGATTTCACCTGGATATGAAATACGTTTGCACTTAACCTTTTCTTTCAAACTTACAAGCTTTGCAATTAAGTTTAACATGAGATTTCAAATACTAGTGGAATAGAATGGACATGGAAGGGTAGTGAGGAAGATAAGATGAAATCTTGAAATCCACAAAGGGACCCTGAATCCAAAAGAAACAATAGAAGAGAAACTATGAAATCTTCTTGATTACATAATAAATGAAAAGTTCACAATATCTCATAGATGCCGTTTATAATAGTGTAAGTACCAAGTAAGAAGGAAATTGACAAAGCTAGTTATTCTGGAATAGTTGGTTACTAAATAAACAAGAAAACCTATGACTTTGCTTATCAGCAAAGAAATTCTCATTTGGATAATGCTCAAATTCTCACTCTTTAATTGGTCACCTTCTCCAATTAAGTGTATGCCACTTGCCCTGCTTCCAGAGCTATTTAACTTTTAGAAAGTGAAATGACAACATTCAGCCTGTCTGTATACTAACTTTGCACAGTGGAACCTGATGGCTCTTCATTAGTTCATTCCCACTCAATTAACTTAAGATTGTAATGTTGTCTTGCTTATGGTTTTCGGCAAAACTTCATGCAGGCTTATAGTCCAACATGCTTTTGCAACTGCACTACTCGACAAATGATCTAGCCATTTTCTAAACCAACTCTTGCCAACTTTCCTCTGTTACTTGTTATTCCATTTTTAGATGAGATCAAGTGTAAGCGTCTAGGTAGATACTGAATTACATGCATGCTTGCTAGATATAGGAATTAGCATCAGATTTTGGTAGATACCGTTCTATGTGGTATTTAATGCAATCAGCTTACCTCTTTTTATATTCTTTTTTTGTATCTTACTTGGGTTTCCTCTAAAATCATGTTTATTTCAGTAACTGTGAGTTAATTTGCAATAATTTGAATTTGAAGACGTAAGACCTCATTTTATATTAATGAATTTCTAAAAGCAGCATGATTCATGGAGAACCTTTTGTGCAGGAAAATAACAGGAATGAACTTGAAAGGCTTGATAGAGAGAGACATGACGACTTTATGGGAATGTTGAAAGGATTTGTTCTTAATCAGGTTTTTCTTCTTCTAAATCTCATTTTGTCGGTGACTTTCTTGGAAGTCCTTGAACACTAATTATGCTTTATGATGTGCATAACAGGCAGGATATGCAGAAAAGATGGCAAATGCATGGGAGAAGCTTGCGGAAGAAACCAGTGGGTACGCAAAAGATGGCAGCTGACACTTTGCTGTAAATTCTTGTGATTAGGTTTTTATTGTAAGTTCTCTACATTGCATGCATGTACACTAGTAAAAATTGACACCCCATTTGTGTTATACCAAGAGCTTTCATCCTAACCAATTAAAATAGGATACTGAAGACTCCCAGCCCTTCTCTAATCTTGTATATTTTAAGATAGTTTTTATAAGTTTGGTTTGATCAAAACTTGTGGTGAGCCTCTAGTTGTCGCGAGTTTTGAATACTTGCGATTGGCCTTAGCCTGTTTATAGGAAAATAGTTACTGTTTGGTCTGGTTAGTGTAAGTTATTGTTGTCTGGTAATAGAGGGGATTAGGACGTCGATGAGAGAGCCAATCGTAAAATTAAAAGGTTTTTATCATAGGTGGGGTTTGAACTTTTTTAGATCGGATAGAATGGTACCTGGACTTTCAAAGTGATCAAATAGGTACCTGAACTTCCAAAACCACATCAATAAGGTGCTTCCGTCTATGTTCTGTTATCTCTCCGTTAAATACAATGGCAAATTATAAATTTCACTCAAATTAACAATAAAATGAATGTTATAACCTTATCTGACGTGGATAAACACATTTTCATCTTTTCTATCTTATTTTTCCTCCAACACTATTCATGTGAAACTTTCTATCTTATTTTACTTTCAATTATTGTCTCCTAATAAATAATAACAATATCTAACATTCCAGCATCATGTTTTCTTGAATAATTTTTATTGTTCTTCAAAAATTAGTCCATAATTGTAATTAATTTTTACAAAGTAAATTTAAGAAACAAAAAGAAAAGTGATTATACAACTAAATATTCTAAAAAAAATGAAGCATAATGACCCTAATAACCAACCATGCATATTAATTGACACTAAAATAATAAAATTACAAAAATTACGGTAACTTAACCAAGTCATTATCTTAACATAAATAGACATACCAAAATCTTATATATAATAATAGTATTATAATAAAGATTAAAAAAAACTTTGTTGTATAATCAATTTTCTTTTTGTTCCTTAATTTTACTTTGTAAAAACTAATTGCAATAACTTTTTAAGAACAAAAAAAATTATTTAAGAAAACATGATGTTGGAATGATTCCGTTATTATTTATTGAGAAACAATAATTAGAAGTAAAATATGATGAAAAGTTTTAGATGAATAGTATTGGGGTTATGACAGTTATTTTAGTGGTCAATTTGAGTAAAATGTCTGATTTGCCCATACACTTAACGAAGGGACAACGGAATATAGACGGAAGCACTTTATTGATGTGGTTTCAGGTACCTATTTGATCACTTTGAAAGTCCAAGTACCATTCTGTCAGGTCCGAAAAACTTCAAACCCCACCGATAATAATAAAATGTCAATAAAATCGATGAAAAATGGGTAGACATGTAAGTCTCTCATTTTCTATGATTAGCTTGCTCTGTAATGTGTTGTTTTTCACGCTGAGATTTGCCATCGATTTTGGGTTGGTGGTTCCAACACCTTACTCAATACTCACCCCTAGACCCCAGTTTACAATTCAAACTCGAAATGTACGGTAAAAGCACGTGGTGCATAATCCAGTCACTGAAATTATGAGAATTGACTATACTTCGTCCATTGTTTCGATAACACCTACTTTGCGTTTTTCAATTGATTACATCTAACTTGGTCATCAAAAAAACAATTGATTACATATATCTAACTTTCAAGCTTAGTCGACATGGTAAAGAAACCAACCTTCATCGTCCACTGGATTGAGAACATCGAAGGAAATCGCAAAAGGCTCTTAAATTAAGAGAGACTTATATTTACAAACACTGATGACGTGTAACAAAACAAAACTAAGTTGGAAGAATGAAAGAATATTGAACTAGTTTGTAAACACTGGTTGTGCAATCCATGTTCACTCGCTTGTTGTTGAAGGGATTGAGGGTTCAGCAACTCCATCATCGGCTGAACTGGCAGCTGTTTCGGGTCTAATCTCTTCGAGTTGCTGCAGAACCTGCAGAACTTCCGGTCTTGCTGATGGGGAAGGATCAACACAATGCAAAGCCAGTTTCAATGTGTTTAGCAACTCATCCCCGATGGCAGACGCGTCCCTCATCAATTCCAGGTCAAAAACTTCGTTCGTCCACTCCTCTTTGACAATGGAGGCAACCCACTGAGGCAAATCCAAGCCGTTCATTGGCTCGCCGGGAGACTTTCCTGTTAGGAGTTCCAATATGATCACACCAAGGCTGTAGACATCAGTTTTCGTGTTGGCCTTCTTGAGCTTTGAGAGCTCGGGTGCTCGGTACCCTAGTGCCCCAGCTGTTGCAATCACATTCGAATTGGCAGCAGCTGTCATAAGCTTAGAGAGACCATAATCTGCAATCTTAGAATCAGTTTGCTCATCAAGTAGGACATTGCTGGATGTAAGGTTCCCATGTATGATGTTCTCATTGCTGTGGAGATGGGACAGCCCTCGCGCCATGCCCTTCGCGATTCTCATTCTTGTTGGCCAATCAATCGGTGTATCAGGTCCGCGAGCTGCAACAAATCAACACAAAGCGACGAATTATTTCAGATGATGTAGAGCATAAGTTTTACTACATAAAATCGAACTTAGAAGCTTAGAGCTTTGGATGATACTTACCATGGAGAAATGCGGCAAGACTTCCTTTAGGCATGTAATCGAAAACCAGAAGCTTTTCTCCTTTAGGTCCCAAGTAATAAGCCCTCAAAGCCAACAGGTTTGGATGTCTGATTTTCCCAAGTATATTCACTTCTGCTTCGAACTCCCTCTGATTCTTAGTAATCTTCTCTCTCAATCTCTTCACTGCGACTTCACTCCCATCCTCCAGTGTGGCCTTGTAGACTGTCCCGAAAGTGCTTTTCCCCATAATCTCTGCTGTTGCACACAAAAGATCATCTGCTGTAAAAGCCATCGGCCCATCAAAATGCACTAGCTTTCCTCCTGCCTCTCCACCAGATTCGATTTCACCCCCACCAACCGGAACCCCCTTTTCGGTTCTAGCAGCACCTGCCCCAGCCACCCCACCATCCTTTGATTTTGATGCAGCTCTTTTTCGGATCAAACAGCAGAGTAGTATGCAGCAGAGTAAAAACATTACTACTAGAAGTGCTGCTGCTGCTATGAGAATCCTGTCTTTGGTACTAAGTCTGCGTCGACGACGTTTTGCTACCTCAGGTGCTGGAGCTACAACACTTTGAGAAGGCGCTTCAGAAGGGCATGTAGTCAAAGCACTGTACCCACATAGCTGAATGTTCCCAACGAAAGAGCTTTCGTTGAATTTGTGTGAAAGAAGAGTTGGGACAGAACCAGAGAGGTTGTTGTAAGAGACATTGAGGAAACCAAGATGAGGAAGATCAGCTAAAGAAGCCGGAATTGCATCACTGAGATTGTTTAGTGACAAGTCAAGCTGTGCAAGAGTGGAAATGTTTCCGAGACTGGTTGGAATTGGACCCTGAATTCGGTTTCTGCTCAAGTTGAGAACAGTGAGGTTTTGCAATTTACCAATACTAGCAGGCAAGCTTCCAGTGATAGCATTGCTAGACAAATCTAGTATCCTAAGATTCGAAAGAGACCCGATTTCGTTTGGTATGTTTCCAGATAGATTGTTGTGACTGATCGAAAGGAAATTAAGGGAAGGTGAGTGAGTGAGAGTAACTGGGAAAGACCCAGATAATGAATTGAAACTCAAAGCAACCCTATAAAGCTTAGTAGAGTTTGCAAGACTATCTGGGATTGACCCAGTGAGAGAGTTGTTACTAAGGTCTAGGTTTTGAAGCAGAGGACTAGAACCCAATGAAGGTGGGATTGAACCAGAAAGCATATTATTAAACAACTGCACACCTCTGAGGCTTGGAAGCAAGCCCAATGAAGCAGGGATTGAGCCCCCAATGTGATTATCATGGAGGCTAAGCTTTCTCAGCGCTTGAAGTTGCCCTATCTTCTCTGTGATTCTGCCACCTAAGCCCTTCCACGGAAGCTGGATCACAATGACCTGCCCCTGAGCACACTTGATCCCAGCCCAACCGCCGGAGCAGGCTCCGTAGCCGCTGTCGTTCCAGCTCTTCAGGAAGCCTTTAGGGTCGTCTAGCTCGTGCTTGAAAGCCTGAAGTGATTGGTAGTCTGCCGCTGTGACAATAACGCCATCCCAGATGTCGCTGGTAACCGGCTGAAATAGTGCACACAAAAACAACAGGGAAAGAAAGATGAAAAAGTTGTGTGATTGTATATCACTATGCCATTTTTCTCTCCTCTTATGAGAAAAGCGGTGCCGGTTGCTAAACCGGCAACAGCAAAACGTGTTCGAAATGTGATTCTGGCTATCCATAACCACAGAAGTTTTGAAGAGAGGAGGAAGAAGATAGAAGAAGAAGGGAACAGGAGCAGAAATGAGTTGGGGAGGGAGTGAAGAAAGTAATGAAGGGCTTTAGAGAGGTGGGTGTTGGGGGGCTTAGTGAGAGTGACAAGGCACGTGAGGAGGATCAGAATCTTGGTATTGGGAGAGAGAAGACTCCATGTGGGTAGCAGACGCTCTTCTTCTTCTTACAAAACCTAACGGCTAGTTTCTTTCTTTGTTAATTTGTTTCTCAGAGCAATAATAATAGTGGTGGCTCGGTCTGGTCAGCTCGGTCTGTGTTAGTACCAAAAACCATAATGGCTGGGTTTGGGTGCATTTGTTTTAGTGTTTCCTTGTTCCTTTTCTCTTCTCCATGCATTATGTAATAGTATTTCTCTTGGAGATCCTCGTGGTTCGGGTGGGTTTGAACTCGTTGAAGTTCGGGTCCTTTTATTGCTCTGATGGCTCCTCCTAACGGCTATCTTGCTTTTGGGGTCCCGCACAGCCCAAGCATCGTCAACCTGCACCTGCCCTTGTACTGGATTAGGAACCTTCCTAATGCTAGACTTTTCTACCCCAACGAGCTGGTTCCGTTCGGTTTTTGGCCGGAACCAAATCGAACTTGAATTTCGGTCTATTTGATTTTTGATTTCGCTGCTGCTTTGTGCCAAAGCATATGGTTAAAATTGGGTCAGGAGCAAAGATTTAGGGAATGTAGCAACCAGCAACGAGAAACGAGGTCATCAATGTCCCCTATTAAATTTGGGAACTTGACCTTCAGCTCTGGACCAATTAGGGGTCGTCATCATCATTTTAGGGCTTGGTGTGACGAGGACGTCGTGGTCCAGAAGATGAAGCATTTTAATTATTGTTGGCGTAAAGATGAGAAGGATTGGAGGTAAAATGATGCGTCCCTTTCTAGTTTATGCTATTTCTTTGGCCGAACTAAAAGAGGATTCGTTAGTATAATATTTAGCTTTTTAAGGAGTTCATGTAGCTTAGTATATGATTGATCTATGGAGTTTGTGATGATATAATAAATAGATTTCAACGGCCTTAGCATTTTTGCACATGGTTCAAGCTGAAATTACAAACGATGAACCAAGAAATTTGAATTCCCCAAGAGTAGCAGCAACCTCATGATGAGGGTACTGTCGGGGTAAACAAAAGTAGGATCATCTGATAACAGTTACCAAATCAATCTAACAAATACAGCAGACGCGCAAGAATAAGAGACCAAGCAAAGTGCATAAAAGAGACAGTTCTGCAATTTTTCCTCAGCAAGTAAGTTACCCAAACTAATAGGTTTTTTCTAGGTAACCGGGCAACAACAATCTCCGATTTTCTGAGAGACAGTGAGCACAAGCAAAATAGAACGATGCCCGCCTGAAGGTTTACCATGCTTGAAACAACTGCAGCATACATTTTTCACAAGGTTCTAGTTAAAATCAAGAAAGTGATGATCTACATGATCCATCTTATACCAGGAGTCTATGATATTGCGTCAAGTCTACTTGGCAACAATAAACTGTCCAGAGAAGCATTAGTTAAAGGAACATGCCGGTACTTGTGCCCAGCAGTCTGCTAATCAGCACTGACATCAGTCTCTAAACCCTTTACTAAATCATAAACATGACCCAACCTACCTCCCAAACAATCTATGGCCAGAGAGTGGCCTTCCAGACATAATAGTTTTCTCTTACTAACCGTAACCCACTATGAAGTTCTATCAACATGAATGCTCAAAAACCACCATTATCATAGCAACAATTTCAGCCTCAACTTATCCTGAATGGAGAAGATACCAGTCCACTGAACAGTTTTTATCTCAAACTTACAATTCTTTTTTCCTGAGATGTCAATTTCTAACTCCCAATATAACACATCAACAACAGAGCAGGTGTTATTTCTCCAATCTAAAACATGTACAGCTCATCATCTACCGCGTGGTATGCATCATTATCCTGATCAGTCTATGACACCTATTCCCCAATAATTCACAATACATACTAAACTCGGGTTCATACTATTTCTCCAATGTAAAGCGTGTATATCTTCATCCTGATCAGACTATTAACACCTATTCCACAAGAATTCAGAATAAAACCACCAAAACTAAACTAGGTTTCCTGCTCACCTACTGGAACATATTAACATCGACTCTAATTGCTGAAGTTTTAAGTAAACAGAACAGAAATATATCCAAACTGACAATAGAATCACCTGAAGACCTTGACGTTTTCTACATTACTAATCTTAAATAAATTCTTGCATTCCCCATATACACTACTCAATTTTAAATTATTGAATTCATGCTCACATTACCCATTTGGGGCTAGACATGCAATCGAATAAATTTCAGTATAAACAATCACTCACCGGATTATAAAGAATAGTTAAATAAGGAAGGAACAAAATTCATCAGAATCAAAGTTATACTAAGAAAAGAAGTAGCATTGCATCTTTGAAAATTCCAAAGAGAACTAAAAATTCCATATCCAATCTACATAAACCCTATCTTTCAGCAAACAAATTGATTATCTTTCCCCCTAACATCAAAATCAGTTACAAAACAGATTTGGCCTCACCAACCTTTATAGCCATCAACAACCTGACGCGTCGGTGCTCCAAGATCCAATTACACACGCGCCGCGGCGGCGGAAGCGGCAGCTTGGGCCCCACCGAGGAACGAGAGGAAGCCGGCGTTGGCTGGCTCTTGATCGTCAAGGAACAGATCCTCCGGAACCCTAAACGCACCGTGTGCGCACACAATTGCGAAGCCGATCAGCAAAGCCGAGATGAGGAGCGAGCCGACGCTGGAGACGAAGACGACGACCACCGTCAAGACGACGAGGCCGATCAGAGTCTCGGCGTCGGAGAAGGTGCGGCCGGCGATGACGAGAGGCTGATCGGAGGAGCGGAAGAGGTAGAGGAACGCCCACGCGCCGAGGAGGGAGAGTAGGACGAGGAGGGAGAACGGGTGGGTGAGGAGAGAGAGGGCGAGGACGACGGTGAGAAGGGTGACGTAGTTGACGCGGAAATAGGTGAAGTTCTTGCGGATCCGGGAGTAGGCGTCGGTGAGGGAGTCGGGTCGGGCCAGGGAGCTCCGGTCCAGGAGCTCGTACCAGGGGCGGCGCTGGGAGAAGCCAGAGCGGATCGAGGAGGTGAAGCGTGAGACGAACGCGCGGAAGGCGGGCGTGGCGATCGGGGGCTGCGACTGGGATGCTGTGGCGGACGACGTCGTTTGGGGGTTGGTGATGGGGAGTGTCGCTGGGGCGGACATTGTTGTGGGTGGCGCGTGAGATGTGGCGGGTGTTTTGCAGGCGATGTTTGTTATTCACGGGAGGCAAAGATCTGGGTGTGTGAGATTTATGGAGCGAATTTAGTTATGGGAAATTGGGGATGGTGATATTCATGGTGGCGGACTTTTCTAAATCAATTGGGTTTGGGCCTAACTATATATACTTGGAGTTCAAATCTTTTCAGCCCAACTATCAAATTGGGCTCAGTACTTTTTTGGGTCGAGGACTCGAAATTCTTCGTGATTTCGGGTTTTCGATTCTGGTCACTGTGTTTTGATTTGAACAGACTTCTCTGACTCCGGATTTCAACAACGTTTTGTCTTTCACTAGGTGAAACCCCGGATTTCAACTCCATTTGCCTTCGAGAAATATGTTGTTGGAGGGTACAAACTCAAAAGTATTGAGTGTTAGAACGAATTGAGTCACGGCTGACTATTAAGATGTTTTAATTTCATTCTGTATTCGGATAGGGTGCGGTTATTATCACCCTACTAACTATTATGTTCATCTTACATTCTCTTCTCACTCTATATATTTCTTTAATTTCAAGTTACTTAGTTCACCAATTTATAGTACCCAAAATACCATTTTTCGATATAAGGTTTAACTCGAATTTTTTTCTATTTGATTTCCTCCGTATTCTGAATTATTTTTTTGTGAGGATAACATGAGAATGATTGTAGATGATCAATATTAAGAAAGAAAACATTAGGGTTTATCGATGAATGAAGACATTAAGAATGAAGTTCAAGTATGTGTACTATAGGTTGTAATAAGAAAAATAAATTGTAATATTTTAATAATGTTCAAGGAAATCAAGATTATGTGTCTGGCCCAAACTCTAGGTTACTTGACCTAGTGGTAATAAGGTTATAGAATGATTTAGAATCTTATTCAATGTAGAATTACTTTCCTTGTATGTTCAGATTCTATGCATTGTAATCCTCTATATAAAGAGGTCTCTATTATCAATGAGAATACACAGCAATTCTCTCCTAATTCCGTTTCTCTAAAACACGTTATCAGCACAAGCTCTAACCCTAACCCTAAAAACCAAAACCCTAAATCTCTACAGCCCCCGCAGCGACCCCGCAGCTGCCCCTGCAGCGACCACACGACATCCCCGCAGCAGTCGCATCCCCACAACAGTCCTCGCAGTATCTCTATAGCGTCCTCGCGGCATCCTTGCAGCGACCCTGCAGTATCCCTGCACTGCCAAGCCAACAACTTTTCCGACCAAGATTTCTGGCATCTTTTCGAGGTAAACTTTTCTAAAAATTCCCTGTTTTGAAGTTTTTCATTGATTTTCTTCTTTTTCTCGGGGACTTCCAACCTCCCTTCTTCTACCCCCCTTTCTTCTTCATAAGGGAGACCGAAAGCCGAATTTTGGGGGTTTGTGCTCACTCCAAGCTTGGAGCTTATAGAGTCCTCCAAACTTAGAGTTTGTTGAGATGTTATGATCGACCGCAAACACATCATTGTTTCAATCTAATCCAATTTCTCTTGGAATCGGATTTCTTAGAAGCAACTACGCTCATAAATTCCTAAATTTCTTGGAAGCGATTACGCTCAGAAATTTTACATGTTTTCGTGGTAGCCTTTTTTTACGTTACGCTCCGAAACTAACCCTAATTTCTTGTTCTCTTTCAGGATAAGTAACCTGAACAAATTGGACTTTGCTCAATTGGGAACAACTGGCTCTGGATATCACAGGTGGGTTCGTGATGTCCGCCAGCATCTCAAGGCCGATGGAATCCTGGATACGATTCTCAAGCCTAGCCAGGACGTGCTAACTGTTGAGCAAGCTCAAGCTTTGGAAGCAAATAGAGTAGCCTTAGAGGCAAATAAGGCTAAAGTCATCATCCTAATGACTCGTCATATGGATGATTCGCTTCAGCATGAAGAAGACCCCAGAAGGTTGTGGGTCTCACTCGAAGAAAAATTTGGCAACGTCCGTGACTCCCTGCTTCCTGACCTAGAAGTGAGATGGCATAGCCTCCGCTTATGTGATTTCAAGTCAGTTCTTGACTACAACTCGGAAGCACTTCGCATTAAATCCTTAATGGAATTCTGTGGTAAAGAGATCACAAATGCGATTTTGATTGAGAAGACTCTCTCTACCTTCCCCGTCTCTGCATTGATGGTTTCTAAGAACTATCGAATCGATGTTATTGCAGAACGAATCACAAGGTTTCATGAGCTCATTGGAGGTATGAATGTCGCTGAAAAGCATGACAACATCCTTGTAAAGAACTATAATTCGAGATCCGTGGGAACATAGCATATTTCGGAATCCAATTATAGTCGCGCCCCAAAGAAAGGGCGTCAAGAGCGAAACCCTAATCTTAGGGATACATTTGGACGTTCTGATCCATAATCGCTCTACTTGGGAAGGTGACCGCCAAAATAGGCGAACACGAAACCAAAGAGGTCAACGTGGAAAGAGAGAGGGAGGCAATGCCTCTGGTCATGTTGGTGGCGCCACCAACACTAAGAGCCATCTAAATGATGCTTTCAAAGCACCTCAATCAATAGAGTCTGAGCACAGAGATGTATGTTCTTGATGTAAAGTATCCAGTCATTGGGTACATATTTGTAGAGCTCGTGAAGAAATTGTCACCGCCTACAAAGTATATTGTGAAGCAAGAGAAGCTCACAATGTAGAATAAGAAGATCAAGATGATGATCTAGAGTGAAGGGTTAAAGACTACAAATCTGGCTGGGATTAATAGATCGCCAATTCTATTTAAGTTTTTATTTTTCCAAGAGATGAAATAGGCAATTGCCATATTATTTTTGTAGTAAATGCCTATGGTTTCATCTTTCTTCAAAGTAGGCTCACCCAAAGTAATTGTGATGTCTAGGAAGGTTATGAGATTAGTGGTACTTAAGCGAGCCTTGCTCCACCGACATCTCTTTACTTACCTGGTCACATTTATTTTGGAATTATCGAAAGAAGTTAGATGATTACCATTGTTTTGCATTAGCTAGCATTTTGAATTAGATTTTCTTTGGTCAAAGAGGCAATGATGTAACTCCGTTGGCTTATGAATACAATTTCGAGTTCTTTTCATTATGACTCCATTTTGATTCAGAGCATATGACTCTGTGACTACGATGGCTGGGCCATCAGTATTAATTCAAGGACATAGAATAGCCCAAGTTCCCCTTGCCAAATGGCACCTTGATTACTGTCACAGAAATTCTCTACACTCCTAGGGCAAATCGCACTTATGAGTAGCCAACGGATACCATGCGAAAATGCATGTAGAGAACGGAAATGAGTTCCTTTGCAATACCTCTAATGATTGCAAACAAATGCGCATCTTAGAGAAGTTTATGTGTCTCTCTAGTGGACTCTATGCCACTATTCGAGCTATTAATCCAATAAAAGTTATGAGAGAAGATCTCTTGGATTTAGACACATATTGGCTTTGTCACGACATGATAGGTCATCCTAGTTATGATATGATGATCCGTCTACAAAAGACTTCACATAGACATCCTTTCTCTCCAGCGAAACGAAACATGAATCAAAAGTTGATTCTTCGACTTAGCAAGACAGCAACAACCACAGCCTCTGGCGCTGCAGCTGTCTTGAGCCGCCATAGGGCTGCCAACATCCCTTGTGATAATGCCATAAATGGCGCCAACCATGAGCATGACGCCATGGTTGTCCCTCCCAATGGCCATGACGCCATACATACTAATTCCCATGGCTCCAACGCCATGATGGGAGATGTAGTCACACATTTTGCTTCTAATAGCGCTACAGACGCTCAGGCCCAACCAAAATCCTCATTGGTTGCTTCCAAGGCCTCTCGCTCATTTTGCAAAGCCTGTTCCTTCGGGAAATTAGGACTGAGACCGTCCTATGCAAAGGATATGAAAATACTCATTATGTTCTTACGTCGAATCCATGGGGATTCTGTGGACTGATTCAACCAACTTGCGAACGTTTAAATATCTCATGATGTTGGTTGACACGCAAACACGCTGGTCACGGGTTGTGCCATTGTCCACTTATAAATGCTGCTTCTGCTACACTCCTAGCAAATACCATATGACAACGGGCTCACTCCCCGGATCATCCTATTCCGTCAATTGGACTTGACGATGCTAGATATTTTACATCGAAGACTTTCGATGGATATTACAATGGGATTGATGTTGGACATCACATTCTCATGAACACACCTAAATGGTTTCGCGGAAACGACTACGATGGTAGTCAAGACATTGGTAATGCACACCAATCACTCTATATCCGCTTAGGTTGATGTAATATCGCATGCAGCTATGCTAATTCATCTACAACCTACCACTACTCAATCTATGTGTTACAGCTAGTGATTGGGTACAAGTATTTTGTACTTACGCACATTTGAGTGAGTCATTTATGTGCCAATTGCGCCGCCACAGCGCACTATAATGGGTCCTTACAGACGAATGAGAAAATTAGATTTGAGAATCCCACCATCGTCCGCCACTTAATGCCCTTGCTAGGCGATCTCCTTACCGCTAGATTTGTGGGTTGTCACTCTACTGAGACAGTCTTCCCGTCGTTAGGGGGAGATAAGAACATGGATGTTCAACAGGAACGACAGGAATTATCGTGATCTATCCCCACTATGTCTCATCTCGATCCCTACTAAAAGTGACGAGATCACACATGTGCTGCAAATATGCCTGCAAGGAAGTACGTCCCTACAAGAGGACGTAGCGCCATCCTACACGGAGGTAGGCATGGTGCCAACGCCAAAGAGAGTGGCACTCTGGCATCATAGGCCATAGCCCCAGCTAGGATGTGTGGGAGGCCCGTGAGTTCGAAGGATACTTTGGCACATTCCAATCATTTGATCATCGACACTCAAAATCCGTCTCATGAGTATCTTCCGGGTTATGGTTATCGTTGGGGGACGCCTCAACGTCAGAACCTATTCCTGAGAATATAGAGCTCCATGAAACTTACACTAGTGTACATGAGACGTGGGATAGAAACTCCATCATAATTGATGATGTAGTTGCGCATTTCGTTGCGCATTAGTTTGTTGAGTTCGATGATATCGAACCACTCTCCGTTGAAGAATGAATTGGTACGTAGAGAGATTTGGCCTAAATGGAAAGATGCGATCCAGGTTAAGTTGGATTCTCTAACGAAGAGGAAGGTTTTTTGAGCTAGTGATGCCAACACCTCCTATCATAAAACCTGTTGACTAATGGGTCTTCGTTAGAAAGCATGATGAGAAAAAGATATGGCAATCTCGCCTTATGGCGCAAGGCTTCTCTCGTAATAGATGTCATTACACTCCGCTACCCTGTCAGTTTGGTAGTTTCCAAATAACTGATCATGCAGCTTACAAATGTGGTCGCTATGTATCTATACAGGGATCTAGATACAGAATATACATGAAGGTTTATGGTAAACTTCATCTACCCAAGTCAAGTGGCTCTAGACCACAGAGCGCGTTTACAATAAGGTTGAAACGCTCACTAAAGTGACTACTTAATTGGGAAGGGATATGCCCGAGCGTTTCTATAACAAGTTTCTGATTCTATTGTGGTTCATGTTGGACATGACCTTCATTGGAAGCTCTTAAAGAGTTAAGGGAAACCGCTGAACACTTGAAATCTGAGTTTAAGATGAAAGATTTTGAGAGAACAAGATTATGTCTCGGTTTGGAACTTGAGCATCGTGTCGATGGATGCTTAGGCATTTTGACAAGGTCAAGCCTTCAAGCACCCCCATGATCGTCTATAGTTTTGATCCTGAACGGATCCTCTTCGTCCAAAGGATGATGGCGAAGATGTGCTGGAGGCAAAAGTACCCCACTTAAGTGCAATACGCGCATTATTGTACTTAGCTCAATGCACAAGACCGGACATCTCATATGTTGTGAACTTATTAGCTAGGTATAGCTCTGCGCCAATGTGACGCCATTGGATTAGTGTAAAAGATATCTTTCGATACTTGAGATGTACGATCGATATGGGCTTGTTCTATCCCTACAGAGAGATGATGGATGTGGACCCATCACACAGAAACGCCTCCAACGCTGGCCTGCGTTTCCTATCCCTACCCCAAAACAACATGTGTTTTGGAAGGTTTTGTTGATATTGGGTATCTCTCTTACCCACACAAATGTCATTCCCAAACTGGTTAAGTGTTCACTATAGGTAAAGACCGTGATATCTTGGAGGTTTACATAACATACCCTAGTCGCTATATCTTCGAACAATGCAGAGATTATTGCTCTTCAAGAAGTGGTTCGTGAATGTATATAGATTGGATCCATAATTACGCATGTTCGAACAGTTGTGGTTTGAAGTCTACCACAGATCAGCATACGAGCATATAGGATAATGCTGCTTGTTTTGAAGTAAGGCTACATCAAAAGTGACAACACTAAGCATAATCAGCAACAACAAACTCTCCTCAAAATCAAAGTGAACTAGGTTCAATCTGAGGACAGTGCGGCAGACTTGCTCACTAAATCATTACCTAAATTCCACTTTCGAGAAACATGTTAGTAGCATCATTTGCGGAAGTTATCCGAATCCCCATGATCGTAGTCATCAGGGGGGAGATGCAGACATCAGGGGGAGATGTCTACATGTATGGTCTCGAAATGTGAAGGGTGTGTTGTGCTCTTTTTCCCCTTCGACCGAGGTTATTTTGTCCCACTGGGTTTTTGTTACCGGCAAGATTTTTAATGAGGCAACGAGAGAAGCATCACGCTTGGGCGACACAAGGGGGAGTGTTCAAGGAAATCCAGATTATGTGTCTGGCCCAAACTCTTGGTTACTTGACCTAGTGGTAATAGGGTTATAGAACGATTTAGAATCCTATCCAATGTAGAATTATTTTCCTTGTATGTTCAGATTCTATGCATTGTAATCATTTATATAAAGAGACCCCTATTATCAATGAGAATACACAGCAATTCTCTTCCAATTCCGTTTCTCTAAAACAAATAAGATATTATCCTTTATTGTAATTTTGTAGTATGATATTTTTATATTTCAATAAATCAGAAACTTGTGGAGTGGCAAAGTAGTTAGAAGGTAGTAATAGCCGCTCCCATTTGAATATCTTTGATGATCGGATATTTAAGAATTATATATTGGCTTTCTGTGTGCATTTTGTATCACTTTGAATGGTTTTCCCCACAAACAAGCCAAGTTGAGCTCGATTTTAAGTCTGACTTGTTGTTCTAACATGCATACTATTTTGTAATTGCTCAACTAGTGTTTTCATGAACCTAACTTGAAATTTGATTTACAGGTCTAACCGAAAGACCATTTTATGTGCTTCCCGAAACTAATTGCAATTACTATTTCCGTCATAAAGCTTGAGATTTCTTTTTTCCTCGAGTACAATGCGTGAATTTAAACATGTTTTAACCTTTAAGTGAAGAACATGTTTAAATAAGGTCAAAAATATGCGCCAAGAATGGTCAAAAACATGAGCCAAGATTGTAGTCCATAGCCCTTAAACGTTTGTGCAGAATGGACATGGCTACCAATATAGTAGTCTCCAAGAAGCTAGATAGTTAGGTATGATTTGCATTAATCATGATTTGGATTAGGCATTATTTCAAGTAGAAGAAAGCGTACGTACTAGTGGTTGTTGACTCAAAAGTCTTAAGTCCATCTCCATCTAGGGGTCATCATGGGCCGGGCTAGGGCCGGCCCTACCCTAAATTTTAGGGCTTAGGGTCGGGCCGGGCCGGGCCTAGTCAAAGTCAACAAAATTTAGGGCCGGGTAGGGTCGGGCCGGGACTTAAATATGCTAACCCTTACCCGCCCGAAAAGCCCGATCTGTTAGGGCCGAAAGGGCCGAAAGGGCCGGCCCTCAAATAAGACCAAATAGGGCCGAAAATGGCCTTATTTTGTTTAACAAAAAAAAAAACATTATTTTTTTCTTCTCAAAATATGGCTTAATGGTATATATTGGTGATAAAAGACTCATTGTTTTTTATTGAACATATTTTATATTCATATAATACTTGTAACTTATAACATTTATTAATATTACTTAAGGTGGTTATATTCAATTAACTATCTATATAAATCTCCCAATATTAATCGTTGTGTAACAAAGAATATAGAAATTAAAGAAAACAAAACTTATGAAATCAATTACAAAGAAAGAGATAAATTACATATTATAGAAAAAATAGAAACGTAATTAAAAAATAGAAAAAATATTAAAAAATTATGACTTATTCGGGCGGGCCAAAAATTTCAAAATGGAAATTGATCAATCTGACAATGCTCATGGAGGGTAACAAACCTAATAAACTAGTTATACTACATTACAAGGCATATAAGGATTATGTGTGATCCAAAAATTTTGAAATGAAAATCGACCAATCTGAAAATTCTCATATGTTTATACAACATTGATAGGTATTGTGTAAAGAAATTAGGCCGATCTGTCGTGAATAAGGCGTCCAACGTAGCGGTCAACGCTTTGCACAAGCAAACTTCCCTAAGGGGAGCGGCACCATGCGCGGACAAACGTTGCGGAATTTTGACATCCGTAAGTAGACCCCCTACCCATGAGAGTGTGGGAGCTGAAAGATCGAAAAAAGTGAATTGCCAAGGATCGGTTAAGAACATATTTGTTTTATGTTCTATTTAGGGTATTGAGTTGACCGGGTAGATCGAGGTCCAACCGAAGACGGAAATTGCTGAAATTTCTACCACTAACATATATTCATATGAATACAACATCCAGCGGTTCATTTTAAAAAATTCTATTTCGTCCCCCATTTTGCTCATGGAGGGTAACAAGCCTAATAAACTAGTTATACTACATTACAAGACATATAAGGATTATGTGCGATCCAAAAATTTTGAAATGAAAATCGACCAATCTGAAAATTCTCATATGTTTATACAACATTGATAGGTATTTTGTAAAGAAATTAGGCTGATCTGCCGTGAATAAGGCGTCCAACGTAGCGGTCAACGCTTTGCACAAGCAAACTTCCCTAAGGGGAGCGGCACCATGCGCGGACAAACGTTGCGGAATTTTGACATCCGTAAGTAGACCCCCTGCCCATGAGAGTGTGGGAGCTGAAAGATCGAGAAAAGTGAATTGCCAAGGACCGGTTGAGAGCATATTTGTTTTATGTTCTATTTAGGGTATTGAGTTGACCGGGTAGATTGAGGTCCAACCGAAGGCGGAAATTGCTGAAATTTCTACCACTAACATATATTCATATGAAAACAACATCCAGCGGTTCATTTTAAAAAATTCCATTTCGTCCCCCATTTTGCTCATGGAGGGTAACCTCAATCATTTAAATGCAACGTATAAGTTATACAACTTTAGGAAGTAAATTGGTATAGACCAACATATTTGTAATTAAATTTGAAATTTTTATCTTATATCTACGCATATCCATTGATGAAATATTTAAAAATGTGATGTAAAAAAATAGCACGTTTTGCGATTGTCACTCCATCGGTCAACCAAGAAAACATACAAGTGAATATGGTTGACTAATCCGATCGGGTTCGAAACTATGGTGAAATTGACTAAATTTTCAACCACACGCATAATTTATTGTAATAATCACATCCAACGGTTGATTTTCTCATTTTCTTTGAATTGATAGAGGTTGCTCTTTGGAGTGTATGATATATAAATATAGATTTATAAAAAAATTAGTGTCCATTCTTTTTGGAGTGTATGATATAAAAATTAGATTTACATAAATTAATTGGGTTCAAATGTTCAATCTAATACCCATTCTCTAAAATAACATATTTCTTATTTCTTTTTACGTAAATATGTAATATAGAAAAATAATAAAAATAAAATATAAATTTTAGGGCCGGGTCGGGCCGGGCTTTTAGGGCCGGGCCGGGCTTGGCCCTTTCGGGCTCAATCGGGCCGGGCCTTAGGGTAGGGCCGAGTTTCATTTGCATGACCCTTACCATACCCTATTTGAGAAAGGGTCGGCCCGGCCCGCCCTAATGGAAGGGCAGGGCCGGGCGGGCTTAGGGACCAAGGGCCATATGATGAGGCCTATCTCCATCTATTAGTCTAAAAGCTTATGCTATTGATCAGCATATATTCACATCTTTTGACTTTTTAGAAGACCTGTGGGATTGGTGGATTCATTGGATGCATTATACGATAAGTTAGGCCAAACCAAAGTTGGAATCATTTCTCTATATAATCACTGCATATTGATTCTTCAGAAAACCAGAAAGCTACCTGTGCACGTACATTAGTAAATTCATCACGCTATTGAAATGTAGTTATTAATCTTATCCATTCCTGGTCTAAATGTGTTTGGAAAACTTCCAACTGCGAGTGCTTTAAGCTTTCGGGGTCTAATGGTTGTGTAACACACCCGAAAACCATCTAGTGATTCACCCACTTCCGCTGTACGTTAATCTGGAAAAGGGAATTTCTCTTGTCCGAAAAACTAAAAGTTCCCGAGTAAGCATTCACATAACTAGCAATGGCATTTCTTGCACAACTTTCTTATCTAAAAGCTTCTTCCTGAATTTTTAGACTTTTCCCACTAGAATCTGATGCACTTTTTTTCTTCACTATTTGCGTCCATTTGTGCAGTACTCTATAAAAGTGGGATTCATGGTTGAACACTTCAGTTGAATTTTATGGCTTCTTCTGGATTTCCTGACATATTTTCATGGATTCAAAGCCTTCCTCCAATCTCTCAATGGCCACCAAAAAGTTCCAATGTCTGCATATCCATATGTTCTTCTCCAAGTTCATCTCAACCATCCCTCAAACTCTCCATATCTATAAACCCTCAAACGGCAACTCTCTCTTTCTCCATAATTGCAGATTTCAATCTCCCTATCGCGCTTTGGACCTCGAAACACTTCAAACTCAGCCCCAATAACATCAAACCAATAAATCAAGAAACCATTTCCAGTCTCCTAGTCAATGTCATTGAAGATGTCCTTCACTATGGCTCAAAAAAGAATAACTTCTTGATCAAGTTTCTCAAGCTAGACTCCATTACCAACTTGGAAGAAGTCTTCAACCTCTCATTTCTCGCTCTTCTGTTCCTCGTTTGCATCTACGAAGCCCCTGCAGGCCTTCGCTCCGGATGTCTCAACATTCTCAAGAATTACTTGGCAGATTGCTGGTCAAGACAGGCTTCGAAGTCGCTGATGAAGCTTTTAGGATCAAATTTGGAAGAGGAATGGATGCGGTCCATGAACCTTGCGATTACCAATTGGATTGTGGAGCTCCAAGCAGAACAGAGAACCCTTAAAACACCATCACCGCTTTTCTCTTACGCAATTTCGACGTTTGGGTTGTGGAAAGTGCAGTTGTATTGTCCTGTCATAGCCATGGACATTGAAAAATCTAGCAGCCCTTCTTGTGGTGATGAGAGACTGCAGTTCTCTCTGAATTACCACCAGCTTGAGGGTGTTCTCCAGTTCAATTACAAAGTCATAGTCAAAGAGAGGTGGATTGATGTGATGCTAAACATTGACAACATAAGGTAATTTCTTGTGTACAAATCTGGTCCAACAAATTGAGGCATATGTATGTTAGCTCATGAGCCATCTTTCTCACTTCTTTAAATTGCAGGTGTGATGTTGTTAGGCTTGTGAATGAGACTCTAATGAATGAACAAGGCGCCGGGACAGGTGAAAAGCATTTCCCATCAAGAATTTCATTACAAATTACTCCAACTCGACAAACCAGTGTGGTTAGCGTTTCAGTGAGCAAGTCTTCCGAGAACCCTACAAGAGAGATTGGCAAAGAAAAGGGCATAGAGGGTTCATTTGAACCCCCAAACCCTTACTTGGCGCTCAAGGTATCGGCTGGAGAGACCATAACAATGAGCTTGAAGCCATGGAAGTTCGAGGAATCTGTGTACGGATATAGTGCAAACTTGAATTGGTTTCTCCATGATAGTGTGGATGGTAGGGAGGTCTTCTCTTCCAAGCCATCAAAGTTTCAGCTGATTAACCCCAAGGCTTGGTTCAAAGACAGGTACTCTAGTGCTTATAGGCCTTTCACTAGGCAAGGAGGAGTCATTTTTGCTGGTGATGAGTATGGAGAGGGTGTGATGTGGAAGGTGGATAAAGCTGCCCTTGGAAAGACTATGGAATGGGAAATTAGAGGGTGGATTTGGTTAACTTATTGGCCTAACAAACATAAAACATTTTATACTGAGACTAGGAGGCTGGAATTTAGAGAAATCCTCAAACTTACGATTGCTTAAAAACTCTCTTGGGGTCATAAATAATTTAAGAAACTCACTTAGAAGTGGTTTCTTATATCCTATTTAGTGCGGACTGCTCAAAATAATTATTCTTCATGTGATCAATGACTTGTAACTCTAGTGATAATAAGTTGATTCCACACAACCTATTGAAGCACGCGAGCTCAAAGCGGCTCTTCCTATTGTGTTTTTTCTTTTTTCTTTTTATTGTTTGTATGAAAAAATATTGTTTAAATGGTTTAATAATACATAAATCTTTCATCTTTGTTTGAATTTATGATTTTTTTCCTTTTTGAAGAGGTTTTATGTTATGATCATTGGATTAGACAGGACTTATATATGAGAACTGAGAAATGTTACATATCTCAAAATTTTGTACCAAATAATGTGATAATTGATAAGATAGATGACATTTATCATAGTTGAAATAATTATATTAGAAATGATCTGACGTACGGTCATGCCAAGCTAGGTGTGAACTACTTTAGCATAACACAATGGCAACACGACATGAATGATTGTTAAATTAACCGATATGAACACAACACGAAATCCAAATAAACGTAACTTAAAACGCGCTATCTTTTTTTGGTTTTTGACACGCCTAGTTTAGAAACCAAAAACGACACTAATTTTGTAAATCCCACGACAAGTCGCATGCAATAAAACTCCTCCTCGAGAAATGATCCCGATCAAGAGAGGGCCACGTAGGAGTCGCACATCACTCACTCCGGCGCAAGTTAGCGACAAGCAGTGTGAGAAAGTGAAACGGAGAAACTGATGTGAGAGGGCGGACATTTCCAAGCGACCTCCCCAACTGTAAGCTCAACCAAACTCACCTTTTTCCTCTTCCTTCTTCTTTTAAGTCTCCTCTCTCGCTTTAGCCTCCCCAATCCCTCTATAAATCGCCGTCTCCAACCGTCTCCTCCATTTCTGCTTCGTCAATTCTCTCTCCTCATTTCGATTAGTAATGGAGTCCTCTGCTATTCTCCGATCCTTCAACTGTAACTCTCTCTCTCTCTCTCTAATCACATATATAAGCATATTCATACTCATATTGGAAGCTTGAGTTAGTATGCTTGCGCTATTGATTTAGCTCTTGTTTAATTTGAGCTATGTATGTGTGTTCGTGTTTGATTTGCTGAATGAACTATGAGAATTGGAAGCGGAATGCTGTGGATTATTAAGTAGGTGGTAGAGATTTTGAATTTGTTTGGTTATTTTCCGGTGAATCACTTGTGAGTGGATTAGTGTACTCGTTATAAGTAATTATTGATATGGAGGTAAGAAGTTTGGCACGGTTTGAGATCTGATGTTAACCGGCATGGATTTCTATGATAGAGGCTGGAGAAGGTGTCCATAGTTTCTTGTTGAGCTGAATGGATGTAATTTTACAGGCCTGTTCAACTTTTTTTTTTTCCTTTATGGTTTTGATAAGTGGAAATTTAATACGGAAAGGATCACTTACTTTACTGTTTAAGTATTAGGCGTTAAAATGCTATGCTGGATGGTGATGCTTGCGGCTAAATTGTTAGCCTCAAATGCTTCATCTGTAGCATAGTATAGTGAATATGCAAGGAAGTTTTGTGTATGTGCAGATACTGTGTAAAAAGTTCACATACATGCTCTCTATTTGAAATCTGAAATGCGACAAACTTGTAGTATAGTGAGTATATATGTTGATGTCACGAGACAGTCATTACATGTTTCCTGTACTCAATTCTGTCATTTGATATTACTTTTTGTTAGTGTACGAGTAGTAAGTTAAGATTTTTTTTCCACACACACGCTTATGGGTGAACTAAAAACTATATGTATGAAGCTCTTTACATTTTTATGTGAAGTGAAAATTGTCAACTATTTTTTAAGCTTGATTTGAAACCTGATAGGACAACGTCAAATTGCAGGTTCTGTTGGCACAGTTTCGCAGATCCCGTCATTTGTTGACAAGCCTGGTATGCTTCCAGTATATAATGCCACAAGGCCTACCTCTAGTAGATCACATTTCCAAGGATTGATGGTTAGTGAGAAGTTCATTTATTCTCCACAAAAGCGGAAGGGAGTCCTAATATCAAGTGTGAAGACAACAGAAGCTGCCAAGACTGAGAATTCCAGTGGTAAGTTTTTCTATCTTCAGGCTGTAAATTTTTTTCTATTTAGCATTTAGTACACAAGTCTGTTTTACCAATCAATAACTGTGGATTCTCTACTTTATTTCCGTTCGGGTGGGTGTGAGAAAAAGAGAATTTGAGTGTGCTGGATTGGTAATGTAGATATCCAACTTTTTCACCACGTTAAGAAACTATGGCTATTCCTTTTAGAAATAATGCCAAAATGCCAAGCTTGTCAACACATTTCCATCATAATGATATTTATGCTTCTGCAGTTTTGTCAGATAGTAAGCCAGAAAGCACATCAGAGGGGTCTCCTCAAAGCACTGTGTTTCCTAGTGGATATGAGGTGAGAATATCTATTTAAAGGAAGAAAACAAAAAAGGGAATGGATATAGGAAGCCTGGTTTTGCTGCATGATCCTTCCTTTTTCTGGGTGGATCAAGTGTATATTACTGTTCGTTATTGGTAGATTTGCTAAGGAACTTATGATCAATGATTCACATACTGCAATTAACTATAAGTTCTGTTGCATATGTAGGTTATCCTTCAAATATATTATGATTTGTTATATTTGTGTATCCTGAGATTTATTCAACATCATTTTAGATCTTCCTTTGATATGCTTCATGTATTATGACGCATAACTTTCTTTTTTATATTTTCTATATCTAGTTATGGCTCAATGCATGAACCTCAATGAGGTGTTGAAGAGTTTCTATGAATTCTCTTTTAACTGTATATTTTTTTCCCAAGAATGTGCTCCCATTGTGTATAGTTTAAGCTTTAAAAGCAAATGCTTAGGGAATGCCCTCCTGCCATATGATGATGATTTTTTAATTCATTCCTTGTGTTTGGTTAATTGTTTTATTTGGCCGACTTTGTCATTTATTTTAGTTGATATTGAGGCTACCTAATTAATGCTTCTCCATTATTTTATTTAACACAAGTTTTCTTTATCATCAGGCTCTGATGCTAGACGTCTGTGACGAGACAGAGATTGCTGAACTGAAACTTAAGGTGAATCTCTAAACCATCAAGCAACATGGTGAACTTGCTATATCCATAAACCTTGTTTAACGTTCAAATAAAATAAGCATTTTATGGTAAATAAGAAAATGTCTCTTTAGAATTAGAAGAGCAGTGCATTTTATGATAGATGCATCCATTAGTTGGACCATGCAGTAAAGGCACAGAGGACATATATTAAATAGTTTGTTTTATCTCTATTTGTGTCGGCATTTCTGATGAATATATGTTTTTCATCTGAACACTGAGTATGGTGTATAGAGGAGCTTGAGGCATGTGTTTGTGAGAGGTTATTTCTTAAGGCACGAACATATAATATTTAGCATCTTACTAGAAAATTCACTTAGTATGTTCATAAAGGGTTACATGTGAACCAACAGAACGGCTTGTGCTCTTGAGCCCCTGGTGTAAGACAGGTCAGAATGTGAGTCCTGCACCACCTGTGTTTCTCTTGTTGGGGAAAACTGCTAAACATTATAAAATTATTCCAGCAAAGAGCATGGATTCAATACCAGGTTAAAGTAAAAAGTTTAGTAGACCTCTCAGGGCTTCTAATATTTTATCGTATAGCGTTTCTGTGGAATTGATTGCCGTCTGCAAATTTTGGTTGTATTTACATTCTATAATTTAACTGGCCATGCTCTGTATTAGATTGGAGACTTTCAAATGCATTTGAAGCGGAACATTGGAGCCACCAATTCTCCAGTGTCTACCATCTCGCCAACAGTAGCACCACCTATTCCATCTCCACCCATGGTTGAATCAGCTCCGGCTCCCGCTCCAGCATCAGCACCAAAACCTTCTCCTGCCAAAACTACTCCATTTAATAATGGTGCTCTATCCAAGTCACCAAAATTAGCAGCATTGGAGGCTTCTGGATCTAATGGATATGTTCTGGTTTCTTCTCCAACGGTATGTGTTGAGCCTATGTAGGGAGGAGTAAAATTTTCTTTACTTTATTCAGGACAATATGTGTACAGCATCTAGGATTCACTTTTTTACTTTTTTTTTAATATCTTCCTTTTCCAGGTTGGTTCGTTTCGAAGGGGCAGAACGGTGAAAGGAAAGAAGCAACCTCCTATCTTTCAAGAGGTATCTATTGCACACCTATTTTTAGTTTGCTATATGTTAAGATTTGTAGTTCATTATTTCAGGATGAAAACACCTAAATAAGTCATGCTTATGTGTTGTATGTTCATATCCTCGTTTTCCCATGCTTAAATCTCTGAGTCAATGTTAAACTTTTATGTTCTTAAGTTCCATTTGCTGGAAACAAATTGTTCTATGTGACAAAAGGTAGGTATCGTGTGAGCAGAAACACTCCCAGAATGTCTAAGCTATTGATTTCAATGAACTAATTCAAGAACTGAAACGGTCCTGTAGATAAGATGCATCTAGAGGATTGCACTTTTGGTGGGTAATGTTGCCAACACTGTGTGGCTTTGTGAGTTTGTGGCAACTCCACTTAACACTACAACTTGAGTCTATTAACAGCGTCTTTCTATCATCATTTTCTTATCCAAATACGTAATGTAGTTTAACATATTTTATAACACCGTCTTGGCAACATAACCTTGATTGGCTTCTCTTCATACCAAATATACAGGGTGATCTTATCAAAGAAGGACAGGTAATTGGATATGTGGATCAGTTTGGCACTGAACTTCCTGTGAAGGTTTGTCTCCCATTTTAGTTTCTTTGTGCCATCTTTCCTGATAGATACTTCACTTATGATGGATTCTTATATCTTGAGCAGACTGATGTGGGTGGAGAAGTTTTGAAGCTCCTATTCAATGACGGAGGTATAAGACCTACTATCATTTTGAATTTATTGTACTCTTATAATATGAACATTTTAACACCAGAAGCAAGTATTTATGGGAAATTCAGAGAACCAAATATGGTTAAAAGAAGGTGACAGTATATTCTAAAACACATAACAATGTCAATACTTTCTTCTGATGTTTTTGGAAGATGATTTTGGGTCAACCTAAGAAGAGTAGACTGAATATATATTGAAGTATTTCGCTTACCTGCAATTGTGTTTTATAACTTGAATGGCTATTGATTCCCTCTTTTGTCGTTTTGCTTTGAAATGTTAATGGTCCACAGATGCCGTTGGTTTTGGAGACGCACTTATTGCCGTCTTGCCATCATTCCCCGGAATCCAGTGAGCTATATCTCTCTTCCCAGTAATTGTTGTTGAGGACCCGCGAGGCTTGCAGTTTTCAAGAATCATTCTTTCCGTCTTTGGCTATTTACCTTATGGCAATTAGGGGACAGGCTATTTTGCGATATGTACTTGATATTTCTGGTCAGGAAAATTGACTGTAGATCGATCAAGGAATAATTTGAGCTTTATAAACGTCATGTTGGACATTGTTCTTGTTATTAGTGGATACATTGCAGATGTGTTGCATATGGAGGGAAACTACTTGCATGGAAGCAGTTTTGTACTATTTGTAACATCTTTTTGGTCATTCATATTACATTTTTAAGAAAAGTGAATTCTTCCTAGATTCACAATTCCTCGCACCAATGTTTTCCCTCAAAAGTTTTCCATTTTATCCTCTCAACTCTGGAGCCGGTCGTCTACTCAAAACTTTACTGTTGTTGGCTATCGAATGTTTTTACAGTGTTCGGTGGTTGTCAAATGCTCAGTTGTTTATTTTAAGAGTTCGGAGTTCACTACTGAACCATTGTGCTAGAGAATCCTTGAGCGAGCAAGTCCATGGTGTTCATTTAGACTCTTCCTAAAAGAATATTCATATCATAGAATATGGATATTATATGGCCAGGACAAAAAATAAAATATGACTAGGACAAAAACAAACACAATCAAGATGGTGAGGTTTGTCCTTTCTTTCTGAAACCCTAATCGATCTCCCGCCACTCATATATTTTGTGTACCTGGCAGATAAGAATGATTGAGAAAGTTGCACAAAATCTGGATAAAATTGATACAAGTAGCTATTTTACCTCCAGAGATGTATGTTTCAAATTTTAGATCAAATAAAATAAAATCCCAAATTTATGTGACAGCAAAAAAAAAAAAAAAAAAAAAACTCAATATTGTAATTTGAAATTTTTTTTTTTTTTTTTTTGCAATATTGAACGCGCCTAAGCATTAACGAACAAACGAACCGGGAAGATGAAGCCCCACACTAACACTGGCTTCGCCGCGAGCAGTCCACTCCACGTCACCTCTCCTCCCCGCGCCTCTCCGGGAATCTATCTCCGGCGACAACTCATCCACGTTTTCCGGCGAGTATCTTACACTAAACGCCGCCAAACAAGCGTCTCCGTCATTCTCCGTCGCAATCCTTCCGCGAATTCCGATAAAAACATCAGAGATTCAATACAAAATGAAAACTATTCAGACGAACCTGGCCGGAGTTCGCTCACGAGGAGACAAGCGCTACTCGCGCCGTCACTGGCGCTCGGCGCGTGGTTTTTAAAATCGGCAGTGGCTAGTGCGGCGGACGACTCGCCTCCTTCGCCGTCTTCGCCGTCAATGACGGTGCCGGTGCCTGTTCCGAGAGCTGAGGAGAAGAAGAAAAAAGAGGAGGACGTGATAACGTCGAGGATTTACGAGGCGACGGCGATCGGAGAGCCAATGGCGGTGGGAAAAGACAAGAGCAAGGTCTGGGAGAAGCTGATGAACGCTAGGGTTGTGTATCTAGGCGAAGCAGAGCAGGTTCCGATTCGCGACGACAAAGAATTGGAGCTCGAAATTGTGAGGAATATGAACAAGAGGTGCTTGGAGAGTGACAAAGCCTTGGCTTTGGCTCTTGAATCTTTTCCTTGTGATCTTCAGGACCAGCTCAATCAGTACATGAACAAAAGGTAGTATATCTCCTATATTGAAATACTGTGTTTATTTCCCTTCAATTTGAGACTATGCATTTGTTGCTTGTATTGTATTGATGATTTTGTGTATATATATATATATGATGGCAGCATAGATGGTGAAGCTTTGAAGTCATACACTTCACATTGGCCGCCGCAACGGTGGCAGGAGTATGAGCCTCTTCTAAGTTACTGCCGAGAAAATGGTGTTAGGCTTGTGGCTTGTGGTACTCCACTCGCGGTAATCTTTTGCTCTTTACGCTTTCGTATCAATCAATCTAGCTAGCATTGATGAATGATGGTGTATTTATTGGATTGTGTAATTTGAAATTGAATAATTGGTAATCCAAATGTGATTGCTTAAGATGTTAGTGTAAGTTCTCTGCTGCTGCATGGTTTTAGAGTGTGTTTCGTAAGTTCTGTAAGGATTGCATAGTGAACTAGTGCTTAATCTTGTATTCATAGGTCTTACGGACTGTACAAGCGGAGGGAATTCGTGGGCTTTCAAAGGCTGATCGTAAAATGTATGCCCCTCCAGCAGGTTCGGGGTTCATCTCAGGCTTCACTTCGATCACACGCAGATCACCAGTTGATAGTAATTCTCAGACTCAAACTGTTCCATTTGGGCCAAGCTCATATCTATCTGCACAGGCAAGAGTGGTTGAGGATTTTACCATGTCCCAGATTATTTTAAAGGCCATGGAAGGTGGAGGAGCAACTGGTATGCTAGTGGTTGTGACTGGTGCAAGCCATGTCAAGTATGGGCTTAGAGGGACAGGATTGCCAGCCAGAATTTCAAAAAAGATGCAAAAGAAAAACCAAGTAGTTATATTACTTGATCCTGAAAGACAGGACATACGGCGAGAGGGAGAAGTTCCTGTTGCTGATTTCTTGTGGTATTCTGCTGCCAGACCCTGCAATAGGAATTGTTTTGATCGTGCTGAAATTGCTCGAGTTATGAATGCAGCAGGCAGGAAAAGAGATGCCCTTCCACAGGTTAGCTCCTGTTTCTTTAGTCTTTTTTGTCTTTATTTGGGAAGTCATGGTCTCTAGTTTCTATAATGTGGGTTCATCATTAAACTCTTAGGGGATTTTCAGATTAGAAACTTTGGTTTTAAAACTAAAGTATTATTGAGTGGTTCATACAGGTGAATGACCTAGTGATTCCAGTATATGATTAAAGTATGTGGGATTAAAAGTTTGATGTAATTGGGATTAAGTGTTTTGTTACTCGACAGCATTCTCCCAGCACAACTTATTCGTACCTTTAAAACCAGTGTGACAACAAAATTTCTATCATGGAAGTACACTAATAGCTAATAATTCAATGAGTATAAAGATTTGAGGACCTCATTATCTCTCCAATTCTCTTCTGAATTATGAATAGTTTTTAATGTAGGAGTTCTACACTTCCCAATAGTTTTTAATTTAAGTGTCTACCACTCATGTGTGCAGTAGGAAGTATGTAGTTTTAATGCAACTAGTAGTTAGCTGTTGGGATCATTTACTTGTAAGTGGGATCAGTTTAAACCACATCAATTGCTAATTTTGCTGAAATTTCGCCTTAACCAAAAAGCCATATTGGATTTAGCAGACGACATATGGAAGCAAGGTGAGATGTCCTATGGGGTGGGTTGGAAAGCTGCCTATGCTTTTAGGAAATAAATATATATATCAATTTCTTTAATGATGCTACTTTCCTTCTCTCAAGAAGACCATATTTTCATATGCTTTTCAGGACCTTCAGAAAGGACTGGATCTTGGTTTGGTATCTCCAGAGGTATTACAGAACTTCTTTGATCTGCAGCAATATCCTCTTGTTTCGGAACTTACTCAATGGTTCCAGGTCAGGTTTGAAACCTTTATACTTTTGTTAGGTTTGTAAGAGTATGAATTTCATGTTATATTTCTATTTGGAAAGGTGAAGATAAATTGATGTGATTGAAGCTACATCTGAAGGGGCACATCAGTTGATCATGGCTCATTTTAGTGCAGGGTTTCAGGGAAAGATTGTTGGTAGATCCCAAATTCTTGCATAGATTAGCTATAGAAGAATCTATATCAATAACTACTACTCTAATAGCACAATATGAGAGGCGTAAAGAAAATTTCTTCGAGGAGCTGGACTACGTGATTACGGATACTTTAAGGGGGATTGTTGTTGATTTCTTTACAGTGTGGCTTCCTGCTCCAACGTTGTCGTTCCTTTCATATGCTGATGAAATGAATGCGCCTGATAGCATGGATGCTATTAAAGGTCTCCTTGGGTCCATTCCAGATAATGCGTTTCAGAAGAGTCTTGTGGGGCAGGATTGGAGTATCAATCATAGACTTGCATCTGTGCTTTTGGGTGGTCTAAAACTAGCTAGTGTTGGATTTATTTCCAGTATCGGGGCTGTTGCTTCCTCAAATTGTCTATTTGCAGTTCGCAAATTCATCAATCCAGCTCTGGTTACTAATCAGCAAAAGAAAAGAACTCCAATACTTAAAACAGCAATAATCTATGGAGGCTTTCTCGGAACTTCCGCAAATCTCCGTTATCAGGTAAAAAGAAGGCATTGTCTTGTTTTCTCTTTTCCGGCAATTTAACAAAATAAAAACATGTTTATACATCTTGATCATGTCTTGGTGTTCTTTTGGCATTGACATGAGAATTGAATGCGATGCAGATTATTGCTGGACTAGTGGAGCATCGACTTTCTGACGAATTTTCTTCCCAAACAATACTTGTAAATATGCTGTCTTTTCTTTCTCGGACAATAAACTCTTATTGGGGAACTCAGGTTAGAATCATCTTGATACTTTTCCAAGTCGTCTTATGCTAGAGTTGATTTCTCCTTTACCTTTTCATGATCAACTATGCCATGGCAACAAAAGTTCATTTCTTACTCAGACTCAGGTTCCTATACATGGTTCATTACATTATTGTATTTAGTAATGACGTATGGTATTTGCTCAACTCTCCAGAGAATATAAAGTAGCTACTACTGCTGGTTTATGTGAAACTTTCATTACATTTGTAAATCTTTTTCCATTTGTGATATTGGTGATTTACAAAAGCACATCTTCTATATGAAGCCTCGTTACATCACAATAACTAGGATGCAGTTTGTTGCATGATATTGGTTTTTAACATTTCCTCTTAACTGCTGCAGCAATGGATTGATCTTGCACGCTTCACTGGACTGCAAGCTTCGAAGAGTGAACCTTCCATTTACCAAACACCGGATTCTACAAACCAGGTTGCATTGGAATGTAACAACACAGAGGAAACAAGTGTAGACGATATACAAAACAAATGAGGTGATATCCCTCTTTATACTTTCATACTAATTTGCAGATTATTCTAAAAGATGCTGGCACAGATGACACTCATGACAGATCTCAGTGAAATGGATTTTGGACCTTAGCTTTACATATATCACTTCCATTACCCAAATGTAAATTGTTTAATGTAAGTGAGACAGTTCTTGCAATTTTGGTAATCATAAAGATTGTATTCTTGATTTGTTTTTTTTTTTTTAAAGAGAAAGGATTAGACGATATTAGTTCCTCAGAGACAGACAATGTAGGGAACTTGTCCCACCCTCAAACCCGAAGGTGAAGGGTCTGCCCCACTCTGGGAACCCATCGCCTGTCCCCCAACTCAATATATTAATGATAAAGAAGAAAAATACATCGTCCAAGAGAGAAACAAAAATAACAGTGAAAGAGAAGAGAGAGGGAAACTTTCCCCTCATGAACAAATCTAAAAGAGAAAAAATCAGCCACAGAATTGAAAAAATGGCACTCGAAATATGCCAAAATTTCCCTTGCACCTTCGTGTAGATGCTCATGTAGCTAACTTTGTGCACAACTTCCTGGGAATAAAAGCCTTTGAGAAGGCGTGGGCAATAACGACAGATCAACGTAATCATCTCAGCAACCATAATGACATCATTCATCATGCTACATGTAAGCTTTAAAAAAGTAACAATTTATCAAAATGTAAAACAATAATTTGGGAGTCCCAAAAAATCAGCCTGCAAGTACCTGTGAAGCTCTGCAGGAGGGCTAGGATACCAAGTAAATGAGTGTTTTGAAACACCTAAATTTGCCATCTTATCTGCTGCTGCATTCCCTTCCCTAAAAATATGAGTGCTACGAAGTTGCATTTGTTGAATGTTCTTTAGGCAGTTTTGCCATCTAACTCTCAAGTCCCATGGAGGAGAGAGAATTGGAGGAAAGAGATGCTAGCACACTAATAGAATCGCTTTCCAACCACAGAGTAATCCAACCTCTAGTGAAAGCAACTTCAATAGACACAATAACAACACAAAGTTCAGCATAAAAGGATGAATTGCAACCAAGAGGTTGCCAAAAACTCCCTAAATAAACCCCAGATGCATCACGAAAAACTCCCCCACAAGCTGCAGGGACCAGGATTACCTTTCGCCAAACCATCAGTGTTAACTTTAACCCAAGGAAAGAGGGGGGGATGCCATAGGACACGTTGAATCTTGGGCGTTTACGAGGCTTGGGGCACACCCCAAGGGAAGATAGAAGTCGAGAATCAAGGACACCCTTATAGTAATCCGGAACAAGAGAACCAAATTGCCGAAGCCATGCCATAATTGAACAACATATTGTAGAAAAAATAGGAGATCGATTATCAAACTTGAGTCTATTTCACGCCTCCCATATTTCCATGAAAGTAAGCAAGCCAGCTGCTAACCACAAATTATAAAGCTGAGGTGAAAAAACCTTGTGACAAAAGCCAACCCAAAAATCCAACAGTGAGCCATAAGCAGGAAGTGAGGTTCCAAACTGAGTTTCCAGCCATCCCCAAAGATGTTGGGAAAAAGGACAATGTAAAAATAAGTACAAAGCTGACTCTGCCGAACTGTTGCATAATTGGCAGACGGACACAACTGGAATCCCACCTCTTTTCAGTCGATCATCAGTGGGCAAGCGATCAAAGAGAATCCTCCAAGCCAAGAAAGAATAGCGCGGAGGAATGAAGGAATGCCAAATAGTAGAAGCCCAGTCTCTCAAAATAAAGTGTCGTCTAAGCAAGTTATAAGAATCAGTGAAACATAACTCTCCAGAGGCTGTAGACTCCCAAATGAGCATATCAGGTTCTCTGTCTAAAGGGAGACAAATATCAGAAATTTTTCTGTACAAGTCTGGAAAGGTATCTAGGAAAAAAGAAGGAAACTGCCAAGAATGATCTGAAATGAAATCTGCCACTCGTAAATCACTGAATCCTGACCAGTCAAAAAAACCCAAAATTTCCAAAATTGGATCTTGAAGCCATTTATCTTTCCAAAAAGACACTGAACGCCCATCTCCAATAATCCAACGACAATTTTGGGTGATATGAAGAGCAATAGAGCGGAAACCTGGCCAGATTGAAGATTTGCGATAACTCACTTTGGAACTAGATAATATAAGGTAACGAGTTCGCATATAATCACCCCATTGATTCAAAGAAGTGAGAGAGTTCCATGCAAACCTTAAAACAGCCGCAGAATTAAGAGTTTCCAGGTCAAGAATACCAACCCCGCCTTCTTTTGTTGGAGCACAAACTTGAGTCCAAGTAACAGTGACAATTTTCCGAGTCTCAATATTTCCAGACTATATAAAATTAGGCACCCATGTAGATAACTTCTTCACAAGGTATGCATGCCATTGATACACTGAAAAACTATGAAGAAGCATTCTTTGAAAAACAGATTGCACCAGTTGAGTACGCCCAGCCATAGAAAGAAGCCTCCCCTGCCAACCCATTAACCTTGACTTAGCTCTGTCAGCAATAACTTGGAGATGACAGTTGCGGGGTTTTCCACAAAATATAGGAACTCCTAGATAAATAAAAGGTAGACGCCCTACATGAAAACCCAATATATGTTGAACTGTACATTTCCTGTGACGAGACCTAGCTCCAAGATAGAAAATACTTTTCTCCGCATTAATGAATTGCCCTGAAGTTGCACTATAACTGTAAAAAAAACCACGCAGCCGTTTAAGAGAGTTTTTGTCCCCACGACAAAACACCATGAGGTCATCTGCATATAACACATGAGACGGTGCAGTGCAATTCCTGGGAAAAGATATTGGCTTCAATTGACGGGTTTGGAGAAGTAAGTGAAAACCTCAGCTAAGAGTCTCCTCTGCAAGACAGAATAAAAGTGGAGAAAGAGAATCTCCTTGTCTAACACCACGAGCACACGTAAAAAAACCTTGTGGAGAGCCATTGATTAAAAGAGATAATCTTGCCGAGTGAAGAATAGAACTGACCCAACTAGTGAAAGTGGGAGAGAACCCAAAATTGCTTAAAACTCGAAGCAGAAAATCCCAATTCAGAGTGTCAAACGCCTTTGCTATGTCCACTTTGATTCCCACGTTACCACCATAAGCCTTTCGGTCTAGTAAGTTAAAGCATTCAGAAACCATACCAATACAGTGATTTATTCGCCTACCAGGCAAAAAAGCTGATTTGAGCAAATTTCTCAGTCTTCTTAGTATTTGAGCGAATTTCTCAGTCTTGTTCGGTCTATAGGGAGGTAGGACTTGCATGGAAAAGAATGGAGAAATCTTTATGAATTCAATTTCACACAAGAAAAAGAAAGAAAAAAACTGTTATGTTTCTTTTCGCAGGAAATTTACAAAGGCCACTCTTAAATAACAAGAGAAACCAATCAACGAAAGAACGAAACAACAGAAAAAAAATCCCCAACCATGCCATATAAAGAAGAATGAATGGGTATAGAAAGAGAACATGAAGAGGAAGAGTGAAATTCTAAACCCTATTTCCTATCATTTTCATTCACTGTAATTGTCCATGATCCTCTCATTTGTTCTACTGGGACATCATGAATTAGTGGTTGTTTATCAACAGGTTTTGCAGCCCGACTAATTGGTTTTCCTGATATTCTCTGTTGTTGCACGACTAGTACCGAAAGTGAGCACTGAAAGTCCGCCGAGGAAAGCATATCGCCAATGATACCAAGTTCTGGGCACTCACTCCAGTCACCAATCCCCGAAAGAAGCGGGGAGGCCAGATGATGCATCCCCACCAACATCAAATCAAAGCAATCTACCATTGAACTGATGACAGAAGACAGCTTCGCTCCATCTTTTACCACTTCTTCCACCACAACAAACCGCTCATTTCCTGCATTAGCTCGCCTGTATTCTTCAAGCAAGTCACTGTCCTGCTTCCTCTCTTTACAATTTTCTTCTCCAAAGAGAAGAAACCGTGCAACTGTTAAGTCCACATTTGGATGGCTAGCCATGCGAGAGCCATAGGCTAGTGCCTCTGCATCGTCTACACCACCTATGAAGATCACAGCAACATGGAATATAAACCGGCTGTTAAGAACTGACACCGAACCGCCTAGGATTCCCCGATCAATGAGGATTCCGACTGAGCAAGGTGCCTTTTCAATTACATTGATGTTCAGGGACTGGTGAGCTCTGTTCACTAACCCAATGGTGCCATCTATTGCATAATGCTTGTGAAACGGCAGGATCACAATGTGTGCCTTCTTCTCAAATGCTATCCTTACAATGTCTTCGTGCATTGTTGGATAATGGGAGATGGAAGTGAATGGCTGGAGGCTGGCGCGCCATTCATTGTACTCGGCATACTGACTCAAGCCTTTGATAATTTTGTTGGAGTTGTATGTGCTGCTGTTAACGCTGGTGTTTAGATTGCCATTGGGGTGGTGTGCTATGAGAACAGGGGTGGTTCGTCCCACAAGCTCGACGAGGATGAGGGCAATGACTGCAACAGGGTTCTCTTCTGTTGCATTTGATACTTCTAGGACGTTTACCATTGTGGGAACGTTATCCTGGGAGTGGATGCAGGCCATGATTCGGAGCTCTGTCTCGCGCTTCAAATGCTGGATTGTACTTCTTTTGGTGGCTGAGAATTGCTGTGAAGGATCATAGAGAATTTTTATCAAGGGTGTCACAACAGCTGTTATCGCTACTACATAGATCACAGCCAGGGCATATTCTTGATCGCTCAGCAGCTGCAAATTAAAGAGATCCACCATATCAGTCAAGGTTAGCATTCATGAAAATCCGATACAAAAACCAGCCAAATTATATAATCAGTGGCATATCCCAGAGCAGCTTCAATCTTTGAAGGAAAACATCTGCTGCTTGAGCATTCAAGGAAGCACTTGAAAAAAAAAAAGGTAAGAGAACTAATTTTGATAGGGACTTGAACCTTGGTTTGCTTCCAAATGTTGAACATAATAAGCTCAGTGATGCCTTTTGCGTTGAGAATAAGCCCGAGCACAAAAGCTTCACGTATAGTCTGTTCATAATAGCAGGCTGGCAACATTACTGCTCCAATCTTGACCACGCTAGCGAAGAGAAAAATAACCCCGATAACCCACGAAGACCGAGGATCAATCATGTAGATATTTGTTTTCAGCCCCGTGACGGCAAGGTATGTTGGGTAGAATAGTCCTGTAGCAAGAGTATCCACCCTGTCCACCACAGCTGAACCTAAAGGCGGTCCGGCAGGTATTATAAAGCCAAACACTAGCGGCCCCAATACGTAATGCTGGCTTGAGATCTCACTAAGAAATGCGAACACAAGCACAAGAACGAAAATGATGAAAATATGCGATTCCCTGACAGATTTTCTTTCCTGTGCCTGGTTTCGTATCCACATCATGATTGGCCTGGCCACAACGAGAATGACCAACAAAAGAGCCGCTGCTTGTAGTATTGCGAGCCATGGTATTATTGTATTTTTGGTCCTCCTATCACTCATTGCAATAGCAATCGCACTCATCGTTATGCCAACAGCATCACTAAATATTGCCGTTGAGACCGCCGTGCGGCCAATGTCAGTGTTCAAAATCTTGAGTTCGGTAAGTAGAGAACCAATAACAGGGGAGCTTGACAAAGCTTGCGTAGCAGATAAGAAGGGGAGCGAGTTCCGAAGCGACCTGTCCAATTTGGGGACATAGCGTATCAAGAGGAAAGTTAGTCCCTCAGGAAGTATCAATGTGCAAAGGAACAATGATGTTCCAATGGCCAAGCACTTCCGTTGGGGACGCACAATTCCTCCAGCATCCATCTTCACTCCTATCGAAAATAGGAAGAATATGAGGCCCCATGTTGCAAGTGTTTCGAGCACTACGATGCCTTCTACAGGGAAAAGGATGTCCGAGATTTTCTTGAGATTCCCCAGAAGTGATGGACCGAATACTATACCACTCTGCAGGCACACGTTATATTTGTTCAAATTTCACGAGGCATTGCCGGGTACGTAATTGCATTGATTTCATTTTTTACAAAGGAACATGACAGTTTTTTCTGTTAATTCATGTTATTTACTATTTAGGGATTGAAAACGAAGCTTACAAAAATGTTAGAAACGATGCTGGATTGTCCTAATTGTCGGAGCAAAAGATTGACGAAGTTAGAGAGTAATGCAACTACAGATAACTGCACCAGAAGAAGAGAAGTGGAGGAATCCAGGGGGTTTTTGCCGCTCCAAAAACCCTTGACGTTGACGGTGTTGTGAGGATTCTGACACACCACCGTTACATTATCTATTGACATTTCTCGCCTATGCTGCCGAGGGAGAAGAAACAAGAAACAAGAAAACAAGAACAAGAATACGAACACGAAAATTAGATGAAATGCGACACCCTACCTGCTACCACACACGCTCGCAGAAGCAAAATGAGTGGACAAGCTGGTATTTTGGAAACGTTTATACTATTGACGCTTGTTCATAGATTTATAATTACATGGACTTCATCCCTCTAGGCTAAAAATTTGGAACATCTAATTAAATTCGAGCAGTGAGAAAAGTGCGGTGACCACAGACCACAGTCAACCTCAGGTGACTTCCAAATCATCCGTAGTGATAGACTTGATACAATCTGCAGAATCATTTTCCTGACTTAATCTGGAAACGGTTGGGAACTTGGGATAGCTCTAAATGCTTTGTTACATACTTCATAGAGATAACCCTAAAAATAAGATGGAAAACACTATCGATTAGAACTCGCACTCATCAGATAAGGCTCTATTTTCATTGAAATATATCATTTATGTATCCAATTTTCAACCGTCAAATTTAATAAAATAATAAAAACACTATGGTAGAATCTTTTTTTTTTTTTTTTACTTTTAATCCTAATAAAATTGTATCATTGCCCATGTACGACGACGCGCTCACAATGATGCGAGCTCTATATTTGTGGATCTAATGTTTTTGTTAGAGATTGTCTTATATCTAAAGATTTATATTTTTTCAAAACTACTGAAATTTTCTTAATTTAACTTTACTGTTGAGAAATATTCAAAACACTTTTGCAACTAATAACTCTATAAGTCTCATGTTTCTGTTTGGCTCCAGTTTTGTTGCAGCTGGTCAACAGTCTCTTTCTGCGCGGGCATGCCAGCACCGTTCTGGTGCGGTCGTCGGGGTGTCCCTTGACCTGACTTCTTTTGAGCGACTGTAGACGAGGAGAGCACCAACCTCGTCGTGGGGGTCTTCTGTGCCTCGTGGTGAGGACTTATCTTGTGTTACCAAGTCGATACTCAACGTTGTAGGGTTAAGCAGAGAGAAATCACTGGGAAGTAGAGAGAACTTGCCAAAGCGTGACTTTAGCTTAGCTGGTTTGCGAGGGCATTACCCTTCGCGGTACTACAGTCAGCTCCCGATGAGACTAGGACCGAAGCACATTGACAGAGGGTTTGGTGGCACTAATAGTCGGCTCTTGAGAAGACTAGGACTAGAGTGTGATCACCGGTAAGAGAAGGAGAGGAGTTTCTCTTAGAGAGGGGTTGCTCTAGAGAGGCCTGATAATCTTAGAGATTGTTGTTAAATTGTGTTGTCTATTGTTACTTGTTGTATCCTCTATATATAGGCTATCAAGCCATAGTGGTTGACCTCTAAACAAATCATGATGGGTTAGGTTTGAGCACTTAAACACTAATGGAATGTTAGGTTTCAGCACTTAAAACACTAATGGAATGTTAGGTTTAAGCACTTACTGCTCCAATTTTGCTGCAGCTATATCTCCACCAAGAACTCAAAATGGGCTTCGACTTCTCAATATCAAATGATCCATAATGAATGTAGATCATTGTGGCAAATTTTCAGAGCTTTCTTCCATGTGGTTGGGCCGAAAATGCTGCTGGACTCCTTACAGGTCCAGTTTTCAAGTTTTGCTTATGTAGAAAATTGGACTGATTGTTTGAAGGTTTTCCACTCATAAATAGTTATGGAACTCCTCACAAGAAATGATCTTTGGGATGTCTAGAATTAGTCTGGAAAGTTTTAGTTCATTTGGATTTCATTTGGTTAGTCTGGCGTCCCTCATTCATTGTTTAGCTCGGTTTCTCCTAGCCGAAGTAAGAAAATGTGCTAAAGTTGACTTTTCATTTCCATGCTTCCATCATTTCCTTTTCTTACAGCTCGCATAATCTTTCATAGTAGGCTTTATTTAGCCTCTAAATAATATATTTCGAACTTGTCGACAATATATAGCTTGAGCCACTGATTCTGGCTTAATTTCTCCAAGACACACCTTGTCAGGCCAAAAATGCTCATTTTGGGTCCAAACATTGCCCCCCCAAACCTTGAAGTCAAAGGTCTCTGTCTTGAATCAGCACTGCTCTTATAATGTTGTTGCTCCAAAAGCCACTTTTATTGGCTTGATTGAATTTACTTGACTGATTCCATATAGGCCTCTAAATACGCCATAAAGCTTGAATGTCGCAATCTGAATTACCTTTGTCATGAACTGAAGCTTTCTTTGCCAACTTTATTGCCTCCATGTATCTGATGTTTGGTATGCAGTGAATTGACGAAACTTAGGCAGGTTGTAGGAGATCAGAACTTTAGCGTGCCCCCTATGAGAAGGAGACTGCTTTTGATTGCGAATCAGGATCCTTCTCTTCCTTGGTGGTAGCTTTGCCATGTGTATAGCAGCAAGTATCTGCCTTGATCGTTGGCTCTCTGTTGATTTTCTCAAATGTAGGTGTTTGGAGCCGCTCTGCTGGCTAGATCAAGTTTGATCAAGGCCTACAGTACTTGGAGAAATAAGATGCTGAATAGAAAACTGTTTGCTGCCATGTAATCCTTCAAGAATCTTATGCTAAAGAGGATGATTGAATCATGGCTATCGTCATCATGACATGTGACCAGGTGAACCCACCATACTCGCTGCAACTTTAACATCTAAAACCGCATGGGTTTTAATCATGTTTAATTGAAAAAAAAAACATCAGGCCACTACGCTGACCCTACGGTTATAGGGAAATGTGCAATGCCATCTCTTCACTGCCGCCTCAGATGCCAGTTCTCAAGATAGAATAATGATTAATTAATTATCAACTAGAGCCACTCACTGGCCCAGCTAATAAATTAATCTCTAAAAATATCTGAGCTATATATCAAGGTGTAATTGAGAACTGTTCCTTGCAACCTAACAATGGCATCCAAGAAACCATTCATTATCGATCAGGCAGATGAAATTATTGAGAAAGCCGCATTCACCTGGAGGACTAACATGGGTGTTCGATGCAGAAGTCAGACCAGAGATGAGAGAAGTCGACTGATGGGCTTTGGTGGAGGTGATAGTCAAGCGGGTCTGGGTCCCACACCTCGCGATCATTTACCAGATGATGCTATGGCCTATTATGGGCTTCCCATCCACCGTCCCATAGCGCCTCTTCGGCAGGTGCCTGGTGATTTTAGCAGTTGGGGACCAAGGAGGAAAGTGGGTTTCTGGCCTATCATCGCTCTCGAGGAAAATGTTTGGTATCAGGAGGTCCAAGCGAGAGATTTGGCCCGATGGGATGCGGTAGGTATCACCCAAACCGTCGGTCTATGCTTCTATCTTCCCCAAAATACTAGCCATGCACCGCTTGCCGCCGCTCTTTGCTTCTGGAACACCTCCAGCAATACATTCGATTTCGGTTTGGGCAGATGAGCATAACTCTACTGGATGTTCTTACCATCAAGGGGCTGCCCATTGATTTTGACCCCTATGTGCATGGTCAGTTTGATGGCATTCAATTTCCTTTGAGAATGGATATGGCTGGTCAGGGGCATCACAAAAAATCCTATCCGATCTGGCGTGACTATTACCGCACCCAGTGTGACCATACAGGAGGTATCGCATTCCTGGAATTCTGGCTTTGCAAATTTATCTTTTGCACTTCTTCCAACAAACCTACTTAGCCCTGAAATTCTCTGGACACTGCTCTCTATAATGGTATTTGCGTTGGCCTTGGGCAACCTGTATTGGATGCGTTATATCGCTCCCTTTATAGAGCCGTAATGCGCCCCTTTGATACTGACATTAGTGGTCCCTTCTGGATCCTTGCCTTTTGGTTGCAGATTTATTTCCTTCGCTTCCATTACAGTGATATTCCAAAGGAACCTCCAGTCGATTCCCTTTTGGGGAACTGGCTTTGCCACAACGTAAGGTATCAAGCTCCACCCTACTCCGAATGTTTTATTTACTTGTACTTGATGGGAGAGATGCCGGACCCAAAAATAGTCATTTCTAGGCGATTCCTTCCTCCCCTTGATGATGGCTTTCTGCCCAGTGGACGCGATCATAGCGAAAGAGGTCTCCTGCCCTTTCGTCACGCCATCTCTTGCTTGGATATTCGTCTTGCTACCGACCGCGTAAGTTACGAGCTCTATGCCCTTAACCATTTTGCTCGCCAATTTGGGTTGGCCCAGTTGGTACCCTGGCCTATGGTTGATTCTGCCAATTACTACACCTCTTGACGGAGATTAGCCCCGCCTGGGTCTGCCCCATTTCAGAGTCAGTTTACTTTGATAGTGATTCCCCCTTGGGTCAGAGCGTTGTACCCTCTCAACGATGTCAGCGATGATTATACTGATTGGTGGAAAAAAGTATCCGTGAATTGTTGGGACCTGCCATATGACGAACTCTTCGTCCTGATCTTTCGTGGCATGAGTAGTCCTGGTTCGGAGGACCGGGAAATTCTTGAACGCTTCTCCAACCCTGCAGCACAACCCCTGCGACCTGTTCCAACTCCTTACTAATCACTTCCGGGGATACAGATCTGCGAGCCTGGGGCAACAGTAAGTTTTCATCTTTTTCACCACTTATTTTCCTTGATTCGATTCTCCGCTCTTATTCTTAAGTGTATTTTGCAGCGCACCACCCAGAGCAGGACAACCTCTATTCAGGCCAAGAAACAAAAAGCAGTAGCAGAGGAGACTCCTGAGGAAGAGCCTTCTGATGATGAAGATCCCGCTGAGGTAATTTGGTTAAGAATGATCACCAACTTGTATATTTGGTGTTTCCCCCCTTTTTGAGTTATGATTCTTTCCTTGTACAGGCCACTGCTCACAAACGCGATCGAGCACAATTCGTCGAAGAGAGTTTTGAAAATGACGAACCTCTGGGAATGCGATTGGTAAACTGTGGTCCTGTCTTATCCTATTTAAATTTTAGAATCTAGGCAGGATCTTCACTATGTATCTTTTGACAGGTCCATCAGAGGACCACTGATCCCTCTTGCCTGAACGAGGCTGGTTCCTCAGCCGTTGCAGAAGAGCCAACTTTCTCGCTAGTTCAAGCACCAACTAGCCCTGTGGTGCATCTTCCCTCTCCCACATCTATAGAGCATCCGCAAGGTCCTACCACTCTAATAACGATTTCCGATGACGACTCCACGGAGCATGAAAGCGTGGAAAGCCACTCGGAGGCTTCTGCCGCTTATGAGGAACTAATGACGACAGAGATTCCTTTGGTACTAGAGGTCCAAGAGGTTAATGAGGTGGGGCCTCTCCCTCTGGGTGACCATGTACCAGATATCGTCCAGACAGCTCGAGAGGTAAGCCACTGTTGGCCAATGCTTTCCATTTCCCTTTGGATCCAACCCCGCTCTCTGACATTTCTGAACCTGATCAGAATTCTATTTGTACCTTTGAGGTGGTCCTTGACGCCAAAGCTCTAGCTGGCGGGACGTACATCCCAGGTTTGGAGGATGAGGCGAGCAGTGGTGGTCTCTTGATTTCAGAAATAGATGAGGTGATCATTGAGGCCGAAGGTTCTGCTTTCAGAGCTGCTCGTTTCCAACACTCTACTGATGAACCTCGCATTGAATTTCCTGAGTCCCCTACAGTTGAGATGTCAGACCAGGCTCAGGAGGTTGTTACTGATGGTGTAGACGAAGATGCAAGAGTTGAGGAACCCGTTGGCCCTTTAGCATTGGTGACTTATGATCGTGTTGCGAATCCTCCACCTCCTCCTCCCTCTAGGCTTGAAAGGTTGGCTCGAATCCTTGAGGAAGTTCCTCCTACTGGTAAGAGAAAGAGAGGAGTTTCTCTTAGAGGGGGGTTGCTCTAGAGATGCTTCGATAATCTTAGAGATTGTTGTTGAATTGTGTTGTCTATTGTTACTTGTTGTAGCCTCTATATATAGGCTATCAAGCCATAGTGGTTGGCCTTTAAACAAATCATGATGGGTTAGGTTTGAGCACTTAAACACTAATGGAATGTTAGGTTTAAGCACTTACTGCTCTAATTTTGCTGCAGTTATATCTCCACCAAGAACTCAAAAGAGGCATTCGACTTCTTCAGATCAAATTATCCACAATGATTGTAGATCATTGTGACAAATTTTCAGAGCTTTCTTCCATGTGGGTCGGAAATGCTGCTGGACTCCTTACAGGTCCAATTTTGCTTATGCCGAAAATTGGACTGATTGTTTGAAGGCTTTCCACTCATAAATAGCTCTGGAACTCTTCATAAGAAATTATCCTTGGGATGTCTAGAATTAGTCTGGAAAGTTTTAGCTCATTTAGATTTCATTTGGTTAGTCTGGCGTCCCTCCTTCCTTGTTTAGCTCGGTTTCTCCTAACCGAAGTAGGAAAATGTTTCCTTTTCTTGCAGCTTGCATAATTTTCTATAATAGACTTCATTTAGCCTATAAATAATATATTTCGAACTTGTCGACAATATATAGTTTGGACTACTGACTTTGGCTCAATTTCTCCAAGAGACGCCTTGTCATGCCAAAAATGCTCATTTTGGGTCTAAATAGTTTCATTGTTTTCAACTAAACTAAAATTACGCTTATATAGTTTGTCTCACCAATAAAACTTGCTTATAATTAATATAATGATTTATTCTACGGTTCATTAATATCTCAACACATAATGCTAGTAAATCAGTCTGATATAGAAATAGATTAATCTTGAGCTAATGTACAATCGAAAGTTGGTCTACTAGTATACCTAATAATTCAGTGTATATTTGATGTTTCATATCACTTTCTAATGATATCATATTTTATCCTCTCATTATCCGAGTCATAAGGATAAGACTATAGCGCCTACCTTCAATATCGTGCCTTGAATACAGTGGGCTGTATCTGATCATAATCGTAAGGGGCAAAAAAAAAAACACTGGGCCATGTGGGCCCACCATTCGCACTTGTCCCTATTATAACCGGCCACATTTCTTCCTCGCGCTTCGAGCCAAATTTACCACTTTATCCTTTTAGTTTCCCTATTTATAAACCCAGAACCAGATAAGATATTTCACATTATCCTCCTCTTCAGCTCACCTTGTTCTTCTTCTACTTCAGGTTTTTTACTCTCAAAGATTCTCACTTTTTGAAGTTTTTTCGTGGATTTTTAGTGATACTCGGATCTTTTGATCCACAGTTTTTCAATCATGGACGTCATTTCCCGGCAGCAGCCCCGGTCGACTCTGAACCCGAACGCTCCGATGTTCGTTCCGTCGGCGTATCGGACGGTGGAGGACTTCTCCGCCGAGTGGTGGGCCCTGGTCCAGTCCTCCCCTTGGTTCCGCGACTACTGGCTCCAGGAGAACTTCCAGGATCCCCAAAATGATCCCTTCTTTTCCGATATTCCCGACGACTCCGACTACATCGACGACCTCTTCGACGAGGAACACTACCCCACCACCACCGCCGCCGCCGCCGCCACCACCAACAAAAACACACAACGTAAGTATTGGGTTTCTTTTACCGAGTCGACTCGGCCGAGTCACCGATCTAACTCGGTTCTTTCTTTTTTTGTCTTAGCAGAGGTGGAGGAGGAAGAAGAAGAGGAGAAAGACTATCACAAGGAGTTGGTTTCGTTGGGACTGTTGAAGTGGCCGAAGGGTCGGGATGTGGCGAAGGCGCCGAGGTTTATAGAGAAAGCTCCGAAGATTGTGAATGTCAAAGTGAGTCCCAGGGCGATTCAGCAGCCGAGGTAGACCGAGTTCAGTGACTCTTTTGACTCACCCGGTTTTGTAAATACCGTGCAATGATTTAGCTTTCAGATCTTTGTAGTTCTTGTAATTGCAGCCTTGTACTTTGTGTTTAAGCAATAAAGATAACTAATTTCCGATCATGTTTGATTCGACGAGTGAAAGAAAGATGACAGCTTTTTATTGTAACTCATAGCTAGAAATTGAATTACACAAAATTTGAAGTGATCTATACCACACTAGCTAGCAGGTGCTTGAATAGAAAACTAAATCATTCGAGAAGTTGCTTCGTCTTCTTGGCCCCAAGGGATTGCATTCTTCTTAATCTTCTGAAGAGCTCTGATGACTTGTTCTGTGGTAACATTACCAGTCACAATCACCTTGTTCAGCTCTGTGTCCACATTATATGTTTCGATATCTGCGAGGCAAATCAAACCAAGGGTTTTGAGTAATTTACAAAATAAGGGATTAGATGGAAGAAGAATGAATGAGATGATGATTTACCTTCGATCTTCTTGATGGCCTTAAGGATCTTCTTGATGCATTCCTCACAGTGCAAGCCCACCTTCAATTCCACAACCTAAAGCACCAAAAATTTATGGCATTAGTGCAATCAATATGAGAAGTCGATAGTAATAAGTGCCAAGATTGTTCTTACATTTCCCATTCGAGTTTGATAGATAAGGAACAATGAACCTCTCAACTGTGAGAAGATTAGGATTTGAGGAGGGGTTTTGTTCTAATATCGTATAGTGAATTAATTGACACATATTAATAAACAGTGGCGAGTGATTGTAGGTATTGGATTCTTTCCGTGATTGGTGGGAATTGGCTTCAACTTTGTCCTTGTAAAGGTACTTTATTCTTGATTACTGACCTCAGAGCAACTAGCCTCCGCAGGAACCATGAAGCTGCAGGGTTTGGCTGAGACAGAGATTGAGAATCTAGTTGTTTTTTTACCTGCTTATTCATCAAATGAGGGCCCATAGTTTGAAAGATGATTGAAAATTTCATATTCTATTCAGACAGAGAAATCTGGAATGAACGGTGAAATTCTATGCCAGAGTAACACAGAACAATAACACAAAGAAAATGTTTCCTTCTTTTCTGGTAATTACCAGTTCATACTTTTTCTTTTTGGGTCAAGTATCCCACTCAGTATTTTTTTTAGATGATAAATATCCCACTTTACTCCCTTTTGTTGTCTCCCACTGTTATAAAGCTAAGCCAAAGGTCGGGGAAGAAAGGAGATTCATGGATGTCATGAACTCATGATGAAAACTATGGCTGGCAATTTGGGCCAAAGCAACCTAATTTCGAACTGGCCCGAACCATGTAGGGCCGAAAACTTGGCCTGCGGACTATTCGGCTCGGCTACGGTATGCTAGACTGGATACCGTCTATACGTACACAAAAAGCATACATAATGTATATCAACTTGTGCAAGTGGCGTAGTTTCGAACTGCCGACCCCTTCCGCATACTCAGAAGTCCCAACCACTGGAGCGCGGGCTGCTCTTGCTAATATATGTTACAAATTTTAATATTCCTAGTTCTTGTCAAGATTTAATTAAAACAAAACCAACAAGTCGTAGGGTTTGCTCGACCTAAGCCTCACTTCTCATTTTCATATTTTCTCACCCAGCTTCGACATTTGAGCGCCAAAAATGATCAAATCCATAGATAATTGACTTGCAGAAGCTTATAGCCGAATCCCTAGCCTTATTTCTCCTAAATTTCAACAGATTCACCCAAATATCTGAAAACCCCCAAACCATCGAAACCCTAATTCTGGAAAATTGTTGTTTCCTTCACCGAATGCAAGGTAATATTGTTGATTACTATCCCTATTCTATGTTGTTGTTCAGTTTTTATTGTCAATTAGTTGCAAGGTAAAGTTTGAAAGCCGATTTCTAACGTTAACTTTCTCTGTCACTCTCCTGCAGTACTGTGAAGAAGGTTGTGTTTCCTCGTCGTCAATCCTTCAGGTCTCTCTTTCTCTCTCTCTTTTTGGTTTTTATTTTTATTTTATTTTATTTTATTTTTTTGTAGGATTGATTTGCAGCCTATGCTATAGATATATCTTTTGAATGTTTATATGCTTGATTTGATAATTGCTTACAGACTTCGTTTTTCCCATTCAGGTTTTGTCCTGTATAGTTCATGGTAGAGGGATTTTGATTAATTTCTTCAAGTTGCATGAACTCTTCTGCGTGGTTGTTGTGTTGAGTTGAGTTGTTCTGTAGCGTTTTTGCTTGATAGGTCCTCTTCGATTAGCTTCATTACAGTATTTAGTTATATGCAGTAATGAATCTTTTCACTAATCAGTCTAGAATTGTTCGTGAGGGTGTATTTTGTTTTCTTAATGTCAGCAGATTTAATTCAGTGAAGCAAAACTTTTTCTTCTCCAGCTAGGTTTGGGAGAAGCACAAGAAATATGGCTTTGACAAACTTCATACTGACAGTCGCTGGTGTAAGTGCTGTAGTTCTTTTATTGAGGAGTGATGTGAAACAGTCGGCTACCATATTCAGGCGGAACGTCAAACATATCCGCAAGTGGCTTGAAGAAGAATCCAAGTATGCCTTTCAGTTTTTTGTTTTATGAATTATTTTCTCTAATAAATTTGTTGATATATTTGCAAACTAGATTCAATTTTAATTCCATCTGTATGGCTCAGCTTTATGTACTATTGACATTTTAAAAATTGATTATGTTTGTGATTTTCTGGGCATTGCTAGACCTGGATACCAGATGTTTTTATATTCTGATTGGATGAAGTTTATCATCAAAGCATAGTTCTAATTTATTATCTCCTATTGTTTGAAAAGTTGGGGTTAGCAAATTGAACTTTTGAAAATGGTTTTGTTGTTAGAGATCTAGTTGAATGGATTTTGAAGTGGTTAATTTTCCAGGTCCTAGGTCACCAAGACACCAAGGCGTCTTGATGATGATTTTCATTCCTATTTCATATGTTTTGCTCTCTCTCTTTGGCATTAGGGTGGTCTCATTTTTTTGGTTCAATTGATGCATTAGTGATTGTATACAATCAGAACTAAGGTGCGAGCAGATTAGACCAATTTTCAGTAACTCCATCTTTGTGTCCATGAAAAATTTGCCAAGATTTTTTGTTTTTGGCGACAATATGGCAAGATTAATTTGCCGTCAAATGGTTAGGTCAGTTCAAAATACTTGTTTGTCAAACCTGGGCTCTCAACGTCTGTCACTTGAGTATGATCTTAAACACTAGAGGAACTGTGATTTGATATTTGCTCTGCCTTTTGTCTTCTTTATTTAGAGGTATCTTGCATCCAAAGAGACGCATTATATGACTCCATAAATATTCTCTCTCAGGGCAGTCCCGAAGGAACTGGAAACAAAGGTTCCGCCGAAGGATGTTCCCAAGGAGGACAAACACTAGTTTGGACATGGGCACCCTGAGTGGTTCGCAGGAGTTTTAGTTATTTTGGGATCAGTCTTTGGATTTTATGTTCATAAATTGCTTATCATGCTTTTCCTAGTAGTTTTGGGTTTTTAGATATACTGATTGTAACTAGTAACCACCGCGGGAGCTATATTTTCCTAATTTGAGGTACCCTTCTTTAGTCAAGCTTATCTTTGGAAGAGTGATATCCATGGTTTTGCCACAATTTGTATGCCATCTCCAGTGCACAAGATTTTTATTTTCCAAGATTTGCTTGGTTCTGTAATAAACTTTCTCCCCAGTTCTAGCTGCATGTAGTTATGTGATTGGTATTGGCAATAAAATATCGAGTTAGTGAGGCACCAAGTGACGTGTCTGCTCTGGTTATCCAACTTCTTTTCTGTTAATAGTATAGCATGATCTCAGCTGCTTGAACAAACTGTTGGAATCAAATCGTCTGATTTTGAAATAGTCTGATATCTAATCCAATCAGACTATTCTTTTGGTGTGCAATTGAATAGTCTGATTTTGAAACCTACCTTCTTTTGGCCTTGACGAGTAGGTTATCTGGAAGATCTAGCTCCGGTCGGTCGAGAAATTATCAAAATTTTCTGTAAATTTAAGAATTACTCGTGTGTTTTTACTATAGTTTATTTTTGAGCTAGCTTACTCTATAATTTATGGCTCTTGACCAAACGAACTGAAGGTAGCTTAGTATCATTAAGAACCCATTGATTTTGAAGTAAATGGTCCTCGTGGGGTTGGTTTGGTACTTTGGTACTTGATGTCTTAGCTTAATCCGGAAGTGTCTTAATCCCACACGCCACACCATGTGAAATAGCAAGCACACAAAACAGATGAACACACACCAACGACAATAATATTGCCATACGATTTCATGCCCATTTGGTGAACTACCCTTGCATGGAAACCCATCACGCTCAACCCCCAGCCAACCACCTTAATTAAGACCCTTCAGTAAATCCCTTGGCCCCCAGGCTCTTAGCATTATATTAGTTCCAGCTCTCCTCCATCCTCGGAATCTGAAATTAATCAAGGCCAATTTGCTTAGACCTCACCACAGAAATGGCTCTTGTGGAAGACAAGCGAGCAGGTGCTGAGATTGTGCATGGAGCTCAAGAGTGCTACCAACAGTCCATAGATCTCTTGGAAGAGCTGGGATTTCCGAAAGGTGTTCTTCCCCTGCAAGACCTGGTGGAGTGTGGAAGGGTGAAGGAAACTGGGTTTGTGTGGATGAAGCAGAAGGCGCCATACGAGCACTTCTTCGTTGGGTCGAACACGCGTGTGAGCTACACGACTGAGGTGACTGCGTATGTGGAGAAGGGCAGGATGAAGAAGATGACTGGGATCAAGAGCAAGCAGGTGCTTCTTTGGGTGCCTATTAGTGAGATGATCATGGAAGAGCCAGCAACCAAGAAAATCACTTTCAAGACTCCGATGGGGCTCGGAAGGACTTTTCCGGTCACGGCTTTCATGACCGACGAGGAGAAGCAGATATCTGGAGAATAGTAATGAGTAAACTTGGGATGTCGAGTATGTTATGGTGGTTAACCTCGACTTTGAGTATTCGGAATCCAAATCGGCAGTCTATGCAGACATAATGTGTTAGATTTTCCTACTTGTAATCTGAATCCATGATTCTATGAATGTTATTTTCGAGTTCGGGTATTGATTTGTTAAGTATTTAGACTTCTTAAAAAATTAAAATGGTATTATTTCAATAAAAAAATGAGCTACAAGCCTCGAACATACTTCATCTCCACGAAAAATAGAGAAGGAAGATTGAGGTTTTGGTTCTTGTGAACTGATCCGATTGCAATTTGGTGCAATATCAGACTATCACTAATACTACTTGGCAATTTTACAATTTTCTTTATTTTAATTACTATATTACTTATATAAATAGTCAACTTGTTAGGAAATTTTCTTACAAAACGCTCATCCAACCTACCACTGCGATCCTAAACCCTAATGATTCCAGACTTGTGCATTTTTTCGACTTCTTGCTTAACCAAGACTTGGGTCTCTGAATTCATTTGCCTGGACTCCTGCTTCACCGGCTTCGGATCTGGGATGGTTGGCAGCTTATGGCACACCAAATCAGGTGCTAAGCTTGACATGTCTTCATATTTTTTAGCAAAACAATCCTTGTACTCCTGCAACAAGTTGATGAGTCCCTGTTTTTCTCCGGGCTCTAAATTCGCACTGATTACCACTTCCATGGGCTCAACTTCGGTTCCCAAATTCACTTTTTCTATAGGATCTTTGACTTTTGGAGGAGTATCATCCAATGCTGCCGGGGCTAATTGGATTGGTTCCTCATGATAAGAGAATTCTTCATTAACATACTCCAGTTTGGTTGTTCGATCGTAGGCCTCCCTTTCAATTAAATATAAAGACAGTCTGCCATATAAAGAATGAAAGGCCTCTATCTCTTCTCCTGTCGGGTCGCAATTCATTAGATAGCGTTTGGAGATGGCATAGCGTGGCCAGGCATGTCATGGTCTCCTTTCGCCAGCGACGAACCCCATTGTGCTAGTTCAAAGGTCGTCACCTCGGTGGGGCAGCCCTAGTTATCAATGCCACAGACCTGTAACAGAGTAATTGGCTCCAGGTAATACCTTACATCTATGTAGTTCGCGAAGACGAGGAATGGTCGTGGGTCTGCTTTGATCACTTCCGCTTTGTCTGCGACCCTATCCCACATGATAAGCTCCTGGTAAAGGGTAGAAGGGACACAATAGCTCCTATGAATCCAGTCGCCACCCAAGATTGCGTTGTAGGCCGCGTAGCTGTCTGTAACGAAGAAAGAGTAGCACCTTCTGTTGGACCCACCTTGATTAGCAAGAAAAACAAACCTAGTGTCTTGGTCACTGTCCCCTCGAAATTCTTGAGGGCAAGGGATGTGGATTGGATCTTCTCCTTCTTAATCCCTAGTAGGTGCATGGTTCTGGTAGCCATGACGTTAACTACAGCACCTGTGTCTATCATAATCTTACTGACTTTGACACTGTTGATGTCAGCCGTGATGTATAAGGGCCTCACGTGTTGTACCATTACTGGTGTTGGCTTGCTGCAACCCATGCACTGGCCCTTTTCACTGGTGTCTTCTGCCTTCATCGCATTGATTTCCTCCACCGCAGATTCTTTTGCTGCAGATTCGTTCACGAACGTTGAAGATGCTGTGGTGACTTCAAGTGATCGCTTGCCCTACAATTTGCTCTCCTCCACCTGGCATTCTTGAGCCTCTAATGGTAAGGCATACTTGGTTGGTAATACATACACCATGCTGCATGTACGGTCGCAGATGGATTCTCTTTGCCCCTAGTCTCTCCAAAACTGATGGTTTACTGTCTTGCTCCTCGCGGGACAGTCTACGCCAGACACTGGATTTCTGTATTGGTGTGGATCCCTGCTTCGCAGATGGCAAAGAACATCTCTTAGCGATTCTACTGAAGATACTGGGCTTTGATATTGCCCTAGCGATTTCACCAACTGAGAGGGTTGCCTTAGGATGTCTCCGAAAAACTCGTGCGATAACTAGAGGTTTGGCGACTAGAGCCTTGTTTGCCTCAAAATCGTCTCTGCCCAAATTAGTAGTCGAGGGATTTGAAGTCCAATTGTCCTTCTTGATATGCAGGCATGCCAACTCGCGATCAATTGGCCAAGCGAAGTTTTGATAAGATTTGCACTTGATCTGACTTCTTTCAAGTGACTATGGGTCGAGGAAGGAACCGTCTCGGCCGCTAGGTTCTCTTGCCTTTGTTGCAAGGATTTTCGGCATCTTCACCGATGTTGCTTCTCTTTTTGATTTTTTGATATAGGTTGCAGAAAGTAAAGTGCAAAAAGTGAAAGAACAAGAATCCAAATGCGAATTAATTAAATTGCATGAAATTTAAAGAGACTGAAGAGTAAATTGCAGGAAAGAAAAAGTGCAGAAGGTAAAAAAAGCGATAAAAATTAAAGTAGGCTAGAGAAAGAATGAAAAGATTGATATTGTAGAGAATTTGATGTATTGATTTTGAGTTATGTTGGTCGGGGACCTTTTATAATGAGCTAAATACCTCATATTTATACTATTACAAACATAACATGTAGGAAAGAAAATACAATTAGGCGTAAGAAATTCCTTAATCGCACCATAATGGCATTCTTCTTGTGGTGCTATTATAATTGATTTGCTCTTAAATACGCAATATTCTCTCTAATGCATTCAACCTCAATTAAATTTCGGCATTAATTATTCCAAAGAATAATTATCGCCGTTATTTCCTTCCATTCTCATTTCTTCTCCAAAAATTAATATCTAATAAAATCTCATAAATATGAAATTTTATTAAGTATCAACAATAAAAGCACCATATTTTCCTCACCTATCGGCCAAAGATTTAAGAGCCGATTTACCAAAATTGGGTACAAACACACCTCCATCTGTCTTCGTATTGGTTTGGGGAATTCACCAACTACGAAGTTTTGATCAGTCCTTGGTCCAAGGCTTACAGAGTCCGTTTCGCTTCTCCAAATCCTTGCTGCAGCTTTCGCTTCCTTGAATAGCTAATTTCCACGGCCTTGGCCTTCTCCTTTGTATAACATTTTCCTTCCTTGATGATAGATGTTGGCGCCAAAGGATATAGGTCTTGGTCTAGACATCCTGCTACTTGTCTGCTTCTCAGATGTTTTTCCTCCCTTCATCTTTTGCAGTTTTCAGCCTTTTGAACAAATTAGAATCGCTTGGAGAAGACGACTCCCCCAATTCGCTCTTTTCCCTAAGGCTGAAGTGTTGGAAATTCCTGGCAGGCGATCCTAATTTGATTGGTGGAAAGGATCTGAAGCGGAAAGTCTGCTCATCTTCCTTGTGGGGTTCCTGGATGCTGCACTCTTCCTTGCATTGCAAACATAGATACATAGGCGAGACTTTCCTGCTGGATCTTGATAGCATCTTTGCATTGCTTCTTGCGCTCTTATCCCCTTTTTCCTTGGCGATGGGATCCAAGGTCTGCTTCTCTACACCTTCATCACTCACACTATCAGCCCCTATTGATCCCAGTGTCAGGGAAGGGGTTCAAGTCGACCTTCGTCACCGCGGTTATTGGCGATTCCACTTGTATATTGCCATTGTTCAACTAGACTTGGATCTGGTCCTTCAGCTTTACACATTTGGCAGTGGTATGGTTCCACAAATTATGGAACTTGCAGTATCTCTTCCCCTTCAGGTGATCTGGCCTAGGAAAAGATCCAAAGTCTGTCTTCACCAACTTTGCGGCCAACATCTCGTCCAAGATCTCATACCCTTTGTTCATGTCATAGGTATAGCTCGCAAAATTAGGCTTGGTAAACGCTGTTGACCTAAGCTTGATAGCTTCTTTACTCAGCTTGAGCTATTTAAGGGTCGAGCCCTTCTTCCCGGTCAGCTCTAACGCAAATATCTCGCCTTCTTTAGGATCCTCATCTTCTTCCGCTGGGGGTGCTTCCTCACTCTAATAATAAGGGTCATAAGTGGCTGACCGATAACTCAAAGCAGCTACTACCCTATGCTTTCCTAGGATATAAGTCCCCTTAGATACGTTGTTCCTTGCATCCATCTTTCTGAGCAGGTGCTCGAAACTCCCTACTTCTGTGATTAGTTCCCCCATAGAGTTGAACATGCTCCCATGTTACTTCTTGCTTTGGCAAGGCTCTAAACCCTTGATTGCCAACTTCACCAGCTCCTTTTCTGGCAAGTCCACGTTCGAGTTCCCTTTCTGGATCTAGTAGCATTGAAGATAGGTAACAGTGGGCTGCTAAGCCATCTGGGTGAGTGAAGCCAAGTCAACTTCGGGTTCGATAGTCCCGAAAGTTTCCCTGAACAGCTTTTCCATCGAGTCCCAATTTGCCACTGATCCTACTAGTTGCTTGGTAAACCAGTTGAAAGCAGCCCCTGATAAAGAAGTAGCAAAAATCTTGCACTTCAGGCTGTCATCGTTCTGATATTGGCCATATTGCACTGAAACCTAGCTAGTTGAGTCGCGGCGCTCTCGACCTCCTCCCCAAAAAAAGTTGAGAATATGATGTTCTTATACCCTCTGGGTAGGGTGCGAACATGATGTGCGGAGGAAAAGGCCCCTCATAAACCTCTTCCAAGTTAGGCCTCTGGTTCGCAGCCCTGATCATCTCCTTTACTTCGTCCCTTCTTACATATTCTGGATTAGGAGGAGCATGTGCTGCCATTTCGACACCTGGCCGGGTAAGAGGTGATGCTGGCACAACCTGGTTAGCAGGCATCGGGCTACTCATGCAGATCGTTTGAGGCTGGGGTGATGGTTGTAGAGTGATATCAGATCCTGGCTGGCCCTTTACGATAGCGGTGATTCTAACTAGATTTCCTATCTGGTCTATCTCACAGTAGCCTTTTGCTAACTCTTGGAAGACATTCTCTGCTGCCTCGCTATCATACTGCGAAAGGCCAAAGAGATCGGTGGTGGTGCCATCGCCAGACTTCGCGATCATGCTATGTTTCTCACCAGTCAAAGGAACTCTCTTCTTACAAAAGCTAGACTGGGCTTTGTCTTTATTAACTGGAGGGGTAGTCTCCACAAAAGGTATGGCAGCATTGCTACTACTCCCTCTCTCTAGCATTTGGGGGTACGTACTTTCCTGACCCCATCGGTTGGCCATGCATGTTGAGGATTGCGCTGGGCTTACCAATCGCCTTTTTCAATACGTCCCTGGCTTGATCCAAGTCAATCTTCTGCATGGCGGCCTGGGTAGCTAAGCTAGATCCTTCATTACATATAGCTACCACCTTAGAAGTAATATTTGTGGTCTGAGCGGCCTGGGCAGCTATAATACCTACGAGTTATTCATGGTTTTCTTTGGCTTGGCTTGCCATGTCTTCTATACGACTGCTAGATTTCAACATATCTTACCCAATTCGCCTGACTATGTTGCAGGTAGCCCGTTTTGTCGCAGCGAAATCCCTGCTCGTTTTATTCCAGAATGCCGTATTATTTGTCGACATGATGGCAAACTGCTCCTCTATGCTCACATCTTTTAGAATGGGGGTAGGTATGAAGACATCAGTTGTCGCGTCTTCCAAATCAATATAGGTGTCGATAGAAATATCACTGACCTCCCTTGGTTGGGAGGTGACAGGGTTATCACCCCTAGGAGCAGGCTAAGGGCCTCCTCCTTGGTCAAGATTCGTCATCTATGATGATGGTGGGCTGAGAGAAAATCTTCTCATAACTTGCTCTTCAGAAAGACCTCGACAATCCACACAAGAGTGCGGCTTGTAACTGGAGGTCTTATGCTTTGAGCAGTTGACGTAAACCTTCTAGTAAGGATTACTGCTTGACTTCCCAATGGTGATGGACTCGAAGACACTTTATTGAAAATGTCCCACTAGGTGTGTCAAAATGTTTGGCTCCAGGTTTACTTGGCCAATTGTCTCTTTTGAGTAATGTAGTGTTGCGCAGGCGTGCCAACACCGTGAGGTGTAGTCGTCGGGGATGTTACTTGACCAAACTTCTTTTTGAGCTACTGTGGACAAGGAGAGCACCAACCTTATCACAGAGTTCTTTTCTATGCCTCGTGAGTGAGGAATTTTGCCTGGTCTCTTCGTATCACCAAATCGATACTCAATATCATAGATTGAGCAGAGCAATCACTGGGAAGTAGGAGAGAAGCAGGGGTTTTGCTAAAGCGTGACTTTTGCTTTGCTAGTTCGCGAGGGCGTACCCTTACTTCGCTGGTTCAACTGATGTTGATGGAAGGCTGCTCCAGGGGAGGCTTTGCCTAAAGTGTGGTCACCAGTGCTAAAATGTATCTTTAGCTTCGCGAGGTTGCAAGGGATAGGTTGGTTGTTTCAACCGGAGTTGAGGGATAGCTTGGTTGTTGATGTAAAAAATATGAGACGGAATTCCTGTAAATTTAAAATAAAATAATAAGAAAATATCTTGGGAAATAAGAATTGAGATATATATAAGAAAATGAAATAAAGTAAGAAAATAATATAATATTTAGGTTTTTATATAGGAAAACTTATCGAGTCGAGGCGTGCAAGCGCACTGTCCTAAGAGAAGATTTGTCCCCTACTGCACAGGGAATGCCGAACTTCCCCCAAGATACAATAACTCTTCGAGCTCCATCGTGCAGCTAAGAAGCCCAATTGAACTTTAATAACCCGTGCACTCAAAACGGTGTATAAGTAAAGTATGTATATGTATAGTTTGTAAGAATATCTTTGGTAGAGGTATTTGGCTGGTGGTTGCATTATGGTGGATTATACCGTCATGTATACCCTCATTATTCGACAATCTAAACTCCCACACATGTACATGTTTCATGTCTCACCATATGTCTTCCAACCATAGCCACGTACCCTTATATAGGGCACACTTACCATACCATCAATAGCCTCATTAACCATGTAACGGTCAAATAATAATAATATATTTAAAACATAAAACCTTTAAACCATAAATAGAGTAATAAACACAAAATGAAAATAACCCCCAAAATAAATAAAGAAATAAATAAAATATATTTTAATTTTAAATCATAAAATTTCCAACAATCTCCCACTGATTTAAAATTAAAATAAAATCATTTAAAACAAAATAAGTGAGTGCTTTTATTGTGCAATCAGCATAGGTACCTTTCTGGTTTGAACCTAGCTTAGTGTGATAGTCTCCATTTGAGGAACCAAAGTAACACAGTCTTGAACTTTGATACCTTCAACCAAACTTCAACATATCACACACACAGTACATGTAATTAGACAGGTTTGCGTGTTGGTGCATTTATGACTGTGCACGTATCTTTATTCTCATGAGAGTATTAGAGAATAGCCCAATTCTCATCGTTGCGGCCTCACGAACAACTCTCACTTAGGTGAGTTCTCCAAGGGTACGTGTGCCCGGACCCCGCGGGAGTTTGCCCGCCTCGAAACTCATTCAGGGTATCATTGTTTTCCCTTCCTAACATCACATTTAATATAACACTTAATGCCTTAGGGATGCACATGATAATATCTCTTTTGGATATATCCTTAAAATTTATGTGTGTTATATCTGAGTCACGCAATATGATTGTTTCTACCACATTGAACTTCCTTCATGGGATCTCCAATCACAGAAGTTGGGTTACCTCCCTAGGTGACTCCCTTGTGGGTTTAAGCACATCCCCCTTCAGTAATTTTTTATATATAGTCTCCTCCTCGAGACTATAGGGGCCCCCTCCGCGAGGCATGTTTATATGACTTTTGTCATATTATATTTATTTCCTTGTGATCATATCTTGCTTGTCACTTTAGCTCGCAAAACCTGCATTTTAATTTTTCTACAAGCCTCAAATAAACCATCAACCACAATTCTCACAGGAGTGTTTTCCTCCATATGAGAACAAGAAAATTTATAACTCTGCACTAATTATTTAATGAACACATATGATAAATCGCTACGAGCATTATCCCCACATTACCATACGGCATTTAAAAATACCATTGAAGTAAATACTAAATGATGACTATAAATATAGATCATAACCCCCACATTACTTGATATTAAATGTTCTTAAAGACATGTTTATAAATATTAACGGGAGTTATAATAGAGCGTACCCCCACATTTCTACAATAGATGCTCTTCATGAGAGAATGGTAAATGCTAAATATACTCATAAATCAGATATATAAAATTCATAATAATAAGTATGAAAGAATACTGATATGAAATGATTGACATTTCAAGTAGTAACCCCCACTATTGGAATTGAAACTAACTTCGTATTGGCTCATAAAACGAATGAGAAACTTTTCACAAATTGAACTTACAAGTATTGTTGGAGCATTCTTGATTATGAGACAACCTGTTGTATTTGTGTATACACAAGCAAACATAAAATAGCATATGTATATCTTGTAATATAAATTAAATTAGAAGTGTAAGAGACAATATACCATCACTATTTACTTTCCCTGCAATCACTCAGAACCTCAATAAATGTTATAGCTAATAATTCAATTAGATTTTAATAATGAGACAAAATTAATACTATCACCACAATTTGAAGCAGCATCATTTTAGATATGAAAGAAATGATAAATAATCATTAATTATAATATGTAACTGCAACGAAGTATAAACTTCTCGAATCAAAAGGCAAAAATCATCTACAACTGACCTGACAACATATAAAAATCTGCAATAGACTTTAAGGTCAATCGCATTCATAATATAACTGTTAACATATTTAATTGTATGCAAACAATTATTTATATGTATGTAAATATAATAGAATAGCTCATACCAGTAATGAAGATGTACATACCTCGAGTAGCAACATTTTATATATCATAGGAAATATCAGTTTCATGTAACGGTCAACAAATCATAAATTAAGAATAGCCGACCTAATCTCATGGCAGACTAATTGTCATTGAAAACAAATTTAATTTGCAAAGATGACGATAGAAAATAGGTTAATGTATATAAACCAATTAACTGTAACATGCATATGTATGTACCTGCTTGCTGGTTACTAGCACATATATACTTTAATCACAATTTTATAATTTGCATATATGGAAAAAACTCATATGCATTAAATATGAAATTATATGCCAAATAATATAATAGTAACTATAAAATGATAATCTGCAAAATATATATATATATATATATATTTCTTACAGAACAAAAATGGTTATGTTGTAGAAGTCGTTCAAGATTCCTTCGTCATGGTGGAGGCCAGTGCATGTATACTGCATAACTAATTCCTCCATCAACTGAGAGATTTTCCTATCAAGAATTAGTTGATATTAAATAATTAATTAGTACATGCAAAGCAAAATACAATTAGCATATTCAAGACCAATATAAATTAATAATCGGACGAAAAATATTATGATATTCATAAGTTGAGAAATTAAGAAGAAGCCAAATGTGTGATATTAAATGAAATTCATATTGTCCGTGTTTATCAGAAATTCCGCACGAATCTTCTCTTAGATTCTTGTAAAAATATGGGACGAATTCCTGTAAAATTAAAATGAAATAATATGAAAATATCTTGGGAAATAAGAATTGAGATATAGATAAGAAAATGAAATAAAGTAAGAAAATAATATAATATATAGGTTTTTATATAGGAAAATTTATCGAGTCGAGGCGTGCAAGCGCATTGTCCTAAGAGAAGATTCGTCCCTACTGCACAGGGTTGAATGACGAACTTCCCCCAAGATACAACAACTCTTCGAGCTCCGTCATGCAATTAAGAAACCTCATTGAACCTTAATCACCCGTGCACTCAAAACGGTGTATAAATAAAGTATGTATATGTATAGTTTGTAAGAATATCTTTAGTAGAGGTATTTGGCTAGAGTGGTTGCATTATGGTGGATTATACCGTCATGTATACCCTCATTATCCGACAATCTAAACTCCCACATATGTACATGTTTCATGTCTCACCATATGCCTTCCAACCATAGTCATGTACCCTTATATAGGGCACACTTACCATACCATCAATAGCCTCATTAACCATGTAACGGTCAAATAATAATAATATATTTAAAACATAAAACCGTTAAACCATAAATAGAGTAATAAACACAAATGAAAATAACTCCTAAAATAAATAAAGAAATAAATAAAATATATTTTAATTTCAAATCATAAAATTTTCAACAAGTTGTTTCAATCGAAGTTGAGAGATAGGTTGCTCTAGAGAGACTTTGATAATCTGTAGAGATTAATTCATTGATTCATTGTCCTTGTTTTTTTGCTTTAGCCCTAGATATAGGTCATTATGTAAATTCCTGATCCCCACAAAGGTAAAAGTATTATATTTTGGGCCATAAGTATTGGCCTTGAAATAAATTACCTTGGGAATCTTGACAGCCACTATAGATAGATAATTGTTAATTATCTGTCGGTCTGGATATAGCTAAAATATAAGTAAAGTTGACTGCTTATTAGATGCGAACGATTGGAATATGCTATTTTAACATATCCCCGCGAGCGTTCCGCAATGGTGGCGCACTTATATAGTCATGATGATATATTCTTGCTTCTCTGGAATTAAAGGTGTCGTCCAGTTTAGCATGCCTAGCATACTCCCTTAATTGTGCAAGAAAACCTTCGCTGTCTTTCCTGACTCCCACGTGCGTAGAGAATCTTAATGATTACTCAAGGTGGCCTCTGCAAAATGGGCTTTCTATGGGTCTTCTCTGATATCTGTCGAGAATCATGTAGTTTGGGCCGCTAACAACGGCCCGCTATGCTTAATCCATTAAAAGATTTTGCCAAAAGTACTGTAATAATCTCAATTTTCAATCAAAGAAAAACTTGGTGGTCCACTAGAAATGTTGAACAAGAAGATAACAGAATAAAGCTCGAGTGTTCAATTATGTGTATGTGCAGCAGCATGCCGTACCAAGCTGAGAGCAAGGATTAATCAACTGCCACTTACTATAATTAAATGGTCGTATTTTTCTAGTTTGGGTACTATAGTAGTGGTGATTACTTTTAATAAAAATTATGTGGCTTGTTCTGTATTTTGAGCGACGCCGAGAAGTAGTGCTTCTGTTTTGTTCTTTTAAATTGTATGCGAATTAGTGGAAGGTGGTAGGCAAGCACGGAAAGCCTATTATGTTTTGAGCCCGTTTTATTTCTATCTCGATATCTCCAGCTACAGATCACCATTCATATTGATTCTTGGCTCATTAGACTCGCATCAACTTGCTGAATAAGCATCGAGAAGGATCGGACCTGGGTATATCGATTTCACGTTCGTCGGAGCTTAACCCGTGTAGATCGAAAAACAACTCTTCGATCAGGATATCTAGAGCTACAGACCACTATTTCTTGTGATTCTTGAACTGGTGAGCTCGCCTGAGTTGATGAACAAATCTCTAGAAGGGATTGAAGCGAGTAGTGGAGGTTTTTACGTCGAACTCAAGCTCGCCGGATTCTGCAAATTTTCCGGCCACTGTAGCTTCAAAGGTAGATTTCGACCCCTTCCTGACATTTTTTGATAGTATGCCTTTGGAGTTTTTTGATAAGCATGATGAGATGAAGAAGAGCAGCCCGGCCCCGACACCATTGGCGATGGTCGGCGACGGCTCTGCCATTAACTCCGGCTGCCCATTCCGGCCAACTCTGAGGGTCGAAAATACAGTTTCTGTGCATTATAAGATTCTAGATTCCAATACGATTATTTCGATATATTACATGCATTTTTTGAATATCGTATGATTTAGTTATGAATTTTTTTACGTTTCAATCGATTTCGATCGCTCGATTTATGATCTATAAAGTTAGGACCGTCCGATGGACTTGTAGTTTTGATATGTTGATCATATGACTGTCCCAGTGGTTTTGTGTGGTCATGGGTGAAGATCCGATAATTGTAAAACTGTGATTCGGGAGGCGTTTCGTGAGAATCCGTCCGTCAGATTTTCGTATAACTTAGAATTCGACCATTGGATGGTAGTTTAAATATGTTTTGGAATTATTGGCTAAATTCAAGTCATATTTGATTAGGTGATTGACTGTTTTTACTTGGGTGAGCGGTTTCGGGGTGCATTGTGTTAAATTGAAGACGCAGCGGGAGTATCGAGGTGAGTAAACCTCACGTGGTTCATATTACGAACCGAGTACTTTTCATTAATTTATTTTATTGTAGTTGTGTGAAAATATTTATGGAATAAATATTTTTTTTTAAATCACGTGGACTTGATCAACTACGGTCCGTAGGTAAGTAAAATGATTTTTACTAATACAAATGAATTTCATGATTTTCTTGTGTGAACTATAGATGATAGATGATATTAGTGGTCATTTCTGAACGGGTGATTACGTGTGTGTGTGTGTGTGTATTTACATGATTATATATGGAATGGTGTGACATTGAAGAGTGTTGAATTGTGATGATTTTAGTTATAATATGGATTGAAATGAAGTTGTGCTATATTATCTGTAATGATGTAGTGTTCCGAAGGCCAAATGGTCTAAGGTCCGACGGTTAAATAATAACCGAGATATAGTGCTCTGAGGACAGGGGAAAAGTCTGAAGTTCGATGGTTAAATAATAACAGAGATATAATGCTATGAGGATGAGGGGGAAAGTCCGAAGTTCGACGGTTAAACAATAATCGAGACGTATATCGTTTACTTGAACCTTGACCGAGGTGACAGGTAACGATGTAGTTAGAGCTCTAACATATTGTGGGATGGGACCAAAGTGGTGATATTTGTGGTTAGGGAATAGTGGAAATGTATTCCTTGTTGTGTTCCGTGAGTTGGTTGATGTGTTCACTATGTTTGTCGAGATTGTTGGTTGTTACTTGAGTTAAAAGAATTGTGATTTAATAAATCAACCGTTCATTTCTTATTTACTCATACGAGCTTTCAGAAGCTTACCAAGATTTTTGTTGTTGCAATCCCGGTACACTATTCACAAATAAAATTGTAAAGCTCTAAATGAGCATAACAAACCTCACAACGTAAATGAAATCAAATAAATGTTGCAACTCCTAAACAGCACGGTCTCCTCCCTGTCCTCAGAGCACTATATCTCGGTTATTGTTGAGTGTAGTAATTTATGCATCGGATTTGAATTCATTGTTATTCAAAATTCGGGGCGTGACAAGTACTTTTTGGGCTCAAACAACACGGTGCCTCCTTTTCTTATACACCATGCAGTACATAGTAATACGAGTACGTATGACTATCAGACATACATTGCTGTTTCAATTCGTCTTGAAAAAAAAGTGGTCGTCATTTCTAAATAGTGGCACTAATAAGATTAAAGAATTCAAAAAATGAGCGGAAATTTGGCTATAGTTAAATAAAATTGGCCAAATCTGAGAAAAAGAATTGTTTTTGTTGAAAAATAACATACCTCGATTTTCGACATATCTAAATAGTGACCCAAACACGCTTGAATCTAGTTTAAAGTTGGCTTCGTACTCGATCGACATGATTGAAGCTGTGTTTAAATGATGAGGTTGTAAACTATATATCTAAAATAAGAATGTGTACAATTGTCCATAATTATCGATAACTAATTTTGAGTCCCCTGGCCTTTAACTTGGATCTTCAAATAACCAACTTATAAACTTGTTTCAAAATGTTAGGCTTTCGGCTATGGTTAAGACATCAGGAATACATAGAAACCCAACATCAAAGCTTAGGCTTGCCTCAAAAAAGAAACCCAACATCTTAGCGAATGACAAAATTAGAGATTGCTCCCTCATCATCATTACTTCAAAAAGCTTAACAAGGTTTTACAGGCCAAACAGATCACATTATATGATTTGCCTCCAAAACTGAAACCGATTTAATTAAGATATAACAGTTGACCAGAACACCTCACGGTCAACCGCGTGTCCTTCCCTCATTGGTGCGTTGCCTGGCCTACGTTGTAGTTTCTCCCCCATTTAGGCCCTTTGTGCCTTACCAATTGGCAATTTGGTTGAAAAGCTCTCATCTTTGCTTCTTTCTTCAGCTTCTCTCAACTTTTGCTTGTTGCTGAGCCCACCTGAGGCTCAGATTACCAACAACATTGCACAATGGGAAACGCCTTTAGGCTTCTTTACGGTCATTGCTGCAAGCCCACCACCACAGACTCCGATTATCTTGGCCCCCACGGCGTTTCCGCCGCCACAGTCGGCGTTTCGGCTCTCGCCCACGATCTCTTCCACTTTGAGAACACCGCCCAGGTACGTTTCCGAAACGTTTCGGCTATACAAGCTTAAATTTGAGTGAAAATATTGTACACACATGCATAGTGATATATGAAGTTTCTGCCTTTCTGGGTTTTGTTAATGTTGATCCCAATCAAGTAAAGTTGACTTTTTTTTAATTTATTTTTTATTTTTTGTAACTGTGATTAAGGTCCCAGAAGGACTGAATCAGCATGTAGTTTCATCCAAGAAAGCTCAAGCTAACTGGTGAGTGATGATCAAAATCTATGTCATTAGTTTTGAAATGAGAGAGAGAAAATTGGTTTTCAAAGATTTGATTTTTTATGTGTCTGAATTTCGAAATGTGTGAAGGTATAGAAAACTAGTTGAGAGCTGGCGAGAAGCGAGGCCGCCACCAATAACAGCTGAAGAAGCAGCTAGGCTTGTTATTCAAACCCTCAAGAATCACCAAAAGGCTGATGTTGAGGTACATTTTAGAAGCATTGCTGTTAGAATGTTCGGCTTGTTGTATGATGCTAATTACTATGATGGAATTTAGTGACATATATAGAAATGTTTTTGTGCTTGTTTTGGTTATAGGGATTATTGGCTTTCTATGGTCTCCCTCTTCCTCATACTCTGGTCCAACTTTCTGCTGGGGTCCCAACTTCATTGCCTCAAGGAGTAAAGTTTGAATTCCAGACACTACCGGTAATAAAAACAGTATTGGTTATTTGCTTTCTTAGTACTCATTTTCGGCTAGACCAAGTGTTTTTGAACTAGTTCTGATGGGTAAATCATTTTTGATGAAACCACAGGTTGATGCAAAAGCAGTTCAAGATGGCGATTCAGTGACAGTCTATGTAAGGACAGCAGATCCCAGGGAGTCATCATGTGTTCCGAGCGAGGTACAGATGGCGACCATCCAAAGATCAGAAGCTCGTGAGAAGAAGAATTATACCAAGGCAGATGCACTTCACAAAAAGATCATTGACGCTGGATACCGGTTGGATATTCATATGCCTCTTAATAAAGCTCTTTTAATTGGTCATTTGGATTTAGTACCATGTTATTTTCAGAAGAAAGGGTGTCAAAATTGCTTAATTTTCACTCTCCATTCAGGGTACTGCAGTTTCAAAACGAGGATGTCCTTGCTCGGAAGTATAGGATTCGACTGAGGTAAGATTATCAGCTTATAGGAGTTCAACTAGCTGGAGGTTTTTTTACTAGTGAAAGTTAATTGATTCAAAGATAAAAACAGGGGTATAGACGCACCAGAGGGTAAAATGCCTTATGGAAAAGAAGCCAGAGATGAGCTGGTTAAGCTTCTTCAGGGAAAGTGTTTGAGGGTCCTTGTCTATGGGGTAGATCGTTATGGCCGTGTTGTAGGTGACATATATAGCAATGGCATATTTGCACAGGTAATATATGATACCTAATAGGAATCTATCTCTTCTTTATCCTATTATCAAGTCTTCTAATCTATCTCTTTTCCATCTCAACTAGGAAGTAATGCTGAAGAAGGGTTGTGCATGGCATTACACAGCCTATGACCAACGCCCGGAACTTGCAAAAGTGAGTAATATCATACTACCATATGTACTAGCATTTTACCAAAGTCACATATTATGATAAAATTGTAAAGTACCCTACCATCTGAGAGTATGTATGTTTGAAATTGAAAGAAAAGCACTACAAGAACAAACCCTTTAAGTTTTATGTGTTACTTCCACTTACAAAAATTTATTTCCATCTATCAAACATATCAGTGGGAGAGAGAAGCTCAAGTGAAGCGAGTTGGGTTATGGGCTTCATCAAACCCTGAGAAGCCATGGGAATGGAGAAAAGATAGACGTGGAGGCAGATGATCAATTACTGACAATTGTAACTTATCCAAACCACGTCTACGGACGTCTGAATGGAAACATTACTAAGACACAAGATTATGTCTAGTGCTGGATGGAAGGTCTGGTGAAGAATATCTTTTGTAGTATATGCTAGTGTTGTAAGAGTAATATGCATCTCAGTGGGTGTACAAAGTGAGTTGTTTTATGTATTCCTGCCTGCCTGCTGATAGTCTTTCAGGGTATTTGAATTGTAGAATGCTCTGTACTTCATTTTCTTTGCAATATTAGTACTAGATAAGAAGACTTAACTGCCTTTACATTCTGTGCTGCTACATTCTCATAAATAAAACAATGCGGTAACCTTCTTATGCATGGCACTGCATTCTGATAGGGTAATATTAGTACTAGAGAAGAAGACTAATGGATTTAGTAATGGCCTTTACATTCTGTGCAGCTACATTCTCGTAATAAAGGTTCATTCCCCTTTATATGCTATACACTCGGTTTGTTTCGATTGAAAAATTAAAATACAAAGCATATATGTTTTGATCTTTTTCTTTTTATTAAATTACAAGAGACGATTTGTTGAGGAATGAGGACTTGATTATATTTGTCATGCCAAGCTACACTCATTTTCATTGGCTAGCTGACGATTGAAAGCATTATATTTGAAAGCTTTTTCTTACTTGTGCTTTACTGCATTGCTACAAAAATCAAACACTTCTGCGAAGTGACTACAATTTTTTAGGGGAAGCTCAATTCTAAACATCTATATGCGGTCCATATGCGATTGATTCACGTATAAATTACAAAACAAGCTGACAAGAGATTTTGATTCAAGGTGCCAGCAAACTTTAATTATGCTGGAGCAGTGGTCCAATCAAAATTGTGCTATTTGATTTATTAGTTTTCTCCAATATCACACCATCACACCCAATGTAAATATTAACCATATGACAAGTTGTTTCACCAGTGAAAATTGATAAGTTGCACTCCCTTGACAGAATTATTGTATACACAAAGTGTCATTCATATGTAAGTTCAGGGGCCGATAAAATCATCTTTCACGCGAATTCCATTTTTCAGTGAATCATGATCATTAATATACTAGTGTTCCCCTATGAAAATTCAAATTTCATGATTTATGCTAACAGTTGAAGCATGTTGACAAGCCCACAGGTTGAGGTTTGCAGATGGCGATATAGTGACACACTGACAGAGTCATCCTGTGTTCTGGGTTCCGAGAGGTAAAACTAAAGAGGAAATCTCTACTGGTAAAGTACACACTTACTGAACATCATGGACATTCTTCTCATCTCTTCAAGAATCATGCTGACGATTCAAGCAGGCTGAGAGGATCACCTCATTCTTAGGTACATGGAGGTGAACCAACACTGTATAACCTAGAGGCTGCTCTTCTTGAAGTGTCCAAAACCATTGCCATCAGTGCAGTTCTACATCTGGAGAAGATATCCACTGTCCTCAAAACCAACATTACATTATCTTACCTGATATGCTTTGAGATTTATTCGAATCACGTTTATGTGAATTGCAGAACGATCTGCATTACTCTTTGCTGTCTAGTTTTATTTTAGTAAGAGTTGTTAATTACAAAATGTCGCAGGAAAACATTCACTACACATATCTATAGAATTCCTTCCCATTTAATATTTCTAGCAGCTAATTTCTTGGTGACCAGAATGTGATACCCCTTAATACAAAGGCTTCATGTAACTCTACAAAACTAAGTTCTTATACAGCTGTAATAAGAAGGGCAACTCTTAATTTGTCATTATAGATTTCAGAACTTATTCAATTGCAAGTTGCATTAAAGGCATAACTTCTTATAGATAACCAAAATACTTGCTTATGCAAAGTAAGGGTAGATATCAATTCTTATATTGCTGAGTTATGCAAGATCACATCAAAATCAAACCACAAAGCTTCTACAATAACAGTAGGAACGAAAGAAATTTAACCCAACCTCAAAAGTAATTTCAAGACGTGAGTGTAGTTGGCCTTTACTTTGCATCCTCTTCCAATTCATCCGAGTCGGAATCACTTGCGTGGTAACCTACCAGAGAACAACAAAAGATCAATTTAAACATGTCACAACTCACAACCAACCAATGATGCAACCAGAGAGAAGGAGAAAGAGTCTACCTGGTTGCTTCTCGCTTACTTTCCAAACCGATCTTCGACTTCTTGAAGCTCTACTGATCCAAGCATGTCCCTAATATACAGATAAATCACTATCACCTTCAGAATGCACAATTCACAAATTCAGAACAAGAAAAGAGGACATCCTAAACATGATAGCTTATAGTCTCATCTGCTCACAAAACATGAAAAGCCTATATAACTATCAAATGCTTCATTGCACTGAATCATACACTTACAAATCCACATTCTCTAGACTCATATACTAAGTAACCATAATATCCAATCCTTGCATAAATTACCCAGTTACCACATTAAGCACCCAGTTTCCTATACGAAAATAGACTACTTATAAGCCAAGAGATAACCAAAAACTGAGCAAAACCAAAGAAGCCCAGGAATGAAATGCAGAAAAAGATTTGAAATTGAAGCAATCCCAAATCAAAAACCAACCTTTTCTGCGTTTTTCTGAACACCATAGCCACTGTGATACATCTGGCCCACCAAGACCTGCATTGCGGAGTCCCCGCCCTTGGCCTCCTTGAGCGTGTCCTGAAACCACCGCTTGGCGCAGTCAGATACGACCCGGGCCAGCGGGACCCGTCTCTGCTCTTCGGAGCTCTCCATCTTCAGCCCGGCTTTCTCCGGGTCGACCCGGAGAATATTACCCGTTTTCGCGGTTTGCGGCGGCGAAACCCGGACTTGGGTCGGGCGTTTCGGGGGGCGTGAGAACTTGTCGGAGGAGATGATTCGGGTCAAGTTTTGGAGCCGGGTCGAGGAAGGAAGTGACTTTCCCATTAAAGGTGGAATCTTTCTGGGTATTATGGATTGGATTTGTTATCTGGGTTTCATAGAATTAGTGGCTGCGTTTCTGGGATCTTCAACTTATTAACAACTTCCATTTTTCTTTTTCCTTTTTTTTGGTGAGCTGTTTGGAGTGGAGAATTATATATTCAGACACGTGAGAAGCTCGTGCATATGAGGTATATTGGTCTCTCCTTTGATGGACCTGAGTTGGGTTGGGCTTACTGAAACTGACTTCTTTCTTTGTTAACCTATTTACTTGGGTTTCAAGAAACGACAAAATCCATCACCCAAACACCTAGGGTTGCTTGATGAGCCATTGCCAAAACAGTTATTCTTGAGGACTACATGTGATATTATCGATGGCTTCTTATTGTTAATATAACAGCAGTTTATTCTTACACATGATCTGGATGTTTGGGGATACGCGTTGATGAGGGTGACATGGTTGTTTTCAGTGTTGGCGGTGAGAATTTATTGTGACTCTCGGGATTAGTATAGTTTTGTAACATTAAAAAACAGGAAATTAAGGTGATTAGGAATTGGGCCTACTTGGCTCATGAATGTCATCATTGTTGACGGACTCATAACTCAAGCTATTTTTAGGGAGGAAAGTGGGGAACCAATATTCACCACCGAACATTCTCATATTATGTAATCTTGCTAGAATTAAATAAAAGTTTTTCTCATTATGAAAAATAAAAGTCTCAATTTCATTGCATAAAGCAAGCAAAAGTGGTGTTTTATTCCAATGGACATGTTCTAGGAGGATTATGTCTTGGTTTATTTATCATAGGAGTCTATGCTGAATTTCTTCTTGAACTAGTTTAACTAGTCAAAGCACACACATTTTGTATTCCGTGTAATTATGCTATTATAAAACAGTCTCCACAAAAAACGTGGGTGATGCTCTGTTTTCATCCATCAACCTGTTATTTTCCTGTGTGTTTCCCTCTTTTCAGGGTGCTAGTCGATGAAGTTCTTATCTAATTGTGCCTTTCTTATAAGGTTCTGAGAAAAAAACGTAAGGTTGGATCTTTCTCCGGTCCTCATTAGTTTTTTGCCTTCATTAGAGGAGAAAACATGCTTATCTTAAGCCATAATTAACAACTCTTTTACCAAGATATGGACAGGAGATCAAAGCTATTAAAGTCCCTTTGCCCGCGTAAAGCATAATTGGACCTTAACTTGCACAAGCCTATCGGATAATCTAAACACATAGGATACACAATATATTAGCAGCTGGTACATTGAAACTTCAGAAACCCTAACATACCACCTGAAAATCAGAAATACATAAACAAGTATCCGTACGTGATACATAACGTGTCGATATGTACGGTGTTAATTATCTACTAATGAAGAAGAAGAAGGCTGCATAATAAGGATTAAGAAACCTACAACTTGTTCATTGACCGTTAATTACACATAATTAATCATCCCCCATAATATAAGTACTGAAATTATCAAATACAATGAACACCTAGGGTGCTTCTGTTAATCTCTACACGTAAGATGCGGATAATATATTAGGTCATCTTGTAATTTGATATAGAACTGAACGTGTAAAGAAATAGTGAAATACACGTCTATAGTGAAAGGTCTGTTGTTATCTGTAAAGAGGTAGAACTAGAAGGCTGCATAATAATGATTATGAAACTTACAACAACTTGTTAATCAACCATTTCTCATATAATAGTCACAAATTAATATGAGAAATGAAATGATTGAAAACATTAAACATATATAGTGCAAGTTAACAAAGAACAATCAACATATAATGACGTGTGGAGACTTTCATTAAGAAAATAAGATAGCGATATCAGCAATCCAAGGTAAGACTAATCACTGAATGGATTTGAATTTAGCTAGACACATGGCATTATACGGGGTAATATACAATAGATTTTTATCGAATATTAGCATTTTAACACACGACTTTTTCTACTAACTAGATATATATATTTAACTGAAAATTTACAGACATAATCTACTCATATATGTCTAAAAACTGAATAGTTAACATATGGATATACGATTGAAAAGTGAGTCTATTCAAGAAAATCCTTAGATAAAATCTAAGGAGGTCATTAGCAGAGAAAGACTGTGTGTGTTGGGGAGGGGGGGGTGGTTAATGCTCATACACTCTAAATCTATCAATATACTTCCTATATACCCCCACCAACTTATTTTCTCTCCCACTCACACAACCTTTTTTCACTTTTTCTCCCTACTTTTCAAAACCACTCTCTATTCATCTCACTAATACCCTTCTCTTTTTCTTACATATTATTTATTCCTTTTGATAAAGCGTGATGGGCCTATTTCTTAAAATTATCTGTTTAAATGATAATTGCAGCGTGTGTGTGTGTATATATATGAGTTAATGCTCATACACCCCAAATCTATCAATACACTTCCCATACACTCTACCAACTTATTTTCTCTCTCACTCACACAACTTTTTTTCACTTTTTCTCCCTACTTTTCAAAACTACTCTCTATTCATCCCACTAATACCCTTCTCCTTTTCTTACATATTATTTATTTTCTTTTGATAAAGCGTGGTGGGCCCATTTCTTGAAATTATATATTTAAATGATAATTGCAGCTAAGCTTCATCATCTGAACTCGAAGGTAAACAGTTAAAATTTATTATCCATAATCGCGCAATTAGATATTATTGTGTCTAGACTAGACTTGGTTGCAAATTGTAGAAAATTTGAAAAAGAAGTAGAAGAAGAAAGAAAAAAGCTGAGAAAAGCAAAAGATTTTAGAAATAGACTCAGTCGAGTCACTCCTAATTACTGGGATAGAATATTCATAGTACAAAAAATAATCTATAAGATCGAGAAAAATATAGAAGAACTAAAGTTCATGATCAACGAGGAACAAAAACCTCTTGATTATTTGAGCATTGGTTAGATCCGCTGTAATACCCGCAATTTTCATTTTGAATTCGAGTAATTGTGTTGAGTGATTATCATACGATTTAACGATTGTTGTTCGATAATAATTCACTTTTACATTTATCGAAGTTTTCGAAACAATTATTTTTAACGAAAAGCTCGAAATACTCGGTTTGAGAAATCGACTTTTTCTACGTACGAAATTGGGAGAAACTTCCTTCATGAAAGTTGTAGAGCTCGTCGATACAAGTCCGTACACATGCGGAACACAAAGATCAGATTTTTTCTGATTTAGTTATCGAATTTAGAAGTTTTCCGAAACTCGTATATATAGAAATTTTTTTGGGAAACCCTAATTTTCCACCGGCCTCCCTCTCTTTCTCTCTTTCTTTCTTTTTTTTGGAAAGCACAGTGCTTTCTCTCTCTCAGCTCTCGCATCCCTCTCTCTCGACCGAAATAGAGAGCAAAGTTCTCCTTAATTGTTCTCCCTCCACAGACCACCTCTCGACCTCAAACCAAGTCCCAGGCGTTCGTCTCGAGCTGCTCTAGCTCCCAAAGGCAGTTTTACAAGGCGGCGCGGCCTGTAGCGGCGGCGGCACGGCCCGAACCGAAAACCACCATTTTCGGTTCGAGCTTGATATCTCGAGCTACACACCACCATTTCACTTGATTCTTGGCTCATTGAGCTCGCCTCAACTTCCTCTACAAGCACCAAGAAGGACCGGAACTGAGTCGAACGTTTTCACGTTCGTCGGAGCTCGACCCGAACGAATTGAAACACCGAAGCTTTCGATCAAGATATCTCGAGCTATACACGATCGTTTCTTGTGATTCTTGGCTTGCTGAGTTCGCAAGGAAGTTCTGAACAAGTTTCCAGAAGGGATCGGGGCCTGAGGTTGCAGTTTTCACGTCGGTTTTCAAGCTCGCCGGTTTCTAGAATTTTTCCGGCCGCCGACTGTAATTGGTACTTTTCGATCCCTTCCCGTCATTTTTAGGTCTTGTGCTAGTTATGAAAGTTGCTCAGAATGATGAAACGAAGGGGACAAGCTCAGCCCCGACACCGGCGTCTCTGTCCCTAACTCCGGCGGCCCTTTCCGGCCACCTCCGGAGGTCTAAAATTTGGTTTCTATCCATTTTATGATTCTATGTTTCGATACGATCATTTCGGCGTATTATACGTATTTTTCGGATATCGTATGAATTAGTTATGAATTTTGTGATTTCGATCGATTTCGATCGTTAGATTTTTGATCTGTGAAATTATGACCGTCGGATGAACTTGTAAATTTGTTATGATGATCATATAACTGTCCCAGAGGCTTTGTGTGGTCATGGGAAAAGATCCGACCGTTGGATCTTCGTATATGTGCAAAACGGTAATTAGGGGAGCGATTAGTGAGAAACCGCTCGTCGGATTTTAATGTAAATTAGAATCCAGCCGTTAAATGGTAGTTAATTTATGTGTTGAAATTGTTGGCTAAATTCGAATCATATTTGGTTAGGTGATTGACGGATTTTATTTGAGTGGGCTATTTCGGCGTTAATTATAATTATAATTATATTGAAGACGCAGCGGGAATTTCGAGGTGAGTAAAACTCACGTGGTTCATATTACGAACCGAATGTTTTAAATTTATTTATTTATGGTAATTGTGTGAAAAATATTTGCGGATTAAATATTTGTTTTAAAATTTCATGGACTTGAATCACCATGGTCCATAGGTAAGTAAAATGAATTTTAACTATACAAATGAATTTTTATGATTTTCTTGTGTGAACTATAGATGATATTAGTGGTCATTCCTGAGTGGATGATTACGTATATATATATTTACGTGGAAAATATATATTGATGAGTGGATTGTTGTGTGATGATATGATTGAGTAGAATTGATGAATTGATTGTATTTCAATTGTGTAATTCCATAATAATATGGTGTATCTTGGTTGGGTTGATTTCAGTATGTGATATTATATGTTGTGCTCATTTATGGGTTTAGGGTCGACGTAATGACCGGTGTGGGGTAATCGGACGCTCTAATCCTGGGTGGATGATGGGATACGATTGGTTGAGTATGTGGAATTATCGGACGTTCTAAATATGTATATAGGTATACATATTGATGAAATACGATAATGATAAATATGTCGGATGCCATAACTTAGGCCAGGTGACGGGCTACGATTCAGTTAGAGCTCTAGTCTGTCAAGTACCGTATTTTTTATAAATACGATGATGAGAGTTGTGAAGGAAGTTGTGAGTTGGATTGTCCTGATATATTGAATTGGTGTTGATTGAGATTGTTAGTACTTGCATATGTGGAGATTATTGAGTGTTGCTGTGTGTAGGAATAAATGAGATTAATTTAAGTAACAGTTCTTTCTTTTACTCATACAAGCTTTCATAAGCTTACCGGGTTTTGTATTGTTGCAATCCCGGTACACTATTCAATGGTGTAGCGGATATTCCTACAGGTCAGGATAACCAGGGAGGTGACCGAGCTGCGTAGGTGTTACAGCAGTTTTGCTATTTCATTTAGTTGTGAGGTGTGTATGCTCATTTAGAGCTTTACATTACATTTTGGATTTTAGTGTAATAATTAACCGAGACTAAATTCGGTTTGATTTTATTTCGTGTGGAGAGGATGTTATAAAAAGAAATTTTCAGGATGATTATTTTGGGTTTGTAGTATTTTCATGTTTTGGATTTTGAATTATTATTCTAAAATTCGGGGCGTGACATCCGCACATCACTAGTATCAGAGCTTGAAAAAGGCTAAAAAAGAATCCCCAATAGGGACAATGTCTGAATTAATATTAGAGAAGTTGAATTCTCTACTGAAATCCTCTGATGAGAAACATCAGAACCTGCAAGAAGAATTATCTAGATGTCAGATTCATCTAGAAAAACTACCAGATCTACCGATTAGAAAAATTGGAAAACAAAATAGATTATATCAAAGAACTTCCAAAAACGGAAGAAGAAAAGCTAAATTGTTAGTAGAAAATCACTGAACAGCAAAAAACGCTGGATTCTATGAAAAATATACTGAAGGACAAGAAAGTGCCTCCAGTAAAACTAAAGAAAGATAATGGATTTAAACCATTAGAAAGACCAGGCAAAAATCATGTTCCAAACATGATTTTCCTGGAACCATCTACTAGTTCAACTAGTATTCGGTATGAAAATCCGAAATGTTCAGAAACTAGAGATGTCAAGATGATGAGCATCTTTGGAAAAAAAAAAAGGAGTACAGCTCCTAAATGCTGAAGAATTCGAATACAACGAAATTGAATAGGAGGTAAAAAAACTCCTCAATTCCAAAGCTAGATTTTAAACAAATCTACAAGAGGGGAACATTTGATCTGACGGACAACCATCATTTCAAACTTCTAGAAATTACAACCTCTTCTATAACAGGAGGAGAAACTGATCTCTTAATGGTCACTTCTTTAGAAGTTGCCAGAGCAAAGACAAAAAAACTATCAATTTATGCACATTGGAACAGTCCAAGTTTGCATAAATCTGCTTGCTCGAGAAGGCATAAACTGTTCAGTTCTATGTGTCCTTCAAGACAATAGACTGACAGACTTTCAAGCTAGTTTGCTGGGAACACTTAAGGCATCCTTATGCAATCAAGTAGCATATTTCAACTGCTTCCCAAATTTCACTACCAGCTTGAAAGATGCAGCTCACTGTCTAAGACTAAGAGTCAAGACAGATGGCATAACTATGAAAGAAGATATGCAAGAACTCGCAATAGTATACATAATATACTATAGGTTGATGAGTACCACGGTAGCCCCTAAGACAAGGATAACAAATATCTCAGGTCTTACTACTGGATTCCTCACCAATCAAAAAAATCATTCACAATAGATTCAGAAGGTTACTTGGAATGAAGTAACTTTTCCAATTAAATGGAAACTATCTGGTCCGAAAAAACCATCAGAAAGTACAAAGGCTAAGGTCTTTGAAAGCAGAAAGACTGGAGAAATCAGTCTAAATTTTGAAAATCATAGGAAAGTGATACATGTCCAGAGAATATCAGGATAAACAACATACATGTCCAGAGAATATCAGGATAAACAACAATCTTCTGAGAAGAAGCTACAGCACTAGAGAATCTAGTACTAGTGGCACTAAATTCACTGTTAAAGAACCAACAGAACCAATTACTGAAGAAGAATTAGAAGTTGATCTAAATAGACCGGTAAACATGCTTAGAGCAGAAAAGCTCTATGATCTCTGTGATGAAGCGAAATCTTGCGAAAATCCTGAACGATTAGAAAAACTAATCAAAGAAATGAAAATTTTCAAACCAGGAAAGGTTAGAAAAATCCTTCCTTATCAAGATGTTAAAATGGAAGATGGAGAAAGCTCCAGTTCCAAAACTTTCATCATTAGAGAAAAAGGGAAACTGAAACTCCCTGTACAGAAAGCTCCTACAGGCAGAAAAGAAGAAAGAAATTCCTAAAGATTTGCCTCAGAAGACAACATGCCTAATGCCAATCACAAATTATGGCATATGGTTAAATCTAGACAAAGCTTTTAGATAAAAGAAAGGCCAGTGACCAATGGGTAGACAGCCTGATGATGGCCTCTGCTTTTACCCTTAGAAAATTTGAAGCACCAGATTTGCAGATGTATTATGAAACTACTCTTACTAGAGTAGCAAAGAAGTACTATCAGTATTTCAAAGAAACCGCGAGAGGAATAAGCTGGCTAGAAGAAATAAAAATTTCGAAATCTCCGTATGATTTTGCAACACCATTGTACGATCAATTCTGTGGAGACCTCTCAAATCTGAGTGAAATGGCTAAACAAACGGTCAAATCAAATATCTATGCTCTCAAAATCTGTGACATGAGATATTTTGAAGAATACTTGAATGAATTTCAAGAATACTATTGTACAATAGGTGAACTAGAACATACAGATCTAGTAAACTTGTTACATAGGAAACTCCCCGAACCATGGAGAACGGCTGTAAGAGAAAGCATAGCTGAAAAACCAATTGAAAGATTTTCAATTGGAGGAATTTCCAACAGAATCCGGCAATTACTGAAAGAACAATGCAAAGCTAATCTTAGATCCAAAATGACCAAGAAACAGCTCAAAGGAGTAGAAAACTTCTATTATGGAATATTGGATATGCCAACCAACTGGGAATGTCATGAATCCAAGTTTCGAAATTAAAAAGAAACATTATTCGAAAAGGTTAAGAAGAACAACTGAACACAAGAAAGATTGGAAGTTTAAGAAAAGCTCCAACTTCAAGGAACAAGAAGATGGAAATCCTAAGAAAAATTTTTTCAAGAAAAAGAAGAATAACCATCAGAATAAACAACCATGCAAGAAAGCTTGCAGATGCTGGATATATAAAGCTGAAGGGCACTATGCCAATGAATGCCCAGAAAAGGATAAAAGATCTACTAAAACTCTATTTGAAGAATACGAGCCCATAGTAGAAACAGCACATATGAAAGGCTACTAAATAGCCTATTCTGATGAAGAAGATGACGACAGATTAGTATACTCTACCTGGTCTGAAGAAGAATCATCCGACTCTGAATCAGATTCTGAAGTAGAATACTTAGAATCCAGACAGATGAATGTTCTTAAAGTCAAAAACTGGGAAGAAAGCAAGACAGAAACAATAGTGTCTTCTTATTAGGTGAACCCTGGTACATTCGTTTGTAACTACTGTCTATGTCATGAAAAGAATGGACTTCCTATGTTCTGTGAAGAGTCAAAAAATACTTATCACAAAGAATGCTTCATAGCTGAAGCGAGAAGAAAAACCAAGAGTGGCCTTATCAGCCAATTGGTAGAACAAGAATATGACGAATATCTCTCCGGACAAAAGGAGAAAAAGGTAGAAACTCTGTTCCAAGAAATTACTGAACCATCTTCCTCAAAAGTAAAGGAAGAAGAATTCGATGAAGAAAAAATCGATGAAACTATAGAAGTGGTTGAAATACCAAAAAATGTTCCAGAAGAATGTAAACCATTCATACCACAAGCTCAAGAAAACTATCTTCAACAAACGAAAATCATCTCTACTAGTAGATACAGCAACTACATAGAGATTGGATTATAATTCCCTGATCACAGGAAATACCATCTACATGCATTTGTAGATAATGGATCAGGATTCTCAGTTGCAAAGAGATTTGCAATTCCAGATGAACTCTGGAAAGAAGATAATAAAAGAGTAGCTGCTTGTGTCCAATTTGATGGAAGCCACCTAGTCATGAAAAAAGTAGCTAAAGATGTTCACATCACCATTGGTGGAGGAACATTTATTATCAATACTCTTTGGCAATCCGAAGGCCAAGGATCAGATCTCTTGTTGGGAAATGATTTCCTTATCCAACAAAGATTTATTCAAGATGAAGAAGCAATGAGCTTCAGAAAATGAGATAGAATATTTTGGGCAAACAGACTTACCCAAGCTAAAACTGTGGTAGGCCCAAACTTTGCTACTCAATATCAAAGATCGCAACGAAATAGTGGTGATCATAAGCCCTACAAGCCCAGATTTGAACCTGTGCTACAAATCAAACAACAACAAGAATTGCTTGTTAATGAATCTTCTGAAGAAGAAGAAGAAACTAGTGAAGATGAAGAAGCTAGTTTCATACATGAGCATAACCTCAAGCACTTTCAGAATAAGCTTGAATCTCATAAAATCCATACTCTTGATAAAATCAAGAAAATGCTCGAGCAGAATATTGATGTCGACCCTCAGAAATTTTGGGAAAAAACCTTGTGATTTGTGAATTAAGATTACATGATATGAATGCTATCTGTCATGTCAAAGTCATTCCTCACTACAATGAGGAAGATCAAAAAGAATTCAAGAAAGATATAAAAGATCTCTTGAACAAGAGATTAATTCGACCTTCCACTAGCCCTCATCATGCTCCAGCATTCTACGTGAGAAATCATGCAGATAACTTTAGAAGGAAAGCTTGAATGGTGATTGACTACAGAGATGTCAACAAAAAGACTGTCAAAGACGGTTATCAAATTGCCCAAGTAAGAGTCTTCATCAATCAGCTCAGAGGAGCTAAAGTCTTTTCAAAATTGGATGCAAAGTCGGGTTTTTGGCAAGTCAAGATGCATCCAGACAGTGTTTCTCTCACTGCATTTGGAACACCACAAGGTCATTACGAATGGTTAGTAATGCCCTTCAGCTTAAAACAAGCCCCCTCGATATTCCAAAGGAAGATGCATGACGTTTTCAAACATGTTGCTGAATTCTACGTTGTCTACATTGACGACATCCTTGTTTTCTCCAAAAATAGAGAAAAGCACATGAAACACCTCCATGAGGTTGTAAAGCTGATAGTTTGGCATGGAATCATCTTAGGAGAAAAGAAAATCTTTTTTATCTTAAATAAAGTTGATTTCCTTGGAATAAACATCAAAAATGGAGTAATAAAACTCCAACCACACATCCTTGAAAAGATCTGGAAGTTTCCAGATAAAATTCCTGATGCTAAGAGTCTAGAAAGATTCTTAGGAGTCATCAACTATGGGAGAGATTTCATTCCCAAGATCTCGGGGTTAACATCAATGTTATCTCCCAAAACAAGTTCCAAAAGAAAATAGAGCTTCACAGAAGATGATGAAAAAATCATAAAGCAGATAAATGCTCTCTGCAAAAATCTCCCTCCTCTCCAACAACCAGAGGAAAATGATGAAATCATTCTCTAAACATATGCTAGCGATAATTAATAGTCTGGTGTTGTTCTGGCAAAAACTTCAGGAACTAACATTGAAAAGATATGTAAATTTTGTAGCGGCAAATTCAACCCTACAGAATTAAATTATCCTACTGGGGAAAAAGAAATTTTGGCTGTCAAAAAAATAATTTTAAATTTTCCAGCTTTTCTTGGAAAACCCTTTACTGTACACACCGATTGTGCTAGAGTAAAAAATTTCAAAAATTTCAAACTTGATAAAGCTGCTGATAGAGGAAGATTAGCAAACTGGCAATTATTTCTTAACCAATATGATTCTAATGTTGAACTAATTGCAGGAAACAAGAACTATCTTCCAGATGCATTGACCAGAGAAATGATAATGTTCAGCCGAAGAGACGACGATGAAGGTCGCAATCCCAGAAACAGAAGAACTGGGAAAGAACATGAAGAAGCTGAGGAGTCAAAAAAAAATCCTTAAAAGATTCTTGCAAAGTCCAAAAGGACTAGCCACAACTGATCAATCCCAGGGTAAAGGATTGGCTAGCCCGTCTTAAACGGTAGACGGTAAAGGCTGATCAAGACCGTTGAAGGCTGTTGCTTTGCCAAAAAGCAAATCAACTCCAATTGGAGTAATAAATGTTCTTAATTATGAATTGAAAACTTTTGCAGATCTTGTGTTCAGAACTGGCAGGAGACTTGCATACCACCGAAAGGCAATTTTAGACAACCTCTTATATGCCTTTCAAGAAAGAAACAGTGGTCTCATGTTCCCAGCTTTGTTTGCCCTAGCTGAAGAACTCCATAAAAATACCAGACCACAATTTGAAGAAGAAATACAGCAGAGTGCTGTCCAGAAAGAGAAAATCTAGTATCTTGAAGAACTTAAGAGTGCTAGAGTTCTTGTTCTAGCACTAAAAGAGTCAGATTGGTTTGATTTCCATAATGTTATTGGAAGTCAAAATTCTGCCACTTTTTCTCCAACTCTCTTCGTCATCCCTGGATCTTATGTTAGAAGGTACGTGGTTAATGTTCAGAGTACACATCCTCAAGAACACAAGCATTGGCTTGTTGAAAATGGTTTTGTCCATAACCTTTGGACCAAGACTAATGATGATCTCAAGGGTTTACCACCCATCATAGTCAATACAGTCAAAAATGTTAGAAAGAATGACTGTATCCTCAGGCTGAAATTCAGATCAACTCCTCCCGAATGGATTCAAAACAGAAATGGTGAACTTGAATATATTTCTCCATATCATTATGTGAGAATTATACAAGGAATATATTTTAAGCCTGCCTGTGTGGGATATAATGTCCAGCCTAACTCTAGCATTCCCTGGATGAAGGCCATGTCCCTTGACTATATCAAAAAGATCATCAAAGAAGATCCATAAAATACATTCCTGGCAGCAGAGAGAAAATCATAATCACTGCCTATGATCATCCTGGTGTGGTAAGCAGTGACCTTTTCCTATCTCTCAAAAGAAAAGAGATAGACTCCTCATTAGCATGTCTATTGTGGATTGAAAAGCTTGAAGGTGACAACCACTACAAGATGTATGCGGATACTGACGTGAAAGACAATGAAGTTAAAACAAGGATGGAAAATGACAACTCTTTTGTCCTTGGCCATAATTCTGAAACAGATGAAAATATGTGAAGCAGCAGATGTAAAAAGCACCGAAAGCAACTTTGGCTTTTCCTAAAGATGCTTTTGCTTTTCAGAAAAGAACAAGGTGAAAAACATTTCACCTAGGAGAATTTGCTTTCCACCGAAAGACCTCCATCATCAGAAGCACTCACGGGAGCAGAAAATAATTGAGTTGTGTTGTACATTTTTATGTTTTGATTTCTAGTTTGAGTTCCGCTTCCTATATAAGGAGCCTTAGGTTCAATTGTAAGGCATCAGAAAATTGAGCAGAAAACATATTCTCTCAAGAAGTAAGAAAGCCATAGTAGCAGTGTGCTCTTTCCTTCCTGTCTAGTGTGGAAGTTCTTTCATTCCAAGTAAGTATCTGTAAATCAGTCTCATAGATAGCTAAACAGTTTTTTAGCTGTTTACCTGAGAATGAGGCTCTGAATTTTAGTTTGTAATTATGTTTGAATAAATAATTTCAGAATTGCTCATCCACCTTGTCAATATTTTTCAAATACCAAATTGTTTGTTTATATCTATTCGTAGCCTTATTCCTGTACTATTTTTAGGTTTAGACTTTCTGTTTCTTAAGAAGATTTTGCCTTAGTTTAAAGTAGAAATAAGCAGCAGTGATTCCGCCTATTAGAGTAACTGCTAGGCAAGTGGCCGTTAGGTGAAAAACTTGGGTATGTTGAAGGCTAGTTTTGTTTCTTCTGAGGGTATGAACATGTTTTCTTAAGAAAAAGCAAAGGTTAAACCTAAAAGTCAGCATAGGACTTTTTAGGTACTACTTTAGAAAAGACTACCTTTATATGTCTTTTCCCCTAAGATTTGTGTAAATAGGCAGAATACAAAGTTGTTGGTGCATATGGGCACAATACATGTGATTTCTAGGTAAACGGGATTTGTCCCCCCTAAGATTTGTGTAAATAGGCAGAATACAAAGTTGTTGGTGCATATGGGCACAATACATGTGATTTCTAGGTAAATGGGAATTGTCCCTATATATATATATATATATATATATATATAAACAGCGCTTCTCCGGTGCGGACGTCCGGACTTTTTGCCTAGGTGCGGATTTCGGGTTTTGACCCACTTTCCGATCATATTTTCACATCTTAGCCGTTCAGTTTTAGGTCATAATGTATAAATCATCTCTGCAAAATTTCAGCCAAATTGATGATCGTTAAGACATTCAAAACTGTAATTTACAACAACTAACACGAACGTTTCCGGTTTGACAGATTCGGTTCGTTCGTGTAAATTGTAATTTTGGATGCCTTAACGATCATCAAATTTGCTGAAATTTTGTAGAGATGATCTATACATTAAGATCTAAAAATGAACGGCTAAGATGTGAAAATGTGATTAGAAAGTGGGTCAAAACCAGAAATCCGCACCTTTTTCTTAGGTGAGGATATCTGCACCTGAGCAAAGTTATACATACATACATACATACATACATACATACATACATACATACATACATACATACATACATACATACATACATACATACATACATACATACATACCTATCCTATCTAGAAGGAGGCCTCGCTTTGAAATTTTAGAACAAGGTTAGGGTTTAGGATCACTTTTCAGTCTCATATCTACATCTCGACCGTTTAGTTTTTAGGTACTACAGTATAGATCATCTATGTAAAATTTCAGCTAAATTAATGATCTTTAAAGTATCTAACTGGCTTAAACTAGTGGACGAACTGAATCTGTCCAACTTGAACCGTACTAGTTTTAAGGCAGTTATCAATGCCTTAACGACCATCAATTTGGCTGAAATTTTGCAGAGATGATCTATACATTATTAGTACCTAAAAACTAAACGGTTGAAATGTGGATATGCGACCGAAAAGTGACCATAAACCCTAACCTCGCTCTGAAATTTCAAAGCGAGGCCTCGCTATATATATATATATATACCCGTTCTAGATAGGACATCCTTACTTTAAGAATGTGACCTAATCCAATGATCTCAACCGTTGATCATTTAGATTCCTATACAAGAATGATGCCAACAAAAAATCAACCAAATCCATAATCATTTGGTCATTCAAAATTGTGTAAACAAATGTAATCTGTTAGATAACATTAAAAGGATTAGTTCTAATCAAATTGTTAAACGTTTTCTAATTTTGCTAATTTTTTGTAGGATTCATATGTGTGTAGGTAACTAAAGAATGAGTAATTATGATTATTGAAATACATCCTAAAAATAAAAATATCCTCACTTTAAGAGTTCAAGTACGTTATCTCTTAATCCTCCCTCTATATATATATATACAGTCCTTCTTGGCTAAGGATGTCCTTAGTTTTTCTTAGGTGCGGATTTGGTGTTTTCACCCACTTTCCGATCATATTTTCACATCTTAACCGTTCAGTTTTTAGAGCCTAATGTATAGATCTCCCCTGCAAAATTTCAGCCAATTTGGTGATCGTTAAGGTATCCAAAACTGTAATTTACCATTATAAATACGAACGGTTCCGGTTCGACAGATTCGGTCCGTTCGTGTAAATTGCAGTTTTGGATGTCTTAACGATCACCAAATTGGCCGAAATTTTGCATGGGAGATTTATATATTAGGCTCTAAAAACTGAACGGTTAAGATGTGAAAATATGATCGGAAAGTTGGTGAAAACACCAAATCCGCACCTAAGAAAAACTAAGGACATCCTTACCTGAGAAAAATCCTATATATATATATATATATATATATATAAGCTTTCAAGTAACCTATCAATCAATTTCCGTAATCGATTACTTAACAATTGTAATGGCCAAAGAAGTAGTCGATCTTTATCTAATAGGAGCTTTGGATTATCAGCATGGTCATTTCTTTCTTTGATGATCGAATTCCAGCATCTCAAATTAGTCTATTCGATCTCCGACCCACGTATGAACTGCAAATAGTTCAAAGTACTGTTAAGCCACTACCTTTGTTGGTTTTATTCTCTACTGAATATTATAGGGTAATCGATAATGCTGGATCGGTTTCTCTTGGGCATGCATGGACAATCTTTGTTGGGGCAAATCAATTGAGAAAATTTTGGCTTTTCAATCCATTTTTTATGCTGCTGAGAATTATATGTACAATATATTCAAGGAATCTTTTGAAGATCATTGGAATAAATTCCAATGCAGTTCCGTCTTCAAAGTTTGATGCCTAAAAGGTTCCAAACTAGGTCCGAATCCACCATTCCACCTCACTCCACTCTAGGAATATTGGTATATTTCATTATGCTCTTCAAGACCTTAGTTTGGAAACAAAGAAGTTGAAATATTATCATGCAAATAGGGTAACATGCTCTACAACTAATACTGATAAGTAACTGCACTGAGTAGTGAATCATTCGGATATATTGCTATATCTCCTATAAACTTTATTTTTATTTTTTCAAGAGAAATAATTAAGAGAAGTGATATTCACACACTCTTGTGTTATAAATTACTAATCATTAAAAGAAATTACTTATTATACACCTTTTTGTGCATTAATTAGAACACATGTACAAGGGTGCATGTATGATTAGTATTTTCAAATATCGTATGTGAATATCATCTCTTATAATTAATTAACTATACTCATTTTCAAAGACGGTGCCGTTGCTTTATTTTATTTTACTTCTTTACATCGAATTTTTTAATAACTTTGTAATTGACAATTACTCACATAAAAAAAATAAAAAGAAATCAGTACCATTTGTTCTAGTGAGAGGTCGACTCACAAAAAAAATACCTCACAATTATAAGTAATGAAATGATTATAAATAAGGGATTTTGTCCATTTACCCCATTTCTAGAGATTTTTTTTTCTCACTTACCTCATTAAATTTTGTTAATTCCCTCTTACCTAAAACACTCTAAGGAAATCTTCACTAATACACCATTAAGTTTTTGTTTTAAGACTATTTTATCCTCCCCCTTTGTTACTTAGAGAGAGAGAGAGAGTGGAAGAAAGAGAAATCATAGGAGACTTCATCGGAGTCCGGTCATCGGCCGCGGGATTCCAGTCACCGGTTGTCGTAATCCGGTCCCCGACCGCCGTCCACCAGACTTCTCTGAAAACCTCGCCGGAGGTCGTCAGAGATCTCATGGGTCGCCAGAAAGGTTATTGTCCCCCAATAGAGGGGTAATAAACCTTTATTGGCCCCCAATAAAATTTTCAGTCGCCAGACTGAGAACTAATTTTCCTAAAATTAAACAAATAAAATTTGATTAAAGGAAAAAAAAAATTTACATCAATTCAAAACGTCTATTGCCCCCCCCCCCCCCCCCAACTCACAAAAAAAAGACCTCACAATTATAAGTAATGAAATGATTAACAAGGGATTTTGTCCATTTACCCCATTTCTAGGGATTTTTTTTTCCCACTTACCTCATTAAATTTTGTTAATTCCCTCTTATCTAAAACACTCTAAGGAAGTCTTCACTAATACACCGTTAAGTTTTTTTTAAGACTATTTTACCCTCCCCCTTTGTTACTTAGAGAGAGAGAATGGAAGAGAGATAAACCATATGAGACTTCATCGGAGTCCGGTCATCGGCAGTGAGATTCCAGTCACCAGTGGTCGTAATCTGGTCCTCGACCGCCGTCCACCAGACTTCTCTAAAAACCTCGCCGGAGGTCGTCGGAGATCTCATGGATCGCCAGAAAAGTTATTGCCTCCCAATAGAGGGGTAATAAACCTCTATTGGCCCCCAATAAAATTTTCGGTCGCCGGACTGGGAACTAATCTTCCTAAAATTAAACAAATAAAATTTGATTAAAGGAAAAAAAAATTACATCAATTCAAAACGTCTATTGTTCCCCCCCCAAATAGAACTCTTTTTTTTTTTTCATTTTTCTTTCATCCTGGACCTTTTCCCCATATTTTACCAAAAAAAAAAATTGATTTGGGCACCCAAGTTGAGATCTGAGTTGAATCGAGTAGGAGATCACCTCCTTCAAGGCGTACCCGTCTAATTGTTCGAGAAAGCGAAATAGAGCAAGCGTTCTCAAGACGAATGCGACCGCCGAGACAGAGACCAGGACGTATTACTGTGATCATCATAAGCATCGTAGCAGCCCGAAGCTTCTCGTGACCACCACCGCCAACACCGCGCTTGATCAGATAGTGATTCAAAGCTAGATCCCTCCCATGACCATAGATGTTGCCGTGTCACCTTGATAGGTCGACGGAGCCCGAGGCTGAAACGACGACTGCTAGTGGTTCTACAAAACGGAGCTGAGGTCCTTACCTGGATCGGGTCCTCGGGTGGTTTGCCGCATTTGAGAACCAGAGGAAGAAGAAGAAGAAGCTAGACATGAAGGAGAAAAGGAAATTGCGGTGGATTGCGATAGGAATCGTCACCAGAAAGAAGAAAGATGGCGCAGAGGGGAGAGAGAGAGAGAGAGAGAGAGAGAGAGAGAGAGAGAGAGAGAGAGAGAGAGAGAGATGAGTGGCAGTGGATGTGGTTTTCTTAATTGATGTTAAGGGTAAAGTTGTCATTTCCCTGTAAATTGGATTAGTGGGAATAAAAAGCTGTTGGTGAGGTAAATGAGATAATTTTGTTCAATTTTAGTGCTTTGGGTCAAAAACGTATCCTATAAACAATGAGCATGTAGGGCAAGTAAATCAGGACAGTGACAAGACAAAAAAAACGAGACTAGGGATATTTCTTGAAGTATCATCATATTAAAATGCGACTTTTTCTACCAAATAATTGAATGGGTTTTCAATTAAACTATCCAATTACGTAATCGATCACTAAACACACAAATGGCCGAAGTAGTCTTTTCCTGATATGAAATTCAGGTTATCAAATAATGCATGGCTCTCAGATTATCATTTGTAGCTTTCTTTGAATTCCAGCATCGCAAATCAAAAGTCCATTCTAACTCCACACATGAATTGCAAATAGTGTAAAGTACCGTTAATGGACCGTCACCTTTTTGTTGGTGTTATTCTCACTTGGGAAATCATAATGCTATATGATGTTGCTTCACGATAGATACGGCAATATATTGAAAGTATATCAATAATAAAGAACTTTTATTAAAAAAAGATGGTATGTATTGCTGAAAAAAAGAAGAAGAAGATAATATGTGTTTCTAGAAAAAAAAATATATATATATATATATAACTCTTTAGGTGGGAATATTGGAATTGATTCCAATCCAGATCCTTCCTCAAGTCTTGGGCACCCGGCCAGAAGGTTCTACACTAGGTCCAAATCCAACTCACTCCACCCAACTCATTTTGGAAGCGATTCAAGAATATTACCGTATGTATAGCATCTTTGTATCAACTACCAATTTCTAGCTTTTTCCATATGGAGAAGATAGCTGAAAATAGTAAGTACTGTTGTAATAGAGAATTACTTAATCGATTATTATAATTCAATTCATTTGAGTAATAGAAGCGAACTTTAGGAAAGTCAAGAGAGACCCCCGCATTAGGTCCACAATTTTTCCGACGAACAATCCCTAGTTTTTCACACCAACCATAACATGAAAATTATTAAGTCGTGTAATTTTCGAAGTAGTTGCTGCAAGAGGCTCGGAAGGCCATCACCATCTACTCGTGCCTTGCATAACTCGTAGTTTCTTAAACTATTCAAACGTTCTTGATCAGATCGAATATATCCAATTAAAATAACAAAGCTATCATAATGCTTGGCTTTAGGGCACAATTCACCATCGTGTTCAATCGAGTTCGAGGTCGGTGACAATGAAATCTGATAAACAAAACATTTTTATGTATTTTATCAAATCGGGTTTTCAGGAACAATACGATAAAAACTCACGAGCATTATTAGGTTTTGGGGTCCGATTATAAGCAATCGGATGGATATAACATTATAATGTGATAAGGTCCCACGAATTAGGGCATGATGATCACGTTGTTCTTGTGCTCCAACATGATGATATTGAACGATCTGATATGTTTCACTGTCCATGTGATCAAAGTTTCCCTCGAAGAAGAGTGGACAATCCCAAACCTCTGGAAATTGGACCATTTTGATTTTCCAACCCTATCTATCTCCTCGGTCAAATTCTTATGACTTTATTTGAGAACCAACCATGGTCACTCGTCGGTCACGAGTCAGTAGTCAACAATTACCACTTGAAAAAAGGAGTGACAATCTTGACTGTTCGATTGTTGACCGTTAAGTTGCATATGTACACTTCACACAAGCTCTTCTGGGAAATTCAACAATTTTTTTGTTCGGTTTATGATTATTGATTGAGATGCAAGAGCTTTTCTTCTTTTTAGACAAGAACTTGGGGACTTGTAAACGGATGTTGGTTGTATGACTTGAATTTTTGTAGGATTAGATGTGAATCTCATCGCAAAAGACGACTTTTTCATATTTATTAAATTTTTTGGTCGAAAATAGGCTTAACTTTCTAGTCAAATCATGATGTCAATATTGTTTAATGTGTTACAATATCTTAGAATTTTATGTAACCGTATGATAAGAATTCTTATGTCCGGACTTGATTTTTGAACACTTATCAAATCAATTGTCTTCAATTTAAAGCTCTCTAATTGACTAGCCAAACCGAGAAACAAATCAAGTTGTACTCTTCTTATCACTTGGTTATTGACTAGTCCGGGCTTACTGCCTTATTGTAACTGACTTCTTTATTTGTTAACCTACTTTCTTGGGTTTCAAGAAATGACAAAATCCATCATCCAAACACCTAGTGTTGCTTGATGATCCATTGATTTGGAATTATTTATGACCACATGTGGTGTTATCAGTGGCTTTCTATTGTCAATGTGACGATCGCAGTTTATCCTTACGCATGGTTTGGTTGTTTGAAGATACGGTGTTGATGTGTGTAACATGGTTGCTTTCAGTGTTGGTGGTGAGAATTTACCGTGACTTTCGGGATTGGTCTCGTTTTGTAACCCTAAAAGATGGGGTATTAAGATGGTTAGGAATTGGGCCTGCTTGGCTCATGAATGTCATCATTGATGATCGACCGTAACTCATGCTATTTTTAGGAAGGAGAGTGGAGAATCTATGTTCACACCGATCATTCTCATATTATGTATTATTAAATAAAAGATTTTTTTGCATTCTCAATTTGATTGCATAAAGCAAGCAAAAGTAGTGTCTTATTCCAATAGGCATGTTCTAGAAGGATTATGTCTTGGTTTATTGATCATAGTAATTCAACATAGACTTCTTCTGGAAATAGTTTAACTAGTCAAAGCACATACATTCTATAATCCGTGTAATTATGCTATTATAAAACAGTCTCCACCAAAACGTGGTTGATGCTCTATTTTCATCCATCAACCTCTTATTTTCTCATGTGTTTCCCTCTTTTCAGGGTGTTAGTCGAAGCTCTTATTTAATTGTGCCTTCCTTATAAGGTTATGAGAAAAACGTAAGGTTGAATATCTTTCTCTGGCGCTCATTAGTTTTTTCCTTCATTAGAGGAGAAAACATGCTTATGTTAAGCCATAATTAACAACTCTTTTACCAAAATATCGACAAGATCAAAGTTCTTAAAGTCCCTTTGCTGGCTTAATGCGTTATTAGACCTTAACTTGTACAAGCCGAATCAAAGTCTCAAGTCATTATTCGAAGACTTTGGGTACATATTGCGGTACTTGAGTCTTCTTGTAATCACAACACATAATAATATATTAGCAGCTTGTAGATTGAAACTTGAGAAACCTTAATATACTACCTGAAAATCAGAAATACGTAAATAAGTATCCGTACGTGATATGTAACGTGTCCATCTGCACGGTGTTAATTATCTACTAAGTAAGAAAAAGAAGACTGCATAATAAGGATTAAGCTAGAAACCTACAACTTGTTAATTGACCATTAATTACACACAATTAATCATCCCCCACAATATACAATAAACACCTAGGGTGCTTCTGTTAATCTCTACACGTAAGATGCGTGTAATATATTAGGGCATCTTGTATTTTGATACCTGATTACCTGAACATGTAAAGAAACACATGTCTATAGTGAAAGGTCTGTTCTTATCTGCAAAGAGGTAAAGGCTGCATAATAATGATTAAGAAACTTACAAATTACAATAACTTGTTAATCAACCATTTCTCAAATAATACTCACAAATATGAGCACTGAAATGATTGAAAACAGTAAACATATAATGCAAGTAGACAAAGAACAATCAATAAATAATGACGTGTGGAGACTTTGATTATGAAAATAATGATAGTGATATCAACAATCCAAGATAACACTAATCAGTAATCACTGAATGGATTTGAGTTTAGCTAGACATATGGCATTAAACGCTGTAATATGGGATAGATTTTTATCGAATATTAGCATCTCACCATACGTCTTTTTCTACTAATTTGATGAGTTTTCAAGTAACCTATCAATCAATTTCCGTAAGCGATCACTTAATTAACAACGATAATGGCCAAAGAAGTAGTCTTCATCTAATAGGAGCTGTAGATTATCAGCATGGCCCAAACACTATTATTTCTTTCTTTCTTTTTAATTCCAGTATCTCAAATTAATCTATTCGATCTCCAGTTCTCCACGCATGCATGAACCGCAAATAGTTCAAAGTACTGTTAAACCACTACCTTTGTTGGTTTTATTCTCTACTGAATATTACAGGGGAATCGATAATGCTGTTGGGTTTCTCGTGGGCGTGCATGGACAATCTTTGTTGGGGTAAAGGAATTGAGAAACAGTTTGCTTTTTAATACATTTACTGAAATTTTTTGATACTGCTGAGACTTATATGTACAATATATTCAAGGAACATTTTGAAGATCATTGGAATAAATTCCAATCCAGATCCTTCTTCAAGTGTTGGATGAAAGTTTCCGAACTAGGTCCGAATCCACCTCACTCCACTCGATCAACTAGGAATATAGGTATAAATCTGTTATTCAAAACCCTAGTTTCGATTCAAAGAAGTTGAAATATTATCATACAAAGAAGTTTTCCCTACAAGTAAAATTGATAAGTACATGCAGTGAGTAGTGAATCATTCCCTAGATTGCTAAGTCTCCCGTGCATAACTGTTATTTTTCAAGAGATAAAAGGCTAAGGGAAGTGATAGAAATTATTAAGTACACACTCTTTATGTGTCAATTATGACACAAAAATATGTATGTTTTACATGGGGAAATTCTACGGTATCTGGATGTTTACCATACACTCATTTACAGATTTAACAACAATTTTATTGCCATTGTGGTAAATAGAGTTATTTTTTGGTAATTTTAGTTCTATTAGAGGTAATTACTCCACATATGATATTTTTACAAGTTTATGAACAAATTGTTATCGATGTGGTAACTTTGTTCAATTATATGTAAATGTGTAAAACAAATGTGATAACTTTGCTGTCAATGTTGTAAATTTGGTTCAACTAAACTGTAATTTTGGTTCAATTAGTTGTAAATGAGTGTATGGTAAACATCCAAGTACTGTAGAAAACCCCGCTTTACATGATGTTCTCTTTATACTTATTATAATTTGGGGTTCAGAGTCTATGTCAACACCCCATATGTATTCTGCAATTTCATTAATCAAGGTTTGAGAGCAGCCGCACCAGCTCCATTTCAAATATAGATATAAATATATATATATATATATATATATATATATATATTATGTTTTATATTTTTAAAGATGACTAATTAGCTTTACTCATTTTCAGAGAGGGTGCCATTGCTAGCTTTTATTATTTTATTTCTTTACATCAATTTTTTTATTCGCTTGGTAATTGACAATTACTCAATCAATCATCCCTCACAATTATAAGCATTCAAATGATTTAAAACAATGAGCATATAGGGCAAGTAAATAAGGAATGATCGAATGAAGAAAAGAAAGAAAATATGACAGTAACAAGACAAAAGAACAAGACTAGTCATATTTCAAGAATTACCGTATTAAAATGTGACTTTTTCTACCAAATCATTGAATGAGTTTTCAATTAAACTATTCAATGTCCTCCTTAATCGATCACTAAACACAGAAATGGCCGAAGTAGTCTTTATCTAATAGGAGATTTAGGTTATCTAATATTGCATGGCTCTCTCATTATCATTTCCAGCATTTTTTGAAAACCAGCATCGCAAATCAAAAGTCTATTCTAACTCTACGCATGAATTGCAAATAGTGCAAAGTACTATATTAATGGACCACTACCTTTTGTTGGTTTTATTCTCTATCGAATATCATAAGAGAAGTCATAATGCAACATATCTGTACCTAATTGCAAATATATCGATACTCAAATTTGAGGATATATTGATAAGAGCTAATTTCATTTTACCTCCCTAACATTTAAATGTTAAATCAGTTGTGGTCATGCATTTTTAATTTCATCACTTGTATCCCTATGCTCTCCAATTCAATCAATCATGTCCATAATTCATTTTTTTGTCTAGTATTTTGTAAATTGAAAATGTGGCTCTAATGGGCTCTCTTGTATGATGACGATTCAATAATGTGGCATGCAAAATTATATCGTATGTGACTAAAATTTCAAAATACATCACACAATATTTGGAAAAAAAAACTAAGGGTTAGATAAGATTGATTGAAATTGGTAAGTACATGGGACACCCGTGATGAAATTAAAAGTGCATGGACACAAATGATTTAAGGTGTAAAGATCAGGGAGGTAAAATGAAATTTGTCCTATTGATAATATGTTACTAGTAATGAAGAACAGTTGTTGGAAACAAATGATATAGGTGTGCCTAGAAACAAAGAATATAACTGCAATATCATCGACAAATATTTCCATCTTTGGCATGATTATTGGAATTGATTCCAATCCAAATTATAACTATCCTAAAGTAGAATGACCTTTTGTACTGTTTATTAAATAGTGTCCTGGCTTTTTTGCCCTTCTCTTTTTTTGGGATTTACTCTATTGCCATAATAGGTTCTGAAGGAGAGAGGCCGAACCAGCTATTTGCACCTCTCTGTTCCGATCTGTTTTGGTTTTTTGATCAACAGAGAGAAGAAAGCAGAGGGAGCTGGGAGTATAGTGAGAGATCAATTTTTATAAGAGTAATAACTTCCAAGGGAATCGAAGTTGCAATAGAAAAGGTGTTCAAATGTCAAATATTGTTATCATTATACAATTGCTAGATGGGTTTATCAAAAGTCAGGAGTGGCCAAGATAGGGAATTTGGTTGCGGTGATACTTGGAATTAAATTCTGTACTAGTGGGTGATCTGTATTATTAACTGAACTCAATATTGGTAGGGCATGAGAACTTCTATTTGCAATTATCCAAGACATTTTACATAATTTCAACTTCTAATATTGACTCTCTGATGTCACATCGTTCAATGTATTTCCGCAATACTGTTTGATGCATTATGTATTGCTTTAGTGATAGATATTTAAGCTACTTCTATGTTTGGCATTAGGTGGAAGTTGGAAGGCATTTGAAGATTCTGAACTGCCTATGAAGTCTTGGGATAATCTCAATAAGCTAGGGTTTCTTCTCCTTAAAGAGACAAACATGCTGATGACTTAATGTTGGATGCTTCAATCACCAAATACTCTGTTTCCTAATCCTGAGCGCCTTCCCAAAGTATGACCCATGCTTGGAAGTTCTATAAAATTTCCTTTACATGAAAGGTGGTTTCCTTTGTTCGCAGAGCCTCTAAACTTCATCAAAGGTGCTTTCTGACGTACATAGCAGTCTCCTGATAAACAATGCTTCATTGATTCATTATAAGACATATGGTGGCCAGAAGAACTAGAGAGAGAAGGTGTTTTGTTTTCCCTTCTTCCAAGATTATTTGGATAATTTTTATTCTTCAAAATGACAAACAAGCTTCTTCTTGGTCTTTAAGGATGCTGGGACTCCAAATGTTGGTAGACTAGAAGTTAGTCAGTTCAGCTATGCTACTACTACCACTGTGAGATCAATATAACACTACGAAATCCTATTTTCCAGACCAAGTTGGTGTCAATTATTTTTCCTACTTTCCCGATGTACTTTTTTTACATATTACAGAACACAGGCCAAACAATTGAGGTAAAAGGGTTTAGCAACTAGTCATTTCTCTAGTGTTGGGTATCCGGAAGGTTCTAGACTAGGTTCAAATCCACCTCACTCCGCCCAACTCATCTAAAGTGAAAAGCAATTCAAGAATATTACCATATGTGAAGCATATATGTATCAACTATCAATTCCTAACTTTTCCCACATGGAGAAAATAGCTGAAAATAGAGTAAAATACTATTGAAGAAGCAATCAAATTACTTAATCCATTGTTTATTCAATTTCATTTCAATAGTATGGAGAAATCTTAGGGAAGTCGAGAGAGACAACCACATTAGATCGATCCACAATCTTTTTGATGAATAATTCCTAGCTTTCCACATCAATTGTAAGTTTGTAACATGAATGTTAGTTGAGTTGTGTAATTTTCGTAATAGTTGTTGGAGAGGCTTGGATGACCATGACCATGATTATCTATTCATGCGTTGCATAACTTGTAGTTTCTTAAACTAAAAAAAACTCTCTTAATCAGATAAAATATCACCAATTAAAATAACAAAGCTATCTTAGATGATCATGTTCGATCGAATTTGAGGTCGCTGACAATGAAATCTAATAAACAAAATTCGTTGATGCATTCTATCGGGTTAGATTATCAGATCAGGTTTTCAGGAACAATACGATAGAAATCCCCTAGCATTATTAGCCTATTAGGTTGTTGGGGCCGGATTATAAGCAATTGGATGGACATAACGTGATAAGGTCCCACGAAATGATGATCACGGTGTCCTTGTGCTCCAACATGATGATATCGATCTGATATGTTTCACTGTCCATGTGAAAGCTTCCCTCGAAGAACAGTGGACAATCCCAAACCTATGGAAATTGGACCATTTTGATTTTCCAACCCTATCTATCTTCCTCGTTCAAATTTTTATCACTTTGTTTGAGAACCAACCATGGTCACGAGTCAGATAGTCCACAATCACCACTTCAAGAAAGGAGTGACAATCTTGACTGCTGACTGTTGACTGTTGAGTTGCATATGTACACTTCACACAAGCTCTTTCTGGGAAATTCAACCATTTTTTTGGTTCAATTTATGATTATTGATTGAGATGTAAGAGCTTTTCTTCCTTTGGGACAAGAACTTGGAGACTTGTAAACTGATGTTGGTTGTATGACTTGTATTTTTGTAGAATTAAAAGACGATTTCTTCACATTCATTAAAAATTTTGGTTGAAAATAGGCTTAACTTTTTAGTCAAATTATGATGTTGATATTGTTTAATGTATTACAATACATTAGAATTTTATGTAACCGTATGATAAGAACTACTAATCTTAAGTCCGGACTTGATTTTTTGACCACTTATCAATTCCATTGTCTTTAATTTAAAGCTCTCTAATTGACTAGCCAAACCGTGAAACAAATCAAGTTGTACTCATCTTATCACGTCTTTCGCTGATGAATTTTGCTCCGGCAATTCTCAAATAACTGTTAGTACAGATAATTTTCCTCTTATTGATTAAGGTTATAACTTATTTCTTTAAAAAAAATAAAAAATTAAGGATATAACTAGGTGATTAAAATATGGTATCTGAGTTAAAATGCCGATTGTAATTGTAATTCGGTGGTTAACGAAAGTTAATTATCGCTAATCATCAGTCCAGATTCATTGTCAATACTAAACTCCATAGATTATCGAAAACACACGTTTTTATTGCTCGATAAGAATACCTTAACATAGACGCGTCAGGATATGACCAAAAGGCCCTCGACCCCATGGTTCCACCCAACACCAGCACACACACAAACAAACAACAAAACCAAAATAAACGACAACAACCCGAAACCAAACAAACAAACCCTAACGGGTCTTACATCTCCGTGACCCCAGTGGCTTCAGCTCATTTGCAGGAGCCACTCAGAGAACGACACGTAATCCACCTTCTTATTTGGATGATAATACTATTAAAAAGTAAAAACCACGCGCCACACGAACTGACTTAGATTGCGAGGACCAGACCCGGAACCGACTTCCCGACCCGGTTGGAGCTCTCCCAGACGGAGGGGCAATGGTACGATGTAATCTCGGACGTCGACTTGGAGAACTTGGACGGTGTGGATTTGCCGGATCTGGTGGAGTTTCCGAGGCGGGTGACGGTGAGGGAAGTGTTGAAGTACTCCCTGACCTGGGTGATTATCCCATCCGTGACGGTCCAGGCGTGTACCCAGAAGATCTCCTGCTCTGGGTCACAGCCCTCCACTAGGACGACGGGGCCGACGGAGCAAATAGATTGAGGATTGAACTGAAACGACGCGTCGTTTTTGTTGTCGCAGCCGGTCAGCAGGCGCTTCAAGAACTGGTGGGTCGGCGGACCATGGAACCACCACTCGAGGTCGGCGGCGAGGACGGCGTGCACGGTGGCCACGTCACGGGTGCTCAAGGCGTCATAGAGTTTCAGAACCAGCCGGTGATTGCTGGAATCGGAAGAAGAATCGTCGGTTTCTTGAAATAACGCCAGTTCTAGCCTAAGCCCACGAGGCGGGTGCTCAATATAGAGAGAGAGGAGATTTGATTTGAGTAATGGGGGAAGGAAGATGAATGTGAAGAGAAGAGAGGAGAGAAGAGAGAAGAGAGAGAGTTGGGGGTTTTGTGTTGCAGATGAGGGTGACTTTTATAGCCATGTGGAGGGGTGATGAGGACGATGGGTTTGCAACACGCTGCAGCCGTTTTTACGTTTTTGTCGGTCTTACCGACCAATGGGAACGGTTGAATTGCTTGTGAAGGAGACGTGGCGTGTTGTGAGTGGTGTCGGTGTAGGGAACGTGTGGTGTGCGGTGCCGTATGGGAATTTTTGGCGCGTGCGAGGAAGGTGAGAAGTGAGGGAGGGCACAAGGAGAGTGAGGGAGTCAAGCCAACTTTTTCTGACAAAATACCATTTACACCCTAATTACTGTAATTTAGCGGGTTTATGATTTTGCTAAGTAGGATAATCTAATTACTTTACGCTAATGGCTTCGTGGTCAGTAGCCACCTCCTTTTGGGCCGGTCGTGGTCAGTAGCCTTTAACCACTACAAAATCAATGAGTCACTAGGTCGATTTTCTATTATTGCTTGTTTTAAAGTTTACAATTTTTATGCTTACGATAAAAGTTATACATTAGTCACTCATTTAAGACACGCGTTAAATTTGATACAGAAAACGATTGAATATCTGGATATACATACGTGGAATTTGGTCAGTTAATCATACAAATATGTAGAAAAAAGAGATTGAAAAGCTAACAACCGTACGACAGATTCTTACGTAGGCACCTGTGTCACGTGTCCGTAGAGCTAACCAATCAATGTACATGCACGAGGTTGTTTTAGGTATTTCACTTAATATATGAAGGATAACTTTAAATTTTTAAAAACCGGATCTCATCTAGTTTCTGAGTTTTAATTGAACAGATATATTAGACTTGTGACACAACTGCTCTGCGTAAGAATTTCTCCAATCAAATGACCAATGTTATAATAAGTTATGTAATATGGCCAAATCTTGATATAACTTCTTCTTTTTTTTTCAAGGACCTATATATATGTTCTAACCTTAACAAATGCTCTTCACCACCAATTTATAGATATATTAAAACTTGATTTTAACGTCGTTCTATTGAAGAAGAAATAGAGGACAGTCAGGACACTGGAGTGCTTTCTAGGGTTTCAAGGGGCTTTACTCTTTTGTCAAAGGGTCGGTGGAAATTTATTTAACTATGGTCCTCGATCACAATGCTTGCAATTACATATCTTTTACTTAACTAGACATTGAGTAAAGATTGTGTCTGATATCACATTACCATTAAGAATTGGTGATTGAAAACTGAAGCCGATCTGATTTCAACTTTTACAAAAGTAGGACTGTGGAGGAAAGCCCCTTCTGGAACCGAAGCAAGGAATAACCTTGTTTACTTGAAAGCGAGGATTTTAAAAGTGGAACTTGATGGAAACCCATGTAAGGTCCACAAATTAGTGGCGTCATGGACAAATTGAAGGAAGCTATTCCCTTTTTCATTAGCTTGTTGCTGATATGGACTGTATAGTCACAGCAATAAGAAAGTGCTTTTGTTCGCAGTTGAAAGTTGAAACCAAACTGTATAGTCACAGCAAGGAATAACCTTGTTCACTGAACCAGTCCTGGATGGCTTATTTATGAACATGGAGTGTGGCAGTAGGCCTCATCAAAAAGCCCGCGGATCAAGTGGGCCGATAGAGGCCCGCCGGCCCGGAAGGCCAAAAGCCCTGCCTGGCCCGTCAAAAAACCCGCAAAAGCCCGCCTCGATGGGCCGATGGAGGCCCGTTAAAAAGCCCGGAAAAACTCGGCCCGGCCCGTCAAAAGCCCGCCTAGGTCCGGCCCGTAAAAGCCCGTAAACTATTTTTATATATTATATATTTGTGTGTGTTTGTGAATATAAATATATATGGATATATATATATATATATATATATATATGTGTGTGTATGTGTGTATGTTTATATATATATATATATATAATAAATATGTGTGTGTGCTTATATATATATATATATATACATATATATATAGAGAGAGATAGATATGTGTGTGCACTGTGTGTGTTTATATATATATATAGAGGATTTTTCTTAGGTAAGGATGTCCTTAGTTTTTCTTAGGTGCGGATTTGGTGTTTTCACCCACTTTCCGATCATATTTTCACATCTTAACCGTTCAGTTTTTAGAGCCTAATGTATAGATCCCCCCTGCAAAATTTCAGCCAATTTAGTGATTTTCAGAGGTGATCTATACATTAGGACCTAAAAACTGAACGGTTAAGATGTGAAAATGTGATCGGAAAGTGGGTTAAAACCGGAAATCAGTACCTAAGAAAAACTAAGGACGTCCTTAACCAAGAAGGATTGTATATATAGATATAGATGTGTGTATGTGTGTGTTTATATATATATATATGTGTGTGTGTGTGTGTGTGTGTGTGTGGAAATTCTCATATTTTTATAGAAAATATGTGCATATATATTCTAAAAAACAAGTGACAACGGTTGATCAATTATATCGGATTTGAAAATATGATGAAATTAGCTAATTTTTTTACCACACTCATAATTTGTTGTAATAATCACATTCAACGGTCGGTTTTTTTATTTTATTTGAATTTATAGAGGTTGCTCTTTGGAGTGTATGATATATAAATATAGGTTTATAATAATAACTAAGTTTGACCTAGTTGATCGAATTCGAAACGAGAACTAAATTGGCTGGATTTTTTACAGCCATTATAACACATTACAATCTCTCCATCGAGCGGTTGGTTTCTCCAAATTCATCTTCAACTTCATGGTTGCTTTAGAATAGACATCAATAATTTAAATGCAATGTACAAGTCATATAACTTTAGGTGACAAATTGATATAGGGCAACGTCTTTGTAATAAAATTGAAATTTTTATCTTATGTACACGTACATCCATCGATAGGATATTTACAGACATGATGTGAAAAAATAAGCATGTTTTGCGTTCGTCAAGTCATCGGTCAACCAAGAAAACATACAAATTAAGAAGGTTGACCAATTCGATCGGATTCGAAAATATGTTGAAATTGGCTAAATTTTTTACCACACTCATAATTTATTGTAATAATCACATCCAATGGTCGGTTTTCCCATTTTCTTTGAATTGATAGAGGTTGCTCTTTGGAGTGTGTGATATATAAATACAGGTTTATAAGAGTAACTAGGTTTGACCTAGTTGATCGAATTCGAAACGAGAACCAAATTGGCTTTATTTTTTACAACCACCATAAAATATTACAATCTCTCTATCAAACGGTTGGTTTTTCCAAATTCATTTTCCACTTCATGGTTGTTTTAGAATGAACCTCAACAATTTAAATGTAATGTATAAGTCATACAACTTTAAGAGGCAAATTGGTATAGGTCAATGTATTTGTAATTAAAATTGAAATTTTTTATCTCATGTCCATGCACATCCATCGATGAAATATTTACAAACGTGATGTAAAAAAATAAGCAAGTTTTGCGGTCATCACGCCACCGGTCAATCAAGAAAGCATACAAGCGACTACGGTTGACCAATCCGATCGGGTTTGAAACTATGGTGAAATTGACTAAATGTTTAACCACACTCATAATTTATTGTAATAATCACATCAAACGGTCGGTTTTCCCATTTTCTTTGAATTGATAGAGGTTGCTCTTTGGAGTGTGTGATATATAAATATAGGTTTATAAGAGTAACTAGGTTTGACCTAGTTGATCGAATTCGAAACGATTTGGCTGGATTTTTTACAACCACCATAAAATATTACAGTCTCTCCATCAAACGGTTGGTTTTTTCGAATTCATTTTTCACTTCATTTTTGCTTTAGAATGAACCTCAACAATTTAAATGCAATGTACAAATCATACAACTTTAAGAGGTAAATTGGTATTAGTCAATGTATTTGTAATTAAAATTGAAATTTTTATCTTATGTCCACTCACATCCATCGATGAAATATTTACAAACGTGATGTAAAAAATAAGCAATTTTTGTGGTCATCACGCCATCAGTCAAACAAGAAAACATGCAAGTGACTACGGTTGACTAATCCGATCGGGTTGGAAACTACGGTGAAATTGACTAAATTTTTAACCACACGTATAATTTATTGTAATAATCACATCCAACGGTCGGTTTTCTCATTTTCTTTGAATTGCTATATGTTGCTCTTTGAAGTGTATGATGTATAAATATAAATTTATAAAAAATTAGTGTCTTTAAAAATTTAATTATCCATAAATTAGTATTTATATATAAATATAGATTTTTTTGGGTACAATATAGATCTTTTATCTTTGGTTGTATTTGATCATTATCCAATGAATTTCCAAAGCTTGATTAAAAAAAATATATTTATGTCTTTAAATATTTATTTATAAATAAAGCCCGCAAGGCTCGGCCTGAAAAAGCCCGCAAGACCAATTTTATATGGACGGGTTTGGATCATTCGATTTTTAATAAAACCCGGACCGGCCCGACCCATCATTATTAAAAAATTTAACAAGACCCGGCCCATTGACGACCCCTATGTGGCAGTAGTCTTCATAGGCAACTAGTTGAACCAAGGCTATGTCTTCGAGCTGAGAAAATTTTCATTTATGTATACTTATATGTATGCATTATATGTGTCTATCTCTCTCCTCATGTACGTACATACTCTTAATTTGGATGTAAAATTTCTGCATGTAAACTTTGACTCAACGTGAGTCATGAGTGCATCACGGCAAAGCACTCCTGTTTGCACATCGGACTGTCAAAATAGGGTTGCTTTCGGGGGAGTAATTGAAGACAAATTGATTTTGTTTTCTTCATAGCAGGAGGGTATAGAAAAGGCTCATATATAGTACAAAAATGCTAGACTAGATTCACACCATCTGATCTGTAACTCACTCATTTTGTACCATGGGATCCTAATCAGGCAGCTAGAGTAGTTCATGGTATACCAAACGTGGAGTACTGGTTTCATGGCTGTCCCTGTACTCACTCTCATCACTTCGAAAACAACAGGTTTAGATTTAGGTTTGGAGTAACAATGTGCGAAGTTATTTAGGTCATATTAATTCATGCCCATAAAGGATATGCCATGTCTTTTCCCACTGCCACTAATATTTTACAAAGGATCATGGTAAGTGATAAGGACTGGCACTAGTTGTGCAATTATATATCATAGTGGATTGAATATTAGTCTTGTCACTTTCCCTGGAATAGCATCAATTTGGGGATTCTTGTCATGATATGGATCCAAAATTAGGGTAAATAACTAATTAACCATGATCGACTAACTTAGCATGGACCTTGTAAATAGGTTAGATTTTGGTTAGTTAAGAGTTTCATTAACTTGGAGCTGGTAGGCAGGTACGTAACCCGTCAAATCTCTTATGTGAGCGGGTTGTTTTCTTAGGTAGTATACTTAATCGAACTTAATGTAGCACGTGTGAGTCGGAAGAATTAAATCCAAATCTCCCCTTGCGCTAGGGAATCTAGATATGTCATATATGCAGTTTTATTCTTTCAATTTGTCATATACTCACGTATAATAGGTTATCGGCTGAGTATATAGGATTTAGGTTGATAGTAACACAAGCATATATATAAGGTATTACATCGGCATTTAACATCAATTATTGTAGACTAGATGATGATGATATAAGGTTTTACCAGTTCATATTGTCAACTTGTGCATAATGCACATTCCATTGGGCAAATATTCTGTATGACTGATTCATAATAGGTACCTAAAAAAAGTTATTCAAAAAAAAAAAGATGTAAAAAAAAAATGAAAGTATAATATATGGAAAATAAGATTTGAAGTTTTGAACTCAAGTGCAGGATTTAAAATGTGATTTTATCCAAGTTGCGATTTAATACTATATGAGTCTTTAAACTCAGAATAACGATGAACCTTTGGACGAACAACGTCTTAAATTTTAATCCTGCTTGGTACTTAAGTTGGGACAAGCAAACTTTTGTTCTTTTCAAGATGCAATTATTCAACAATGGACCTTATATGTGACACTGTGAAAGGTGCAAAGAATAATGAGCCCTTGCCAAACAACAAATTACCCGAAAAGAAAAAAGCAAAAGAGCTAAAGGAAACAAATAAAATTAGAAATTTAAGTATACAGACACAAAGAAATGACTTTGTACATAGGGAAAAGAAGTCACACTTTGTATCAATGGGGGTGCAGTTTACTTCCTCTAGCTCTCTTGCTATGGATGCGTATATGTCGCGATGTCTAAAAAATTAGGCCTTAAAAATTGGGGTTCTGGGGGGGTTGCCTTCGCAGCCAGGCGCTTCCACATCCACGCCGGAATAAGGATCCTCCTTTTGCAAGGGGCCAAAAGTTTTGTAGAGAACAGCAATTATAACTGAACTTATCGTAATCAATAAACTTATTCCAATTGCTTCGAAAGGTCGTTCGGAAATGCTGTAACCCCAGTGTAAACCACAAACAATGTATTGTGAAAAACAGGTCACTTGGAACAGAATGACAATGGCCACCATGTGTGCCCGTTCATGCGGCTTCTCTTTCCCAATTTTGCAGTACAACCTTCGAAGCTTTGAAGCATCTTCTGGTCTCCATCTGCACAGCAGAAAAAGGTGGTGGCACCACCTTGGATGCTGGTACAAACACAAAATGGTGAAAAGTAAATTGATAATTTGGACATTTACTTCGAACCATAAATCGTGCTGGGACTTGGTTACTAGTCTGTGTTTCAACAATCCGCTCAGGAGAACAAGCATGCATATAAATGAAATACAAACACAGATGAACCACAGAAAATGAAGCATCTTCAATGGCTTTCTGCTCCATGCTTTGAAAACGTCCACTTTTTCTTTGAAGGAAGTCATCTTGAAGTTTTGAAGAAACAGAAAGTTCTAGGTTAAATCTTCAAAAACTAAAGATATGGAATCCTTGGTACTTGGAAATGTTAAAGACACAAGAACTCTTTTTAAAAGAGCAATGTGAACAGTACAAAAATGAACCAGAATTGAAGCTGCAGAAGTCGTGTTTCTCATGGTTGAAAGAAACAAGAACACGTTCTAACAGTCTTATTATTTTTCAAAAATTTGTTTGTAATTTTCAAGCCTAAATGTCAGGGACACCACAATCATCTATTTCGTTATTTGTTTACAATTGGTTGCAACATCAGTCAGAGACACCAAAAGGATAAAATTTACTAGTCCAGGGAGGTACAAGTAACAGACGAAACTTCTAAAAACTTGCAGTCAAAAGCTACTGAATTTATACATGAATAATTCAAACAAACTTTCTAAAATTGTCATAATGTTAGAAAATGATAAACGACATAATATATGTGAAGAGAATTTCAATGTACTAAGCACACGTATACACATCGTCCAAATAAAAAATAAAAAAACGTGTATAGATAACAATAATTAACATACCGGACCTCTTACGGCCTCAAAAGCAATGGACTGGATGACGATATAAGCTATTACCAGTCCATGCTGTCAACTTATGTAGGCATGCCAAAAATTCAAAACCAATCTATCTCTACACATTCCAAGGGACACGTATTATGTATGACTTATATGTAACAGAAAAAAAAAAACCGGAAAAAAGAAACAAAAAAATTCACAATAGGAAAGAAGGGTAAAAAGGAACAATTTACCACACCAAGCAGGGTGGGGCAGAAAATATTTCACAACGCCTCCAGACCCTGCTTCACAAAAGCATTGTCTTTTGCAGTCAGTATCCTTCCTGAATTCATCAGCAGTGTGCACATCTTAATAAGAACTTCCAAGCTTTTCAATCTGCTCTGCTTCTATGATTAACCCTCTATATCTTGTCCTTATATGGACGATGGAAAAAAGAACAGAAGGTACTGATCTCTTGCATCAACATTTCAGCTGTCTTTGACTACTGTATTACTTTTCATCCGCTTAAGTTATTATTCTCATATACTTCAATGCTAACCCAACAGAAACAAAGCAAAAGTTCCAAATATGTAAGCAGGCAATCTGATTCTTGAGTTTTAAGTCAAATGAAATAGTATTGCTCAGTGTCAGTAGAGTAAGGATTGCTGGATCAAAAAACACAGGTAACTTAACCAGAGTTCTAAGTCAGATAAGAACAACAAAGGAAGGAAAATGAACAACTATATTACTCGGAACAGAAAAGATTGTTCATGTATGAATATCTAAGCAGATAAATTTCTTCATGAATAAAGTACTATTTTACTATCAATTATCCTGTGTTAACTATTGATGAAACATTTCAAAAGAAAAAACAAGGATGCAGCTCAACACACAAGAGATTGGTGAAGTTTTACAAGTAAATCTACAGGAATTCATATACAAATCAATAATCATAATGCCATATAAAGCTTCTGCCCAGTTTGTGGTGCTATGTGGCTTCTCTTTGTATCAACGAGGGTGCAGGTGCGGTCATAGTTTCATCCTTACCTGCTGGATGAGATTCTTCTTTTACTAAAGAAAGTGCCCTATCTGGACTATACAGTACCTTTGAAAATCTGCTAGGACTTGGAGAACCAACCATGCTGGTCTTAGTTGGGCTTGCGTAGTTCCCCAAAGGAGAACTTGGACCAGACCTAGGTTCTCCCACTCCATCTTCACGGGGCAAGGGTGACATTGGTAGCTGGCTCCCAATATCTGTTTTCTTTCTACAAAACTTATCTTCTACAATGTCATAGGAATTCCCTGTCCTCACTTCCTGAGCAAGAGAACACCAACAACAGAAAAGCCACAACGCGCAATCTGACACTGCCGGTTCACCAAAACAGAAGTTATAAGAAGGCAAGTTGAATCTTTTTCTCATTTGGATCCTCCAAAAGCCACCATAAAGCAAACCAAAAACACAGAGAATAATGCCAGTAACTGCAAGAGCCTCCCGAACAGTCTCATTGTCAATATTAACAGCAGCCAAGGTAAAGATCCAGAAAGGAGCCATGCAAAACAGAATAAATGTCATAATATGAACAAACATGTTCCCGAACCCAAGTCTGTCCATATTCCACCCAAATACACAAAAGCTACAGAACAGTGAGACATATGCAAGAGAAATGTCATCCCAAATATCCAGTATACCTCCCTTCCATTTTGGGGTAGTCTCAACGATTCGATGTTCATCCCTGGATGCAAAAGAAAACCTTCTCTCAAATCGTTTTAACCTCAACTTTTCAGCTGCTTCATCAGCGCTAGGCTGAACCTGTGCTTCCTCATCCATGTCGGAATCATAATCCTTCCCAAGGGGGCTGACAATGTTGTATATACCAGCAATTGCAGGTGCACCAATTGCAAAAGATACACATATTCCAACTCCTATGGCCGGCCGTTCAGATCTTTTGTAACCCAAGTTTAAACCACAGAGTGCATATTGCGCAAAGCAATTCACATGGAGCAGAACAACAACAACCATCATGTGTGCCCATTCATGTGGCTTATAAGTCCCACTTTTACAGTAAATCTTTCTGAGTCTAGAAATGTCTTCTGGTTTCCATCTACACAGAAGTACAAGGTGGTAAAACCGCTTTGGATGCTGGTACAAACACATAAGAGTAAAAAGTGCATTCAGAATTTGATTATTCACCTCGAACCATGCATCTCTCTGGGACTTCTTTGGTAGTGCATGGTTCAACATTCCAGTCATGACAAGGAACAAAATTGCACCTGAAACAGCAACACAGGCAATCCACAGAAAAAGAGCCATGTTCATTGGATCTCTAATCCACTCTTTGCTCATTTTCACGAGCGAAGGCCAATCAATTTTCTTCGAAAATACCCCATTGATCCTTTCTCTGAAACCATGTCCCCTTGGCGAAGCCACTGAGCGTGAAATCTCATCTCTATCCATAGCTAACCGCTTAAATCTGGCAGATGCAGAACCAAATTTCAGGAACCTTACTCTATCAGAAATAACATCATGAAACTTCCTCTGAGGCTTTTCATCGCTTAACAAATTCCTACTAGACACAGAAATGTTGTCAAAGGGAACTGGAGCCTTCACTCCGCCACCATTAGAGCCTTCAATTTCCTCTTTTTGGTTTCCATTATCAGTCGAAACCATCTCAAATCAAGACAAAATTGACAAACAATATCAAAACTGTGACATCAACCTCGCAGTATGTACCTTTTCTTCAATGTTTCCAATCAAGAGAGTTGCATGGAATCTCAAGTATAAACAGATGAAAAGTGCCCTCTGGGAAAGAAGAGAAGCAAGGAATCTACAGGCAAAAGAAACATTGAAACCGAAAGAATTTAAACCCAGGAAGCAACCCAACAAACCAGAATCACCAATCAACCAATACTCAAATTCCCAATATACAAGCCAAGCATTGGACCCAGTTCATAAAACAAGAAGATAAATTGCCACAGTAAACCACAGAAACTGATAATAAAGAACCAAACTTTCATCAACAAGAGAGGTTACAGAGAGAATTGACAAATACCCAAAAAGTAAAACTCACAGATTCGACTAAAAATTAATAAGAACTCAACCCAGAAAAAGAAAAAAAAATCAAACACTATGAAGAAGGCAAACAAATAAAACCTTTACAAATGAAGAAATGAGAGCATAAAGAACAAAGCTTGGACATACCTGAAAAATGTAGGCGAAGAATAAGAGAGCAGAACAACAAGCTCTCATTGAAGGCTGCAGGTTACAAAGGGGAGGTCAAACAAAGCGTTAAAGCGTTAAGTGGCTGGCAGAGGCCGACTCTTCCCCTAAGAGGAAACCACCAAACGCCGTCGTTTGAAAGGTTAGGACAACTAAAGCTGCGTCGTTTTAAGAAAGAGACAGCCATGTGTGGCAACATGATGTGATTCGAATTTCACGCTGGTTTAAATTGGGTTGAGGGACTTGATCGCCTTTTGCCACGTGGACCCTTTGCTCGTTGGTGCACTCAATTAAAAGAGGAATCAATTCTGTGTTTAGTGGGTTATCCTTTGCATAGGTTCAAATTGCTCATCTCAATTATTCATTGGCCCACTACATCTTCGTCATTTTAGTGAGTTCCATTATAATTGTTGAGGATGATGTATGATTATGATGAAAACAGATACAGACCTCCACTTGATTAACTTCATAATATCTACATTAACATTTTTTATGTTTAATGAAGAGTCAAATTTTTGTGATCGTAGTTTTAGTAAAGAATTAAACAGTATAATACTTTAATTATTGAACCACATTGCAAAAATTGCCGGAATGAGAAAGTTTCCAGACAACATTACAAGATTTTCAGAATGAGCAAGTCTTCGTTTGGCATGTAGGAGATTTCATCAAAGCAATATTTCAAGACTCATCTTTGTGAAAAGACTGCTCATAGACAACTTTTAACCAAAAAACATGTCGTTCTATTTTCATAAAGTTCGGCTAATTTTGAAATATTAGTGTATATTAATGAGAGTTGTTACTTTTCATGGAAGCCAAATATCTTTTTGAATCAGGTACATCACCAATTATAGTTTAAATGAAAGTTAACAATTAATGTTAAGTTTCTAACAAAATTCAGATTCTTATTGAGGCCATTATTATAAACTTTCATTCTAGACCATAGACTTATGGACTTTATTTGTTAATAGTTCATTCTTTTAATTACCTCTAATATCACATTGTTCAATTGAGTTGAAACCAGATTGATTATAAAAAAAATGACCACATCAAGAACATGGAAAACTATATGTAGACATGCAATGTGGAGTGATAAAGATTTTCATGCACTTCCATCTAATTACCATGGCTGTTAAAGAAAGAAATAATATGCTGCATTCCCAATTTCCCACGAATGATACACAGACAAAATGCAATACTAGATCATCAGACACAAGACTATGAAATAAAAACTATCAGAAGAGAGGATACTGAAAATGAATCCACAGATTTCATTTTCTATTGATGGACTATATACAATTACACCAGACCAAGAAATAGTACTTGATATGAACTATACAACTATTCTAAGTTTTCAATCAACAATGTATTTTGAAGAAAACAATCTCTTGGCTATATAGATTAGTATTCTGCACTACTTTTGAGTATATCTTCTTTGTTGGTTCTAGAAGTTGTATCTCCAGCATTTCTTCTTCCTTCTAGAACTCCAATGGAGTATTTGAGACACGGTTGGAGTCAAAAGCCTTCTTGTCCTGAAAAAGAAAGCAAACAATTGTCCCAACATTTCCATGAAAACTAAGCAAACTTGTATAGGGGGCAGTAAAATGTGCTTACCTTACAGAAGAGCAGCATTTCTAAACTGCTTCTTTTGTTTTTGTGCCAAATAGGAACCATTTTTCGTTACAAGGTATAAATGGATCCCAAGTTCCCAAATCTACACGAAATAAAAGAATTTAGTATTCATGCTCACAAGACTGAAAAACCACATGACACACATTATACTTACAAAGATAAGTAAACCTTGAAGCAGCACATCATCTCCATCATCATAGACTTTCAATTTCCAAAACGCACGATCATCAGCGTCAAATAGATAAGACATTGTACAAAAACTATCAGGTTGTTCCATCCATGTAAAGTAACAATTAGCAAAGTGAAAACCAAACACCCATGATGAAGAAATCGAAAAAGCATTTCATCTATTCTTAAAAACAGTATGAACTGAAGATAATATAAAGTGGAACATACATTTTGATTCAAGACTTCTGCTTCAAGCAATCTGCAAGAGCTTGAGCTGCTTCACTCTTTAGTACGTTGCGAAAAAGTAGATTCATTGTCTGAAGTTGAAGCATCATCCCTTGTAGTTGTGGCCTTGGCCACTGCCACCTTACCTTTCAACTGTCTCTTGACACTTATCTCATGTGAAGAAGATTAATTTATATAAATCAGAAACTACATGTAGGCTTCAAAGGAAATTTTGATCCAACTTGATGTTACCTTAACCTTAGCAGCAGAAACTTTTCTGTTTGGTCTAATCTAACTTGTGATGAGTGTCCCTTAGATCTGAATGGTTTGCATTTGCTTAGGTAGGTTTACCGGATTTTCTTGTTGGAACACTTATTTAAGTGCATGTAGACTGTAGCCTATGGTTATTAATTTCTAATGATATCAATTTATTTAAGAAAAAATTAACAAAGATAGTGTTTTATTTCAAAATGTGTTGACCGAAACGGGGGGGGGGGGGGGGGGGGGGGGGGGGGGGGGGGGGTGTGGGGTGTGGGGGAATTGCCTCCAAACGAGAAAGGATTCAAAATTGAAAATTTGCCAGAAAGATGTTAGGAAGAACCCTAGTATATATGTCATTAACATCAATTTTTCCTCATACATAAATATTATCTGCAACTAAGTGAGTGCCTTCCTCCACTGCTCTCTCTGATAATTTAGGGTATGTACCTAAGAATTGAGAATTGAACTTCTGGTTTTGGGCATCTAGCTAGCCCTCCTTCAATTCCATATGTCCCCAATTCCTGATCTAATGGATTCTAGTGTTATTTTGTTAGGGTTTCCACTTTCAGAGATCTTAGCTGAAAGGCTTGACGAATGGCCTTCATGTGTTGCATTTGTGACTGAAATTGGTTTAGGAAAGATCCAAACTTATCTATATCACTGTAGCTCAGAGCCTCGGGTTAGCATCTTGTTTTCTGTGTGTCTTCTCTCTTTGTATAGGAAACTGAAAGACTGTGTCAGACTTAAGAATGAGCAAACTCGTTTTTCTATGTTGATTTTGAAATTGAGAGAACAAAAGCTTTGAATCTGAGAGAAGGAGAAGTTTCTGAGACAAAGAGAGCAAGAGAGTTTAGAGTTCTTAGTGAAAGAAATCAATCTATTTTTAGTGATAAAATGGCTGGAGAATGAGTATTCTATCACTAGGTGATTTATCAAGAAGAGTTTTGGATTGATGAAAAAATTATCTCTTTTTTAGTCATTTTCTTTGTTGTTTAATTATATCAAGAAGAAACTGGATGTGTTTGAAGCTTAGAGAATTTCTTGTTAATTTGTGTTTTGGTCAGTTTATTGATTCCTTGAATCTTAATTTGTGGGTTGAATTGTATCAGTGTCGTCAAAGGACTACGAGACGTGTGTCATATACCTGCGACACTACCGGTTATGGGGGAACTAAAGTCTCGATATATTTAGTTGCTTCAAATCAATGATCATGTGTCACAAACTCAGTGACATTCCCAAATGACTTTTCCTTTGGACTATACCATGCTACAGTGTCAAAAAGGATGGCAAGAACTTCACCAAACTCTGAAATGCAAAGCGGTTTCAAGAATTGGTTTGAAATTACATTTGCGACTTCAGTCTAAGAATCATGTACTCCTCTACCCTTCATCACCCATGTTTTGTATTCTTTAGGACTTGTTCTTGAATCACTTTCAAAAGTTAAAGAGTACACAACTAGATAATTTTCAATGTTCAAAACTCCCCCAATAAAAGTATGTTATCTCATAATAGAATATGGACATTGCACACTCTCCAATAATCTCTCCTTCGCTAGATCAAAAGATCTTACCGGTGGTACATGATCATTATGATCTACCCAATGCAAAGTTTCATTCACCAAGTATCCCTGACCTTTAATCTCCGAATGGATGCAGTCAATTTGTATGCTCCAATAACCCTTGAACTTCATTGAAAACTGGTTCTTGGAGTATGCAAATCAACTACAAGCATTCGGAGATTGAAGGTTAGGGGTGCTTGGTGAACGAAACTCTACATTGGGTAGATTATAATGATCATGCACCACCAGTAAGGTCTTTTGATTTAGCGGAGGAGAAATTATTGGAGTGTGCAATGTCCGTATTCTATTATGAGATAACATACTTTTATTGGGGGAGTTTTGAACATTGAAAATTCTCTAGCTGTACACTATTTAACTTTTGACAGTAACTCTGGAACAAGCCCTAAAGAATACAAAATATGGCTGATGAAGGATATAGGGGTACATGATTCTTGGACTGAGGTCGCAAATGTAATTTCAGACCAATTCTTGAAACCACTTTGCATTTCAGAGTTTGGTGAAGTTCTTGCCATCCTTTTTAATATTGTAACATGGTATAGTCCAAAAGAAATACAAGAGATCAAATCCTCACTACAAAACCTCTCTTTGAAAAGTAAACTAGTCGCCTAGAGACCTCAATTAGTGTGCAACTAGAGAGAACTAAGAAGCAAATAGTAAAAGATTCAATGTCAAGTACCAGGTAAGAAGCCCCGGGAAACAAAAGCTTCCCATTGCCCTTGACTCGAGAATCCTCCGTTGTTACTACTCTAGAGGATTTGCTAGAGGCACGAAAGTGCATAGTTCCCGAATAAAATTATAGAGTAATACAAACCTAGGGTTCCAAAGCAAGAAAATAAAATAGTAACTAAAAACAATAAAATATAAAATAAAACATCCTGAACCTAGAGTAAAACCCAAGCCCAAGATACAGCATGCCCAGACCAGGCCCTCCACCAGATTAGGGCCCAAGAGCTCCAGCCATTGAGCCCGGCCCACGATATGTGCTGCACAGAGAACGCAGCCACCACCATCGTGCTTCCCAGCCCTTCACGCCGCCGCTTGCAGATCCCGACCTCCGGCAAAGTCAAGTCGTCGATCAGCACCTCAAACCGCCCTCCACTGCACGCACCGAAGCCAGTCCATATCTGCTCTTCGCCGTCCTCCGCTGTAAGCACTGAGATCGATCCAAACTCAAACGATTTTATGGCAAGATCCGAATGGATCAAACCATAGAAACCACCAGAACAGATGCATGGCCCAGCCACAAACCCGGCGAAAGATCCGAACGGATCCTATCAGGCTCCACCATCTGCCACGAACTCTCTGCCTGTGTCGACACTGCCACCAGCCAAAACCATGGCATAAGGAGCCCATTCAGCCCCAATTGCCGTTCACTCACACCGTCAACCCATCCGGCCGCACTCGATGAACGCTAGCGAGGCCAGAAGACATCATCAGCGCCAAGGCGCAGCCGGACAGGCAATGTCGGCAACTTTTCTCTCAAAGTTTCCTCTAGGTTTTCCTCCGAGTTTCTCTTGACTATTCGAGGTCGAATACCCAAAGAAAGTTTTTCTACATAGTCCCTGATTCTGTGACACTTATCATTGGTTTGGAGCAACTAAATATATAGAGACTCTAGTTTCCCCTATAACTAGTAGTGTCGCAGGTATGTGACACATGTCTCATGGTCCTTTGGCAACACTGATACAATTCAACCCACTAGCTAAGAATCAATAAATTGACCAAAACACAAACAAGAAATTCTCTAAACTTCAAACACATGCAGTTTCTTCCTCATATAATTAAACACTAAAGAAAATGACTAAAAAAGAGTGATAAATGTTTCATCTATCCAAAATCCTTCTCGATAAATCATCTAGTGACAGATACTCCTTCTCAAGTCATTTTTTCACTAAAAATATATAGATTTCTTTCACTAAGGCTCTAAACTCTCTTTCTCTCTCTGTTTCAGAAACTTCTCATTCTCTCGGATTCAGAGCCTTTATTATCTCAATTTCAAAACCAACACAGAAAAATGAGTTTGCTTATTCTCAACTCTGAGACAGTCCTTCAGTTTCATAAACAAATAGAGAAGACACGAAAAACGAGATTGCTAACTTGAGGCTTTGAGTTACAGATATATATAGACCAGTTTGGATACTTCCTAAACCACTTTTACAATTAGAGATGCAATTTATGAAGGCTATTCGTCGCACCTTTCAGCTAAGATCTCTGGAAACCCTAACAAAACAACACTAGAATTGATTAGATTAGGAATTGGGGACAAGTAGAATTCAAGAAGGGTTAGCTAGTTGCCTAAAGCTAGAAGTTTAATTCTCAATTCTTAGGTACGTACCCTATATTATCAGAAAACAGTGGAGGGAGACACTTAATAGTTGCAGACAATATTTATGTGTGGGGGAAAATTGAGGTTAACGACATACATATACTAGGTCTCTTCCTAACAAGGGGTTGGTAGCATCTTTCTAACAAATTTTCAATTTTGAATCCTTCCTAAGTTTAGGGGCAATTTCTTACTCACCATCCCTTTTTGTTTTATGGTCAACACATTTCGAAATAAAACACTATTTTTTTATTTAAAAAAAATTAATTCATAGCATTAGAAATCAATAGTCAAAAATTAGAGTATACTTATATAGCGCCAACTTAAAACCAGGCCAAAAGCTCAAATCCAAGTCAGAGCACACCAAGCAGACGCACATGCTTAGCGCCTCCACTTTCATCGCTGCCTGCACCACTGCTGCAAGTATTTCTGGCGTTTGATGTCTCCGGAAGGCCATTCTGCCATCCTGATTTTTATTACAATATTTTGATATTTTAGAGAAAACATTATATTAAAACCAACGCTATAAGATTTGTTTCCACTTAAAAAATAATAATAATAATTTCAAAAAAAAAAAACTAAACAATTATATTCCATTAAGTTAGTTTCTAACATATTTCTCTCTAAGTGTTCATGTGAAAATGCAATTGTTTATCGATATCTATAATATTTATGAAATTTTGTCATGAACATGGACACATTTGGGGATTGACTGATTCATGGGTTATTTTAGTCACTCATAAGTCTGAGTTAGGTAGATCCCGAGTCTGATACTCAACTCTATCATCTGAATATCATGAAAAAATGAAAACATTAGGAACTTTTGGTTTCAACATTTCCGGGACCGCCACCACCATTGACTTTTTTGACTAACTGAACTAATGACAGCTCTGGTCAAATACAATGTAGATTCAATCTAAATCCGACCAAAGTTAGCCTATAGTAGGTCAGATCCATCAACCTTGCCTATACTTAGCCAAATCTAGCTAGATCATGACTAGATTTGGTAGATCTACATGATATATATTTTGTCAAAGAAATACTTAGCCAAATTCTAACAAGTAAATCACTTCATTCCAATACTCAGTCTTAATATTACATGCAATAAAAATCTAATAATAAATCGCATAAGAGAAACATACACATATGATACTCGAGAATAAAAACTCTAAATTCAGACAAAGGTATAGATGAATTTGAATTGCAAAACTTCGAACTGCAATTGAATACAAAAGAAGAGTAGTTGAACTAGTTTTACCTAATTATTTCGACGGCTGATATCCAGTAGAAGACTAGGCCATGATGCTTGAGATTTGGAACTTCTCTCCTTCATTAGGGAGTGATAGATCTAAAACAAAAAAGAAAATGGACAAGTTTAAGAAGTGAAAACAAAGAAATATAAGATTTGAAATATCATGATTGGTATGAGAGTGCGGTCGAGAGGCGGCGTTATATAATGAAACAAGAAAGAGGACATTTAGGATTAGAAGGGCGTAATTGTAATTGTATTTAAAAATGTGTTAAAAATTGTGGGAGCATCGCTTCATAATGCTTCCATAAAAACAACCCTAAATCGACACAATGTCTGCCCCTTAACCCTTGTTAGGATTAGTCAAATTCTCAAATATGTAGTTTTATGAAGGTTAATATGGTAAGTTAAAATAAGTATAAAAATTGGTTAATCACATCTCATCTCTCCATGGATGTATCGTTATGAGACTCACCTTAATTAGGTAATGTGATAGATTTATACCATAATTATGTTTTTTAATAATGGCTCGAAACTTAACGGACCAACTTGTGGATGACAATGAGTGCGGGCCGGAACAGATTTTTTCTTGTACATTCTTGATGGTTCAAAACTACTACTTCCATTTCTATTTGAGAATAATGAGAACTTCCATCGCCATCCTCTGAGAAGCAGAATCTTCTTGGGGACCCAATTTCTCTTTTTATGTTACTATTATAACTCGAGTCGACTATTTTGATTTATGTGATAATATATTAATATATTATATGATATAAATAAGTATCATATGTAAATCTCAGACTCAAAAAAAAAAAAAATGCATCATCTACATATCATGTGAGTAGAGTTTACATATTTTTGAAATCATCTTCCTCATAATGAGTTCCATTATAATTTTTGAAGATGATGTATCATTAAAATGAAAATTGATTTAAACGTCCACTTGTTCAACTTAATAATATCTACATTAACGTCTTTTCTATTCTCAATACTGAGTCAAGTTATTACGTTATTTCATTATAATATCTTCATTTTAGTTAATAATTAATAAATAAATCATTGAACTAGATCGCAAGATTACTAGAATGAACTACCAGTCCTCATATTGGCATCCACTTTAGATGGGAAAGTTGCATTACGAAAGATTATTTGACAATTTTGGAGAATTCGAAGTGCTTTGCTTTAGGCACCCCAACACATATCTAGCACAAGTTATAAGTTTGACATCCTAATTGAGCATCACATTGTAACTGTGAACGCATGATCAGTGATCAGTTATAAGTTTGAAGTACATTTCATAAACTTGTGGCAGTGTTAAACTTCTCTATCCATTTCAATTTTTTTTGTAGCTTGATAATACATGAATAGAATTTGCCAGGTGATGTCTTCATTAGGTGTGATATCATACATAGAAGTTAATTAACAAGAGCACAAAGTACTGTGAAAAAGAGAGGATCTTCCTCACAGAAAGTCTGAAACAAAGTACGTTACATAATTACTAGACACATAGAAGATAGAGTGATGTTAGGTCAACTGCCTCTGTAGATTATAATCTGACATGGAGTTCTATAACCACCGTTATTCTCTCAGAGGCTCAGAGCGGTAATATTGTTCCAACTCTTTACACAGACTTCCGCCAATCTTTCAACGCGGTATATACCTGGTTTTCCTAATTCAAACAAACTGTCACAATTTTTTCAAGGAAATCAAGCTTCCAGTGAAACTGTAGATATTCTCAACTCCTCTTCTGACGCATTCTATGGTGTCACATCTTTGATCCAAAAAGTAGCACACATGATCCTTGTGGACTGCTATTCCGTGCTCCCATTCATGACAGGTACAATTTCGTAACCCACCTTGAGGACATCCTATTTGGGTATTGATTATGTAATCTAAAGCCCACTCTTTCTGAAGATCACTTTTCATTATCCAAATGTGAACATACTCCTCTTGAATTATTATCCACCAAAGCCATAGATCGTTGCATATTAAGCAAGTGAATGTCTTCAAGCAAATGAGAGTTTCCAAGTTCAAATTCACCATGTAATTTCAATCCTTTTAAGGCGAGAGGGATGAGAAGTCCAACAAAACTCTTCTTTCTTGAAGTCGAAGGAAATTATATGGCTTCCTCCTCCTGGAATATTAACATGGCTTCCTTGTTCAACCAACCAATGCATGTCACCATATGCACATACATTTTTTTCACTTAATAAACGAGGAGGGACTGATGGTATCTCTCGCCATGAGGATGAGTCGGTGCCTAATACATAAACATAAGCTGTTATTTGGTAATTTGGCTGAGCCCCACTCTCCCAAACGCAAACTTGTAAGTGTTGGTTGTAATATCAAAACCCATACCAAACCAATCCCCCCAGTACTCGTGATCAGTAGGACAGACTGGGATCTTTAGAACTTCTCCCCTCAGGGGATTGACTAAGCAGTACGAATTGTGGAGGATGCCGCTCCAGACTCCACGTTTACCTACTTCAAGGAAAAACAAGTTGCAGAAAACAAAATCTACTTTAAAGTAGCTCAAGACGATGAAGAACTCTGGGATGGGAAGAGCATATTTGATGTCACTGTATGCCAGTGGCTGCCATTCTATACTACTCAATGAATACCGAACCTGCACAAGTTGAAGTACTTCCGAAGCAGAAGCAGCAGCAGCATAGTCGTCGGTAGAAATCTTAAGTAAACGAGCCGTGTGCAATGGAGTGAAAGAATCAACCATGTTCATACAGGTCTTAGAGACACGTCGGAGGCGACAGAGTGAGTACAGGGGCAGTCTCATAAGGATATCCCCAATGATATCGTCGGGCATGCTGATCAACTTAAACATTCCACGATTTGGAACTTTCTTGTAATTCTCCAACCCTAATCATCAATCAAACATAAACAAAAAAAAGTGGAATATCCGATTAATAACAAACTAAGTCATCTTCAAAAATCTTTCAATAAATTAATATACACAAAGGTTCTATATGTCAACGATTTAACTTTGATAACTAAAATTCTACTTGAAATACATTCAGAAATAAAATATTCATGTGTAGTTGATCGACGGATCTGGTAATATGTATTTATATCAAGGAATAATGTAGTTGAAACTTACTTTTGATCGAGAACAGGAGAAAAAGATGCGGTATCAAGAACTTTGAGACATCGACACATACGGTTAAAAAATCTATTCCAAAACCTGCCATCATTTATCGATTTTTCGAGAAGTAGGATTCCTTTCTATACTGGTCTGTCTACGTTTTTGTGGACTTAATATAGACATTCTATATTTCCTCATCGGAAAAATAAATAGACTAGGAATTCGTCTTTTATTAGGAAATAGATAATGGCAGGAAAAAAAAAAGGGATTGTTGAGTAAAGCGTACCGTGGCTATGTAAGAACCTCGGCATTCCGATGCATAACCGAGTTCGCAATGACCTTTTTTAATTTTTATTTTTTCTGATTAAAAGGAAAAAAAAAAAAAAACAACCAATCATCATTGCCATGGGAACTTACTTGCATAACAAGTTTACTTATTCAAACAATTTACTCGAGCACCCAAGTCGGCAATAAAATGAAAGACCCCATACATTATCTGATTATCACACAAGAAACTCAATAAAATTTGTGCACATCCACTGATTAGATACCAAACTACACTAGTACACATCGTCAAAGAAGTGCAACTGAATGACAAATCCAGTGCAATGAAATTCAATCTTCGAAAACCAATAAGAGGACCACACAACATCTTGTACTACTATTAGTTTAGGTCAGATCATCTTCCTCCAACTCCTTGGCTTTCAGCTTTTCCTTCACTCTCAACAGTAAGGTGGTCTTCCAAGAATCCTACATGGAGTTTCATACAACAAAATTAACATAAATGCAAAAAACCGAAAAATTAAGTTCATAATGGAAGCAAGCATTATGATTATATCAAATTTGAAGAGACATGTACCAGCGGGGTCATGCTATCAAAGTCCTTCACCACATCAGTGAACTTAGCAACATCTTCTTCATCAAGCGAAGCAGCAATATCCTGTCACAATGCACAAAAAGCAAAGTTAAAACCAATTCCCAATTACAAGTCATAACTAAAAGAAATCTTCTAGTCGATAAACACTACACATACACCAGATACGAAGAAAACAAAAGTGTTAAGTTAACCTTTTCTCAGTTCAATTGGAGATCAAACTTACTACTTGCAAACAAAACAATCCAAAACTGAACGGCTTCCTACATAATAGCAACTCACCTTTAAGAATCTGTACTCCCTTGTTCCTGAGAAAGTTGGATCCAAATCCTGTAGAAGTACAATGATTATGTAATTGTAACGAAAGATAATGGGTACAACATGAAAATTCTAAACAAGTCACAAACTTAAAACCTCGTATTTCTCTAATGCATTGCTGATTGCAACAGGATCTCCTCTGCAGAGTTGGCATATCCCAGCATTAAGAAGATGTCCTTTGACCCCATACTTCAGCAAGTTGTTGTTGAGCGAGTGCCGTGCAATTTCCTCATAAATTTGAATAGACTTGGGATATCTGCAGAAACATAACATTTAATCAGTTAATCGACAACATGTGCATTTTTAAGAAACCATCACCTCTAATACGCCTCCTAACTAACCATATTGATAATTAATAACTACTAGAGCCATTGTTCACAGATTCAATAATAGGTTTAATCTAATAAAGAGTGACAAGAATCCACACAAAATACTAATGTTTCTGCAATCAAAATGATTAGACACAACAAGTTCATTCAATGAAGGAAAGTCCAGTCTGGTTGCATGCTTTCCTCGATGCTGTTTTACCAAGTCATTCATCTTTATTGTTTAGTTTGAAGTAACCTTTGTTAGCTGGAAGGGGATTGTAGGCAAGTGTTCTAATGAGGTAATTATTTGCAACCATATACTTCCCAATTATTTTTACATAGTTTTCCATGAAACTGAAGTTTCAAATATAATATATTAAACCAAAACTTTTCCCTGAATTTAATTGACAACAAGAAAAAGAGTTGAATGCATAGCACTAAAGTTTCAAATGGACTACAATTACTTATATTGATATTCAAAACCAAGCTGAACCACATAAATGCAGGAATAAATGTAAATGGCACTGATAAACATTTAAGGAAATGTCCTAAGGTACTGCAGGTAAAAATGATGCATTTGAATCTTATGCAAGGTCATGAAAGGGTGATGTCATATCATGACATCTAGTTGCAGATAAGAGTAAAATATGGCTAAGCTTTATAATAAAAACTAGTTGCAAATATTAATAAAGCACAGTACATCTAGCAATCACGAGATGATCAGGTAGGTATATTCTATAAGATCAAATTCACCAGCCAGACAAAACATAGGATTCTCCAAAACAACAACTTGGTTCAAATTGCAAAATAAGTAGGATATGTGACGAACAATACAATAACTTTTGACTGCCAAATATTAGTACAATGTAGACGACTTACTGTTCAATCTGAGCAGCAAATTGAGCAACTTTCTGCTTGCACTGGTTGGCAGAAGTTGTTACTTCTTCATTTTGGAAAAAATCAGCAGCTCTTTCATAGAAGTCAATAGCCTTCTCAATGTTTTGTTCAGATTCATATAACTCGGCAATTTCCTGCATGGGGAAAAAACAGACCCCGAAGTTACAGAATGACTAGAATGGTTTCTATAACATTATATCCTAAAGATGTAGACTGCAGAAAACATCAAGATCAAGAAGAAAGCAGGATGAAAACTAGTCATAATCATATGAATATGAGGTTTAGCCATTTGAATTCACATCTTCCATTTTTCTTCTACACTTTCAAGGATCTAATCTAACATTTCAGACCATCTCCAATGGAGAGGTCAAAAATTTTGAGGTAAATTTGAATTTGACAGCTGACAAGGAATCGACAATTTTGACAATTTTACACTCCAACCCATAGGTTAAAATAAATAAATATTTTATTATTATGATGTATTTTATTAAAACATAACTGCACTATCTTTCTCTCTCCATCTTCTTCTCTTTTGTTTCTCTTCATCTTCTTCTAGCTTTTCTGGGCGATTAGAAAAGCAACCATATTAAGTTATCAACAGATGAGAATATATCCAAGCAACCATATCAACAGATTAGAACATATCCAAGCAACCATATCAACAAATTTGAACAGATCCAAGCAACCACAAGTAGCCCAGATTCCAACATCGCAAACACAATCGCAAACTCAACACTGTGATCGACCATCGCGACACTACTATGATCTGATTGCTCGGGATTTGATCTGATCGGAGCTGCTTGAATCCAATTCATCAGTTTTTTTTTTTCCTGACTCCAAACTCTAACTCTCTTCCTCTCTTTTTCGCCAAATCTGAATGAAAATTAATTTTTGGTTTGATATCAATGATTCTTGAAGGTTTGGAAGATTTGGGTATTGTAGGAAGAAATGGAGAGACGAGAAGGATCATGAATGACTCTGATCTGGGTAGCACGAAAGTGAGGAGAACGAAAGAGGAGAAGGGGAGAAACAATAAAAAAAATAAAATGACAGATGACCCGAAGCTATCAAATTTGACAGATGAAACCAAGAACTATCATCCACGGTGGATTTGAAGGACCGGTTGAAGAGGATGAGATCTGCCTTTTGTATCCATTGGAGCTCTACGGTGGATTTTGACACCACCATTGGAGATGCTCTCAGTTCCTTTCCCATATCAGTTCCTAAGTTGCATCTGTCTATATCTAAGACACAGTTCCTCTTAACTTATCACTACTAGATGTCCCAGATCTTTGTAACAATACTAACCCAGGGAGTGTAGGCTTGTGACTGAACCTAACAAGGTGGTGGGTAGTCTTGGTATGTTCACTTTAGTAAAATCACACTGAGAATGTCCCTAAACCCTCAGCCTAGGAGGTCCTCCATCGCGGAACAGGTTAGCAGCAAAAAAAAGAAAAAAGAAAGGCAATTCTATCAAACAAAATACCTTATAGTATCTTGCAGCCATATTAAGCCTTCCAATATCACAAAGCAAATTTACACCCTGCTCTAAGCAAGAAATGGACTCTGCAGAAAACAAGAATTGAAATGTATGATTATGACTACCCTATGTATAAATAAGTACAAAGAAAAGAACAATACAAACTTAAGAATGAAAATGCAAGTATAAATGGTTCAAGTCTATTACATCACAAACTGGCATTTTTACCAACATTAAAACAAGATAAACCAAAGGCAGGTCCTGAAAGTACCAAATCTTCTGTGCGAGTAGTACAATATAAACTGTTAAAGGAGGCTATGTACCAGCTAACAGGGGTGAACTTCTACCTATCGCTAGAGCAAGTACAACAAATTTTGTAATTCTAACATTAACAACTTGATTTCATGTCACTTATTCAACCAAGAATACAGACTACATCTTAATTCATTTGACTATCTCAGTTTAAAATACTGAAATGCAAACAATGCCTTCCCCAATGATTAATAGATTATTTCCCTGTATGAGCCGTGAATCAAAGCTATACATGTAAGATGTAACACAATACATAACATACCATTTACAGATGTTTTCTTGTAGCAATGCGCAGCATCAACATAAGCTGTGGCGGCTTCATGTTTGCTCTCAGTCTACATGGAAAAGTATTATAATCATGTATTGTTAGGGGCATTTAAAATAAAAAGATATTTCTGGATTCTGAAACACCAAAAGCACCACCTTTAAATGACAGTTTGCCAACTTGACATATGTTGCTCCAGCTTTGTCCCCTAAAACACCACGTCCTAAAGATTAGAAAGCAATAAAAACGGCATTGGAAAAATCTAATAACAAGTTTAAAAGACATTATCATTGCGTGTCAGATGGTTAACAAAGCACTACTTCCAAATTCATAAGAATACGAACCAATACATGTACATAAGGTTTTACAGGCCCATCAGTCAGAAACCCTGATAATAAGTCAGAACTTGATGGTACATGAACACCATATCAAGCATAATATCTATTTCATCTCATTAATCGACAACTTCCATTTGTTAACACTTCATAGCATAATTTCATTGCAAATTTCTCCCAAAACAACTCCGAAACACCATTCCCTATCACGGTAATACACTATCATTAAAACCTATAAGCCTAATTCATCAAAGTTCTAAGGCAGTCGATTAAAGATCAACTGTATCATTCATTTCAAAATCAAGCTCAGACCTTTTCCACCCCTAAAATCCAAATTAAATCAAAAATTCAAACAGAATATCATTATCAGATCCTCAATGCAACACTAACTATCCGATTTTACTTAACCAACATATATATACACGATCAAATCCGAGACGGATTCGATGCAATCACACAAAATCCCAAAGGCATCGTAACACCACGATCCAAAATTCCACCGCAAAGCAAAAAGATGACGAGAAAACAAAACGATCGGAGCAAAATCGAAGAAGAAGAGAGAGTGAGACTCACAGGATTTGGCGAGCTTGTAAGAATTGGCAGCTTTATCGAAGAGTTCAGCGGCGTCTTCGTATTTGGAGCCGAAGAGGCCCCAACCGCCGAGCTTCTTCTCCGCTTTGCGTTCGAAATCTTCAGCCCTAGCTATCTGATCTCCCATTGGTTTTAGAATTTTTTTTGATTTTGGTTCAAAATCTCTCTGGAGAAGAATGAAGGGTTTGAGTTGAATGGAAGGGAAAAACAGGAGTCTTGAAGGGTTCTTTCAGATTTCTGAGGACGGTGACGCGGCTGAGTCAAGGAACGCGGGCTCATTTCGGGTTGAGAGGCCCAAGTTTGTTTAACAAGTCCAGGCCCATTGGGAATTGTCAACTCTACCAATTTATTCTCTATTTTGTCTATTGCAATTGAATAGAATTCCATGTATGAAACTAGAGTTTTGAAACTAATCAGAATCTAGGGGTAATTCTACATGGTAAGTTAAGAGAAGTCAGTTTTAAAGCTGTATGATCATTAAATAAGTTTTAAAAAATTTGGTTAGACCGAAATTTTTTCTTTTTCTTTCAAAGAAATATACCGATTTAACTCTTAATTAAGAGCATTAATCCAACGTCATTAGATTTCTTTAGGGGAAAGAAAGCAATTGTTCTTAGAGAAGCAACACATTATGTCAAAGGGGTTTTGACTTTTTCTCATATTGGAACAATTCATTTGAACGCAGTAAAAAAATACATTGATTAATACACAATAATGACAACCATATCAGATAGAAGCATGATATTATGCACTTTTTTTCTCTTTGATAGATGATTTGAATTTCATAGTCTTAATGTTTGGCTCCACAATAAATATGAATCGTGTAAAACTCATCCATGATTTGCATGAAAATCAAATAGAACTGTAGGTTTAACATTAATTCCCCTTTATCCATAAATATCCTAGCATCCATATTATCATCACAAACTCATTTCAAGTATATGTCTCGATACGACCAAAAGAAACTATATATATCTCCATTAAAATAATGAGCGCACCAACTATATATGCTTTGCATTATCAGGTTGTCCTGTTGCAGGCCTTGTTAGCTGATCCAAAACTGAAGGAAAATGACGAACCAGCAAAACAACGATGAAGCCGGAGTGGTCACTCATCCTCTTCTCCATGACTTCAAAACCCTAGAAGGTCAAACTTCTTCATCATCCTCCATACAAGGCGCTTCATTTTCAGGCGCCGTTTTCAACATCTCAACCACCATGATCGGAGCCGGAATCATGTCTATCCCGGCCACCATGAAAGTGCTGGGAATAATTCCCGGGTTCATAGCTATCTTAGTAGTGGCTGTCTTGACGGAGGTCACGGTGGAGTTCATGCTAAGGTACACAAACTCCGGCAAGTCGGAGACCTACGCCGGCATGGTGGGGGAGTCGTTTGGACCGTTGGGTTCGATTGCTGTGCAAGTCTGTATCATCATAACCAACCTGGGTTGCCTCATCATTTATTTCATCATCATCGGTAAGCTCTCAATGTGCACGTCTTTTTTTTTTTTTGTGGTTACAGAGGAGGCCTCAAATTCAATGTGCATGTCTTTAATTCATAATTGTTGCATTATCCAATATGCCTAATAAAACAAAGAAGCCCCATTACTGGGTTGATGTCTGATCGGGACATACAACTACCCACCGCCCGTATCCAAACAACAGAACAAAATTCATTTGGAGCTATAGTGCAATAGTGCTTCAGAGTGTTCACGTTGAAAGTCGTTGAATTAGCTCATTATGTTGGACATACAGTAATGAAAAGTTAATTTATCTAACGACTCTTTAACTCCTGACTTGCAGTGTTCTAGAACACTATAAAAGTTTTGATTCAACAAGGAGTAGTAGTGATGTTCCTTTTGCTTTTTACAACAGTTAATCTGTGTGATATTTTTTGGTATACACTAATGGAAGAAGTTTCAAACTTTCCTTTAGGGGATGTGCTATGTGGGAGTACTCAATCTGGAGGAACTCTGCATTTGGGAATGTTACAAGAATGGTTTGGCATCCATTGGTGGAATTCTCGAGCTTATGCGCTTCTTTTCATTGCAATATTTGTGATGCTTCCATTAGTCTTGTTACGCCGAGTAGGTCAGTGAACTTTGATCAAATGGTTGATGAACAAAAATGTGAAGTTGGGCAGGTCTAGTTTTCCCTCATTGCTTGTTGCTTGAATTGCAGATTCACTGAGGCACACTTCAGCAATATCCATTTTGTTAGCAGTGGTTTTTGTTGCCATATGCTCTGCAATGGCGATTTATGCTGTGTGCAAAGGGAAAGCTCACAAACTGAGACTATTTCCGGACTTTGCAATGGTCTCAATATTTGATATTTTCACCAGTATCCCAGTCGTTGTGACAAGTTTTGGATTCCATGTCAATGGTGAGGAGGATACATCAACTTTTGGTCTATTGTATGGTAATGTTATACGTAGCACTAAACTCTGATGCATTGCAATTGTGTGAGTGAATGAATGCAGTTCATCCAATTAGAGCAGAGCTCGGTGAGCCTTCTGATATGAAGTTAGCTGGTCGGATTTCTCTGCTGATCTGCGTCACCATTTACTTCTCGATTGGCTTCTTTGGCTACCTAGTGTTCGGGGACTCAATAATGGCTGACATGCTAGTAAACTTTGATCAAAACTCTGGCTCCACATTCGGGCAGATGCTCAATGTTGTTGTTCGATCAAGCTATGCAATGCACCTCTTGCTTGTGTTCCCCGTTATGAACTTTTCATTGAGGGCCAACATAGATGAACTGCTCTTCCCAAACAAGCCTGTTTTGGCGGAAAGCAACTCAAGATTTCTAGTCCTCACTTGTGTCTTGCTCTCATTTTCTTACTTTGTGGCAATAGCTATCCCAAACATATGGTACTTCTTTCAGTTTATGGGATCAACCACTGTGGTTTGCCTCTCATTTATATTCCCTGGTGCTCTCATTCTCAGGTAACCACATTCTGACCCTTTCCACTTCTCTAGCTTAGCGCTTGCAAGCAAATGAAATACTTTTCGCGATTACTAAATCGAATTTGGTTTTTGATTCAAATTTGTTAACAGGGATGGACATGGGATATCAACGACAAAGGACAAGATAATAGCAATATTGGTGATAGTTTTGGCTGTGGTGACGAGCTCAGTTGCAATCTCCAGCAATTTCTACACTTCAACACAAAGCTCTTAAAGCCAGCAAATGCTACATATATAACTCTGCAGATTGGGCACAGGTTTTTTTAATGCCACAAATTCTGCTCCAGCTAGAGAACCAAATTGGATTCATTACATTTGTCTTCCTGCGAAATTTGATGTATTAATATGGAACCGAATTTAGAGATAGAAGTTTGATCTTTTACTTCAATTATCATATAGGGGCCAACTCCCTTCATTATCAAGTTCATCAAATTTGTTACAACAATAAGAACAAGATCATTAGTACTACTGGCTTTCCAATCCAGGCATTAGTTAGTTTGGATCATATAAACAAACTAATATTTTTCTTTCCACGTTGGAAAGCTATACCTATCGATCCATGTTCCTCTTGAAATGACCCCTCAACCACTTATCTCCAAAAAGAGAAAATAATTTCCAGAAGTGCATGACCCATCGAAAAACAAAATATAAAAAATAAAAATCGAATTAATCACAATCAAATGAAATCGTGTTGGTATTTTCGGTAGGAAAAAAACAAATTGGTAAGGATCATTCTACTCTCACTAATTTATGGATATATGCTTATTCTATAATTTTTTTGTGGCTTGATATATGCTTATTCTATAATTTTTTTTGAGATAAATTCATTTTACCGCCTTGAACTTTATGTCTAAAATCGTATTTGACCCCGAACTTTTAATTTAATCATATATGCCCTTATACTCTCTAATATGATTAATCATAATCATTAGTAAACTAATTCCTCAATTTCTTTATAAATTAGTGACAATGCATGCCCACTTAGGGTCAATTTTTAGCCTTGATCATGTAAATAGTGTGTTTTTTGCATGATTAAAGGCTAAAAATTAGTTTGAGTGGATAACAATATATGAATAAATTGATAGATTAGTGAAGGGTTGGCCATAATTGATCAAATTAGAGATTACAAGGGCACATGTGATCAAATTAAAAATTTGGGGGCACAACTGATTTTAAGTGTGAAGTTCAAGATAGAAAAATGAATTTATCTCTTTTTTTTTCATCAAAAAGAAACTTCATTAATAATGAACTGGATACAATGAGTTTTGGCAACATCTCGTACACAGAAATGGCCACCAGACTTCACACTAGAACTCCAAAATGACTAACTGACGGAGCCAAAAAAGGCTCCGACTCAGCTACAGACTTAGAACTTGCACTACGATTAAACGACAAAGACAATATGCGCAGGAGCAGTGAATCCTTGATCCACAATTTTGTCAACACTAACTCGCCACCCAGAGTCCTCCTGACCTGCCGTTGATCGACCAAGTCTACACTTGTTGTGACTTCGAACCCAACCAAAATGAAATGTTGGACCATCAGACCTGAGACTAAATTAAACCCAAGATTGTTGCCACCTTAATGTCAACACCGTCAATCCACAAATGCTCCACATCGCCATCACCTCTGACCCGAAATCAGACAGGAACAATCCCACTAGAGGCCAAGGATGATTGTCTATGCCAGTATGCCATCGCTAGACATTTTCACCACCGTTGTTGACCCAACTCCAGAACAGCATCTACCTCTATACCGCCGAATAGAAGATTGTCTATGCCAAAAATTGCAATGCACCCAACCCAACAGCTAATACTTAAAACAAAACTTTGATAGTGACTTATTGCTGAAAAACAAAACAAAAGAAACCAAACCCAAAAACTAGTAATAACTGCCCAACACCAAGGGCCCAACAAACATTAAACCCTGCCCAACCCCCTTTCGTCCCAGCAAGGGACATCCATGCTGGGGGCCGCCACACCCACCGCCCAACAACCTATCCCCGTTTTCACTGTCGCACTTCCAGATTCGCCGCCAACTTGACGACATGCAGGCACTATCTGATCCTCCAACCCTCCATCCTCCCCACCACTCCGGCAAGCTGGGCCACCCCTCCCCATATCCAAGCAAAACGGCCTAAACCAGATCGAAGCAACCTTATCAGGTCGGGCACCAAAGGAACCCAGCGACGCCACCCAGTCACTACCGCCAGGAAACCTTCGACCCCTCCAACCACAACGCCATACGCACGCCGTTGTAGGATAGAACAACCCCACCTGCCCACTCTCCATCCACTGATGCCCTTCGCCGTCAGAATCTCCCAGCGATTTGGAAAGCACCGTCAACCCCCCACAAATGCTTCTCCTACCGGACCACTTACACCCGGACAGTAGGTCCTTTCTATCCCGTCCGACAACGACGCCGTGAGAGCACGCCGCCGGACATGAACGACTTCCTTGTTTGCGTTGTCCTTTACTAGCAAACCCTAATTAATAGAAAAGGAAATTGAAATTGGCCACTACTAGAAAAATGGCCAATAGCCACCCCCTTTTTGGATACACTTTACTAACTATGTCATTTGATAGAGCAAATGACACCCTTTAGTAATTTTTGTATTGTTTGCTTTATGGGTAATGATAATTGTGACAAAATAAAAGATTTAATCAACAAAATACTTTATCAAAAAACATATTTAGATAAACACAAAAATCCGTATTCATTGTTAAAGAAAAAACCAAATTAATGTATTATCATTTAATATTGAGATAAACATCTAATATATATATATATATATATGGTTAAAAGTGTGAAGTAATATTAACAAACCACTTTTTTACATTAATTTATCCAAATTTACAAATTAATTATCCCGTCTATGCAGCAGTATTGCAAAATACCTCAATTAATATATATTCTTCAACTTCTTTTCTATTTAAAAGTTTATTAAAGCTTTTCCTATCAATAAGTCATATGCATACTTGCAAAATTAGCTACGTGTATCTGTATTCATTGTTCATTAGCCATATTTATATATATCCGTACTCAATACACTGCCATTTTGTGCACACTGCTATCCGTATTTGTTGTTCACTAACCATGGAATTCTGTATGTAGGCAAAGCAAAATCGATTTGACTATTTCTGCCATACAGGATAATAAATTCACTTTATATATATGCCATATAGAAAGCTAACAAACAAACAAAATCAGGAAATCATAGTGGCCATATAGTGTTGTATAACCGTATAAGGATGGCTTGCATTTGCTGGGATAGATTTCGTCTAGTATCAAAATTGTTTTTCGTCTACGAATTCGTTCTCTTTAAACAAAAATGATGAAGATATGGCTTCATTCTTAATTCTGATTTGGCTAAGTGACAACTGGGCTGCAATCTCCTCAAAAACTGGTATGAAAACCGATTGCACTCAGATTTCAGTTTTACATGTTTGACACACTTCCTATCATATATCTCTAACATGTTTATTCTTATTCACTTCAGGTTGTATTTATGTCAATAGGGATATCAAATCGGCAGTCAACGACATCTTGGTGGGTCGACATCTTTTGGGATTTGACCATTTTCTTAAGGCGGTGAAGCGTTGGAGGATTCGTAATTTTTGAGTCGATCTGTACGTTTCTCTGCGTGGTAGCGATGGGTAGGGCACTTTTAGGTTTAGGGTAGGGCACCTCCACGAGTCGGTTGCTCGATCTGGATTTGCATAGAGATGAAGAGAAAACAGAGAGAGAGAAGATATGTGTGGTGGGGATTAGGGGAGTATTTGGCTGCCGGAGCCAGCAGCGAGATTGGCAACAAGATCTGGGATCTCCCATTTGCTATTCTACGTATAGTTCTAAAAAAATATGGTTCAGACTACAAATACAAATAATTACGGTGGTGAACAAATAATAAGATGACAAAAAAGAAAAAAAAATAACAAATAAATATTCTGAAAATAGAAATAATTAATATTAATTTTCAAGAAAAAAAAAACAGAATTATTATTCCGATAAAAAAGAATTAATAAGAATAAAAAATAAATATGATGGGATCCATATTATTGGAGAGATACGGAAATGAAATCTGTACCCTTTGATTACTAGAACCCCTAATAAAGAATACAATTTTTCATTCCGTGACTGCACCGTACCTAATGAATTTTTGATACGGTTATCTAATACGGAAAAAAATATGTATCCTGTGAGACTTATTTTAATAGTGGCTTATTCTATAATTTATTAATACGTTCTTTTAAAACAATTTAAACGCATTAGTAAAGTTTATTTGTTCACAAATCAAGAGGAAGACTAGTCAATAAGAGCTTGCTAGAACCTGGTTTACAAGTTACATCACTCACAGATTACGAAGAAAAACTTCATGTATATTTCATACACGTTTAAAAGATGATTACTTTAGGTTGGTACGAGTCTCATAAAGGGTAGGCCTTCAATTGTCTATAATTTAAATGATGCCTAATCATGAACAGCTATGCTCAAATGCTACCGCAATATGAATACTAAACTCATGAACAATCATTTTCAACAGCTAAAAAGCAATTAAAAAGACGTGGGGGTTTCAATTTACTTGTTCAAGAATCATATTCAAGATTATGTTTGATGTTCGTTGCTAACAAGAAAGTTCAATTACTTTAACTTTAAATTCAAGACGGAAACTAAAACAACGCAAACTTAAATATATATCAAAATATGCTAATTAAGTTAATTGACCATGATTTCCCTAATTGGTAAATGATCATGTGAAAACAACTCTTCAATAACACACAACTCAGAATTGATGTATCAGTAGTACAAGCTTACATGCTATAATATTCTTTATGATAAACGCACAAAATAAGAACATATTCAAAAATGTAAAATCGAGATCGTTTTGATGCATTACGCAAAATACTCATGAAATTAAAGTCTTAAAAATTGATCGACCAAATTCAATTTCTGTCCCATCTTAGCTTGATGCATAATCAACAACCAAATCTGGAAACTGAAAATTAGTCTTAACGCCTTAAATTTATCCCTAAGATGACCAAAACTGTCACTATATTTTTGTTTTGGCCAATAATAAAAGAAGGGAAAATGCCAGACGCGACTCATCGTCTACCCCATTGATTCTTAAGAAATCCCACATCGCCCACATTTCCATCCAGATACAATTTGGTCCAAGTACACAATAACCCCACTCAAGCTCAAATTCCAATCCTACCCTCCCCTTAACCCCCTCACCATAATCCCATCCCCACATCTATTACTGACATTTTGGTAAATTACTCCCACTTCCTAATCATAGCCCACATCTTAGCCATCTAATATAAATCACGTCAAAAGTTCATAATGCACAAAGTGACAACACCATTTGACTCCCTCCCTCATCCCCTCATCGAAATGTCGCCGGCGGCCGGAGTTCACGCGCCACTGCTGCCGGAGAACAAGAAAGTAAGGCATGGAGGCTCCGTTTCCGGGGCGGTGTTCAATGTTTCGACTAGCATTATTGGTGCTGGGATTATGTCCATACCTGCCACTCTAAAGGTGTTGGGGGTCATACCGGCCTTTGTGCTCATTGTGATCATTGCTTTCTTGGCCGACGTTTCGGTAGAGTTTCTGATGAGGTTTACGCATTCCGGCGAGTCGAGGACGTACGCTGGTGTCATGAGGGAGTCGTTTGGGGAGGTCGGATCGGTTGCAGCACAAGTATCTGTTATGATCACTAATCTAGGGTGCTTGATCATGTACCAGATTATAATAGGTAAGCTAGCTTCAAATTCTCTCTACTTGTTTATGTTCTAATATTCTGAAGATTAGGAGAAGTTTCTAATATTGAATGGTTTTTAATTTTTTTTTCTAGGGGATGTTCTTTCTGGAAATAAAACAGGGCATTTGGGTGTTCTGCAAGAATGGTTTGGAGTTCAGTGGTGGAACTCACGTGACATCGCTCTCTTGTTCACTCTGGTTTTGATAATGCTACCGTTGGTGTTGTTAAGGCGTGTAGGTTAGTACTTGAACACAAGGAAACAATCCTTTTCTGTCTAGTTTGGTTTACGGATTAGAAGTTTGAAATTGGGAAAAGAAATTACCCAAGAATGGGGAAGTTTATACGGACAATTCTTGGAGTTGCTTTTCCGTGAACCAAACGAGCCTCAGGTGTTGAAACATGTATGTCGGATTACTTAAATCTTGGTTTTGTTGTGGACTGCAGAATCTCTGAGGTTCAGTTCAGCTATATCAGTTCTTCTTGCTGTGGTTTTTGTTGGGATAAGTTCTGCAATGGCAATCCTCGCAATCTTTGAAGGGAAAACCAAAACCCCAAGATTGGTTCCAAGTTTAGACCAACAAACCACCTTCTTTGATCTGTTCACTGCTGTTCCAGTCATTGTGACAGCCTTCACTTTTCATTTCAACGGTAAGAAAGGCATCATTTCACCATCCATACACAGCTTTTAGTCGAGTTGCAGCTCGAATTACTCACCATTCTGATCTCTGATCTGCTTTGCATGCAGTTCACCCTATCGGTTTCGAGCTTGGGAAGCCTTCCGATATGATCTTGGCTGTCCAAATCTCATTAGTGCTTTGTGCAGCCATCTACTTCACCATAGGACTATTTGGGTACCTATTGTTTGGGGATTCAATCATGCCTGACATACTTGTAAACTTTGATAGAAGCTCTGATTCAGCAATGGGAGCACTACTCAACGATGTGGTCAGATTGAGCTATGCACTCCACTTGATGTTGGTGTTTCCACTCTTGAACTTCTCTTTAAGAGCAAACTTGGATGAGTTTCTTTTCCCTAAGAAACCACTACTGGCAACAGACACCAAAAGATTTATGTTCCTCACTTTTGGTTTGCTAGTCTTTTCTTACCTAGCAGCAATAGCATTCCCAAACATTTGGTATCTCTTTCAGTTTCTGGGTTCAACCTCTGCAGTTTCCCTTGCATTCATTTTCCCTGGCGCTATTGTGCTGAGGTAATCTAATCTATTGATCTCTTCTTCTCCTTTGCTTTCGAGAAGACGCAAAAACCTCACACTAATATATTTACTGTATATGAATTACAGGGATGTACATGGGATATCTACAAAGAGGGATAAGATCATGGCAACGATAATGGTATTCCTGGCAGTAGTAACAAGCGCAATTGCCATTTCCACCAATGTGTATAACTCATTCGGAAACAAGTCGTAATTGAATTTCCTTCTCTGCTGTGCCATTTTTGTAGTAGTTGAGGTACTTGTATTGGTGTGTATTATTCATAATAGTGCTGTCCATGTAGAGATTACAAACATTACTACATGAATGCAAGAGAGCTGATGAAGATTACTGGCAAATGGACTCTTGAAGAATTGCTTACCATGTATTGAATATGCATTAAATTACTAATTACTCTAGTAAAAAGCATTTATAGATTGTTTTTATGAGATTGCTCGCCAATCTTGAAGCAGGATATCTGTGCAAGGGGAGATGTGTTATAGATAATTCTCCACCGATCATCATTCATAAGAAAATTGAATCCAATAGTCTGATCTCAAACTCTATTTATTACATTTAAGAACTAAAACGAAGGAAACTACAAGGCATATTCATCTATCCTTACAAAAGGGAGTGCCATGCGCATACAGAAATAACATTTCATCATATCTGAATTGGAGACTAGGAACTTGATACATCTTCAGAAGGACTATCATATCTCAGATCTTGGAATCTCTGGAGCAAACCTGACTTGTATTTCTCAATGTCGGCATGTTCCAAGGAATCAGGGGCAGCTTGGATGACTGAGATTGCCCCAGCTTGGTGTAAAGCTCCAAGAGCTTGATCTGCAGTACATAGAAAATAGATTAGAGAACCAAAAGGAATAAGAGATAACTGGTTGGTACAATAACTGTGGTAGCGTTGACATTAAACTTTTGCAGAAATCACCGAGTTAATTGTGCAATTAACACACATTTTGCTCACACGCTCTTTTAAGAACTGCTGTACAAAAGCAGTCAAATCTATTACTGCCACAAATTAACAAAGGTTGATTATGCTGATTAGTGATAAAACTATTCTTAGCAACAACTATATTGGTTCTGTATGGGGCATACAATGAGGTCTGCCTTGTAGATCAAAAGATTTTAAAGCCCCAGTTTGCTGGAATTCCATTCTTCCATAGTTCCATTCAATATAAACAGAAACTAAACTCATTTCAATGTTCAAGCAGCAATAGTGTGTTGGCAGTTATAGTGTCTACATTCCCCAGCGGTGTGACCGTATGAGTACAAGCATTCCAAGGTTCCACCAGTCATATCAATTAGTCATTGTTCCAATTGCATTGCAGAATAGTTGTTAGTGGGAACACTTATCATCGAAAAACCCGCAGTTGCAGTTGATTACTATTCTGGAAATGGAACAATGTTTCAAAGTATACAGGCATAGGGCATATGCAGTATCAACACAATAATCTGACCTGATTGTGAAATAGCAGAAAGAGCTTTCAAAGCTTCCTTCCTTGTGCTGTCATCTTTAGCATTCCCCAACATATTTACGAGCTCCTGAGCACCACCCATCTCCACTATTTTCATCCTTCTTTCATCTACAGGCAAGAGAAAAGAAAAATGTTATACACTTGACCAATACAGAGCACATGGTCCTCAAACTTCATCCCAAACCCAACAAGTTCTATATGCTACCAATTCAACAAGTCCTAGTAGGAACATCAAACATACTACAACCCAAGTTGATACAATTGACGATCCAAGAAATACTCTCCAATATCATTATGCAGCTCAAACACATGGCAGTTTCTATTCATTAACAGATCGTAACGACTGAACTCAAGAATTACCAACCGAAAAAAGAGAACAGGGAGTTACTACATTTACCATCTATTGCAAACTGCGCTAATCTAGAAGCCCCCATCCTCTTGAACAAAGGATCCTTCACTTGCAAAAGCGACACCGACTGTTGCAACAAATTATCTCCTGCAAAATGTATCAAATCACAAGAACAATGTCAGCCAAAAACCACATAATGGGAAAATCATCAAAACTAGTGAAAGATTGTAAATTGTAATGCAATCAATAAGCAAAGTCAGATTGTCACAGACCCATATATGGCATGATGTTGTACGCTACAGCAGTGGCAGTGCCAGCAAATAATAATTTCAACAACCACCCAATTTTTCTATCGGCTTCTTGTTCAAGTGAGAGCTCATCTGCAATTCAAACTAACTTCCAAATCAACCTTCTTCTTGTTTTTTTTTTCCCCCAAAATTATTCAAATTGGGTAAAATTCAGAACTTTTTTAACTTCATATACAGAATTACCGAATCAATAACAAGAATAACGAAGTGACTGACCTCTTCCATTGTAAGATGAGAAATTGCGAGACTGCGCATTCCGTACTGGGTTTGTTCTACAGTAATGCTTTGCACACTAATCGGAGAATTTACATCAGAATTGGGAAAAATTTAAGACCCAGAATGAGCTGGGGTAACAAAAATTTTAAGCTGGAGAAGTAAACTTACAGTGGTGAGCTTGGTTGCTAACGTGCGCATAGTGCCTGAGAGATTATTCCGATGCTCGCTGAGGTTGAAGAAGGGTCTGTTTCTTATTGTTTCTTCGATTAGGGACAGAGCCCATAGTCAAATGATGTCGTTTTTATTTTTACTTGAAAATTTCTTTTGACATCTCTAAATTTGCCCATTTAACTTTCACCTCTTTTGATTTATTGAATTACATATATATTCTCTTGTAAAATGATTATTATAGACAATGAATTTTAATCAACTAGTATTTTTTAACAAACCTCTCAAACTAGTTCTCATGATACTTTCCAAAAAAAAAAAAAACTAGTTTTCACGATACAGTGGTCAATAAAGGCTTCTTTCTTTTCTACAGATGATCTTGATGCTTTTACGAACTTAGTACTTTTGGAGTTTTCTCCAGTGTACCCTAACCCACAAGTGTCGTGGGGAGTTTTTCCTTATCCAGGCAATTTAGACATGGAACTAGAGTTGACATCGAACTTGGCGAATCTTTCTTGAGTCAATTTTAACTCATCTTGCAATGACTCATTTTTAGCCAACAATTCCAAGTTCAATACTTGTTGTCCTTTAACATCCAGTTCTAGCATTTTGATCCTGAAAAGACTCGGTCTTTTCAGTCTTCCATGTTGAGGACTCCTTGTCACCTTGCAAATCTGCTAATTCACTCACATGTTTGCTTATTTCCAGTTCCCATGCAGATTGTGAGGTTTCCAATATGTGCTCCACTTTTTCTTTTTCAGTTCTTAGGAATTCAACTTCTTTTTCCAAACTCAGGTTTCTAAGCAGAGTTTCCTTTGAAGCTTTGTAGAGTTGTCTGTAGCGGATATTTGTTTCATCATCAGAAAAAGCTTCGTCACTATCAGAATCAGGTAGAAGTTATGATACAAAAGCCACATTTTCCACTTCTTGAGACTCATCATCACTCCAGGTTGAGAGAAGAGATTTGTTGTTGCTATTTCCGTGCTTCCTATTACCACAATCAGTAGAAATATGACCGTAGCCACCGCACTCATAACACTTAGTTTTTCCTGAGTGAGTTCCCTTGAAGCTTCCTTTCCCACTCTTCCCATTGTAATCACTGCTGCTACTGCCATTATAAGAGTTTTTCGTAGGAGTATTAAGATTTCTGGATGAGTTCTTGTTTTTGAGAAATTTTAAAAAAATTTCTTTGTCAATAGAGCAAGATTCAGTGTCTCTTCTTCCTCTTCTACTCCTTTAACTGCCTTGAAGGCCACACCCTTATTTTTCTTCTCAGGCTTCAATCTCATCTCCTAAGTTTTGAGATTTCCGATGAGCTCGTCAAGTGGATATACATCAATGTCAAAAGAATCCTCAATACTAGTAACTTTGGAATGAAATGTTTCAGGCAAAGCCCTCAATATTTTCTTGACAAGTCTGTCATCTTCAAATGGTGTTCCCAAGCTACGACACTGACCAACAATTTTCAGAATTCTACCATGAAAGTCATCTACTATCTCATCATCCCCCATAGCCATAGTTTCAAACTCATAAATTAGACTTTGCAGTTTTTGAGCATTACCTTTTTATTACCTTCATAGGTTGTCTGAAATAGATCTCAAGCTTGCTTAGCAGTATCACAATGACTGATCCTCAGTTTCTCTCGTTCAGACAGAGTTGTGAATATGCCATTTTTGGCTTTGAAATCCGCTTGAAGGTCGCGCACCTCTTCTTCTGTCCAGTCTTTCCTTAGTTTTGGGATACTTGTGGAAGAGCCTTCACTTTTGCTAGGAACCACCGGAGTCTTCCAGCCATTTTCAACAATGTTCCAAACATGCTCGTTCTGTGCATAGAGATAAGATTTCATGTAAATCTTCTAGTGCGTGTACTTTTCACAACCCCCATCGAACCAAGGAGAACTATTGATAGATCCTCCAGCAGCTCTATCATGCGCATGTTCCATTTTTCCCTGGGATCACTAGAAAGTTCTAGAACAGGCTCTGATGCCAAATGAAAATACCAAATAGAACAATATTGCAATATGATCAATAAAACTGCATGACAAGGAAATGACTTTATCAAGAAAAGCACAGGAATTGCTAACGCAATGTAAACCTCTCTACTGAGGAAACTTCACTGTGTGACTTTTGACGTAGCCAACACGAAAAATCAAACCAATATGAAATAATTGAGTTTACAGTATACAAGTAGTGTTGTTCATAACAATCACTTTCAAATAGACAACTGCTAACTTGTTTTACATCTGTTCTAACTCCTAACTCAAACAAAACAACTTGTAAACAATTCAATCTTCAATCCTCCATACACTCAATCGTCTCACTGATCTTGAGAATGAATTATGAAAATGACAGAGTATGCAAGGGAATACATGAAACAAGCAACGAGAGTTTTTTTTAGTAAAAGATTTGCGTAAACATGTGCAGCACAAAGAAGAACAATTTTGATACTCAAAAAACTCTACTATGAAATCAATTTTCAAAACCTTTTATAGAGGAGCAAGACTCTCTCTCAATCAAATCTCTTTTTCATATCAATCAAGATAAAAACAAGGAAGACTTTTAAAACTGATTTGATAAACAATCAAAACTCAAAACTTCCTAACTTTTAGCAAACCAATCGTTTATTTGATATGCATCATAAAACCATTTAATGCAAATAACAAAAATAAATCATTTAGTCAATATGCATATCAAAGATAACAATGGAATGAATAAAAGATCAGTGAGAGTGATTTTGCCAGATTTTCCTCTTCAGATCTTGCATGCTTCTTTGACTTCTTGAGTCACCGGGAAACTTGAAGGAATCCTTATCTTAGTCTTCTTCAACTTGTGCTTTCCTAGCAGCTGTAGGAAAGTTATGTGTTGAGTGGTAATAGCTCAATACAATTACAGAGAGGAATGGTCAATATAAATCAAGTAAGTCTATAAAGTCTGATACAAATACACAAGAATCTGATGTAGATAATTGAAAAGAAAAGCGTCTGAGGCTTATTAGCACAAAGAAATGTGGATGCCCATTCTCATTAAGCGGCATGAAAATAGAAAATGGGGATGAATGGAAATTAGAGGTGGTCAGTTCTATGACTGCATCTTCAGGCATTTGCTTATTTATAAAAATCTTAACTAATCGGATGCATTTTTATTTTTTTATTTTCTTAACAAGTGTCTTTGTCAGGGAGATGCCCATTACCGCCAATCTCACCAAATTGGTAACCCCATGCTAATGATAAAGCAAGATCATTATACAATAGATACAAGGATTGTCTGCATCAATATAACTGAATATCACATCCAGAAAGAGTTACTGCTATTTCAAAATACAAAAATAATTATTGTATCTTATTATGCTAGTATTTCTTTTATGGATCCTTTCTTTACGTTTAGAATAATTTTTTGTTGTTGAGTTGCTGTATTTTATTACACTACAATTGATTGTGAGAATGATTCATGTTTCGAATAAATTTTTTATGAAATTGATGCCAGTTAATATGTTAGTAATGATTTCACTTGTAATATTGTACATTGGTATAGGAGGAATTACAAGTTTATTGGCAAATCTTAAGAGCAACCATTTTACTTTGAAATTATTCAGTTGGGATGCTATTTAATTGTCAGATTGTGTTGTAAATATTTCGTTTCAATTAAATGAGAAAGTTATGACCGTTTGATTCATGAATGAAAGTTCTAGAAATTTTGTTTGGGTAATTTTTGTGTTTGCATGCCAAAAAAAAAAATCACGGAGTTGAGGTGTAGTGAGTGAATTAGAGGTATAATGAGTAATTTATTGGTTTGTATGTGAATAATATAGCTACGGTTATTTTAGGAATTCAAAAGGAGGTCTAGTGAGCAAACATTTGATATTTAAAAGCAAAAATGAGGTGTAGAGAGTAGAGAGGTCATATGAGCAAATTTAGAGGTCTCAATAGAAACTTGCGGTCTTACTCATCTAAAAGAGAATTTTACAAGACTGAGAGATAAGTATATCTCAACTACATATACTAAATTTATCTCCAACCATCAGATACACTTGCCGCTTACAATCTATCAGAAACTCTCTTAAGTGAACAGCTTTGGTAAAACCCGACGCTGAAACTGGTATTTTCAGAAAATTTCATTAGAGTTGAGATAAAACAGTAAAACTGATAAGGGGTTAATTTTCTTCTTCAACCTTCATTTCCCACTTAAATGGGGTAAGATGTTGATTTTAATCCACCACTTTAAGAATAAATACAATTGAATAAAGAAGTGATGAATTGAACTGGGAATCACTGCTATAAATATTCGAGTCAGAGTACAACCGAGTGATGTTTGAACTGGGAATTTTCAACCAAATAGAAAGATGAAACGAGTATACTGGCAACACAAGGAAACATAAAGAAAAAAGAGGCGAAAATTGATATAAGCTATAAACTATGGAACTAGTGAGCTTGATAGTGACAAAATTTTCAGAATCTTCGGCATAAGTAGGGGATCTTCCAAGAACAACTGATGGGACTTTATTTCCACCTTCTGTTGCCATCTTGTGAAATCAACTAAGATAACTCTATTTCCTGTTGAAGTACACATCCAACAAGTAGATGAATCAGTCAAATGTATGTGAGATAGAACAGGTTCCATTACACTTCCAATACAAACCCAGTGAACTTATAAGGAAATAGGACAAACCTTTTGTTGGCCTTTACTGGGATTAATCCTCTTTTTTCAAGACTCTTGAAGCGATCCTTGACAAGGGTGCAACAACCCTTCACACAAATAAGAAGAAAAACAAACAATCAGACTTCCTTCTAGTTTTATGAATCTCAGCCATACACAAGAATGAAACGAATAACTGAGGAAAGACTTTCTTCTAGTTCGCTGTACCTTCAGTTTACGGATGGATCCAGTTCTTTCTTCAGTCAAAAGTACTTGAACTGGGGCAGGTTCAAATCTGTAACAAAAGAAGGCAATAAAAATACATTATATTAAATCTACACAGAGAGAGAGAGAGAGAGAGAGAGAGAGAGAGAGAGAGAGAGAGAATTGGTAAACATACTTGTGCTTCCCCAAGCGCGGGGGACATGACTTGGATTTTTCCTTTTTAGCTACAACTCGTCGCAGATGTCTCTTTTGCTTCTCCTCATCCTCTTTAGCTATTTCCTGAAGGATATCTGGTAAGCTGTGACCAAAGGACCAAGCAATTTATTAGAATGCAATCTTCACCAGAGTATTCTAGATTTCTAGAAGCAAACAAGTTGTATAAATACATTACCCATCAATTTCTTTGGAAAGCTTCTGCACCTTCTTCACTTCTGCCTCCCTTTTCAGCTGTTCTTTACGCCTAGCTCTCTTATTTAATTCGACTGTTGTCACCCTCTTTGTCTTAAAGGGCCTGTACCATTTTCATTTAAACATGAGCTCATGAAATAACTAGATGATAGGAAGATATATTGCAAAGTGCCAAAAAGGTGAAAATGTACCAAAACAAGTTCATATTTTAGAATGAGGCATTTTTCATATTGGCTATTGAAATATTGGCTGAGAAACACAATCAATTAGTGCTACACTGCTACTTAAAAATGTTCAGTTTTATATACCAAAAATAGTAGGGCATCTTATCTGAGGTCAAATAAGCAAACAAACAAATAATACATGGAATGGAATCATAGCAAAATTGACAAAATACGGCTCACCTTTTCTCAGATGCACCATCCACATTCTCATCCAAGTTTTGTGGATTCATATCATCATCAGTGCCTTCATCCGCCTCAATAAAATACATCTGACAAAGTAGATGGGGTACTATAAGGCTCTCATATATATTATATCTGAAAATTTCAAGTAATTTGTAAAGTACAACATTTTTATGTGATGATTTTAAAATTCAGTTGTATTATTAATAGTTCAATCAATTTCATTATCTATGGCACCAGTTGGAAGTACTTTAAGTATATTGTGCCATGTGAAGCCCTAGACTCGAGGCGTATAGCATCTCTAGTGAACAATGTGTGAAAGAACAAAAGACACTCACTTCTTCTTCATCAATAGTCTCCCCTGGAACAGTTAGAGGTACTGGTTCAGGCCCCAACTCATTCCTATAGACTTTCTGCATTTCATCTGCAACAGCATGAGCCAATGCTTCCTGGATTGGCAAAAAGAAACAGATAGAAGGCATTTATGACATGTAAGCCAAAAGTATCAACCACATAGAGTGGTGGTATCAAGTGTCAGAGATTGAGAAAATACCTGATGACTTTCATCTGTGGGATTATATGAGCAACCTGGAGGCTCAACTTCTACGGCAGGAATGGGTGAAGGCTTGATCTTCATAAATATAAAATAAAATCAATGAACATACATCAACTAAGAGCTATAGAATGTTATCTAAGAATATGCACTGTATTAAGACAACAAAACATCAATAGAGTACTGCTCCAGTGTCTTTTACTTTATTTTTCAAAACCCACAAATTCCCCAAACCCATGGACACAGGCTTAAAACTGGTACCCCCTGCCACATCCTGCAATCTTTATAAGACAGACTGTTGCAAATAGCTAGGTAGGTACCATAAAGGGATTCAAACCCAGACCAAATGGGAGTAAACCACAGGGGCCTGACTATCCCCTATCCCCGTGTTGGTGGTCACATGCATCCTATCATTAATGAGTTGGAGTTGTAGGTCAACACTGGCATATAGCATGCCTCTTCATGGTATTGGAATAAGAATAACAAAAACAGCCGAGTACCAAACAAACGAGAATATGATCATATCCTTGAACTTAGAGGATGAGCCTTACCTTCTTGACCATGCGGTTGTCACCGCCTTTATCACCCCATAGGTCAGCCATGCTAGAAGTTGAGACAGAACCCTGAAAGACGCCAAACAACATTGATTAAAGAATTGATAACCTGTGTAAATACACATTTTACAATATAAATATCTCACCTCAGGGCCGCATTCAGTCACATCTTTGGAATTTGCAATCTGTTTTCGCTTTTTCTTGGACTTCTTTAGTGTTGAAGAAGGCACTGCTTTTACAAATGCGTTTTTCTGTAGCATGCTCTCAATGTGAAGTACCTTCTCCCTATGCTTTTCAATTTTCCTCTTTACCGAAAGATCTGATCATACAAAAGCAGTTAAGTTTCATTCCACATGCTAAATAGATTGATTAGAAAATAGAGAGCAAAACATAAGGAACAATTGTTCAGAACTGTAGTCTTAGATACAACTTTATGTGTGTTAGTCAGTGACTATTTGGCTGGCTCCAGATTATAAATTCTTTAAAAATGCAGATTCCTTACACTAGGTTTCCATAGAGTGACTGAGCCTGAATATCGAGGTCGAGCTCACTTCTACTCAAATCACCTACATTTTACATTCTCTACCTCGAATGATCGAGCTCAACACTCTTCATTCCAACAAAAGGGTCTTTTCTTTAAAATAAACTAGTCCTTCGTAAAGAATCAGGCTTGTTTTGGCAGTCATATAAAACCTAAATCAAATGCCTTCACAAAAAAAGCAACAGGCAACTAAACTTTTGGCATCAAATCAATAACAAAACTGTATAAAAATTCCACAACGTCAAGTCTTCACATTATCGTGTATCCCATTTCAAGTATTCCCTATAAAATTTGATAAAAAGAAACAAAATTTAAACAAATTCAACTCCGCTGATGAAGGTAGATAAGGACATGGAGGGAAATACGGGAATAGAACAAGGGCATAAAGGCACGTATAGAGAAAGGGGGTACCTTTAGAGTTGTCGACGAAGAAGAGAGCTTCATCGGGAGCCTGAGAGAGATTGCCGCCGGAGAGAGCGTCCTTCGTTGACTTCTCGAAGAAGTCCTGGATGTCCTCCGTACTAATGTTGGCTCTCCACGCCTTCTTTCCCTTCCTGGACGTCTTCGCTTTCTTCCCCATCTTCTTCTTCTTCTTCTTCTTCTTCTTCTTCTTTGTCTCTCTGCGTCTCTCTGGTTTCCCTTACTGCGCTTCGTTTCTGTGCTGGGTTGTAGATTGAAGGACTTTGGTGGAGGCGGGTACACAACCCTAACTCCGAATTGCACTTAAACGGCACCGTATGACCTTTTTTTTTTTTTAATTACTGCAAATAATATTAAAATAAGAAATTGTCCAAATTGAAAAATATATATAAATAAATAATCAAATATGCCTAACCAGCACATAGTTTAACCAAAAAAGCGCTTTTGTTTCCTGCATTTCATGTTTGCGTTGAGGAAGGGCCACAATGGCTCTCAAATATAATTATTTCTGATGTAACTATCTAGATTGCTTACCAATGCAATTCACTTTCTCAAAAAAGAATATGCCTAACATCGTAGTGGGCACGGGTTGGATTCTTAGTTATAAAAAAACAAACAAACAGTAAGTAGTGAAAGGCTTGGCTGCTTGGGAGCAAATTCTTAGGTTTAAATTTTCTTTTCCTATTGAGGTTAGATTACGAAATCTTATAAATGAATAAACTTTAATATAAAGCCTAAACTCATAGAGACACAAAAACTTTAGAGAAGAGTCAATGCTTGATTAGATGGATTGGTCCGATTAACGAATCACAAGAGGCCACGCCATGAATAATTTCACTCAATCTTTAAGTAATAAGTTGTCTCAAACTCTCAGTCCATACTGTACAACAATCTTCTGTAATTAATAGGAATTAGGTAAATTCATACAACATATATTTACCTATACATATCGTGTGAATGAGCAAACAGACAAGCATAAAAAGACTGTTGTTTGATAAGAGTGATCAGACGACAGGCTACTAAACAACAGCTCTGTTTTTCATTCAGACAACAGGCTTTTAACAGTTGTTTGATTAACTTTCGACACGTTTACTTATTTGGAATGGGAAAAATCATAAATCGGAGACAACTGGAATGAGAGAATAAATGAATCAGTGTTGATTCCAGAGACTTTGTTTCCTAAACCCATCTCGTCCCCCCTTCGTAATCAAATTTCTAAATATTTAGGAATCGATTTTTGACAAAGAAGTGAGACTTACACCCATTCCTAATTCTTTATGTGTTAGTAAATGCAGAAAAACTTTTACCCCGGAACTATTTCATCAATTTTCATTCCCATTTCAAGTAAATAAACATTCCTTTTTTTTTTTCCTGATCAAGATTACACAATTTCTTAAATGCTTCTTAGACCCAAAGATTAATCCGTGCCGGAGATTATGTCAGAACACTTCCTCCCTCTAACCACTAAGAATAAATTGAAATTTAAGTCCAATCAATGTCGGCGGGATTCAAACCTCACACTTGAAACTCTTACCAACTCGACCGCATGTGGTGGTTAAATAAACGTGAACTGTTTCTTTAGGATCGGAAGGGACTTATTTTTCTTGAATTTTACTTCTTTGTTGTAATTTTCTTTAATTATAATTTTTTTTTCAAAAAAAAAGAAGAAGAGAGGAATTAAACCTGTGTCTTTCTATTACATATGAGCAATAATGAGCCTCAGCTGCTAGATAAAAATGGCCATGTCAAATACGTGCCCCATCACTACTATCCTTGCTTGAAAGCTACTGACCTCGAGGCCATGAGTCTCACCGTCAAACTGGGTTTTCCTCAACCAGCTCTGCGTCTACCTACCTCAACTTCCATAACCAAAGTAAGTAATTCACACCGCTCCTTTTCTTTTCTATTCTTCTTCCATGCATATTTTGCCTCTCTGGCTTTGTTAGCTTAATCTTCATTCAAACACTGTAGTAATAGAAGTATCGAAATTTCTCGCAGAATAAAATTCGGACTTTAAACCCATCATCCCCAACAACCCAGAAACTTAAAGGAAGCAACTTTTTCAGTTCAGCTCCTGTTGCTGAAACCCAGCAGAAGTCTGAAATCAAACCCTTAATTGATATTCTACGTGGTTGTGAGGACATTGGGTCTTTGAAACAAGTAAAATCTGTTCATGGGTTTGCGTCAAAATCCAATCTTTCGGGCCAAGACTTGCTCGTATTGTTGAACCATGTAGTCCATGCCTATTCGAAATGCTCGGATTTTGGCACAGCTCGTAAGGTGTTTGATGAAATGTCTGAGAGAAACATATTCTCTTGGACGGTCGTGATTGTTGGGTGTACTGAGAATGGTTTGTTTTTTGATGGGTTTAAGTTGTTTAGGGAGATGGTGAACAATGGAATTTTGCCTGACAAATTTGTATATACCGCGATTATCCAGATATGTATTGGTCTAGACTGTGTGGAATTGGGCAAAATGGTGCATGCCCAGATTGTTGTGAGAGGCTTTGAACATGATGGATTTGTTAGTACATCTCTGCTTAACATGTATGCGAAATTCGGAGAGATTGAGGATTCATGTAGGATGTTTAATACCATGACAGAACATACTGAAGTCTCCTGGAATGCAATGATTTCGGGGTTAACAGCGAATGGTTTTCATATGGAAGCATTTGATCAGTTTCTCAGTATGAAGAAAAAAGGAATTAGACCGAATAAGTATACTCTCGTCAGTGTATCTAAAGCTGTTGGGCAACTAGGTGATGGTAACAAGTGCAAAATTGTTCACAGTTGTGCATCTGAATTGGGTGCTGAATCCGGTGTTCTTGTGGGAACGGCTCTCATTGATATGTACTCCAAGTGCAAGTCTTTGTCGGATGCAAGATCAGTCTTTGACTCGAATTTCATCAGCTGTGAAGTCAATATGCCATGCAACGCGATGATTTGTGGATATTCACAGTGTGGTTACAACGAACAAGCATTGGAACTCTTTGTAAGAATGTGCAGAAACAATGTACAACCAGACCTTTACACTTATTGCAGCGTGTTCAATGCAATAGCTGCATTAAAATGTTTACATTTCGGTAAGGAAATTCATGCTATGGTTTTAAAGTCTGGGATAGAAATGAAGGCAACAAGTGTTTCCAATGCGATTGCTGATGCATATGCCAAATGTGGCATACTTGAAGATGTACAGAAGGTTTTTGACAGAACAGAAGAGAGAGATATAGTGTCTTGGACGACTTTGGTGACTGCTTATTCTCAATGTTCTGAGTGGGAGGATGCGCTGACAATCTTCTCAAAGATGAGGGATGAAGGATTTACACCAAATCAGTTCACTCTCTCTAGTGTACTTGTTGCCTGTGCCAGCCTTTGTTCACTTGAGTATGGTCAGCCAGTCCATGGCCTCCTGTGCAAGGCTGGCTTGGACACAGACAAGTGCATAGAAAGTGCTCTTGTTGATATGTACGCCAAATGTGGTAATATAACTGAGGCACAAGAGGTCTTTGAGAGGATTACTGACCCTGATACAATTTCATGGACTGCCATTATATCAGCCTGTGCTCAACATGGTCTTGTGGAGGATGCCGTTGAACTCTATAGTAGAATGGAGCAGTCGGGAGTGAAGGCCAATGATGCTACCTTATTGTGTGTTATTTTTGCGTGCAGTCACAGAGGTATGGTAGAAGAAGGTCTCCATCATTTCAGTTTAATGGAACAATCTTGTGATCTGGTGCCAAAGATGGAACATTATGCTTGTATTGTTGATCTCTTGGGTCGCGCGGGCCGTCTCAATGATGCAATGGAGTTAATCAAAAGGATGCCAATTGAGCCCAACGAAATGGTCTGGCAGGCTTTGTTGGCAGCATGTAGGGTCCATGAAAATGTGGAGTTGGGGGAGATTGCAGCTGAGAAGATCCTTTCCATTAGGCCAGAACACTCAGCTACCTATGTTCTTCTATCCAATACTTATATCAGGACAGGGAGTTTTGAAGATGGACTTGGTTTGAGAGATGTGATGAAAGATCGAGGTGTCAAAAAGGAACCTGGATGTAGTTGGATTTCCGTGAAAGGTAGAGTCCATAAATTTTATGCAGGGGATCAACAACATTCAGAAAAACATGACATATATGCAATCCTAGAAAAGCTAAGAGTGAAGATTAAGTCCATGGGTTACATCCCGGACCTGAGTTATGTATTGCAAGATCCACATCTAGTACTAAATACGGGAATACCAGAATGAGATTTTGAGAATACATTGATTTGTTATTGCCCAATATATGTAGCACATAACATACGTGGCACATAACTGGGAAACAAGAGAGAGATGAAATTCCAAGGGAGGATTTGGGAAATTCGCATGCACGTTCAATGATTATTCTCCACTTGTTTTACACATCAAGGAGCATCAGGTCGTAAAAGGCTGCAAATGCAAACCCCACAAACGTTCATGACAAAACTGATTTGATTATCTGGTGTGGGGTTAATGACTGATGAGGGGGAATGCACTGCTTGTAAATAGGAGTTCGGGGATCGTGAACAGATTTCTAAAGTAACTTTTGCTGATGCAGTTGATTTAAGTCTATGAGTACTATACTTCTGTGCGGAAATTTGGGTTTCCATACTTGTTTGTTGTTGGATGTCAACTAAACATTGTTGTATTGTTGGATATGGTGAATATGGAGCTTATTTAATTAAAGAGAGAGTACAGGCCGTGGATGTACTCTACTGGCTCCGTATAAGGTCGAATGGCAGAACTGGATTCATGTTAAGGACCCTTGAGCTCCACCACTGAGGAAGATCCACCACGGTCGACAAAGCAGTGGGACAAGAATGCAGGATCCTCAATGCTGCAGAAGGATTCAGGTAGATGCATCCCAATTTCGCAGCAAAATCAGTTAACATGGTGTTCTGAAAAACCAGGCTGTTCAAGTCCTCAATAATTAGATGCATTATTGATATAGAGGGATCAGCTTGTTTTAGGTCATGAGTTGGTGATAGCAGGTTCTTTCTGTTATTGGTTACTCGACTTGATCTTCGTTAACTCATCAATCCCCCACTATCCCTACTTTGATTTTTCAGTTGTATAAGCGACCTTGTACTATTTGTTAAAATATAAGAACGTAGCTTCTTTCTTTAACAGCTGTCCAACTGTAGAGCTTTACGTGGGTAACACAGCCGCAGAGAACTCATTGCTTACATGAACAGAACCATGAATGGAACACCTTCTATTATGCAATAAAATCTTCTCTGGAGTTTGATTGCGGTTTTGCGTTCTGCGCATTTAATCTCATACTATGATCTAAGATCTGAAAAGTGGGTCTCCTATCTTCATGGGGCCTAAGAAATGCAGGACATCTCGAAAGGAGACGATAGAATGTGTGCCTTTGATTCAGCATCCAAAAATCAACAAGAAGACGGCCACAGTTGAAAACACTAATCCTGAAATGTCTTACTGAGATGTACGTATAATGGACTCAGAACCTCTTCTGCAATCGCTGTAGGATCTTGCAGCAGCCCTAACATGTGATGAAGAAGACACAACTACTCTCTCATTCACAAGGGACTAACTGGCATGATCATCATCCAGAGTTCTCGTATGCTCCATACAACTTTTACCGAATTCATTTCTGGATCATTGTAAATCCAACCGTGTCATGTTCGATGGCTACAACCAACCCCGTGACCTAAATTTTGCGATGTCTCTTTTGTCAAGAAGAGAAGTGGGGTATAAGATTGCTCTACTCGAAGTAGAAGAATTAGCTGCTTCCCTCGATCTGTGACCTAATGCCATGCATAATGATGCTATATATAGAGATTTTTGTCTCGTACATGGGTCACCTCCAAGATGATGGGTACAGATTTCACGTTCTTGAACGTCTCACACAGGCCACCACACCCATTATTGTGTTTACGGCTCGAAATTACGAATACCCTTGATAACTCTAAGCTTTATATGATAATATGTATTCTAATTTTAATTAATGTCGGATTTAGAAGTTTTTCTTTATGGTTACACACTGTTTTGTTAATTCACCCTCCTTTGAGAGGTTTTAGCAGTTAAAACATCTTGCCCGCACACATTAGAAGAAAAAAGAACATGAAGATAATTGCCTACTACAATGGCATCATCAGCACTTTGAGTGCTGACGATTCCTTACACTCGTACCCCTCTACACCTATAATCAGACTTGTGAATGGATTGGACTTTCGATCTGAATCCAATCCGGCCAAATCCAATTTTTGTAATGAATTAAAGTTGGACGAGGTTTTTGAATCCGATAGTCGATCTATCTCAAACTTTATACTTATCTCTTGAACAGGGTATCACGGAGAATTCTCTACATCACTCAGATATGCAGTTCATCTCTGTGGTTGCTGGTTCAGTCCAGCCACACATAAGGGATGGCTTGAAGCCAAAGAGTCCATGACCTAAATTGTGAATAATAAATAATTCCCCATTTTGCGTGTACTCGTACTTTTCTTTTATGGCCTACCAGAGAGAATAGGGTCATAGACCGATTGACCACTCATGACCAAACAACACACCCTTTATTCATTTATGTGAAGTAACAAGAATAATACACACGTAATCTGGTATTATTCATTGAAGATAATCAGGTGCTGGTCTGAATCTAATATTATACACAAGAACAAGCATTACAGAATCAATGAAAAATATATTAGAAGCTAGAAAACAATGCGTGCCAATATCGATCGCTTTCAATACAATATATCATAGAAGAATTGTTTTGGCTGGAATGAAAGAGGACAAAGCGATATAGCTGTATGAAGTCTCAAGCTTTCTTTGTAATTGCATGGCTGCTCTGCTGCTTTCTCAGCACACAACAGCCTTATATTACAGCAAAGCAATTTGTAGGGGTGTTCGATTATGTACGTAAGCTCCAATTCTGGAATGACGACGTTTCAACAGTGACCCTTTTTATTCTTCAGGGAAGAAGAAGAAGTTATATACATACATAATGAAGAAGATCGAGTTAGCTAGGTCATTTTCATTGCGTTAAACTAATTCATATATACTAACATGAAATTATATGTAAGTAAGTACTATATATATATATATATATATATATATATCCAACCAAACATTTCGGTAATGGGCACTATATTTATATTATCCTTGCATGTATATGTAGATTCTTCATGGATTGCCAACAAGAAACTCTCTGTGTATATGAACAACAGGGGCACTTATCACTCAACTTTATACTTCGATTGAGTTTTGTTTTCATTGTCACATCATTTGCATGTGAATGTACTTTCCCGAAGTGCAGCTAGCTCACGTGAGGTTTTGCTAGCAAGTCACAAGAATCCCATAATACTACTGTACTATACTACAGGATAATTTATCTTAAAACAAGTAAGGGATAAGAATATATTGCTAGATTGGACAGAATAGTTGTGGATTTGAAAGGATAGTTTCTACATTGTGAAAATTATTACGGTACAGAACATTAATAAGTGTGTGTTTTGCATACGAATTTCGTATGTATGACGATATAAAACCATGTTGGACAGTAAATTAATGCATGGCGATAATGATTTAGGGTTGATGAATAGTACATGTCATAATATTAGAGTGAAGTTATGCACCACATTAGCAGTATATTGGATACGCTAAATAATCACTCTTATTCTATATATAATGTAATGGGATTTCTTGGATAGTGAATTCCAAAATTTGGAACCCTAATGAAAGGATCACAGATGTTATGTGAAGCACCGTAAAAAGATGGCTCTATGTGGAGATTGGTGATGGCATTCCTTGTCATTTTATGAGATTTATATTCCATTTTGAAATAATATGGAATGTCACGAGAAACATTTCTGAATAAAGAAATACTTTGGTTGCATGATTGTGCCCTAATCAAATGGCATGGGGTTCCTTCTTTGTTGTTATTTTGTTTTTCAATTCGATTTGTTTAGTCACATGATTGGATTATATACATTACATAGACACCAAAACGCGTACAGGTCATGAGTGTGCACCATAATCACTCACATCACTAATCACTAACTAATGCATGAGATTATTATAATTAATCAGTCTATATAGAATAGGGCCGGGTTTAGAACATATGCCTTGTGTAAATTAATCAAGAAATAAAAAGAAAGGAATGTCTTATATATTTTTCGCTTCACTAGGGTTTGTAGTTACTCCAAAAGCTTTCTTGTCATCATAAAACATGTGAAGGAGATCATGAACAATCAAATCCTTAAAGAATCTTCTCCATATATCAACCTCCAACTTTGTGGCAACTAACAAAGACCTCAAGAAGACCATATGTTATTTGTCAGCAAAAAACCTATGATAATAAAAATATATAGCTTAGTTAACCTTTCCTTTCATCTGCAATTAGTCTTCAGAGTAAGAAAACAAAGCAAAAAACAAAGATCAAAAGGTATTTTGGTGGGGGGGGGGGTAAGCAAGCTATTGGTTATTGAAACAAATCCTGCAAGTACCTGAGAATAATATGGCCTGCAATGAACAAGAAAGAAACCATTACTTCCATATTTGATGAAGAAATGTATTACACGATTACTAGCTAATAGGTTTCAAATGTATTATGTATGAAGACAAATTGCTTATCTGTTTAATTTGGTTTCTTGCTACTTTTCCTCAGAATTGTGATTTCGATAAGCATCAAGTCACGCTCATTCGACAAAATGTTGAAGGTGGGTATTTTGTTGATTCATGCCCTTAGAGCATATTACAAGTGGAGGATATTTCCTGGAGATAAAACAGACTAATCATGTACTACCTGATTAATCAGTGAGGACTGAGCATGAAATATCACATCAGTATATTACGTATAAATTGAAAGAGTATATATACACATACAAACATATATGTGTGTGTGTGCGTGTGTGTGTGAAGATAGTAAATATAAAGGAATTACTACAACATGTATATAATTCTATGGAGCTAGGGCAAAAGACAAAGGTTAGAGCAGGGTGTGTGTATGGAGAGTATTGTTTGGTTGTAATAATTAAGGGGCACACATGTGAATAGGGTTTGGTACGTGATTTGTCTGTGGCGAATGGCGACAATGTTGGAAGCAACAAAGGACTAGCTAGCTAGTGCAAAATTTTCTTATAATATATGTATATCAATTTTGTGATATAATCATGCTAGTAACCAAAAGACTATGATACATATTCTAAGGTCTCGTGATATACATGGTACTTTCTCCTCATCTACCTGTCCACGGAAGTAGTAATAGTTTTGGGAAATTAATGTTTAACTAAAATTCCAAGATTCATATATGCATGGAGGTGGTGAAACACTGAAACTGAGTAATTGTTCTAGATATCGGAATGCTTTAGTGGTACTTGATGAATAACTGTATGACATGTTCCGTATTCTACAGCTTCTATCTCACTCATCGCTTTAGGTTTAGAATGTTACTTCATGGTTTTGTTGGAAGAAGAGCAGCTAACGTTATACCCAAATTCTAGCAATTCTATATCCTAACATAATCAGCCAAGTTTTTAATCTTCATGATATTTCAAATAATAACTTGGATCATTACATACACTATTTGAAATACAATTTTTTTTTTCCGTGTAACATAAACTTAAGAGTATACATATCTAATCAAGAGTTGCCTCAAAACTAATTCCATGCATTTCACTCGTTTGCAGTTACTATTTTTTTGCTCGGATGAGTTTTCATAATTGCTCTCAAACATATATATAGGTTGTGATTGGACTGGTAAAGATAGAACTAGCTAGTTAGATTGATGGAACATGATGGAAAGCTATTGTCGTCATGCATGCACAGGGATATCCTAATATTATTGCATGGTAGATGTTTTTTTTTTTTTTTCAGTCTTCAAGAAATTAAATAGACTATGCAATTCAACTTGTATGTCATTAGCTAGCTAGAGATGATCTATGAGAAGGTTTTGAAATGGCGCACGTGTAGAGAGAGAGAGAGAGAGAGAGAGAGAGAGAGAGAGAGAGAGAGAGAGAGAGAGAGAGAGAGAGAGAGAGAGAGAGAGAGAGGGAGGGAGGGAGAGGAGAGGTTTGTGATGAGCCTAAAAAAGCCCCCGTGAGGAGTGTTTGGAGGCATTCCAGAATCACAAAACTAAAACATACATATCGATCCTTTGTTTTTGTTGCTTCCTCGATCCCTCTTCTTCACTCCTTTCGATGTGGTTTGCTCGAATGGCCTATTAACATTCACAGAGTTACCTCCATCACGAGTTCATGATTCCTCCATTCCCATTCCCTTCCCGCCTTTACTTCTTTACCCCATCGTTTCCCATTCTACCCCTTCTATAAATCATTATGCTCATTGTTTTTCCCTTCATTACTCTGTTAGTGGGAATCCAATATCGGAATAGAGCAATTCGACTACATTATTTCGAGTCTTTTATTTATCAATAATTGATTTTAGGTTTAACGCTCTCTTTTATTTGCAAGTTTTGTATTTGATTATTAGAGATTGTTAAAGTTTTCCTTTGTAGCATAATTAAGTGCCTTTTTGTCATTTGATTGGAGAATTTTGATTATTAGAGATTTTTAACCTTTTCCTTAATTTATAGCATAATCAAGTGGCTTCTTGGCATTTGATTGGAAAATTTTGTTTTGGGAGTTTGTTGCATATCAACTTGCAGATTACTCCAAAGACAGGCATGTGAAAGTGATCACTCTTAATCTACATCAATGCTACTGTTTTTAGTATCCAAAAGCATTTGTTGGTGTTGATTTATTAGCTACTTGATCAATAATTAGCAACATGTTTTACAGTGTTTTTTTTTTTAGCAAATCTCGACGAAACGAGAATAATTTATTGAAATAAAAAGAAAAAAGAGCACATCACAACCGGCAAAGGGAAGACAACAATCTGGCCCCTCGGCAAGAACAAAAAAACTACAAACTAGCTGAGTCGAAAATTAGGAACACCTAAATGGTCTCTAACACAAAAAGAAATAGCAAAGTGTGGTATCGAATCCAACCAAATCAAATCAGACAATGAAGCACCAAAATTCGCAAAAGTATTAGCCACCTGATTTCCTTCCCTATAAATATGTGAAGAACGAAAGTGCATTTGAGAAATCCAATGAAGACAATTCCCCCACTCTACTTGGAGTTGCCAAGGTACCATATGAGGAGAGCAAGTGAGAACAAGGGATGAAAAGAGAATCATTTTCAAATGAAACAGATTTGGTATTTTGTATGGGAAGTAAAACTCACGCTCCTCATTTTACAAAGCACACTCTATGTTTCTTTTTTGAGTATCTTAACATCACATTTTTACAATCCACACTACAAAAAAATGAAACTTAAGATACCAGAAAATGAAACATGGATTGTGGATTGTAAAATAAGGAGTGTGGATTGTAAAATGAGGTGTGTGAATTTCAGTCCCTTTGTATATGCATGTCCTTTTTAATCTAAAATGGAAGAATACTTAAACTTAAGACCTCACTTAACATGATGGAGAAAACTTATTGTAGATCCAGTATTTAATTTGTTTCTGGGTGCAGATGTCAAAAGTTGATGACTTTATTACAAGGGGACACTAAATTGATAACAATCAAGTGACAATGTCATCAAATTTCCCTAGATATTGGATCGCTAGTCAACATCTAAAAATCTCTTATAATGTATACTTAATTATTTCACCGTTTACAAATAGACACAAACTTAAACAGTTGACGTTTGTAGTTTCTAATATATGTAGGAATCAATCTTTAATGTTTTTTACGGTTCTAGAAAAAATTTCAACTCCCTCAAATTGTTTCTTTGTTGCCTTTTAACAACAAGTAGAGTTCATAATAACTTCATATCAATTTGTACGGCTTTGCCTCATGAAAAGTACGTAGGTATTGGTTTCACCATTACTTCATTTGTTTGATTAGTTGGCTAGAGGAGTGTGACTGTGTGATTATTAGCAACTTTCCAGATAATCAGATTTTATGCACGACAGCTCATATTAAATAATTACTCAAATATTTAAGTAATTATTTAATATGACCTTTTAAGAATGAGAAAATACACACGAGCGCTGCAAAAAAAAAAAAAATACATATGAGCTTTAAGTGATAGAAAAATGTGAAAATAAAAATCCAAACTAAGATAGGTCAGAGTTCTCGATTCCTTCTGATATGAAAAATACAAATAACCCTCAGTGTCATTTAGGGTAACTCATCTAATTTTAGTATTTCTCATAATCATCTTCTCCCACTTTTCCTGGAATTTATATGGCCAATGAAATCTTGCTATATCTAGCAAGGAATTAAGAATTAAAGTTTTTTTTTTTTTTTTTGAAACGATTAAAGATGATTAAATAGGTGCAGTCATCCCAAGGAACAAGGGAATGTTTTCACTAGGTTTTCCATATTTGCCAATGTAGCTCGCAATACAGAAGACAGATATAAAAACCTAGAAGTACGTCTTAAACTTAAAGCATTAATTCGAACTACGATCAGAAGGGCAGTATAGTAATTGGCAACATAATATAATTATTCATATTATATATTTTGTTGTGAAAAAACTGAGGCAGTCATGTGGGAAGCAAACAGGTGATCATATAGATTTGAGAGCTCATCCCCCTCCTATATAAACAGCTTTCAGAGCTTTTCAGAGTTGTAAGGAAGAGAAACAAAGAGAGAGAAGCATCAGAGAGAAAGGGAAATCAGAAGCTGAAAGATAAAACTCATAAAAGGGAGAAAGATATCGAATCCGATATGGTTTCTAGGGAGCACAAGAGAGCAGCACTTTATGAGAAGCTGCAACTTCTTCGTTCCATTACTAACTCTCATGCTGTAATTCCCTGAAGTCTTTGCTTCCATTGGCTTAAAGCTTCTTATCCTTAACCGAGCACCGAATTGCATGCTTCTCATTTTTGTTTCCTTTTGCATCATATTTCGTTTATCAAAACTATATTCTTTGATTTCCTTCCCTTGTCTTTGCATACCTCTCAGAAACCTCCGAAACTCTAGCTCTTCCCCAGTATAATTATCTTCCTTCTATCTATCTATATGTTTTCCATGGTTTTCCTTCCGTTTGTTATCATACGAGACATTAATTGTTTCTGTAATCTATAAAATCTACTTATAGAGAAAGACTAGCATGTAAATGCAGTTATAGCCGTTGTGTTTATCTCATGATTAATTTTCCTTATGTTCTCAATTTCTTTCTGAAAAATCTCATTCTCTAGGCTTTCTTGACTTTTAAACTGATGAGAAATCTAGACTTGTCTTAATCAGATAGTAATTATTATTTATCTACTTCTATGATTTACTTTAAAGAGAGGATTGGAATTTCCTTATAATTAGGAAACTGTCAGCTGTACTAGGCAAAAATTTCTTACACATGTCAGCACTTCTTGAATTATCTAAATCTATGATGGGAGACTGGGAGAGCATGTAATTCTACAAATCTACTGTACATTTTTATTTATTTTTTATTTTGTAAATATCTGTGTGACAGCTAAACCAAACCTCAATCATAGTAGACGCATCAAAGTATATTGAAGAGCTAAAACAGAAAGTGGAAAAACTCAATCAAGACATTGCAAATGCAGCTTCAAGTCATGACCAAAATCAATTGCCTGTGGTACTTACTATACTGTAAACTCGATCAAAGCCCTTATAATTGCTTCTTCTTTTTTTGCCTCGTTTTTTATATTTTCATTTGATATTTGCTTCCAATATTTCTTTATGATCATCGAACTAGTACTAATTGATACAAGGACATGTGTATGTCCCTTTTATCATATCAGCAGGTTGCAGTGGAAACACTAGAAAAGGGGTTTCTGATAAACGTGTTTTCGGAAAAGAGCTGCCCCGGTTTGCTTGTGTCTGTACTGGAAGCCTTCGAAGAGTTGGGTCTAAATGTGCTTGAAGCTAGGGTTTCCTGTGCAGAAAGTTTCAGACTGCAGGCAGTTGGAGGAGAAGTAAGACATTTAATATAAGCATATGGTAGAACGTACTATTTATTAATGAAGGAAATAACTTACTTTTGTATTGCAGAATGAAGAAGAACGCGAAGGGATTGATGCTCATGCAGTCAAACAGGCAGTGGCTGTGGCTATTAAGAGCTGGAGTGAAAGTACCGAACAAGAGTAATCAAGCTTCGGTTAACATATTAATGCTCTACCTAAGTACCTAGCTAATTATATATCTCACTTTGGGATCATCAATTTCCCCCCTCTTCTTATTTCTTAGGTTGGCATGAATGATCTTGATCAAGGAATCAAGCTTCTAAAAGAATGAGTTATGTGCGATTACTTGATCATATGACAAAATTCAACTAGATGAACAAGCTTCACCATAATAAAAAAAAAGGGAAAAATTTCTGCTTACTACTTTGTATTTTCAAGGGTTCATTAGTTCAGTCCCTGCACTTCTAATTTAATCAAAAAAGTCCTCGCACTCTCCAATTTCATCAAATCGATCCATTCCATCACTACTCTTTCAATTTTCGCTATTAAAGTGCTGACGCAGCCGGAGGAGGTCTAATCTGTCAATTTTGTGGGACATTCTCACAGGAAAATTCCCAAACTAGCCGTCGAATATATCTTCCTCACTATTAACTGTTTTGAAAGCAAGATCACTGACAAGAAATCGAATAATGTTGTGCACCACTGCCTGAACTTTCATTGGCCCTTCTTTCAAAATCTTCGAAAACACTAAGCACACTCCGGCAATGATCATATCCTCCGTTTTCAGGTCCCGACCTAGTAACCCGAGAGCCTCAGCAGCATTCTTTTGGCCTTCAACCTTGCCCTCCTTGATCAATTTTAACAAGGTCCCAACTCCTCCTTCTTCAATAATCAGCTTTCCATACCTATCGTTATCCTTGGCTAAAGACACTAGCGATGCCGCAACGTCAGATCGGTCTTCAAGCAAACCGGTGTGAAGAATAGCAATCTGCTCCCAAATAAGGCCGAGAATGGGCTTGTTGGCCTCGATTGACGGTAGGCCCAAGTACCCATCTTCCCGAATAACCGTCGGAGTCGAGACTCTGAGCAGTCACGACACATCACCGATCTAATTCTCAAGTTGTGACGACATTTTCCGGAACTGCACCGCCATGATTAAGGTGAAGACTAGCTTTATTGTCCCGTTGGCACGACATTTCAGGACTAAAGACAGGGCCTTCTCGAGTACCTGCTCAGTCTCGTCGATGATCCGCCGCAACGGACGCTCTAGGTTGGAGGAACCTGCCTTAGCAGACCCCTCAGCTTCTCCATCTTCGATTTCAGCTCCGCGCAGTCCTGCTTCGACGAGCTGGCCTCGTTTGCCACCTTGGTCACTTGGTCCACCGGCTGCATCGGCTTTGCCAAGATTTACTTCACTATGTCCGCCATGGCCGGCACCGCAAACCAAAATTTGATATATTCTGGATTTGATTGCAGATCAATAAATCAAGACCAAAACCGAACAAATCGGTCTTTTGAGTTTGGTTTAGATGTCTCAATCTGATAAATTGCAAAATGATAGAATGTGCCAGATATCAGAAGATATAGAACACAAAGCAGAAGGTTTGCTTTCGAGACAGTCAATAGTGAAAGAGATATAGTCAATGGGTAGTTTGAGAATTTTCCATGTGAGAAGGTCCTGCAAAATTGACAGATCAGACCTCCACGGTCAGTCAGCACTTTAATAGTGAAAATTGATGGAGTGGTGACGGGATGAATCGATTTGATGAAATTGAAGAATATAAGGACTTTCTGATTAAATTATAAGTACATGGACTGAACTGATGCACCCTTAAAAATACTAGGTAGTAAGCAGAGTTTTTTCCTAAAAAAAATATGAACATTGGGTAACTAACCAGTGAATAGAGTCCTTAGATCACGACTTTTCATCTTTGCATAGCATAATATGAATTTCAGTCTCTCCACTTATTGCTAAATTTCAGTAGAATATTGGTATCAAAAGTAGTCAAACTCCAACAGATCTTCCAAAAACTTTAATAATTAGGTCCGAAGAATTTCGACTGAAGGCTTTCAATCATGCCTTTGTTGGAACAGTCGATCAATGACATTATTCTCATATGTTTCAGACTCCAAATGCGGACCTACCTGTAAAGCCCAGTGAAGGATGCGGCCATGCATCGCTGATTTTTTTTATTTTTTTTTTAATTTCTTTTTCTAGTGTTGCATACCAAATATTAGACTTAACTTTTTACTTTACTATATCCTAATGCTTATCACTCCACTGTCTCCACCGTGTATCTACCTTCGTATGAACAAATTCTAGATCTGCCACTATCAATTTATTTTTTAATCTAATTAATCAGGTTCTTACTTTACACATTCGTTGATGTCAATAAAGGATTAAGGCTTCTCAAAATTACGTTACTAGGAAAGAAATAAGTACAGTGGGAAATAAATTTCTGGCAGGGTATAGAAAATATCAAAATATATGTTACCATTACCAAAGCTAGTCATTTTCTTTTAACAAATAAATAAATAAAAACCATACCAATGAAATTCCAAATAATTCAATAATGTCCTTGGAGAATCTCACCATTATTGATAGACTAATTATGGCATAAGTCAATAACTATACCTAATCTGAGTAATTTGCTTCAATCAGCGAATGCCCTTGTAATCTGGATGCATAATCGTGGATTTTTAATTGCCAATGCCTCATATTTAGCAGAGAAAAGTATGTCGCCCTTGTTTTTGACTATGAACTCCAAAGCGTTAATGTTATAGACTAATAGAAGAGAGTCAAAGTCAAGAAAGTCATGGTCAAAGGTGCATACGAAAGCTAAGCAGTACAAACAGGGAAAATCTCTTTTACTGTATTCAGTCGCAACGATTGTACAATTACAAAAGAATTTCAATAACAATTGCCTCTTACTTTTCTCTCTGTTTCTTCGTCTTCAACCTCTAGTTAGGTTTTCAATTTTCGCCATTGTTGCTTTACCTTCAAGCTTTCATCATTATGATCTTGATTTTTAGCAAAAAGCACCCTTCTTGACCGAGGGTAGATAGGAACAAACATTCCCAACCTCTAACACATCAAGAACATTAGATAAGCTCTGATTTTTGATCAAATGACGCTCACAGAACTTCAGTAAGTATGGGATTCGGTACTTGTCAGTTGCGAGAGACAATGCGTAGACATGCTTGTTCATCTTTTCTTCAGGCAACTCCGCAGTATAGAGGAATACTATGAAAGACTCGAGCTCATCATGCTTCAATTCAGGCAATACTACTAAGTCCATGTTTTTTGTCGTAGAGGTTTGCAAACATTCGATGAGTCAGTTGTTGAAACCTTCTGCTTATTAATTATAGTGAATAACAATGTTTTGAGTCCCTGACTCCTCACTAGCCTAACTAGCATGTACATTAATATGCTATAATTAATATTAGTGGAAGTTGATTTTATGAAGAGGGGAAAGAGATAGAGAGAGCCACCAATATGGCTTTGTGTGCAGGTCTCGAAGTTTATCACCAGAGCGAACTAGTATGTCATTGTCAATTTGATCCCTATATGCAGAGGAAAACCTCAGGAATTTATTCTTCTCTCTGAGTTCTGGTATTTCTTTCAATTATTTCAGAGGATTAGTTAACCGTTTTGACACATCCGCGGGAGATTGAAGGAGTAAACCAAATTAGCAACATACGACAAAATAATGCTATTGAAAATGTTAGAACTTTGTTTTGAACTTGTGATCCCACATTAGAAACAAGTTAGACTAGTTGAAAGGCAAGGCTCATTTGCTCTGAATGTCCATCTTATAGATATCAAATGTACATATTTTGTTTGAGCCCAAAAGTATTTTTGGCAAGATCCTTTAGTGAATTTAGCATAGCGGGCCGATACCTGCGGCTAGGGGTCATCATTTAGACTGTAGGCCTATAGAGGCTAGCAGGCCCGGCCAAAAGCCCCGCCCGGCCCTCCAAAAAGCCCGTCATAGGCCCGACCAGGTGGGTAGAGGGCCGCGCTTGGTTTAGGGGTTTGAAACCCGACCCGGCCCATAGGTCCGACCTGCAAAAAGCCCTTTAGGCCCCACCCGTAAAAGCCTGTTAGGCCCTGTCCGTAAAAGCCCTCAAACAAAAATAATTATATAAATAACACCGAAACTTTTGTGCAAAACACCCAAATTCGCTGAATTATTGGGAACTACTCGAATAGAATTAGGAGCTGTACCCTATATATACGGAAAGCCCCATGTGTCTAGTTTCTGAGGAATTTTACGATTTGTGATTCCGACTTTTCTAGAAGGAGTTATGGCAATTTAAGTGAAGGCAGTTCAGCTTGAATGAGAATCTGCAATACAGAAATTGTTGTGCAGAACACCTAACTTTACTGAATTATTGTGAACTGCTTGGGTGGAATTAAGAGATGTACCCTATATGAACGGAAAGCCCCATGTGTCTAGTTCTTGAAGAATTTTACGGTTTGTCATTCCGACTTTTCTAGAAGGATTTGGTAATTTAAGTGAAGGAAGCTCAGTTTGAACGAGAATCTGCAACACAGAAACTGTTGTGCAGAACATCTAACTTTGCTAAATTACTGGAAACTGTTTGGATGGAAATAAGAGCTGCGCACGAAAATCCCCATGTGTCTAGTTTCTGAAAAAATTTATGGTTTGCAATTCCGACTTTTCTAGAAGGATTTATAGCAATTTAAGTGAAGGCGATTTTGTTTGGACGAGAATCTGCAACTTTAAATAGGCAAATTGGTATAGGCAAATGTATTTGTAATTAAAATTGAAATTTTTATCTTATGTCCACACACATCCATCGATTAAATATTTACAGACTTAATGTAAAAAAATAAGCAAGTTTTGAGGTCATCACGCCACCGGTCAATCAAGAAAGCATACAAGCGACTACGGTTGACCAATCCGATCGGGTTTGAAACTATGGTGAAATTGACTAAATTTTTAACCACACTCATAATTTATTGTAATAATCACATCCAACGGTCGGTTTTCCCATTTTCTTTGAATTGATAGAGGTTGCTCTTTGGAGTGTGTAAATATAAATATAGGTTTATAAGAGTAATTAGGTTTGACCTAGTTGAATGAATTCGAAACGAGAACCAAATTGGCTGGATTTTTTACAACCACCATAAAATATTACAATCTCTCTATCAAACGGTTGGTTTTTTCAAATTCATTTTCCACTTCCTGGTTGCTTTAAAATGAACCTTAACAATTTAAATGTAATGTATAAGTCATACAACTTTAAAGAGACAAATGTATTTGTAATTAAAATTGAAATTTTTATCTTATGTCCACGCACATCCATCGATTAAATATTTACAGACGTAATGTAAAAAAATAAGCAAGTTTTGCGGTCATCACGCTACCGGTCAATCAAGAAAGCATACAAGCGACTACGGTTGACCAATCCGATCGGGTTTGAAACTATGGTGAAATTGATTAAATTTTTAACCACACTCATAATTTATTGTAATAATCACATCCAACGGTCTGTTTTCCCATTTTCTTTGAATTGATAGAGGTTGCTCTTTGGAGTGTATGATATATAAATATAGACTTATAAGAGTAACCGGTTTTGACCTAGTTGATCGAATTCGAAACGAGAAACAAATTGGCTTTATTTTTTACAACTGCCATAAAATATTACAATCTCTCTATCAAACGGTTGGTTTTTTCAAATTCATTTTCCACTTCATGGTTGCTTTAGAATGAACCTCAACAATTTAAATGTAATGTATAAGTCATATAACTTTAAGAGGCAAATTAGTATAGGCAAATGTATTTGTAATTAAAATTGAAATTTTTATCTTATGTCCACGCACATCCATCGATGAAATATTTACAAACGTGACGTAAAAAAATAAGCAAGTTTTGTGGTCATCACGCCATCGGTCAATCAAGAAAGCATACAAGCGACTACGGTTGACCAATCCGATCAGGTTTGAAACTTTGGTGAAATTGACTAAATTTTTAACCACACTCATAATTTATTGTAATAATCACATCCAACGGTCGGTTTTCCCATTTTCTTTGAAGTGATAGAGGTTGCTCTTTGGAGTGTGTGATATAAATATAGGTTATAAGAGTAACTAGGTTTGACCTAGTTGATCGAATTCGAAACTAAAACCAAATTGGCTGGATTATTTACAACCATCATAAAATATTACAATTTCTCTATCAAACGGTTGGTTTTTTCAAATTCATTTTTCACTTCATGTTTGCTTTAGAATAAACCTCAACAATTTAAATGCAATGTACAAGTCATACAACTTTAAGAGGCAAATTCGTATTGGCCAATGTATTTGTAATTAAAATTGAAATTTTTATCTTATGTCCACTCACATCCATCAATGAAATATTTACAAACGTTATGTAAAAAAATAAGCAAGTTTTGCTGTCATCACGCCATCAGTCAACCAAGAAAACATGGAAGTGACTACGGTTGACTAAACCGATCGGGTTCAAAACTACGGTGAAATTGACTAAATTTTTAACCACACGTATAATTTATTGTAATAATCACATCCAACGGTCGGTTTTCTCATTTTTTTTGAATTGCTATATGTTGCTCTTTGGAGTGTATGATGTATAAATATAGATTTATAAAAAATTATTGTCTTTAAAAATGTATTTATCAATAAATTAGTATCTATATAAATATAGATTTTTTTTGGTACAATATAGATATGTTATCTTTGGTTGTATTTGATCATTATCCAACGAATTTCCAAAGCTTGATTAAAAAAAAAATATTTGTGTCCTTAAATATTTATTTATAAATAAAGCCCGCAAGACCCGGCCCCGAAAAAGCCCGTAAGGCCCGCTTTATATGGACGGGCTTGGATCCTTCAATTTTTAATAAAGCCCAGCCCGGCCCGGCCGCCATTATTTAAAAATATAACAAGACACGGCCCGACCCGACCCAAGCTCGCAATGAATGGCCCGGCTCGTTGACGACCCCTACCTGCGACCTTAATTAAGTATACTTGGGTTTGGGTTATACTTTACCCATTCCAAAGTCCATAAGGAAAACGAGTCCTTATTGGAGTTAAGTAACGGAGATCGAATAGGATACTTCAATCAATAATCCTTCTGTGGCAAGGAAAAGTTTGAAACCCTAAGGTATAAATACTAGGTTTCAAGGACGGAAAAAACACAACTCTCAAACTAATCTCTCAGATTACCAAAGCCTATCTGGAGCAAACCTATCATCAACCTCGTTGAAACCTGGTGACCGTACTTCCAGTCTTAGTCTTCCCAGGAGCCAACTGCATGTACTAGAGCCACCGATACTACCAGCGAAGCAAGGGTAACTCTCTCACAACCCCGCGAAGCTAAAGATACGCTTTAGCAAACCTTGTGCTTTCTCTCAACTTCCCAGTGATTGCTCTGCTCAACCTACAACATTGAGTATCGATTCGGTGACGTGAAGAGATCACAACACAAGTCCTTATTCGTAAGGCAATAAGTCTTTTTTTGGAAGGCATAGAAAAGAACCAGGTGACGAGGTTGGTGTTCTCCTCGTCCACATCGTTTGAGCAAGAAGTCAGGTCAAGGGACTTCCCGATGACTGCACCCCACGGTGCTGGTACGCTTGCGCACTCAAAAGAGACAATTTACAACCAACTGGTTTTGGAGCCAAACATTTTGGCACACCCAGTGGGACTATAGCATAACGTTTCTTCGCGAACGTAACCATTGGGAAGTCAAGCGCAAACCTGTACCAGAAGGATTACGCTAACTACCCAAAGCATAAGACCTCCAGTTACAGACCTCATTCTCGCGCGGACTGTTGTGGTCTTTCTGAAGAACAAGTGATTCAAAGGTTTTCTCACTACCTCCAATCATTAGGCATGTCAACTAAACAGGGAGAAAATCAATCGACCGCTACTGAGGGTCAGAATGTCACTACTAACCAGGCAAGTGAGCCTGTCAACATTATCGTTGTTGCTAATGATGCGGGAAGTGAAGAAAGAGAGGCTTTGTTATGAAGCTTATCCTAGAAGGAGCGATTTTCGAGGAACAGCTCGTGATCATCATGGAAAATCAGGAGAGACATCGTGTAAAGGTAGCCGCTGACTTTGAAAGGGAAATTGTGAGGACAGACCAAATCATACGCGAACTAGACATACGCATCGCCCAACGTGCTGAGGATACTAAGCGACAAATCGCACAATTAGAGAGTCCAGTACTGGCCCATGCCAGAGGTATCGCTGATGAACGGTGTCAACGACAACAGCAAATCATGGAAACCATCGTGAACCAAGCCAAGCAAACTGCGTCAAAGTTAGCAAGTCTTCCCAAGGATGGCTCTAACCTTGCAACAGAGGTCGCCATGCAGAGAGCTGAGTTGAACCAGGCCAAAGAGGTACTAAACAAAGATTTAGGGGATCCTAATGCCATCCTTGGTTCACTCGGCCAGCCCTTTGGTTCCGGCAAGTATATACAACCAAATGCTAGGGAAAAGGCTAGCAGCAGCATGGCTACACCTTCGGCAACCACCGCTGCCGCCACAACTAAGAGTAAGGAAGGAGCTTTGGTGATTAGTGATAAAAAGGCTACTCCACAAGCCCTGCAAAAGAGTAGGATTCAGAGGATCGGCAATGGTACTCTTATTGATCCTGTTGTGTTTACTCAGTATGATAGCGACATGGTAGAAAATGTGTATGAAGAGCTGCCAGGGAATTATTATGGCATTGACCAGGTTGGCAATCCGATCAAGATAATCGCTCTGGTAAAAGATGTGACTGCGCCGGCCATGACCTTGCAGCAATCTACCATTTCTCGGACAATTCACCTTGGGGAAGGAACAACGACCGCTAGTCAGGCTATAACTCTGCGAAATGTGCACCAGACTGTGGCGACACCTCCTCTTCCTGGTCTAGATTATGTAAGACGCGAAGAGGTAGAGGAGATGTTCAGGTTGGCTAACCCTAGGGCCCACATTGATGGAGTTTATGAGGACCTTTCCCGCCGTATATAATGCTCGCGCCTTTTCCCATAGGCTACAAAAATATCATATTCTTTACTTTTTCAGGAGAGGATACTGAGATTGCGGTGACTCATCTAGCCAGGTTTAGGGGTGCAATGCTGCCAGTATCAGAATGATGATAATCTCAAGTGCAGGATCTTTGGCACTTCACTATCTGGAGTTGCTTTCAGATGAAGTAAGCTTCGACCACGGTCAGTGGCAGATTGGCCAGCAATGGAAAAGCTCTTTCGCGAAACTTTCGGGGAGATCGAGCTTGAGGTGGAATTGTCTTCTCTCACTCAGATGGCCCTACAGCCCACTGAGTCGGTTGTTGCTTATCTTCAACGCTTCCAGATTCAGAAGGCTAAACTAAATATGATACTGCCTGAGAAAGAACTAGTTAAGTTGGCAATCAAGGGCTTGGAGCCCCAGCAGAGAAAGAAGCAACATAGCAGCATGATCCAATTAAAGGGAGAGCTTATCACAAAGGTGGGCAGTTTGGAACATCTTCTCAGAGAAAATGATGCTAGGAAGAATGCATCCAAAGGTACTTACGTACCCGGGAAACACCGAACAGTGGCGACATTGACCTACCACTACCTATGATCCTTATTACCACTATCAGGGTGAAGAGGTTTTCTGAGATGAGGATGATGAAGAAGAGAATGATGTCTCTGCCTTGAGCTGACAGGAAGGAAGAATCCAACCTTGAAGTAGTTGAAAATATCCAAGGAACCTATCAAACTCCAGTCTGTAGCTTTTACTAAACCTGAATTCGCGACATATACATATAATGCCAATAAGGCACATGAGATTTTAGATGATATGGTTGCCGAGAAGATGGTGAAGACAGATTTCGAGCTTTCCCCCGACCAGAACAGCTGAAAGGAAAAAAGTACTGTAAATTCCACAATCTGTGGAATCATAATACAGCTGACTGTGTGAAACTCAAGGACTAGATTCAGGTATGGCTCAATAATGGTAGTTTGCATGTGGAAGCGCCAACAACCACAACAGCGCTAGTAGACTTGAACCTTTTTCCTGAGACCGGGGTCAGTATGGTCGATGTGAATTGGACCAAGTAGACCCAGAGGAAACTAACCCTAGACTTGACCACTAGGGGAATAGAGGAAAGTAGGGACGAGGTCCCCGAAAAGAGGAAGGCCAGACCCCTCAGCGAGGCTTCACCAGTGGTTTTATACTCGCGATGCAAAGAGGAATGTGGCATCCAAGTGTCACATGAAGAGGTCGAGCAGACATTTTATTTTGGTTCTCTCTCGCCAATCAAATGGGCTTCGCCATCGCAAAATTATCAGCCTTCTAGCCCCAGAGCAAGAGACAGGAGAGAATCACCACCATCCCCGAATGACTCAAACTTGTTCACAAAACTGAAAGCAGCCGCAGCCGAACAAAAACAGGATGGGAGGAACAGAGATGTTTTGACAAAACCCTACATCCCACCTGCTTCAACCTCTACCATTAAGGAAGGGAAGTGGTACACCAGAGAAAAAGGGAAAGCGGTGGAAATCAGTCCTTCCAAGAAAAGAAAGCTGCAACACAAGTTTGGAAAGGCCAAGCGAACACTGGAGGCTTTGGACCAGGGCCTGATCAAACCTTCGTAATTGGTCAAATCTCCTGAACAATATCAGAAGGAGATGAAAGCACTAGCCACTAAGCCATTAGTGGCTCCCCACAGTTTTCAAAAGCAAACAAGCTCGGAATCAGGGATTTCTAAGCCCAGTGTTTTCTGTAGAATCACAAGAGAAAATACACCTCCGCCAGCTAGGAAGGAAAGCTCGCCCACTAGACAACCGCGCGTTAGGCGCAGATTGTTTCAAGAGGAACCTAAAATGAGAGCCTTAGTTTTTGAGAGACTGGGGCGGCAAAGGAAACACTGCAGAAGCTTTAGAGTGGAGACCTAAAAAGATAGTATAGTGGTCGTGCCCCCAAAGGATAGCCCAGCAGCAGAACAAAGGTCAGACTCCCCAAAACAGGTGGACGCGACGCAGGAACACAAGCAGTGTGAGGTAAAAGGCCTTACAAAAGAATCATTGGTAGACCGGTTGGCTAAGCAGTTCAATACCGACATCCCGGTTGATGAACCTAATCTCAACCTTGAGGAGGACATGGATGAAGAAGATATGGTTGACACCTCCTGTAACATGGTTTATGTGCTGCCCGCAAGAATGTGAATAAACTGAGGAGAGTAGTGAACAACCTTTGCAGATTACCTCAGCGCCGACAACACCGATAGAGGAGGATGTATTCCTTGAAACAGAGGATGCTAATAGCAAAGGATTTTTCATAAGCTTTACAAGACCTACACCTGCTAATGGTCCAGCACATGCGACCTTTGTATATCACAGCAGAGATCGACGATACCAAAGTCAGCAAGATCATAATAGATACCGGAGCCGTTGTCAATGTTATTACTATTAGGACCATGCAATTACTGGGAATCAAGAAGGAGAAGATCCAGTCTACGTCCCTAACTCTCAAGAATTTCGAGGGAACTATAACAAAGATGTTGGGCTTACTATTCCTGCGCATCAAAGCTGGTCCATCGGATGGAGTGTATGCTTTTTTCGTCACTGATTGCTATGCTGCCTACAATGTCATTCTAGGTTGCGATTGGATTCACCGGAGCTATTGTGTTTCATCAACTCTCCATTAGAAACTGATTATGTGGAATAGGGTCATTGACAAAGCTGAGGTGATCAAGGCTGATCCTAGCCCATTTCATGTTTTCGCGAATTATGTAGATGCCAAGTACTACTTGGAGCCAATCACTCTATTGCAGGTTAGTGGCATCGATCATAAAGGCCGCCCCATAGGGGTGACGGCCTCTGAATTAGCACAGTGGGGGCTCACGCTCTGTAAGGAAGACCTGGAAAGGCCTAGTCACGCTGTGCCCAATACTTCAATTAATTAATAGATCATGACCTTCCAGAGGAAGGGATAGAGGCCTTCCACTCTGTATGAACGACTATCCTCATACTTGGTGGAAAAAGAGGCCTATGATAGAATCGTGACCTTAGAAATTATCAACGAGGAGTTCCCTGACCAAGAAGAGGAAGAACAAGAGATCTAGCTTGCGCCAGCAACATTGGATGACACACCTCCAAAGGTTAGGGACCCCACAGAGAAGGTCAATCTCGGAACATTTGATGAGCCCATGGAAGTGGCTATCAATGCTTATCTAGAGCCTAGCGAGAAACAGAGGCTCATCGACTTATTATTGAAGACATGCCCGGTATGTCACCGACTTGGTATGCCATCAGCTACCAACATTCCTTGACAAGAGGCCTGTGAAGTAAGAGCCTCAAAGAATGAATTCGGAGACTCAAGTGCTAGGTAAAGAAGAAGTCGAAAAGATGCATAAATCAGACATTATTAGGGTGACCAAGTACAATCAGTGGCTATCCAATATAGTGCATGTCTTCAAGAAAAACTGCAAAATGAGGGTTTGTGTAGACAATAGAGACCTTTATATGGCTACACCTAAAGATGTCTACCCCATGCCAGTAGCGGACATGTTGGTAGACGCAGTCGCGGAACACGAATTATTGTCCTTCATGGATGGAACTGTAGGGTATCACCAGATTCCGATCGCGGAGGAGGATAGACACAAGACTGCGTTCCGTTGCCTAAGGTTCACAGGTGTTTTTGAGTACGTGGTTATGCCCTTTGGATTGAAGAATGCCGGATTAACCTATCAGCGTGCTATGAACTTGATTTTCTAAGACATTCTTGGAAAGATTTTGGAGGTTTATATTAATGACGTGGTCGTGAAGTCCAAGGAGAAAGGGAACCACGTCATGGATCTCATAAAGGTTTTCGAACGCATGCGACTGCACAAACTCAAGATGAATCCTGCTAAGTACGTTTTTGGAGTGCAGGCATGTGATTTTCTGGGGTTTATAGTCCACCAAAGAGGTATTGAAGTCCCTGAAGATAAAGCAAATGCAATTATCAACGCATCTTCCCCGCCAACGAAGAAAGAGTTACAACAATTGTTGGGTAAGATCAAGTTTCTATGACGCTTTATATCTAACTCTGCAGGTAAAATCCAGCCCATTTCCCCACTATTACAGTTGTAGGGACAAAATGTGTTTGTGTGGGAACCCAAATATCAAGAGGCTTTTGACAAAATTAAGGCCTATTTGGCGAGTCCGCCAATGCTTGTTCCCCCTAGAACTGGATTTCCATTAAAACTGTATATTTCAGCAGCTGAGTCTTCCATTGGCTGCCTACTCGCTCAGGATGATGAGGAAGGCATGAAACATGCCATCTTTTACCTTAGTAGGACGCTCACAGATTGTGAAATGTGGTACATTCCAATGGAAAAGCTGTGTCTTACATTATATTTCTCAGCATGTAAGTTACGACATTACATGTTATCCTTTACTACTTGCATCATTGCTCAAACTGACCTAGTCAAGTATATGCTGTCGCGACCTATTATGCGAGGTCGTATTGGTAAGTGGGTGCTAACCTTGTTAGAATTTTCGCTCCAGTATGTTCCACAAAAAGCAGTTAAAGGTCAAGCCATTGCAGACTTTTCGGCTTAACACCCTATGTTGGACGTCCCCGCAGTGAGGGATTTGGAGGTTGTTGCTGAAACTGTGGATTGCACGGATCTAGCGTGCTTGCCAGAATATTGCACGCTGTATCAAGCCACAGTCTTACTCCAAACCTAGGTACTATATTTTGACGGCTCGAGAACATAAACCCTAGCAGGGGCAGGGGTTGTTCTGGAAAACCCACTAGGCGATCGTTTTTCATATTCCTTCTAGTTAGAGTTCCGATGCACCAATAACAAAGTAGAATACGAGGCCCTTATTGTAGGCCTAGAAGTGTTGCTAGAACTAGGAGTGAAAGACGTTCAAGTACGCGGCGATTCTTTGCTCGTGATCAATAAGCTCCTCGAAAAGTACATGTGTATGAGTAGCTTGCTCGCGCCATATTTGGATCGTGCTCTTGAAATTTTGGTCCAGTTTAAGGATGTGGACTTAGAATATATTCCTTGTGAGCGCAACTTCGCTGCCAATGAACTCACTCAGTTGGCTACAGGCGTTACCCTGAAATATGGAGTTTGCGAGCGAATCCTCAAGGTTAAGCGACGCATGCTGCCTTCATGGCTTGCGAGGCCTGACCCACCAGATGAACCAATAGTCACTGTTTTAGAGCCTATAAACGTGGATTGGTGTGTCCCCCTAATCGATTACCTCAAGCAGCTAGGCCCTAATGTCGACAGGAAGATCCAGTTTTTGGCTCTTAATTATTTCCTCAGAGGGGACGAGCTGGGTAGACATGGTGAGGATGGCATTAACTTCCGCTATGTTTATGGCCGCGAAGAGAAGCGATTAATGCTAAAGACCCATGTAGGCGTGTGTGGAGCCCATCAAGGGGGGTCCAAAGATGCGATGGCTTATCCGGAGACATGGGTATTATTGGCCCAGAATTTTAAAGGACTGTATCGCTTTTGCGAAGGGACGCCGGGACTGCCAAGCCTATGGGCCAGTCCAGAACATTCCCAATATTCCCATGCAGCCTATTATAAAACCTTGGCCTGCGTGAGGCTGGGCGTTGGACTTGATTGGAACTGATTCACCCGTATTCTTCCCTCCAGCACAAGTTCATCATCGTCGCTACCGATTTCTTCACTAAGTGGGTGGAAGCTGAGCCGTTAAAGGAGGTCTCTGATGCCACCATTCGACAATTTATATTTCAAAATATCATATGTAGGTTTGGCATCCTAGAAGTGTTGGTATCAGACAAGGGGGCATCATTCATTAGTGGCGACGTCGAGACAATCATCGATGAGTTAGGTATCTAGTTTATCCAAGAACTCCTTATTATGCTCAATCCAATGGTCAAGTGAAGGCCAGTAACAAGATTATTATCACCCTACTGAAGAAGATGCTTGTTGAAAACCCTCACCAATGGCACGAGACATTGTACGAGACACTCTGGGCTTATCGCACTTCCAAGCGGAAGCCTACTGCCACCACGCCCTATGCTTTCATATTTGAACACGATGCGGTTCTCCCTTTGGAATTAAATGTTCAATCCCAGCGAGTTTAGGATCAACATCATTTGATAGGCAAGGATTATGTCCAAGCTATATGGTAGGAGCATAAAGACCTTAGCGAGACGCTCTTAGAGGCTTTGGACAGCTTGGTAATATAAAAGCAGCGGATCGCTCATGCTTATGATAAGAGGAAGCGTGGTTGCAGTTACAAGGAAGGTGAACTCGTTTGGAAGGCTATGCTTCATTTTGGTGAAAAGTTGACCGGCCGCGGTAAATGGACTCCGCGTTGGGAAGGACCTTTTGTTATACTCAGAATTTTAGGGCGCGACGCTTTTCACCTTAAAGATTTGGATTGCGACCTCCACCGCAACCCTATCAATGGTCGGTTCTTGAAAAAGTATTACCCCAGCGTTTGGGAGTTCGAAGATCCCCCAGACTCTTCAGTTTCTGGGACCGGGGGGGGGGGAATGTTCCTTGGCTCTCATCATCTCTTGCATTTCGGCCTTTTATGTGGCCTCATTTTTATGTATTCGCTCCGCCTAAGCACACTAGGGGGGTAACCCTCTATGCATCCAGGCCTTGAAAAGGCCATTATATTCACACAATTTTTTTTTTCAACGTTCTTGACAATATGTGTTAGGAGTATATGTAACGGCCTATACCAGAGGCCTTATTATATAATAAATTTAGCAAATATCAAAGCAAATATCAAAAGTCTGAAAATTTCATTGAATTCATAAAGTGGCTTTGCGGCCAAAAGCAGTACAATGTGTTCGTAAAAATTACATTTGTAGTTTACAAAGCCAAAAGTGGCTAGAAAACCATAAGGATTTCAAATCTTCTAAGAGCTTCTGGATCTTGAGGCAGGGGGACAGTGAGATGATCATTCTTACCCTTCATCTCTCTTCACCCACATCTCTTGAACCCGAACTGCAGCTGCTATCATCTGTACTGGAAGAAGAAGGAAGGAAATAACCCATCGCAACCCTTCCAGTTAGTTATCCTTCGAGATAGAGATGGCGGCCAGAGGATAGCGCGGCCCAGTTACCTCATCTACCTCCAAGGGAAAAACAGAAGTCTGTTCGTTAGACCCCAGAGGTAGGCCGCAGAAAAAGGACAGTAGGCCTCGAGTGGCCTTCCACCCTTCTTTGTTTTGCTCTGCACGAGGAAATCTGAGGAGAGGGACTCCCCAGATCGTGCTATCTCGCATTAGGAGCGCCGCGTGTTCTTCAGCCTAACAGAAACTGGTGAATCCCATCCAGACTTTCTGAGGCTAAAGACACATGGTTGGACCTGAGATTAGGCCATGAGGCCTACTGAGGAAGTGAGATTATGCCATAAGGGAAGATTTCAGAAATATAAGGAAAATGAGTATGGCTTGCAAAGTTATTTCTGGGTAAGCCATGTTTATGCATGTTTTCACCTCTCCAGAGTACATATATTTATAGGGCCAACCTCAGTGGCCTAAGCCTTTCAATGGGCAGTTGAAGCATTTTCAATGCCATCAATGGGAATGTTAATAGAATTCAATGCCATGATCTCGAAAATGAAGGAAAATTGAAGATGCGTGGGAAGCGGGGCAGTCTTCAAGGAGGTAACCACTCTATTTCAAGGTTATCTTTTTCAAACGGTTCTAATACATAATAAAGGCAATGTTAAACGCTTAACTGCCTGTAAATATGAACAAATATTTGGGCCAGGTAATGTGGGCTAAATATTTAACTAAACCAGAAATAATAACATTATTGTTCATACAAATTAATGGGCCCAATAATAGAGGCCTAAAGACCTCGGCCTGCATAAGTCAAGTCGAGAAAATGTTGGTGCAGACGGAAGCTGGCGTCAACAGCGGCTCGTTCAGCTTGTTGGGCCGCTTCGTGGGCCTGAGCCAGGCTCTGAGTTAGCATTTCAGAGTCGGCTAAGGGCTGCTCTAGCTGAGGTTCCTCATGGGCAAGCCTGGCTGTCATAGCAGCTAATTGGGTTTGGAGATCTTGAATTTGAGACCAAAGGTGATTCTGCGCGAGTCTAAAATCTTCGATAAGGACTGCCCGGTCACCCAAGAAATCACGCAAGGAGTCCATCTGTTGAGAGAGACCCTGATAATGGGGCTGGGCTTGTCTGGCTTGCGTAGCTGCGACCACCTTTTCATTAAGCCACTTGGGGAGATCCTGCAACAGTTGTCTATGTCAACGAACTGAGCTTCAGTAATGGCGCGCTCGCGGCGAAGTACCCTAAGATATTCTAAGGCTCTGCTGGGCGCGCCAGGCGTCAGGATATCAGGACCCAAGAGACTACTGGCATCGTCTACAACCCCAGTGGGGTCACTTCGAGGACGCGAGCCAGTCTCTCCAATCTGGAAGGAGGTACAGGTGGTGGGTTTGGATCCGCAATGACAGGAGCCTCAAGAGGCTCTGTAACAGGAACCGCCTCCGATGCCGGCTCAGGGTTCACTCCATCTCCTATTTCAGGCGTTTGGGGGGCATCGGGGACAGGTTCTTGGTTACCCACGTTTTCACCATTTGGTTCAGCAGGGTTTTCGCCAGGTACCTCTACAGCAGCAGTGGCCACTTCCTCGATAGGGCCATGGTTCTGATTCTAAAAAGAAAGAATGGTTAGAATGTCAAAAGATTAAGGCAGGAATCAGAATATAGTTTGTAAACAAGTGTACCTCTCCAGCAGGTGGCTCACGGGGAATAGCTATTGGCGTTGGTGCTTGAATAGCTTGCCAGAGTCTGGAACTGAATTAGGCGTTGCTTGTTCCACAGTGAGTGTTGCAGTTGGTTGCTCGCGAGGTATGTCTCAGAGCGGCGTTCTCTCCTCGGCCTCATCATCTATGACCTGCACTAGTACCAGGGCCAAATGCAGATCACACAAGGTGCTAATAGGAATTGGAGGATCGGGTGAACCAGTTGGCGCTTGGGCTTGAGAGAGGGATGTCCCTTCAGCAGAAACGGATGACCCCAATTGGTCTTAAAGACCTGCGGCGAACCTACAGGAGAGGAGCGTTACAGGGTCAGATATAATGATAATATAAAATTTTCAGTGCTCTCGTTAAGATATGTAGTACCGGTCGATCGGTGGGTGGTTCATCGCCTGCCCACAGATCAGTCCAAGTATCAGCGTGGCTACGTTTGCGGGCCAAAACTGCGGTAATCTGTTAGGATTGAGGAAGAGCCAAGTTAAACTTTAAAGGAAAATACCGAAACATTAAGTGGCAAGAGGAGTTCCTTACTGTTTATGGGTCTTCATCATCAGAGGATTCTTCAACCTTAGGTTCCGTCGTTATTGCCTTTTGCTTCGTGACGTGACTGGTGGCTGAAGCATTTGTGATCGCTTGATTACCGGAAGGCGGCATTCTTCCCGGCTGCAGTAAAGTTGGAGATTAGAGAGGAAAAAGATTGAATGAAGATAATGAGATAATTGTTGAGGGAATTTACCTCTTGGGCTGGCTAGCAAATTACAATTCCAGCCTGAACAGGACGTGAGGCTTGCGCGGGTTATAGAGCCAGCTCGAGTGGCTGAGAGAGTGCTTCATCTTCAGGAAAATGAGCCAACAACATAGTATCAACGTCATAGGGATATCTCAGCTCTTCGAAGATGGTCGCGAAGAGTTCGTCATCCCTTTGTCTCCAGTAGTTGACAGAGACTTCCGACCACCATTGCTCATATTTTTCAATGGTCCCATCGACATGATCGAGTTGGTTGGCCCAGTCAGGGAGATCAACCAGCACGAGCATTCTTTGTGCTGGCGGAGGCCCAGTAGAGGGGCCAATTCTACGCTAGGAAGTGTTGTAATTCCAAGCATCATAGAAAAGGAATGGCAATAACTGGATGAGGTCGCGAAATGGTTAGGGGTGTAAAGCTCATAAATGAGTTCTTCGGCAGCGAGCCTGATGTCGAAGTAGGAGATCGCGCGGCGAAAGGGCAAGCGCTTGCGATCACTATAGTTAGGATCCCCAGGAAGGAACCCATTTTTAAGCGGAGGTGGGAATCTTCTACCAAGCATTAAGTCACAGTAGGGCATTTCGTGTTAGAAGGTACAAATATGAGAAACACTCAGAGTAAGGTGGGGATGTGTACCTTGCCTTGCGGCATAGCCACTGACCAAGAAGGGCGTCAGCCAGTGGAAGCAGTGGAATGTCATCGCGGCGGAAAAATAAGTTTGAATCCAGAAATCAAGAATCCAAAAAAGGCCTGCAATGCTAGTCTCAATCAAATGCATGGTGGCCTAGTATAGAGTACGGCAGAGAGTACCCAACACCGGTTGTCAGAGCCCAACATGGCGGCAGTTATAGAGGGCCGTGGCGAGGAAAGTCCAAGAACCAGTGGGCTTGTTGGAAGAAGTGCAGAAGATGAACTTGCAGAGCCAATACTCCAGGAAAGCAATCTAACCATTCGCATTGTGCTCTTTGCGGTAATGGGCCAGCCACTGCAAATAGGAGATGTTGTAGGAACTCCGACTGGCTTGAGTCATGGTCGAAGTGAAGGTGACGGAATCAAATTGGCCGTGCACGTAAGGGTCCCCATCAATGGGTAATCCAATAATGGTGAGAATATCAAGCAAGGTGATACTCATTTGGTCGAATCAAAAATCGAAGGTGTTGGTGGAGGTGTTCCAGAAATAGAGAAAGGCGGCAAGCGGTGAGCGATTGCCACCATGCGGGAGGCGAAAGCATAAATCAATAGTGTAGGTGATACCTGCAGCGTTCCAGCGAGCCAGATCTCGCGCTCGTGCTTTATGATACCAAGAGAGCTCCGCCGCGCTAATGGTGGATGGTCAGTACCCTATTTTTGCTCTGTGTTGTTGCGCACCCCAACTTCTAAAATCTCCAGGGGTCATTCGGAGGACCGGAATGGGTCGACAGGTGGGTAGGCCGTGGAGGGCCAGAGCGTTGTCTGGAATGGAATCTCGCGCCGCCGGACCCAGACTAACATGACGATTTGAGAGTCTGAGAAGCAGAGGTCTCTGGACGATAGTGTGGATGAGGTAGCGAGCACCGATGCTGGTTCCCAAGTGTGGCCAGCCTTCTAATTGATTTCCTCTTCTTAATCGATGATCATCTTCTTTGGGGGAGCCATTTCTGGGGTTTTTCTGTGAGGAAGACGATGGAACGAAAAAGAAGGTTTTACTGGGTTTAGGAGACCGAAAATATTTCTGATGTGACAAGTTTGAAGTGGCTGTAGGATTTAAATAAAAGATTTTGTGAGGGAAACGATGCGACGAAAAGACGTTTTATAAAGCAAATAGACGCCACCCTCATTAATGATGTTGCTTCAATCATTAGACATGTCGTTTTAGTCCCCTTCAATCAGTTACATTTTTGCTGCCCTGATTTCGAGGCCTGGGGGGAGGGGATGTTTGAGCCCAAAAGTATTTTTAGCAAGATCCTTTAGTGGATTTAGCATAGCGGGCCGATATCTGTGGCCTTAATTAAGTATACTTGGGTTTGGGTTATAGCTTCATCCATTCCAAAGTCCATAAGGAAAACGAGTCCTTATTGGAGTTAAGTAACAGAGATCGAATAGGATACTTCAATCAGTAATCCTTCTATGGCAAGGAAAAGTCGAAACCCTAAGGTATAAATACTAGGTTTCAAGGACGGAAAAAACACAACTCTCAAACTAATCTCTCAGATTACCAAAGCCTCTCCGGAGCAAACCTATCTTCAACCTCATTAAAACCCGGCGACCGTACTTCCAGTCCTAGTCTTCCCAAGAGCCGATTGCCTGTACTACAACCATCGATACTACCAGCAAAGCAAGAGTAACTCCCTCGCTACCCAGCGAAACTAAAGATACACTTTAGAAAACCCTGTGCTTTCTCTCAACTTCCCAGTGATTGCTCTGCTCAACCTACAACATTGAGTACCGATTCGGTGACTCGAAGAGATCACAACACAAGTCCTTATTTGTAAGGCAAGAAGTCCTTTTCCGGAAGGCATAGAAAAGAACCTGGTGACGAGGTTGGTGCTCTACTCGTCCATATCGTTTGATCAAGAAGTCAGGTCAAGGGACTCCCCGACGATTGCACCCCACAGTGCTGGCATGCTCGCGCACTTAAAAGAGACAGTTTGCAACCAACTGGTTTTGGAGCCAAACATATTTCGAGATTAATTTAGAGATCAAATTCTTATCTATGTACTACTCGATCCCGGGGACAGGAGTTCCCTAATACCAGCACATAGTTGGAAAATGCACATATTTAAAGATTCGGAGATCAAATTCATACCGATGTACCACTCGATCCCATGGACAAGAGTTCTCACTACTACAAAAAGGGACAAGAGTTCTCCAATATCGGTACATAGTTGCAAAAGCTCTGTGAGTGAAGTTGAAGGAGAGCGCCTTGGAGTACATTGCCACAAACATGCGTGAGCTAGTATTTTCCAAGTATTATACATATGCACTTAAGAAACCACATTTAGCCATGCAAATCGCAAGGGCGTCGTTTATGGATGCTAGAAAATATTGTGTGGACAAATCATAGTTGTTGAAGGAAATCGGATACAAGAGAGATTGTAAATAATAGTTGTGTATATTAATTGATAATAGGAGCCATATATATAAGGATTACAAGTACAAAATCTTAGAGTATAAGGATTCTTATTCTAACTCGGAGTAGAAAATCTCTCCTATTACAACTATAGAACTAATCCTAGTTTGCCAAGGCACACTAAATATCAACATTCCTCAACACTCCCTATTGTGCCACTCAAACTTGGTGATGACGCTTTGATAGTTGCCTCGTAAAAAACTCTGCTTGAGTAATCAAAATCATGTGGGACAAAAACAACCTTGAGGAGGAGAAAAAGAGTACAACACGTCATTTACTCTTTGAAATCAAATATATAGACATCATACCCCCCTGATGTCGACATCTCTCCTTGATTACTATAATCATGGGAGTTCGGATAACTTTCTCAATCCGATGCTCTTTACATGTTTCTCGAAGGTGGATTTAGATAACGACTTAGTGAATAAGTCTGCTAGATTATCCCCTGATCAGATTTAATGATTTGATTCACTTCAATCTTTAGAAGTGATTGTTGCTGCTGATTGTAAAAGAACTCAGGCGATATATGCTTGGTGTTGTCCCCCTTGATGAAACATAACTTCATTTGTTCAATACAAGCTGCATTATCCTCATAAATGTATGTAGGTTCATCTGTGATAGACTTCAAACCACAAGTTCCTTGAATATGTCTAATTACATATCTTAGCCATATGCATTCACACACATCTTCATGTAGAGCAATAATCTCAGCATGATTCGAGGAAGTAGCAACAAGGGTTTATTTTGTAGACCTCCAAGATGTCGCAGTGCTTCCATGGTAAGACATAACATGTTTGGGAGCAACCTTTGTGAGGGTCAGAGAGGTACCCTGCATTAGCAAAACCTATTAAAAAATCGCCATCGTTTTGATGGAGGGGAAGATGAGGACACCGACCACAATGGACGGCGGCGGTGACATGGCCGGCGACCATACTTTGGATAGCACGGTTTGCCTTGGGTCTGATCCCAAACTTCCGTCATTCCTCTTTTCTCTGTAGGGATAAAACAAGCTCATATAATTTGTACCCTTTAAGTAATGAAATATTGTCTTCACAACAATCCAATAGCGGCGTGTTGGCGCAGAACTATGGCGAGCTAATAAGTTTACTGTGAATGAGATGTCTGGTCTTATGTATTGAGCTAAGTACAATAATGCGCCTATTGCACTTAAATAGGGCACTTCAGCCTATAATAACTCTTCGTCCTTATCTTTTGGACGGAATGGATCTTTTTCAAGCTCAAGACTACCGTCAATCATGGGAGTACTCATAGGATTTGTTTTATCTTCATTAAAGTGCCTAAGTAATTTTTGAGTATATGCATACTGATGGATCAAAATCCCATCACTACGGTGCTCGAGTTCTAAGATGCATCAACCAACATCATAAAGTATGTAAATGGTCCACAATGTTGGTTTGAATAGGTCCACAAATATCACCTTGGATTCTTTGCAAGAATGAAATATTTTCTTTTGTGTCATTTGCATAGGATGATCTTGATCCTAATTTTGCTAAAGAGCAGGCTTTGCAGAACAAAGGATGGGCTTTAGAAGCAACCAATGAGAATTTTGGTTGAGCCATGAAGCCACAATTAACTTTAGAAGTAACAAGAGGAGACGAATTAGGGTGTATAGTGTCAATGCCATATAGCGGTCGTAGGGGGGAGGTGACGCTGGCCATGTGTGGCCGGTTTTGCACAGTCATGGCGCCGTGAAGCGCAAGTGTAGCTCCTCGAACCAATTTATAGTTCTTACTTCTCTTCATTTTGAAGAATAGATGTCCTTGTGAAGTCTTTAATATACGGATCATCATATTACGACCTGGGTGTCCCAAACGGTCATGCCAAAGCCTATATATGTCGGAAACCCATAAGTCATCTCTCATGACATGGTTGGACTCAATGATTCGAATAGTGGTTCCATACAACCCACTAGAACGACATATAAGTTTCTCTAATACTCGTTTATGTTCGTAGTCATTAAATGTGATGTAAAGGAACTCTTGTCCATTCTCATAATGTGTTTCCACATGAAAACCATCAGCTCTGATATCTTTGAAGCTTAAAAGGGTTTTTCCGGCCCTAGGAATGTAAAGTTTCAGTGACATTAATGATTGTGCCATTTGGCAACAAGAATTGAGTTGGTCTTCGACCATGAATCAATTTAGATGACCTTACCATCGTAGTCACTGAAGATCGAATAAGCGTCATATCAAGAAATAACTGCTTTTTTCAAAGTATGGTGTGCGTAGTAGCACTATCCATGAGGCATTCTAGCTCTCCTGGAAACATATTTGAATGAATAAAGTTTGAATCAAAATCGACACTTTATTTCAATGAAGGCCAATGATTAAGTCAAAGTTTCTAAATCAAAATTTAATCCAAAAATGATAATCAAGCTTAGACAAATAGTAGTTACTCAATCCTTTCGGTAACTCCAATTTTGTTGTGACCAGGTAAGATAAGGCGAGATTTTCATACTTTTCCTAGACATCACAATTAATTGGATGAACCTAGTGAGAAAGAGTTATGTTGATAATTTCCAAAATTTGGATTTGGATTGAAAACAATGACGTTTGTATGGTCAAATTTTGATGCTCACGAATGCTCTTAGTCCGTAGCCTTCGAACACTCTTAGTCTGTAATATTTCGATACTCACGAACGCTCTTAGTCCATGGTTCACGAACGCTCTCAGTTCGTAACCGAACACCAATATGCAACTTACTGTTAATAGTTTAATACATAGGTCAAATACCTAATCTATCTAGAATTGGCTTTGGTAAAAGAATATATGGATTCTTCAGAATTTCTTTACAAGTGACTCAAAGTCTCAAACTATATGGATTGACTTTTAGGTCCGTATCATGGCTGAATGAATGTATGATGCTGATGAAGGAAAACAAGATCACAATTTAAGCTTATTAACTTCTATGCATGCTTTTGTTGATAAACATTATCAATGGATTAAAATTATGAGCTGGCATGCACAATTTACCAAAAACATAATTTTAGCAGGCAGAGAACGTAGAAGGTTTTGCTGAATGTGATTCATCCTCTAATCTTTTAGATCAACTTAACTAAATAATGTTATCATGCGGGTATACACGAACAAAACAGTGAAAACACTAACCCACACAATTTCTTCTAGCATCCATCAATGATGTCCTTGTAATTTGCACGCTTAAATGCGGATTCTTAAGTGCAAATGTATCATACTTAGCAGAAAATACGATCTCTTGCATGTTTTTGACAATGTAGTTCAAGGCATTCTCCTTCAACCGTAGAAAAGAACAAGTGTCTGCGACCTCTAAAACATCGAGAGCATTGGACGAACTCAAAGACTTTTGCATATGGCGTTCACAAAGCTTTTGTAAGAATGATACTCCGTACTTATCAGCTGCAAGGGATAATGAATAGACATGCTTGCTCATCCTTTCTTCAGCCAAGTCACCACTATAGAGGAGTTCCAAGAAACACTTGAGCTCTTCGTGATTCAACTCGGGCAATGTTATGGTGTCATCACTAGGAGCGGCTTTGCATCCGTCTGAATCGAGCATGTTGCTAAAGATTTCCGATCTAATTGCCTAAAGAAAAATATAAACGATGTAAATGCATCTGTCCCAAGTAATAGAAAATATGGAACATGCACGATCATCGTTACCATTTACTATAGGCAATTGGTATTTGGTAACGATGATGGGGAGGGAGAGAGAGAGAGAGAGAGAGAGAGAGAGAGTTACCAATAACGCTCTATGTGCAGGTATTGGAGGTCTGTTTTCACCAGAACGAAGTTGTATGTCGGTGTGAATTTGATCTCTAAATGCAACAACAAATCCGCTTACAAATTTAATTTTCTCATCTAGTTCTTCTGATGAATCTTTCATATCAAGCACCCATGTTGACACATTCATCAAATTCTGCACAAGAAAAAGAAATAGCAACATATCAAGATGATACAATGTAGCAGATACTAATAAATTCGATTAGTTTTGTACCGACCAATCGACTATAACCAAAAGTTCATAAATTTTTTTCCACTGCTACCGCTACTTAGCAAGACCGGGTTAAAACACAGCGAGGCAATAAGATATCTGTTACTCATGGATACAAGCCTCGTTTATCAAAGCCTAAAAGTACATAGGGTTTTTTTTTTTTTTTGGTGAGAATAAGTACATACTTTTGGTTGGGAATCCAAAATCTGAAAGTTACTATGGTAGAAGTGATGGTTTGTGAGAGCCAATATGATTTAGCACAAACGTTTTGTTGTATGGGTTTTGTGTATAGGGAAGTAATATAAAGTGAAAATGAAGAGAATGATCATATATATACAGAATCCCAATGAATATCAAGCCTCTAACGAAGAAAGATGAAATTAACTGAGCTTGCCTTACACAAATTTGCTTTATCAATTCCTTGAGCAGCTTCTAGCTTGTTTATGAAGGAGATGAGGCTTCTAGCTCCCTCATAACATGCCCCGCATATCGTATTTCTTGGAGGCCTTAATTGAACAGGCATCGAAGTACAAACTGAGCAGTCCATATCTGCCTTAATCTCAAACCTTGAGCAACCACAGTTACAGAAAAAATAAGAGGAAGCTGTAGGCCGGAGAAGAAGCTGCTTGTTATTAATTTTGAACGCACACAACTTAAATTAGAGGCATTCCATTTTCTCTTGCTTTATGGTAGAGGTTTGTTAGACCTTCCCCTATCCCCTAGTTAATTAATCAATTTTATGAACCACCACGAAGATTATTGCCTTAAGAAGAATATTGAACTGTTTTGTATTCGATGAATTGACCAACCCAACCTTGACGTAGGCTTTTGAAAGAACAAGTTGGAGGGTGTAATCGTCAATTGGAGGAAATTGGGAAGTTGCTAGGCCACATTTTCGAGTGAGTTTTAGTTCAGACGTATAACACAAACAAATATCTTATTGCCAACAGAAGAATCAAAAGGTTAGGAAGAAGAAAACGACTTTCCAACGCTACAACAGCAAATATGTGCAAGGCAATTAGCACGTCCCATTGAGTAGGTCAATGACTGAAAGTAATCAACTTACACAAATTAGGCTCTATAATGATATAAACCAGTCTGGCAGTTTGTACACACCACTGGCCAATATGATTTGCCACATTCCTGATTCTTTGTGTTCATCATTGGCCGGAAGTCATCGATTATCATTTCATGAATAAACGAAGAATTATTTCGTATACCATACGTGACAATTATTTAGTTTTTTCGGTGGTTTTGGTTTTAGGTGGACAAAATTTTAACACCCTTTTATCGAATTGGGTACTAAAACTTTTTAACGTTTCGAAACTGCTATCAGTCGAAAAGTCAAAAGAAACGTATTACTCGAAGTCTTGAACCAACATTGGTGTACTTATATATATTCATATATTTGCATTATAGAACATACAACTGGTGATCAAAAGGAAAAAACATAGAGAAATTAAGAAACTATTATTAAGAAATTAAAAGTTGAAATGAACGCATCCCAGGATAGATGAACTTAATAGAGATGGTGCATTGGTGGAGCTTTAGTTCAGGCAGCTACGGCTAGCTAGCTGTGTGGGGACTTCATTTTTAATTTGGAGAAGCAGCAGCACTGTGCGCTTCTTCATAGTAATGGAAGACTGCCGCGGCGGATAGGACACCCAGCGTCAAGGCTTGTGCGTGCATCCTACCAACAGCAAGCATTCGAAATTAGTACTCGATCTAAAATTATGATAAATAAACACATACGGCAAGATTAAGCAAAAGTATTTTTTCTTCACAATACTTTTGATGCAAGATGTTTGTTTGACGCACATGAATTTCGGTTGAAGATAAAGTGCTTCTTGTAAATACATCTGAAAATACTTCATGGGGGTGCAACTATTGGGTGCTTTCTCCTTTTCTTTTCTCTCGGTTGAATAAAAAAAAGGCCTAATTGTGGCTTTTCTCATTAAATACTTCAGACTTCGGGTGGTTTTTAAGAGAGTAATACTCTAATATATGAGCAGAAAATTTTAGCTCTTTTTTTAATTTTTTATTCCACTGAAAGGTACCAATGTACCAATCAGACTCTTAATCGGATAAGTAGGAACATACCTAGCATGTATAAGCTTAAGGCTGGTCTTGAGAGGTGTTCTTGCAGTTGAATAAGCAAGGGACGCTACAACTCCTGATGCCCATAGTCCTCCTGTAACACCCATTACTTCTTTACTTGTATCCAAAGAAAAAGAAGAAGAAGAAGAAACAAACTATATGATAATGTTAAAAGCACTTAAGCACCCACCAATGCTGGCCAGCTTGTTCTTTGAAACCCAAGACTGAATTGACTCCATCTGATTAATATCTTCTTTCTTCTTCTTCTTTACCAGGTAAAACTTCACACAGAAACTGAAAGAGAAAACAGGAACGTTCGAGTATATATTGAACTGAATGAGATCGATGAGTATAAAAGAGCTTTGGAGGGTTGGTATATATAGAGAGAGAAGTGGATGATCTTGGGAAGTGTGCTTGTCTTTTTTTACCTTGATGGTTTAGTGTACGTACGGGGCCGCTAGTCTGGTATAGATGGTTTTATCTAGCTTTCAGTTTTCTAGAAACCCTGGTTTTGATAACACAAACTGTAGGCTGCTTCCCTTGGTTTTTGGCCGCTCCACTCCAGTGGATTTCTGCTGTGTTCTGCAGACTATTGGATTGTGGTCACACACCGACCCTTGGACTCGTACAGTAATAATAGGGATTAAATAAAAATCTAGGAGCCTTCAGACTAACAGGTCGATGACGGTTTGGCACTGGGGTTTTGATCACCTCGAATATTTAACTCCATCATGAAGGACAGGTGGCAGGCAGCTAGCCTGCACTTTCATTTTCATGCATGATGATGCAGCAGTTCAGGGTAAAATCACCGTATGAATTTACCTTGGTGAAAACGTTGAGATTAACCAAGAGATAATTAAAGATGAGATTAGCGTGTAAGATATGGATTAAGTTATTGGTTAATCATGTACTTGAAGAGTTGTTTGTGTTTAAAATATTTTCACTGCCGCATGTTACTGGACAAAGGTTATGGAATCTGGAGATAGGCACGTGTGTGATTAGGAAAAGAACTGAGAATTTGCCGTCGAAACAAGCAAAGCCACTGGATTTGGTTGAAAAAAGTGAAAGGTTTGAGGACTTGTCGGAGGTTAGTATATTAAATTTAAGGGTAAAATCTCCGTATAGTATCTGAATTATTACGAAATGTATTTTTTGGTACATATAAATTTTTAGGGAGTCCCGTCGTACCTGTACTATTCATCCGTTAGCCCTTATAGTACCTCCGTCCATTATTCTGTTAAAAATGCCTACGTGGCTGTCATGTGACACTTATGTGAGTAAAATAGTAAGGGTAAAATAATCTTTTCATTCATATTTAGAATTATAAAATTTAATATATTGAATATCTATAGTTAAAAAACATTTTGACACATAAAAAAAAATAATAATACCCAATTTATTCTTCATTGTTATCGGGATACTTGGGTCAATTAATTTAAGTACTTTTATTTTTGTTTAGTATTTTTTATTTTATGAAAATTTAATATATATATATATATATATATATTAATTTAGAGATAACTTTTTTCTCGAACAATTAATAGGATTAATCAATAGAGATGGTAGGTAAATCTAGATATTCACTAAATTCAATTCAAGGTCTTTCTTTTAACCTAGTCTAATTTGTTTTAATTTAGTTTAATAAAAAATTTGTAAAAGAAATATGAAAAAAAGGTGTTTTTACGATTTTACCAATACTTTAACGAAATAATTGACGGAAGTACTAAAAATGGCTAACGTAGGGATAATACAGGTACTATTAGACTCCCTACAAATTTATATGTACCAAAAAGTACATTTCATGATAGTTCAGGTACCATATAAAGATTTTACCCTAAATTTAACTCCTTTAAACTCTATGGTGATTCCTTGATAATATCTTGCATAGAGGAAAATAGTTTGTACAGTACCTGACTTTTTTCTCATTCTTAATACCTCACATTCAGATAATATTAGAAGGATATCTGAAGTTTTGACCCCGACCAAAGATTGGTGCCTCATGCCGTTAGCTCCTTACGAAAACTGATAGCTGAATGATATTTTCGTCTTTTCATATCTTAATCCCTTTTTTTTTAACTAAACATTTTTCCTATTGTTCCTCTCTCTCCCTCTCTCCCGCTCTCTCTCTCTCCCTCTCTCCCGCTCTCTCTCTCTCTCTTATTCCCATTCAAACCCAGCAAACCCACAGTGATCATAACACCTCAAAATTCCAATTTCTGCAAGTCTTCTCCAAACTGAAATTCAAGTATATAGTGAGGTAGAGCTCGACAAGGGGAACAAGTTTGATACTTGAGTGAAAACCAAACTTCGCCGAAAAACAAATCAAACTTGCCGGAAAACTCAGAGTGTTCTTCTCCTCGATTCTCTTTCTTGGCTCATCATTTGAATGAACAAATACCATGAATAGGTTGGCCACATCGAGAGGAAGCTTTTGATATAGGTGCGAGACCACGAAGTGGCTGGAATTGAAGAAACCTGCCCAAGAAGCCGTCACCTTCTCTTATTTGATTCTCTGTCATCGGACCTCATTTGACAAAACCAAAAGCACAGGGATGACAATGACATCAAGATGAAAAAAACTAGGCCGGCTCGAAGTTTGTAACGGGTCGGAAAACGGAGAAACTGTCGAATCACCATCGTGGCTATTCGGGTTGGCATGGACCCGGTCTGGGTCTCGATCTATAGGTTCCTTCAATGGTCAAGATCTTCGGCTATTTGAAATCAACGGTCCAAATGTAGCTGACTTGAAAATTCTATTTTTAATTATATTTTTGGATATTACCAACTTCCAAAAATCCTCCAAAAATTCTTACAAACTCGTAACGACGTCTAGTTTAATCCTACGGGCTGGAAAGATAAAATTTAAATATTTTTTCAAAACTAATAGGAAAAAAATTGCTTTTTTTTATTTTATGAAAAAAAATAAAGAAAACAAAAACTAAAGGGTAAATTGGTCATGTAATGATCAAAATATGACAACCATTAGTTTTTGACTTTTTGTAACGGAGCTAACGGCTCCAAGTACTAATCTTCGGTCAGAGTTCGAATCTCAGGTACGATTCTAATATTTTCTTAACGTGAGGTACGAAAGTTTAGAATGGCGAAAAAGTTAAGTACTGTTTGGCTCCAGTTTTGTTGCAGCTGGTCAACAGTCTCTTTTCTGTGTGGGCATTCCAGCACCGTTCGGGTGCGGTCTTCGAGGGTGTCCCTTGACTGACTACTTTTGAGCGATTGAGGACGAGAAGAGCACCAACTTCGCAGGATTCTTTGTGCCTCGTGGTGAGGACTTTGCTGTAGTTTCTTCTTGTCACACAATCGATACTCAATATTGTAGATTGAGCAGAGTGAAATCACCGGGAAGTATTGAGATCTTGCTAAAATGTGACTTTAGCTTCGCTGGGTTGCGAAGGCGTTACCCTGGCTTGGCTAGTTCTGTAACCGTTGTGGTCACAGTACTACAGTCGGCTCTTGAGGAGACTAAGACCGATGTACATTGACAGCGGTTTGATGGCACTGACAGTCAGCTCCTAAGAAGATTAGGATTGGAGTGTGATCACCAGTAAGAGACAAAGAGGGGTTCTCTGAAAATACTTGAGAAGTGGTAGAGATTCTTTGATGAAAATGTGTGTGTGTCCTTGGTTACTTTGTCGTAGCCTCTATATATAGGCTACCAAGCCATAGTGGTTGGCCTTAAACAAATCATGATGGGTTAAGTACTTAAGCACTAATGAAATTGTTAGGTTTAAGCACTTAAACACTAATGGAATTGTTAGGTTTTCCAATTAAGCCACCATGAAATGTAGTTGAATGCTTCCCCACGTGCATGCCATATTCCTTAATTGAATGGAGTATGAATATTCGCATGAGAGTGCCTTTTCTTGCAGCTTGCATAATCTTCCATAATTCTGTTGGTAGGCTTTATTTAGCCTACAAATAATATATTTCGAACTTATTGACAATATATAGCTTGAGCCACTGACATTGGCTCAATTTCTCCAAGACACGCCTTGTCAGGTCAAAATGCTCATTTTTAGGTTCAAACATTACCCTCCAGACCTCGAAGTCAAAGGTCTTCGTCTTGACTGAAGAGATCTTGAACCAGCACTGCTCTCATAATGTCGTTGCTCCAAAGCCACTTGTATTGGCTTAACTGAAATTACTTGACTGATTCCATATAGGCCTCTAAATAGGCCATAAAACTTGAATACCACAATCTTAATTGCCTTTGTCAATTTAATTGATACTTAAGTTGACCATGACTTAATTGATGATATGCATGACAACGTCTAGAGCCATAAAAGCCACATGCATGATAATTAAATTGACCATTTTAAGCATACTTTTGATCACTTTCATGATCGTGGTAGCTTCCAGTAGCAAGACCGCATTTCTGTTGGCCAGATTCTCTTGGAGGCTTTTCTTCTATCTTGCTTTTCCGGAGAAACCCAGAAGCAAAACTGTTTCAAGTCTCTCTCTTTCCTCCAAACTTCGTCTTCCATTTCCGAAGAAATCCAGAAATGGCGCCCAAGAAACCATTCGTTATTGATCAGGCAAATGAAATCACTGAGAAAATCTCATTCACCTGGCGGACTAACATGGGTGTTCGATCTAGAAATCAGACCGGAGAGGAGACAAGTCGACTGATGGGCTTTGGTGGAGGTGATAATCAAGCGAGCCTGGGTCCCACACCTCACGATCGTTTGCCAGATGATGATATGGCCTATTATGGGCTTCCCATCTGCCATCCCATAGCAGCTCTTCGGCATGTGCCCAGTGATTTTAGCAGTTGGGGGCCAATGAGGAAAGTGGGTTTCTGGCCTACCATCGCTCCCGAGGAAAATGTTTGGTATCAGGAGGTCCGAGCGAGAGATTTGGCCCGATGGGATGCAGTGGGTATCACCCAAACCATCAATCTTATGCTTCTATCTTCCCCATAATACCAGCCCTGCACCGCTAGCCCTCGCTCTTTGATTCTGGAACACCTTCAGTCATACATTCAATTTCCGGTTTGGGCAGATGAACATAACTCTGTTGGATGTTCTCACCATCAAGGGGTTGCTCATTGACTTTGACCTCTATGTGCATGGTCAGTTCGATGGCATTCAATTTGCTTTAAGAATGAATGTGGCTGGTCCGGGGCATCACAGCAAATCCTACCCATTCTGGCGTGACTATTACCGCACCCAGCATGACCATACAAGTGGTATCGCATTCCTGGGATTCTGGCTTTGCAAATTTATCTTTTGCACTTCTTCCAACAAACCTACTTTGGAATTCTCTGGCCACTGCTCTCTACAATGGTATTTGCATTGGCCTTGGGCAACCTGTATTGGGTGCGTTATATCGCTCCCTTTATAAAGCCATAATGCGCCCCTTCGATACAGACATAAGTGGCCCTTTCTGGATCCTTACCTTTTGGTTGCAGATTTATTTACCTCGCTCTCGTCGCGATGATATTCTAGAGGATCCCCCGGTGGATTCTCTTTTGGGGAATTGGCTTTTCCGCAAAGCAAGGTATCGAGCCTCATCCTACTTTGTGTGCTTTACTTACTTATACTTGCTAGTAGAGATGTCGGACCTGACAATAGTCATTTCCAGGCAATTCCCTCTTCCCCTTGATGATGGCTTTCTGCCCAGTGGACGGGATCATAATGAAAGAGCGCTCATGGCCTTTCATCGCGCCATCTCCTGCTTGGATATTCGTCTTGCCACTGACCGCGTAAATTACGAGCTCTATGCCCCTAACCACTTTGCTCGCCAATTTGGGTTGGCCCAGTTGGTACCTGGCCTCTGGTTAATTCTGCCAATTATTACGTCTCTTGGCGGAGATTAGCCCCGCCTGGGTCTGTCCCCTTTCAGAGTCAGTTTACTTTGATAGTGATTCCCCCTTGGGTCAGAGCGTTGCACCCCCTCAACGATGTCGATGATGATTATGCTGATTGGTGGAAAGAAGTGTCCATGAACTGTTGCGACCTGCCATATGACGAACTCTTCGCCCTGATCGTTCATGGCATGAGTAGTCCTGGTCCGGAGGACCCCGAGATTCTTGAGCGCTTCTCCAACCTTGCAGCACAACCCCCGCAACCTATTCTAACTTCTCACTCATCGCGTCCAGGGATAAAAATCCATGAGCCTGGGGCAACAGTAAGTTTTCGTCTTTCTTCACCATTCATTTTCCTTGTCTTGATTTTTCCCGCTCTTATTCCTGAGTGTGTCTTGCAGCGAACTATTTAGAGCAGGACAACCTCTGTTCAGGTCGAAAAATAAAAGGAAATAGTAGAGGAGACTCCTAAGGAAGAGTCTTCTCATGATGAAGATCCTGCTGAGGTAATTTGGTTAAGAACGATCCCAAACTTGTATATTTGGTGCTTCCGCCCTTTTTGAGTTGTGATTCTTTTCTTGTACAGACCATTGCTATCTTCGCTCGCAAACACGATCGAGCTCAATTCGTTGAAGAGAGTTTTGAAGATGAGGAACCTCTGGGAATGAGATTGGTAAACTTTGGCCCCATCTTATCCTATTTAAATTTTAGAATCTGGGCAGGGTCTTCACTATGTATCTTTTGACAGGTCCATCAGAGGACCACTGATCCCTCTCGCCTGAGTGAGGCTGGATCCTTAGCCGCTGTAGAAGAGCTAACTCTCTCGCTAGTTCAAGCACCAACTAGCCCCATGGCACCTCTTCCCTCTCCCACATCTACAGTGCATCTACAAGGCCTTACCATTCTAATAACGATTTCCGATGACGACTCTCCGGAGCATGAAAGTTTGGAAAGCCACTCTGAGGCTTCTGCAGTTTATGAGGAACTAATGACGACAGAGATTCCCGCGGCACTAGAGGTCCAAGAGGTGAATGAAGCAAGGTATCTTCCTCTTCGTGACCACGTACCAGATATCGACCTGACAGCTTGAGAGGTAAGCCACTATTGGCTAATGCTTTCCATATCCCTTTAGATCAAAACCCGCTCTCTTACATTTCTGAACCTGACCAGGATTCTATTTGTACCGAGGAGGTGATCCTTGACGCCGAAGCTCTTGCTGGTGGGACGTACATCCCAGGTTTGAGGGATGAGGTGAGCGTTGAGGCCAAAGGTTCTGCTTTTGGAGCTGCTTGTTTCCAATACTCTACTGATGAACCTCACATTGAATTTCCAGAGTCTCCCACGGCTGAGATGTCAGACTAAGCTCAGGGGGTCGTTGACGGAAATTATGCTGAAGATGAAAGAATTGAGGAACCAATCGACCCTCTAGCATTAGTGACTTATGATCGTGCTGTGAATCCTCCGCCTCCTCCTCCCACTAGGCTACAAAAGCTAGCTCGAATCCTTGAGTAAACTCTTCCTACCAGTGGTAAACTAGTGAGTACAGAGCTTCAAAACCTTTTGGGACAGCAGCAGCTGGGGCCTGAAGAACTCCCCAGGATCTGGGAAGCCATTGTGTTCCTTTGTTGAGAGCATGCGATCAATCCAACTCAGCTCGACACTATAGAGAAGCTATTGAAAGACCTTGACGTGGCCAGTGCTTGCCAATATGCCGTGGAGGTTCGAGCTCATGCGGCCCGCATGGTATGGAATAACCTCGATAGTCAGATGGAGACTCTTCATGGCACCTTGAATGATCGGGCCACTTGTATGGGGGAGATAAGGCTTTAGAAGTTAGACTTAGAAGTCCAGATTCGGCATCTCCAAGCTCGTTTGGCCCATGTGAACAACAAGCTCAGTGCGGAGGAAGCCTAACTGGACGCTCCCTTGGCTGCCTCCGAAGAATTGACTCGTCGCTTGGCGCAAGTTGAAGAACGAGTATTATTGATTAAACACGAGGCCCTTGCTGCAGGCCTCAAGGTTGAGGTGCTTTGTATGAAGCTTGATTTTGGGGGCCGGCCACTTTAGGCCTCTTATGACTTATAGTAGTGATTTCCTTAGGCCCAATTGTAGTACAAAATATATATATATATATATATATATATAGGGTTAAATACAGATTACTACCCTGTAGTTTGTGTCTAAAATCAATTCAGTCCCTGAACTTCTAATTTCATCAAAAACACCCCCGCATTTTCAATTTTGATCTAATAGGTCTAATTTGTTAGTTTTCCGACAATTGAGTTATTTAACTTGTTAAAGTGGCTCATATATGGGCTTATGTTTTATGCTGTAGTGTCTGCATGCCACCTCTAGTCAATTTAAGAGTGAGTCCTACTATTAAAAATAAATAATTTTTCAACAAGTAATCCAACTATAACTTGAACTCATAACAAAATATTAACGAATTAGACCTATTAAATCAAAATTGAAAGTGCATGGGTGTTTTTGATGAAATTAGAAGTCCATGGACTAAATTGATTTTGAACATAAACCATAGGATAGTAACCAGTATTTAGTCTATTTATATATATATATATATATATATGCATTCTTCTTGTAGTATCGACGACATCTTTATTTCTTAACTATATTTATCTTTTGGACCCACTTGCTAGCCCCAACTCAAAAACTCTTGGTTTTATCTTTTTAATGAATCTTTAACTTCACATTAACTAACTATTGAAAACTCCACCGTGAGAAGATAATATTGAAAATGGAACAGTTACCTCCTCAAAAACCAGTCGGTTTCCCCACGCACCAATAATTCATTATTTTATGAGATTTAGGGCAATTTAATCAAGATTTACTGACACTTAGTTTGACTCTTCAACTGTCCATCCAATGGTGGAGATTTGCATGTCTTGTTCCTATAAATAGGTGTATTCTTGGGATGGGAACGTTCACGCCAAAAACCTTCCTCTGAGTTTCAGATCCTCAACAATGGCCTTTCAATCTTTGCTTCCCTTTCTCCTTCTTCACAAATCTTCCTCTCAGGAAATGGCCCTTAGCCTCTAAATTTTTGCCTTTATGGCGTAATCTCAAGCCTGGGTTAGGCCTTATGACATAATCTCAGGCAACCCCTTGTTTCGGCCTTGTGGAAATCTAGATGGAAAATACTAGGCTTCAGATTGGTTTAGAAACGTAAGGGGGCTCCGAGTGTAGGATCTACGATCATGTGAGATCATCTTTGTTAGAATCCCACGCGTAGAGCAAAACAGGGAAAGGGAGGAAGGCCACTTTGTGGTTCCTCTTTCCTTCTCTGTTTCCTTCCTTCTGGACCCGGCCCGTGTTGTGCCCTCCAGATAGAAGGGGCTTTGGTTTTCACCTCCTTCTCCCCCTCTCTTCTTGACAGAATCTTGGAGGGATGGACTCTTTGAAGGAATGGGTTTAAGCTACAGAATGGTTGTTCTTATACTTCACGTCCAACTAATGGTGGTTACCAAGGCTAAATGGGGTGCAGAGACTCAAGCCGATATATTCGGTTTCTTCACTCTCTGCCCTTCCCGGAGATAATGGCGTGGCTCAACCCGAAGTTGGATTCCATAGCTGCTTCCAATTAACGGGGCTTGGAGGCTCCATTTTCTGTCACTGGAGTCTCCCTTTCTCATGGATAATGGCGTTGACCAAGCCTATTTGGATTCCTCTACCACTTCCATTTGAAGGGGGCGTGGGGCTCCGTTCCTCTTGTTTTTCCTATTCTTTTTTCTTCCCTGAAGTCTGCCCCTCCTTGGGATAATGGCATGGCTCAAACTGATGTTTGGTTCCTCAACTGCTTCTATTTGAAGAAAGATTCAGAAGATATCTGAAGATTCATGTTTTGTATTTTAGCCACCTTTGGCTTTATAATGAATGTACTGCTTTTGACCGCAAAGCCACTTTATGAATACTATAATATTTTGCCGAAATATTGTTCAGTACCTTGTGGCTTGTGCTCAACATCAATTCAATCCCTCGACCTTTAATTTCATCCAAAACACCCTTGCATTATCAAATTTCGTCAAATAGATCATTCCGTCATTCCTCCGTCCACTGCAGCCGTTAACTCACTGACATGGCATGCCACGTCAGCTCCTGTGGGCCCATCTCTAAGGCAAAGATGGGTATTTCGGTCATTTCATTATCCAGACCATATAGTTATTATTCTGGTGTATTGACTTGGTATTGATTAACTTGGTGTATTGATTTGAAACTGTTGTAGCTACTATTCTGGTGTATTGATTTGTTATTGATTGATTTGGTGAAGTTAATGTACGAGTGGATTGATTTGGCATGATCAGAAATTCAATAAGCATCACACATTATATTTTCTTTATAATATAAGAATGATGCATTCAATAATTCAAAACCCAGATGAAGGAGACGAGGAGAAGAAGAAGGGATTATGGTCTGGATAATGAAATGACCGAAATACCTATCTTTGCCTTAGAGATGGGGCCCACAGGAGCTGACATGGCATGATGTCAGCGAGGTAATGGCTGCAGTGGACGGAGGAATGACGGAAGGGATCTATTTGACGAAATTTAATAATGTAGGGGTGTTTTTGATGAAATTAAAAGTCGAATGACTGAATTGATGTTGAGCACAAACCACAAGGTATTAAACAGTATTTAGCCCGTAATATTTTCTTATCCTAATATTCAAATATCCGTGAGGAGCCAATAATTGTGTCTCGTAAGGCCCCAAATATAGGCCTCTATAGTTATATATTGAAAATAATATAAACTTTTAAAATATGCTCCGCGTCAAAAAGAACCTCGCGGCGAGGGTTTTGAGAAAATACACACCTTGACCCAATTTTCCCGCGAAGGTGTTTTCTCTGCGAGAAAAGAGACAAAGCTCAAAAATTTTCGAGGCCGCTAACTCAGCCTTGGCCTTAGTGTAGTGTTGCTCCCCTAATGTTGCTAGGTGCAGCGAAGAAACGATGATGGGCCTAAAAAAATAGGCCTTCATGAATGGGTTTCGCGAGTGTAGGAACACTAGAATTTCCCCCCCCCATGTCTTATGCGAAGATACCATCTACGACTCCTTTGAGTCCTATGTCTTATGCGAAGAAACTATCTACCACTCCTCCGAGTCCCATGTCTTATGTGAAGAAACTGGCTCTTGTCTGTACTACATTTGCGGACTTCATGCAACTACTTTTTGTGGTGGATCTTTTGCGAAGCTTAGGAGGTGGATTTCGTTGTGCTCAAAAGTGTTTCGCTCAACTATTTCTGTGATGCCTATGGGCCTTTGGGATGCTTTGCGAACAAACAGGAGAGGCCTCGAAAATGATAGCTTCTCCAGAAATTCTTTGAGGAGAAATCTTCACAAGGTAGATCCGAGTGAGGAGAAATCTTCTCAAGGCAGATCTGAGTGAGGAGAAATCTTCTTGAGCTTGGTGAAAATATCCTTTGCGAAGACTTCGCTGGCTTTTTGGATCGTCTCTGCCTCAGTGTTTCAACTCCTCAGTACGCACTAATAGCGCTAGAATGTTTGGCTCTGCCTTCTGGAAGTCTAAATTGAATAAGTAGCTGAATTCAATAAGACACTGTGAATCAAGGTTTAGACATGCGACCCAAGTATAGTCGCCTAGACACAAATTTTCTTCCAAATCCTTTAGGCAACCTTACTAAAATGGCCAGGTGGGGGAGGGCGAACAAGAGAGGCATAATCCATTTTGGCATGAGCTACTCCGACATAGTGGTTTAGGCCCATTTGTATGCGTTTCTGGATTCAAGAACCTGTCATGAACGTTGTCCCCTTTCTAGACACTATTTCACACAGGATATACTTACTAAGATGAGAAATGTCATAAGTGTGAAGACAGTTCAACAAGTGTTAATAAAAGCCACCCTTAACCTTAAGGGACCTGAACTAGGCACCAATAAGGACTTTAGGCCAATATTAACAAAAGAGACTTCACATATTCCGTTATGATTCACAACCCCTTACCAACCTCAACTTCTTCATAGTGGTATGATTTGCATGGAGATTTTTCAATCCCCGGCAATGGCGCCATAAATAAATAAGTGTTTCCACCATTTACCTCCTCTACAAGATCACGAGGGAGGCCATCTATGCTTCACTCCAACTTCCCTCTTGTGAGAGCTTGTAGTAAAAGAACAAAAATACTTCACTTTGAAGAATTTGGAGGAATTTGGCTCGTAGAAGGAGTAATCTTGCCCCCTAAGTATCCTTGTTGGTTGGCGAAACACCATCTTCAATTGCAATTTTGGAGATGAAGATGTCTGAAGATTGGCATTATCACCGACTACCATGTCATAGAACATGGTCTTTGTAGAATTAGCCACTAATTGGCTTTTGCATTCGACCACTTGCTGGTCTGAATTCTCCATATCAAGAGCTTCGAAGAACTTGAACTCCTTCATTTGATTTTTGGAACCGATAATCAAATAATAATTATCATCATATTCATCATAGATTAACTTCGTATCGAGATCATATTTAGAGTCACCAAAGAGTGATGAATTGATCTCTTCTTTAAAGATAGGCAAATCAAATATTTTTTTCCTTCTATGCTCTTTCCAGGCATCATATTAAGACGCCTCTATGGATTGTTTAGTAGCAGTATGGCAAGAAACTTGGAACTGGATAACCGTAAACAAGAGTTAACTTGTATTGATGATACTCAAATTTACAGTCGCGAATGACAAATTGGCCACAAGAATATTTATTCCGGCCATTCATGCAACGTGGATTGTAGATGTTTTCTCCACATATATCAAAGCCACTGCTTAGCCTTGAAGAATATATGAAGAACTTCAAGTTGAATTGATTAATAAAGCCACAGATTGGCTTCTGTAGATCACAACTTAATTGATAATTAAGTTGGCCATAGCTTAATTGATTAACTCCACCATGACGTCCAACATGGCCAAGGCTAAATTGATGATAGTAAGATGGGCCCTACCCTTGAACCTTTGCATGATCATGATGTCGTCCAGTCACTATATTCCGTCTTGATTGATAATTGAGTCGGTCATGTTGACCATGCTCTTGACCCTTTATATGGTCATAATGACGTCCAGTAGCAGAGTCTCATGGGCCATATCTTGTCCCCCATGCATCTGACCAGTATCCACGTTAATGCTAGTTCAGTGGAGAATTTAAGTATTTGTTCAGAGACAACTTTCTTGTCAGAAGAACAATCTCGTGGATCATCTTTTCCATAAACAGCCTCTGTGTAAGGCTGTGATTCAACAATGGGCAGGCTACATTCTTCTTCTGCGACGAGTTGGTTGAGAGGAAGGTTTTTGCCTTTAGATTGATCACCTCTTATAGGCAAGTCAATTTTGGTAACAGCATCTTCGCGCGCCACTTCTTGACTTTCCAAGAAGCTTTCTTGTTTTATGTCGATGGCGTCAAACTTGTCTACAAATCTACTTGAGTAGGTAAGCTTTCTATTGTTGCAGCCTGACTGGCGCTCTTCTTGCACATGGTCGCGAACTCTGCTGTGGTGTTCGTGACATGGTGAGTAGCCTTTTTGTTATTGCTTGAGAAAATATGATTGCTCTCTAGCTTCTCGAGCATTCTGCTCCCTTCGCTCCTGTGTTCGCCTTGACCCTTGCTCGAGCCTTCGAACTGAAATTGAAAACTCATCAAGGCTCCGACGATCTTCTGCAAGGGCTTTTTTCATCTTTTCATGGTATGTATTAGAATTCTGTTGAAGGATGGCGAGTCACTCCTCTATGCTCGCATTCTCTGGGATGGAAATGGGCATGAACACATCATCAATGGCAGTATTGCCAGTGGTGGCAACATTGGCCATCTTTTCACTTTAGGAAGTTCCTTTGGTAAAGATCTTCTCATGGCATCCCAATGATGGTGAATACAAAAAGACTCTGGTGTAAGTCCCACTGGGTGTGCCAAAATGTTTGGCTCCAGTTTTGTTACAGCTGGTCAACAGTCTCTTTTCTGCGCTGGCTTGCGAGCACCGTTCAGGTACCGTCGTCAGGGGTGTCCCTTGACCTGACTTCTTTTGAGAGATTGTGGATGAGGAGAGCACCAACCTCGTCGCAGGATTCATTGTGCCTTGTGTTGAGGACTTTGCTGCAGTTTCTTCTTATCACACAATCGATACTCAATATTGTAGATTGAGCAGAGCGAAATCACTAGGAAGTATTGAGATTTTGCTAAAGCGTGATTTTAGCTTCGCTGGGTTGCGAGGGCGTTACCCTGGCTTGGCTGGTTTTGTAACCATTGTAGTCGCGGTACTACAGTCGGCTCCTGAGGAGACTAGGACTGATGTACATTGACAGAGGGTTTGGTGTCACAGACAGTCGGCTCTTGAGAAGACTAGGACTGGAGTGTGATCACTAGTAAGAGAAAGAGAGTGGTTCTCCGAAGAGACTTGAGAAGTCGTAGAGATTCTTTGATGAAAATGTGTGTGTGTCCTTGGTTACTTCGTCGTAGCCTCTATATATAGGCTACCAAGCCATAGTGGTTGGCCTTAAATAAATTATGATGGGTTAAACACTTAAGCACTAATGGAATTGTTAGGTTTAAACATTTAGACACTAATGGAATTGTTAGGTTTCCCAATTAAGCCACCATGAAATGTAGTTGAATGCTTCCCCACGTGCATGCCATATTCCTTAATTGAATGGAGTATGAATATTCGCATGGGCGTGTCTTTTCTTGCAGCTTGTATAATCTTTCATAATTCTGCAGGTAGGCTTTATTTAGCATCTAAATAATATATTTTGAACTTGTCGACAATATATAGCATGAGCCACTGACATTGGCTCAATTTCTCCAAGACACACCTTATCAGGTCAAAATGTTCATTTTTGGGTTCAAACAAATACGGTACGGACAATTTTTCCTTTCATTTTAGTGAGAAATATAAATGTATTGAGGTCACTTTGAATATGTGTAATCATCTATGACCTATGGTTCGAATGCTATTGGGTCTCAGTAGTTTTAGTCACAAACCATAGCTCGAACGTTGATACACGGTTTTAAAGTCACTGTCATTACATGTATTTACATTGAAATTGTAGCTTAAATTTTGATACAGGGTATTAGGACTATCTATAAATCCTAGTTTGAAAGCTAATGATTTAGTCACAAATTATTCCATTCAACGAGGACATTTTCTAGATTGTTTGGAATGGACAAAACTTGAAAAAAGCAGTTCATATCATTGTCGTTGATTTGATTACGTTTTTATTCCTTTGTTAATTTCGGTTATTTCAATTAATCGTATTTATCAAGCATCTAATTATACGGCAGATGTAGCTGTTATAATATAAATCTAACTCAAAATTTTAAATGAGTTAGCTCATTCATTGATGTTAAAAACATTATATATTAATTAAAAAATAACAGTATTTTGGTTGTATATGTGTGCTTATTATCTACAATTTTCTCTGAAGCTAAAAGAATAATCATTTCTAAAATCTTGGAAAATTTTACATAGTTAACTTTGTGGGTGAGCCTAGTACGTATTAGGCCATGTTTCTTAAGTTTAGCTACACAGTTGTAGAGTCTCTCACTCTAGCCCAAACCTGAACCCGCTCTCAAAAAGCCCATAATCCGAATCCTTCTCGCTCTTCCTCGGGTAAACCAAAACCAATCCAGGTCTAGAAGCCTCTCACTTCTCCCGCACAAAATTCGTGACCTTCTCTCTTCGAAACAGATTTTCCCGCCATCTTCTCTCGCACACTTTCTCTCTCTCCCTTCCCTTAACCTTCATATAAAAGCCCAAAGAGAAATCCAGAATGAACGGAGTTCGAAGAAGTGACAGGAAAACAGAAATGGAAGCTTCACTGAGAAAGCTGAAGCCTCTCTCCGATTGCAGCAACACCGTAACCGATAGCACCGCCGCCGCCGCCTCTACGCAGTCGTCCACGGCCTCCTCCGGTACGATCAAACGCCAGTATCCGACTCTTTCCTCCGTCGCCAAGACACTGCACGCCTCCTTGACTGCCAAAAACAACGCCGTTTCGGACCCTAGGGGATCCGCTCCTTCCACTCCTCTGGTTTCCTCCTCCGTTTCAGGTAATTTATCTCCTCCGCTTCGTTTTTGTTCTTCGTTTACGGATGGAAAGGGTTGGGTGTTTAGTTTCAATTGCTGAATCTAGGGTTTCTGGAATTGAATACGTGGATTTTGGGACTGAGCTGTGAGTTATTTGATTTTGGATCTGGCAAGTTGATAAACCTTCTTAGAATTCGTTTGCATTCGATTCAGACTGAAATTAGTAGAGATTGGATTCTCCTGACTCTCTGTGTTAGTTAAATTGAACTTGATGCAATGCCCTGATACAATTGTAAATCCTATATAACTTTATTCCGTGCCGATTGTTGAGAATTGAATATGGTTTCAGAGCTTAGTGAGTAAATTCTGTGTTTTGTGAGGTTAGGTACCAGCGATTTTGAGGTTTCAGAGCCTTCTTCAGTGTACAGTGGAAGACAAACGGCTCTAAAAAGGAAGACTACAGGGAAGGAAAATTATGTACCATTCAGTTGCCCTCGTACACCAAAGACCCGGAATGTTGGGTAAGCCTGTGATTTCGTATGTATTACATCAAAGCGTTGGATTATCATCACTATTATATTGCAGAACAAAAGAGCATATATAGAAAGTATGGTATTGATTTCTGCCACTAGCTCATTTTCTAGACTTTTTACTTATGCCAATGAAACTTGTGATAAACTATTGTTCCGACTGCCAATAATTGGTCTGAAGAGACCTGAGAAAAGTATGTTATAAAAGATGATGGTGGAATAAAGATGGGTTGGATGATCTATGCTTTCAGGTGTCAAAAGGTTTGTTTGTTGATAGGTGAAGATGTAGATGGTTTACTGGTATTACTTTTTTTCATTTCCTCAAAATTTTTGTTACTTATTTACCGTAAGTTCAGTTACTGTCAATTGTAATTGGAGAAATTTACAGTTTCGAGTCATTTTGATGCACTCTGGTGTGAAATGAAGGGGAGTAATTAAGTATATAAATGATTGAAGATTTATGAGGAAAAAACTATAATCAGGCCTCTCTAGATCTTAAGTTTAGCTGTTGTAAGATGTTGGATATGCTATCTATATTAGGAGTCATTTTAACAACGGAGCACTAGGATTATATCACCATTGTGTTCTTAAATGAGATAGGGGCAGGTGGAGGTTTATTGATAGTTCAGTTTTCATGACTAAGCTACCTTGTTGTAAGGGGTTATTTATCAAACATTGGGGTTGCTAATATAAGAGTAGGATAAAATATTGATTCTGAAGGAGTAATCCTATATCGTACCGCTTGAGTAATCCACTTGAATCAGCAAACTCGACATGCAAAAGTTACCGGTTCCCATAACTTCTACTATTTCCATTCTCCACATGTTTCTAGGTTGTTATTCTATTTATGTGGATATTATTGTACATAGACGGATACGAGACATATTTTCTCCTTGCCAGATCTTAGAATGTCTTTCCATGTATTACTGATGTTGTTGTATGTATTCATTGCATTCAAAGCAGGAAAAAAACTAAACAAGATGGACATAACATCCAATCTGAGATGGACAGAACACCAATTGCTTCCACTCCTACACCTCGCATTTCATCATCAAGTTCTGGTAATTTGTCTACTCCACTTTGACTTTATGCCTTTCTAGTTGGATTGGTCATATCGAAATCCAATCTGAGACAAAATCTGAAACCTAGATTTCTCTTATCGAGATTCAATGTCATATCCGTGCGACTCTGTGCCTTTCTAGGAAATTCAATTGGCTCAGTCTCAGTAGCTTCTCGATACTTAAGTTGGCTGTATTTGGTACTGTTGCTGTAATATATAGATTGGCTCTGCTTATGGTTATTTTGAGTTTTGTGCCTGCTGTGATATTGTTATGAATATCGTACTAAGGTTCCAATGGTTGCACAAATCATTATACTCTTTGTGACTAATTAACTTGATGCTATGATCATATACAACTAGCAACTCCTCTACATAATGTTCTTCAATGCCATTTATTTGAAAACTCTTTTTGGGACTTTAGAGTCTGTTGTTTGTGAGTTCAGATACCAGTAATTGTGAGGTATACGAACCTCATTCAGTCTATACTCGAAGACAGACTGCATCGAAAAAAAATAGCAAGGGGCAGGAAAACATTGGAGCTTCTAGTTGCCCTCCTGCACTGAAGATCCAGAATACTTGGTTAGTCTCATTTCCTTTACTGTAAAAGATAGTATTTGAGGTTGATATTGGAAGAGAGTGATAAGATATTGATTCTCAAAGAGCAAGGGCTGCGTACTTGAGTGATCTGCTGAGATGCTTATTAGTTGTAACACCCTATGTTATTTGAATGAGTGAGTTCTAAAATCACAATTTTTTGCTTCTTCAATGTAGCCATAACTCTCTTTTTTTTTCTTTTTTTCCTTCCTTCTTCATGCTTGTATATTGATATTATATTATTGTGGATATTTTACATATCTATGCATGTGAGAAAGGTTTGTTTTGCCCGATTCATGACATGTTTTTCCCTGTTGCCTGAAGTCTTTACTAATGATCATATTTGTTCCTTGCACTTAAAGCAGGGATAACTCAAATGAAGATGGATACAACAGTCTATCAAAGAAATCCAAGGCTTCTTGCAGAAAGGTATGTTTTTACTTTTTATCTTTCTTGGCACATGACTTATACACTCATTTGATCTGTGTTTATTCCTTCTCAGCCTTGTGCTTTTGTGAGTAATCTATACATACCTGGGTATATGAAATAACATGGCATTCTTCCTTCTTGACACACTTTGATGGCTTATGGCACAATTGCTTGGTTCTTTGAAATGTGAATTTGAGTTGTTTGATTCTGAGAGATATGTAATCGTTGCAATAACTGTGCTGATTTTGTGTGTATAAGAATTGGACATAAAGTATATAGGGGAACTTATTCCACATCACTATAATATGGGTTGTTTGTTGCATCTCAGTTGTTTAAAGTTTAAACAACGTGAAAGTTATAAGGTCCATACTTTGTCCTAGGAGGTTGTATGTTTTTTGAATCACTGAGTTGATATTTGTCTCACTTTTGATCCATCTGTAATATGTGCAGAAGGTTGTACCAACTAAAAAAGAAGCTTCCGAGTACACTTCGCCAGACCTTGAAAAGCAGAGAGCCTACTTTGCAGAGCTTGATAAATATGAACTGCCAGTAGAGGAGGCTGAAGAATGGGAGTTGGACTGAATGGAAGAGCCTTCTTATGGATGAGCAAAGCAGTCCAATCTTTAGTATACTCCGTATAGTCAGAATAGTGTGCAGTTGACCGGTTCTAAAGTAACTACCATACCACCACTTTCCAGTTTAACATCTATGCAAGTCTTTGATGGTTATAAATAGTTTCTTATGTAAAGTCTTTGAGCGTACAGAGTATTCAGGAAGAAAGTAGTTCACTCTTTACGGATAGTTCATTGTGCTTGGCCATGATATCAATATACCACAAAGTTTTGGAAAGAAAATGGTGGCTGAATATGTTACAAGTACATATCCAACCTTTATTCAAGTCTACTTACATATTTGAATGCTACTTTGTTACTTCTAATTGACTTTTCTGCAATTGATCCTGATTTCACCCTGGCTTCCTGTGAGAGGCTTTATCTTTCCCATTTTGACCATGGACTTGGCAAAGTCCTTGAAGAATGTGAAAGTGTCGCTTGCATATAATTTTACCAGAGCATCTGCAGATGTTCCGTTGAAGAGCTCCTGGTCTGAATGAAGAAGACCCTTTTCTTTCAGCAGATTCTTGTAATATAAATTGTCAAAATATGTTGAGGTCTGGAGGTCAAGGCTTGCAAGGATGTTATCATTTCCGGTTATTGGGCAATTGCTCTGCAATGACTTGGCAAAGACGGCATCAATAGTGGTGTCGTTGTAGATGCGTGCTCGGAATGATGTGCATCTTGCCAGGCCAATGGTGTGAGATCCTACAAATTGCTCAAATGAGCCACTTTCCAAAAACAGAGAGCTGTTTCATATTCCATTTGTTACCTGAAAGTGCGACTAAATCCCTCGAGGATAGACCCTGAGCAGCAAAGCTCGAGAGGAGACTGCTTATATTTGATGTGGGTGGAGGGATGGAGGTGTTTGCAGCACTCCTACTGGCACTGGTGGAATCTCTTCTTCCCAAACCAACTTCCCATGAAGGACCTCCCAACTGTGATCAAACGCCATGAAAAATAATGACTACATGACTTGAAGATTTGATTCAAAATGCTATACTTACATGTACTACAGAGTCACGCGCAGCTAGAGCAAGAATATCAGCACACGACACCACTCCGGGGCATGCCTTCTCAAGCTTGGCTTTAATCTGATCAACTACTTCAAATCCTCTGGCCGAGTTGTTATTTGGAACTGCTGTTTTCTCACCAATAAAGCCTGGTGTATCATCCAGCAGTATTGAAGCATCACAGCCCTGAAATTTTTCAAGGAAACCCCAAGTACAATTGAGAACATCACTAGACAAATGCAAGTGAATGAAGCTATGTTATATCTGGCTAGTAGTACTCACATTTACGAAGCAATCATGGAAATGCAGGCGGAGTAACGAAGCCCCTATGCGTGTTTCGTTCTTAATTGCTGCGACAACTTCGCCTTGCACGATAGACAATGCATTTGGGCATTCAGATGAGTAGTACTTTGGAGATAGCCTGCCATTACTGTATTGAATAAATGCACCAGCAAAGACCAAGATAAGCAGGAGAAACTTGTAAGAAGCCATGCTATACTGCACTGCACTTCTCTATTTTCACACACATATATACACTATATGTTGCGTGCCTAATAAGCAGGAGTAACTTGTAAGAAGACCAAGATAAGTAGGAGTAACTTGTAAGAAGCCATGTTATACTAGTATACTGCACTGCACTTCTCTATTTTCACACACACATATACATGTTGCGTGACTAATAGCCACAAAGGTCAGAACTCACAATACAAATAATGTAGTGATTATTGAGGGGTTAGTTAATCTGTCTGCTTTTTCATTGATTAATATGTAAAGGGACTAAAGCCTAAAGGTACGTACCAAAAAAAAAAAAGACTAAAGGGACATTTCAATTTTTCATTAAAGTGTATCTTTAGTTTAAGAGAAGATTGAATGTCCCTCTCTTGGGAACCTCTAGGGGTTAAGTCATTCACATATTCATTATAATTGAAATATTAAAAAAAAAAAAAAAAAAAAAACCTTTTTACCGGCAGTGTCAAGGTGTTTGTTTTTTGCCCCTTTGGTAATGCCAAGTTTTCTTTGAGATTCAGATAAAAAGAAGGAAAACAAAAGGTTTTCTTTGGAGATAATTTCATTGATAGGGCAGCAGTATAATGGGTGTGATAATGAGGGTCATCAATATATGAAAAATAAATTTCAGAAAATTTGGCCCAAAGTTGCATGCAGGCTCTTTATGTGAACTTGGCCCAATAAACCTCAAACATGTCCCTTAGGTGTGAATCTATGCAAAACCCGCCCCAACTTGGTGCTTCCATTCCATCTAGAACAAGTACGGTAAGTTGGGTCCATGGTGCTTCCATTCCATCTAAAACGAGTAGGGTAAGTTGCATCCATGGACCACACAATCGTTTACAAGGCTTTCAACTGGCTCGGACTTTCATTCCCTCAATATAAAAAATGTAGATACGATAAATTACGAAGTCATTTTCAACTTGAAATTCTCCGGTGCCAAATGCTTATCATTTGTAGAGCATGATTTTTAGAAGGTGAGTCAAATCTGCACTCTTTATTAGTTTATTTTACAATCCACACTCCATATTTCTTTTTTTAGTATCTTAAGTTTTGTCCTTTTGTAGCGTGAATTGTAAATATTTGATGTTAAGTTACAATAAAAAGAAAGGTGATGCTTCTCACAAATCTTTTTTCTCTATTTACACACCCTTTCTGATTTTCTATTACTATGATTCAATATTTTTTTATTTTATAAATTACCCTAACTACTCTCCCTTATAATTTGTTTCTCTTTTCTTTTTTCTATTTGGCAATTCAATTGTAAATCAAATATCATTATACAATAAATTAAATTTTTTTTACCTATAAATGAAGGAAAAATAGTACTTTTATTAAGTGAAATGATCTGTATTAAAGGATATGCTTTTCAGGTAATCACCTTCACCCAACTGAATCCAAATTGTAAAATTTGTCCTCATACTTTGCAAAGTACCAAACTCAATGCTTGTTTGTTTATGACTCTTAATCCAGGTGCATCATCTTCAAATTAAAAAAAAAATGTAATCAACGTTTTATCCACTTCAGCCACAAGCTTCCACACTACAGCTGATGATGTACACAAAATATGGAGATGCTCTGCATAATATTGAATGCAATAGGTTGCAATCTTCGTGTGGGGACAAAATTATGTTATACTAGCATAATATAGTAGAAAAATCATGTTTATAATCATAAGACCATCATTATTAGGCTATTGTGAAGTTCTATAGTTGCTTAATAGATTCAAATACACCAAATAATTTCAGTTAGAATCTTACCAGGAATAATGGATTCAAAGGGCTCGAATGATCATTGAACTCATATATTTTTTTTTTCCATGTCTCCATTGCAAATCAATGTAGAATTTTCTCAAAAGATGGGTCTAAATTTTCTTGTTCTACCATGATTAAACTTCAAAGCATCATACTAGAGAGATGAAACTACTATGCTAGAGAAGTTTTTCATGAAAAACAAAAGAGGGAATCAAAAGAGTTTTGAAATCCTCTGTGTCCAAATAAGGGTTTCGGATTTAAGGATGATTGACTTGCTAAATATAAAAATGAAAAAGAAAAAAGAACATAATTATAAGAAAGGATAGTTTGGGTAATTTTTAAAAGAAAATGGAATTAAAGTAATAGAAAAATAGAGGGGGTGTGTGAATAGAGAAAAATGGTGTGTGAATAGCACCACTTAAAAAGAAATATGGAGTGTGGATTATAAATTAGAGAGTGTGAATTTCATTTCTCTTTTTGGAATCTATTTCAATTGACCGAATACCAAAATCCCTAATTTTTTTTTTTGGGATCAAATCAATAACTCCAATACAACAAATAGTCTACTATTGTGAGTCAAAAGAGGAGACTATGCCACTAGACCAAATGGTACTGAGTACCAAAATCTCTAACTATTTATTTTTGATGAATTTTTTTGTTTCTAACTTTGAAATATAATTTTTTTAATTTTTAATGAATTTGTTTTGTTCTAACTTTGAAATATAATTTTTTAAATGGTGTTGTGATATTTGAATTCTGCCAATTCAAGAAGAGTTTAAAAATTAGAAATTAGTATTTGAGGATGGAGAAATTTTGGTGAGAAAATAAAAACATACAATTTTAACTAAAAATCATGTGCTATAATCCACAATTTTGGGTCTTTTCTATGATGATATTTTAACTTTCCTATTTTTTTTTTAAATCCAAAAAAAAAAAGTTACAGGGTCCACATTGCACGAGGTTGGGACATGAAATGTATAGGGTTTAGGGTGAGCCTCCCCAATAAAGTCGATAGCCATGACAATCTAGTTGTGGCTATAGGCCAAATAACTAGTAATGGTAGTTAGTTTCTATAGTTTTAAACCCTTTATTTTTTCACCTTAAAAAGTGAAAATTTTGTGTGTCTAAATCTTAAATGGAGTGTCGATCAACTTCAACATAGTTGATCCAGTCATGTTAATCGGAATCATAAACTACGTCAATACCAGCCATGTCATCACGATGTAAAACCCATGAGCTGCTTAGACTAACCAAAACATGGGGAAATAATTACAATCAATCAAAGTGAACAGGTACTCTTCTAGATTATGGTCCCTGCTTCCAAGTTCCACTAAAGTTCATCTTACTTAATGTGTTGTCTTGTTGGAGTGGGAACTGGTAAGTGGAAACAGTGATGTTCGATCGACGTCTATAGTTACTGTGACCACTACCATTCCTGAGCGCAACTTGCTTGGATTGCAGTGGAGCTACTCCCAACTTGCAAATTATTAGAGCAGCCCAATCACTTGGGACCATCGTTTTCACATAGTACCTCATGATTTCAATTCTATTGAATTCAATAAAACGTGAAAAGTGCAAGGGTATCTATTTATGCAATACTATATTACATTTTCTAGAAAGCCAAATATTTAACATGGCCGGCCTATCCCATCAAAGGAATGAAAGCATCCCAATTATGAATTAACTATGAAGTTAACATTATCATCGTTACAATTGCAAATAAAATTAACCGTTAAAAAATTAAAAATATCACATATTCTAAAACATGTTAGAATATCTATATATAAACCAAACTGTCTCTTTCTGGCCGGCCAAAAATACTCTAGGAGCTAGGGCAGTAGGGCACAAATCCAATTACAAAGTTAGATTCAGTTGGAGCTACATATATATACGAGTGAGTGATAAGCTTTGGCTTGGGTAGGCTGCCTATAGTCAGGTTGCTGTTGTTGTTTACCCTCGCAGCCATGCAACACAGCATATGCTGACATTATTGTTAAATTCCAGTACTCCATATTTGGCCATATATTTCATTGTAAAATGCTTTTTTTTTTTGGTAAGTAAGGGGTCAAAACACCCATAAACAAAGAGACAAATTAAAAAGAAAATAGCTAGTTTGGCTTATCATCAAGCCTAACAAAGATTTTTCTTTGTCGGGTCACACCGACAAGATCATCAAGATAAGCAGAAGATGCATGAATGGGAGGACCATCAAATTCAATTATCTCATAGTCATCATGGTTGATGCTCTCCTTGGCAAGGCAGTCTGCAACCATATTACTTTCTTTGTAAATGTGCTTTAGGGAAAAGTAATGGATGCCTCTGATCAAATTTTTACAACAACAAATAAAAGAGCCCATGGGATGAAGAGCAACATCAGATTGAGAGATCAACTTCGCTAAAATTGCAGAATCCGTTTCTACTTCAATATAAGTGATGTGACATTTAAGAGCTTGTTGAAGACCATAATATAGACCCCAAGATTTAGCATCTAAAACTTCACCTATGCCCAAGTTTATTTGAAAACTCTTGATCCATAACCCATTAGAACATCTGATAACCCCTCCAGCACCAATTTTTCTAGAATGACCATTTCTACTACCATCAATGTTGAGTTTATGGGATCCATGAGGAGGTTTCATCCAATTCAGAAAGGTAAGACAATAGGTTTTGTTCAAATCAGATTTCAACTGAGCATTGTTCCATTCAGAGATAGCAGCACTAATGACCATACCTAGATGATTTGGATTTGGAAAGTGAGCCTAAAAATATGCTTGTTCCTCCATTTCCAGATGAACCAACATATGAAAGCAAAAGTAGAACACCAAAGATTTCCAGCATTGCATTTGGCTTTGCAGAAGAGATTAGCATGTAACCAGCCTTCCCAACTCATGGAGGAAGTAAATTTAACAGGCTGAGGTAAGGTGAAGGAATTCCACACATTAGAGCAGCAGGACAATCTTTGAAAAGATGAGAAAGGGATTCACTATTGCAGCGGCATATAGGGCAAGTATCATCATCGGTGAGATTCATTTTGACTCTGTGAGCATTGGTGAGAAGTTTACCATGACAGAGAATCCATAGGAAAGTCTTGAGCTTTGGGGGAACTTGCATTTTCCAAATAAATTTCCAAGGAGAGTTCATTTGATCATAGTCCTCAAAGAAGATGTTGTAAGATGACTTGATAGAAAAAGAACCATTGGAAGTGCCTCCCTAGATTTGAGTATCATTTCCACAACCATCAAAACCAGGAGGAATTCACAAAATTTGATCAATAATATTAGTAGGAATACAAGCAAAAAGTAAATTCAAGTCCCAACCATTCTCATTCCAAAAGCTACAGACAGTAGCCTCGATATTAATAATAGAATCAGGCAGAGCATATTTGATAAGTGCAGTAGGAGGGAACCATACATCAATCCAAAACTTGATTTTCCTACCATCACTAACCCTCCATATAAGACCTTTTTTCAAGAGATTGACACCATTAAGAACACTTCTCCAAGTTCTAGAGCAATCTTTAGGTTGCTGATAGTTTTGGTCGAACAAATAGCCACATTTCAAATACTTTTCTCTATAAATTGAAGCCCGCAAGCCAAAATCATTTTGAAATAACCTCCAACCAGCCTTAGCAAGCATAGGTTGATCCATATCTGCAGATTTTTTGATTCCTAAACCACCAAGGTTTTTAGGCAAGCAAACTGTATCCAAATTCACCAGATGAATTTTTTTTTCTTATTTTCAGTATCTCCCCATAAGAAATTCCTATTTGTTTTGTCAAAGTCATCACAAATATACATGGGCAATCTAGCAGTCTGCATAGCATAATTAGGAATAGCAGCAGTAACTGAATGAATTAAAGTCAATGTACCAGCAAAACTTAAGACTTTGCATTTCCAACCAGCCAATCGATTCTGAACTTTATATAAGATGCTAGCATAAGTAAACTTTATAACACGAGAATGAATGAGAAGCATACCCAAGTATTTTCCCAGATCGGTGGTAAGAGGAGAGCCACAAGTGGAGGGAAATTTTGTGATATTTTTAATTTTTTAACGGTTAAATTTTGTAAAAGAATATGATGATAATGTAAAAATAACTGAGGGGTATATTGGACATTTCACCCAAGAAAGTGACCTATTGGAGGGAAATTGTGAGGTTAGGGAGTTTTTAGATTAAATTAGAATGTCATAGACTTAAACGATGTGAGAGACAAAATAGAGGGACTAAACATAATTTAGCCATAAATTTAACTATGTAGAGGCAAGTCAATGAGCTGCCATGGACCTTGAGGATTCCATTTTCGTGTGAGACCACTATGCATAAATGTGTAGGCATTCTTGACATTGGGTTTTCCCATTAATTTCACAATAACAGGTAAAACGCTATTCTTGTCAAAACCTTTCTCCCCCAATAAATGATATGACACAATGCAAGGGGGCCGCAATATTATTAAGAAAAGAGAAGGAAGGCGATAATCATCATTATTACGTGAAGTTGATCCAAGCCAAGAAAAGTATCAAAGCGATGGTCTGTCTCTTGGGATATTTCAACTTTGCAGTGTTTGCTAATCGAATGAAGCGTTTTCGATCGATCTTTCTCATCAAGGATAAGGGTACGTAACGACTAATGACATAAATGACCGATACTGTTTATATGTATCTTCTTTGAAATAGCTTGCTTGCACCGCTATGCTTTGCTATAGATCATCAATATCGACTATTTTAAATTTCTGGTTGTTTTGAGTTTCATAGACTCGGCTAGGGATCATGCATTATTTTAAAGATGTGAAGTCTCTGTAATTTATTAATAAGTACATGCGTGTATGTTTTTCCGCTTTAGTTTTGCCGGAGTCTAACCTGAGTCATGGCCTCAAGGGTAATACTATCTAATCACGCCGATAGTACATCGGCAATATAAAGCGACAAACATTATGCTGTCATGAGTGATGAAGCAAGAGCAGTCGGGGAAAAAAACAAACACAAACTCTTGTGGTGCAATTTGTGGGTGGACGGTTCAAATAGCTTCCATTCAATAGCAATGGACGGTGCTATTCAGACAGGTAGGTTATAGTCATGGATGAGTATGTTACTGAAGCATCAAGCTTTCATATAACACTGATATTATAGTACTCAGGTTAGTTTGTTGCTCTATTCATCATTCCAAGTTGACCAAGCTTGCTCGATCAAAGCTGCAAGATTCTTTGTCCCCCTAATTGATCGATTATCTTGTCGTCTAGATTCCAAAAAGATCAGCATCCTAGAGAATTAATATCTAAATTTCACCCCACTGAAGCATATTTAATATACGCAATGTACAGTTATATTGTTCACACTGTTTATACTGTTCATAAGGGTGCAAAATGACCCTTTTGCCATCTGTTTTTGGTGATTTACAGTTTGTCATTCCACTTTCACCTTGAAAGACGGTTTTGCCCTTAAATTTAATTGAAATAACATGGCATATCCTATCATTTCAGTTTTTTTTTAATATTTTTTTTTTTTACAATTCTACTATATCCTTTCAAATATATATATATATATATATATATTTTTTTTTTTTTGAGAGAGAAATTTTGTTTTGTATTTGTAAATTTCTAGTAATCATAAAAAAAATTATTTTTTGTTGTATCTCATTTCTTGTTAATCTATTATTAACGCCAATATTTTTTATATTACGAGTATTCATCTATTACTCTATTACACATTAAAAAAAAATTAAAAGACCCACGAGTATGGCGCGGGTCAATTTGTCTTGAAAAAAATTGAAATTATAATGAGAGTTACTATTGAATGAATAGTGCCATGGACGTTATTTATTATTTTAGATATATGCTTATGAAAATCTAAAGTAATTGTATAATGTATATAATCATCGAAAAACTGCATAATGCATATAAAAAGTTTTATTTTCATTTTCTAGACAATTTCATACGTTGCTCCCTATATTATGCTATTTTTATCCAAAAGCAAATGAAGGTAACTATACTAAAGGAAAATGAAGAGGATCATTGTCCAATAAATAGTGAAATACCCGATTTACATCCAGATTTTCTTTACTTTGACCATTTTATCCCTGATTGCATATTTTTGAAAACTCTTTTTTTTTTTTTTAATAAACTCTTAGCATGCCTATACTTACATATATCAATAAGAATCGAGCTCATGATTTTTTACAATATTGAATTATAACTTACCAATAATTTTTATAATGTTGGATTATAACTTACCAATAATTCACACTTTCACAGCTCACCAATATTTTTTTTTTCGAAAATTGTAAAAAAAAAAAAAACAAAGATAAACTTGGTCAAAGCACCCGCCCCTACTCAAAACTTTAAAAGTGGAGATTGCTTATGAACGAATGAAATATGATGGTTTGAGTTTTCATGAATAAAACTCTTTTCACAATTCTACAAAAAGTGATATGTAAAATAATAACATCTTTTAATTGATATTTACTAAATATAAAAAACTTCTTTCGCAGCATCTCGCAGATTTTGTCCTTAAATTTTAACTGAAATTACAGTCCTGTCTTTTTTTTTTTTTTTTTTTTTAAGTTCTGTCATATATATTAGTATATAACAGCTGAACAAAATAAAAAGAAATGAAAATTATCCTTGGCTAATGTCAATAGAATGCCATGCATTGTTAATTGAATTGTGTAAGATTAAGGATCATATCCTTGGGTACTTCCTTGATTATATTTTTTCTTCATCTTCTAAACTTCTTCATTTCAAACAATTCCAATTGTTATTAAAATATAAGAGTGAGTCTATCAAAATTGTTATTTATCTTATATGAGCACATTAAACATTGCACCTAATAATGTAAATCAATATTTTCACAACTATAGAACATATTTTAGTTTTTATTTTTATTTTTCATTTTTTTATCAAAAACAATCTAGTAAAAATGCAGTATTCTAACTAGATCGATTAACAATGCTAACTCCCTCAATAAAGTGCGAGCAACTATTACTAGTATATATCTAGATGATAAGCATGCACCACTAGCTTAAAAAAGAAAAAGTCTATATATGTATTCTACCTAGCTAAGCTAGGAATTGAACTTCTATGAAGTTTGAACCATTCGTTAATTAAGAGGAGCACTTGTACAATGACAGGAACTGTACATATACATTGCTTCAACCCATTAGTATGAAACGAAAGATCACCAATCCAAGCACATCAGCTTTCAAAGTACGTAGGTCCGGAAAAATCGGATGTTGTCTAGAAGATTAGCATGATTTCCGTAGAAATATGCATGATACACATAATTCGAAAAAATGAACATGTATTTTGAGATCTTCACCGTTCTTTCTTCTTCTACAACTTTTACCTATTCTTTACATTTTGTTTTGGTTTAGGTGAACCTATGGAGATGATATTTTATATGATCATTTAACGACGCCCTAAAATGAAAACCCTATTCTCCCAAACAGCGCCTCCTTTCGCGTTGCCTCTAACCCCGCCTCCTCTTGTAGGGGAGGCACATAGCGGCTCTGGTCAGTTCCAAATCTCAGGGCTCATGTGCCCTTGCACTTAATCTATTTTGGAAACATCTGATCCCTATCGGTTATTGTGGTTGTGGTCCTAAGGCTCTGGTATTGTGGGCTGGAGAAAGCCAGGACACCGATGAAAGGGGGAAACGATTCATTCACGATGGTGACCCGATTTCCTTGTCCGGGTTACCTCCTAGACTGGCTGGGATCGGTGTGCTAGTAAGTGGTGAAGCCAACGGAGTTGTCGATGCCACTGGATATGGCGGAGGTGTGGATCTGGGATCCTTGAGTTTTGACCTGGTCGGACCGGAGGTCAATATGAAAGATGGAGGCGCGCCAATACGTGCTATTGCGGTGGCACTTCTGCGGTCGGCAGAGCTGGATGTCGGAGGCTAATCATAGGATCAAGTTCATAGCTGCATTTGGACACCCAGATTAGTGAGGCAAGGGTGCCGTTTTTTGGCTCCTAGCCGAGCTCAGCTCTCGTTGGCTTTGACGGGGAGGACGGCGAACTTACCGTCGATTATGGTAGTGGGCAAATCATGGTTGGTTGAATGGTCGTCGGCGACTCCGGTGACAAATCATGGTGGTTTCTTAGGCTCCTTGGGCCACGAGCTGCGACTGCAACACTATAATCAAGTTCTGGGTCGGGACCTCCTGGGTCCAGAATGAGCAGGGAGTTTTATTCCCATTTTTTAATTAGTTTTGTTTCAACTAGCCTATTACTATGCAAGATTGTTCATAGTTATAGGCTCACTTTAAATAAGTGAGCGATAAGTTCTAATATAGTAGGTCTGTCCTATGTACCACAGTGGCTCCACCACGAAGTCTTGTCTGGTCATTGTTATGTGTCAGCGGATGAGTATATAATGGTCTTCTTAGCATGCGCTATTATTAAAAAAAAAATGGAGATGATATTTTATTTAAAAAAATATACTAAAATGAGAGATAGGGAGAATTAATTCAAACTTCTCAAAAAGAATAATATGGACCGAATTAAACTGTGACTGGATCATTTTTATTACAAAAACCAGAAAGTGGAGCCAAGGCCCATTGTAATGAAACTTGATTGGTAAAACAAATTAAGGGCTTAATACAATGAGTTAATTAACTAGCTTCTTTCTTTGGGAAAACATGTAATGTCCCTCTCCTCTTATAGTCTAGGATCTTTACATTTCAAAAAAAATAGTCTAGGTTTTTTTTTTTTTTTTTTGAAAAGCCTCTTATAGTCTAACATGTTAGATTAAGAAAAAACGCAAGAGTCCTTCAACTTCGATTATGGGATTAGACAGTTAATTAGATAGCTTCACTTTCTTCACTTCCCGTTCCAGCTAATCACAAATTGAAACCATTTTCTTGTATTCAAGGTGGAGGACCATATACATTCATTACTGAGGTCTAATAATAAATGATATATTGGTCAGTGCATGTGGGTTTTAAGTGGGCATGTATGTGCGGGTTCTTCCGATTCATCCTTTTGGCTAAACAATAATTTGAGGTATTTGACCTAATTACTAATTGAGGACGTTTGGCATGTGGTAATTGATTTAAACAAGATTGGTAGCTACCACATCATGCATTATATGTGGTACTTAGTGCTAGCTAGCTGCATGCTGGCTGTAGTCAATAAACTCTAATCCTGATAATAATGATTTCAAAAGGCTAATTCTATGTTATGTTCATAATAATTTTTGCTTAGAAGATAAGAGATGATATATTAGGCGGTATTTGTTCTTTAGTATCAACGTCTACAGGACACTACGTAGGCTGGACCAAATATTAGAACAAATATTATGTATACTGAATTACCTCCACATAACAGACCAAACACTTGAACCGTGAAGAACATAGATTTTGCTCACCTAACTAAGCAGCACAGACTCAGTGTGTGTGTGTGTTCTACAGCCATCACCATCATTCCTCACCTCAAGGGCTCCACCACTTTCATTCATCATAACTGACTGGCCCTTGATCCCCATGTATGGCTAGACCCCTACTTCCCCACACACACTAAAGCTATGATTAACATATTTAGACAACCTTAATTCATCAAAATATGATTCTTTCACGGCTTCACCTGATCAAACTCATTAATCAATCAAATCTAGGGAAAATAAGAAAAAAATATGTTTAAATACGTTTCTAAGGGTAGCCAAATGAAACTACCGCTTCCAGTCTCCGAACTTTTCATTCATTCTGGTGTCTATTGTTTCTGCAGTAGATGAAAATTAGATCAAGGAGTCCATCTTTATAGTCAACTGCCGGCCCCGATTTTGATACGACCCAACAATTGAAAATAGATTATTCACGAGGAATTATTCTGTGATCCCGGTATATCAAGTGGTATTATCATGTGATGGTTTAGACAAATCATATTACTCAAATTTAGTGGAGACTCTGCAGAGGGGTGAAAAAACAAATTAAATTAAGATAACCAATTAAATATAAATATAAATTATATGAACCAATAACATATACCTAAACCACCACATCTACCATAGTCCAAGAACATGTTATAATTTTCCCCACAACAAGGATGTATTTGCCACGCATTAAGCATAGGCCACGTAGTGTGAGAGTCGTCTCTCACTAGCTAGCTTTCTACTATATATAAGGCCACCATTTCCACTGCCCTCACTAAGCAAAGAAGCTTCATAGCTTTCCAACTCTATTCCTACTTTGTTTTGCTTCTACATATCTCTCATCAAACTCTGACATATTTAACTAATTTTGTGTGTGTGTGTATATACCTACGTGTGTTCGATGGAACTGGAAGCTGCCAAAGCTGGGTACACCGGAGATGGCACCGTCGATCTCCAAGGACGTCCTGTGCTTGCCTCTAAAACTGGCAAATGGAAAGCCTGTGCTTTCCTGGTTGGTACGAAGCTTACAAATTAATCACCTCTTCTAATCATATCGTTAAGTTGTAATTTCTTCATCTTTCTATAACTAAATTTTGGTTCAGGGTACGAAGCCTTTGAGAGGATGGCCTTCTATGGAATAGCTTCAAATTTGGTGAACTACTTGACCACAGAGCTTCATGAAGACACCGTCTCCTCCGTCCGGAATGTCAATAACTGGTCCGGCGCCGTTTGGATCACTCCGATCCTCGGCGCTTACCTAGCTGATTCTTACCTCGGTCGTTTCTGGACTTTCACTGTCTCATCCCTCATTTACGTTATGGTAATTCTCAAACATTCATTTAATGATCCTAGCTCTATAATTCAATCTAAAAACTACCATCCTACTGAAGATAGTGATTGACACTTCCACATGCTATTTAGGTTAAATTTCCATACTAATATATTCGAAAAGAACACTGCAAGGTCAGTCTGGACTGGACCATATATCTCAAGCAAATCCAGTTATATTCTTCTTTTCTTTTTTGGGACCAACGAAAGTTTGATTGGTAACTCCTTCGATTTGAACATGCTAATTATGGATTTGTATTAATCCTCCATGATTTTTGTTTCTTTCGTAAAAGATAATAATCTCTGTTATTAATGCTAATAAATAACAGCGTTGATAGCTAGAAAATGAAACTCAACTGATCGATAAAGACATGAAAATTTGTATTCATCAATCAAAACAACAACGGGGGTCCCTATTCAATTTGTAGTGGCAATTTCCAAAACGAATTCCCTAGCTTGATAACATCATTTGCTTCATTTTAATTACAGGGAATGGTGCTTTTGACAATGGCTGTTTCACTCAAAACCTTTAAGCCAACCTGCAGCAATGGCATTTGCAATAAGGCCTCTACCTCACAGATTGCTTTCTTCTACCTCTCTCTATACACCATTGCTTTCGGTTCCGGGGGAACAAAGCCTAACATATCCACCTTCGGGGCAGACCAGTTTGATGATTTTAACCCCCACGAGAAAAGGATCAAGGCCTCATTCTTCAACTGGTGGATGTTCAGCTCTTTCTTAGGTGCTTTGATTGCAACCCTTGGCCTTGTCTACATCCAAGAAAACGTGGGATGGGGGTTAGGGTATGGTATCCCGACATTTGGTCTAGTAGTATCCTTATTAATCTTCTATATTGGGACACCAATGTATAGACACAAAGTTAGCAAGAACAAGAGCCCAGCTAGGGACATCATCCAAATTCCCGTTGCTGCCTTTAGAAATCGGAAGCTTCCCCTCCCAAATGATCTGTCTGAGCTCCATGAGTATGAGCCACAGCATTACATTGACAGCGGAAAACGCCAGGTCTATCACACCCCAACTTTCAGGTAACTAATTAAGCTGTAGACTGGTACTATTCCTTAATTAAATTTGTTTAATTAGTTACTGTTTCTTCCTACTAATTGCTGGTTGGTTACGAAGTGAAATGTACTGGCTGGTAGAATCGTAATTAAAGGATACCCTTTTCCATAAGGCATGGACTCAAAGTAGATAGTCAATTAATCAGACCTCATATGTACTCCTTTAAGCATCGGTGGCAGAAGTGGAGCAAATATGAAGGGACCTAGGTCCCCATTGATTTTATATGCATAACTAGGAAAGATACTGTGCCAAAGGCGCAGGCAGGCTCCAATATGGCTTTGAGTAGCTGTTGCTTCTAACAAATTGTCCTGATGTGCTGACAGTACCCCCCACCCCAATTAACATCATTTTTGAATAGTCATAGTCATTTCAGTCAAGTTGTCTCTGTTAGAGGACTTAAGAGGAAATGTCAGGATGAGATAAATTATATATGAGCAATAGGTACCCTACCAATTTCTTAAATCCAGACAAAATAAACAAGAAACACCGCCTCCACTAGTAATCTCATTGGGGAGCGGATTCTGTAGGCAACTGTTTTGGCTTCAAGTTTAGTAAGTGAAAAAAGACGTTTCCTATCGTATGTGTTCTACAAGATTACATTTACAAATTGATCGTATAAATGCCTTAAAAAGATATAAGTATCAGACATCTGAAAGGGGAGGGTGCAATGAAAAAAATGAGAAATACTTCTAACTTAGCAACCGCTCTAATTAGCATTTGAAGCAAAAATCTAAAAACAAAGACGATATATAGTCTAGTGGATAGATACAAAACTAGGTTGTAAATTTTGTCAAAAACAGGTTGTAATTTGTTCATCAAATAAGCGACAGTAGTTCACATACATCTTATTTGTTTATTCGCTTTTCAGGTTCTTGGACAAGGCTGCTATAAAAAATGCCACCACGGATACCTCATCAAGACCACCATGCACAGTGACTCAAGTTGAAGGAACAAAGCTGGTTTTGGGAATGGGAATGATATGGTTTGTGACCCTAATTCCAAGCACCATTTGGGCACAAATCAACACTCTCTTTGTCAAGCAAGGCACCACACTAGACAGAAGCTTGGGCCCGAATCACTTCCATATCCCAGCAGCTTCTCTAGGGAGCTTCGTCACCCTCTCCATGCTTCTCTCCGTGCCCATGTATGACCGTTACTTCGTGCCCTTCGTGCGTGGCAGAACCGGAAACCCTAGGGGAATCACACTACTCCAAAGGCTTGGGATTGGATTCGTCATCCAAGTCATAGCCATTGCTATTGCCTATGCGGTTGAGGTTCGTCGCATGCGTGTCATTCGAGTCCACCATGTTTCGGGACCTAAAGAGGTCGTCCCCATGAGCATATTCTGGTTACTCCCTCAGTACACACTACTCGGGGTAGCCGATGTGTTCAATGCCATTGGATTGCTGGAGTTTTTCTACGATCAGTCCCCAGAGGACATGCAGAGTCTCGGCACAACTTTCTTCACAAGTGGGATTGGCATTGGTAACTTCTTGAACAGCTTTTTAGTGACGATGGTGGATAAAATTACGGGGAGGAATGGTGGTAAAAGTTGGATTGGGAATAACTTGAATGACTGTCACTTGGATTATTACTACGGATTTATTCTGGTCATATCTTCCCTAAACCTGGTGGCGTTTTTGTGGGCTTCAAGCAAATATATATACAAGAAGGAATCTGTATACGTGAAGGAAGGGTGCATTGATTTGATTGAAGTCAAAGCAATGACCACACCTCTAGGAATATGTAATTAAGTGAGCTTAAACTTTCGATCTCAGTTTAATCTAGCTCACAACTCTAGGAGATCGATATTATGCATGTGCGTTTAATTTTCTCTAGTAAAAGAAAATTCAAACACAGTATACAGTATTTGGATTTGTGTATGCTGAGATTGCAACTAAAATGTTATCAGTTTATGAGCAAAAATATTCTACTTATGTTGTAGTTTTGTTCTATTTTACGAAGCAATACCTAACAGATGTGGACATCGATCTCCTGCAATGTTTTAGGTCGACTGCAAAAATTATCAAAGGCCAAGTCAACTGATCGAAATGCAGTTAGGATGACTTTTGGTGACAAAAATCTAGTATGCACAATATATGTACATGTATGTACACATTTTGCTCAAAATGATTTCTTGAGGCATTTCATTGGTGACATTTTCTTTACTCCCTGAACCAGCCCAAGTAATCTGAACTATATATCTTCATTTTGGCCTCTAGAAAGAAATGTCATGCATCCATGAAATTTAGCTAGTCAAAACTCTCAATTGACAATTAATATTTCTTGCAATTCTCCACCATATATTTCTGTTTCTGTAGAGTACAAATTAAGTAGAAACACTCGGAAAGATAATTGGTGCTTCAAATTTCTGGGGTAGCTTACCTGCCAAAAGATGTTTTGGCTCCATATGTTTATTATGATTCTCACTCTTTTTGAGGCCAGATGTTGAATTTTATCTAAACTACTTGAAAAAAGTATTTCATCAAACTTTTGACCTATAATGATAGCAAAAAAAAAACTATTGACCTATAACACAATGATCGATCTATATATGTGAAAGAGACTGAACAAAAAAAGGCAAAATTAGTCCATGCTTGATGCTTGACACCAATAGGGCCGATGTTTCATTTTTTTTATGTTAAGAAATAAATAGAAAAATCCCATATGTATATTTTCTGTTTGCTAACTAAGAAGATTATTAACATCTATAGCTTTACTGTAAGACCCAAAAACTTTATGTTTCGGTGCAACTAACAAGTGAGAAATGATAGTATTTGAATTCATAACCTCAAAGTTAAGGATAACCAGAATAAAAAATTACACAATTTAGAGTCGAGCCTTGGTCACTTTGAGTTTCGAGTTCGAATTGAATTTTATCACTAGCTACCTATTCCATATGAATCATGGGAGTTTGGAAGTCCTTAACCTTCTTAGTGCGCATGATATAAACTAGCCAACTAGGCCAATTATAAGTAAAGGCGCGTAATCTTTTCTATTTTATTATTATTTTAATTGAAAGACGTATATTACATAGAGAGGGAATAATACCAAATTTCTCGACATCAACAACAAAAACGAAATTAGGAAAACTCATTTGTTCCCGATTACTAAGACTATGAATGATAGGTGGAGCCAAATCCACCAAACTAGATATGAGAAAATAGTTTCAAAACCTGCTAATGCGTTTGCAATTTGATTCCCTTCAAAATATATGAGTAGAATGAAATTATATTTGAGAAATACGATACAAACAATTACCTTATTTCACACAAGTTCAAGCTACAAGGTGAGAAGATTTAAGAAAATTGAGAACAATTATAGAGTTCACATCCAATCATATGAAATTCAAGTCTCGAACCGGTTCTAATTGTACTGCTTTAATAACCGCCATGACCTCCACTGCAACAATACAAGACATTTTTAAGTTTGAGCAAAAAGCACCCAAAACAACACCTCTATAGTCCTGAAACAAACCACCATAACGTCCTACTTGCCCTAAACTACTTTTCCATTCTCCATTTGTGTTTATCTTGATCCAACCAAATAAAGGATGATGCCAGTTAACTTCAATTATGCGAGGAGCCTTCCGCTGCCTACAATGGGCACCGAACCCCTTCAAAATAACCAGTGACAATGTAACTTGAAGACCAAATTTAACCTGAAATCAGTTTTCATGCTTTCCCCACGTCAATTTTTACACCGTCAAACTTGACTTTGTTCCTTGACTGCCATATAAAGTTATAAACCATAGGAGTGTAAGTGAAGCATGCAAGCCCCAATTCTTTCAATTGTGGACTACGACCAACAAGGCAACAACTAACCCGGCCACTTTGCATGATACTCAATAATGAGCCACGAAGAATCCCTGATTAAAATTTATGTAACATAATTACAAATTGCCAAATACCTACAGATGAGCATTGAAGAAACAAATGCTCCAATAGTCCAATGAAGCATGCCTAAACCCACATAGTCTGTCTAATTATGTGTAATTAATTAATTAAAGAGTATGAACTCGAAGACTCACCAGTCGCCACACTTTAATTAGCAGCTAATCAGAGTAGCTACACTTTCGGTTAAAGCTTCTTCATCATCATGCCTTCTATTACTGCATATGAAAGCAAAAGCCAAAATAGTCAATGTTTTCCTTTTTTTGCCTTTCAACTTTCCCACTTTGACAGACATATAGCAACTTAAACCTAATATACTAGAACCCTTTGACAAATCTCAGCATGCACATTCTATTATAGCATATCTCAACCGCGTATTCTTCCTATTTGATTATCTTCGATTTTCTTTCATTTCTGTACCAATCAAACTCCCTTTCTGAACCTAGTTAATTATCAATTGCCATGCACTAAGATTTCTACGTGTTAGGTCACCTGCCGACCCTAATCACCTTGAGAAGACCCTTATATAAACACCACCATCTCTGGTCCTGTTTTCAACAGTTCAACACAAGTAGTATTATCAAGTACCTACTTTCTCCAACTAGCAAGCTAGTTCCACTTATAACTTCTTATCAATGGCTTCATCTTCCTTCATTGCCATTTTGACCTTTGCTTTCCTTCTGTTCATGGGTACCACTAGCGCTCAACTTACAACAAACTTTTACTCCAACTCTTGCCCCAGGCTCTTCTCCACAGTGAAATCCACCGTGCAATCTGCAATAAAAAACGAGGCCCGGATGGGCGCCTCCCTCCTCCGCCTCCACTTCCACGACTGCTTTGTCAACGTAAATATTCTTGTTTACCTAATTGAGATTCAAAGTCATCAAACATTTCGTCATCCAAAGGGTCAATAACGTCTTGCCTACATATGTTTAATGTCGTTGACTAAACTATAACTAAATCATTGCTAACTAAATATTGGCAGGGGTGCGATGGCTCGGTGTTGCTGGATGACACAGCAAACTTTACGGGAGAGAAAAATGCAGTTCCTAATCAGAATTCGGTTCGAGGATTCAACGTGATCGATAACATCAAGTCTACAGTCGAGAATGCGTGCCCCGGCGTGGTCTCATGTGCTGATATTTTAGCCATTACAGCCAGGGATTCTGTTGTTATCGTAAGTCAACCAAGTAATTAGTAATTAAGTGGGCACTAATCATGTTTTAGCTAGAGGTACATCGGGATTTAACTATACATCGGTCTTGTTGCAGCTTGGAGGACCTAGTTGGAATGTTAAATTGGGAAGAAGAGATGCTAGAACTGCTAGCCAAGCTGCTGCTAATAACAGCATTCCCCCTCCAACGTCTAACCTAAACCAACTCATCTCCAGATTCAGTGCTCTTGGCCTTTCCACCAAGGACATGGTTGCTTTATCTGGTATGTACATAAGATCTCCGGTGTTATGAACACGTAAGACGTGACAGTTCTGAATGCACAAAGATAGTCTGCCATATATCATAAATTTTTTTGATGGATATCATCTCTTAACTAGACTTCGACGCTATCGTGTGACGGAATTGAAACAGCCGTTCTTTTTTATTAATTATTTTGTCTGGAGATTAACAATTATTGTACAATTGACCAGGGTCACATACAATTGGGCAAGCAAGGTGCACAACCTTCAGGGCTCGTATATACAATGAAACCAACTTGGAGAGTACTTTGGCTCAAACAAGGCAATCAAACTGCCCAAGGACCGTAGGCTCAGGGGACAACAATTTGGCTCCACTTGATCTTCAATCTCCAACAACCTTCGACAACAACTACTACAAGAACCTTATCCAGAACAGAGGTCTCCTCCACTCCGATCAGCAGTTGTTCTTGAATGGTGGCTCCACCGATTCCATAGTGCGTGGTTACAGCAATAGCCAGAGCACATTCACTTCTGACTTTGCGGCCGCAATGATCAAGATGGGAGACATTAACCCGCTTACTGGATCCAATGGAGAGATTAGGAAGAACTGCAGGAAGCCCAATTAATATTATGCATCGATCCTTCATATAAGAATAAATAGTTTTAAGAGATCTTCTTTTATTAAGTAGTATGTGTTGTGCCTTTGTCAATTTCTCCTACAGAAGGTACTCTATGGCTTTGGAAGAAAGTGGAAGTTTGTTCGAAATCTTGGACACGTCTTTTTTATCTTGTTTTTTGATGATTGTCTTTTTTATCTTGTTAGCATCTATGAAAGTCTATACTATTGCAGTATTGATTCATGCACTTTATTTTTAGTTTTATAATTAAGATTGAAGATAGAAGAGCAACAATGTCTCCATCACCCCTCTATTTTTTTTTAAGGGGTTTGAAACCCAATCAAATTGAGATGCTCATCTCCACACCAGATCTATTACATTAAAAGTAGAATTGTGCAAAAGGGACGTAACACATGGGGCATAAAACCTTACCCCTCAAAAGCAAAATTCATGCACTTACTCTTTATCACTATATATTTCAACCATAATTAATTTATAAGTGATCTGTAAAAAAAAAAAAAAACATTTCAAGCCAACTATGTCAAAAGAAGATGTTTCTGGTCGTTATGCATACAAGTGGCGTATTTTGTAGGAACTGCTAATTAGTAGGATCTGATGGAGTTTGAACTAGTCCATTGTGTCGACTCCATCAGTAGCTGCAATTATTTTTACATGTCTTGTGGAGCTGGTTTCACCACATACAAATTAAACCTCTTCTTTGTTTGACTAAAACCTCTTCTCTGTCCTACCTATGCCAAGAACAAAATAAATAATACGTATACCAATTCTAGACCGTCTGAAACAATAGCTATAGCAATGGCATCCTCTTATCCCCTAATGGCCATTTTCCTGACCTTGGCTCTGGTTGCGAGCACTGACAGCGCTGGACTTTCGACAGCTTTTTACTCCTCATCTTGTCCAAAGCTCTTCTCCACCGTGAAACCCATAGTCCAATCCGCAATCAATAAGAATCCCCGAATGGGTGCCTGTCTTCTCCGCCTATTCTTCCACGATTGTTTTGTTAATGTAAATTTTTCTCATTATTCATTTTTCTGCACGCATATGCACACAATTTCAAGTAAAATTTAGGACTTGCATATGTCAAATTGCTCATGCGCGTGACTGTTCTTAGCACTTCTCCAATGATTGTTAGTTTTGGTTGTCTTACGGATACTGGTTCATGGCAATGCCAGGGATGTGATGCGTCGTTGCTCCTGGACGATGCGCCGAACTTTATAGGAGAGAAAAATGTGCCTCCGAACAAGAACTCTGCATGTGGATTCGAAGTCATTGATCAAATCAAGTCCGCCGTCGAGAGAGTGTGCCCGGGCAGAGTCTCATGTGCCGATATAGTTGCTATTGCAGCAAGGGACTCTGTTGGCATTGTAAGCACTAAAATTGAAAAATACATAAAAAGTTGATTGTATAAACTTACACAAGAACACAAAATATATCGTAACATATTAATAATTTCAAGTGGGATGTCCTAATTTGAAATAGTAGTTGATGTCACGACTCAATAATAACTACATGACAATCACATATTCACGTATTTTGTATTAAATAATCTTCAATTTTAATTATATCTTACTTTCTTTTTCTTTTTCTTTTTCTTTTCTGGCTAAATAATCTTACATGGTTTGAGTGCATGCATGTTTATGTGTAATGCAGCTTGGAGGGCCAAAATGGGAAGTGCAATTGGGAAGATTAGACGCGAGGGCTACAAACCCCATCATCGCCAACATCAGCATACCGACTTCAAAAGCTAGCCTGAACGAGCTCATCTTGAGATTTAGCGGCGCCGCCCTCAACCAGCGAGACCTGGTTGCTCTGTCAGGCGCTCACACACTCGGCCAAGCACACTGTCACAACTTCAGGAAACGCATATACAACGAGTACAACATCAACAAGGACTTTGCCGAACAACGAAGAGCTAAATGTCCGAAGACCCCTGGCTCCGGTGACGCCAACTTGGCTCCCATCGACGCCGAAACTCCGACTGTGTTCGACAACAGCTACTACAAGAACCTTGTCCAGAAGAAGGGGCTACTCCATTCCGATCAGCAGTTGTTCAGCGGAGGGCAAACAGATTCACTAGTGAAAACTTACAGTGAAAGCCAGGAAAGCTTCTTCATGGACTTTGTGACTGCTATGCTCAAGATGGGGAGCATCAACCCGCTGATTGGTCCTCCATTTGGAGAGGTCAGGGTGATTTGCAGAAGAATCAATCCATTGTTTTGACTCAATCGATTCTGCCACCCACATTCGAAATTTAGGTTTTAAGACTCAATTAATTGTTTTGACTCTTTTAGGAGAGTTAGTTTCTTGTGGTGTTACTTATTTGATAAAATTTTGGTCGTTTGATGGAGATTTGCAATAGAACCTTGTCCTTCTATATGGTCATGATGATTTGGATAAATTAGGGGTTGAAATTTTGATGGAGATTTGCAAAATGTTTTTAGAAGTAAATTTTTTTTTTTTTACTTATTTTCCCAACGACTGTTTTGTTAGGTAAGGGTTTCCTTAAATTATTAATAATTTACGTTTGCTACCCTACCAACTTGGTGCTCTAGATTAAACTTCGTGCGTTATAGAGATCCTCCCCGGTATCAAGTAAAATTTTTTGAAAATTTTAAGATGTGTCATATGTTGAGAGTATAAATTTCACATGGAAAATGGACACTCCCACTATGTTGATTGGGTAGGTTGTCCTGAGTCTCGTCGCTTTATTACAGATTATCTCATCTTTTTAGGCTGCAATCTTGTCTCATGGTGCTCCAAGAAGCAGCCTACAGTTTGACGCTCTAGTGCGGAGTCAGAATATCGTGCAGTTTCTCATATTTGCTTAATTAGAAACTTCTTGGCTCTCTTAGGCTATCTCCAACCGAAAGGGGCTAAAAATAGTCTTGGGGCTAAATTTAAGCCATGAATTCTGTACTATTCATAGATGTGACATCAACCGTCTCCAACTCATCAAGGCTAATTTATAGCCCTAAAATATATTTTAAACATTTGAATATGATATATATATATATATATATATATTCACCGGATTCTTATTTATAGTAATTGAAATCATTTTTATGATAAAAAGTATTTTTCCGGTTGTACTTTTCAAATTCCATGTGTTGCTTCACAAGCAATGTTGTAGATTTCTTATACGATTTTATATATGTGGCATAAGTTATCTTAATGAGATATTTTTAAATTCTCGGATAAAAAAAAAAATAAAATAAAATACCACGGCTTGATGACGTCAACAACGTCACAGCTGACCCAAATGTGGGCCTCCCCACTTTCTGATCCATTTTTCTAAAGGGCTAAAAGACTATTCTTGGGGCTAAAAATAGCCCTTTGGGTTGCACTTTGGCCCTTCCATTTGGCCTTTTAGCCCTTTCCCCCACTGGTTGGACATGGTTTGGGCTAAAATATAGCCGTTTAGCCCTTTAAACCAAGAGATTGGAGAAGGCCTTATCTTCTTAATGAGCTTGGTCAACTTGTCACATTTCCTACTTTACTCTCTTCTGGCAACCTCAGTGCTACTTATATGGCTGCAAACCCTGTGTTTCACGCTCGTACTCGTCACATTGAGGTTGATTATCATTTCGTTTGGGAATGTGTAGCTCTTGACAACCATCGTGTTCAATTTGTTCTGTTTGTTGATTAAACTGCTGATGTACTTACCAAAGGCCTGCCCAAGCATGGTCACTTGCTTCTGCGGTCCAAACTTGTCATCCCTATGCCACTTAGTTTCCAACCCGGGGTTAATTTCACGTCACTAGTTGCTGGAACTAGTACACTTGACTATAGCAAAACTTCACCAACTAATAAGCCTTGCTTATATCCAATATATCATGCTCTACAAGATCAGTCGTATAGTTTATCTAGAATTCCTAAAGTTGTTTGTTTGCTTTACAATTGTAAATAGATGGAGTAGTCAAAACCCTTATAGACTCGTAAGCAAGGTTCTCATTTTCTCATGTGGGATCTATACTCTCAACACATTTTTTTCTTCTATCCGTGAGCACGGTTGAATTTTCAAGAAAATTCATATTTCTCTCTCTGTTTTTTTTTTTAATGAGGTTTCATGCGTGGGCGCTAGTAGTACATTAGAACATGATCGCAACAAATCTCGAGAGTCTATTTGCACCATAAATAATTCTATTTTATTTTCTAACATGTTCAAGTTTACTGTAAGGTCAAACTAAAGAATAGTTAATGATCTTGAAAACGTAAGGTAAAATTTGTCACATTATATATGATCTTTCCAAAATACATTTCGATGCCTATTTTGAAATTAAGGGCAATTAATGTGACAATCTTTCAACTTTTGGTTTAACAATTTATATCTTATCCCATAAAGACTTTGATTACTATCACATCACATGAAGAGGAGAGAATTCAAAGCACTAACATGCATTTGCACCAACATGAATTGATGGCCATGCATCAGCCATGGTCAAACCTTGAGAGCTAAGTCAAGCTTTGAAGAGAGAGAAATGAGAGAAAACCTGAAACAAATTTCTCTAGGTTTTTCGAACTGAATGCAATCAACACAAAGTTATTACAGACTTAGCTATTTATAGTTAGGACAATCCCTAACAATTATTACAACTGAAAATATGCAAAATATCTGGAACTTTCCACATCACAAATGACTAGAACATGCGCGACAGCTAGAATACATGTCATTGGTCAGCTTGACCCTTCCATGCTGACATCTCATTCATGTCAACACCTCCCCTCAATCTCAGTGGGGGAAACAACATTGAGATTGGCACAATGTTCTCGAAAGATAGGACTATGCAAGCCATTGGTAAATACATCAGCAATTTGATGTTCAGTAGGTACATATTGAAGGAGAAGATCCTGCCTTTGTACTCTTTCTCTCACAAAGTGAAAATCGTTGTCAAGATGTTTTATTATTGAATGAAAGATAGGGTTCGAGCATAAGGCTAAAGCTGATAGATTGTCACATTTTAACAAAGGTGGAGCTGGAACTCTTACTTGTAGATCACACAAGACATGTCGAATCCAGAAAATTTCTGCAGCAGCGTTTGCCAATGCCCTATATTCTGCCTTTGTTGAGCTTCTTGACACATGTCCTTACTTCTTTAACTGCCAAGATATGGGACAATGACCAAGATATATAATGAATCCAATGGTTGATCTTCTATGGTTAATCTCATCAGCCCAATCTACATCACATAAAGCATTGATATAGGGCACAGAGTTCCCATATTTATAGAACAGTCTTTTAGTCACAGTTCCTTGAAGATATCTGACTATTCTCTTCACAGAAGCATAATGCACATCAGTTGGAGCAGACATAAATTGACACACAGTGTTGACAACATATGTAATATCAGGTCTGGTGAATGTGAGATATTGCAATGCACCAACTATACTCCTATAAAGTGTACGATTAGATAAATGAGTTCCTTCACACTTAAGTAGCTGAATATGAGGTATAGGCAAGGTGAGTTACCCTCTCTTCAAGACTCCAATCCTGCCTTGAGAATCAAATCTTTAACATATTTTTCTTGTGATAAAAATATGCCATTCTTCTTGTACTGGACATTAATGCCAAGGAAGTAAGAAAGTGATCCCAAATCTTTCATATCAAACACTTCACTCAACTCAGCTATTACAGTATTAATCCTTTCAGTATATGAACCTGTGACAACAATATTATCCACATACAGGAGGAGTGCAACAACACCTTTTTCACTACTCTTGACAAACAAACTAGGATCTGAGTGTGAAAAATGAAAACCTAAAGCTGGTAGGAAAGTAGTGAATTTTTCATTCCAAGCTCTAGGTGCCTACTTTAATCCATAAAGTGATTTCTTAAGTAGACAAACATACTCAGGATGCGTAGCTTCAGTAAATCCAAGTGGCTGTTGCATGTATACTTCTTCTCTAAGATCACCATATAGAAATGCATTTTTGACATCTAATTGTCTCAAATCCCACCTATTCATAGTTGCAAGAGAAATAATTAATCTCATAGTACTGTGTCTTACAACTGGACTGAAGGTTTCATCATAATCCAATCCTTTCTCTTGATCGACCAAAACCTTAAGCCACAAGTCTAGCCTTATACCTTGATACAGTCCCATCAGGATTCTTCCTGACTTTGTAAATCCATTTGCTTCTGTTTGAGCCCAAAAAGTATTTTTGGCTAGACCCTTAGAGTGGCAGACAGTGTGGGCCGATGTAGCGGCCCATATAGGAAACAAGTATTGGGCCCAGTGAAGGAATCCAGATGGAGTCCCCGTGAAGCCCCGCAGAGGCCCAGTGGAGCCTACTATCGGGAATCCACATGGAGTAATCATTATATTCTTCAGCCACGTGAAGTCAGAGAGTGCAATACAACTTAGCTCGCGGTAGAAGAGGGATGCTAGGCGTGCTAGGGGATCTAATCACTTTTGCAGAGAATCAGGAATATAACATCATAACTATATTAGTGCACCATTAATGTGATGTGCTCGCAGGGATTCAATTAAACAACCATATCCCAACTGCCCGCTGCCAGTGAAGAGTCATCTTTGCTCCTACTTTAAGCCATATATCCATATTAATTAAAAATTAATCTACGATATTGATTGTGATTCACAAGATAATGCTCTTGCAGATCAGATACCCTTGGTCGAGAACATAATATTCTACGCTTTTCTGAGGACTGGGAATTCACATAATAGCCTATATCCGAGGCTAGCAAGAGAAAAGGAAGACGGCCAATTCATCAACTAATCTCTACGATTATCCAAGTCTCCCCGGAGCAAACAACCTTTCTCCTCTTACAGGTGACCACACTCCAGTCCTAGTCTCCACGGGAGCCGACTGTTAGTGTCACCGAACCCTTAGTCAACGTATATATGTCCTAGCTTCCTCAGAGCCGACGATAGTGCCGTGACCACAGCAGTTACAGAACCAGGCAAGCAACGGTAACGCCCTCGCAACGCAGCCAAGCTAAAGTCAAGCTTTAGCAAGATCCTAACACTTTTTGGTGATTTTCGCTCTACTCAATCTGCAATATTGAGTATCGATTGTGTGTGATAAGAAGAAACCCCAGCAAAGTCCTCGCCACGAGGCAGAAAGAATCCATGACGAGGTTAGTGCTCTCCTCGCTTACAATCGCTCGACAAAAGTCAGGTCAAGAGACATCCCCGACGACTGCACCAGAACGGTACTGGCACGCCCATGCAAGAAAAAAGACTGTACTGGCAAAATGCTACAACAAAACTGGAGCCAAACATTTTGGCACGCCTAGTGGGACCTAACAGGCATTTAGCATTTTGCCAGCATTCATTAGGAAGTCAGGTGCAAACTCGTATCAAAAGGGTTACGCCAATTGCTCAATACATATGACCTCCAGATTCAGATCACACTCGCGTGCAGACTGTCGTGGTCTTTCTAAAAAGGTAGTAAACCAAAGATTTTCTCTCAATTCACCATCGACCAAGATGGCAACTAAACAAGGAGGAAGTCAACAGCTCGCCATTGAAGGCGAGAGAACTCCGATCGCCCAGCCTAATGAGGTTGGCAACACGTCTAAGGTCACTAATGTAGCCTCGAGCGCAGCTACGACTGACGATCATGCACCATTTTCATTCCAGAGAATGCGACCTTAGAAGAGCGGCTCAGTATTCTTCAACAAAATTCGATCGCATACCATCTCAAGATGGAGAGAGCCCTTGAAGAGGATCGCCGGCAGCTTGATGAGTTCACGATCTCAGTAAGAAAGCTTGAACTTACATACCAGATGACAATAGGGCAAGTGGATAGCATGAACAAAAAAATGCAGAACAAGCACGAAGAGCTGCTGGCAGCAAGCAAGCATATCACCATAGATATTGCGGCCATCAGAAAAAAGGGATCCAACCTAGCGACCCAAGTCGCCATGCAAAAAACCGATCTGGATCAGGTCAGAGAGGTTTTGTGCAAAGCCCTGGGAGACCCTAACGTTGTTTTAGGCTCCCTAGGGCATTCCTTCGTATCTGACAAATATGTGCCACCAAATGCGCGTGAAAAGGTTGGCGGAGACAATGCAACCTCACATTGGTTAGCGACAAAGGCCACGATAGCCAAGCTAGCGGCAAATACTCCCGGCGGCCCTGGAAAAGAAAAGTTCTCATCGAGTTTGGGAGCAGGAACTTCCTCCGATCCAGCCAGAGTTGTTCAATACGACAGCGACAAGGTCGAAGTCGCATTCAAATAGAGCTTGGAAGCCCAGGAAGGAGTCGGCCAAGTAGGAAGTTCCATGAAGGGCACTATGGCCGCAAAAGGTCAAACGACGGTCAAATTCGAGTCCCAGTCGGCTCTAATAGGCGACGAGGCGCCAAAAGGCTCTACTTCACAGGCGTCACCACTGAGGTTGATGCAACCTTTGCCATGATCAGTTGGGGAAACAAAAGTTCAAGCTCCACCTCTTCCTAATCCGGGACATATAAGGAGGGATGAAGTAGAAGCTATGATCAGGACCGCGAACCAGCGGCCTAATCTGGAAGAGACCTATCAGGGGTCTTTCCCACCACATATTTCACAGGCGCCTTTTTCTAGAGGATACAAGGCCATTACGTTATCTACTTTCTCAAGGGAGGGGGTCGAAAATGCAGCGGCCCATCTGGTTAGGTTCCAAGTGCAGTGTGACCAGTACCACAATGACGACAACCTGAAATGCAATATCTTTGCTACTTCTTTGTCGGGGTCGGCCTTTACCTGGTTCACTAAGCTACAACTAGGATCAGTCCTGAGTTGGTCAGCGATGGAAAAGCTGTACAAGGAGACTTTCGAAACTATTGAGCCGGAGGTGGATATGGCCTCACTCACTCAGATGGCCCAAACGCCAACCGAATATGCAGTAGCATATCTTCAGCACTTCCAGATCCAGAAAGGGAAGTTGAATGTGATTCTCCCGGAGAAATAGTTGGTGAAGTTGGCGATCAAGGGCTTAGAGCCTCGCGAACGTAAGAAACAACATGGAAGTGCGTTCAGTTGCATGGAAGATCTAGTCACGGAAGTTGGGAGCTTTGAGCATTTGCTCAAATAAATGGATGCTATGAAGAATTCCTAAAAAAGAACGTATGTTTCAGGGAAACGGAGGACTATAGCAACAGTGAACCACTACTCAGGCGCCTGGCAGCGCTAGAGCTCACAGGGAAAAAGGCATCAACGCTGAAGCAGCTGAAACTGAGCAAAGAGCCAATGAAACTCAAGTCAGTGGTGTTCACCAAGCCTAAATTCGCGAGCTACACCTATGATGCAAATAAAGCTCATGAGATCTTGGATGAGATGATCGCTGCCAAGATGGTGAAGACTGACTTTGGACCATTCCCTAAACTAGAGCAGTTAAGGGGGAAGAAATACTATAAGCTCCAGAACTTGTGGAATCATAACACAGCCGACTTTATGAGGTTGAAAGATCAGATTCAGATCTGGTTGAATAATAGTAGCTTGCATGTCGAAGCGTCGGCAACAGCAGCACCGCTAGTAGATTTGGATCCTTTCCCAAAGACTGGAGTCAACATGGTTGACATAGTTTGGGGCACAAAGGATCAACGAAGGCTGAGCCCAGATTGTGCCAATGAGGGCTTAAGAACGATGACGGAGCAGTCCACAAAGCGTGGACGAAGGCCGACCCCATCTGTCCAAGTTTTGCACGAAGAGGAGGTACAAACCGTTCGCTTTGGTTCTTTACCACCAATGAGGGTACCTGCATATTCTAGAAGCTTCCAGCCAGGTAGCCAAGGAATGCTCGTTGGGTTAGGGGCTTCTTCGCCAAAGGAATGTAATCTGTTCAAAAAATTGAAGGTGGCGAGAGAAGAAGAGAGAGAAAGTGAGCGGTCAGATTCGGTGACTAGACCTTATATTCCGCCGACGCCGACGTCCACTATCAAGGAAGGAAAGTGGTACGCCCAGAGAAAGGGTAAGGCAATGGAAATAAGTGCTTCAAAGAAGAGGAAACTCTAGCGGAGGTTTGGAGAGGCTCAGTGAACCTTGGAGGCGCTGGATCAGGGGTTGATCAAACCATCACAGCTGGTGAGATCCCTGAAAGAGTACTAGTGCCAGGTCGAGGCACTGGCCTCCAAAACGCTAGTTTGACCGCGAGAATCTCAGCCGCGATCCGTAAAGTTGCATCGGGCTCCAAAACCTAGTGCTGGTAAGAGGGACAAACAGGAGAATGTGAAGACCCAGATTTTCATACAATAAATTTATGTAATTCAATAATTGTTATATTAATTGAATTATGATATTTGGGATTATTTGGATTGTCGTGGGTTGAGAAAAGTGGTTTCGAATGATTTTATTTTCGAAACGAAAGTTATTTAGGGGGTCGTGAAAATCGACTTTTTATACGTTCAAAATTTGGAAAAACTTCTTTCATGAAAGTTGTAGAGCTCGTCGATACGAGTCCGTGCATATGTGGAACGTATTATTCGGAGTTCGTATGAATAAGTTATGAATATTTGAAAATCGGAAATTTTCTATAAACAGTGGGAAAAAAAAAATCTGAGTTTGTCATTCAGGACGAAAAAATTCATTTTTTACACAAAAGCCCTCGCCCTTCTCTCTCTCGCGCACGACTGTGCCTAATACCTGGGCGACCCGGCTTCGACCCGACCCGACGCCACACGTCACCACGAGCCTCCGCCGTCGCCGACCCGGCCCTCCACTCATGCGCCTCGAGCTGCTTGGTCGATCCCCGCCGTCGCCTCACCCAGCCGCCACCCCTAGGCTTGGATCGGAATCACTTTTCGAAACTCAAACCCGACCCGGCCGGAAAACCACTTTTCCAGCTGTGCACTGGCCGATCCTCCCCAATATGTGGCTTGCATCACGATTTTGAGTGTAGAGTGGTAGATCAAGAGTTGAAGATTTCGACGTCCCTGATTCGATCTGGAGACTGATCAGAGGGCCGAGATTAATCCAACTTCAAAGCCCGATCTAGGACGATCTAGACCTCATCTGCAATAAAGTCAGGTATTAAAGTTGTTCACAATTTCATTTTGAAGAAGTTTGTAATTGACGACTTTGGCATCGGAGGTGGTTGACCGGCGTTGACCGCCACGTTGACCACAGTCTGACCGCCGCGTGTGGCGGCGTGTATGACCAAATTTTGAGTTTATATGATCTGGACGATGATCTATGCATCCATACGAGCGTTTTGATATATAACTTGGTCATGTTGGAAAAAGTTGATAAATAGTCAATTTCTGTTTTGACGTTACTATTTACGGTTTTACAATTTACCTTCGGTTTGAGATTTACAGAGATCAGACCATCGGTTTTACTTCAAATTTTAATATGATGTTCATATGACTGTCCCGATGACTTTGTGTGGTAACGGGCGAAGATCCGACCGTTGGATCTTAGTTTAATTGTAAAACAATGATCCGGGAGGCGATTAGTGAAGATCCGTCCATCGGATTTTCGTATAATTTTGATAGGATGTTTCCAAGGGAGATCCGTGAGGATCTAACCGTTGGATCATCGTTTAAATTCAATCTGACCGTTAGATTGTCTTTATTTAAGAATCCGACCGTTGGATTGTCGTTATTTTGAAATCCGACCGTTGGATCATCATTTAGGTTTATTTCGTGCTTCGTTGCTAAGTAAAGACCGTACTTGATTAAGTACTTGACGGCTTGAGTTGACGAGCATTTGGATTATTGTGAGTTATATTTATTGAAGACGCAGCGGGAATTTCGAGGTGAGTAAATCTCACGTGGTTCATATTACGAACCGAGCGTTTTAAATTTATTTATTTTTGGTAATTGTGTGAAAAATATTTGTGGGTTAAATATTTGTTTTAAAATTTCATGGACTTGAATCACTACGGTCCATAGGTAAGTAAAATGAATTTTAATTATACAAATGAATTTCACGATTTTTTGTGTGAACTATAGATGGTATTAGTGGTCATTCCTGAGTGGATGATTACGTATATATATATTTACGTGGAAATATATATATTGATGGGTGGATTGTTGAGTGATATGATTGAGTTGAATTGATGAATTGAATTATATTTCAATTGTGTAATTTCATAATAATATTGTGTATCTTGGTTGGGTTGATTTCAGTATGTGATATTTCATGTTGTGCTCATTTATGGGTTTAGAGTCAACGTAGTGACCGGTGTGGGGTAATCGGACGCTCTAATCCTGAGTGGATGATGGGATATGATTGGTTGAGTATGTGAAATTGTCGGACATTCTAAATATGTATATAAGTATACATATTGATGAAATACGATAATGATAAATTTGTCGGATGCCATAATCTATGCCAGGTGACTGGCTACGATTCAGTTAGAGCTCTAGTCTGTCAAATACCGTATTTTTATAAATACGATGATGGGGTTTTGTAATACCCGTAATTTTCATTTTAAATTCGAGTAATTGTATTGAACGATTATTGTGCGATTTCACGAATGTTGTTTGATAATATTTCACTTTTTGAATCACCGAAGGTTCGAAACAATTATTTTTAACGAAAAACTCGAAATGCTCGGTTTGAGAAATTGACTTTTTCTACTTGCGAAATTTGGAGAAACTTCCTTCATGAAAGTTGTATAGCTCGTCGATACGAGTCCGTACACGTGCGGAACACAAAGATCGGATTTTTTCTGAATTAGTTATTGAATTTAGAAGATTGTCTGAAACGTGTATATATAGAAAAAAAACCCTAGAATTTTTTGGAAACCCTATTTTTTTCACCGGCCTCCCTTTTCCTTTTTTGGAAAACATTGTTCATCTCTCTCTCTCTCTCTCTCGTTTTCTCTCTCGGCCGAAAGCAGCAAAAACAGAGCACGGAGAAACCGTGCTCACATCCTCTCCTCCGGCCACCTCTCGAGCTGCAACCACCTCCAGGGGCTTCGCCTCGGCCTAGCGCAGCTGCCAGAGGCAGCCTTGCTCCGCGACACGGACGGGAGCGGCGGCAGCACGACCCGAACCGAAAAGGCTCGTTTTCGATTCGATCTCAATATCTCAAGCTATAGATCACCATTTCACTTGATTTTTGGCTCATTGAACTCGCCTCAACTTCCTCTACAAGCACCAAGAAGGACCGGAACTGGGTCGAAGGTTTTCACTTTCGTCGGAGCTCGACCCTGTGTGGATTGAAAAACCAACTTTCGGTCCAAATATCTCGAGCTATACACGATTCTTTCTTGTGATTCTTGGCTTGTTGAGTTCGCAAGGAAGTTCTGAACGAGTTTCCATAAGAGATCGAGGCTTGAGGTTGCAGTTTTTACGTCGATTTCACGCTCGCCGGTTTCTGGAAAATTTCCTGTCGCCGACTATAATTGGTACTTTTAGATCCCTTCCCGTCATTTTTTGGTCTTGTGCTAGTTATGAAAGTTGCTCAGAATGATGAAACGAAAGGGACAAGCTCGGCCCCGACACCATTGGTGGTGGTCGGTGGCGGCCTGTCCCTAACTCCGGCGGCCACCTTCGGAGGTCTAAAATTTGGTTTCTGTCCATTTTGTGATTCTATGTTTCAATACGATCATTTTGGCGTATTATACGTATTTTTCGGATATCGTATGAATTAGTTATTAATTTTGTGATTTCGATCGATTTCGATCATTAGATTTATGATCTGTGAAATTAGGACCGTCAGATGAACTTATAATTTTGATATGATGATCATATGACTGTCCCAGAGGCTTTGTGTGGTCATGGGCGAAGATCCGACCGTTAGATCTTCGTATATGTGCAAAACAGTAATTAGGGGAGCGATTCGTGAGAATCCGCTCGTCGGATTTTATTGTAAATTCGAATCCGGCCGTTAAATGGTAGTTCAATTTTGTTTTGGAATTATTGACTAAATTCAAATCACATTTGATTAGGTGATTGACGGATTGTATTTGAGTGAGCTATTTCGGCAGTATCGAGGTGAGTAAAACTCACGTGGTTCATATTACGAACCGAGCGTTTTAAATTTATTTATTTTTGGTAATTGTGTGAAAAATATTTGCGGATTAAATTTATTTAGTTGTGAGGTGTGTATGCTCATTTAGAGCTTTACAGTTCGTTTTGGATTTGAGTTGTAATAATTAACAGAGACTAAATTCGGTTTTGATTTTGTTTCGTGTGGTGAGGTTGTTAAGAAAAGAAATTTTCAGGATGATTATTTTAATTGTGATAATTTTCATGTTTCGGATTTTAAATGTTTATTCTAAAATTGGGGGCGTGACAGTTTTGTGAAGAAAGATGTGAGTTAGGGTTTCGTGCTGAGTTGTTGATTAATTGTGATTGTTAGTTTTTGTGGTTGTAGAATTGTTGCATGTTGACTTAGGTAGAAATAAATATGATTAAATTAAGCAAACTTTCTTTCTTTCACTCATACGAGCTTTCATAAGCTTATCGGGTTTTGTATTGTTGCAATCCCGGTACATTATTCAAATGGTGTAGCGGATATTCTTGCAGGTCAGGATAACCAGGGAGGTGACCGAGCTGCTTAGGTGTTACAGCAGTTATTTTTATTTCATTGAGTTGTGAGGTGTGTATGCTCATCTAGAGCTTTACCAATTATTGTGTATTTGAGTTGTAATAATTAACCGAGACTAAATTCGGTTCGATTTTATTTCGTGTGGTGAGGTTGTTAAGAAAAGAAATTTTCAGGATGATTATTTTGAGTCGTGATAATTTTCATGTTTCGGATTTTGAATTTTATTCTAAAATTCGGGGCGTGACAGTTTGGTATCAGAGCGTAAGGTTCATATTTGGTGATATGTCAATACTTACCGCGTGATGGCCCGTCTGCAGCGGACCCCCATTGTGTGCTCTTCGGTATTGACAATTTCATTGGGTATGTGAGAGCGTTTGGTTGGCTAGGAACGTTAGCATGTCTTAAGAATGTTAGGCGTTGTCTTGTATGCTTAGTACTTGGTTAATATGGACTTGTATTTGACTTATACATTGTTTAAGTGTTATGCGTGTATTAATGAAGTATATCATGCTTATTAGATAATGGAGATTGAGGGAAACGAAGCCAGAGGTCGAGGTAGAGGCAGACCTCGTGGCAGGGGTAGAGGCCGAGGAAGGGGTAGGGCCCCTCCGGTCGAAGAAGCATCCGAGATGGAGGTAGAGGCACCTTATGAGGAACAGCCTATTCCTCCCGTGGCCGTGGTTGATAATCCTGCCTGCTTGCTGATGCTAGCAAGGGAAATTACTCGCTTGGGAGCAAGCAAGTTTGGAGGAGGCACTGATTATATGGTGGCGGATCGATGGATAGAGGATTTGCAGACCTATTTCGATATGCTTGATTGCACTGAGACCGACAAGAGGAAGCTAGCCACCTTTATGTTGAAGGGTGAGGCTAGGGTGTGGTGGAATGTCACACAGAGGAGTATAGAGGTGTCTACCTTGACATGGGACGGCTTCGAGAGGCTGTTCAGGGAGAAATACTTTCCACCAGCAGTGAAGGAGAGGTTGGAACGAGAGTTCCTTGGACTGGTACAGGGGAAGATGACCGTAATCGAGTATGATGCGGCAGACTGTACAAGTATGTGAGACAGATGGAAGATGAAGACTTGGCCAAGAAGTTTCAGAGAGGGTTGAGTCCTTCGATTGAGCATGATGTGGCCATCTTGGAGCTGAAAACCAAGATAGAGATCTTGGCTAAGACACAGATCATTGAGCAGTAGAACCTGATTCGTAGAGAGAAGGAGTCTGCTGAGAGAGACTTCCAGGGCAAGGGAAAGGCCATAGCAGGAAGCAGTAGAGCTAGAGACTTCAGGGGTGGGTTCTGGAAGAGGCAGAGAACTCAGTTCCAGCATCAGGCTCCAGCTAAGGCAGCAGTAGCTCCTCCTGTTCAGGCTATGCCTATTAGGCAGATAGCACCAGCAGCTCCAGTGAAGTGCTTTAACTGTGGCGAGCTGGGCCACATCTCTCGTGCATGCACGAAACCTCGGAGTAGGATATGCTACAGCTGTGGACAGACAGGGCATCAGGCCAGGGAGTGTCCCCGGAATCAGGGTAGAGTGCAGGGTAACCAGCAGAGGCAGCTACCACCTGTACCTGCTAGAGTCTTTGATACGGAAGTGAAAGGTACCTTATCTGTTTATCACTATCTTGCTAGAGTACTGTTTGATACGGAAGCCTCACACTCTTTCATATCTAGTTCGGTTGTGGATGTTTTGGGTTTGATTGCTATGCCTCTGACTAGATCATTATGTGTTACATCACCTCTCGGTGTGTCTCTTGAGCTTAGCATGTTTTGTGATGATTGACCTTTTGGGATTGGTGGTAGAGAGTTCTCTACATCTTTGATTGTGATTCCAGATCACACGTATGATGTGATTTTGGGTATGGATTGGTTGAGCCCGAATCATGCTGTTATTGATTGCTTTAGGATGATTGTGTCCTTCCATGTTCCGGGGCAACCGGTATTTCATTACCGTTATCTAAAGTCTGACATCGCCATAAGGACAGGGATTCTGGCCCATATTGAATCATGGAGTAGTACTTCAAATATTACAGGGATTCCTGTAGTTTTAGAGTATGCGGACGTGTTTCAGGAGATCCCTAAGTTACCCCCGAAAAGGGTAATGGACTTCTCCATTGATGTGATACCAGGTACTTCACCTGTGTCGAAAGCACCCTATCGAATGGCTCCAGCTGAGCTTCAGGAGTTGAAGGTCCAAATTGAGGGCTTACTTGCACAAGGGTTCATTCAGGCTAGTGTGTCTCCTTGGGGCACACCAGTGTTGTTCGTGAAGAAGAAGGATAATTCACTTCGTTTATGTGTGGATTATCGACAGCTGAACAAGGTGACCATCAAGAACAGGTACCTTTACCTAGGATTAATGATTTGTTCGATCAGCTCAGGGAGGCTACTGTGTTCTCAAAGATTGATTTGAGATCTGGATATCACCAGTTAAGGGTGAAGGATGAAGATATTCCAAAGACGGCGTTTAGGACCAGGTATGGACATTTTGAGTTATTTGTCATCCCTTTTGGACTCACAAATGCACCTGCAGCATTTATGGACTTGATGAACCGCACGTTCAGTCCCTGCTTGGATCAGTTTATGGTGGTGTTCGTTGATGACATCTTAATTTATTCAAGGTCGTCAGGTGAGCATGAGAAGCATCTGCAGATCGTACTACAGACGTTGAGAGAGCAGAAACTATTTGCCAAGTTTGAGAAGTGCGATTTCTGGCAGAGTGAAGTCAAGTTCCTTGGTCATCTGGTCTCGAAGGATGGAGTTTTTGTGGATCCTTCTAAGGTTGAAGCAGTGATGAGTTGGAGTAGCCCTCCTACGGTTACAGAAATCCGTAGCTTCCTTGGATTGGCAGGGTATTACAGGCGTTTCATTGAAGGGTTTTCTGGTATTGCTTCAGCTTTGACCAAATTGACCAGGAAAGACACTCAGTTTGTATGGTCGGATGAGTGTGAGAATTCTATCAATGAGCTGAAGACAACATTGACTACAGCTCCGGTGTTGACTATTCCTACTAGTGGTGGTGGATTAGTCATTTACAGCAATGCATCTCATCAGGGTTTGGGGTGTGTGTTGATGCAGAATGGTAGCGTTGTTGCTTATGGTTCTAGACAGTTGAAGGTACATGAGCGAATTACCCCACTCATGATCTAGAGCTAGCAGCAGTGGTGTTTGCCTTGAAGATTTGGAGGCACTATCTTTATGGTGAGAAATTTGAACTCTTTTCTGATCATAAGAGTTTGAAGTATCTATTCTCCCAGAAGAAATTGAACACGAGGCAGAGAAGATGGATGGAGCTCATTAAGGACTATGATTTCACCTTAGAGTATCATCCGGAAAGGCAAACGTAATGGCGGATGCCTTGAGTAGGAAACCTCGAGTGATCATGGCAGCTATTATGGTGCGAGAGTGGCGCATGTTAGAGGCTGCATCAGAGTTTGACCTTATGCCCGCAGGAGCAGGACATGGAATCTTTCTCGGTAGTATCACCTTACAGGCCACCTTGATCTCCAGGATCATTCAGGCTCAGACACTTGATGAGTTTGCTCAGGCAAGGATGGCTAAGATGACTGCTGACCAGAATATGGAGGGTCCTTCTGAGTGGATGATTGGGATAGATGGAGGGTTGAGATTTCGAGGGAGATTGTATGTACCGAGTGTTGATAACCTCAGAGAGGAGATCATGCGGGAAGCACATAGGTCTCGATACACTATACATGCATGAGGTACAAAAATGTATATAGATCTACGAAGGCAGTTTTGGTGGTATGGTATGAAGAGGGATGTGGCAGAACATGTGTCGAAGTGTCTTACCTGTCAACAGGTGAAGGCAGAGCATCAGACACCTGCGGGGATGTTGAATCCCTTACTGATCCCTGTTTGGAAGTGGGAAGATATCTCTATGGACTTTGTGACTGGATTGCCTAGGTCCAGACAAAGTTATGACTTGATTTGGGTGATTGTTGATCGGTTGACTAAGTCAGCACACTTTCTTCCAGTGGCAAAAACTTACTCAGGGGATACATTGTGTAAGTTGTATGTGAAGGAAATAGTGAGGCTTCATGGAGTGCCAGTGACGATTGTCTCTGATCGTGACGCTCGTTTCACTTTAGAATTCTGGCGTAGGTTCCATAAGACATTTGGTACATCTCTGGCTATGAGCACTGCATTTCACCCATAGACAGATGGGCAAACCTAGAGAGTGAATCAGGTGATGGAGGATATGCTTAGAGCTTGTGTTCTGGATTTTAAGGGAAGTTGGGCGGATCATCTACCATTGGTAGAGTTTGCCTACAATAACAACTATCACTCCAGTATCGGTATGGCTCCATATGAGGCCCTTTATGGTAGGCCATGTAGGACTCCTATCTGTTGGGCGGAAGCAGGGGATAAAGGGTTCATCGGTCCTGAGATTGTACAGGAGACTACAGAGAAGGTCACTACTATTCGGGACAGAATCCGAACCGCTCAGAATAGACAGAAGAGTTATGCTGACTTGAGGAGGAGACCTTTAGAGTTTGAGACAGGCGATCATGTGTTCTTGAAGGTCTCACCTATGAAAGGTGTGGTGAGATTCGGCAAGAAGGGAAAACTCACACCGAGGTATGTTGGACCCTTTGAGATTCTGGAAATGGTTGGAAACTTGACATATCGACTTGCTTTACTTGTTAGCATGTCGGGTGTGCACGATGTCTTCCATGTGTCTATGCTCAGGAAGTATATTCGAGATGAGTCTCACGTGATTGATCATGTAGTGATCGAAGTAAACACTGATGTGACATTTGTAGTTGAACCTGTTCGTATCATGGATAGGTCTACGAAGAAGCTTCGTAGGAAGGAGGTTGACCTTGTGAAGGTGTTGTGGAGTCATCATGATCAGGATGATGCGTCATGGGAATTAGAGTCCGACATGAGGAAGAGGTATCCTCAGCTTTTTGTGGACGAGCATGCTTGAATTTCGGGACGAAATTCTTTTAAGGAGGGTAGACTGTGAAGACCCAGATTTTCATACAATAAATTTATGTAATTCAATAATTGTTATATTAATTGAATTATTATATTTGGGATTATTTGGATTGTCGTGGGTTGAGAAAAGTGGTTTCGAATGCTTTTATTTTCGAAAACGAACGTTATTTAGGGGGTCGTGAAAATCGATTTTTTATACGTTCAAAATTTGGGAAAAGTTCATTCATGAAAGTTGTAGAGCTCGTCGATATGAGTCCGTGCATATGTGGAACGTATTATTCGGAGTTCGTATGAATAAGTTATGAATATTTGAAAATCGAATTTTTCTATAAATTGTGGGAAAAAATCTGAGTTTGTCATTAAGGACGAAAAAATTCATTTTTTGCACAAAAGCCCTGCCCCCTCTCTCTCTCGCGCGCGACTGTGCCAAATACCCGGCTGACCCGGCTTCGACCAGACTAGAAGCCGCACGCCGCCACGGGCCTCCGCCGTCACCGACCCGGCCCTCCACCCGTGCTCCTCGAGCTGCTCGGTCGATCCCCGTCGTCGCCTCAGCCAGCCGCCGCCCCTAGGCTTGGATCAGAATCACTTTCCGAAGCTCCAACCCGACCCGGCAGGAAAACCACTTTTCCGACGGTGCACGAGCCGATCCTCCCCATTTTCGTGACGTGCTCTTCTTCCTGATCATCCCCATATGTGGCTTGCATCACGATTTTGAGTGTACAGTGGTATATCAAGAGTTGAAGATTTCGACATCCCTGATTCGATCTGGAGACTGATCAGAGGGCCGAGATTAATCTAACTTCAAAGCCCGATCTAGGACGATCTAGACCTCATCTCCGAAAAGTCAGGTATTAAAGTTGTTCACAATTTCATTTTGAAGAAGTTTGTAGTTGACGACTTTCGCAACGGAGGTGGTTGACCGACGTTGACCGCCGCGTGAACCACCGTCTGACCGCCGCGTGTGGCGGCGTGTCGGACCAAATTTTGAGTTTATATTATCTGGACGATAATCTATGCATCCATACGAGCGTTTTAATATATAACTTGGTCATGTTAGAAAAAGTTGATAAATAGTCAATTTCTGTTTTGACGTTACTATTACGGTTTTACAATTTACCTTCGGTTTGAGATTTACGGAGATCAGACCATCGGTTTTACTTCAAATTTTAATATGATGTTCATATGACTGTCCCGATGACTTTGTGTGATAACGGGCGAAGATCCGAGCGTTGGATCTTCATATAATTGTAAAACAGTGATCCGGGAGGCGATTAGTAAGATCCGTCCATCGGATTTTCGTATAATTTGGATAGGATGTTTCCAAGGGCGATCCGTGAGGATCTAACCGTTGGATCATCGTTTAAATTCGATCCGGCCGTTGGATGGTCTTTATTTTAGAATCCGACCGTTGGATTGTCGTTATTTTAAATCCGACCGTTGGATCATCATTTAGGATTATTTCGTGCTTCGTTGCTAAGTAAAGACTGTACTTGATTAGGTACTTGACGGCTTGAGTTGACGAGCATTTGGATTATTGTGAGTTATATTTATTGAAGACGCAGCGGGAATTTCGAGGTGAGTAAATCTCACGTGGTTCATATTACGAACCGAGCGTTTTAAATTTAATTTTTTTGGTAATTGTGTAAAAAATATTTGTGGATTAAATATTTGTTTTAAAATTTTATGGGCTTGAATCACTACGGTCCATAGGTAAGTAAAATGAATTTTAATTATACAAATGAATTTCACGATTTTCTTGTGTGAACTATAGATGGTATTAGTGGTCATTCCTGAGTGGATGATTACGTATATATATATATATATTTACGTGGAAAATATATATTGATGGGTGGAAATGTTGAGTGAATGATATGATTGAGTTGAATTGATGAATTGAATTATATTTCAATTGTGTAATTTCATAATAATATTGTGTATCTTGGTTGGGTTGATTTCAGTATGTGAAATTTCATGTTGTGCTCATTTATGGGTTTAGAGTCAACGTAGTGACCGGTGTGGGGTAATCGGATGCTCTAATCCTGGGTGAATGATGGGATACAATTGGTTGAGTATGTGAAATTGTCGGACGTTCTAAATATGTATATAGGTATACATATTGATGAAATACGATAATGATAAATATGTCGGATACCATAACCTAGACCAGGTGACGAGCTACGATTCAGTTAGAGCTCTAGTCTGTCAAATACCGTATTTTTATAAATACGATGATGGGGTTTTGTGAAGAAAGATGTGAGTTAGGGTTTGGTGCTGAGTTGTTGATTAATTGTGATTGTTGGTTTTTGTGGTTGTAGAATTGTTGCATGTTGACTTAGGTAGAAATAAATATGATTAAATTAAGCAAACGTTCTTTCTTTTACTCATACGAGCTTTCATAAGCTTATCGGGTTTTGTATTGTTGCAATCCCGGTACACTATTCAAATGGTGTAGCGGATATTCCTGCAAGTCAGGATAACCAGGGAGGTGACTGAGCTGCTTAGGTGTTACAGCAGTTATTTTTATGTCATTGAGTTGTGAGGTGTGTATGCTCATCTAAAGCTTTACCAATTATTGTGTATTTGAGTTGTAATAATTAACCGAGACTAAATTCGGTTCGATTTTATTTCATGTGGTGAGGTTGTTAAGAAAAGAAATTTTCAGGATGATTATTTTGAGTTGTGGTAATTTTCATGTTTCGGATTTTGAATTTTATTCTAAAATTCGGGGCGTGACAGAGAAACCCCGAGCTCTAGCGAGGCAAAAATCGCCGCAGACACGTAAAATCAGCGTGTGGCGAAGGATCTCTCACGAGGAAAAAGATGTCCAGCCTTCAATCTTTGACAGGCTGAGGGGCAAGGACGATAAGCCCGCGACTACGTAATGGAGGCCTAGAAAGGTTCGAAGCATAGTGGTTGCGAAGCTTGAAGAAGCCTTATCAGTGAAGAAAGATATACTAGAGAAGGAATATCCTGTCACAATGAATCTGCTGGAACAGGCCCAAGAAGAAGGATCGCTGGTGGCTTACGTAGCAAGTAAGTTTGCAGAGGAGGTCGACTTGAGTTCTTTAGCGGCGGAATCAGAAGAGGAGGAATGCTGGACGTTACATGTAATATGGTGTATGTCATGTAATCAAGATATGCCTTGCCAGTGGCAGCTCAGGAATGCCAAGCGGAAACAGGCTAATCGTTTGGCAAATCATCGCTTGAGATCACATCAGCAGCAGCGTCTCTCGCGAAGAAACTCATACCAAGGGATGTAGAGACAGCAGAGGCTGTAGATACTGATGAGAGAAGCCAGGACATGGGTTTCAGTAAGCCAACACCAACAATCGCTCAACACATGATGCCATTATATATAACTGCTATATGAACATTACCAAAGTTGGCAAGATCATGGTGGATACCGGAGCTGTAGTAAACGTTTTGACTACCAAAACCATGCAAAATCTAGGGATCAAGAAAGAGAAGATCAATCCATATCCCTGATGTTGAAGAACTTTGCAGGGACTGAGACCAAAATATTGGGTCTGATCTTCCTACGGGTCAAGGTGGGTCCAGTATAGGGGGTTTATGCTTTTTTCTCCACAATCGAGGCCGTGACTGGATCTACCAGAGCTTTTGTGTCCCATCCAGCGTTCATCAGGAGTTGATCATTTGGGATAGAGTGGCGGACAAGGCGGCAGTAATCAAAGCCGATCCGCGACCTTTATCAGTTTTCGCAGTCTACGTGGACGCCAGGTACTATTTAGAACCTATTTCTCCACTACCGGTTCATGGGATCGACAACAAGGGCCGCCCCACAGGGGTGACGGCCTTAAAGCTGGCACAATGGGGGCTCGCGGTTGCAAAGGGTGACCTCGATAGGCCCGGACAGGCAGTGCCAAATCTAAGCACTCATTAATGGAGCACAACCTCTCGAAGGAAGAGGTACATACCTTTCGTTCTTTATATGATAGATTATCTTCATATTTAGCCGAAACAGAGGCCTATACGCAAGTGGCGACATTGGAGTACATTGATGAGGATTTCTCTGATCATGAAAAAAATGAGCAGGCCATTCGGCTGGCTCCAACTTTGTTGGACGACACTCCTCCAAAAGTCAGGGACCCCACGAAAAGGTCAACTTGGGAACTGAGACTAAACCAATGGAAGTGGCAATCAACGCTAATTTAGAGCCTGAAGAGAAACATGAGCTTATCGACTTACTGCAGGAGTATAAGGATTGCTTTGGGGAAAAATATGAAGATATGCCAGGCTTATCTCCTGACTTGGTCTGCCATAAGCTGCCGACTATCCCAGATCAAAATCCTGTGAGACAGGAATCTAGGCGGATGAATTCGGAAACTTAGGCTCTGGTCAAGGAAGAAGTCGAGAAGATGCATAAATCAAGAATCATCAAGGTTTCCAAGTACAATCAGTAGCTATCTAATGTCGTTCCAATTCAAAAGAAGAATGGCAAAATAAGGGTGTGTGTCGACTACCGCGACCTCAACAATACCACTCCCAAAGACGTCTACCCCATGCCAGTCGCAGATATGTTGGTAGACGCAGTTGCCTGTCATGAACGGTTATCCTTTATGGACGGAACCGCCAGTTATAACCATATTCCAGTGATAGAAGAAGATAGACACAAAACTTCGGTTTGAAAAATGCAGGAGCCACGTACCAGCGAGCACTGAACCTGATCTTCCATGATATCCTTAGAAAGATCTTAGAGTTTTATATTGATGACGTGGTGGTCAAATCAAAACAGCGGGGAAACCACATCGCGGATTTGGGGAAGGTTTTCGAGCGCATGAGGGTCCACAAGTTAAAGATGAACCAGGCGAAATGTGTGTTCGGAGTTCAAGCAGGTGACTTCCTAGGGTTTATTGTGCATCAAAGGGGCATCGAAGTATCCAAGGATAAGGCCAAGCAGTGATCAACGCTTCACCTCTGAGGATGAAGAAGGAGCTGCAAAGGCTGTTAGGAAAGATCAATTTCTTACGGCGGTTTATTTACAGTTCTGCCGGCAAGATTCAACCTTTCTCTTCCCTTTTAAAGATGCAGGGACAAACAAGATTTTTGTGGGAGACGAAACACCAAGAGGCCTTTGATAGCATAAAGGCCTATCTAGCGAACCCACCGGTTCTGGTTCCTCCAAAGTCAGGATACCTACTTAAGCTCTACATTTCAGCGATCGAAGCTTCAATCGGCAGCTTATTAGCACAGGCTGATGAGGAAGGTGTGGAACATGCCATTTTCTACCTAAGTAGAATGCTAACGGACTGCGAAACCAGGTACTTACCAATGGAAAAAGCTATGTTTAACGTTATACTTTTCTGCATGTAAACTGCGACACTATATGTTGTCGTTCACTACATGCATAATTGCTCAGACCGATCTGGTCAAGTACATGTTGTCGCAGCCCATTCTTAGGGGCCGAATTGGCAAATGGGTATTGGCTCTTTCAGAGTTCTCTTGGCAGTATGTTCCTCAAAAAGCTGTGAAGGGCCAAGCCATCGCGGATTTTCTAGCACATCATCCAATGCTGGATACTAACGAGATCCGCGAACTAGAAGTTGCCTCGATTTCTCAGGAAGACCTGTATGGGACGCCCACCCAGCAGGTTCATGAGAATTCATTGGCAGTTGTTATGCTACAGCCTTGGATATTGTACTTCGATGGTTCAAGAATAGATACCTTAGCCGGAGCAGGCATTGCGCTGGAAAACCCATCCGGGGATCATTTTTCATACTCTTTTCAGTTAGAGTATCAATACAACAATAACCAAGTGGAATACGAGTCCTTAATTATTGGCCTAGAAGTACTCTTAGAGATGGTTGTCAAGGATGTGCAAATACTTGGGGACTCTTTGTTGGTGATCAATCAGTTACGAGAGAAGTTCAAATGCTCTAGTTTCTCGCTGGCCCCATATTGGGATAGAGCCCAGGAATTGTTGGAGCTATTTGATGATGTGGATCTGGAGCATATTCTGCAAGAGCGAAATATCGCCACGAACGAGTTGGCTCAGTTAGCAACAGGGATAACCTTGAAATATGGCGTTCGCGAGCGAATTCTGAAGGTGGAGCACCGAACGCTTCCTTCTTAGATGGCAAGGAAAGAGCTGCTAGAAGAAGTCGCGATAGCAACCTTAGAATCGATTGATGTGGATTGGCGGCTTCCATTGATCGACTCTCTCAAACATCCAGGTCAGCCCACTGACAAGAGCATCCGCTACCTCATTCTCAATTATTTCCTCAGGAATGATGAACGCCGTAGGCGAGGGGAAGATGGCATAGATTTCAAATGTGTATTCAGCGTCGAAGCAAAACAGCTCATACAGGACGTGCATTCTGGTGTCTGCAGCGCTCACCAGGCAAGTCCGAAAATGCGTTGGTTGCTCAGGAGACATGGGTATTTCTGGCTAAGTATTTTGAAGGATTGTATCGCCTTCGTGAAAGGGTGTTTGGATTGTCAGGCTTATGGGCCAGTCCAGCATATTCCCAATGTACCAATGCAGGCCATTATAAAGCCTTGCCTGCAAGAGGTTGGGCGCTGGACTTAATTGGAATGATCCACCCACATTCATCGCTGCAGCATAAGTTTATCATCGTCTCTACCGATTTCTTTACAAAGTGGGTCGAAACAGAACCTTTGAAGGAAGTATCTAGAGATACATCACGCCAATTCCTATACAAGAACATCAACTACAGATTTGGTATTCCAGAAGTCTTCATTTCAGACAGGGGCAGCTTTCACGGGTGGTGAGGTTAGTAAACTGGCAAAAGAATGGGGAATACAGTTTGTCCATTCCAGTCCTTATTATGCTCAGTCCAACGGTCAAGCAGAGGCAAGCAACAAGATCATCATTACCTTGCTAAAGAAAATGTTGGAAGCCAATCCGCGACAATGGCACGAGACTCTTTACCAAACTCTTTGGGCCTACCGCACTTCAAAATGAAATCCCACCGCGACAACACCTTATGCTCTGATGTTCGGCTATGATGTAGTCTTACCTCTGGAAGCCAACGTTTGATCATTGAAAGTTCAAAAGCAACATCATCTTATCGGAGAGGACTACGTTCAGGCTATGTGGCAAGAACACGAGGACCTTGGTGAGAAGCGCTTGGAGGCGTTGAATAGTTTGATAATGGAAAAACATAGAGTAACTTGCGCCTACGACAAGCTGACATGGGGAAAGAGTTTTAGAGAGGGAAAATTATTGTGGACAGCAGTTCTCCCACTAGGTGAAAAGTTAGATGGTCGCGACAAATGGACTCTGAGATGGGAAGGTTCGTATGTCATCCATAAAATTCTAGAGAAATGAGCTTTTCATCTCAAGGATTTGGATGGTGATATCTATAACAACCCCATCAATGGAAGATACTTGAAGAAATACTTTCCTAGTGTCTGGGATTCGGAGGAATCATAGGCTGTTTCGTCGCTTGAAGCCTGGGGGGAAATAGTAGTCTCATTGCTTTCGCGAAGCCCATTGACAGGGGCCTGTTTTTTAGGCCCATACTTATCTGTTTCACTAAGGGCCTACCTTTGGGGCTTTGCTCCACTTGGTTTGACTTGGGAGGCAAAAGTCTATAGGGGCCGAGTAAGTGATCGCGATGAGTAGGCTGGTTATGTGCTTTGATCAGTTTCATCACAAGTTTATTTGGTTCGCGGTGGAAAGCTGGGCAAACTTGTAATTTCCCAAGATCTTTTTCTATCTGTCACTCCGTGTCGCGGGAAGCTTAGCACGCTGAGGAAAATAATTAAATGGCGATTGTGGGGCCTATGTGGGGCCTCGCGAGTGTTAATACATCAGTGTTTAAGGTGGCTTTACGGCCAAAGCAATACAATTATAACTTCTCCTAGATTACAAAGCCAAAATGAGAATCTTCTTGAAATCTTCCATTTTCTCCTTCACATGAACCAGTGGCTACGGAGGCTAGCACTGGGTTGAGCTGCGTCATTATCTCTGAAAGGGGGAGAGTGCAGAGGAACTGAAAGAGCGGCGTGACACTACACACCCCTTTCCACTTTGGCAGTCACCATTTTCTGGGAATTGGGTATGGGAATGGCCATCCTGCAGCCCACACCCATTCCTTCCGTGAGTCTATCCTCTCCCTCCAGGATTCTGTCAATGTTCAGAAGGGAGAGCTTGAGAAGGAGGTGACCACCAAAGCCCTTTCCATCTGGAGGACTCGGTTCGAACCACATCCAAATGGAAAGGGGTTAAAGGAGGAGCAAAGGCCTCAGAGTGGCCATCCTCCCCCTTGGCCTGCTCCGCCTCTGAGGGATCCAGAAAAAGATGATCTAGCATGTCCAGATCCCCCATACTAATGGAGTCCCTCGTGCTTTTCCACTCTCGACAGCCTGGGTGAAGATATAGGTTGGGAGGAGATGGTAGGCACGAGATTTGCCCAAGATTAAGCCATGAGGCCTAAACCAGGCTTGAGATTTCGCCATAAGGCCTAAAGTCTAGGGGCTGGGATTGTTTTCATGAGGCGAAGATTTGTAAAGAAGAAGGAAGAGAAGTAAGGATTGGAATGCATGGTTTCTGGGTTCAAAGCAAGTTTCAGAAGATCTGCGCATCCCTTGTTCAAAGTACCCCTATTTATAAGAGAGATTGAATCAATCCTGACCCTTGGATGAGCGGTTGGGGAGACAAATCAGTGTCTTTGATCCGGGTTAATTACTTTAATCTCCGAAATGAAGGGAGCATAATGAAGAGTGAGGAACCGAGCGGTTTTCGAGGAGGTAACTATTCATTTTTCAAGATTATATTTTCGCAACCGTTTTTCAATGGTTAGTTAATGCAAAGTTAAAGCCCATTATGATTACGAGACAAAGAAGTTCGCGATTTGGGCCAGCAATTGGATCTAGATACAAAGTCGGTCCAGAAAACACATTTTGCTATACTGTCAAGGCCTATTTGGACAGCAGGGGCATTTTTAGCGTCCATATTCTCACGAAGCCCATTCATAAAGGCCTGTTCGTGGGGCCCATCATCGTTTCTTCGCTACGACTAGCAACATTAGGAGGGAAACACTACACCAAGAACGAGCACCACGTCAGCAACGCCCCAAAACATTTTGTTTCAGCGGCACTTCCCAGTGACCGCGAAGAATAGGTCTGTTTCTAACGAGGTAATTTGAGCTTTTTGGGGCATGGGACCTACATTTGGGGCCTTACAAGACATAATCATCAGCATCAGGATGAGAAAATAGTATTGTTTTCATAAAGTGGCTTTGCGGCCAAAAGCAGTACATTCATTACAAGGCCAAAAGGGGCTAAAATACAAGCATTGAATATTTGGATATTTTTTTCGAATCTTTCTTCTAATGGAAGTGGCTGAGGAATCCAGCGTTGGGTTTACCCGCGCTATTATCCCAGAAGAAGACATAGTGCAAAGGAATTGAATATCGGCTTGAGTCTCTGCACCCCCTTTAGCCTTGGTAACCACCGCTATGAGAACATGAAGTATGGGAATGGCCACTTTGTACCTTGAATCCATCCCTTCCATGACTCCATCTTTCTCTAGCCCTCCAAGTTTCTATCAGGAAGAGAAAGATTCATAGGAGGAAGCCACCAAAGCCCGTTCCATCTGGAGGACTTAAGTCAAGTTGGGTCCAGAAGGAAAGGAAAGACGAACCACATAGTGGCCTTCCTCCCTTCCCTGTTTCGCACCGCGTGTGGGATTCTAACAAAGATGATCTTGCATGACTAAATCCCCCATGCTAGAAGCCCCTCATGTTTCTAAACCAATCTGAAGCTTGGCACATTCCATCCAAACTTTCAAAAGGCCGAAACAAAGGGTTGCCTGAGATTAAGCCATCAAGCCTAATCCAGACTTAAGATTACGCCATAAAGCTTAAGGCGTTAGAGGCCGAAAACAGTTTCGTGAGGCGAGAGTTAGTGATTATGAAGAATGAGATGTAAACATTGAAAAGCCATTGTTGAAAACTTGAAGCTCAGAAGAAGGTTCGGTGTGAGCATTCCCATCTCCAGAACACACCTATTTATAGAGCAGCGCATACAAATCTCCACCCTTGGATGGATGGCCGAAGATAAGAGCCAAATTAAGTGTCGATAAACCATGATTAAGTGGCTCTAAAAATCAGAAAATCATCCCCGCCCTTGGACGGACAGTAGTAGAGTCAAACCGTATGTCAGCAAATCTTTGATCAAGACTAATCCAAATCGCAGAAAAGAAGGTAATATTGGCGTGTGGGGGACATAACATTTTTCGAGGAGGTAACTATTACGTTTTCAATATTATCGTGATAGTTACTTAATGTGAAGTTAAGACTCATCAAGAAGATAAAACCAAGAGTGTGAAGTTGGACCAGCAAGTGGATCCAAAGGAAGAAGATTGGTTAAAAAACTAAAGATACAATCTTTGTTGCGCGATATATATATATATATAGACACACACACACACACACACATATTTTGTGTTACAATAAGGCCTAAGGATCAACTATTATAAGTTAGAAGGGGCCTAAAGTGGCAGGCCTGCAAAATCAGGCCTTACCTAGAGCATCTCAACGTGGAGGCTTGCGGTGTGAACTCCATTATCAGCCAACGAAGCCCGTTCTGTGGATTGGGCCAAGCGACTGGTTAATTCTTCAGAAGCAGCCAAGGGAGGTTCCAGTTAGGCTTCCTCCACTCTTAGCTCGTTGTTCATATGGGCCAGGCGGGGTTGGAGATGTCGGATCTAGGCTTCTATATTCTACGTCTGGAGCCTTACTTCCCTCATCTGAGAGGCCCGATCATTCAAATGGCCACGAAGAGTCTCCGCCTGAGTCTCCGCTGTGGATTGGCAAGTGCGGGCCAAGTCGAATTCCCTCAACAGCTTCTCTATAACTTCGAGCTAAACTGGGTGGACCGCACGCTCTCGACGGAAGAAAACAATGGCCTCCTGGACCCTGGCGAGTTCTACAGGCCCCGACCGCCATTGTCCCATAAGACATCAATGACCACCTCCTTGATATGAACTGAGTCCTAGGCAATTTCAGAAGTCCACAAGGTTTTAGGGGTAGGTTTCTATTTAAAGGAAAGCAAAAATATAGGCCAACGGTGGCTTACCTCTCGAGCTTCTGGTTCGAGATCTGGCATAACGCTATTCGGGGGAAGAGATCCTGTCTCATCCACTTCTCGGGCCGCTAGTACAGTAGGAATCTCTGCTTCCACCAACTCCTTATAGGCAACAGAAGCCTCAGAGTGGCTTTCCACACTGTTTTGATCCGGAGAATCATCATCGAAGAGGGTTATTGGAGGGGCAGGACCTCGCGTTTGTTCTCCAGATGTCGGATTAGGAAGAGGCTCTGCGGGGCTAATTGGCGCTGAAACGAGGGCGGGCGTCGAATCCTCAACAGCGACAGGAAAAGTCGCCGCTTGAATAGTTGGCGTGAGAACGAGCGCTGGCACCAGATTCTCTGCAGCGGTGGGAAGAGTCGCCGCTGAGTTAGTTGTTGTCGGAACGCTTACCGGCGCTGAGCCTGATGCAACGGCTGAAGACCCAGCATAATAAAAACACTGCTCAAATCCTACAATTCAACAAAAATAAAATAAGGTCAGAGCTTACCAGTCACATCGACAAAGGCTCATCATCCTCAAAGCCCTCTTTAGCGAATTGGGCGCGATCGCGCTTGCCAGCAAGAGTAGCAACAGCCTGCACAAAAGAAGAGAATCACAACTCAGAAAATGGAGGGGGTTTGGAAAGCCAAATGTGCAAGGTAGGAATTAGTCTTGGCCAGGTTACTTCAGCGAGGCTTTTATCATCATCGTCAGAAGACGCCCCTTCAAGAGGCTCCTCGGCTACTACCTTCTGTTTCCCGGCCTGAGTAGAGGCTGCGCTGTTCTGGGTAGTACGCTGAAAAATGCACTTAGCAATAAGGACAGAGAATCAAATAAAGGAAAAGAAATGGTGAGGAAAGTTGAAAACTCACTGTTGCCCCATGTTCACGAATCTGTATCCCCGGAAGTGATGATCGAGGAGGTGGAGTAGGTTGCGCTGCAGGAGAGAGAGTGCGCGCAAGAGCTGTGCGGTCTTCTGGGCCAGGACTGCTCATGTGACGAAAAATCCGACCAAATATTTCTTTATGCGTCGGGTCCCAACAGTTCACTGACACTTCTTTCCATCAATCCACATAATCGTCGCTAACATTATTGACGGGGTACAGCATCCTAACCCGATCAGGGATCGCTACCAAAGTGAATTGACTCTGGAAATGGGGGGACCCAGGCTGGCCTTATCTCCACCAAGAGGTGTAGTAGTTGGCAGACTAAAGCAATGGCCAAGGCATCATTTGGGCCAGTCCAAGTTGGCGAGCAAAATGGTTTGGGGCATAGAGCTCGTAGCATATGTTGTCGTCAACAAGGCGGATGTCTCAACAGGAGATGGCTCGACGAAAAGCTTCAAGCGCTCACTTGCTGTAATCCCTTCCACTGGGCAAGAAACCATCCTCAAGTGGAGAGGGATACCACTTGGAGAGGACTATCGTCGAGTCCGGCATCTCCAATATCAGGTACATGTGAGTGAAGCACACGGAGTAGGAGGAAGCGCAGTACTTTATGTCGAGGCAGAACCAATTCCCCAGAAGGGAGTCAACTGGTGGATCTTCAGAAATATCGTTGCGGCGGAAGTGAGGAAAATAGGTTTGTAGCCAAAAGGCAACCATACAGAAAGGGCCGCTGATATCGTTATCAAAATGGCGCATCACGGTAGAGTAAAGGGAGCGATACAGCATACACAACACAGTTTTTCCAAGGCCAACGCAGATACTATTATAAAGAGCAGTGGCCAGAGGGTTCCAAGTACCAGTAGTTTTGCTAGAAGAGATATAGAAACAAACTTACATAGCCAAAACTCAAGGAAGGCAATCCCTCCGGTCGCATCGTGCTGTGTGCCGTAGTAGTCTCACCACATCGGGTAGGATCTGCTGTAGTGTCCTCAGTTGGTTTGGTCCATGTGCGGTGAGAACTCAACTTCATCAAACTGACTGTGCTCATAGGGGGGCCAATCGATGGGCAGTCTTGTGATAGTGAGAATGTCCAGCAAAGTTATGCTCATTTGCCCAAACTGAAAATCAAAGGTATTGCTGGAGGTGTTCCAGAAGCAAAGAGCGGTAGCTATTGGCGTAGGGTTGGTGTGAGAAGGAAGACAGAAGCACAAATCAATGGCTTGGGTGATACCCACCACGTCCCAACGGGCCAAATCCCTTGCTCGGACCTCTTGGTACCAAGCTAGATCTTCAGTAAGAATGGTGGGCCAATGACTCACTTTCCGCCTTGGTCCCCAACTGCTAAAATCACTAGGAACCTGCCTGAGAGCCACTATAGGATGGCAGATGGGAAGCGCGTAGTAAGCCATGTCATCATTAGGTAAACTGCCGCGAGGTGTGGGCCCTAGGCTCGCCTGATGTCAAGTTATACCAAAGCCCATCAGTCGATTTATTTCCACACCAGTCTCGCCAAAGCACCGAATGCCCATATTAGCATGCCAGGTATAGGCGGCATCCTCGTTGATCTCATCTGGCTGATCAATGGTCTTGTTTTTTGTTAGGTGCAATTTCTGGATCTTTCAGGGATGGAAGATAAAGTTCAGAGAAGAGAGAGACTGGAAATGGTTTTTTTTCATTTCTGGGTTTTCTCTGGGAAAGCAAGACAGGAAGAAAGTTGGTCAAAAAGGACTGATATTGTTGCTATTGATTGGATAGAAGCAGAGGCATCCAAATTTAAACAAGAGATTTTGTGAGGGAAACTATGCGGCCAAAAGGCGTTTTCGCAACCAAAAGGTCACCTCGTTTCATCATTACACCGCTCTTCATTAATGACCTCGTTTCCACCAAAGAGACGTAGCGATTGAAGCCCCCTTCGATCAGTTATAAGTTGCCACAGGCCTGATCTCAAGGCCTGGGGGGACAATGTTTGAGCCCAAAAAGTATTTTTGGCCAAACCCTTAGAGTGGCGAACAATGTGGGCCTATGTAGTGGCTCGTATAGGAAACAAGTAGCGGGTCCAGTGAAGGAATCCAGGTGGACTCCCCGCGAAGCCCCGCAGAGGCTCAGTGGAGCCCACTATCAGGAATCCAAGTGGAGTAATCATTATATTCTTCACCCACATGGAGTCAAAGAGTGCAATAAAGCTTAGCTCGCGATGGAAGATGGATGCTAGGCGTGCTAGGGGATCTGATCACTTTTGCAGAGAATCAGAATATAGCATCATGACTATATTAGTGCACCATTAATGAGATGCGCTCGCGGAATTCAATTAAACAACCAAATCCCAACTGCCTGCGGCCTGCGATGAGTCAGCTTTACTCCCACTTTAAGCCATATATCCAGATTAATTAACAATTAATCTACAATATTCATTGTGATTCTCAAGATAATGCTCTTGCAGATCAGATACCCTAGGTTAAGAACAGAATATTCTATACTTTTCTGAGGACTGGAAATTCACAGAATAGCCTATATCCGAGGCTAGCACGAGAAAAGGAAGACGGCCAATTCATCAACTAATCTCTACGATTATCCAAGCCTCTCTAGAGCAAACAACATTTCTCTTCTTACAGGTGATCACACTCTAGTCCCAGTCCCCATGGGAGCTGACTGTTAGTGCCACCGAACCCTCCGTCAACATACATCTGTCCTAGCCTCCTTGGGGGCCGATGGTAGTGTCGCGACCACAACGGTTATAGAACCAGCCAAGTAAGGGTAACGCCCTCGCAACGCAGCCAAGCTAAAGTCACGCTTTAGCAAGATCCTAACACTTCCCGATGATTTTCGCTCTGCTCAATCTGCAATATTGAGTATTGATTGTGTGTGATGAGAAGAAACGCCAGCAAAGTCTTCGCCACGAGGCAGAAAGAATCCCATGACGAGGTTGGTGCTCGACAGAAGTCAGGTCAAGGGATACCTCAAACGACTGCACCCGAATGGTTTTAGGAACAAGCTTATCTTGTGAATAGGGTCTAAGATATGGATAACAAGCTGATCCAAAAAACCTGAGAAAATTGAGATCAAGGACACAACCAAATAGTGCAAAGTATGGATACTTCATATTGAGAGATTTACAAGGCATCATGTTGATGAGATAATAGGCATGGGAAACAGCATGAAACCAAAAAATGCTTAGGTAAAGAAGCTGCAGCCATAAGAGTGATGCATGTCTCTACAATATGTCTATTCTTTCTCTCAACAACACCATTTTAGTGAGGGTTGTGTGGACAAGTAATGAGATGAAGAACACCCTTACTGGCTAAGAATTCCTTGAATGCTTTACTATTAAACTCTCCACCACCATCAGTTTGGAAAGATTGTATTGCCATATGGCTGAGTGTGAACAAAACTGTAGAACTTAACAAATGTGGAAAACACATCTGATTTATTCACAAGTGGATAGATCCATACAAACCTTGTACAGTCATCAATGAAGGTTACATAGTATTTAAAACCTTCAAGAGATAGACATAGATCTTGACCCCAAACATCTAAGTGAACTTTATGAAATGGAGTTACAGACTTGGAACTAGGCTCATGAAAAGGTGCCTATGCATTTTTCCACTAAGACAAGTTGTGCAAATGTGATGGCTAACATCATTATTATGCTTGATTTGAGACAAAGACAGCATTTTACAAGCAATATCTGAAGTAGGATGACTAAATCTCCGGTGCCAAAGAGAAGACTTGATGGCAGAACCAACAAAAGCACTATGAGTATGCTGACCAGTTGGAATGAATCTTGGAGTTTTGAACAAAAACGAGCCTTCCCCATTACTCTTTCCCTTGTATAATAGAGCCTTTGATGCTTTGTCCTGAACACAAATGTCAATATCATCCATAGTTATGTAACAATGATTATCTTTGCACAATTTATTGAATGAAAGCAGATTCACAGCTAAGCTAGGCACATGAAGAACATTTTTAAGCTTAAATGAATGTGCAGCAGGTGTAATGGAAGTAGAGCCAATATGTTTGACTGTCAAACCTGCACCATTGCCAATAGTAATTAAGTTATTAGACTCATAAGGATGAGCAATAGTGAGGTTCCTAAGGTCTGAGGTCATGTGATGTGTGGCACCAGTGTCACCAATCCAAACTTCACTGTGATGTGTCCCAGATAAACTAGCTCCAGAAGACTGAGCAGTCATTGCAATCAATGTAAAAGGAGGCTCGGCACCTTGATAAGCATAATTGCTTCTATGATGACAGTCTAATGTAGCATGCCCCTTGAAACCACAGATTTGGCACACTACAACTGATTGAGATGGATGATTAGATGGAATGTCAGATCTATAGAAGAAATTCACAACAGTATGTCCCTTCTTACTACAAATTTGACATTCAGGAGAGCCTCCAACATTGTTTCTGTACTCTTGATTATTGCCTTTAAATTCAGGTGATTCAGGATTTTGGAAACACTTACTGGCAATGTGTCCCTTGTTGTGGCAGTAGCTACACTCAAGATTTTGATAACAATTATTTGTAGTGTGACCTCTTTTATTGCTGCACTCAACTCCATTGTAAGGTATAAAAGTTCCACAAGCTTGTGAGTCACCTTGAGAAGCCTATTTGGTGTTAGTCCAAGTAGACTGCCTGCCATTGTTACCATTCCAAACACCTTTGCCTTTGTCAGTGTGATAAGTGCTGACATAGCTCTTGTTTCTGTCCTTTGTCAGTGTGATAACTGCTGACATAGCTCTTGTTTCTGTCATCATTAGATTTGTAGCCTCGTGTAGCCATAGCAGACATAGAACCCTGAGGAATAAACTGAGCCTCAATATCTTTTTCAGCTACTAAAATTGAGCTCTGAAGTCCTTGAGAGAAATAGGGCTATCTCTAGCTCGGATTACAGTCTTTATCATGCAATACTCATCAGGTTTGTGAAGACCCGAAATTTTCAGTTAAATATTTTATAATTCAATGTTTGTTTAATTATATGAATTATGATTGTGGGCGTGATTCGTATGTCGTTGTATGAGAAGTTTGGTTTCGAATGATTTTATTTTTCGAAACGAACGTTCTTTAGGGGGGTTCACTAAAATGGACTTTTTATACGTACGGAATTTGGGAAAACTTCCTTCATGAAAGTCGTAGAGCTCGTCGATACGAGTTCGTGCATATGTGGAACACAAGAATCAGAGTTCGTATAAAGAAGTTATCATGTTTGGAAACATTTCCATTTTGGGTATATATACCTAGCTATTTTTGAAAATTTTCCAAAAACAGTAGGGTTACTATTTTTGGCCACCCGACCTCTCTCTCTCTCCCTAGCCCGAGCCGAAAACAGAGCAAACATTCACTGGCCTCGCTCTCACTCCTCCGGCCACCAATCATCACCAAACTTCTTCCCTTGGACTCGTCTCGACCTTGCGCAGCTGCCAGTGACAGCCTTGCGCCGCGGCACGGCATGTAGCGGCAGCGGGAAGTTGGTTTCGTTTTGAGGCTGATTTGAAGTCGATCCCAATATCTCTAGCTACCGGCCACCAAAACTCGAGATTCTTGGCTCAATAGACTCGCGTCAACTTGCTGAACAAGCACCAAGAAGGACCTGACCCGGGGAGATCGATTTCTCATTGAACGGAGCTGTCGCCGATTTGTGGAAAAATTCCAGCCAAACCGGATTGTTTTAGGTATTTTTGACCACTTCCGTTCATTTTCTGACTTCATACTAGTTAGAAAAATTGTTCAACTCGATGAAATGAAAAGGAGCAGCCTGGCCCCGACGCCATTGGCGGTGGTCTGCGGCGGCTTTGCGTCTAACTCCTGAGGCCTTTTTCAGCCACCTCCGGGGGTTTCAAGGATAGTTTCTGCCCATTTTTATGTTCTACATTGTGATACGATCATTTTGATATATAGCAGGTAGATTTTGGAGATCATATGATTAAGTTATGAATTTTACGATTTCAATCGATTTTGATCGTCCGATTTATGATCTATGAAGATCGGACAGTCCGATAGACTTGTAGTTTTGATATCATGATTGTAGGACTATCCTAATGACTTTGTGTGGTCACGGGTGAAGATCCGACCGTTGGATCTTCGTATAAGTGCATCTTATGAATTGTGCGAAGTTAAATATCGTATTTTGTTAGGTGATTGACGGTTTGATTTGGCGGACGATTGTGAATCGTATTTTGAGTTGTTAAGAAGACGCAGCGGGAGTTTAGAGGTGTGTAAATCTCACATGGTTCATATACGAACCGAATTTCCTTATTGCATAATTAATTGCTATGTGTGAAAAAAATAGTTTTAAGAAAATGAGTTTTAAAGTATATAAAAAATAAATTTCTTGGTTTTACTACATGTGAACTATAGTTGGTATTAGTGGTCATTCCTGAGTGGATGATTACGTGTGTATATATATATATATATATATATATATATATATTTACGTGATTATATATGGAATGGTGTGACATTGAGGTGTGTGAAATTGTGATAACTTGGGTTATGTTATGTTATTGATTTTGAGAATTGCCATGACTTATTATGTTAAATGACATTGAATGAAAGAATAATGATGGTGATTGTTTTAGATTATGATTTAAAACACGTGATGGTTATGGAATTACAATTTATATTGAAATTGTCTATTGGATTGTGAGGACGCATATGTGAAGATTGTTATAACATTTGGGTCTGTGGGACCTTGAAATGTTTGACCAAACGGATCTTATTATAATATTTGGGTCTGAGGGACCTTTAAATGTTCGATGCCACTATAGTAAGTGTGGTCATTATATCGTAAGGGTGAACCTTGGCCAAGGTGACATATTACGATTCAACTAGAGCTCTAATTTGTCTGTCATCGTATGATATGAAAGTAGCGAGTTAGGTTACTCGTGATCATGAATACGTATTGGTGGTTAAGAGGGGTCGAGTGGTGAGACTTTATTTGAAATGGTTTTGAAATCGAGAGTGAATGTTTGATTTGTGTTGAAAATGTTTGAGATAAAGTTGTGACCTTATTGTTTGTTTAAATTTACTTATACTAGCTTTGCAAAAAGCTTACCGGGTTTTGTGTTTACAATCTCGGTACACTATTCAAATGGTGTAGCGGATAACCCTGCAGGTCAGGAGTATCAGGGTGGAGATCGAGCTGAGTAGGGCAACAGTGTTGAGTTCAGCACTTGGTCTATTTTTGTGTGTTTTGAATACTCTTTTGAGCGTAACATTTTATTTAAGTTGGTGTTGTAATATTGACTCGAGAGATAGTTTGCTACGAGGTTTGTAATTTGATTTGTGTGACATTTGTTTAAATAAATAAAAAATTCAGGACGTTATTTGTTAGATGTATTCATGTTTCGGATTTGAATTTATTATTCAAAATTCGGGGCGTGACAACGTAAACCATTCAGTGTAACAACAACAATATCTTCATCAGCTATAGAGACACCAACAGATGACAACTGTTCTCTAGCATGCTTGATACGAAGTAGATACTTATCAATTGAGTCAGAGCTCTTTTTAATGGTCTGTAGATCAGTTTTGAACTGAATGATATTAGCTCTTGACACAGTAGAAATCTTTCTTGTAAAGTAAGCCATGCTTCATGAGATGAAGAGCATCCAACAATAATCTCCATAATATCATCATCAAGTGTAGCCATCAAAAGTCCAACTAAAGCTTTGTCTTCCACTGCTTGTATGCTTGAGTAGTTTCAGAAGTAACAGTGCCTTCATCAGTGAGCACAAAGCGAGATGGACAAGGATAGGTTCCATCAAAGTATCCAAATAGATCATTTCCTTCTAATACAGACTGAAATTGAAAGCTCCATTTGATAAAGATATTCTCGCTCAAACGCACAGTAATCATGCTCAAGAGAGAATTGACATCAGATTGTGTGGTTGCCATTGTTGCAAGCTTGAGAAAACTCTACAATTTATCAAACTTTATCAACTACAGGTTATCAATCTCTTTTCATCAACAGAGTAAGAACACAGCTGATTATGTAATGCACAATTATGTTATCACAAATCTCTCAACAACGTATGAATCAAAATCTTGTTATCACCTACTGTTCTTCAATCATCTCAATTTCAAGTCATCTGAGCTCAAATTAGTATCAAATGAACATGATCTATGTATAAGAGAGAATTCAAGCTCAACACACATCACTTCTCAAAATATCAAACGCAGATCTGGATTGAAAGTCTTTGAACTAAGTGAAAAGCTATAAATTGCTAGATCTGAACAAAATAGAAGCAGTTTTAGCAATCTAAAGCAAAGAACACAACCTTGAGAGCTGAATAAATGGTTGAAATCGCAGATCTAGGGTTTGAATTGCAGTGAGCTTGAAGATGCGGAAGCAAGAGCTGCAAAATGAGCAGCCACAGTGAGATTAGGCTCAGGATCAAGAGTTGAAGCTCTGATACCATGATAGCATATCAGCCATGGTCAAACCTTAAGAGCTAAGTCAAGTTTTGAAGAGAGAGAAATGAGAGAAAACCTGAAACAAGTTTCTCTAGGTATTTCGAATTGAATGCAGTCCACACAAAGTTATTACAGACTTAACTATTTCTAGTTAGGACAATCCCTAACAATTATTACAACTGAATATATGTAAAATATCTAGAACTTTCCACATCACAAGATGACTAGTATATGCACGACAGCTGGAATACATGTCATTGGTCAGCTTGATCCTTCCATGCTGACATCTCGTTCAGGTCAACACAGATTACATCAACTACATATTTTTGTTATTAAAAAAGTATTAATTATAAATATCAATGGTTGAAATCATCTTAGAAATGTTGGATCATTTGCACCGTCATTGCATAGAAGAATTTTCACACGTGAAGAAACTATTAAGGAGTAATTAAGTTAATCTCATATAAATATATATATATATATATATATATATATATAAATTGTTGACAGAACATTGTCAACCCTGCAGTCAAGAAACTCATATATATTCTTCAAAAGTCGATCATCATGTGTGTATTGGTTTGAAATTCAGTGCAAGAAAGGGCTTCAACATGTTAAAATATAAACTTTGTCCACTGTGTTCTAGTCTAATTAATTTGCCAATATGCCCAAGAGGCTAGGGTTCCATTATTTTGTGATCGATATTTCTCTGTAGCTATCTCTTATAAACCTAATTAATGCATGTGTACGAAATATGCTGCATGACTTTTACAGCTATAGCTTAGCTACTATATATATCCTTCAATTTTCGCCCTCGAGATTTGAGGGCAACCATGTGCTATACAGAGAGGGAAACATGGGTCAACTTATTTATATGATTTCTCATGAATCTGTTTTGAGAAAAACTGTATATTATCATAAGCTACTCTTTTGTTTCTGAATTTCCAGCGTTTTATATAAGACTGCATGCTGATAGATTTTAAAGAGCCCCTGCAACGTATCAGTTAATTTAAAGCCACCCGTAAGCATCTGAGCTATTTTGTATCAACAACTAATATGTAGTACTTATAAATTAAGCTGGCTTAAGCTGACAGCTTCAATTGAAGGAGAAAATTTGAGAGCTAGGTTTTATCTGGTCCGGGGTGATCGATGCATGCACTACTGGATATAGCAAAATTCCACCGACCTTATGATCGAATCTATAGAAAGTCGAAACGAAGTTAGCAAGGTATTCATAACTTTCTCATTTGGGTTGCTAATTAAGTATTCGTAATCAATCACTCGATCGGAAAAAGGGCCTGACGATGAATATATTGCCATCTTTGTACGACATAACATCCTTTTTGAGAAATATCACTATGTTAAAAACGTATCAACATTTGAATGAAAAATGCATTGCTAACAGTGTATCAGATATACAGTAAAAGAGTTTTCAGAAGAAATACCCGTAACTGACCGATATACCAGTTAATGAATATCATTCATCAAATTGTTTGCAAAGGTGTTGAGTGAGATCTAAGCATACAATGGCATGCATGATAAGTGAATAGGTACTAGACCTTGGGAATCCTCTACTCACATGGATATTGATAGGTTCGAGTTTGAGAAACTTGAAATTAACAAATGAGAGCCTCTCGATCATCTTATATCAGGGATATAAGCTACCCATTTGTAGTCTCCATATATATATATATATATATATATACAAACACACACGTTATAATTAATCCGGTCCATTTGCTTTAGTCAATAGTGGATTTCAATTCATTATCATAGTATTAACTTGATTCCCTTGGTTTCAAAACTATTTGCAGCATCTTGCTGTTAAGGAGGGCATATGCATATATAAATTAGTATTTTGGAAACAAATAGAACGAAAGATCGATCACATTATTCCTTGAAATAATTTTCAACATAGAAAATGATTCAATGAAACAGAGGGAGTTGTATGAAGACAAATTAAGAAGCCACTATCCTAAGCAACCATGACATAGGACCAAATTCCATCACCATCTCGCTTCTAGATACTTAAATGAAGGAGCCCAAACTCAGCACATATATAACAGAGTTTGTATAACTATAATGTATATATCTATATATCTTAATAAATATTAAAGAAAGAATTAGTAAATCTTTATAAAGTTGACTGAAATTCTGTGTGGTTTCTTGCTTATGTGACTAATTCAGGTTCCTATATCTTTCGCCCTTCGATTTGGGTTGAAACCCTCACGCCAAGGAAACTGAAACTGCAGGGGTTTGAGAAAAATATTAATCGATCTGCCTAAGCTAGCTAGCTGGCAAGACCATTGACCGTCCAACAAATACATACATGGATCTACTTTACAAACTATATGCTGTAACTTCACTAAATAGCAACATATCTGTATGCATTGTCGTCTGGATTATACAAATTTCTTTTTACAAAACTAGCCTTTAGCAAACCTAACACCCAAAAGGTTCAATCAACCAAGTCTCAATTAATGAGGTAGCCATTGACATAATCAGTCTGTTCTAAGTATAAGAATGTAGTCCTACTGCCAGTTCAATATATGCTTGGTAAAAGGTTTTTAGAGAGGGTTCCGACAGATCGAAGAGGATTACGTCAATCTTCCTTTTACCGATAGAAATTTTGTCTCTCGTAGGACTGTTAGAGACAAATTTTGGGTTTACCTACCAATGCCGGATGGTAATGCGTGAATAATTTCTACCTCAGGAACTGTTACTAACTTGTCTCTACATTTGTTGGAAGAGGCGAGGTCCTAAATTCACTTTTTTTTCTGGTGTTCGTATGGGAGTAGTCTAGCTAGCATTGATGAGGAAGATTACCTATCCTTGTAGTTGTATGTTTCTTAATTCGATTTGTTTTTGAGGAACCCCTTGTTGTTGTGTAACTCCTACATTAATTGTATTAATAAATCAAATTAAAAAGGTGTAGCTACCACTACCAACTAGCTAGCTACCACTGCCATGGCATTAACTCGTGGTAATGACACCCAATATTAATCAACTTATGTAATTGAGTATAATTGATTCTTAACTATTCTTAATTTTATATATATATATATAGACACACTCACATATACATGTCAGTGTTAATATACTAGGCTTAATTGGCCTTAAAACAGTATTGCCTGCCGATGAAAACTAATCAATGATACAGTATTTATCTCATGTTATATGTTGCCAAATGAACTAAGTAAAGAAGTGAGAACCACAGAATACTAGACATTACCGTTGCACGAAGAACAGTGCAAAATAAGTTCAAATCACTTCTATTTTCGAGTACCATTATAAGTTTTGATCCAAAAATGCAGTACCATTAATCTCAAATACCTAACATCACCGCAGAGATGAGTAGCTCCATAATTGCATGGAAGAGTAAGTACTTTAATTTCATAGCCGTTCGATACTATATATAGGAATAAGTAGAGGAAAAATGATGAAAGAAGTTAATTGATAAAGAATAGGAAGAAAGGAACATTACAACATAATATCTAGAGTCATCCACAGACAAATTAATATGCAATCATGTATGGACCTACTTAGAATGGACTTAAACTAAGAATTAAAACCCCAAAAGCATTGACGAGTATCAATATATATAATTCTGTCATGTCATTTTATTCCACTTGAATCATCATAGTAAGAAAATTAAATGGGATCGTTCTCTTAATTCAATTGATCAGTCTAGTTAATTAGAATCTTAATTAACCAAAGTAGGAAACATTTTCACTTGAAAGGGTGCTATAGTCGGCGGCGCTGTTGGGTTGAGTGTACATAGATGAGGAGGAGGAAGTAGGAGGGAGAGGAGGCGGCGGTGGTGGTGGCGGTGGCGGCTGTGTGGACGGTGGGAGGGAAGCAACTGAAACAGCTCCCCCGGAAGTAGTAGAGAACAAAGCTGCCACTTGATGATGATGATGAGAAGAAGCTGGATCCATGAGATTTGCTTCCCTATATTTGTACTTAAGTATCTCACCCCTCACAGCATTAAGCTCAGCTTGTAAAGATTGAACTTGCTGCTGCAAAGCCGAAATCGCTCCCATGCATCCGTACACCGGATCTCTTAGCCTCACGTTCGCCTCATACACAAGACTATTCGCCGCGTCTGCTCTTTGACTCTCCGGTACCTCCTAAACAATTAAAACCCTGCCGTTAATCACTCTAGTAAATAGATACGTGTGGACTCACTGAATAAAATTTGTTTACCAAATGATGCGACAGTGTTTTGTGGTTTAATTACCATAAGCATCTTGGATACGTTGCTGGCGCCAAACACTTTGTGGACGGAGGCGAACTTCTGGGGTTCGTGGGGAGAGAAGTAGGGAGAGAAGGGGCATTCTTGAGCGCATCTTCTTCTCAAGAGCTTGCAGGCTGCACATGGCGTGATCGTGTTTAGGGTTCCGGGAGGACCCAACATGTGTCTTCTTCCCATTTGATGATGGTGATGAGCAGAAGAAGAATTAGAAGCATCTATTTCTCTCTTCAGCTTCTTCCCTATCTCATCAAAATCAAATCTCTCCCTGCATACAAGTAAAACCCGCAAAACCCATCAGCAAAAATCCTCAACATCATGAGAAGAAAAACAAAAGGAGAGATATATAATAGTATGTTATAACCTTTCTCTGGACATTCAGGCATGCTCCGGTGTCTGAGTTGCTAAAGAAGAAAAGAGAAAGTGGGAGAAGGGGATTAATAAGGAGAGGGCTATGGCTGTGAAGGTAGGAATTGTAAAATAAGGGCGTACAAAAGAGTGTACTTCAAAGGCAAGATATGAGAAGACAAAAAGTGGTCCACTATCTATAGCTAGTGTTAAATTAACACTAAGTTTTTATATAAAAGAAAGAAAGAGACAAAATGGATTTTGGAGAGACTGATCGAGTAGTAGTAGGGGAAGTCGATCACGGATTGAATTTTGGTTTGTTTGTTGGTGGTAAAATGGTGGTTCGGATCTGTTAGGTTGATGTACGAGGATTTGAGGAGTTATAGTTCTTCCACAGAGCTTTCTGATGAGCCTGAAGCAATATCAATGGAGAGAGAGATAGTGAGAGAAGACTAGTAATGTAGTATAGCTGTGACTTCCCATCGTTCACGTGTGAGCCCTTAAATGGGTTTTGACTTTACAGAATCTTTTCGAGCATTTTGATCAATTTCATGCCAGGCATGTGGTTCTAGTCTTTGCTTCATTCTCAGGAATCCTATATATTAATCAATCATTTTTTCACTCGAGTTTTAGATATTGAGATTGATAGATGGTATTAGTAATTCATATCTTATAAAATATCCAAAAAAGTATTGGATAGTGGTAGAATAATAGGTAAATGGAGCAATAAGTTAGTTTCGAAAATGAATGATAAGGTAAAATTATGAAAATGATGATTGTTTCGAAAATTCTAATTTTTTATTTAGAGAACTTTAGACAACCAATGAACCAAAAACTGCTAAACAAAATCTTACAAAATCAATAGAAAATAAAAAAAGAGCAGTTCTCCATTAATCTCATTAGAGATTTGTACAATGATTGCAACCTCCTATACACTAATGAATGATTGTTTTTGCATGAGCCTTTCAGGAGCACTTGGTTTAGTCAAATGAGTAGTTCCGATAATTAAAGTTTAATATGTGATTTACAAAATGAATTTAATATTCTCATTTTCTTTTATTTTTTATTTTGCAATTAACCGTATTAGCCTAGATAGTTACATATAAACATAATCTTAAGGGCAACTGGGCATGTTAGTTCCTTGTCAATATCAAGAACCCACCTTTGATTAAAAAGCCATATATGGGATCTAGCTCCCAAAACGAAAACTTTATAAATATGATCACTTGACCAGTGTCACCGTATGAAAACCGCAATTTTTGGCACCTGAAGTAAGATATGTAGCTAAGACTTATTTAAGACTCAGTTACACTAAGCAAGCATTAACAATCTGATTCTTCTTGTTGGTGTAAAGTATTAATTAAGGGGATGCATTCATTTTAGAGTCTACAAGATTTTTTTGTATTTTAAAAGTTTAGGGGTATTCAATTGAGATTTTAAATAGTCTTTTAAAATCTTGGTGTATTCAATTAAGATTTAATATTATTCATTCAAATTGGGTGATATTCAAAAATATACGGATTTCTTAGGATTTTATTAAATACTAGATTTTGGAAGATTTTATAGTGTTTTTTATACATATCTAAACTCAAAGACAATCCAGCTACTTTCTAAAGGATTTTGATAGATTCTTTCTCACTCAAAAAATGAAGAAGCTCTTCCTCAAAAAAGAAATTTAAAAAATAAAATGAAGAAGCAGCTTTCAATAGATGACATTCATCCATTTTGTCTTAGACCCATTTTCCCACTATCCTCCTCTACCTCTGCTCCCATATAATAATTTTTTTAGTTTTATCATTGTAGCTCTAGAAGCCTTTCCTTCTAGGTAATGAAGGTAACTCGATCTTAATGATATTGTTAAGATGATACATCCATACACGTTTCTTTTCTTTTGTAAATTAGATATGAAATAAATTATGTCATTAGTTTACAACTTTATTTTTTGTGTAATATTTTGACTGATGTAATATTATAAAAAAAAGATGGAAAAATCGATGCCTAAGGTTGAGATAATGATTACTTGAAGATCAAGCATGCTATACAAACGTGAAAGACTTTGAAGGAGATATGAGTCAATAGTTAATATTGCAAAGGTCAAACTAGGGAAAACCTACTTTATACTACCTCTAATGTTAATTCTCCTTTTCTGGTTTCTAATTAGATCGACTCAATAGTTGAATTTAATTTAAATTTATTTTAGTGTGCAAGGGATATGCAAGTATGAAACTAAAAACTCACATATTTATTGATGTGTTTCTTCAATAATTAGAATTCACTAAATCGTTTTGGTTGTCATAGTTAGTTGCCTAAGACATTGTAAAGGATTTTATACCTTGTTCAAGTATAAAACTTTTTTGTTTCATGTAGTGATTTTTTTTGTTTTTATATTATTTTATTTTTTGAGGGGCATGAGTATTCTCACAACTTTACAAAGTCACCCTTAGGATCATCCATACAACATAGCCTAAGCTCCCAAAGCACATAAACGTTGCTTTTTTCAGCCTAACCGGAAGACAAATCTCTAACAAAGAATCTATTCTAGAGCTGCCTACACATTTAAGAAAAAGACAATTAGCCTATACAACCTAAAGCTTGACTAAACTAAAGCTACAAAAACATCATAAGGACTTTAAAATCTAAACAATTACTAGTAATCAATCAATTAGAATTAATAAGAGTCCATATGAAATTTAAACAATTCATGGGTTAAGTAAATCCATGAATTATAAAAACTCAAACAAAATCTTTTAAAATCTGAACTAAATACACCCTTTGTATATATAACTCGGTCAATTTGTCAACTATGGATTAATTTGTTCCCCTTCTTTAACTAGATAGTCACATTGTGGGAGAAATTGTAAATCTACACTAATGACATTTTCTTTGTCTGAAAAAAAAAAATTACCCACACACGCACATACATATCCGAGTTTTTATTTTGGTTTCATTTTCGTAAATTATTGTTTATATCACATCATCAGCTTATCATTTCACTCCAATGTCATTATATATGTGTTAAAATGAAATACTTAGAAATAAGAATCTACATACCCTAATTCAGAATCAAGGGTTTATATATGATGCCAAGTTACTTACCAGTCTAGTCATGTAGGATTCCTATCTGATATTTACACAAGGAAATGGGACAATTCAATTTTGATTGATGGGACAAACAACTGATTCTTCGAAGTTTGCTTGTGAACTTAATTTGTTTTTCCTGTCCTCTTCAAACTCGTAATTCCTTAAAGATGGGTACAAGTATCATCATGGAACAAGTCATTGGCCATTGTTTGCAAAAACTCTTCCCACTAGCTTGATCGATTAAGTCTAGCTTCAAGGAGCTGATGGATCCATCTGGGATGTCAACATGAGAAAGAGACTGGACACCGTACCCTTCCAGATAAGTTATTATCCTTCATTGTAGGCTGCTGTGACTTTCGTTTTTAGCTGAGAGCTAATTGATACAGGTGCTTCAATTCTCTTTCAGCTTGGACAGCTTACCTACATTTTCATATAAGGAAAGTATTCTGATTAATATAACAGATATATAGCAGTTTATTTCAAACAACCCCCCCCCCCCCCCCCCCCAAAAAAAAACCAGATTTTAAATTCTGCTGCCAACAGCTCAAATTATTACACTTTGTTCGATGCTAGCTTCTAATCTATCAGATTATATACTTAAAGAAGAAATCTAATGTATTTATTTCGAATTCTGCGCTATTGTAACATGGCACTCTCAGGCTTGACTGTACACAAAGTTAAATCAGTTTAAGTCTCGATTGAATTAGCTTGATTACACGAACGCTGCATGTAATTAACTTCCTCAGTAGTACGTACAACCTGCTACTTTAAGTCCTAAAATTGAAAAAATGCAGATTGAACACAGCATGCACTAAGACGAGTCTCGAATGATCTAATCGGTGACCAAGCGTCAATAATCAGTTGATCGAGGAGGACTCCGTAGAGATGGGGGAATTTCTTAGCTGTGATTTTGATTTTTGAGGTGTGTTATGTCAAAGTGGGTGGTGAGAGGGAGGGGGGGCCGCGGGTGGGGGATGTGGAAGGAAGAGAAAAACTAATTTAGCTGGAAGAGTATTTTATTTATTGTAACAACAGTAACATATATAAGTATATAACCGTATTTTGCTTAGATTGCAAGCAATTTAAATGGCAAAACCATCTGATTATTACTCTTGTTTGACCCGTATTTTGAGGCTAACAAGTCGCCCGATGTTCTCTCATCCCCAACCTAGCTACTTTCTCTTTCTTTCAAAATTCTCTCCCTTCTATTTCTTGTCCAAAAAATTGCACACACCTAGAACTTGCACTTGGTTCTTTCTCATTCTTTGTGTGTGTAAAATAGATCAAGGACCTGATCTTAGTTTGGTATTCAATCCATTACCTAAACTTATTTTGGTATTCAATCTGGTCTCATTCCGATTTCAGATTTTAAATTATGAGGTTAAACATGTACGTAACTAACTAATAGCCGTATCAAAAAAAAATTATAAACTATGAATGAAATTTGGTTGTAAAATGTACATAGCATCATATTTTTTTCGAATTTTGATAACCCCTGCAGTCTCCCACCACTTCCATTGTATTTCTAATATATGTGCACCTAGTAGAATTTTCTCAATTTCGAAATGTATTGGACCCTAGAGATCAATCTAAATGAAAACGATATATCCATATTTCCTACCCACAGAGCTACAAAAGTTACAATGATTGGGAAATCCATTGTAGTCCAACAGAGAAGGCCCAAAGTTTTGATTCTAACGTAGTCCAATGTAGTCCAACGATCTCCTAGCTTTCTCAAAGACTCCATGAAATACTGAATAGTTGGTCACGTGAGGCTTTAATTAGTTTAATTTTCACATTTGAAACGTGGTTCTTTTGAATGCTGCACCCTAAGATTTGATTGCTACACAAATATCAATTTAGCCTAGGGTAATCAGTGCCCCAAACTATATTCATCCACCTTCAATCTTAAACACAAATAGGAATTTCTAGCCAAACATAACATAAAGGACCAGAGTTTCCCCTCCCTCTTCTGTTTCATTATAACAATATGACAGACTCCAAATCTGACGTAATATTCAGCAAAGAAATCCTTACTTGAAGGCATGAACCACAACAGACACAACGGCCGGAACCCGCTATCTCGTCGACGATGAGAGCACATAGGCTGGCGGAGGGTTTGGTTAATCGACTGAAAGCCATGAATTTTCAGGAGAATGGGATTGATAACACTAGGGTTTGCAGCTAAACTAAGTTCTACGTGTACGTGTATAGGTTGTACAAGTTCTTCCAAGTGAGTCTTCAGTTTAGTCTTGGCATATATAGTTTTCTTGAAATGCATAAGAATAACTTCTATGCAACTAGGAGTACAAACACTCCATGTGCATCATCAATGCTAGCACATAAACAATCAACTACTTACGCTGGAAAGACCGTAACAATTTACTCTGCAAGTCTACACACAGTATTATAATACAACTAGCTAATTAGCCAGCTCATTCTAGAATCAAATTTTACTATTCAGGTTGCTTCATATCCACATGCAAAAGTGCACAATATGCATTCCCCTAAATTACCCGCATCTTCGGGGTATTTTATACCGAACTTAAGCCACGATTTTAGTTATATATATGCCTTCTCCCATAAGATCTTCCGCCTGCCACTGCAACAATGTGATTAACAAAACGTTTATAAGTGAAATAATGTGTATATAAATATATCTGATTCCAAACTAACGAAGGTACTAGTATCATTCCCGAATAACTAGTAGGATTTAGTGATTTACATTGCGAATTAATTACTGATTATTTGGCTAATGTATATATGCTTATGACAAGAGTTTGATTCAATTCTCGATCAGTAGAATGTAGAAGTACAAAAATAATTTCATGGATTATGTTCGAGAATTAATACATCATAGAGATATATGACATCAATTAATGGACACGCACATACCGTTCCACAGATTAATACAAAAAGAGATTTAACACAATCGATGAACATACATAGAATACATTAATTCTCAGCAGTACGACCTCGGCGTGATTGGTCATGGCTAGCAATGGACATGGAGGCAAACTTGATCTTCCGCACCGAATTGCAGCCTCTGAAGTAATCACTACCTCTGCGTTTAATCCCAAAGCACAAAGTCGAAGTAGGCGATCCAGACCTTGTTAGATCCTCATCCTCATCCTCGTCGTCGTAGCGAAATGGCACCCTCGAAACCGAGTAATGTTTCTGGGTGCCCTTTGAAGAAGTTGACGAGCACGATGAGGATGAGGACGACGACCACGACACCGAAGAAGACGGCGACACGTTCCGGGCGGCCTTCCTCCATTTCAGCACCCTAGGGAAAATGGAGTCCAGAAGCGCTTTAGCTCTAGAGCCGCTTCTTTGCATGGATGAGGACGAGTGTTTCGGATTTGTGTTGAAGGAATATGAAGGAGGAGGAGTTAGAGGAGGAAGAGAGGTCTCAGAAAGAGTGTGCTTAGGAGTACCTGGCTGCGACTCCCACATGAAAGGAACCGCTCCGGCGGCGGCTCCGTAGTAGACTCTGCAAGACGAGTTGGCCACTGAGGTCTCCTTGGCCACGAGCTTGGGGGAGGTGAAGACCTTGTTGTTTCTGTGATCATCGTTGTGCTTCATCATTGCGTTGGGTTGAAAACTTGAAACTGATGGAGGAGCTTCTTCTTCCTTGGGTCTGTTAAGCTAGCTTAGATAGCTAGCTAGCTAGAGCAGATCTGAAAGTTCAAGATCCGAAGATGGAGATTTTGAATTGAATAGAATATCTTGAAAGACTAGTTGATATGGTTGAGTGGGTTAGTTAGTTGGGTCTATGCTCATCTCTCTCCCGTTAATTTAAGGTCCATCCACACATCATTACTGTAGAGTTGCTCGGATAAGAGGTATATATAGTGAACGAGACAATAATAGAAGAAGCATCTATAATAAATGGTGATTACTAATTTCCGGGATTTGTCTTAATAGGACATAGACTTGAGCATAGGGTAGAGTTAATGAAGCGGTGATTGTGATTATCTTTGCTGATGGCTACTATTTTAGGAAATCGAAGTCTAACTTAACTTACACTTAACTCAATTCTCAATCTCTACTCAACACTTACTAACTTTTTTTATTAACAACTGCTTTATTAGTACGGAATTTGATTTAAACAAATTTTTTAGACCTTATTCGCTAAATTTATAATTATATCATATGTTTCAAATTATTCCGTTCTAGATTATGATTTTGTTATCTTTCTAATGCACATCGTAAATACTAATCTTAGAGACCTCACATAAAGAAGAGGACAGTTTCTAATAACTTAATCATGTTTGTTTTAAGTCTGGATCAAGAAACTGTAATAATATGACACATCATTTAACTTAATATGTGTTGTATTAGTCATGAAATATGACTTTGAGTCTTTATAGGTGGTATGTATCTACAAAATTAGTTGATTTCCCATCTTATACGTTAAACCCGTAACTGATGATAGTTTTATATTTCGGCAATCAAGTATGTCATAACACAAAACACATAACTTCCAAATGTAAAAGTTGAAACAGTATTTGGACATCAACACAAAATTGGAAGATTAGCAAAAGATCCTATTCAGGTCTTTTTCTAATTTTCTTCCTTGAATCAATGGGGCACAACACGCAGCTGCCTAATCAATTAATAGTTTTTGGAAGACTCATTAAAATGGCTGGTTGATCGATGACATGGATTAGCAGGACCATATATCAGTAAATGATATCATCATAACAAAAGAAACAGTTGAGAAAGTGTGGATCTGGTTATGAACGATCACTATATCATAAATGAGACTTTGTCCTGATTCATATACTCTCTCCCTCCATTGCTGTTTCAATGGCGGAATTGTGAAGAAACCATATATAGAAACCATATGGTGCTGGTTCAAAAACATGTTCAATGCAAGTTTTTTATTATTTTTTAGAATAAATACCCATTAATACTTGGGGTAGAGAGTAGGACACGTATGCGAGCTGTCTTCTTTTCTACTTTTACATCTCTGTTAAAAATAAATCACACATCGAAAATTTGAACATTCAAAATAATACTTTAGATCTTAGGTTTCTAATTTAGTTTTGAATTGAATATTCATGTTTTTACGTTGCATCATAACCTGTTGAACAGAAGATCACACGTCCCAAAACTTAAACATTTCAAAACAATTATAAATAAGATTTTAGGTCTCTCCACAACTAACTGGTTTTAAACTTAATAATTAACCAGATTTTTACACGGGATATATAAGAATAATAAATAAGATCTCATAAGCTGGAGTCTCTTCCCTATGCATAATAAATAAGATCTCACAAAACTCATACCCTGGTTTTTACAGAGTATCAACTATTCATCTTATGACGTCCCTATGCATTTTGTGTGATGCATGTGTGCATGATCTGTGTATTTACAGGATAAAATACCAACTCTAACCCTTCCAAGGTAAATTTATATTTTGCCAAATATATATGCCATAGACAACCTCATTTCTCTTGTAAAATCTCACACCCACCAGTGTATGACTAATTTATGATACTCTGAGCAACAATTGACTGGACATTTTCTAGTGTCAATTTATGTTCCCTTTTGCATGTATGGCAGTCCGGACCTGAATCAATCACAGTGCCGCTCTTGCACGTAGAAGGAAGTTTCAGGTGGCGGAGCCCTGGTTCATGAAATTGTACAATCATCAATGGCTACAAATATTTATCTGCTAATACTGGTATTCAATCCTCACAACTACCTCCCACCAATTTCTGTGCCCTGAGTTATGCGCTTGTGACCCACGGCTTTAAATCAGAGTACTGACTGGAAACAAAGTGATGAATATGCTTTTTTGGTTTCTTTCATTTTCTTCTTCGCCGATCCCATAATATCTGCAGGAAATCATTGGCGGTCCGCGGTTTTTTCTTGGGTAGATGGATGTTTACATCAGAGAGTTTTGTTGATTTGTTTGTTTGTTGTGGAGGAAGGGTTTTGGGTTTGATTCGTGATGAACTAGTAACCAAATATTCATATGCGAGCTACGTAAACCATGTTGCGATGCGTAAGCATCGGGAGAGCTTAGGCCTTAAATCACATGCCAACTTCTATTTTTGTTTTGTTTTTTTTTTTTTTTAATAAAAGACGGGTGCGGCTACCCTCAAACCTTGATTAATTAAACTGCCGAATACAAAGGGGAGACATTAAGCCTAAACCCCTTATTACAATAAACATCTAGAGTATGTTCCGAAATAATATTAGGACTCTCTACAAAAGACATGTATTCTAACAAGCACCAACTAACAAAGAGTGCTCTATTAACTATTCTATTTGCTTAATTTGACATAGCAGTGACATAATGGAAAAATAACTTGATTTGTAACCTGTTTACAGCGTAGCATAATTACCATAAACGCAGCTTTCCTACTATGTTGTCGCCGGAGAATAGACCCGACGACACTTAACTTCACTCTGCCACTAGGAGGTAGCGACCATTTGACAAAGTAAGAAACTCATTGCCTACCTAGAGCGACAAGGCACTCTGAGTGCATACACAGGCATATAGCTCGACTAGTCCTACACAATTAATGTAGGGACTTATTGCCCGCATAAAGTGCAATACAACTAAACAACATAAATAAGCAAAAGCATAAAAGAAATAAAAACATAAGGCAGGGCCCAAAACTTGAGACCCAGCCCCATCTGCAGCCCACAATAGCAGAGTCAAGGCCCAAAGTCAAACAGGCCTAAGGTCCATCCAAGAGAGCAAGAGTCCATTGTCGTCACACCACCTCCCCCACAGGACCTCCGCCGCCATAATCGGAGCCATGCACAAGCACACCACCGTCCTCCGCTTGCTTCACCACCAACTCAGCACCACCACCACCCTACCCATTCCCCCTAAACTAGATTAGGAACGAACCAACCCTCATCCTCAATCTGGGGTTTCCCATGCCTAGCCAGCCACCAAACTCCCCAAGCCAGGTCGATCCAGCCACCCCCTCCACGACTTCCCAATATGGTTTCTCCATCTAACCCCGACAGAGCGCGCCCAATCCGATCCACCCCTCAAGCCTCCGCAGACCAAAAGCCCTACAAACTCCCCTTGTTCGAACCCCAACACCTATAGACCAAATACCCGACGCCACTACTTACCGATAAGCCTACCTGCCCAACAACAACGTCCATAAGACGCGTCACCGGAAGAGTGAGAAGAGATTTGAGAAAAACTCACTTGTGGCTAGGTTCTCCAAAGCTCTCAACAGATCTTAATAAATTTTTGAGATGACCTGTTATATATTAATTCTTTTTATTAAAAACTGTATCCTAGAAAATGTTGATGAACTAGAAAATAAATGTTAGCGAACTTTGTCTTTAACATTTGAATGGCATGGCAGTGTTGGAATATATATTTTTTACATCATTTATGGTAAATAGTAGTGACAGTTTGACCAAGTCGAGGAGATTATGATAAGACATGTCTTGGCTTTGATGCGAGCAGCCAACTTGCAACTATGATGCAACGAATAGCTTAAAATGTGATTGTTGGTCGGATTGACATCGTGGTTACTATTGAAGGAAAAATCTTGATAGTAGGGTTATGATTTCTTGTGTGCAAGGACTCCGCTAAGACGCCTGTATAGGATTCTCGACAATTGTATTCATTGAAAGTGAGTTTTTATAGGAAAAAAATACGGATGCACTAACACAGTCTAAATGTGAACGACAACGAGAATAGGAAAATTTTTAACAACAGTACCCGACAAATGGATGATTATGAAGTTCGGTACATTTTATTTCAAACAAATCAAAACAGTACATGAACTTGTAATCTTGACCGAAAATATATACATACCATTACATCCATCGTTAGTCAATGTGATTTTAGTCAAATTTGTAAGGGCAAATCCGTCTTTTCAAGGATTGATAGAGAAGACAAAAAAAGAAGAAGAAGGAATTAGCTCGTTCTCTCTCTCTCTCTGCTTCATTCATTGTACAAGAAGAAGAAGAAGAAAGCTTTTCAAAGCAAATAATCGAGGAATTTTTTTTTTAATGATAGATATCAATTCCTATATTGTTGAGTTATGCAAGATCACATCAAAATCAAACCACAAAGCCACAAACCTTCTTCAATAATAGTAGGAACAAAAGCAATTCAAACCCAACCTCAAAAGTAATTTCAAAACAACAGTTAGTTGGCCTTTACTTTTCATCCTCTTCCAATTCATCCGAGTCAGAATCACTTGCGTGGTAACCTGGTTGCTTCTCGCTTACTTTCCAAACCGATCTCTGACTTCTTGAAGCTATACTCATCCAAGCATGTCCATTTTATTGGTTTTTCTGAACATCATAGCCACTGTGATACATCTGGCCCACCAAGACCTGCATTGTGGAGTCACCGCCCTTGGCTTCCTTATGTGTGTCCTTAAACCACCGCTTGGCGCAATTCGATACTACCCTGGCTAGTGGGACCTGCCTCTACTCTTTGGAGCTCTCCATCTTCAGCCCAGCTCGCTCTGGGTCGACCCAGAGAATATTGCTCGTTTTGGCGGTTTGCGGCGGTGAAACTCGGACTTGAGTCACATGTGTCAGGCATTTCGGGCGAGGATTATGAAGAGGGTCGAGATGGAGGGAAGAAGGCGAATTTGACAGCTAAGGTAGACAGTGGAGGAGCCAGGATTTCAAGGTTACTGAGGCATCAAATAAATAATATTAAAACATAAAAAATCTCTCAATGAAATTTTTTTTCTATTAAAATAGTTATTGCTTTCAACGAGATTTCATATTTTAAAATTGTTTCATAAAAATCTCTTTATTATACTAGTAAAATGTTTTTTTCAATAGAAAAAATCGAGAAATCATTTATTTCTTTTAAATGGATATATTAAGTAAAAAAAAACCTTTTATAATTAACTAATTCATTCATAATTTTTTTTTGTGCTAATGAAGAAACATAAACAAACAAGACCATAAAGAGAAAAACTTCATGATAACAACATACCAAAAAAGTTAGTCTAAATAACCTTAAATAGGTTGAATAAAAAAATACGTTATCACTAAGGATAATCAAACCCCATACCCCTTCCATAGGATAAGTAAGCCACACCACTAAATCATACTAACAATTCGTGAAGATGGTGTAACTAAAGTTTAGTTATACTTTCAAAATGTTACTAGGTCCCGTGACCTACTATGCCCCTGAGTGGCTCTAACCATAAAGGTAGAGCACATGCACCCCATTCACAAAACCCAGAATGAGATTCGCAGAACAACAACCTAGCTCATTGAGTGAGGACAAGATGATAGGCTTTAGATGATTGAAATGGATTTTGGCTTTTGGGGTTGAAGGTGATCAGAAGTACCCACTAAAAAGTTAGTTTGAGGTTTTGTGTTTTGTTTTGTTTAGCTGGAAGTATGTAAGGTGAGGTCATGAGTGAGTTGGGTTTGTGAGAGTAGTGCAGACACTACAAGAAAATGGGTCATTTACGACATGTAAAAGACGCCGTAAATAACATTTTACGACGCGCAGTGTTCTGAAAGTCCGTGTTGTAAAATTGAACTCGAGCACAATCATAAACCAAATAGAAAAAATTACAAATAAAAAAAAGGGCGGATTTCGAATTCCGGATCAAAATATTCCTTCTAACAAAATAAGTGATGATGATAAAGGGTTGGAATCACAAAAAAAATATTTGGCAGATATTAAAAAGAAAAAATGCTCGACTTAATTTTTCACTTTTACGACGCGCAAAATGCACGCCGTAGATGTATCAAATGCACACTGTAAATTTTTATTCACAGCACTCCTGCACGTCGTAAATGTCATTTAAGGCACGCATTACACGTCGTAAATTTTCATTTACGACCCGCAATGTATGCAGTAAATTTTGTTTTTATAAAAAAAAAAAAAAAATATATATATATATATATATATATCAATTAATTCAGTTTATCCAGGGTAGGCCTCATCAAAAAGCCCGCGGATCAAGTGGGTCGATGGAGGCCCGCCGGCCCGGCCAGTCAAAAAGCCCGCAAAAGCCCGCCTCGGTGGGCCGATGGAGGCCCGCTAAAAAACCCGGAAAAAACCCGGCCCGGCCCATAGGCCCGGCCCGTCAAAAGCTCACTAGACCCGACCCGTAAAAGCCCGCCTAGACCCGGCCCGTAAAAGCCCGTAAACTATTTTTTATATATTATATATATTTGTGTGTGTTTGTGAATATATATATATATAGATATATATATTAATATATATGTGTATGTGTGTATGTTTATATATATATATACACACACATATATATAATAGATATGTGTGTGTGCTTATATATATATATATAGATATATATATATATATATATATATAGATATGTGTGTGCACTGTGTGTGTTTATATATATATATATATAGATATAGATGTGTGTATGTGTGTGTTTATATTTATATATATATATATATATGTGTGTGTGTGTGTGTGGAAATTCTCATATTTTTATAGTAAATATGTGCATATATATTCTAAAAAACAAGTGACAACGGTTGATCAATTAGATCGGATTTGAAAATATGATGAAATTAGTTAATTTTTTTACCACACTCATAATTTGTTGTAATAATCACATCCAACGGTCGGTTTTTTCATTTTATTTGAATTTATAGATGTTGCTCTTTGGAGTGTATGATATATAAATATAGGTTTATAATAGTAACTAAGTTTGACCTAGTGGATCGAATTCGAAACGAGAACTAAATTGGTTGGATTTTTTACAGCCACTATAAAACATTACAATCTCTCCATCGAACGGTTGGTTTCTCCAAATTCATCTTCCACTTCATAGTTGCTTTAGAATGGACATCAATAGTTTTAAATGCAATGTACAAGTCATATAACTTTTGGTGACAAATTGATATAGGGCAACGTCTTTGTAATAAAATTGAAATTTTTATCTTATGTACACGTACATCCATCGATAGGATATTTACAGATATGATGTGAAAAAATAAGCATGTTTTGCTGTTATCAAGCCATCGGTCAATCAAGAAAACATAAAGCGACTACGATTGACCAATCCGATCGGGTTTGAAACTATAGTGAAATTGACTAAATTTTTAACCACACTCATAATTTATTATAATAATCACATCCAACGGTCGGTTTTCCCATTTTCTTTGAATTGATAGAGGTTGCTCTTTGGAGTGTGTGATATATAAATATAGGTTTATAAGAGTAACTAGGTTTGACCTACTTGATCGAATTCGAAACGAGAACCAAATTGACTTTATTTTTTACAACCACCATAAAATATTACAATCTCTTTATCAAATGGTTGGTTTTTCCAAATTCATTTTCCACTTCATGGTTGTTTTAGAATGAACCTCAACAATTTAAATGTAATGTATAAGGCATACAACTTTAAGAGGCAAGTTGGTATAGGTCAATGTATTTGTAATTAAAATTAAAATTTTTATCTTATATCCATGCACATCTATCAATGAAATATTTACAAACGTGATGTAAAAAAATAAGCAAGTTTTGCGGTCATCACGCCACCGGTCAATCAAGAAAGCATACAAGCGACTACGGTTGACCAATCCGATCGGGTTTAAAACTATGGTGAAATTGACTAAATTTTTAACCACACTCATAATTTATTGTAATAATCAAATCCAACGGTCGGTTTTCCCATTTTCTTTGAATTGATAGAGGTTGCTCTTTGGAGTGTATGATATATAAATATAGGTTTATAATAGTAACTAAGTTTGACCTAGTTGATCGAATTCGAAACGAGAACTAAATTGGCTGGATTTTTTACAGCCACTATAAAACATTACAATCTCTCCATCGAACGGTTGGTTTCTCCAAATTCATCTTCCACTTCATGGTTGCTTTAGAATGGACATCAATAGTTTTAAATGCAATGTACAAGTCATATAACTTTAGGTGACAAATTGATATAGGGCAACGTCTTTGTAATAAAATTGAAATTTTTATCTTATGTACACGTACATTCATCTATAGGATATTTACAGATATGATGTGAAAAAATAAGCATGTTTTGCGGTTATCAAGCCATCGGTCAATCAAGAAAACATAAAGCGATTACGGTTGACCAATCCGATCGGGTTTGAAACTATGGTGAAATTGACTAAATTTTTAACCACACTCATAATTTATTATAATAATCACATCCAACGGTCGGTTTTCTCATTTTCTTTGAATTGATAGAGGTTGCTCTTTGGAGTGTTTGATATATAAATATAGGTTTATAAGAGTAACTAGGTTTGACCTACTTGATCGAATTCGAAACGAAAACCAAATTAGCTGGATTTTTTACAACCACCATAAAATATTACAGTCTCTCCATCAAACGGTTGGTTTTTTCAAATTCATTTTCCACTGCATGTTTGCTTTAGAATGAACCTCAACAATTTAAATGCAATGTACAAGTCATACAACTTTAAGAAGCAAATTGGTATTGGTCCATGTATTTGTAATTAAAATTGAAATTTTTATTTTATGTCCACTCACATCCATCGATGAAATATTTACAAACGTGATGTAAAAAAATAAACAATTTTTGCGGTTATCACGCCATCAGTCAACCAAGAAAACATGCAAGTGACTACGGTTGACTAATCCGATTGAGTTCGAAACTACGGTGAAATTGACTAAATTTTTAACCACACGTATAATTTATTGTAATAATCACATCCAACGGTCGGTTTTCTCATTTTCTTTGAATTGCTATATGTTGCTCTTTGGAGTGTATGATGTATCAATATAAATTTATAAAAAATTATTGTCTTTAAAAATTTAATTATCAATAAATTAGTATCTATATATAAATATAGATTTTTTTGGGTATAATATAGATCTATTATCTTTGGTTGTATTTGATCATTATCCAATGAATTTCCAAAGCTTGATTAAAAAAAAAAAATATTTGTGTCTTTTTAAATATTTATTTATAAATAAAGCCCGCAAGGCCTGGCCTGAAAAAGCCCGCAATGCCAAGCCCGGCCCGGCCCGAAAAAACCCGCAAGGCCCGCTTTATATGGACGGGCTTGGATCCTTCGATTTTTAATAAAGTCCGGCCCGGCCCGCCATTATTAAAAAATTTAGCAAGACCCGGCCCGTTGACGACCCCTAATCCAGGGTAACCCAAAAATTGCAGCAACAGTGTGTGTGTGTGTGTGTGTGTTACCAAAGTTAAAAGGCTTGAAGCCAATTCAGTACATACTTAAAAAAACACCAAGCAAAACTAGACTACTCCTAAGCAATAATATAAGAGTGTAAGACTAATATTACTCCAAGAACACTCTTGTGATTCAATGCACTCAGCGTCACCTCTCACCCTGAAAAGACTGTGGGAAGATGCCGTAGCCTGGGATATGCATCACTCCAACTCCAAGATACCTGCAAAGTTCATGATGTGTTATGATGAGTGCTGACAGAGTTGAATAAGATCCTAACAAGTAGTTTCTGTCTTTGGGGTTACTTCCATGTCATCTGTAATTGCTAAAACTAACATCTATGAAAAAAATGCAGCAGAAAAACATGAACATATATTAGAGTGCTAGTTCAAGTCTAACACTTCATTACAAGTCTTACTATTGAGGCAAATCATTCTTTCAATTATCTGTTTGTCAAAGTGTTAGTTTATTTTTATAACTACAGACTGATTGAGGTAAATAACATACACTAGGGGTGTACATAAGGATGACAGGTCGAGAAATGGATAAGGCCGCCTGAAATGAAGTTACAATAATTGTGAGCAATAGTGTTGAATACATTCAATCTCCAAAAGAAATGTAACAAAACCGAATGAATTTTTACCACATGTTTTTACAAAATTAAATTAAACTTATATAAGTCAATAATCAGGACATTAGGAGAGAAAATGTCATTAAAACAAAGAAGGAACCAAACTTACCAAGCTATTCAAAATTTTCTAACCATGGAGGAAAACAAGAATGAGTGCGTACTAGCCATCATCTGCAGTTGAAAAGTGAGCAGACTCATCAAACCACTATTAGCAATCAAAATTAACAACAACTCCACCCTAGGTATGTGCATTACTTTTATTCTCTGAAGTTTACAACATGCATTACAAAGAAGCAAGCAGTGATCATATCAATGCTACAAATCGAGAAATAAGTGACTGGAAATAGAACGTACAATGACCAGGATATCAATAGAGAGAAAAAAAAAAAAAACATCCAATACAGTTACACATATACTCCAGAATCCACATCCCTAGGGTGGATTACAAAGAAGCAAGCAGGATCTGCTTGAAAGGAGAAAATCACAAAGAGAAACAAAAGTCAAATAAAATTCCAACAAAATTTTGAGATAATAACCTTAAGCGGAGGGTCTAGAAGCCTCCTGCTACACCAAGCGGAAAGCTGTCTCCTAACTAAAATAATATATCATTGTAGGAAAAGGAATCATATCATGAGTTCGTGACTCATATCAGATCTATAATTTGAGAGCTGAGGCATTGTTAAATGTTAGCTAGACACCCAATGGTGATAACATGACCAAAACAGTAAAAGGAATATAAATAGAAGGCTGCACGTATACCTTTATGTAAAGAATTGCAATCATAGATCAACAGAATAGTGCTAACCTGGAGTAAGAGAACTACTTCAGAGAAGATGTCGCCCATTGGAAGAAGTTATTTGACTACATCTGTACATATGTTAAAAGGGTGTATTAGCGACTACCTGCAATCAATCCAGGAACTCAATTAGTCCATTTGAGGCTTTACAAAAGTAGGACAAAGACTTGAAACTGTAAAGAAGGGACCAACTGTTCCCATTTGAGCAAATTCACGTAAGCAACCAAGTATGGTTCTTACTTTTGCATGTCTTAAGCTTGCAGCAGATGACTCTATGCTTCTCAATAATGATGACATGTAAATAAATGTGACATCTGACAAAGTCCTCTAACAAAACCTACAAATTGGCAAAATTTTGTCAACAGAAATAACTCAATCATAGAAAAACTCAATTCCATTCTCCACAGAATTCAACAAAAACCAAACTCATAAATAGTTACATAACATCAAACAACGTTTACACTTTACAATTCAGAAACTCAGAGCATTATTTCGATCTCTCTATCTAACAGAAGTCATGCTCCCTAAAATAAAACCTTTACTTACAGCGTTCATTATCGAGAGGTCTCAGAACCTCCCCTATAATCTGACCAACACTTTGAGGCGACTTCAAATCATCTTTAGTTTTCCCAAACTCCTTCTTTGCTCCTCGCAAGTTATCTCGCACTGCAAACCCAAAACAAGCAACTCAGACCCAAACAAATTCCTCATACCATATAAATTTCTCAGTTATCGATAACAAAATACACAGAAACCAAATCAACAAATATTAACAGCTAGAACAGAATCGGCTCAATTGAAAATCAGAATCCAAACCCTAGAAAAGCGAAAAGCTAAAAGTTAAATAATTCTAAACATTTCTAGTTCGATATAAGAAGAGGACGAGGGTTTGGAGTGCGAATCTGACCTGCGCGGATTCGGGAATCGAGATCCTTGTGCTGGAGTAACCTCTTGCGGTAATCGGTGACGGCGGTGCGACGACGTACGGCGTCGTCCGTCTCGGTCGATGTCATCGCGACGGAGCGTCCACTGTCTTGATCGACATCATCGCGGCGATGCGTCCTCCGTCTTGATCGACGTCGTCACGACCGTGCTGGGAGGAGAAATGACAGAGAGAGAAGGTGGGAAATCGGAGGAGTTTTTTTTTTTTTTTTTTTTTTCTTGTCGAGGTTAGTTGTTAGTAACTCACTCATCCATGTCAGATAAATCCAAACTAATCCACCGCACCTCAGACATACGAACCCAAAGAATCCCTCAAATCTGCTGGGAGGAGTTTAAGCTTTGATACGAGAGAGATTTAATTTTAACAAATATTTTGGGGATTTTAGTACACAAACACGACATCTTTCATTGCACACCTTACGTTTTACTGTAAAAATGCGAGTTTTACGGCGTGCATTTAATGGACGTCATAAATGATACTCTTTCACGACACGCATTAAATGCACGCCGTAAATCACACGTCGTGAATGATCAGTATTCCTGTAGTGAGACTACAAATCAGAGTTCCTATATATATATATATATAGGATTTTTCTCAGGTAAGGATGTCCTTAGTTTTTCTTAGGTGCGGATTTGGTGTTTTCACCCACTTTCCGATCATATTTTCACATCTTAACCGTTCAGTTTTTAGAGCCTAATGTATAAATCCCCCCTGTAAAATTTCAGCCAATTTGGTGATCGTTAAGACATCTAAAACTGCAATTTACACGAACGGACCGAATCTGTCGAACCGGAACCGTTCGTATTTATAATGGTAAATTACAGTTTTGGATACCTTAACGATCACCAAATTGGCTGAAAATTTTCAGAGGTGATCTATACATTAGGACCTAAAAACTGAACGGTTAAGATGTGAAAATGTGATCGGAAAGTGGGTTAAACCGGAAATCCGTACCTAAGAAAAACTAAGGATGTCCTTAGCCAAGAAGGACTGTATATATATATATATATATATATATATATATATATATATATATATATATAACTTTGCTCAGGTACGGATATCCGCACTTAAGCAAAAAGGTACGGATTTTGTGTTTTTCCCCACTTTTCGATCACACATTCACATCTTAACCGTTCAGTTTTTAGGTCTTAATGTATAGATCACCTCTACAAAATTTCAGCCAATTTGGTGATCGTTAAGGCATCCAAAACTGCAATTTACACGAACGAACCAAATCTGTCGAACCGGAACCGTTTGTATATATTGTTGTAATTTGCAGTTTTGAATGCCTTAATGATCATCCAATTGGCTGAAATTTTGCAGATGTGATCTATACATTAGGACCTAAAACTCAACGGTTAAGATGTGAAAATATGATCGGAAAGTGGGTCAAAACTGAAAATCCGTACGGATCAAAAAACTACGGACGTCCGCAGTGGAGAACCGGTGTATAAATAAATATATATATATATATATGTATATAGTAGAAAATACTAAATTACCCTTAGAAAAAATGAATAATGGTATAGGGTTAACGGTGTTATTGACATCATGTATATATTTCAGTCGAGATTACAAGTTTATGTACCATTTTGATTTGTTTGAAAGAAATTATACCGAACTTCGGAGTCACCCATTTATTGTGTACTGTTGTTAAAATTTTCCGGAAAGAATAATAGATGGCGTATAATTTATTTATTTTTTACATTAAACGAGAATCAAACCCTAATCTAATCTAATTTAATTCAATGTAAATGAGCACCTGAAGAATGAGCCGAATCACAAACCAACAAAGGGCCCAAAACAAACAAGGCCCAAGAATCGTCGCTGGCAGTATCAGTAGCATTGTTGCGCTGCCGCTAAAAGCAAAAACCCAACCTAAGAAAGCCAATTTACATAGTGAGAAGTAAGAAGTAGTTCATCGATCCACAATGTCTGTTTCCCAAACTCACATTTGACAGTGATGAACTCTATACAACAAATGGGTAGGAGTTTGATTACATGTCTTGGTGATTAAGGCAGAATGTTACGATTAAAAGAACATGTATAAAAAAAGAAAAAGAAAAAAAGTCATTGTTTTTCTCATATTAAAGTGTGATATTATAACACTGTGCATGTTATCGACTAAAGTTTTTGATTTAAAATCAGAAGGAAAATTAAAGACTCAATATTTCGAACAACTGAATAAATAAAAAATTAAAATTTATCTCAAGTTAAATAGCGATTCACGATTAAAGTTGATATCAAAGAATGATCCAAAAATTAACTAATCCTTATCGGAAAAAAAAAAAAAACTCCTCTAATTGATCTTTCGACAAATGATGATCATCTTTAAATTTCGAACAATCGCCCAAAAAAAAAAAAGCATGTATGTTTTCACACTTTTATCAACTTTACTTTGTGCAAAGCAAAAAATCAAAAGAACATCACTTTGATCTACACACCAAACTAAAGTTACCTACCAAACGAACCTTTAGAAAGTCAATCATAACCGCAACATGGGTTAACATGGCTTTCCCAAAGAACCCGCAATTCACGCTCGCAAATTCAGCAAAAAAGTGACCCCGGTCAACTGGTCAACACTCAGATCCCCTCCTTCTCACCTACACTCAATCTCCGACGTGTAACCTTCCCATTGCCTTAAATAAACCAAAAGTCAAAGAACAAATCAACGACTTATGTTCCTCCAATCCTCAAACACCACGTACCCCATCACAGTTAATCCCATTCCACACTGAATACCAAGAAACGCTTTCTACTGCACCACCACCTTTTACTGGACCCGGTTTACCGACCGAGTCGTGACCCGGACCCTCACCCAAGGCAGCATCATCATCACGCACCCATCATCCTCGGTACCACATAAAATCACAGAAGGTGCTTCCTTTCGATGATGGGTTTTGTCCCCGGGAAGCTCCTTATTAAGCTCTTCTTGCTGTGAAGGACTGATTAAACTGACTTGGTTTCTTCTGCAATGGCAGCCGAACAGGTTCCGGGCACGCCCGGTATAAAGGAAATAAGGTCCGACTCCGGGTCCGAGATGTTTCAGTTTAACACGAATGCTGGTCATGAAGGAGGTTCATTGTCGCCGAGTCCGCCGCCCGGGATAAGGAGGGTGAGTTTGAGGGCGGAGATTGATACGTCGCCGCCTTTCGGTTCGGTCAAGGAGGCTGTGACCCGTTTTGGCGGCAGCGGGTCTTGGATACCATACTATAAGCTTGGAGAGAACTATGTAAGTATTACATGTCTTACTATGCAAGCGTGTCTTTTTTCCACGAAAACTATACAACAATTTCACACATTTTGTCACACTTCTTTACTACATTTAGTAGTATAGTATGATAAGTTTGTTGCCAAGTTGAAAAATGTATACCTTTATGTAAGTTGATAGAGTTTTAAGGTTGGCAATTTGATCCTTAGCTTTGAACTTTGTCTGTTTATGAAGTTCTCTGCTTTCATTTATACAACAATTCTATGCCTTGTTTTTGACTGCAAAATTTAGCTGTCCAGATGAACACAAACAAGCTGTTATATGCACTTCTTGCTATGTCTAGCGGTTAATCTAGATAATTAATTACATAGTAGTTTTTCCGAATGTGATGTTGGATTGAGAGTTTGACAATATAACATGTATACCCAGCAGAAGAATTTTCTCGTCTCTCTGTCTTTCCTTCGTGTGTTATTTAGTAGTTTAAATGGTGATTCATGAATTAAAAGTAGTGTCTATTCTTTCATAATTCTTTTTGGTTTGATTGGGTGTCGTTCTTGGTTTAATTGGAATTTATAAAAGCAGAATGGGGGTGCAGAGTTTGACTTAAAGAAAGTTGAGGAACAAGCAGCAGAGTTGGAGAAGGATCTGATTGTAAAAGAGCTAGAGACGCTTGATGTTTTAGAAGAACTAGCAACAACAAAGAGAATTGTGGAGGAGCTAAAGAGACAGCTGCAGAAAGAAGCATTGAAATGCTTGACAGTTCCACCAGATTACCATTCAGAAGCAGAGCACATGTCACCATCCCCTACCATCAAAGAGATGAACAAGGAAAATAATTTCATGATGATGGGAAATTCAAGTCCCTATCACCCTTCTTCCTCACCTGATCTGATCTTGATGGAGCTGAAACAAGCAAAAATGAACCTCGGTAACACGATCAATGATCTAGGGGTGATTCAATCTTCAGTTGAATCTTTGAACAAGAAGATGCAAAACGAGAAAATTTTGCTTGAAAAAACCCGAGAGAGGTTGACTTCACAGTTTGCGGGGGTGTCATCACTAGAGGAGGAGATGAATGGCATAAAAGTGAAGACAAGAGCAGCTGATGATGCAGAAACCAAGACTAAGAAAATGGCCAAAGCTTCGAATTTTGAGGCCAAAACCAGCATGAAGAAGACTGCTGAAATGAGGTGGGTTGCGGCGAAGAAGATGGAAGAAGCAGCTAAGGCAGCAGAAGCTGTTGCTCTTGCTGACCTCAGGGCTCTAACGAGCTACTGTGAGAGCTCATCAGGGTATGTCCTTCCGGAGCCGGAGAAACTGAGCTTGAATTCGAGAGTGAAATCACCTATAAGCTCAAGAGCTCAAGAAGCTCATGGCTGGTTCAAGAAGAAGCTAGCAGATGCCATGTTCCAAATTGATGAAGCTAATGCATCCAAATTGGCCATACTAAAGAAGTTGAAGGAAGCAACAGAAGAAGTCAATTACAGTAAGCAATTCTTGGAGGAGGCATTGAACAATGTAGAACTCGCGAATCGGAAGCAACTTGCTGCTGAAGAGGCTCTACAGATTTTGGTGCCAGAGCATGGTAAGGGACAGGTTGCTTATAACACAAGCAACGTAAACAATTTCCAACCATCGAATTACCCCCGGAATTCTCCCATTAATGAGATGAGCAGGTCATCAGTCCTAGCAAACGATCTCCATCGTTCAAAGCCCCTTCTAAGGCCAAACGTTTCACTGCGAGATGTACTTAGCAGGAAACAGGTTCTCCCCGAAGATTTTGTTCCGAAAAAGGAATTGGATCACGGCCATGGTGAGACACATAGAGTGGCTTTGAGTGAAATGCTTCATGCACTGAGGGAGGATCTGACATGTCCTTCAAAAGTTGAGCAGAAAGATGGGAATCATCGACAGAGGAAGAAGTTTGGTTTCATCCAGATTTCACTTCCCTTGTCAAGGCCAAGTAAGAAAAAGATGCAGACTTCGAACGCCAATGGGACACGTTAGATTGAGTGATTTGGTACCAACATACATATATATTTTTTAATATTTCGAATTCCTTGGTATTGAGTATGGTTTTGTTAGCGTCTTGAAAGAGTTGTTTTGCTAGGGTTTCAATCTGTATAGGTGATTTTGTATCGATTGATTTCTATTATTTATTGGAGTGAGAAATGAAGTAACTATTTAGCGTGATATCTAATTTGTTCATAGAATTTAAATATGAAAATATTTGAATACTTGAATATTTAATTATATTGTAAAACGCTATTCGATATATTTTTGCCAAACGTGTGAACATTTTATTCTTTTCATCTTTCATGACTTATGAAATACTATACTTTTACCAATGAACTTTGATAATTTACTTGAAAACTTTTCTAAGTAGTTGAAAAAGTCATATGTATATATGATTATACTCGACTACAATCCACTCTTGAGATCCAAGATGAACTCTAGGCACCAAGTTGAAAAAAGAGAGTCGCTATGCGGTCTAAGACTCTGAGTGGAAGGGCGATTCAAGTGGTTTGTGACTTTGTGGTCGTGTTTAATTGGTTTAGAACAACTCCACCAGTGTAGTTTTCACCGGGCACCAGCAAGGATTAATGAGGTATAGACCGGGTAGAAGGAAAATCATCCCTCCACAGGCCCAATCTTGCCTAGCCAAGGTTTGCCTTTTTATGACCGAGGCCAAAAAAAAAAGGCAAAGCCTTGACATATTTCCTGACCTAGGGTGGCCGGCTGCCAGCTCGGCAGGGTACATATCGTGGCTGACGTCAGCTGTTGTGTGGAGAGAGAGAGAGAGAGACGAAGGACGCAGTTGAGAGAGACGCAGTCGAGCTTTGTCGCGTTGGGGTGACAGTCGGTGGTTTCTGTCCCCTGCGGTGATCGGATTAGGGCCTGAGATGATCGAACTGGGCATTTTTGGGCTTCAGTCTACTGGCTGAGGCGATCCCGACAGGGATCTGCTACTTGCCTAGATTGAGGGTCAAGCGGCGCGCACGGCCCGGTAGGAATGCGGTGATGCGTGGCAGCGGGGCGATGACGGGCCGGCGAGTGGAATGGTTTGTCTACTGTGCCTGCTGCGGTTTGGCCGGGCCCCAGGTTTTGGGCCTCACATATTTTCTTTTTTCGTTTAATTGTTTTTAAAATTTCAAAACTTCTAAAATGCGTAGAAATTAATTCAGGTATTCGAAATAATCCTAAAAAATTCTCACTAACTCGTTGCATCGCGTACTTTATTATGAAGTCCACAAATTTTGGATTTCACCTTGTGAAAATTTCGGATAAATATTTCCGTGTATTTGATTAATATCTATGTATCTATATATAACGGTAATAAATGGTAACCAAAAAAATTGTAAAAAAATTCCTATAAAAAAGAATAAATTCTAAATTCTAAAATAATTAATGAATTTGTTGGTAGGTTGTCCATAATTTATTACTACTATCTATTTACATCAAATCTATTTCAATTTTCAAAAAAAAAAAAAAAATCAATGAACAGTAAATCTGATTGATCAAGAAACAGAACGAGTGTTTGTACCCGATTTTGGTAAATCGGCTCTTAAATCTTTGGCCGATAGTTGAGGAAAATATGGTGCTTTTATTGTTGATACTTAATAAAATTTCATATTTATGAGATTTTATTAGATATTAATTTTTGGAAAAGAAATAAGAATGGAATGAAATAACAGCAATAATGATTCTTTGGAATAATTAATGCCGAAATTTAATTGAGGTTGAAGGCATTAGAGAGAATGGGAAATTATTACATGGTCCCGAACCATTGTACATGTGCTGGTCCGGGATGATATTATTGGGCCATGTGACTCGTAGTGGTTTCTGATTGGCCTCTTAAATTAATTTTTCTTATCTTTTTTTCACCCCCTGCAAGGTCCCCACTACATTTAAGTGTTATTATTGGTTGAGACCACCACATGACAGTGTCACGTGATACTCCAGGACCACCTAATAATCCCTCTAGAGAGAATATTGCGTATTTAAGAGCAAATCAATTATAATAGCCCCCGCAAGAAGAATGCCATTATGGTGCGATTAAGGAATTTATTACGCCTAATTGTATTTTCTTTCCTACATGTTATGTTTGTAATAGTATAAATAGGAGGCATTTAGCTCATTGAAAAAGGTCCCCGACCAACACAACTCAAAATCAATACATCAAATTCTCTACAATATCAATATTTTCGTTCTTTCTCTAGCCTACTTTAATTTTATCGCTTTCTTTACCTTCCGCACTTTATCTTTCCTGCAATTTACTCTTCAGTTTCTTTAATTTTCATGCAATTTGATTAATTCATATTTAGATTCTTGCTCTTTCACTTTTCGCACTTTACTTTCTGCAACCTATATCAAAAATAAAAAAGAGAAGCAGCATCGGTGAAGACGCCGAAAGTCCTTGCAACAAAGGCAAGAGAACCCAGCGGCCAAGACAGTTCTTCCTCGACCCACAGTCACTTGAAGAAAGCTAGATCAAGCGCAAATCTTATCAAAACCTTGCTTGGCCAATTGGCCTCGAGTTAGCACGCCTGCGTATCAAGAAGGACAATTGGACTTCAAAGCCCTCGGCTACTAATTTGGGCCGAGACGATTTTGAGGCAAACAACGAGTGGAAACCTATGTCCAGTGGCAGTGAACAATTTCTTGACTGGTCGACCCCTTGACTTTTCCACCTTGACATTTCTTGACAACGGGTGGACTTGCTCTTATGATGATTGCTTTTAACAATTTACTGTGTACCTGTAACCCACATTAATTCTAGGGTTATGTGTGGTGCTCCCATTACTCGAATTGTGGATAAGCGAATAACCACAACTTGTCACATCCATAGTTTGTATTCATTGTTTATCTAGACTATTGTTAGGAGAAAATGTTTTGTCAGCCAAAACCAAAAATTTTGAATCACAAGAGTAAATATGATAATTATAAAATAGATTTTTATTAAGAAAATTAAAAGGAATTGATCCCACAACCCTCATTTCTCTCTTCTACCATTTTTTCTCTGCAATAACTGTTTTATTTCATATATTTTTTTCATTTCATAAGAAAAACTTATTACATATGCAGAGCTGGCAGAGAGCATGTATGAAGAAGACTAGTTTAAATAAATATTTCTTTTATTCTTTTAAAAAAAGGGAAATGATGGAAAATGTCATATTAGAGTATAAAATGATAAAAAAAAAAATCACCTAATTTCCCCCTTGATAAGAAGGTCCATTATGAATTGTTAGTAATATTAATTTAGTCCTTACTAATAATGGAATGATGTTAAGAAAGGTCAATTTTTAATTTTTTTGATTCCTATTCTGCCCTTAAAGCCTAATACATGCTTGGAGAAGCTCTGTGAGAGAATCTTAATAGCTACTTAATTCCTCGTGATCTTTCTTCTCTTTCCTCTCTGTTAATCTCACTGCATTATCTTCTACACTTCCTCAGGTTGAACCAGAGATCGGAGATAAAATCCACGGTTCTTTTCTCTTTCGCTCTCTCGAGATCTCGAACAATTTTGATCGGTTTCTTCTGCCGTGATCCGCCGAAACACGTCGTCATTGGTGAGAATGGAAGGACTAACGTCTCCAGAACGATGCCTACGCCGCGATCTGCAACAAGTACGACAAATACGACATCTACAAGTAGAAAGACTTTAACGTCTCCGGTGCCGATGCCTTCACTCGCCTCTACTCCGCCATCGAGTCCGACATTGAAGCTGCTCTTCAGGTTCGGTCTCTTTCTTAGTCTCTCTCGATTCTCTTAATTTGATCTCTGTTTGGTTTCCGAAAAAGATCGTTAAGTTGAAATGTAATAATGTCATATCCGGACGTAGGTGGATGAAATTGAGTAGAATTTTAGTTATTATTTGGTCATATTTTTCAAATTGAGACTGAAATTTGAGTAATCTTAATCTGCAGAAAGCGGAGCTTGCTTCAAAAGAAAAAAAGTATGGCATCTGTAGGTGCTCTGACTGCCAAGATTTGCCGGACCAAGACTCCATTGCTTGAAGAGGTTCCCAAGTTGCAGAGATTGACTGTAAAGAAGGTTGGCCTCCACTGTTTAATCAGTTCTATTTTTGTGCTTCTTCGTAATTGTGCATTTCATAAAATTGTTTGATAAATTGATGTTTAGTGCAATCCTCTACATATATGCTAGAACTTGTTTAGCGCTGGAAGGTGGTTTTGGATGGGTATTGATTGGACAAAAGATGATTGCTTTTGAAGACAATTCTTGGCAGGTAAATGAATATACATATGCCTATTGATTTCTCCGCTTGTATGCATCACATATTTACATCCTGCTAATTAGCTCATGAATGGTATGGCCTTCAATTTCTGATGGTCTCCATAGGAAATGGAATTTGTGAAATAATCTACCATGTTACCTACTCTAAAATAGATATATTATATATGAAAATCATGCTATAGCCGGCTATTTGGTAAGAAAGAAAACCTGAATATTCTAAGGCTACTATTTTGCAGAAGACTCTTACTATACGTATTTAAAGTGTCAAGTCATTTAAGTGATTAAATTAGGGGATTTATGTGCGAGACTTGTCTCTTTTTGTAATACAGTTTGCCAGAATACAAACTATTTGGTGAAAGGCAATGATACCCTAGATGGGACGCCAGTTGTATCTATGAATTATGACTTAAATTGGTATTAGCTTACATTTCTTGACATTCATCGAGATTCAAATGTGATCTATCTGGATAGCAGTTTAATATTTGAATTGTTCTGTAGGTTAGGTGTTCCCCAAATGTTTTGTGTTACTGAAAAGAATTATGCACGAGTGAGTGGTATATATCTTATGATCTCTCATGCCTCGTAGTTTTGTTTGAAGTTAAGTCAAGACTTGCACGTGTTTAGGAAGAAGTTTGAGTCACAAGGTTTTGAGTCAATGCCTCCTTTTAGTTTACTCTTTTACCTTTCTTTTCACTCATTTATTAAATGTTTTGACTTGCCACCTTATTTCTTGTTTCAGAAAAAAGTTAAATGCTAATTTTAGTCTTTATCATTTACTTCAATGTGTGGTTGAAGTTACAGTCAAACTTTAGTCTTGTTTTTTATTCATATTTATTGTACAATTTTACGGAATTATTTGAATCCTTTTTGTGCTTTCCCTGAAATGAATCATAGACGTGTATAACGGTGACATGCAATGTTACTTGGCCAGTGATTTAGATATAAAAGTGACTTGGCAAGTGACATATGATTGACAGTGACTTCGACAGTTACATGATCAGTGATATGAACATGACTAGTAACTTGGCCAGTGATATAACTAATGATGTAAGTTTAATAGTGACATGGCAAGTGATTCGGTCATACAATAAAAGAATCATACAATTAATAATATTATTTACACTTTTTATTTATTAAATAATTTAGATTTATTGAAGTTTTGTATCTCCAAATGATAATATCCAATGACAATGTTGCATGGACAGTGACTTGAAGTTAACAATTACCTGGCCAGTGACCTAGATATAACTATGACTTGAAAATTCCAAAATATGTCAATGACTTGTATAACAATGACATGGTCAAGGACTTGCAATGTAACATGATCAAGGACTTGCAATGTAACAATAATTAGCTAGTGACTTGACATATTCTTGTTCCATTTTTAAAATAAGAAGGTTAACATTGAGTTTGCAAGTTACATGACCAGTAACTTGGCCAGCTACTGATCTGGCCAATGAAGTCACAGGTTATGTCAATGACAATGTCAGTGACGTGATCAATTACATGGTCAGTTATATGATCAGTTACATGGTCAGTTACATACATTGTAAGTGACATGGTCAGTTACATGATCAGTTACATAATCTGTGACATGTGGTTAACACACGTTGCCAAGGAGTTGGCCCAGTGAAGTCACAGGCCATGTCAATGACAATTTCAGTGACATGATCAATTACATAGCCAGTTACATATATTATAAGTTACATACATTGTAAGTGACAAGGTCAGTTACATGAACTGTGACATAAGGTTAACACATGTTACCAAGGAGTTGGCATTTTCCAGTGACTTCTCTAGCCAATGACTTGTCTAGCGACCTGGACGGTTTCATTATATCATCCTATAAGGTATGCATTTGATTTAACAACACTTCCATTTTAGTAAAGCATACAATAATAGTTACATGACCAATAACTTGAGCTTAACAGTGACTTGGCCAATGACCTCATTAACTACGAACTTGACCAGTGACATAGCTAGTGACTTAAGATTAACAATGACTTGACCAGTGACCTCATTAACTAGGGATTTGGCCCTGATTAATAGTAACTTAAGTTTGACAATGGCTTGGTCAGGGATTGATAATGACATGATCAGTGACTTTGCCCATGACTTGAGGTTAACAGAGAATTTTAGGTTAGCAGTGACTTGATCAGGGATTGACAGTGACATGGTCAGTGACTTTGCCGGTGATTTGAGGTTAACAGTGACTTGGTCAGGGATTGACCACTACTTAACTAGTGACTTGAGGTTAACATGACTTGGTCAGGGACATCATTTACTAAAGACTTGGCCCAACCAATAACTTGTGCTTATACAAGTGTAAAGAAATGAGAATAGAAGTTTAGGAGTAAAGAATTAGAAGTCCAACTATCATTTAACTAATATCATTATGAAAAAGAAAAATAACCCAATGAATACTTTAGAAACTTCTTGACAAAATGAAATGAAATATGTTGAAGAGAGACAGTTTATTGTGTTCAAGCTTCAACCACATTACATATGATTCTAAAGAACTATTGAACTCATATCCTATATATTATGACATGTACACTGCATTAGAAACATAGATTTGACTCGATGATATGTTGTTTTAAACCAACTAGTATCCTTTTTAGCTCACTGTGCATCGCATCTTTCCTCCTTGACAGCTGCCTGCACGCAAATATATTCAAGTTATCATCAAGGAACCATCAAAAATTTACCAACATAGCTACAAAATAGAAGTTACAATTCCTGGATTTGATCAAATGCCAAAACAGTAGCTATGGAAGTTATATGCTCCTAGTTTACTCTTACAATGACAGTTTCTGGCCCCATGTTGCAATCAAGAACCAAATCTACACTTCAGAATTATTTATGTGTAGCACAACTAGGAAAGCACGAGTTTCATACCACACTTCTTTCTCCTTGACTGAGCCACCAGACCGAATTGTCTCTATACTTCGAGGATCTTTCATATTCCGAACACCATGGACATCTACTATTCTGTTAAACTTTGATACACAAACCCAACCACAAATAAATAAAAATAATGCACAACCTATTTTACCACATTGTTAGGATAGATAAATAAAAAATAGTACACACCTATTTTACCATACATCAAGGCGGTTATGGGTTATGGAACATTTAAGCTTCATAGCTCCTAGTCCACCATACATCACCACACACATACTCATATGCAAAAACACAAAAGAAATTCAAACTTGGCATAATAATTAGGTGCATCAAGTTTAAATTGATATTTAATAAGCCTTGTTCTAAAAAACAATGATGTAGTTAATCAACGAAGTTAGAAGATAGGAAACATGTAGCAATGGCGTTTGCATAGTTCACACCACTATGGGTGATACAACAATTTGTCAACTGAAGAATGGACTACCAAAAAGTTCAGAGTGTTTGTACTAATAAGTTGTTGAATTCAGTTGAGAAGTTTACAAGAAGAAATCAAAGGCTAGACTTAGGGGGGTGTATTCAATTCAGATTCTAAAAGATTTTGATTGAGTTTTTATAATCCGTGGATTTACTTAATTCACGGATTGTTTAAATTCTATATGGACTCTAATTGATTGATTTACTGGTATTTGTTTAGATATTACAAGTCCTTATGATGTTTTTGGTAGGTAATTTTTTCTTCTTCTTCTTTAAAAGCAATGGATGTATGGATCCAACTATAATGCTATATCAATGACAATATATATATATGTAAAAGTAAAATGACAATTGGAATTGGTCTACTCATTTCATTTCATAGTCCTTTCATATAGGGATAGAATTACAACGGAAACATCGATTACATTAATGATACTAAATGCTGATTGATCCGTAATTATGCTGATTGATGGTAATCACTGATTCCTTGATTCCCTCTCTGTCAGTTGCTTTGATGAAGGCACACAATATGTTTTTCCTTTAACACTCTCCCTTGTGCCAAGTCAAAGCGAAATGGTGCATGAGTTGTTGCCTCACTAAAAGCCGTGCCAAGTAACAACAAAAACCCTGTGGGACAAAAAAATACGCCTTGGTCGAAGGAAAAGAGCACAACACACCTTTTACATTTGAGGATGACATGTGTGTGTTAGACTCCCCCTGACGTCTATACCTCCCCCTGATACTTACATTAATCAGGGGAGATTGGAAGGTTTTCGCATTCCTATGCTTTTCACATGTTTCTCAAATATGGCCTTAGGCAATGATTTGGTGAACAAATCTGCCACATTCTCCTCAGATCTTACTTGATTCACTTGAATCTTGAGGAGGGCCTGTTGTTGCTGATTGTAGAAAAACTTTGGCGGTATGTGTTTTGTATTATCACCCTTTATATATCCTAGCTTAATCTGTTCGATGCAAGCTACATTATCTTCATAAATGCAAGTAGGCTCTTCAGTGGTAGAACTCAAACCATTAGTCCCTCGAATATGTGTGATGATAGCTCTTAACCATACACATTCACGAACCGCCTCATGTAGAGCAATGATCTCTGAGTGGTTTGAGGAGGTAGCCACAAGGGTTTGCTTGGTTGATCTCCAAGATATCGCCGTATTCCCAATGGTGAATACATAACCAATTTGGGAACGACCTTTATGTGGGTCAGAGAAGTACCTAGCATCAGCAAAACCAACCAAAATGTTATTTGGCCTTTCGGTGTAGTGAGTGGCCCTTTCACCATCAACATTTCCTTTAGGGATTGCAGTTCCATTTGCGGTCCCTTTTGTCTTTCTGTAGGGAAAGAACAGTCCCAAGTCAATGGTTCCTTTTAGGCATCGGAAAATGTTCTTGATACCATTCCAGTGACGTTGAGTTGGCGCTGAGCTAAATCTAGCTAACAAGTTCACTGAGAATGCAATGTCTGGTCGAGTATATTGGGCTAAGTACAATAATGCGTCTATTGCACTTAGATATGGAATTTCAACTCCCAACACTTCTTCGTCATCTTCCTTTGGACGAAATGGATCTTTCCTTGCATCCAAACTTCGACCAATCATGGGAGTGCTAGCAGGATGTGCTTTGTCCATGTTAAATCGCCTGAGCATCTTTTGCACATACGCAGACTGGTGGATTAGTATTCCATAAACTCGATGTTCTAGTTCAAGGCCTAAACAGAATTGAGTTTTCCCAAGATCCTTCATCTCAAATTCGGATTTCAAGTAGCTCGCGGTTTCTCTTATTTCATCAAGAGTACCTATTATGTTCATATCATCGACATATACTGCTACAATTGCAAATCCGAAACTTGTTTTCTTTATGAATACGCAGGGGCATACTTCATCATTGTTATATCCCTTCCCAATCAAGTAGTCACTTAGACGGGTATACCACATCCGCCCGGATTGTTTCAATCCGTAAAGTGAGCGTTTCAACCTAATTGCAAACACACTCTGTGGTTTAGAGTCACTTGACTTGGGTAATGTAAGGCCATCAGGTACTTTCATATATATCTCCGAATCTAGATCCCCATAGAGATATGCAATAACCACATCCATGAGCTGCATTTCCAGTCCTTCGGAAACTACTAAGCTAACTAAGTAGTGGAACATTATAACGTCAATTACGGGAGAGTATGTCTCCCCGTAGCCAATTCCAGGGCGTTGTGAGAAACCTTGTGCCACAAGACGAGCCTTATACCTCAGGACTTCATTCTTCTCATTACACTTTCTGACAAAGACCCATTTATGTCCTACAGGCTTTACACTTGGTGGGGTTAGCACTACCGGACCAAATACCTGTCTCTTTGTCAGAGAATCTAATTCTGCCTGGATTGCTTCTTTCCATTTAGGCCAATCTGCTCTTTGTTGACATTCTGTAATAGAGCGTGGTTCGATATCATCGTGCTCTATGATTTCTTGAGCAACAGTCTATGCAAATATATCATCAATGTATATGGAAGATCTTTCTATCAACTCATACGCACTCTCATAATCCATTGAGATTTCTTTGTTCTCTGGAATCATTTCAAACATCAAAGCATCCTCCAGTATTGATTCATGGACATAACTATAATCAGAGACAATCTTATGAGAGGGATTCTCTACATTGATGATTAATGGATCGGTTTGTGCCTTACTCGCTCTCTTCTTCCTTGGGTGAGTGTCAATCGAACCAAGTGGCCTCCCCCTCTTCCTTTGGGGATCCACGGCCTCAACCACACCTCCACTAAGTGTGGTTGCAGTGCCTCTATCTGCGGCACCGTGCCCCTTGTTGGGGACTTCTAACCTTGCAGGCACATTTGCAGCTGGTATATGTAATCTCGTCACTTTTGCGATATCAGTAAACGCATCAGGCATCGAATCTGCTACGTTCTGAAGATCGATTATTCTTTTCTCTTCACTTTCACATTGTGAAGTGCGGGGATTAAAATGAGACAGAGTGGGGACAAACCACGACAATTCCTGTCGTTCCCTTGGAAAATCCTTTTTCCTATCTCTCCCTAACGATGGGAAGACTGTCTCACCAAAGTGACAATCCGCAAATCTAGTGGTAAAGAGATCGCCTGTCAAGGATTCCAAGTAGCGGATAATTGTTGGGGATTCGTATCCAACATAAATACTTAATCGTCTCTGAGGACCCATTTTGGTGCGCTGTGGGGGCGCAATAGGCACATATACTGCGCAATCAAATATGCGTAAGTGTGAAATGTTAGGTTCATGTCCAGTTACCAACTAGTACGCAGAAAATGGTTGGCTAGCAGTGGGTCTGAAACGAATAAGTAAAGTTGCGTGCAATATTGCATAACCCCATGCAGATATAGGTAGGTTGGTGCGCATAACTAATGCCCTAGCCACCATTTGTAGCATTTTGATGGTGGCTTCTGCGAGACCATTTTATGTATGCACATGGGGTACAGGATGCTCTACATCAATCCCAATAGACATGCAATAATCATCAAATGCTTTTTATGTAAACTCTCCAGCGCTATCAAGCCTTATAGACTTGATGGGGTGATCAGGGTAGTGAGCCATTAAGCGTATAATCTGTGTTAGGAGTTTTGCAAATGCAGCAGTGTGGCGGATTTTCCTCCCATTTTATTTTTCACTCGAAAGAAGGGATGTCCGTGTAAGTTCTTTAAAATACGGATCATCATGTCACGACCGGGTGCCCTAGGCAGTCATGCCAAAGCCTGTATGAGTCAGTGTCCCACATTTCATTGTTAGTGACATCATATGATTCAATGATCCGAATCGTAGTGAGGTACAGTCCACTAGATTGACTCATAAGTTTCTCTAAAATGCGTTTCCTTCCACATTCATTAGAGGTAATATAAAGGTATTCAGTTCCATTCTCACAATGTGTTTCTACATGATAACCGTTGGCACGAATATCTTTGAAACTTAACAAGGTTCGATTAGCTCTTGGTGCATATAGAGCGTCTGTGACTTTAAATGTTGTGCCATTAGGTAGCAAAAATTTGGCAGTTCCTCGCCCTTTTATTACTTGTGATGATCCAATCATCGTAGTCACAGAGGAATTATAGGCTATTAATTCAATGAATAATTGCCTATTCCTTAATATTGTGTGGGTAGTCCCACTATCAACTAAGCACTCAAGTTCTCCTCGATTCATTCCTACAAATAAATGGGAGGTATTATTAATGATTTTAGAAAATATAACTCATATTCTTTAGAGCATGTTTATTTTAGTAGAATGATAATTTTTTTTCATTAATTTTTTTTTTTACTGGATGTATTGCTTTACATCTTTATAGTGCTTTTTGCGAACCATGTGAAGATGTGTAGTAAATAAAAATTGAATAAATTCAATGCTTTAGAATAAAATCCAAAATTTATTAATAAGCCAACGATAATTAAATCAAGGTCTTGTTCAGAAATCTAATTCATCAAACCAATATGAAATAAACTTTAAGACCAAGCAATAGTCTAATTAAAAAAATGAGGCAATATGTCTTCACATCTGTCTTTGGAAAATAAAAGAGATAAAGCAGATCAGTCAAGATTAAGAGCATCTATCGACTGAGCAAGTTCTTCATGGCCATTGAAGTATGCAATTGTGAGGTTGACGTCTAGGTCATGACCTTCTTTTCCCATATAGTGAGCCTCTTGTTCTTTAGACCCCATATACCTCTTGTAAGTGGCTGCAACTATGTTGCTTGCTTGGCAGTTCTTGTACCAATGCCCAATGATTCCACACCTATTGCATGGTTCATTGCCAACTCTATCGTGTTTGACTGAAGGGTTCTTAGGTGCCCTTTGCACCTTGTTTCCATGACCACTAGGTCCAGCACCACCATCCTTGCGCCACACATCGGGAGGGCCTCCACGGCCCATACCACGACCCCCACGTCCCTTTCCACGTGGTGCATTGTTGCCACGTGGGTAGGGATCAGCACGTCCAACTCCCTTTACATTGGGTTTCTTTCCACCTTTCACTTTGCCATAATTAGTTTCGGGAATTTTCTTTGTCCCAATAGGCCTGGCATTGTTGTTCAAAAGAACCTCATTATGCCTCTCAGCCACTTGCACTAGGTTGATCAACTTATTAAAGGTGGTGATTCTTTTGTTGTCGTACTCTAGCCTATACTGGTTCGCTAGTATAATTGCTGAAGTAGGAAAAGTGGAAAGAGTTTTCTGGATCATATCATCTTCTGTGAGTTCCTTTCCACAGAAATTTAGACATGCCTTTAGGCGCAACATGTCCTTGTTGAAGTCATTGACCCTTTTATAGTCAAGCAAGCGGATTTCATTCCACTGAACGGTCAATTATGGGAGCAAGGTGTCATGAATGTTTCCAAAACGTCCCTTAAGGGCATCCCACAGTTCTTTGGATGTCTTCAACTGAAGGTATTCCCAGCGTAGGCTAGGATCAATATGTTTCCTCAAAAGCATTAAGGCATATGCTTTCACCTTATCAGACGGTCCATCGTCTTTGGGGTCAGTGGGAGTTTTGATGGTAGCAGTGTATTCTTTTGCCACAAAAGCAGTTTCTACATCAGAAACCCAACGGTGGTACTCAAGTCCTTCTGAGTCCAAAATGTCAAATTCAGGTCGAGTTGGATCAGCCATCTACATAAACAAGAGAGAAGAAATAAATTACGCAGTCATAAAGACATCCACGTTAATTATTTTCCAAACGTATGAATTAGATTTCAAGACCAAGATTCGTAATGGTCACATTTTTTTTCGATGCTATGTGAAGATACTTTATCACAGTAAATGTGTGTATAATGCACATGAATTTTCATTATCATGACAAAATGGAATTTATATGTTGCATTACAAAAATAACTATAACACATTTAATAATAAATAAAACATAGCATATAAAAATAAATTACATGACATGCTCAAATTGCACAAACATACAACAAAATAAATGCTGCATATAATAATAGTAATAATATATCATGCGTAAAATAAAATATAAACAATAACATAATATAAAACATGCGTAGGCATAATTTATAAAAGCGTAAATAAAATAAAAACATGCTCAAAATTGCATAAATAATAAAGTATAAAGCATGCTTAAAAATAGTAGACATAAATGAAAATCACATGCTTTAGATTCCACGAATATATATCACATACATAACAAGCAATAAAATAGCATGCTCAAAATAAAATAAAAAATTCAAATTATAAATAATTAAATATACCATAGTATGAAAATAAAAGAGAACATACTTGGTGTCGAGAAAAACAATCCTAACGCACGCGCTTGTTGATGCAGGCGTGCGTAGCGATGTTTTTTTTTTTTTCGGGCTTCTGCTAGGCCTGCTGATTTGTTGGGCTGAGACTTAGCACTTCTTTTTTTTTTCTCTCTAGGCCGCCATTTTCTTTGGGCCTTCTCTTGTTTCTTTTTTTTTTCTTTTTCTCTTTTTTATTTTTTTACTGTTTTTTTTTTTTTTCGCGTTACTTCCCTCTCTCCTTCTTCCTCCGCCTGCTCTTTTTCTTCTGATTCTCTCTCTTATGTTTCCTGGTTTTCAATGTTCAGGTGCTCTCTTGAAGATTGGGCTGAGGATGCGCAGGGATCGAGGCTGAGGCTGCTGCAAGGCTCGGTCTGGCTGGCTGCTGCAGGCGGGTTGCTGCAGACTGGTAGCTGTTGCGCGTGGGATCGCCGGATCGGTGCTGGGATGGGCTGCTGGGTGCGGGTCTGCAGCGAGGTCTGCGTGGGCTGCTGGAAGCCGATCTGGCCTGTGAGGACGTGCGCTGGATGCCGGTAGGGAGCAACACTGTTGTAGGCGGGGCTGGGGCCACGCTGGGGGTGCTGCAACTGGGCTGCTGGGCTCGGTGGTGGTGGGATCTGCAGTAGGATCAGAGCAGCAGCGCTGGTGCAGGTGAGCGAACACTGGGCAGGGCGAGGGGCCGCCGGGGCTGTGTTGGAAGTTGCAGCGCGAGCCCTGGTGGGTTGGGATCGGGTGGGAAGGGCCGGCGGGGAAGAAGAGATTTTTTTTTTTTTTTTTGGTTGTTGGTGGCTATTGACTATGAGCGTGTTGATAAAGTGTAAAAGTAAAATGACAATTGGAATTGGTCTACTCATTTCATTTCATAGTCCCTTTATATAGGGATAGAATTACAACGAAAACATCGATTACATTAATGATAATAAATGTTGATTGATCCGTAATTGTGCTGATTGATGATAATCACTGATTCCTTGATTCTCTCTCCGTCAGTTGCTTTGACGAAGGCACACAATATGTTTTTCCTTTAACAATATATATATATATATATATATAGGAATCTACCATTCTTTATTTTATTTTATTTTTTTATGCGAAAAGATTATAGATTAAATAAGACGGAAGCCTCTGGGGCAACCACCTTTTACAGAGTCAAACAACATAGCTCTAGAAGCCTCAGCTGGAAATACCATTCTTTATATAATGATATATGAATAATAAGAGAAAACTAATCAGCCAAAATGTTACACAAAAAATAAAGTAGTAAACTAATGACAAAATTTATTTCATATCTAATTTATAAAAGAAACATGTGTGTATGTAACGGCCTATTCTAACTTTGGATGAATATATATATATATATATATATATATATATATATATATTGGCACCCGGCTTCGGGTTTGATTAAAAAAAAAGAAACATGTATGTATGTATCATCTTAACAATACCATTGAAAGTGAGCTTAATTAGCTAGAAGGATAAGGCTTCCAGAGCTATAGTGATAAAAATAAAAACAATTATTAGATGAGAGCAGAGGCAGAGACAGATAAGGATAGTGGGAAGATAGGTTTGAGACAAAATGAATGAGTGTCGCCTATTGAGAGCTGCTTCTTCTTCCTTTTTTTTTTTTTTTTTGTAAAGAGTTTCTTCATTTTTTGAGTGAGAAAGAATCCATCAAAATCTTTTAGGAAGTGGTTGGATTGTTTTTGAGTTTTGATATGTATAAAAAGCACTATAAAATCCTCCAAAATCCAGCATTTAATGAAATCATTAAAAATCCATATACTTTTTGAATATCTACAGATTTGAATGGATAATTTTAAATCTTAATTCAATACATCAAGATTTTAAAGGATTGTTTAAAATCTCAATTGAATACCCATAAACTTTCAAAATACAAAAAAATCTTATAGACTCTTAAATGAATACACCCCCCTTAACTGCTCTAATTTTCAATTCTGCCAATAAAATGCTTTAAATTTGCAGTTGGTGGCACCAAAATGATTACACATTCTTTGGCTGCTTAATATTGCTAAATTCCCAATGCCTTAGATTATCACATTCTTCACTTCACAATGCATCTATAGCATGTCATTATTAACAAACCAACAAAATTTATAACGTAAAAAAGAAAAAAGAAAAAAACACAGAGAAAATGAATGATGCATATTTACCAAGAGAATTTCCGAATTTCCATTATCATTTAGCAAATAAGAAGCTGTGAAGTTGAAGCAAACCTCCAACTTTGTGAGAAAGCCGTTGTCCGTTGTACCAATGATGAGTGCATCTACAAGTTGTGATTAACATCCTATACAGAATGAAAACTCAATCAATCAAAACAAAAAAGAATCACATAATCGAAACCTAATCTAGTCAAGAATTGAATCGCTGCGCTGGAAAAGTACTTACTCGGCGAACGTCAAGGTATTCAATCTCAATCAAGTCGTGGATGTTGCTGTCGTGAAAAGGCATGACCACCTTTCATGGTCGCCATTCATACTCTCGAGGTCTAATTTTTTCCCTCATAAGGTCATTAGATTAAAAAGGGTGTTATATTTTGGATATAAAAATCAACATATTTACATAAATGTCACTAGAGTAAAAATCAACAATCATTCTCTCTCTCCTCTCCGGCGAGATCTCCTGTCAACTCCGGCCGACCTCCAACGAACTTCCGGGGGGTCTCCGGCCGACCTCCGGCCAACTTCCGGCGGATCTCCGGCGACCATAAAGCTATTGTCACTAACACCAAATGCTACTATCGCTAGCAACAAAAGCTACTCTGGTGAGATTTCTGGCAACCTCCGGCGAGGTCACAAAAGATACTGTCACCACCAACAAAAGCTACTGTTACCAGCAACAAAGCTACTCCTTACCTAAAAAGCATATGCTCCCCAAAACCAAAAGCTACTATCCCCACCAACAAATGTTACTTTCACAAATACGACAAGCTACTCTCACCAGCAACAAACGCTACTGTCACCAATACCAAAAAGCTACTCTCACCATCACCAAAAGTTATTCTCATCAATGTCAAAAGCAATTACCAAGCAGAACAAAAGCTACTCTTAGAAACTGAGAAAGTTATTCTTACAGACTAACAAAGCTATGAAAATGTAAATGATACAACCAAAATAAAAATGCTACCACAATCCAGAAAAGAAATCATATTCAATGATACAAAAAGTATCCAATGTTCAACAATGATATAACTGTGTAAAAAACTACTTCTATAATTGTAAAAAGTCACTAATATAGTTGTGAAAATCTATTACAACAGTTATATAAAGCTATTGTCAATGTTGTAGTGCTACTATCATTATTCAATGGTGACGCCTTAATCCCATAGGCATAATTTTGCCACATTCAGCATGAGACTTCATTTCCACATTTCTTGGTTAGCCGAATGTTCTCTTGGCCAATGGAGACTTCAATATCCAAATTCATATAGGTTTCGAAATCTACCACCACAAATGCAAAGGGGAAGAATTCTACAGGAATAAAGATACAACAAAATGTCAGTATTTGAAATAAAAACTAAAAGCTATTAACAAAAGACCACTTGAAATGAATCAAAATGAAAACAGAAAAGGTACTGACATCAGATTGATAATATACGAACATAGGGATAGAAAACTACTATCATTGTGTTGAAAGACCACTAGAATAATTATACAAAGCTACCAGCTGCAACAAAAAATGAAAGAAATTTTAACAGAGTTATGACAAAGATCAATAGACAGGCGTGAATGAAAACACATGAATTTAAAGTTTTGACATGAATGAAAACATATACAATGACTAACAAAAATGCACAGTAGGTTTGTCTGGCATCGATAGTAGTTTTTCAAAAGTATGCTAGTAACATTTACAAACAGTGCTAGTAGCATTTACAAACAGTATTAGCAGCTTTTCTTTTTTACAGTATATCACTCATCTTGAAAAAATAAAAGAACTAACAATAGGTTTGTTTGACAGTAATAGTAGCCTTTCAAAACTGTTCAGGAAACATTTTTAGAGTGTATCTCAAAATCAATAACAAATGAAACTCATGAATGTCAATCTAACATGCTGAACACAAGCATTCTTTTGTACTATTTCAGTGTACCACCAAGAGTGAGAAAAACCAAACCAGTAGGAGGCAGGTAGGTAGAAACCAAGAAGTATTGTTCTTGAAAATTTGTTTCATGGCTAGTTGTACCACTGAGCTAGTTGGAGTCTAAGGCAGATTACAAAAAAAAAAAAAGGAAAAAAAAAGAAGAAGAAGTCATGTACACTAAATGAGATCAACAAACCTAACAAAACAAGGAGAACTAAATTTCAACAACAATAATCATGATAAATTTACAATATAAGATATCATCACACGATTCTTACATGACAGATACATGGTTTACAGCAATTCTTCCACGAAAATTGCAACATATTGAAGATAAGATCATGCATTGTATCATAAATCTTACTAAACAAAGCAAACTAAAAGAAGTGAGCATTGTATAAATTACCTGCTTTGGTCATGCCAATGCCACTATCAATGATTGAGAGCATCTTGTTCTGCTGAATGAATTACATTGAACTTTTCAATAATCAATTCGTAAGAACTGAGACATACAAATCATGCTATGAGGCCCCTATCAAAATCATGCATGATGCAAGTGGACCACTTGGAAAACATGTGGATTTGGAGTAGCTACCAGCTTTGAAGTTTTCTCTGTTTTCTGAAAACAAAGAAGTAGATGCGTTGATTATTGCCACAATCTATACAAATTTCATCAGATTTATCATCTCACTTTGCAAATCAAACAATTCTGAAACTCAACTATCCAATTCATGCTCCAATTTCAAATTACATAACAGAAAAAAAAGTAGGATAATCCATTTCTGAAGTACCTTTCTTGGAAGGTTTTGAGCAGTGGAGGTCGGAGATTTGGGCAAATCGGAAGATACTGGTAATGGCTTGGTCAAATCAGAAGATACCAGTAGCAAATCGGAAGATACTGAGTTGGTTCAGATCCACCACGTTCTTGATCTCGATGTTGTACTTGGCCTCGAGCCTCTTGATGACCTTAGTCATGTTGGTGCCGAGCACGACGATCCTAGAGTTTTGACAGAAGGCCTTCGACGAAGGAAAGCTGGTCGGACCACCATGGGAGTAGCCAGGCCTCGTCGTCGCCACTGGAGGATAACATGAGAGATCGGGCTAAGGCTCCGGCTCCAGCTTCGACTTCGATGTGACTAACCAAGGCATTGGCTCTTGAATTACCGACGAGAGAGAGAGAAGTGAAGAGAGAGAGAGAGGAGAGAGATTTGCAATTTAATTGTAAAGCCAAATGCAGTTGGTTTAGTTGGGTGAAAGGACAAAATCGTTATAAAGGAAATACATCTTTAAATGTAAGTGACCTTATGTGTACGAAAAAAACTTAACGGTCTTATGAGTAATTAAAGTTTTAGAATAACACTTGCATGTAATTTTCTATAGAAAGTTCAGGCGCCATTTACATAGCTCACCGCGGGAAACAACTTTTTTTGAGTTTTTACCTCATTTACAGCATTCACAGCTTCCCGCCCAACTCTGTAGCGCGCAAGTTAGCAAACTCACACATCACTCGACTACCGTGCACGTCTTTTCACGCTGGCGCACTATTCCTTAAAATGCGTTGCGCCGGCAATGAGCACTCGGCGCATTTTAGGGAAAAAGATCAACAGTGAACCTCGTCTTTTCAACTCGCAGTAAATAATAGCAGAGTCCTATTAATAATCGGAAAGTTTCGAACCCAACAAAGCGAAACAATAAAAAAGTTGCAGAGCTTTCTTCAATGGTGAATCTGAGGAGGACCCGGAAAAGAGTCCGTGCAATCCCTCGTGCCCCAGATGGAAGTGCCTTTCAAAATTGGTATGGCATTTGTTTCGTATTTTTCACTCTCTTTTATATTTTGGGTAAAAAAGAATTTGGTTCTAAAATGTGAATTTTGCAGTGATGAATGTGGGGTTTCGGTGCCTATTGCTTTGGCTGTGATGCATGAGTGTGAACCCAACAAGGAGGTGAAGAGGTTCAAAGGTGTAGGCTATAATGTTGAGGAGAAGCAGAGCTTTTGGGACCAACTCATTGTGATGGCGCCTTTTCATTTCTTCATGTAAGTTTTGGAGTATTTTGTTGCTTTTTGTGATTCTGTTGTGTTGATGAGGGAGGTTTTGGGTTTAATTTTGTGGGTTTATCAGGAAAGAGTTTACAAAGACCAGGGAGGGTGGAGATTGGGTTGAGACTAACCGAGACGGGTTTGAGGTGTGGAAGAAAATGTCCGAGAAGGTAAAACTGTAGAAGTGAATCTTGATGGTTATTTGTCCTACCCTGTTGTTACTTTTGGGAATTCATATGTTTGATCACATTTGTGTCGAATTTGTTTTTGTTTAGGAGAGGCAACCATATGTGAAAGAAGCAGAGAGGATTGATAAGGCTTATCAGGAAGCTTTGCTCAAAGAATCAAATGATGGGCTAAAGGTATATGGATGCCAACTAAGTTCTGCATATATGGTATTGAAGAGTTAAAAATGCATATGAAGGATAGAGTTTGATATATAAGGGATGTATTTCATATTTGCAGTGATATTTTCGATTGTTTATGCATCAATTAGTGGGTGCTGAAGATAGAGTTTGATTACTTTCTTGCTCATTCTTCTATTCCATTTGTGTATGGTGCTGGGTAATTGCGAATGGTGATTCCCTTTGGTGATAATCATGTTCCCAATTTCTAGTGAGGATTTCTGTAATTTAGTTAAATTTAGTTAGTTTCAAGAATTCTGCATGATATAAAATGTAGTAGGTGATGACCATTATGTGCGCTTCATCTATAGTTTTACATGTGAAGAGATTTGGTTGTGCATAGCCACCTTCACTGAAGTGAGTGATTCATTTAGTTGTTATCATGTACAGTCTCAAGTTATTTTTTGTCTTAGTGATACTAAGGATGAGGAAAAGCTGTCCTCCCTTTGAAAGTTGTATACTTTATCTGATGTTACAAACTTAGAGTTACTCTACTTCAATTGCATGTGTTCAATTTGATATTAATGCACCCTCTAGCTTATCTCCAGAATGTATAAATCTTACTCTTCCCCCACCCGCATATCCAAGAATTGAATATATGATGACATGGCTGCTCGCAGGTAGATGATGAAGCAGATTCTGCAAATACAGCTGGGACCAATGGGAAGTTTGGTGAGGTGTGGATTGCATTAAGATTCATAATACATTTTTTGTTTATTGGTTGGTTTGATAATCCTCTATATCAGTCTGATTGATTCTATCCAGTATGCTCATGCTCATAAACTTATTTTTGTTCATCTTGTGGTTTAATAACAGTTGTATGAAGACTCAGACAATGAGAGTTCTGATTTTCTTGGTGAATCATGGGACAATTCTGTTAGAACTGGACACACCTACCATCGGTCTCTCTCTCCCCCCCCCTACATTTGTTCTCATTACTGTTTGGCTACAATTGTTTTTTTTCTTTGATCTTTTGTTCTGCATATTCCTGCTACATTCATAACTTTTGCCTTGTGAAACAGGCGAATGGTGCATCAGTCTACCTCATGAAATAGACAAAAGGTGATTGCTGAGAACTGCATGAACTCATGAACTCTATGAAGTTAACCCTCCACAAGGTTTCCCTTTTGGCATCTGATCTCATTTTTTGTTCCATTTCAAAAGCTTTCAAAGGCAAGTCATTTGGCATTTTGGCTATTGTATAGTAATTGTAGAAGTTGGGATGCTAGTTTTTTTTTTCTCTATGGAGTCGAAAAGGTTTGATTTTGACTCACCTAGACTCAATTCAAGAAAAAAGAAGAGGTTCGAAACTTTGTAAAAAGTTTGTTAGACTATGATTATATTTCTTATATGTTTATTTCACATCCTTTTTCAATGTACATAGCATAAATGTGTGGGTTAATAATCACTATAGTCGGTTCACTCTCTTCTTCTATCGATCAGTTCGATCGATTTCTCTAATAAGTTTATGAATTTTTTTTTAAATGTGTCCAGTAAATATCTAAGTACATCTAGTAAATTTATATAATCTTTACACTCAGCAATTTTTCCTATAATACACTTTTCTTTAATTAAGTCCAGCAAAATTTACACACCCATCAAAACCCATACACCCTAATGAAGAATACCAAACACCCAGCACAACTCATACACCTTGACGGATATTACACCCAGCGGACACACGCAATATGGAGGCAAGCAATGCACTCTATCCTTGTTATTATCATCGATCCTAATAGAAGGGACTAACCTGATGCAATTATCATAATGAAAGGGAGGCCTTTGCATAGTGAAGATTTCTTACCTACAATGAAGGAAATCAATTGCAAACCGCTCCATCTTCAAATTCAAAGACATGTTCTCAATTTGGATGGGGTGGGTGAAATTTTTCTTAATTTCTTCATGACCAAAAGTTACATTTTCCGTCTCAACTGCAGTTTCAAATTCTGCCAATATAACTCTCTTGACTAGAGCTTCATTAAATATGTAACCATCTGCACAGACTTGAGCAGTTCACCGATATAACCTGCATCTTGCTCATCTAAAGTGTCTTATTGCCTAGTAATCCCAATTGAAGAATCTTCATCTAGACTATCAAAGAAGAAAGATCAATAATTCGAGATCAAACAGACAACGGTGTACCATTTTTATCAACAAAAAGCCTCAATCCATTTGATTGTTTGATGCCACACGCTGTATGGGCTAAATGAGGAACGTCTGTTATTCTTGCTTTTGATTTATGAGGAACGTCTGTTATTCTTGCTTTTGATTTCAAGTATGTTAACAAACCGGCAGGGACTAAAGTACCTCTAATTTCTTTTTTGAATCTTCATTAGACCCCTCTATACAAACTGCTGGGTACAAATAGAAAACATAATTTTAAATTTTATTAGTTTTTTTTTGTTAATATCTTAATTTACTATGACTTTAAATGTCATTTTCTATGGGGATACAATTGTCTTTTCATGCAAAATTTATTTATTGAGTATATTTAGATATTTGCCGGAATTTAGAAAGACCGTAAGTCTATCTGTTCTCTTCATTTAGAACATTTGGAAAAGAAGCTCTAAATGCCAATAAATAAAATTCGAAAGTCAGCTCCTCATAATAGGATGGATGAGTTGCCGGATTCCATTCTGGAATCATGCATACTTCCCTTGTTACAGATGAGAGATGCGGTGGAAACTAGCCTGGTTTCCCGTCGGTGGAGGTGCCTCTTGAGGCATTCAATTCTCACCAGGCGCAATCTTGAATTCGACATTGCAAATGTCTTCGGAAATAGACCGAGGGATGATATGGAGAAATTTGTGAATGACTATGTGGAGCTCTATCAAGGTGAAAATGTATACTCTTTAAAAGTGAAGCACGTATTTGTCTTAGATCCAGAATCTACTCGCATCCTTGATCATTGGGCTCGTTTTGCAATTGCAAAGGGAGTTGAAGAAATGCAGCTTTTGCTATATTGGTCTTTTGGCTACTCTTATAATCCAAGAAACGATATTTATGTTATTCCTTATCAGTTGTTACTCCGAGGCTCAAGTCTGAAACACTTGTCGTTGCATGGATGTGTTCTGAGACCTCCTCCTGATTTTGACGGGTTTAACAAGCTAAGATCCCTTCGTCTAAGTGAAGTAAGGGTTGATCAAATTTTTATGGCACATCTCTTGTCTGTTTGTTTGTTGCTTGAAAGCTTGACAGCAAAGGATTGTAGGGGACCGTCACATCTGAATATTGTTGGTGACCGTCCAAGTGATCTGAAGCTGTTGCGGCTGTCGGAATGCGAAAAGATTGAGTTTCTGCACCCAATCTCGTCTCATTGGAATATGTTGGTAATTTTTTTAGGATTGTTTTTGTCAAAACTCCACCACGGTTAGCAAGAATTTATTTTGTAACTACTGTCAAATATAAGGATACATTACCTTCAGCTCTAACCCAAATTACATTGTTTCCTCTGCCCGGCCGAGACTTTTCTTTTGTGGATGTACGATGAAATACCACAAATGATCAGCAGCCTCCCTACCTTTAAAAATCTCAAGCAATTGAGCTTTCTGGCAATGGGGTAGTATATCTGATAATCTCAGTCAGAAAGAACGAGAATGTTTTGGGAATTTTCAGATGATTTACTCTTCTCTAAGAATGGAGTATATATACACATTGAGTTACACATTAAAGGATAAAACTATACAACAGAATATCTAAAGTTGTCTGCCACCATTATCTCCTGTTACTCCACCAATTCAATGTCAACCACACTTGTTTGGATGGACCACTCTACCAACTCACGCCAACACTCCCTCTCAAGTTGGTGCATACAAATCACAGATGCCCAACTCGTCAAGTGAGTCATAAAATGCTTTACTCGAGAGAGTTTTTGTAAGAATATCTGCCAACTGTTCTTCAGTAGGAATGAAGGGAAACAAAATGATTTGTCCATCCAGCTTCTCTTTATTAAAGTGTCGATCTACTTCCACATGTTTCATGCGATCATGCTGAACAGGATTGTGAGCAATTTCAATTGCAGCCTTATTATCACAATAAAGTGGCATAGCCTTTTCCTGCCTGAACCCCAAATTTCTCAACCACAACATCTCACAAAGTCCTCGGGTCATTCCTCTATACTCTACTTCTGCACTAGAGCGAGCCACCACCTTTTGTTTCTTGCTCTTCCAAGTAACAAAGTTACCACCCACAAACTTGAAGTATCCTGAAGTAGACCTACGATCTGTAATATTACCTGCCCAATCTACATCTGTGTATCCAGACATATCCAAGTGAATGTGTTTTGAAAAGGTTAATCTTTTCCATGGAGCAGACTCTAAATACTGCAAAATACTAAATACAGCATCCATATGGACTTCATTGGGATTGTGCATAAACTGACTCACTACACTAACTGCATAAGCTAAATCTGGTCTAGTGTGGGACAAATAAATCAACCGTCCAACTAACCTCTGGTATCTCCCTTTATTTGTAGGTATTTGGTCTATGTACTCTGCTAACTGATGATTCTGCTCGATAGGAGTATCAACAGGTTTACAATCCAGCATACCTTTCTGCCAACAAGTCTAGGACATACTTCCTCTGACTCAATACAATACAATTCTTTCCACGAGCAACTTCAATTCCCAAGAAATATTTCAAATTACCCAATTTTCATCTCAAATTCAGAAGATAACTGACCTTATAACCTTTGAATCTCCTCAATATCATCACCTGTCACAACCATGTCATCAACATAAATAATCAAGGCAGTCACCTTACCACGTCGATGTTTAAGAAATAAGGTGTGATTTGAATAGTTCTATCGGTATCCAATATTTTTCATGAACTTGGTGAACCGGCCAAACTAAGCTCTGGGAGACTGCTTCAAGCCATAAAGCGACTTCTTCAATTTGCACACCATCTGCTCTCCAGTGGAAGCACCATATCCAGGAGGCAAATCCATATAAACCTCTTCATGTAGGTCACCATGCAAGAATGCATTCTTAACATCAAACTATTGCAAAGGCCAATCAAGATTAGCAGCTAATGAAAGAAGTACCCGAATTGTGTTAATTTTGGCCACTGGTGCAAATGTCTCATCGTAATCCACTCCATACTTTTGAGTATAGCCTTTAGCCACTAATCTTGACTTGTACCGGTCCACCGAACCATCCGAATTATGTTTTACTGTATACACCCACCTGCAACTAACTGTTTTCTTCCCGGGTGGTAATGATACTAACTCCCACGTACAATTCTTCTCAAGAGCATCCATATCGACTGTCATTGCTTTCATCCACTTCTCATCCTTCATGGCATCCTGCACTTTACTAGGAAGAGACACTGAAGATAACTGATTCACAAAGTTTGCATACGGTTTAGATAACCTATGGGTCGACACATATTTAGCAACAGGGTATCTAGCCTTAGCACTTAGAGTAGGTTCATAGCGTTTCGGAGGCTGGGTTAAATTACTGGGCAAGATTTTGGTGGGAACACTACCTGACACAGAAGAACTATTAGACAAGGAAAGATTAGGACATACCTCAGGTGATGATTGAGCAGGTGAAACTGCTGAAGGAAAGGGAGAGACGGAAGAATTGTTTAAAACACCATCAGAAGACTGCAGAACATTATCGAAAATAGGGTCTAAAACGACCTTTCGGCCGACTAGTCTGACTGATCTGGTTGTCCAGTTTGTAACACATTGCCCAAAGCTTTTTCTCTTGCCAGACCCCTGTTTTCCTTGTTTTCTGTTTCTAACTCGGATGATGGGTCGGTAGAGCTTCTATCCTCCTTTTCCAGCTCCGTTCCTAAACACTCTAACCTTGAGAACTTAGATGCCAGACTCTCATCCTGCCTTGAACAAATCTTCATAATAATAAGACCTTTCCCCCTGACGAGAAGTCACAGGAGGTAAGAAATAACAAGTGTCTTCACTGAAAGTAACATCCATGGTGACATAAAACCTCTGGGATTGAGGATGATAACATTTATAACCTTTCTGATGAGAGCCGTACCCAACAAACACACACTTAAGGCTCTAGCATCCAATTTTGACCTTTGATTTTTATACAGATGAACATAGGCAACACAACCAAAGACACGAGTAGAAAGGGTATTAGATGATGGGATAGAAACGTAGTTAGACAAGAGTTCAAGTGGGACACGACTTGAAGAGGGGCAGAGGGAAGACGATTGATAAGATGAGAAGCACACAAAACGGCTTCTCCCCAAAGGTATGTAGGCATGTTAGCACTAAGAAAGAGACCGAGCCATATCCAGAAGGTGACGATTTTTCGGTTCAGGCACCCCATTTTGCTCAGGTGTTTGTGGACAAGAAGTTTGATGGATTATGCCGTGGTGTTGGAAATATTCGTGAAAAGAATGATTAACAAATTCACCCCAAACCAAAAACCTTAACATGAGCATCATATTGAGTACGAACAAGACTATGAAACGCTCTAAAGACAGAGAAAACAGAATCTTTGGACTTAAGTAAACAACCCAGGATAATCGAGTAAAGTCATCGATGAATAACACAAAATATCGCATTCCAGAAATGGTAGAATGTTTAGAAGGACCCCACATGTCTGAATGAATTAACTCAAAGGGCATAGTACTAGAATGAAAGCTTGAAGGATAGCTAGACCTATGACTTTTAGCCAAAGCACAAGTTTCACAATGCAAACTAGAATCACTTATTCCCAAAAATAATGAAGGCATGGACTTCTTCATAACTCTAAAAGATGGATGACCTAAACGTCTGTGCCATAACCATACCTCACTCAATGTCAGGGCCAAAGGTTGTTCTAGTGCTTGTATTTGTTCTGCGTCCATGCAATCCAAGTGAAACAGTCTCCCCCTCAGGTCTCTCTTGCCAATGATCACCCGATTGCACAAATTTTGAAAAACAATATCCATTGGATAAAATGTTACTGAGCACTTATTCTGCGAATTTAGTTGAGATACCATGTATCACTACCAGTAAAGTCAGAAATATGTAAAGCAATACCAATTTTACTTCGAGTTTCCTTAGTCAAGGAAACATTACCCTTAGAAATAAGGTTCTGGCACATGTAGGACTGCTGCTTTGTTTTTATGACTTCTACTCTCTCCAGTATTGCTCTCTCCTCTCCAACCGGAATTGTTGGGATTAAATCTTTGCAGCTCAGGACATTGATTCTTGAAATGACTAAAGTAGTTGCAAGTCATTTGCATTTTTATTTTTTCTGTTTCTTTTTCTTCTTCTCCTTTTTTTGTTTTTGTTTGAATGAGGATGAAGGGTGAGTTTTTTGTTCAATCAGTGGGTGATGGAAAGTTTAATAAAAGAAAAAGTGAGTGAAAAATGTGGAATGGTCGGTGAGTGATGTACGGGTTAGCGGGTGGTGTTGGAAAGGTGTCAAAATGGGGAGAATCAAATGATAAGATTAAAATATATATAATCAGGGCATGGCACGGGTCTGTGATCTCCCTTCTCCTCTTTCTCCTCGGGTTCTTATTTATCTCTCCCTCCTTTTCTCTTTCTTCTCTTGCTCAGTCGACCACCCCAAACCTCAGCTCTCACAATCACCAAATTCCTCCTCCGCCCCTCTTGATGTAGGATGAGATTTTAGCCAACTTCAACAAAGAATCTCAAAAAGAAATAAGTTTTTGCACATTAAGAAGAATGATTTGAATATTGAAAATTGGTATTCAAATAGACTTCTTAACGATGGAATTAATCATAAATTACTCTTTTGGATATATCGGGATTCTCGAGCTAAATCTTAGTTGAGATTCCAAATATATGTTTGCGTAATATTCTTTAATATCTAGGATTTTATTTCTGATTTTTATTTAATTAGGTTTCCTAATTCTAGTCTATAATAAATGTTTTCTAGTTGTATTCGATTTATTCTATGTGCCTTATATAAGACACCTCTTCGATTGTAATTTTCATTCAAGTGATCAATAAAAAAAACCAAATATTAGAGAAGTTTATCTATGTTTCCTATAGCTGTGCCTGTAATGGCTTTCGACGCTTGACGGAGCCTCTTATTATCGTGTTCACGCTTCCCGCATCACCTCTCTTCTCTTCCCTCTTCTTGGGTTAGGGCTTTAGCGGCTGTTACACGCTTCTTTCTAATCTGACTGTGGGATTGTGCAAAGGACTGGAGCTTCTTGTTATTGGATTAATAGTGGATGGACTTGACTATTAATTGGTTGCTCGGAGATCAGCAGAGGACTGGAGCTGCAGAGCCACAAAGGAGGATGAAGGGCGGGCGGTCGTCAGTGTTTCCAGTGATGGCTTTGTGCTCCTCTTGAGAAAGAACAGTTTTTGGGTCAGCTTTTCGGTTGGGAGTTTTGTATAGTGTTTGATCGGAAGAAAGGAATTGGCTAGTGTGTCTGGTGATGGCTAGGTGTGTCTTAATCAAAAGAACTCAATCTGTATTAATCAAAAGATCCCAAAAGGCAAAAGAAAACACAGCCAAACAGAGTCCGATTTGGATCTCTGCACTGATACCAAGTCAGAAAGAACGAGAATGTTTTAGGAATTTTCAGATGATTTACTCCTCTAAGAATGGAGTATATATACACAGTTACATATTAAAGGATAAAACTATACAACAGAATATTTAAAGTTGTCTGCCACCATTATCTGCTATTACTCCACCAACTCAATGTCTACCACACTTGTCTGGATGGACCACTCTACCAACTCACGCCAACAATCTCAATCCTCTCCGGTATGTGCCGGATCTCCTCAAGGTTGCACCCCTTTCGGAAGAGTTTGTGTTGACTGAATTTACCCTCAGGTTGCTCGATAAGATGAATCAACAAGAAATAAGGAGTCTAGAATGTTCAAGATCATTTACACATGATCACTTGAAAAAGGTTAAATTGCAGGGGTTTCATGGTAATTGGTATGAGATAGAGTTTGCCCTTTTGATACTAAGGAATGCAGCAAAGCTCGAGATACTGGTGATTAATCCGGCTGGACAATTCTACGATGTATATTTCGAAAAATGGTGGGATGTTCGAGACAAATGGAACGTATGTTCATCATCTAGGAGAGAGGAGAGGATACTTGTCCAAGAAAAAACTCGAGCAAGTAAAGACTAATGCTCGACTTATAATTGAGACTGATTTTGTCACTTGAACTCGCGGGCGTCAAGTATGATTGCAATCATTAATTTCTCAAGTATCATGAATTATTCATGATTTGGCAGTAGAACTACCACCAATACTTTGCTCATTTTGAATGATAAAATTTGCATGGTCAACTGTGAATAATTAATCATGTGAAAGCATAATTTCTTTGTGGGTTGTATTTTTTTTTTTTAAAAAATTCTATTAATGTAGTAACAATTACCTATCTAGTACAATTTGAACATGTTACATTACTATTTTTTTTTTTGTTTAGTTGGGTCTAGTACTTGCACTTGGGGATGTTTAGAGCTCTCATGCCTATTAGAGTTACAATTTGAGTCATTCTATCACAACATTTTGTTTGTCTCATCATCATGATGTTAGATTTTCAATTCAAAGTCAAAATATGGTTCGTCAAAACCATACTTTTACAGTTTTACTATACTACACTACGGGTGTGTTTGTTTCATAGGATTGTCATGCCTAACCTTAATTTCTATAGGAATCCATCAGTCCTATAGCTTGGCCTTGGCTTATGCTAAATTAATACCTGACTCATGTTTGGCGCACGTAGGCCTAAGGAGTAGACCGCCATGGTGTCCTCAACTGATGGCCTCCAAGTAGCCGCTGTGAATTTCTCTCTCTCTCTCTCTCTCTCAAATAACTTTTACGTAACCAGAAATAAAATTCTACAAAGATCAAATAACTTGAGCAATAGAATTCCCAACACAATTTATCACTACTTCTCCCTAACTTATGCTGATCTTAGTAGAAACAACTTAGTTGGGGAATTTCTCCTATATCGACTTAGTAGAAACAACTCTTAATCTCTCCGATTACAATCTCAATGATAAACTCCCAACCGGAGGTCAATTTATGGTGTTTAGCAACTCATTCTTTACCCAAAACCCCTTACTCTGTTTGCCATGTAGCATGTCATGCCCACAAAGCATTTGGTACCGTCATGAAATCACAGAGAGAGAGAGAGAGAGAGAGAGAGAGAGAGAGAGAGAGAGAGAGAGAGAGAGAGAGAGAGAGAGAGAGAGAGAGAGAGAGAGAGAGAGAGAGATCAAAGAATCATAAACCCTTCTACAAGGAAATAAGGAATCGATGAGAAGCAATTGAAAACCGGTACGATCCAAACAGAGCTGAATTGCAGGTAAGAAGGTGAGAATGATGAGGTGAGGCTGAAGCCAAGAATGTGGTTTCCATAGTCTTATGATTTTTGGTGTCACTCGGGAAGAAGAGGTTGAGTCTTTTTATGGGACTCCAGAGTCTCATTTAATAGAGTCCTAGGTGATGCTAAATACGAGATACCTTCTGTTACACTAGATAAAGATGTTCAATCACATCTAATTTCACATAACAAACATGCCTTGCATGTAATATTAGAACTACGATAATATTACATTTCGAGAGATGTTAAACAAGATCACATAACGATTTGTAATGTAATCGACTAGTTATACTATAATTGCATGCACATAAAACAAAACAATGATACATACAAAGATAAAAAAGAAAAAATTAAATCAAAAACTTGTTATTTCTTCGATTTCCATATCGAATCTCGGTTGAGTTCTTTTTCATCATAGATAAATCAAAATCTCTAGTTAAAACAAAATAGATCAAATTAAAAGAATATCCAAATCTTCCCAAAGAAGAACCTATCACGTGACTTCAATGACCTACGGTGACTTCATACCCATCTCAAACGAGCCTCCCATCTACACCAAGATCTTTATACAATTCTACCCCAAAAACCTCAAATTTTTTTTTTGTATTATACAAAAATAAAAATAAAATGAAAACCAAAATACAAATTCCAAGTAAAGCAAACTTCTTCTCCTTCTAAGCTTCTTCATTTCGTCTCTCATGGACTGCGCTTGCAGTAATTTCAGAAGCTCCTCTCTGCTTCATCAATGGCGATCTCCCTCTCCGCTTCCTCACCGTCTCTTATCGTCAAAGCTCGCCTTATTGGTAAACCCCTTTTTCATTTCTTCCACTACTTTCTTTGGCTCAATTTTGGGTGCTGATTGATTGGTTCTGTTTTACAGAGAGTAAAGCGTTTGAACCTGGCTAAGCATGGCCGGCTGGTCACCAGGGCTTGTGGGTCTGACGAAAGTAGCTCTGTTAATGGGTTCAGCATCACACCCAACAAGCTTTTCATGCAAGAGGTACTTATTTCTCAAACTCCTTTTACTCTTTTGTTTAAATATTGGGTCTTTTTGTATGGTGTGAATGAAAAGCTCGAAAAGTTTCGGTCTTGAATTCTGGGTTTTGGTTTAACTTATCTTTTGGTAGCTAGTTTTGTAAAAATCAATGTTTTCATTCATTTTTTTTTTCGTGTTTTAGGCCATTGGAGCTGAATATGGAGAAGGGTTTGAGACCTTTAGACCGGATGGACCTCTTAAGATTGATGTGGTAAGGAGGTTATGAGCTCTGTGTGTTGTAATCAAGTTGATTTTCTGTGTGATTATGTGAAAATTTAGTTGCTTGTTGTACATTTTTTTTTATGCTGTTAGTGCGTGGAATATAACTAACTAGTGTTAATTCTTATTCCAAGTAGGATTTTTTGAACGATAAACTGCAAGAAGGTTTTCTTAAACGGATAAGATATGCCATGAAGCCGGATGAAGCTTATGGGCTTATTTTCTCTTTCGACAATGTTGTGGTAAGTTTCTGTAGCACTCATTAGTCGTTACTTATGTGTTTCAAATTTATCTTAGGTTTCTGGTAGTCAGAGATGGAAATGTTATTGAATCTGCAAATTTTATATATGACATATCTTGATAATCAAGAAAAGCTTTAAATGTATGATTCTTGGATGATTTGATTGCATATATGCGTTTCAGGCTGATACTCGAGCATTGAAATTAAATGCTTGGAAGCAGCTTGCTGCAGAAGAGGGTACGTGTAGCCATTTCTCCCCTTTATTATCCCCTGCAGAGCTTTCAGTTTATTCATAAAGTTCAATTAAATGTTTAACTGGTCTGTGTTAATCAGTGGTTTTCCTCTTGGAAGTCCATTGGCTTAGATATTTCATATCCATCTAGGCTTTAGTTTGGAAAGCACTCGTTTATATATATATATATATATATATATATATATATATATATTTGGGTATATATTTTACCTTACCTCTGATAACATGTCGTTATCTATTTTTTGTCAGGAAAGGAAATTCCAAAAGAGGCTGATGTGCAAGGACAGATGCTTTATGCAGGTGCTGATCATGTATTACATAAGGTTGGGATTAATGTTCATTTGAGGATATGTGAAAATCAAGTAGACTGATATTTTGAAATGCATCTCTTGTTGGATTGTGGCATTTCTTTATCCTAGACATATCTATCCATTGTCTCTTACAAGTTCCAAAACTTTCAGCTTTTACTCTGGGATAAAGCAGAGACAGAACTGACTAGGTTGGCGTTAAGGTTTTCGCAACTATATTATGATAATCTTCTCAGGGTGAGTTCTAAACTGCTTGTAAGCTATTTGAAGGACTTCTATATTACGATAATCTTTGCAACTATATTGTGATAATCTTATTTTTCTTTTTCTTTCCTTTTCCAGCTTAGTAAACCCATGGAGGGGCTCAAAGAATGGCTGGAGGCCTGTATCTACAGCACGCATCCCTTGTGCTGTTGTTTCAAGTCTTGATCGCAGAAGCATGGTCAAAGCCCTAGAACGAATGGGACTCGAGAAGTATTTTCAGGTTGATGTCCTTTTATAATACAACATATATTCTTGGAAAATTGGTAGTGAGTTGAGTACCTTTGTAACCAGTACCAGCACATCTCTCAGTTTGTTGTTTCTCACTGACATATAACACATTCCTCAACTGATTGTCATTTCCTTGGGGTTATAGGCAATTGTGACGGAGGAAGATGGCATGGATTCTATAGCTCATAGGTTTCTGTCTGCAGCTATGAAGGTATTGTTTGCAACATATGATTATTATTTCACAAATGTGTAATACGAGTCTGACCATTAAAGATTGGCTAGTCAGTCTCCATGTTTGGGGTTGGTCCATCACTATTTGTATCTCCACATCTTATGGTATATGATAATATACTTGCAGAGTAAATCCTACTGGATTAATTTTTCTAGCATCACTCTCTTACCATTTTCATCATACTCCTTGCAGCTGGATCGGAAGCCGTCCAAGTGTGTAGTGTTTGAGGATGAGCCTAGAGGTATAACTGCCGCTCACAACTGTACGATGATGGCTGTAGGATTGATTGGCGCCCACCCTGCGTATGTGACCTCACCCCCATACATATAGAAAATTTTTCTATTGAAAATAACAGTGTATACTGAGTCTGAGATTCATGGTTGCACACACAGGTATGATCTGGTGCAGGCTGATCTTGCAGTTGCTAGTTTCAATGAACTTTCCGTAATCAATCTCCGAAGACTATTTGCAAACAAGGGTTCTACATTCATGGACCTCCAAAAACAGATTATAGAGAAATCTCCACCGAAGAGGAAGCTTACAATCGATACTATTTTCTGATTCATTTTTATTCCCCCTCCCCTTCCACTTGTAATCTAGGCCATCTAGCAGCTGATGTATTTTTCTTTTTTCTTTTTGGTTCTTGGTTTGTACTTCATCTCTTAATTAACTTTTGTCTTTGCTATACGAATTGATTATAGTGAAAAGCAATTCATGTGATTAGGCCCCCCAGTCAAACTCTTATCTCAAAGTTCCCCGGTCAAACTATTTTTGGTTCTAGATTTGTACACGATCTGCCTTCAATTTCAGAAAAGAACAGCAAACCAGATGTAGACCACAGAAGTTGAATGGATATGTACAATCTGCCTTGTGCCATTGGGGTCACATTTTGGCACCAAAACACCAATTACCGCACCGAACCAACATTGTCAGTTTTGGTTAATGATGACCGGCGGTTAACACTAATACTGATCTCTCTCCTCTTTTTGGGTGGCGTTGATGTCGATTTTGTACCATTTTCAGGCAATATCCATCAGTGTTGGTGCTGGAAAGCCCCAAATTGATGGGTTCAATTCGGTCGGTGTTGGTGTCTCGTGGTTTTGGTTAAAACACCACTCTGACCGGACCGACCGAATTGCACCGATGCCGAACTAACAAGCAACGACCCATCAAGTTTTTTTTTTTTTTTTTGGTCTGAGACCCATCAAGCTTAAATGAACAAACGACAGTCGTATAACCACATCCATTTCCTTAACAGTTGACTGTTGGAGGGGTGTGACATGGCAAAAATCAGAGCCCCTTATCGTTATTATTATCATCGTGTGACAATCTCCTTGTTCTTCCTTTTCTGTCTAAACTGATATGCAAAGACCTTCTTCTTCTTCTTCTTCTTCTTCTTCATAGAGACCCAAAGCTTTTAACTTTGCCTCCAAATATGTCCTGCATTCACAGCTATGGCTCCATAGCTTGCTTCTCTGCTCCCTCATCTGCTTCAATAACAACAAGGAGATCCACTCTCTCCCCCAAGCCTCGAATCCTCTGCGCCGTGGGAGGTAACAAGTTCAAATTTCACATCTTTATTTCTGGGTAATTCTTGGTTTTTTCAACAGTTGCATGCAATTTAAGAACTGGGTTTTGCCCAAGTTGGGATTTTCAAGCACAAAGTTGGTTACTTTCCTAGTTTGATAGAATACCCAATTGGGATTTTCACGTCTTGATTCAGGGAGTGTGGCTGAGCCCCAAGTTACCTCTGTGGCTGAGCCGCTTTTGCTCAATGCGGTTAGGGGTGAAGATGTGGAGAGACCCCCAGTTTGGCTCATGAGGCAAGCAGGGAGGTACATGAAGGCAGGTTTATGAATCTAGTACTGTATCACATTGTCTCTGTTATCTGATTCTTAGCTGAGGTATGGTTTTGTGTAGATAGGCTAGTAACTTGTTTCTGTCATTTTGAATTGACAGAGTTACCAAAATCTCTGTGAGAGGCATCCTTCTTTTCGAGAAAGATCTGAAAATGTAGACCTTGTAGTCGAGATTTCGCTGCAGCCCTGGAAGGTTTTCAAGCCTGATGGAGTAAGATGCCGATTTACTCTGCATTTGTATAATGCCTGTTATCTCTTGTATTAGGTTGTTTGTGTTCTCATTCTCACAGGTCTTTCGGATTGTGACAGGTCATTTTGTTCTCGGACATTCTTACTCCGCTCTCTGGGATGAACATACCATTTGACATTGTTAAAGGGAAGGGTCCGGTGATATTTAATCCTTTGAGTAGTGCTGCGGATGTTGATGAAGTGAGAGAATTTGTTCCTCCAGAGTCAGTTCCGTATGTTGGGGAAGCATTGACAATCTTGCGAAAAGAGGTCTAACCCTATGTCGCCTTATTCAATTTCGAAATTTTCATATTCTCAATGTCAATGTAAACTAGAGCCAGCTATTAGAATGGATCACAAACAGTGTCTAGTTGCTGTGGTGTTGATAGTTTGCTGAGAGATATGGAAATTTGGAATAAGTAGCTCTATACTTGCTGTGATCATTGTATTGTTTGACCTCATTTTTCACAAATTTTACTATATTATGTTGGACAGCATGGATTCTGGAAAATTAATACTGCATACCATGACAATGTATCCCAAATGCTACTATGGGGGAACTTTGAAGTTGACAGCATGCCAAAATTGCATGATCCCATACTTATAAGTTACAACCTTTACTTGTTTCACATTATTGAAATGGATTACATCTAATTATTAGTTCATTATTTACACTATAAAGTTTTTGATATTGGATGAAATTTGGATGTCTTTGCTTCAGCGAATATTATAACCTTCGGTATATTAACCCGTGTCTTTACTTTGCCAGGTAGATAATAAGGCAGCGGTGTTGGGTTTTGTTGGTGCTCCTTTCACGTTAGCATCATATGTGGTCGAAGGTGGTTCATCAAAGCACTTCTCAAAAATAAAGAGATTAGCTTTCTCTCAACCCAAGGTGATTTTGGTGCTGCACTGCTGCTTGTATCAAGTTTTACGCAATCTTTTGAGGTCAATTAGCATAGCTATTACTTGTGCGACTTTACGACTACTTGCTGGGACTTATTGTGTTCTGGATCATTGAACCCTAATGGTTGCAGTGTTACTCCTTTGAAGTTTCCTTTCTTTTTGTGAGTCCAGCAAGTCAGTGTATTTGATCTTTTGCTATTCAATCGTTGTTACATGCATTGTGAAACAACCAATATGTAGGTTTCTTTAGCATCCATCTATCTTTGCTAAATTTACTAATGGTAATTAGCTCTCATCATCTGGCACCTCTATATTATATCATCTGGGGAATTGGTCAATAGCTTCTAGGGTACTTTATTTGTGAGGATTTTGGTTTCAAATCCATCTTAACATTTCACTAGTACTTTGGTTTTTTCTTTTTCTGGGAGTGGTAAATCTAGAAGTGAATTCGTTTTTTAGTCTACGAATCATTCGTATCTTCTCTCTTGTTTAATCCTTTCTCCTCCTCTTTTCTGTCTGTTGACTTCTCTTTGTTGACTTATGCTTCCTTCCTCAGGTCCTCCATGCATTACTTCAGAAATTTGCAACTTCAATGACAACGTATATTCAATACCAAGCTGATAGTGGAGCTCAAGCTGTTCAGATATTTGACTCATGGGCCACAGAACTCAGCCCTGTGGATTTTGAGGAATTCAGTCTTCCATACTTGAAACAAATTGTGGATGCAGTGAAACTGACTCATCCAGATCTCCCTTTGATTCTTTATGCAAGCGGGTCTGGGGGTTTGCTTGAGAGGCTGGCTTTGACTGGCGTGGATGTAGTTAGCTTGGACTGGAGTGTTGACATGGCTGAAGGTAGAAAGCGACTGGGACCAAATGTAGCCGTTCAAGGTAATGTGGATCCCGGTGTTCTCTTCGGTTCAAAAGACTTCATCACCAGCAGAATACATGATACTGTGAGGAAAGCTGGTAGAGGGAAACATATATTGAATCTTGGCCATGGAATTGTAGTAGGTACACCTGAGGAGAACGTTGCTCATTTCTTTGAAGTCGCAAAAGACATCAGATACTGACAACTTTGCTTAGTTGAGTTCTATCCTCTGTAATTTTTGGTTCCAGTTTGAGTCTTCCCTTGTTGAAGTATACTGCTCTATATAATTTGTTGATGCAGATGACGTATAGTTCGGTTCACCTAGCTGTGCTGTCTAATTTTTTTTGGTGTATTATTTAATATTGGTGAATCAATAATCATCAAGGCTAGGATAATGCAACATCTGAGGTCCATGCATGATTATGATTTATAAGGCATAGAAGATCACACGGAATTCAAGCAATGTGAAATATGAAGAGTATATGTAGTAGAATCAAAAGATATTGGACATAAAATACTACATTCAGGAAATTGCTTCTTCCCCCTTTTCTACCTTTTCCATTGTTTATGTTTGGAGTAGTGTTCACCAGATGACCAAGAAATTGATGTTTTAATCTCAACCATTGAATAGAAATCCAATGGTAGGTGACCATAGGAACATCTCTGTTAATTGTTCTTTTTGTTGTAGTATAAATGTATTATAGTATAAATGTATATATCATGTAATAGATACTTGAGTGTATAATGTAGGTATAAAGACTTGTGTGACATGCTTTATACCAAGAGGCAACAAGCATGACAAATTTCATGATTGAAGAACAACCAAGTGGAGTTGTTGATGATGATCATGATTATCAAATTGAGTTTCTCTTAGAGCATTCACACTAGTTTTGTATTCCTATATAAACCCTCAATTGTGAGAAGAATAAACACAATTACTCTCTCCCTCTCTCTGTTATTTTACGTTTGTCCTCAAATACGTTATCAGCGTGATATTGCTCTAGAATTAGAATCAAAAATTGACAAGAGAAAGGAAGTTCATCATCCAATCGAAGTCATTTTTCCAAATCTACAAAAAACCTCCAAACCCTAGCACATATCAAAGCCCTTGATCCAAGAAGCCCAGAACCGGCCTCAGATTCGCCAGAACCGGCCGGAAACAGCCTGAACCGGCTGCCGGAAGTTTTGAACCGCTGCCGAGTCCTGTCGAGGAGCTGCCGAGCAGCTGCGCAGAAGCTGCCGAGCGGATCTGCCAAGAGCTGCCGAGCGGATCTGCCGAGACTTGTCGAGAGGACCTGCCTACACCTGCCGACAACATCTGTCGAGAGCCGCCGAGCACCTGCCGAGAGCTGCCGAGCACCTGCCGAGCATCTGCAGACAGCACCTGCCGAGCCCCTGCTGAGGACCTGCCGACACCTGCCGAGAACCTGCCGACACTTGCCGATGACCTACCGAGCAACTGTGCAGAAGCTGCTGAGCAGATCTGCAAAGCAAGTTTCTGACGACTTTTTCGGCGATTTTTCAGACGATTTTCTCGACTTTTTCCAGCGATCCTTCCGGTCACCTCCGACAACTTTTTCCGGCCAAATTTACTGACAACATTATTTCAAGGTATTTTTTTACTAAAAGTTCTCGTTTTTGAGTTTTTATTCATTTTTTCTCCTCTTTCCTTTTTCTCGGGAACTTGCAATCAAAAAAGGAATTATAGAAATTCACGCTAAACGAACTAAGAGCGTTCGTAATCAATGAACTAAGAGCGTGCCAAAATCTGTATATGTCAGGATCCCATAAATTTTCATTCATGACATGGTTGGATTCAATGACTCTAATAGTGGTTGCATACAATCCACTAGAGCGACACATAAGTTTCTCTAATACTCGTGTATTTTCGTAGTTATTCGAGGTGATGCAAAGGAACTCTTGTCTATTCTCACAATGTGTTTCCACATGAAAATCATTGGCTCTTATGTCTTTAAAGCTTAATAGGGTTCTTCCAGCCCTTGGAGCATATAGAGCTTCGCGACATTACTATTTGTGCCATTTGGCAACAAAAATTGAACTGGTCCTCGACCATGAATCAATTGTGATGGTCCTGCGTGCCATTGTAGTTACTGAAGATCCACTAGGCGTCATCCATAAAAATAATTGCCTATGTCGCAATATAGTATGTGTGGTGCCACTATCAAGAAGGCATTACAATTCTCCGGAAAACATACTGAGAAAAAAAAATAAAGTTCGGAATATTAACACATGTCCATGACATTATAATGCGATACTTTATTAATAAGTAAAATAGCCAATGATTACATCAAAGTTTTCCAAAGTCTATTCCAAAATAAAATCAAACTTAGACAAATTGTAGTCACTCAATCTTTTTGGTAATTCCAATAAAATATGACCAGGAAAGCAGAGAGAGATGTTGGTGGAGCGAGGCTCGCTTAAATACCCCGATCTCAATTACTTTCCTCAACATCATACTTCATTGGGTACGTTACATGAGAAAGAGTTAATACAATTGTTATTTATTGACTAAGGCACATTTACCATTCTTGAAAAATAGAAAATGACTATTCTAATCAAAGTCTGCGGCATCCTCGTGCTCTTCATTTACAGCTTTGAAGTCCTCAATGGTGAGATTGACATCTTCACCATCTTCACCATCTTCATCTTCAGCAAGGTTGGCTTCTTGCTTCCATGTACTCCTTGTAGCGTGCAACTAGTTGGGTACTTGCATGATATTGCTTAAACCAATGCTCGATTGATCCACATAGATGACACATGTCATTGTGGTTACCTCTATAATATTCTGACTAAGAGCGTCCGCAAGCATCAATTTATGACCCTACTAAACATCGTTGTTTCGGTCTAATCTAAATATTCTTGGAAATTGATTTCTTGGTAGCATAGCTCGGAAATCTTATTATTTTAGTTTTCGTGGAAGTTTAAAATCCGAAACTAATATATATTTTCTTTTTATCTTCAGAATGTCGAATGAACCTAGACTTGACTTTCAAATCTGTGACTCAACAGGTTTGGATTACCATAGCTGAAAAACCGACGTTGAGAACCATCTCACATCGAAAGAGATATTGTCAATCATCCAGGCACCAAACGCAGGCCTTGTGTTCCAACGAACACCCATAAAGCATGCACAAGCAATTATCTTGATGTGACGTGGACAAAGCACTCAGATTAGAGTACATGTCCATTAAAGATGCAAGGGACCTATGGGTAGCGCTAGAAGAGCGCTTTAACAATATCTAAGATTCTCTCCTCCCTGACTTGAAGGTTCAGTAGAACGATGTACGCTTTTCCGACTTCAAGTCTGTTGCTGAATACAATTCAGAAGCTCTTCGCCTCAAAGCCATGTTGAGGTTCTGTAAAAAACCTCTCACAGAGGAAGAGCTAATTGAGAAAACTCTCTCCACTTTCCCCATAGCAGCAATTTTGCTATCAAAGCAATATCGCATTGAAGTAAATGCTGGACGAATTACGAGGTTCAATGAGCTCATCAATGTTTTGTCAGTAGCTGAAAAGCACGACAACATCCTCGTAAAGAATTATAATTCAAGACCTGTTAGAACCAAGAGCGTTCGTGAGACAAATTATAATGCACCCAATAAATGGCGCAAGGAGCTGTACCCTAATAATAGGGGACATGTGTACCCTAATAACAACAGACATGAAGGACAAATGGGTCCATATAACCGCTCCAATAAAGAAGGAAACCACAACTTTAGAGCGGGCACACGTGATGGCAACTCCACATGTGGGAGAGGTGGATATGGCAACACCGGCAGTGGAAGTAGCACCATGAGCCTCGGAGGTCATAACATGCGCCATGGTAGTAGTAGCAACCCTCCTAAGGAATATCCACAACGTTGGGACATCCAGTTCGTGATATGATGCTTCGTATATTAAAAACTTCACACGAACATCCATTCTTCAAAACTAAAAGAAGTACGAACCAAACATCGGTCCAAAGAGTTACTTCTAAAGCATATAATTCGTTTTGCAAAGCTTGCTCTTTAGCAAAGGTAGGATCGATACCATCCTATGCAAATGACACTAAAGAAAATATATAATTCTTGCAAAGAATACAAGGTGATATTTGTGGACCTATCCAACCAACTTGTGGACCATTTAGATATTTTATGGTGTTGGTTGATGCATCGACATGTTGGTCATATGTCATGCTCTTATCCACAAGAAATGCTACATTTGCTAAACTCCTAACACAAATCATTAAGTTAAGGACTCACCACCATGATCATCCTATTAAGTCAATTCATCTTGACAATGCTGGAGAGTTTAGATAAAAAACTTTTGATGATTATTGCATGTCCATTGGGATTGAGGTTGAACACCATGTCCCTCATGTACACACCCAAAATGGTCTCGCAGAAGCTGCCATTAAAAGACTTCAAATGGTTGCTAGGGCATTGGTTATGCGCACCAATCTCCCTATTTCTGCTTAGGGCTTTGCAATATTGCACGCAACTGTGCTTATTCGTCTGAGGCCCACTGCCACCCAACCATTTTCTGCGTCCCAGATGGTGACTGGGTATGAGCCTGATGCCACACACTTACGCATATTTGGGTGTACAATCTATGTGCCAATTGCGCCGCCACAGAGCACCAAAATGGGTCCTCAAAGACGCTTAGGCCTTTATGCTGGATATGACTCTTCAATCATAATCAGCTACATAGAACCCTTGACAGGTGATCTATTTACCGCTAAATTGCGGATTGTCACTTTGATGAGACAGTCTTCCCATCATTAGGGGGAGACATGAATACTAATGTTCAACAGAAAAGATAGGAATTGTCGTGATTTGTCCCCACTTTGTCTCATCTTGATCCCCAAACCACACAGTCTGAAATAGAAGTGCGGAGAATTCTCGATCTTCAGAACTTAGCAGAATCGATGCATGATGCGTTTTCTGATATCGCTAAAGTGACGAGATCACACATACCTGCTGCAAATGTGCCTGCAAGGATTGATGTCCCTAAAACTAGAAGACATGATGCCATCTCAAGAATAAATGAGAATGGCACCAACATCCCCTATAAGGGTGGCATAATGGCTAGGCCTACGGCTCATGCCAGGAAGCGCGGGAGGCCCATAGGTTTGATGGATTCTCGCCCAAGAAAGAAAGCAAGTTTGACACAAAATAATCCATTAATCATCTATACAAATAATCAATCTCATGAGAATATTCCAGATTATGGCTATGTCCAAGAGACATCATTGGGGGACGCTCATGGCAGAACCAATTCAGAGAATAGAGAGATCTCCATGAATTACACTAGTATACATGTAATAATGGATAGAAATTCTATGGCTATTGATGATGCATTTGCATATCATACTGCAAATAGAATTATAGAATACGATGATATCGAACCTTGCTCCGTTAAAGAATGTCAACGAAGAGCAGATCGGTCCAAATGGAAAGATGCGATCGAGACTGAATTGGATTCACTAACAAAGAGACAAGTATTTGAGTTTATAACGCTGACACCACCAAATATAAAACTTGTTGGCCATAAATGGGTCTTTGTTAGAAAGCATAATGAGAAAAATGAGTTTGTTAGATACAAAGCCTGCCTTGTGGCGCAAGGTTTCTCATAACGCCCTGGAATCGACTACGAGGAGACATATTTTCCCGTAATAGACGTTATAACGTTCTGCTACCTTGTCAGTTTAGTAGTTTCTGAAAAACTTGACATGCAGCTCATGGATGTGGTTACAGCATATCTCTATGGGGATCTAGATTCAGGTATATATATATATATATATATATATATATATATATATATATATATGAAGGTTCCAGGTGGACTTCAATTACCCAAATCAAGTGGCTCTAAACCACGGAGCGCATTTTCAATAAGATTAAGATGCTCACTATATGGATTGAAACAATCCGGACGGATATGGTATACCGTCTAAGTGACTACTTGATTGGGAAGGGATATGTTACCAATGAAATATGCCCTTGCGTGTTCATTAAAAGGACAAGTTCCAGATTTGCAATTGTAGCAGTTTATGTCGATGATATGAACCTAATTGGAACTCTAGATGAGTTAAAAGAAACTACTAAATATTTGAAATCCGAATTTAAGATGAAAGATCTTGGGAAAACACGGTTTTGTCTCGAAATAGAACTCGAGCACCGTAGTGATAGGATTATGATCCATCAGTCAGCGTATACTCAAAAGTTACTAAGGCGCTTTAATGAAGATAAAGTAAAGCCTGTGAGTACTCCTATCATCGGCCGTAGTCTTGAGCGCAAGAAAGATCCGTTTCATCCAAAGGATGAGGACGAAGATTTATTAGAGGTTGAAATACCATATCTAAGTGCGATAGGCGCATTATTGTATTTAGCTCAATGCATAAGACCGGATATCTTATTCGCAGTGAACTTGTTAGCTCGACATAGTTCTACGCCAACACGCCGCAATTGGATTGGTATAAAGACAATCTTTCGATACCTGAAATGTACGATTGATATGGGCTTGTTTTATCCCTATAGAGAGAAAAGAAAAGACGGAAGCATGGGATCATACCCCACGAGGAAAAAAGCCACATTTCGTAATGTAGACACCAGCAACACCATCCATGGTGACCGACGTTCTCCTCCTCCCCTCCATCAAAATGATAATGATGTTTTGATGGGCTTTGCTGATACAGGGTATCTCTCTGACCCTCACAAAGGTCGCTCCCAAACATGTTATGTTTTTACCATAAGAAGCACCGCGATATCTTAGAGATCTACAAAACATACCCTACTTCCTCAAATCATGCAGAGATTATTGCTCTACATTAAGTTGTGCATGAGTGCATATGGCTAAGGTATGTAAATAGACACATTCGAGGAATGTGGTTTGAAGTTTACCACAAATGAACCTACATGCATTTACGAGGATAATGCAGCTTGTATTGAGCAAATGAAATTAGGTTTCATCAAGGGCGACAATACTAAGCATATATCATCGAAATTCTTCTACAGTCAGCAACAACAAACACTTCTGAACATTGAAGTAAATCAAATCCGATCATAAGAAAATGTAGCGGACTTATTTACTAAGTCGTTACCAAAAACCCCTTTCGAGAAACATGTGAAGAGCAGCGGATTGAGAAGGATATCTGAACTCCCATGATCTTCAAGGAGAATCTAAATCAAGGGGAGTATCCAGAAACATACTCCACACTCAACGCGCGTTGTGCTCTTTTTCTCCTTCGACCAAGATTGTTTTTTCCCACAGGGTTTTATTACTTGGCAAGGTTTTTAACGAGATAACTTAGAAGCGCATCACCAAGACAATACTATTAACATGAAATATCCAAGGGGGAGTGTTGTAGTATACATGTATTATAGTATAAATGTCTATATCATGTAATATGTACTTAAGTGTATAATGTAGGTATAAAGACTTGTGTGACATGCTTTATACCAAGAGGCAACAAGCATGGCAGATTTCATGATTGAAGAACAACCAAGTGGAGTTGTTGATGATGATCATGATTATCAAATTGAGTTTCTCTTAGAGCATTCACACTAGTTTTGTATTCCTATATAAACCCTCCATTGTGAGAAGAATAAACACATTACTCTCTCCCTCTCTCTCTGTTATTTTACATTTGTCCTCTAACACTTTTATCTTTTAGTTTCTTTGACAAACTTTGAAATTCTGGAACTTGTTTTGCGATGTGCTTGAGACTTGCCATTCGATCTTTAAAGCCTTTGAAATTAGTACTGTGGAGGTTGGATCCTTGACATGAAAAGACAGAAGGTTCTGCCGAGGTCTGTGTATTACTGTATTAGTATTAGTATGTGTATTACAGGATTTTTAAATTAAATTCAATTTAGATCCTGGGTAATTTCTTTCTTTTTTTGTTATTTGGTCTGAAGATTTTGGACATGTTTTGGAAGATTTGGTAATCTTCTAGTTTCCAGTTTCATTTAGGTTTCTTGTCTTCTAAGCCAAGTTAGTATATGGAATACTGTCGGTTAAGATTATTTGCTCGTTATGGTAGTTACTTACCGTTTTCTGTTGGTGTCCTATTGTTCTCTATAAAAGCACTTGCTCATGCTTGTAAATTCAGTCGATCAAATTATCAATGTAGTTTAGAGAGAGTCTCTGTCTTCTCCAGTGAACTCCAATTTTTCTAAACCTGTGTTCGCGTGATCTTGCTGTGTTGAAATTTCTGAAAAGGGTACCGGAAACTAGTTTTTCTGCCACAAAAGAGGTGTTTACCACCGCGATTTGAAGCCCGAGAACTTGCTGCTAGATGAAAATGGAGTGTTGAAGGTATCAGATTTTGGTTTGAGTGCACTTGCTGAGTCGAAGAGGGAAGATGGTTTACTACATACAAATTGTGGCACTCCTTCTTATGTAGCTCCTGAAGTTATCCAATGTAGAGCCTATGATGGAGCTAAAGCTGATATATGGTCTTGTGGGGTGATCTTGTTTGCACTATTGGCTGGTTATCTTCCCTTCCAGGACTCAAATCTAATACATATGTATAGAAAAGTATGTGCATCAGAGTATCAATGTCCCAGGTGGTTTTCGAGTCACGTGAGAAAGCTCTTGCATGGAATCCTCAACCCTAATCCGGATCAAAGGTTTCTTGCTTCGGCGATTATGGAAAGTAGCTGGTTTCAAAAAGGGCTCAACTCCAATTCCATAACAGAAGTGGAAGAGCCAGGTTCGTTGAATGCTGATGGGGGATGTGATGACTGCGACAGCGAGAACCAAGAGATTATTACACCCACCACTTTGACTGCTTTCGATTTCATATCTCTTGCAAGTGGACTTGATTGGTCTGGCTTGATGATGCAAAAGGATTCAAAGAAAGCAGCGCTCTTCACATCAGCGCAATCTGCCACATCCATCATGTCAAAGCTGAGGGAGATTACTCGGAAACTGAAGCTGAAAGTGAAGAAAGAAGGAGCATCATTGAAGTTGGTGAAATCCATGGATGGAATGAAGGGGACGTTATCCATAGAAGCCGAAATATTTGAGTTCACTCCATCCTTTCATTTAGTGGAGATGAAGAAATCTAATGGGGATACATTCGAGTTTCGGAAAATGGTAGAAGAGGATATAAGGCCGGCTCTTAAAGACGTAGTATGGGCATGGCAGGGCGAGCGCAGTAATAACAACAGCAACATCTGCGTTTGATATATATACAAACTTAACTGCATGCATACATTTTTTTTGTGGTGCTTGTCTTTAACTGCTTTCAAATTAGATCGACCTATTAAGTATTAGTCTGTAAAGGTGACATGCTAATGTAGCTGTTTAATTACCGAGTGACCAATGCTTATGTTTGAGTAATTGAGCTTAAAATTAATACAAATTAATTTCTACAAATATCTGTCAGGTATAAGTTTCCTGCATTTTCCATACAATATTTGCAAACAATGGCACTTGTCTGTTTCCCATATTAAACAGGAAAGAAGAAAGCTCATGCATGAGTCATTGAGGTGAGAGTTAAGTACTGTGACTCTAGTACTGTTTCATGAATATTATATTGTATCAGATTTGCAAAATACACAGCTTAAAACCTTGATTGCACATAATCTCTGTGCCATATTTATTCCCGTTATTTGGTCACATTATTCTTAATAATCATATACACATAATACCTATGCTACATTCAAAGTAAGTGGGAAATGAATGAGCATGCTGGAAAGGACTAATGCCCCATACACCTCTGCTTTGTGCAAGTGGTATTGGTCTTCCCAGTTGGTAAGTAGAAGATTGCAGGTGAGATAGAAAATAAATGCTTGTGCTCGTTTTACTAAAAATGTGGAGTAAAGATAAAAAGGAAATTACTTTGTTACAAATCTTAACCCTAGAGAAAGCCGAAATCTTACAACAGTAAAAGTATTTCAGAGTTCAGAGCAACCTTCGGCAGTTATATAATAAGCCAGGTTAGCCAGCCATGCTTTGGATTGAGAAAGAGATTCAATATTAGTTGGAACTAGTTTTAGAAGGTTTTCAGGATAAGTAAGGTTTCAATTGAGTATTCTTTAGACTTACAATGAACATCTAGTATGTTGCTCAAATAATATGGTCATTCTACAGATTTTTAGGCCATTCCGGTGATGAAACTGCTTTAGGTAGACCATTTCGCAAGTAATCTGTATCGTAATCTCTTGCCTGCAATGCATGCATTCATCAAACAAAATTTGTAACATTCAGAAAATAAAAAGTACTTTTCGAATGGTTTCCAACATCCCGAAAACCACAGTAATGACATCCAAATCTTCTAAAATTTTCTTTCCTTGATTTGGTTCTACCTCAAGGATGTATATATAGGATTAATATCACCCTACGGCAAATTCAGTTCAGGATTTTCACGTTAGAATTATCTTTTACCAAGTACAAAACGGGAAGGTTTAGGATAAATCCAATGTTTTAGTATATGTTATTTCATTTATTTATTTATTTTTTCTACTTTCCTGTTTTGTTTAGTTTTGTTGTCTTGTAAGCCAAGTTTAGTATTCAGTTAAGATTTTGTTCGTTATAGTTACTTCCCGTTTTCTGTTATCCGTTTCTATTTGTTCTCTATAAAAGCACTTGCTCAGGCTTGTAAACAGTGTATCGAATTATCAATGTAACTAGAGATTTTCTGTCTTCTTCGGTTTGCTCGAGATCACGCTGTGTTGGAAATTGCTGAAAAGGGCTGAGTGATTTCGTGCCGGCCGGAGAATAGTTTGTGGTTATTTTGTGTGCTAGGGTTGAAGCTAGATCGAGTTGAAATGGAGAGGAAGGGAAAAGTGTTGATGCAGAAGTACGAAGTCGATAAATTTCTAGGTCAACAAACCTTTGCAAAGGTTTATAGAGCAAGGAACCTAGAAACTAATAAGAGTGTGGCTATTAAAGTAATAGCCAGAGACAAGGTTGTAAAAGATGGATTGGTTAATCAAACCAAAAGAGAGATAGCTATTATGAGAATGCTGAAACACCCAAACATAGTGCAGCTACATGATGTCATAGCCTCCAGAGACAAGATCTACCTTGTCATGGAAAATGCGAAAGGCGGTGAGCTTTTTCACAAAATAGTAAAAGGAAAGCTGGAGGAGGAAGTAGCCAGGAACTACTTCCAACAGTTGATCACCACAGTTGACTTCTGCCACAGGAGAGGTGTTTACCACCGCGATTTGAAGCCCGAAAACTTGCTGCTAGATGAAAATGGAGTGTTGAAGGTATCGGATTTTGGGTTAAGTGCGCTTGCTGAATCGAAGAAGGAAGATGGTTTACTACATACAAGTTGTGGCACACCTTCTTATGTAGCTCCTGAAGTGTTAGGCAGGAAAGCCTATGATGGAGCCAAAGCCGATATATGGTCTTGTGGGGTGATCTTGTTTGCATTATTGGCTGGTCATGTTCCATTTCGTGATCCAAATATGACACTAATGTGTAGAAAAATATGCGCAGCAGATTATAAATGCCCGAGGTGGTTTCCAGATGAAGTGAGGAGCCTCCTGTCTGGGATCCTCAACCCTGATCCAGATAAAAGGATTCTTATTTCAGATAAAATAGAAACTTGCTGGTTTAGAAAAGGCTCCAAATCTATCAAGACCATACCAGAAGTGGAAGACCCGGGTTTGTTGGGTGCTGATGCAGGGTTTGATGATCGTGACAACAGTGAGAAACGACGGCTTGCTAGACCACCCTCTTTGAACGCTTTTGATATCATCTCTCTTTCAAGTGGATTAGATTTGTCTGGTTTGTTCAAGATATTCCTGCTTCGACTTGTCAGCGTGTGTTCTTCGAAACTCCCAGCTACACTGTCTTCAAGTCAAATGTAATTGCATACTTGTAGCTGCTATACTTTTTAACTGTCCAAATTATACCTTTATTGAGTGGTAGTCTGTAAATGGTGACATGGTAATGTAGCTGTTTACTTGGTAACCAATACTTGTATTTGAGCTCAACATCAATGCAAAATTTCTGCTCGATCAGTTCTGTTGTACGTTTTCTACATTTTTCATACAATACTCGGAAACAATGGCACTATAGCCTATATCATATAAAGTACTGTGGTTTTTTCATACCATCAAATTGTATAACTCAAACAATCTAATAGCAAGTTCTACTCGTTTGTTAAACAAGAGGAAGAGTTGGAAACAGAAATTAGCAGGATCTGACATAAAATTGCACTTAATAAGTTGCATATCTGTACATATTGTATCAGATTTGCTTGCACAGCTTAAGTACTGTCATTGCAATTCAGTGCCACATTTATTTACTTGATGCACGTTATTCTTAATCTACAGTATATACCTAAGCTAAATATTCCTTGAACGAAAAAGGTTGAGCATGCTGGAAAGTGGCAAGGCATACCCCAAATACCTCTGCTATGTGCCCCACACTGTTGCTCCATGTTGATCAACAATGGTTTAAACTTTGAAGGACATGGAAACCTGTGAAGTAGAGAATTGTAGGTAAGCTGAAAAGCAACTTTGTTATGCTTTTGTTACTTTGTTAAGCTAAAAGTAACTGTGTTATGCTTTTAAACAAGTTAAAACATGACTTTTTACCCAGAATGTGGAAAGAAAAAGCAAACTGTTTTGTTAGGATCTAAAAGTGTTAAAAGTGTACTTCAGAGCACCCTCGGGAAGTTTACGGGCAGAACAGTATTTACAAGCCAGCCATGCTTTTGATTGAGAAAGAGTTTTCAATATTGGAACTAGTTTTAGAAGGTTCTCAGGAGTATAAGTATTTCATTTAGTTTAGTGCCAAATTGTATGCCATGCTGGCAGATTAACTACATGAATACTCGGCCAGTAAAAGACATGGTTCTTAGAAATCTCAGACACAGTACCTTTGGGCATAGCCTGAGATTTCAAAATAGACTATCCTGCAATTATGGACTGAAGTTTAATGAGAGAAAAGAACTTGGTTACCTAAGTGTTCATGTTCCACGGAGAGAAATGACGCGGTCTTGAATCAACTTCCTTTCCCAATCTGCCAGATCCTCAAATGCATATTCAGGAAGATTCTCAAAGGGCTCCTTCCATGGATCATTTTTGGCAAGATCATAAGTGGCTCCTTGTATTGCTCTCTTATTGGGTCCACAGGGTCTCTTGGATGTCAGTGCATCATATGCTGCATTCAGCTGCACATATCCACAATTCAATAGTTGTCGTGAGTCTAAACAGAGAAGAACACCCGAGTTTCTCAAATATATGGTCATGCTTAATTCGGATCTCATAGTACTTTAGACTTCACCAAGGCCTCATTACTACATTGTTGGAATGTTGAAAAGTTCAACAAAAGGATTTTGGCACCATGCTTTTTCTTGATGGAACCAAACAGAACATAGATAAACAAGGACTCACACTCACATTCATTCCAAGGAACCAGTACATGTAAGCTATTGCCACAGCAGGGGCCCTTCCCAATCCAGCAGTGCAATGCACGTACACTTTTCCTTTTCCCTCATATATGGCCCATTCCAGTGATGAAACTGCTTTCGGTAGACCATTTCGCAAGGAATCTGGATCAAAATCTTTTGCCTGATACATAAACAAAGTAAGGCAAATGCGCTAAAGTTGTAACATCCAGAAAACATTTACTAGTCATCGAATGGTTTCCAAAACCGTCAAAAAAATAGTGCAATGGATATTTGCTTACAGGCCTCCTCATATGACGGATTCCGACTTCTTTACATCTTTTTATTATCGACTGCAAGTCAATTCCCCAATATTCAACATCATTGTCCTGCTGCAAGTTTAGAATGTATGCCACATTCTCTACTTCTCTCAGGTGATCTATATCTTCTGGTTTCTGAGGCTGGGAGCCCACGATCAAGTTATCCGTTATCAGTGTGTAGTTCATGCCTAAACATTGGACAGTAGCAATCACATTAGATGAAGAACCCCGAATCAATTCCATTGTACCATTCTTCCTACTATCAAAATAACATTGGCAATTGCTTATTTTCTCTTATCATTTATTCCGAATACAAAACCCATGCTCTCTTAACTCAAACTTCACCTCTTACAATGCCTAGTTATTCTGAATTTGAAGAGAAGATAATGCAACATAAGGTTCTTATTCATGCATGATTGAACAGCCTTCTGGGCAAAAAGAACAAGAAACACATTTTTAACAGTGCAATGTATACTGTTTCAGTGGCACCCACTTCCCAAAGTATTGAACTTTAACAACTTCTAAATCTGCTGCAAAGTTTCTTTCAAAAGTGGCCCATTTTCTGGAGAAAGTTGCAATAAAAAGTCAATTAGTCTACCACATTCTAGTAGAAGATCACAACAAAAAAAGCTACCCACTGACTAAAGATCCAACCTTTTTCAATTCATAGGACAAATCTCAAATCCACCACAAGAAAATCCACAAGAAAATGATAATAATTTCAAACAACCTAGGCATTGGTGGGTTTGGTTTCAATTCCCAACTGTGAATGCGGCAGAAGACAAATAAAATAATATAATGGTGGAAAGAGAACTGACCCAGATCATGATGATATTCGTATGGATTCCTCATCATCCTTTTCATGGCTGTGTTGTAATCCTCAACCACTTTCCTTGAATTTGAGGCAGTGCTACTTGTGGGTTTCTTTTCAATTCCACTCTCTGGCAATCCACAATAGACTTTGTTCAATTTCAAGGAGTTGTTGGAACCCATTAAACAATTGCATGAAGATTTCTTCATCTTCTTCAAGAACACATCTTTTTCAAGAGGAGCTATGAACACTGAGCTAAAACAACTGTTCCCAACACTGGCCATTTTTCTCCACCTACTTCCTTTCCTCTTTTGCTCTCTCAGATACTATGATTTGGGAACCAGAAATTATATACCACACAACTGGTTTGTCCAAATTGCCCTTGTCCTTCATTCAAAATACCTATTGTGAGAACCCTCCAAGTTCCAAGATGATATTTTTAGGATCTTACAATCTGGTTTTCCATGTACCCTACTGATTTGTTCAATAAAAAAAACTTCTTCTTACTTGAGTAACAGTGTTCTTAATCTAATACACAGCTTGTAATTATATAATATTACGGGTTTGAACTTTGGAGAATTTTGGAGAATGGAAACCATCAACTTGGTCACTAGCTCAACAGCATAATCTAAATTTGGTGTCAATTCCCATGAGAACCTGCATAGGTGTCCCTAATCCAATGCTTATTTGTCTCCTGGGTTAATGCCTTGGAGTGTTTAAAACAAATCCAAATTGGGGGACACATGCGCCACCACCATGTTTGATGTTTCATGTGAGATCAACACAGGCAAGACCGCAAGAATATGTTCTCAACTGAGCTTTGCCGCCCCTTCTCCTTTTGCCTTTCTTTAATCCCACTGGCCACTGCAGAATTATGGTTATGATCGATAGCAAAAAGAATATTGATCATCTGTCAATTAGACCAGCTTACCCAGCCAATCATGTTCACCAAGTTCTGACCATGTCAATTATTATGTACAAAGAAAAAACCAGAAGAGAGTTCTGGTACTTTTGGTGCACTCAGTTAAATTCCCACTAGAACAACACAAATGGACAGGTCAGAATTCCCCCACTAAATCCTGCCTTGAAGAACCTTGTGAGTTGTGGTCTTCATACGGGCCAATTCAAAGCCAGAAGTAGATGTATGCAACTTTTTCCAGATCTTGACAATGAGAATCACTTGTTATTCTGAATCTGAAGTTTGATTTTACTTCATGTCCTGGTTGTCCTTATGGACTGGATATTGGCCAATACCAATGGCCCTTTATTTGCTGAGTTTACTAGTACTTTATGTCATTGATCTTATCTTGGCAATAAAAATGTATACTTTATGCTCTTCTTCTTTTCCATTGTCTAGTATTAGTTAGTACCATAACCAATTACAAAGCAGAAGAAAATGACATCTGGGTCAGATAATAAGGTCTTGAAAATTGAGGATAAAAAACTTCAATGGGCCACAAACAAAAAGATAATGAGCAAAAGATCGAAAAAGATCTGAGAGCTTCTTCTTTCACATTGTCCAGTCTATCTTAACCATAACAGGAACCCATCAAAAGAAACAAAGTGAAAAAACTGTGTGGGTCTAAACTCTAAAGCATGAAGTATGTCATACACCAATACATATGTAAATCTTGGATAAAGAAACTTTGATAATTCAGCGACCGTAAAACGTGAAACGTGTTATAAACTGAACTGAATTCTAAAGTATGTCATATACCAATTCATAATAAAACCCTCCAGATTCAGACAATACATGCATCCGGGTCACAAAAGCGAAAAAATGAAAACAGAGCTAAACAATATGTAAGTATTCACATTTATGAATCGAAAATTAATCACTAACCAAAGTAAAAAAAAAAAAAAAAAATGGAAAAAGCTAAACTTCAAGCTCAAGTACTTTTGAAGTTTGGTCTTCTTTGGAATGATCATGCACCACCCCATTGGACCCAACAGCTTCTTCTTCTTCTTCTTCTCGACCTTTCAAAACTCCCAGCCTGACCAAAAGTTCTCTGCTCCAATCCCACAGGTGCAGAACAATAAAGGTCCCAATGCCACCAATCAAACCATAGGCTATTGAGTACGTCAACGGCATCAGTATCAAAGTCACAAACGCCGGTATCGCCTGCCTCATATCATCCCACTCTATCTCCACCACCGACTTCATCATCAGCACGCCGACCAATATCAGCGGCGGGCCCACCGCCCAAGCAGGAATGGAAGCCAATAACGGCGTGAAGAAGAACGCAAAGAAAAAGTACCCGGCCGCCGTCAGCGCCGTCAGTCCTGTCCGCCCGCCTTCTCTTATCCCCGTCGACGACTCGATAAACGTCGTCACCGGTGACGTGCCGAGCAAGGACCCCACCACGATCGACGTGGCGTCGGACATGAAGGCGTAGTATTGACCTTCGAAATTACCGTCCTGGTCCATGAACCCTGCGAAACGGGCCATGGAGTAGAGGGTACCCGTCGTGTCCAGTATGTCTACGTACAGGAACGTAATTAGGGCTTCCCAGAAATACCCTTTGCCGAAGCTCTTGAAGCTGAGGGCCCCCTGCCGTGGATTGGATCGTATGTACGTCGACGACTTTTTTGAAATACTCGTAGGCGACGTTGCCGGCTTCGGTGTTGGGGAACGCCGTTACTTCTGTGTCACGGAACCACGAGACGGCCGTGACGAAGACGATGCCGTAGATCATCGCGCCCTTGATGTTTTTGACGAGGCAATAGGCGATGATGACGAAGCCGACTATCCCTAGCCAGAATGTGGGGCTCTCCATGCGGCCTTGGGTGCAGAATATGTCACCCGAGACCGTGCCGCCAGCCAGCAGGCTGACGGTGCCGTTCGCGGCCGTTACTACGGGCGCGAGCGACACTCGCTTGGAGGCTGGGCAGGCTCCGAGAGTGACGAGAGTGGAGTAGCTGTAGCCGATGAGTCCGATTCCCTGGTTGGACTGCAGGCCGATGAAGGCGAGGAAGAGGCCGATGCCGGCGGAGGAGCTGATCCGGACGGGTTTGGGGATCAATTTGGCTAGTTGAGCGCGGAGTCCAATTGCGGAAATTAAGAGGAAAATAAGACCTTCCATGAAAACCGCAGCCAAGGCGCTCTGGTATGAGACGTTGCCTGATCCGTGAAACCCGACTACGGTGTAGGCGAAGTAAGCATTGGTGCCCATTCCGGGGGCCAAGGCGAGAGGCAGGTTGGCGAATGCGCCCATAATTAGGCAACCGATAAGGGAGGAGGCCACGGTGGCGACGATGAGGTCTTTCCGGACGCGGTCAAGGCAGGCGGCGTAGCCGGGGTTCACCGGATCGAATTTGCATGACGCATCGGGTTGGATGACTGTTCCAGTGCAGTTGTTGACGGAGAGGGAGGAGTCGGAGCAGAGGGGGATGCAGTCGGAGACGGAGCAGGTGCCGCCGGAGTCGGTGAGGATGGAGGCGTTGACGGCGAGGATGTAAGCCATGGTGAGAAACGTGGCGGTGCCGGCGCGGAGCTCAGTGGTGAAGGTTGAGTTGCGCTCGGTGAGTTTGAAGCGCTTGCCGACGCGGCTCTTGGCGACGTAGGTGTTGAGCCGAGTTAAGTGGCTCGGCTTCGCAACCGGCGGAGGAGCCTCCATGACCATTGGTGGAGGTTTGTTCCGAGCTCTAGAGGGTTGTGATATATGATGATGACCGTGTGTGACAGTGGTGGGTTTCTGTATATATAGTGATTGGGGATGTAGATGGAGATGGGGTAGGGAGAAGGAGATGGAGGATTAGTGACTTACTTGCGTATTAAGGGAGAGATTCCAAGAGGAGTGGGATCTTCTTTTTTAATGTGGAAAAAAGTATCTGGGAGAGTTTTCCTTACTGGCCTATGATTCTCATTTTGACTTTCTTTTTGTAAATAGTTTCTCTAAATTGATTTGCAGCGAAATTTGATCCATGAATTTCGTATAATTTTTTAAATGATACAATCTAAAATCCCATGAGTATAAATTAGGCTCTTTATTTCTTTTAAGAATTTTTATAGTATTATATAAAATATCAACATTTCTCTTTCATGCGATTTTTATATTATATGGAATAAAATTTGACAAAGTGTAACTTCACTAAAACTTTGATAATCGTGCTCATTACACACTCGTAGCCAAGGTGAACCAATGCCACACCAAGCATTAAACCCCACGAATGCATAGCGAGTAAGGAGATCAGTCACATTACACTTTCAAGGTTTGTAAGAAATGTGATAAACGCCAGCATGTTTAAACAGCTTGCTATTCTATAAGCAACATTGTTACCATTTCTATTCTTGTACGTAACACCCACCTCATTTGTTAAAACTTTTTGTTTTTTCTTTTTTTAAAGAAGGTTTGCACGGCTGCCCTCAGACCCTGATCATTAATGAAACTTTAGAATACATGAGGGAAACATGATACCTGAACCCCAAATTACAATAAGCATAAGAAGAACAACTCGAGATAATAACAAGAGTATTCACAAAGATGTGTATTATAAACAGGCAACAACTAGCGAATACTGCACTTCTGGCTACTCTATTTGCTTTACAAATACGGCGACATACCGGAAAGTAAATGCTTACACGAAGCCATAATATAGTAATAAGATCATATTTCCCACTATGTTGCCATCAGAAAACTAGTCCAATGACACTTAGTTTTATCCTGTCACTAGGAGATTGCGACTATTTGGGAACTCGCTACCAAAATAGGGTAGACCAGGCACCCAAGAGGTGTTATTCGGGACAGAGCCCACGTTGCCCTACCACTACTCGGTAGGGACTTATTACCGGCATATAGCCACCATGAACTAATAAAAGCCAAAAACAATAAAACATAAAATAAAGGGAAATTGGGCCCATAGCCCGAGCCCAGGCCCAATCCCCACTTAGCCCAAGCAAAGAGGTCACCTGACTGCAAGCATCTCGCCACTGATCTGTGAGAGGAAGAAGCACCGTCCACCCATCGGCGTCTAATCTACCGGACAAAGCAGCCTCCTGCCGTCCCCCCCCCCCCCCCCCCCCCCCCCGGTCTCCACCCTCCTTACCAGGCCGGCACGCATCGCCGCCATCCCAAGCCACAGCGCGACTCCAAACGTCCCAAACCAACTCGGTAACCCGATCAGATCTGGATCCCTCAAATTTCGACGTCGCACCACCCATTGCTGTCACCTCCAGCTGCCCGCCTACCGCGCGTTGTGAGATCGATCCCCACCCCAGCCCCCTACCGCCAAACCTGTTCCGATCCTCCTCAACAAAGCCTCCTCTCCTTTTCGACAGCGAAAACACCAAGCAGCCAGCCCTCCGACTGGGATTATTCCACGACCACTCAAAACCGGATACTAGATCCACTCTCATCCCGTCCGAGGCCACTGCCACGAGAGCGTGCCGTCAGAGGGTTCTCCCTTTTTTCCTTTTCGCTCTCTAGGGTTCTCTCTTTTTTCTACGCTCGTATTGCCAATTCCTTCTAGAGTAGGTTATCCGAGCTAAGAAATGTGCTTTATGTTTTTCTTAATGAATGACATTAACAGAGATGCACATTTCAAAAATAGGCGTATGTCACTTAAAGTACTACGTAGTTGGTATTATTTAATAAAAGGAGAATGAATATTTCACGTTGTCGAATGTGCCCAATTGTTAAGATACATTCAGTGCAAAATTCGATATCTTGTTATTTGCAAACACTCCGAGAAAGAACGTATCAATATATAAGTTAAGTATTGAATTGGTACTGTATATACTGTTTTATTTTATTTCAGAAAAAATAAATACTGTTCTACTTAATTACATGACACTTGTTGGAGGAACATGCATGCATGTTTTTTCGTTGGTACAGATGAGGACCAAATGCACCAACCACAAGCAACAAACATGAACAAAACATTAGCATGTGCTTCTTCGACCAAAAAAAAAAAAGAAGAAGAAGAAGAAGAAGAAGATTTACAATATATTGATATAGTAGGAAATTATCATCTTGCCAACATTTCCATTAATTCTTATTTACCAGCTATATAGCAAAGAAAATAAAAGGAATATTATCTTGGTCAAATTAGGAGGATCATATATTTCTCCAAATATGAAGTAAAATTGCGACATATTTGTCAATTGAGAAAGCAAAATTGGTGGGAGCCAGAAATATACATGCATGACGAACTTTTTGGTAATGCAAATGTCATTTCTAGGGTTTGTGTGTGTGAAACTGTGAACTGTGGTGTCAAGTGTGAACAATGGATAAGCAGTTTTGTTCTTTCAAAAACTTTGAAATTCAACTATGAATTAAAATAGAGACCAAAACCAACTTAGACCCGTACGCAATTGGTACTCCTAGAGCATCGGAGTTGAATTAAATTTGCAGAACTATATGACCTAATTCATCCAAGCAAAATTGATAAAGATAGTGGATGACTTTCTATAGCTTGAGGCTAATTTCCAGGGCATAGAGAGCAACTATTCTATTGTTTCATAGACTTGATTAAAATGTGTGGAGAAAATTGTTTCGTAAATTTTAAACTAATTCCTGATAGAGACAAATTTCTACAACGTAATGCCTGGTGAGGTCGAATCCGAAGTTGACTTGTTCTTCAGAAAATTGGTGTCTGAAATGAATACAAAACTTGTCCTCATATATTTTTCTTATCAAGTAGCCTACTTCGATACCACTCTCTCCCATAAGACTTTGACAAATATAAAAACATGCTTGGGAATTGGGGATATTCTAACTCATACGTAGCTAGGGTTTATATTCAACTACAACCATAGACTAATTAAGTAATTAGACCAAATTACCCTAAGAATCTACCTCAATTATACTACATACATAAGAATCTTCTCATTTGCATGCTTAATAATGCTCATTGGTGCCTTGTTGACAAGGCAATAGTTTGCAGCTGGAGCCATGTAATTACAAGCTGTTAAATTGTTAATAAACAAAACCATCTAACCGGCCAAAAGTTTGCATCATGATACTTCATGCAAACTAAGATTAGTTTGTGTGTTTCTTCACACACACACGCATATACATATACCTACTCACTCGATCTCTGAAAAGGTTTCAGATAAATTTTCAAACTTCACCATTTCCAGTCCATGTACATATATTATATTTGATACAGTTATCGAGATCGCTGATCCTTTAGGTTATCGTAAGAAGGAAAAAAAATTACAATTTTAGATCAAATTGAAGAGATGATGAAAAATCAAACAACTAAACTCTAATCCCTACACGTAACGAGTAGTACCGAAATAGAGTATATTCTGATTAATAAGTTCTCGATCATGCGTTTGCTAATATACATGCCTTATCACTAAATTTTCCCTTTCATTCAACAAGTAGATGTAATTGGAGTAGGTAATTTATTCCAACATTCATACAACTTATTCTTGGTTCATCACTTCTCTATTTCAGTAAGCATTCTCTAATTCGACTAAATTTCCGCATAAATAACCCTTGCAAACACAGCGAGAATACAAACGGTACATCCATCATCAAATAATATCTAAACAAATAAATAACCTTTTTTTATATAATTATTTTTAGAAAGGGATACCCTTCTTTCTTCACCTAGCTCGTTAGTCATTAATCATAGTTGAATATTCAAGTCCATAACGTGTAAGCAAAAAACCACTCTTCAATTATTGGTGGTGACAACTTCACGAGAGGAGTGTCCTTCTTGGTCAGAGCATAGTGGTTTTCAGAATTGAATGCTCTATCTACTCACCTCCATGGACAAGAACACTATATGGCCAGATTACTAGTTATATCTCTCTGATACTTGCATATGGCTACGTACTGTTATATTAAATATGGCAACATGCCCCAAACAGATCGAGTCGTAAATGAACTGGCCTCGAACTTGGCTCGAGTTGGTGTCTTCTTTTCTGTATAATAATTTCTATATCTTCAGCAAGATCCTTTTCTTCCTTCGGCACTATAATTTTGATGTTGAAAACACAGCATGCAAGTCACCTAAAATGTTTTATCCGTGATGAACTTTCCATGAGGAATTGATATTTACCTAATTGGCTAATTCCATTTGTAAAAAGAGTATAACAATTGATTAACAAATTAAGATGGATAGTTTAGCTGGATACCATTATACTTAGCTGCTTTCTGTTGGTATTATATATATGAATGGTAATGTAAATATTTTCCTTTACATGATTATGACAACCACGAAGGAATAAATCCAGAGGGATTCTAAATAGCAGTCATTTCTAATTTTTTTATGGTGAATTGTTGAAATAGGTCGGCCACCACTGCCCTACTATGTGATAATAAAAACGCTAATTAAGACAAAGTTGGCTGCTAAATTCTTCTAATCGTATGTTAATTTAAGGGAAAATGATGGTGCACACTTGAATAATGCAGGTTAGCCATGTCTTTAATTTCAGATAGAATTGATCGTATATCAGTTATCATTAGCTAGGCTGGTCCTGCAGCTTGGACCTAGGTTTGTTTGTCCACTTGTATAATGCATCATGCCATATCTAGCTACTAGCACGTCTGGAGAGATTCACATTTGCGTTCTGATCGATTTGGTATATATAATTATTTGGAAGTGTTTTATAGTTAATTAGTTTTTTCATGCGATTGCATAAGTCTAATTTATCTAATTTTGAAGTTTTTTGAGGTCATGACCGGAAAAAGATCAAATAAATATGAATATGTAATACATTTAATTATGTGTTTGTGTTCAACTCGCAAAACTAAAACAAATAAATGGATCGATATCGTATTTTGATCGATAATTGTTGAATGATTAAATGATTTCTTTTTGCTTCGGTTTTATAATTTATGAAGTTCATTACAAATTTATCAATTGCTTTAATCGTGTGAATAATGGATGACAATCGTGGTTGTAGGTGGATCATTATATATCGATCAGCACTCGACAATGTTCATGCATCTCAATTAGTCAGATGATCGAGTAATGAAGCCTCCCAAGCAATGTTTAGACAAGATTAAGTGGGATATTGCTTAATCTAAAGAAACACCTTAATTTTTTGGTCCTTAATGATACCATTAGTCTCACTGAAATCCCAACAAACTTTAGACAAAAAGGAAAAGAATGCACTTCAAATGATGAGACAATAAGAGAAATCAAATCTTCGCATTATTTTCTGGAGCCCACATTTTAATTTTTCCCATGGTTATAATGTGGCACTTTTTATCTGATTCATTCATTCATCCATGGGTGTGGGACTTTCAACTTTGAATGGCCAGGAAGAACTAGGAGGTCAGGTCTTGTTTTGTCACTCCACTCTACTCCATTCCACTCCACTCCACAGTTCTGCATACATAATTCTATAAACAAACATATATTTGGGTGTTTTGAAAGCATGCAGTGCAGGACAAAGCCTCTTTCGGCTTTCGTTTGGCTTTGGTTAGTGAAATCTGATTTGATGTGCAAGTACAAGTTGGTTCAAATATCCCAAACCTCTCTCAATCGATCCCCCCAGCTGTTGCTTCCAGTTGATACATATAAAACCAACCAAAAGATCCATACATTTCTCATTCTCTGTTAAATATATAGTAGTTATTTAGATGAATATGAAGATAAACGAGCATATATAAATATATATATATATATATATTTGAATTAGTAACATTATTTGAATATAAACGGGTGAAATAAAATCTCGAACAGTATTTGTACAAAACTACAAATCAGAGTTCTTCAAAGAATATAGAAGTTACCCACAATAGACTTGAGCATATGATCTATTTAACAAGCAGAGGTGAGAGTAAGGAATTAGCAATGAAAGTGGTTATGTATGATTGCAAGAGACTCGGAATAGAGAGACGCATGGGCGGATCCAGCCATGTTTTGAGTGGGTTTAAGCGTATCCAAGATTTTTGAGATATTCATATATATATATATATATATAGTCCTTCTTGGCTAAGGACCTCCTTAGTTTTTCTTAGGTACGGATTTCCGGTTTTAACCCACTTTCCGATCACATTTTCACATCTTAACCGTTCAGTTTTTAGGTCCTAATGTATAGATCACCTCTGAAAATTTTCAGCCAATTTGGTGATCGTTAAGGTATCCAAAACTGTAATTTACCATTATAAATACGAACGGTTCCGGTTCGACAGATTCGGTCCGTTCGTGTAAATTGCAGTTTTGGATGTCTTAACGATCACCAAATTGGCTGAAATTTTGCAGGGGGATCTATACATTAGGCTCTAAAAACTGAACGGTTAAGATGTGAAAATATGATCGGAAAGTGGGTGAAAACACCAAATCCGCACCTAAGAAAAACTAAGGACATCCTTACCTGAGAAAAATCCTATATATATACAGCGCTTCTTCACTGTGGACGTCCGCAGTTTTTTTTAGGTACGGATTTTAGGTTTTGACCCACTTTTCGATCATATTTTCACATCTTAACCGTTCAGTATTTAGGTCATAATGTATAGATCACCTCTTCAAAATTTCAGCTAAATTGGTGATCGTTAAGGCATCCAAAACTGCAATTTACAACAATGTACACGAACGGTTCCGGTTCTGCAGATTCGGTTCGTTCGTGTAAATTGCAGTTTTAGATGCCTTAACGATCACCAATTTGGATGAAATTTTGCAGAGGTGATCTATACATTAGGACCTAAAAACTGAACGGTTAAGATATGAAAATATAATCGAAAAGTCGGTCAAAACTAGAAATCCGTACACTTTTTCTTAGGTGCGGATATCCGCACTTGAGCAAAATTATATATATATATATATATATATATATATATATATATATAAACCGTAAGACTAATAACTTGAACACAAGTGAGACAAATTAAACAACCCAAGTTCCCTCCGACCAAGCATAAACTGTCATTAGCATAACATTTCTTTCATATATTGGATTATTATGAGTTTTGTATTTCATATGTAACATAAGGCTAGAGTGCTAGACTGATGCCAAAATTCCCTTGTACCGTTAAGGTTTACCAAAAAAAAAAAATTAAATTAAATTAAAGCCCATCCAAATTTTAATTCCTGAATCTATTACTGGTGAGACGTATATTTTTTCCTTCAACGTGTGAAGGCATGAGACCCCATGAGTTTGCTTGGCAATGACGCTTTGTCATGGTTTAGAGATAAGAATAGTAGTTAAAACTTACAATAGCATGAGAGCTACACGACTGACATGACAATCAAGAGAATGCGCATCATGAAACTCATTTGATTTTTTCCTTTGGTTGGAAAGGAAAGGATAAACCCTACAAAATAAATGAACTCTATCTTTCCCCATCTCTTTGAAGCTAATGAAGTTAGGCCTCTGATTGAATCGTGCACTCAAAAATATCCCAATAAAGTGGTAGACCCCCAATACTACTAAAGCATGTCACATTAGGCAGGTGAACTTTCATGGCCTTTTTTTTCAAAATTTTAATCCCAAGAACAAAAAAAAAAAAACAAAGAGGATGCTTCTTAGCATCGCATCCGATATTATATAGGATCTGATATCAGATGTTGGGGTTAGAAGGAGGAGAACAGAATGATATCTTGGGTAGGGCGGCCTTGTCAAGTAACAAATCAAAAGCCTCTATTTCAAAATCTCAAACTCACATTGCCTCTATTTTCAGTCCGTAATACTAAAATAAGCCTAAGACTAAGAGACCTGCACACATGACTAGTTATAATTTGGTGATTAGACAAATTCAAAAATCTGACCGTCATACTGAATATCTTATAAGAGAATAGATAGAAGAGACTCAAATCAATTATAGATGCTTTATCAATATAATAATAGTACTATATATACTAATATTATCATCTCTTTTTTTCCGTCTTCTTTGTCCATCTTCAATGGGACAGTGGAGAACCCATTTTGTTTTTTATTCTTTGAGCCCTTTCTAATTAAGCATTTTCTATATGAAGAAAATACACGTTGTCTCAATCATTGCTTTTCCTCCTTAATTCTCATATAATCCTTCCTTTGTTCCTAATTTGGTTGAACAATCGCAAATGGGAATTGAATTTTGAGTCAAATCCCTAGTGGGTTGGCAAAGCCAGCAGAATACCAGCAGAAATAAAAGGGCCATGTCATGTGGCCTAGCATGTGATGACCAATCTATCTATCTAATCCCAAGTTCAAGTTGAGATTCTTATATTTAAAATATGGAGGACAAGTGAGGGGTCAAGCCTTTAAGGTCTGGGAAGTGGAAACTAGAGGTCTCAAAACAAAAATATACGCTTGAGCTTGACAGTGATCGAGTATTTAAAGAAAAATGCATCTTCTTCTTCTCCATCTACGGAATATGCTAAACATGTCATGCTAGCTGTTCCAAATGATGATAATGATAAAAGGCTGCCTTTGTTATGAAAACCGCAAGGGATGAAGTTGGCAACTAGCAACGGAAAATAGCAAGCTAAACATGTCATGCGATTCCGATAGCACTTACTTGTTGCTGATTTACTCATGCAATTGGGTTATGAATATAAACAACAGTGTACGGTGTAGACATCTCAGGTGTAACATTCTCTGTTATTTGAATATTGACTATATACTAGTATGCATCCCAAGGGCAACAACAGCATGGCGTGCTGCCCATTCTGTCACATCTACAAGAGCTAACAAAACTGCTTGTAAATCCCTAAAAGCTCGTAAATAAGTTTCTTTACAAGTAAAAACGGACAAAATAACACCAAGGAAACATTAAGAAGTGGAGTGTGTCCGGAGCCTTGCAAGTTCTGCTTGATGGCGCCCTAAATGAAATGCGATCACTATCCACAGCAAACAGACCTGGTGAAGACCAAAATGAAATAGGATACACTCATTATTCTTTATTGGGGAGAAATAATCAAGAGAATAATACGAATGCTCTGCACACTCGAAGAGCCAGATACAAGTCGGGAATCCAATTTATAAATCCCAATCAGAGTTACAGGTTTCGACACTCGGAATATACTCAAACCCACCAGATATTGATCCCAGGATTCACCTATCCCATCGTACTTGGGGGGCAGGAGTTAAAATAAGCTCAAAGGGTCATAATTTATAAACCAACTGAAAAAGGAAAGATATTAATGAAGATGAAGAAAATTGACACATACAGGCAGGCCGTAGAGAGACACAGTTGATGCTCTCCCATTAAGAGTGCTGAAAAGTAGCTTGTACATTCCTGCTGCTGTAGCATCTCCCAGTCTTTGAACAAACACATCAATGCAAACCTGCAGTGGCATGTAATCTGTGAAATCATGGTTCACGCTAGCTCAAAACTGCGTGTGGCACGATTGATGCAATAGAAGACTGATAAAAAGGCAATATACATAAGAGTGGCTGGAATGGCTAAAGCAAAGCCTCTTGTTTGGGGCTTCAATTTTATTTTATATAGCAAAGCACCCAGGGACTCATGTATGCAATGGAGATTAGAGCCTTTACTAGGAAAGTAAGAAAACAATAGCAAGCACCAAGTTGGAAAAGATTTTCTGCAGAAAAGAACTTAGAATGTCATGCCTTTGCTTTGTACTTTTCATCCTGTGAGACAACAGTAAATAGGAGTTCTCTGCCAGGCCTGGCTACAACATATGTAACAAACTGCACAATACAGAAAACAAAGAAGTGTTGAGATTAAACTTCAAATTTTCTCATATTGATTGGCCATCTAACAAATCAAATGCAAACATCTTGGACCAATTAGGTTATAAGATATAATGTAAAAGGACAAAGATGGGACCTGGAAGTTTGAGAATACAAACCTTCCGCAGGGTCTCAGAAATAGCAATGGCTACCCAAGTTGGCCAAATAGCAGTTGCAACCAAATTCGAGAAGGCAACAACTGGAGCAGAACAAATAGCTGTAGTAACTCCCACAACAGTGAGAAAATGCCCCTGTGGAAGTGCCACAAGAACACAAGAAAGTGAATATACATATATACCGATACATGATGTCGAATAGATATCATAAACATTTACTGGCATTTCATGAAAGTAAATGCACATTTCAACCATATATTAGCTCACTCACAATGCACTTTCAGAGCAACATACAATAACTGCATGGCTTTAATACCAAAATTCAAGAATTGAGGATCCTAAAAGCGCTTAATTGTTTCAAGGATCTTTAATTTTTAGGACTCCTAGAAACAGAACCACTTAATCACAGTCTGGGCATATTTAGAAACAGAACCATGTATTGGGTTTGACAGGCGTAAGTCCTTCAGGCCTGATACTAGCTTTCTTTCTTTAATTTAGTGACATCAGAAATTTACAAAAATAGGATACTGACACTCAATTCTGAGGGCTGAAAAGTGACAATTTCAAAAGCAGCTGCAAACAAGAACTAGCTAAGTGATGTGTGCTTTCAGGAAGCAAAACACTATGCATAGCATACCAATGATTACAACAATAAAAACAAGCCAAACACCAATTATTGTAAAAGCTCATCCAAAGAATATCATACCGTTATGGTAAGTTGTCCGGCGAGGATAAAAATAGCAATAAAGCTGTTTATCTGGGCAAGCAATTTTCTTCTTCCAAGAGAACTAGTGACAGTCATGGCAATGACACTTACTTTCTGCAGTTACAGAAAAACAGATAAAGTCAGGAGAGACAGACAGACAGACAAAGAGGTGCTGATTAGATTTTAGTTCGATCCCTGTGATAATAGAGTGACTCCTACCTGAAAATAAAAGAATGAAGAGACAACCGCACTCAGCCACAGGAACAAAGACACATACAATAAGTAAGATGATGACAATATAAGCCGAAATCCATCTAAGATGGCCCAAAGCTGAGGCTTCACCACCAGAGTAGAAGACTTGGGAGAAACTCCTTTGATATTTTGAACAGTTTGCCCATCAGGCTCATTCTGCTGATCAGGTTCAGCTTTTCTAACAGCAAAAAGAAACACAATACATTAAAAAAAAAATATTTTAAGAAAACCAACGACTTGGAGTGGCAATGATTTGAAAGCAAAACTAAAAGAATCTTAAAAGAAAACCAACTACCAATCCACAAAGAAATTCCTATTAAGCCAACTTCAATTGTTTATAAAGGTTCAAGCATGCATCTGATACAAGTATTATCATGCCAATAGATCTCCTTTATTAGCTAATTTTCATACCTGAATTGCAAACTGTGAAATAATGTTTCAAGACAGGATATGGAAATGGATTCTCATTGTCATAGTTTATAAAGCACTTAATATGGAAAAAATGGAAACATTACAAAATTGTAGCAGAGAGAATTCTTGGTCTTGTCTGCACAGTATGCTTAGTTTTAGCATGAAACAAGGTTCCAGAACCCAGTTTACATGTCCTAGAAAGACAAAAATAGATCCAAATTCATACCCAGCACACTAAATCTTGATTGAGTGTCATGCTAAACAATTGAAAAGGAAATTTTGATAATGTAGCTAACCTGATGGGTGTTAGTTCCTCATGGAGATGGGGCACATCCTGGGTTATCCCTTTTGATGACTGTGCCGCAAACTCCATCAGCAAAGCAGAAAACAGTAGTAAAACTGCAAAACACCAATTCATGGTTTAAAATCCATCACAGAGAGAGGGTAAGAAATTCATAAAGATTGCATAAACAAACATACATGACCCCAAGAAAGCCATTCCGGTGGCAAACAATGACCCACAAAGCTGTCCAAGTGTGGCTCCAGCACCAATAAAACCAAATAATCTGGAACCTGACTGAATATGGAACAGTTAAACGCGTTCCAAAAAAACTGTATTTGTCATCAAATTCTTGTGGCAGGATACATACCTCACTGTCCATAACATCGATTACTCTAGCCCATGTTGAAGAAATTGTAATTAGATTAAGTAGAGCAATCTTCAAAAAGAAACAAAGTTTCATCACTATATAAATTTTTGATATTTTTTGGGAAGTGAAATTGGCGTCACCCCCTCTTCCATTTTTCATGTGTTTTTCAATGAATATGTGCATGAGAATAGGAAGAAGAGGGTGTGGTTTGCAAAAAAGGGGGTGCCAATTTCACCCTTTTTTTTTTTTTTCCCAATATTCAAAATTTCAAATCAAGCTTCAATAGACTTTGAAAAGAGAAAAAGAATATGCAAATATATCCATACCCAAAGAAACAATCCAATTCGCACAGAAACATAGAACCAATCAAGGTGCTCCCAACCAATGGGATATGCAGTACTAGCTTGATTAACATCACCCTTCAGTTCATTTACTGACGTGGATGTGGCTGTACCCTAGATACAGACAACGGAGCCATTCAGTACAAAATAAACTCCAGAATCATATCTCTGAAGTGCAAAAGCACTAACATCCTAAAAATATACATATGTATCATTTCACTTCACCTTCAACTGTGACTGCGGATATCCAGCTGATGAAGTATGCCAGAGAACAAAGAACACAACAAGTGACACACTAAAAAACCTGTGCATTAAAACCAAAGCCTGGAATTTCAAGAAGCAAGTATTACAGGGCGATACGTAATCAAACATAAATAACATGTACTCAAAATTCACCTTCTAACACAAAGAATCAAGCTTTACCACAAAAATTGACTCTAAAAATTTCAAATTCCATACTTCAAATCCAATGTGCTTAGCTCCAACTTAGAAATTCAACCCAAAATCACTGCTGCACTCTCTGAAATTCGAAATGCCAGTACACAGTGACAGGTCCATACATACCTTTCCTTTCGGAACATTCGGCAGAGAGAAAAAGAGAGTTGCGAGTGGAGCAGCAATGGAGGTCAGAACAAGAGAACCTATGAATAGGCTCGGAAGGTTCGATAGGCCTAAAGAGATTGCACCTTCATCTCGAAGCGGAAGCACCACGAAGTAAGCGCACAAAATCTGCGTTAAAGAATCAAAATTTTGAGCTCAAATCACCAAAAAAATACACAGAGAATTGAAATTAGTGGAATTAAGCTGGAAATGGAGCGGTGGAGCTTACGAAGAAGAAGGAAGCCGAGGAGTGGAGCAGAGCTGAGGTCTCGTGAGGGTGCACCGTAACGAACATGGACAGAATCGCATCCACGCGAGACCTGCTCATCTCTCTCTCTCTCTCTCTCTCTCTCTCTCTCTCTCTCTCTGTAAATATGTAGGATTTGATTTCGGCTTTGATTATATGATCCGGGAAGAAGAAGAAGAAGAAGAAGAAGAAGAAAGAGCGTGACGAGTTTTATGGGCCTGGGCCCGGACTTCAGCCCAATTCAATATTTAACGTTGATACCGACTGACATTCCGAAGGAGGTCTCACAGCGCTGCGACTTCAAGCCAATGAGAAACGAACATGTCACACATAACATTCCGATAACTCGTACTGAAATTGTAAGGTATTTTGGATATAAATTGTTGATTTGTAAAACATTTACTAAAACAAATTTGCAATCCAAACAAAATGAAAGTAAAGATTGTCGATAGACCTTGGACTCGTAAACAGAGCGCAACTTGATATGTGGTTCACTAAGTAACTAAAAATATGAGAGATGCTCAAAATTACGGGACTCTTGAGTTAAATAAATAAAGAAATAGAAAATAAATAAATAAATTTCACGACTTTAGAATTGACTGAAAATATATTAACGTGTGTTGGTTCAGTTAGAATGAGCGTACTTGTAGTTGAGTCCCCATTGAAGTTCGACCTCACCGGCAACAGTCATACATTGAGTTGTGCGATATGTAAATCTTCTGCAAAAATTCATACATAGAGGCTATGATAAGAAATACGTGCTCTACGTCAATCATTTAAAGTTGAGGTTGTAAGTTTGCCCAGAGGTGGAGGATAGTCAGCGAAAATGGATCAAAAAGATTAAGACCCTTCTCTTATGAACCCAATCAGATTGTGCCAGGTGGCTCGTGATTTGTAAATTCGCGGTACTCTCTCTCTCTCTCTCTCTCTCTCTCTCGTTTGACTATACCAAATAGGCCATGGCGAGCTACCTGTGTAAAGCATCAAGATTTCTGAGCCCAGCTCCGGCGATCAATCCGTGCAAAGGTTCGGAGCTTTGTTAGGGCTAGGGTTTCGACCATGGCGAGTGGAGAAGGAGCAGTTCGGTTTCCTTTGTCTGATTCAAGCACTCTCGTGATACAAATGGGGGATATCACCAAGTGGTTCGTCGACGGCTCCACTGACGCCATTGTTAGTCTTCCCTAACCTCTTATTCTCTCTCTGATTATTTAGCTACATCATATTCTTTATTCGTTGAGAGAAATTTACAGGGCAAGTTTGAGTCTTTTGTGTTATCTTCTGGGCTTGTGATTGTCTGTGCTTGTGTATCGGTGTATGTAGATATGATAGATCACATGGGCTTACTTGTTGCATGTTTGTTTAGCACACTATAGTATCAGTTCCACTGAAATCCCAATCTGGTTTAATGTATATAATCTGGTTTTTGTTGTAATTTTTATTATTAACGTCATATCAATTTTGAGTCCAATGTAGAATGGTTGGAGTTAATCCAATAACATCATATTGTGTAGGTTAATTCAGCGAATGAGCGAATGCTTGGAGGTGGTGGTGGAGATGGCGGTAAATAATGGTTTTCTAATGAAGAACTTTGGGAATGAACTGACTGTTAGTTTACTGATTTTCGTTGACCTTGCAGCTATACATAGAGCTGCCGGCCCGGATCTTCTACAAGCATGCTATGGTGTCCCCGAAGCCCGGCCAGGAGTCCGATGCCCCACCGAAGAAGCGAGAATTACCCCGTAAGTTTTAGTGATTAGAGTACTATCTATGTACACTTATGACTTAATTTTGGTTTTGATTCGCACTGCAGTCTGCAGATTAGTGACCAACTGCATTAATGTAAACGATGCAGAGGGTTTAAGTTGCCTGCGTCTCATGTAATTCACACTGTTGGACCTGTCTACCGTCCTGGTAGCATCTACCCTCCTGCTAACAACCCTGAAGTTTATCTGAGCTCTGCATACAGGTGATTACGCATAGCTTTGTTTGTTAATGCTGTTACTTTGCTAGGAATGTCAAATTTTTATGCTCATTGAGATTTCTTCAATGCAAATTGATAACAGGAATAGCTTGAGCATAGCCAAAGCGCACAACATTCAGTATGTTGCATTTCCTCCCATATCTTGTGGTTCGTATGGGTAAGTTCCCAAATGAACTCCCATCATGACTTGGTTCCAGTACAGAAACTTTACATGAACAGATTAATTTATTCTTAATATGTCATGTTCTTCCAGATATCCTTATGATGAAGCTGCCGAAGTGTCTCTATCCACAATTAAGGAATCCATGAATGACATAAAGGAGGTATGATAGCTTATATTTGCTTCTTGACATGGCAGTAATTTTCCATTCTTTCTTCATGCGATTCCACATGTCCAGTGTCTATTAGATGGGTCATGCTTTGTTCTTGTGGCAAACAAAACATTGTTTTTCCTAATTTTGGAAACTATCTTGAGCAATATCTTATCAACAAAAGTTAAATAGAATACTGATCAAACCCCTGAACAGGTAATATTCTAAAAAACTCACTGACAGCTACATTCTACTTTTGCAGGTGCACTTTGTTCATAAATCGGAAGTTATTTACAATGTCTGGTTGGAAAAGGCAAAGATATTGCTTAAAGCCTAATGTACAAGGAACGAGGAACAAGGAGCTTGCAGATGTATAAGCCGTTCTGTCAGTTTGCAATGTAAAATTACTTTCATGTTATGGAGCTTATTGTGTGGAAACTTCTCATGTGTAAAACTGTGTGGAGATATTAAGCATATATATATTCACCAGTAGAATTGCTAATATCTTGTGAATTCATGGAACTTCAGAAGCTACTTGGTGATCTATGGTGTCTGCTTGGGCATCAAATTATATTACAGCATCACATCTATCATTGGATTACCGTTCGTTCTTCTTTTTGGTTAATCGAAATAAAATACTTGCTTCAGACAGATCTTAAAACTTTAAACAACTCATGGTCATCTGCTATACATTTCACCAGGTGAATGTTCAATTCATTTTGGGATTTAGAGATAGGAAACCGAGAATATGCTGAAGAATGCACTCATCGAATGACCCATACAGGTTTCATCCTTGTCAAACAATTAGATAGCAACATATCAATGACTGGACAAGAACAACTGCATCTAAAATGATTGAAACTCAGTGCAAGCCTTGGATGAGGATTCTGTAACACAGCAGTAACATATATATTACTTTCGTTTTGGATTTAAATTGTTGATTTGTAAAACATTTACTAAAACAAATTTGCAATCCAAACATGTGATTTCACAAATGAAAGTAAAGATTGTCGATAGACCTTGGACTCGTAATCAGAGCGCAACTTGATATGTGGTTCACTAAGTAACTAAAAATATGAGAGATGCTCAAAATTACAGGACTCTCGAGTTAAACAAATAAATAAATAGGAAATTTATTAAATTTCACGACTTCAAAATCGACCGAAAATATACCAACATGCGTTGGTTTAGTTGGGATGCGCATGCTTGTAGTTGAGTTTCAATCAAAGTTCGAACTCTGCTGTCAATAGTCCTGGTCGCCCGATCTGTAAATCTCCTACAGTAATCCACTAATCCATATATGGGGGCTATAGTGACAGGTTGATAGGTATGTATCCCACGTCGGTCCTTCAGAGTTGAGATTGTTGGTCTACCCTGATACGTTGGTGGAGGATAGCGTTCCTTGAAAAATGACCGACCGAAAATATTACGATCGTTCTTTTATGAAACCAACCAGATTGTGCCAGGTGGCGAGTGATTTGTAAATTCCTGACTCTCTCTCACTGATTTTGACTATACAACCAAATAGGCCATGGCCAGCTACCTGTGTAAAGCATCAAGATTTCTGAGCCCAGCTCCGGCGATCAGTTTAAGCCGTGGAAAAGTTCCGAGCTTTGTTAGGGTTAGGGTTAGGTTTTCGACGATGGCGAGCGGAGAAGGAGCAGTTCGGTTTCCTTTGTCTGATTCAAGCACTCTCGTGATACAAATGGGGGATATCACTAAGTGGTTCGTCGACGGCTCCACTGACGCCATTGTTAGTCTCCCCCAACCTCTTATTCCCTCTCTGATTATTTTTGCTACGCCATCTTCTTTATTCGTTGAGAGAAATTTACAGGGAAAGTTTGAGTCTTTAGTGTTCAAAGATGTTAAATTTACGGTTTCCTTTTTTCGTTGTTTTGTGTTATCTTCTGGGCTTGTGATTCTCTTTGCATAAGTTATATGTGTATCACTGAAATTACAGTTCCTCTGGAAATCGCAATCTGCTAACATTGAATACTATATATTCTGGTTTAATGTAATTTTTATTATTAATCTCATAATAATTTTGAGGCCAATGTAGAGAGCTTGGAGTTAATCCATTAACATCATATTGTGTAGGTTAATCCAGCGAATGAGCGAATGCTTGGAGGTGGTGGTGCAGATGGAGGTAAATAATGGTTTTCTAATGAAGACTTTTGGAATGAACTGACTGTTAGTATACTGATTTTCGTTGAACCTTGCAGCTATACATAGAGCTGCTGGCCCGGATCTTCTACAAGCATGCTATGGTGTTCCGGAAGCCAGGCCAGGAGTCCGCTGCCCCACTGGAGAAGCGAGAATTACCCCGTAATTTGTCATGATTAGAACGCTATTTACACTTGTGACTTGATATCAGTTTTGATTCGCACTGCAGATTAATAACCAACTGCATTGTAAATGATGCAGAGGATTTAAGTTGCCTGCGTCTCATGTAATTCACACTGTTGGACCTGTCTACCATGCTGGTAACAACCCTGAAGTCTATCTGAGTTCTGCATACAGGTGCTTAGGCGTAACTTTGTTTCCTACTGCTGCTACTTCGCTAGGAATGTAATTTTTCATGCTCATTGAGATTTCTTTGATGTGGTTTACAGGAATAGCTTGAGCATAGCCAAAGCGCACAACATTCAGTATGTTGCATTTCCTGCCATATCTTGTGGTGTGTATGGGTGAGTTCCCAAATGAACTTCCTTGGTGATTTGGTCCCAGTGAATAAGCTTTTCATAAAGGATATGAATCACAGTACTTCCTCCTCATTTTGGATCAGCGGATTTAGTTATATAATTCATTCCTTTCATTACTTGGAGTCGAAACAGAGTGGTGCTGATTTATCATCTGATTTATAATTTATTGTATTGAAATTGTGAACAAATGAACAAGTGACTGACAGATTAATTTCTTCTCAATTTGTCATATCATTCCAGATATCCTTATGATGAAGCTGCTGAAGTGTCCCTATCCACAATTAAAGAATCTGTGAATTACATAAAGGAGGTATGGTAGCTTATATTTGCTTCTAGACATGGCAGTAATGGAAGATTTCTTTTCCATTTTAAATTTTCATTCTTTCTTCATGCGATTCCACATGTTCATTGTCTCTATTTAGATGGGTCATGCTTTGTTCTTGTGGCAAGCAAAACATTGTTTTCCTCAATATTGGAAACTATCTGAAGCATTATCTTACTAAAGTTAAATAGAATACTGATCAAATCCCTGGACAGTTTAATATTATAGAAAACTCACTGGCAACTACATTCTACTTTTGTTGCAGGTGCACTTTGTTCTTTTCTCGGAAGATATTTACAATGTGTGGTTGGACAAGGCAAAGAAATTGCTTAAAACCTAATATGTATGAGCAAGGAACAGGGAGCTTGCAGATGTATAAGTCGTTCTGTCATTTTGCAATGTAAAACTTTCATGTGCTGGATCTGGTGTGGACTTCTCAAGTGTAAAACTCTCTGGAGATATTTAGCATATACTAGTTACCAGTAGAATTGTTATTATCTGGGAGAATGCATGGAACTTCAGAAGCTACTTGGTAATTTATGGCATCTGCTTGGGCATCAAATTATTTTACAGTATCACATCCTTGGATCACCTTTTGTTCTTTTTGGTTAATCAAAATTGAATACCTCCTTCATACAGAGCTTAAAAGTTTAAACAAGTCATACTCATCTGCTATACATTTCACCAGGTGAATGTGCATTTCATTTTGGGATTTCGAGATTGGAAACCGAGAATATGCTGAAGAATGCACTCATCGAATGACCCATGAAGTTTAACATCCTTGTCAAATAATTAGATAGCAAGATATCAATGACTGGACAAGAACAACTGCACCTAAAATGATTGAAACTCAGTGTAAGCCTTGAATGGGGAGTCTGTAACACAGCCGCAACATATCTATTACTTTTGGAGTCTGAATCTAAAGTATCTGGATTAAGGGTCTTTGTCTTTGGATGTATTTCTGGGGAGTCTGTTAAAAACACTCTCATCCACGATTTTATAATGCCTTGAAAATTGCCGGTGGATCTTTCCGCAATACTTATCCACAGTCCCTTCATATTTGCTGTACAAGGCAGGAATTGTTATGGACAAGACTGAACCTGTCACCATCAAAGGAGAAGTATAAGTATAAAACCATAATATCGAGTTACATGTATCCCCCATTTTATCTCCAGACCTCGATCATTAATGCAAAATTTGGATGAAAGAACTCATGACTGCACTAGCAACATAGCTTAAGGTGCGTGTATCACCAAATTAATCACAACTCATAAGCAGACAATCCTTGCACAGTATGGTAATGCAATAGGCCACAGGGGATGTATAGTGACAGTCAATATACAGAAAAATATGTGAAAATTAGAACGAACAAGGGAGATTTATGACTATGAGACATCATGCAGGTCATTCGTTTGACACACCAGGAGTAGCATGCACATACCAATATAAGCGAGCGTGAAGAAAGAGAAAAAGCTGCCAATGACAGACATGAGCCACAGACAAACCACCACCTGCCAAATGCAAAGTAGTTCTGTTAGATACCTTTTCATTTAACTCAGTATTTGGACATATGCATAGTCAAAAGAGAACTAATCGTGTTCTCAGTCCATATATAATAAATCACAAGAAATAAATTCTACTAGTAGAGAGGTCTATAAAGCAAGCAGCATTGGGGTCCCAAATATAACTGTTCCGACTAACTGCCCTGCAAAACAACTATAACAAATTTTACTGTTTTGTTATCAGAGAGAATATAAGCCACAGTTTGCTTGATGGTGATTTGCCAAGCACAAATGCTTAACACTAAAAACATCTTAAAATGCCAAAGCCACACCAGGCTTGTTATAACCTCAGTAATTCTGTATTATATGATAAAATGTAAATTAACACTGACCTTGAAAAACAATTTAAAATCTTTTCCTAGAGTGATGTCATGAGCCATAAGCAGCACGCTGTTGATTTTAACACGAAATGATGCCGCGGCATTGTTAACCATTTCCTCTGATACCACTAGCTCTGGTAATGTTTGCAATTGTCTACGCAAAGAATAGGATAGTTATCCTCATTGAAAACGGTTTGAGTGCTTAATATAGGTGACAAGGGTAGAATATCATACTTATTTCGGAAAACAGCATAGTTGGCTCGAAGAAATTGCAATACAACCAAAATCAGCAAGATATCTGAGCAGATTGATAAGCATGATAATCCAGACCGCTCAAACAGAAGCCAAGAGACTGTGGCGGCAACAATAGCACCGATAGAAACACGCCGCCGTCTCCACAACAGAACATCAGCAGCTAAGAAATAGAGAGTAAAATAAAAGATTAAACATAATGATTATCAGAAAAGAAAAAGGTATATATGCAAATTAGCTGTAGCAGGTAAGAGAATGTGATGAATTATAACGACTGGTTTTATCCAATTCGTTTAGGCAAATTGATACTTTTTCCTCTGATTAGTGAAAGAAACTTCAATCATCTAGGACAATGTGGATCTTCCTTCTAATGGAGAACTACCAGCTTTACATATATTTCAAACGAAGAAAAGATAATTACAGCCACTTAACTAGGCTACAAAGTACAAATGCATACACAAAGCAGGGGCTCGAATACTACAGAACAGAAAGGGTTGACAATTAACAGAGAAGAGTAACCCAAAAACTATACACACTACTATACATCAACGAAACACCATTCAAAACCATTCTTAGCTCAGCCGCAAAAGTATTATTATTCAATAAATAGAATCAATTCCTCCATTCAAGTTGTTCACATATGCATGAATGAATTATTTGGGAACAAGTAGCAAAGATACTTTACAAGACTCCCAAGGAGATTAAATGAAAAATGTCCAGGCAGGTAGAATTTAATGGGGCATACTGATAGAAGCAGTAGATTAAAAGAAAAACTCCAAGATTATCTGCCTCCTTGTAAGCGAGGGTTCCTGAATCACGAGTGTGTCTATCCTATTCAAGTTCATCGGCATGCATCAACTAAGTAGTTTCAAGCCTTGCACACAAACCAATGGCACACTGGCATTTGCTATTTACCATCACGATACTAATGCTCTTGGAAGAAAATCTAAAAGTAGAGGCATCGGGATTCCAAATTAACTCTTACTTTCCTAATGAACATGAAAGACAGTCACTCACCTCATGAGGCAGGCCTAGCGAAACAGCCATCTTCTACACTAAAACGCAAGTATGCCACTCCAACAATGTCATTGGTTTTCCTAAAAACCAGATTCTACATCATATCGTCTAATTACTCACAGGAACACGAAAACAAAAGCCGAAACCTTTCCCCTCATAATTTTCAGGCATCTTATTTTCTTCGGAAGTTTTCACTATTCACACATTGTTTTCATCATTGTCAATCCCCTCCTCATTTCCATAACCTCAACATTACGCCACTCAACATTGCCCCATTCAATCACAACCAACCGTGATCAGCCTCATCATAAGCTAATCAATAAGCTAAACCACAACATTTTCAAATAACAAACCCTCTGAGCTTTACAAGACGGAAAACAAATCAAAGAGAGACCCAAATGTAAAAATCTCATACAAGTTTGATAAAAAGCATAAAGGTTCAATCTTTGCTCACCTTGGCCACCACCAAAGCAATCATGAACTGAGCCTTGCCGCCCAAACAATCGGAAGTCAGAGGCGCCGGCGGGATAAGAAGTGGAAGTCATGGCCTTCCTACCATCCCCTTCTTCCTCCTCTATGCAGCACAAATCTTGGGAATTCTCCATGGTTTCCACACCAAGACTTCAACTTTAACCCACCAACTCAAATTTCCACAAACTGAAATGACTTTAAAGAAATGAACAGCTCTGAATTGGGTGGTGTTTTCTTGTCAAATTAGTGATGAAATGAAACGACAGACTTCTTAGTTTCGGGGATCTGATGTTTCGAGAATTTGGACTACAGACGACACTTGGTCCAATCACCGACGACAAAGTGTCTCAGCAATATAAAAGGAAACAAAAAAAGTACAAAGCAGTAAACTTTTTTTTTTTTTGTTTTTCCTAAAACTTTTCATTGAATGTGATAAAAATGGGAATGATAAAGGTTTTAATCTTTTTCTTTGTTTAGCTAAATTAAGGAAATAGGGGTTTTTACCAAACTTTTACCGAAGGCCAAAACAATTATTAGGAGGTGGGGAAAATTTGGATCCACAGGACCAAGCAGCACGTAGGGGATAGAAAAGTATAAACTTTGTAGACCATTGACTTGTACCACTATGAAATGGAATCCAAATAATATGGCTAAACATATGAAACGATCTCCTTTTAAAATATGCTTAGTATTTATTTGTATCTTATGAAATATTTGACGGAATGGAAAACGTTCTTTCTGAAAATTGTAACTTTTGATTTGTACTTGTATTATGTAAATTTTCAGTTCAAGAACTAACAGAAATAAAAATACATGTTATATTTTCCTATTTGTTTTTGTTTTGGAAAGTTTTGTGTGTCCTTAGTCCCTACTACCCTACATATATTCTATGGCTCAATATTTGCTCATCATGTTTTCCTTTTTCTGATAGTTATCACTTTATAAAACAATTGTCTTTTAGAGTGTCATGAATGATGTGAGTATGTGATTGGAATAATCTTTTAACTCAGATTTTCTTTATTTTTTTTTAACGACCCACAATTTCAAATAACTTCTTACCTTAAAACATTATGGTATTATAACTCTCACGTTATATTATCGTAACCCTCCGTTCTTGTTACAGTTCAGCACCAAAATAAAGACCTGATACATTCATTTATATTGTACTACAGATCCATAGTCAAATATTCAATCTGAATATTCTGTTTTTGGTAATGCAGTGACTCGTTTTTGTCTACACTCATGGTCCATAATTCACGGACCTACATGAGTGAAACGACGTCGGTGCCTGAGAAGTAACCAGGTGATCAGAGGTTCTCTGGCATATAAAGCCACGAAAGACCAAACCTTTTTCTAACCAACCTCTCTCCCCCCCCTCTCTCTCTATCTCTCTAGGAATAAGAAAGAGACCGGAAACCCACTGAGCTGTATAATCACTCTGAGCTGTTCGAGGTTTAGATAAATTTCACTGCTTGACGCAATTGTACCGTTCACCAAATCATAGCAAGGACAGCCCAACTCATTTTTTTGACTCATTGTCAAAACCCATCGCAGTAAATTAGGACCCATTAATCTTGACCCTTTTCAGATCTGGGAATTGATCCTCTCTCTGAGTGAGTTTGAGTTCTTTTTGTGTGTTTTGGTGCTTGTTTTTGTGGAAAAGGGATTGACTTTTTGATGGGTTTGAGTTTCTGGGTTGTTTTGTAGGCTCAGCTTGAAGTTGGGTTGGAGGGAAGAAGATGGGTGAGGGTGAAAGGTTTCAGCTTGGAACAGTGGGGGCGTTGACTCTCTCTGTGGTTTCTTCTGTCTCCATTGTCATTTGCAACAAGGCCCTCATTAGCTCTCTGGGTTTCACTTTTGGTAAGTTCAATATCTGTTTCTAATTCTGGTGTGGTCTGATTGCCTTGTATTGCTGTGTTTTTTTTTTTTTTGTTAATGGATTTGTTCATTCACTTGTGAATGCATTTGGGATGCCTTTTCTTTTGAAGATTTGATTTTGGTAACAATATTTTCTCTTTTTTTTTTTTGGTTACATTTGAAACTGATGGAGTTGTTGCTCTTGAAAATGGAGATTTAAGAACAATTTTAATTGTAACTTATTGTTTTAAGAGAAGAAGAAAAGGTTTGGTGATTGGTTATTGCGACATTCATGGTTCTCCTGCATAATTAGAGCTTTTGATTGCAGTTCAACTTTGATTTGCATTTAACTAGATCGGTCCAGTTTTGTAAGTAATGTGATGGAATTGGTCCTTTGGCAATTCAGTTGGACATGTTTGCATCTGTTGTGAAGGGAATTATGGGAATGTAGGATCGTTCATTTGTGATAGATGATTTATAATCCTATTCATTTTCATTTGCTGTACCGAGGTTGCTGATATGAGATTTGTATACATATTTGTGCAGCTACAACTTTGACAAGCTGGCATCTATTAGTCACGTTTTGTTCCCTTCATGTGGCTTTGAGGATGAGATTCTTTGAACACAAACCTCTGGATCAAAAGACTGTTACAGGGTTTGGTGTTCTGAATGGGATCTCCATAGGACTTTTAAACCTGAGCCTGGGGTTCAATTCTGTTGGCTTTTATCAGGTACTTTTTTTGCCTTACTTAATTTTGACTTCTTATGAAATTTGGTGTTTCACATCTTTCTTAAGATTTGAATTCTGAGTTACTCTTATGTTTTGGCATTCTAGATGACTAAACTGGCAATCATCCCTTGTACTGTACTATTGGAGACCCTTTTTCTTGGGAAGAAATTCAGGTTTGTCTTGACAAACATTTTCCCTCACTAAGATCTCATTTACTGTTATGCTCAAACACATCCAAAACTTAGGACCAATGCGAAGTCAATTGTTTATTATATATGCTTAGTTTAGTCGGTTATGCTGATTTATTCATATATAGTACTTATATTCTAGTTGTTTATTTCTTTCTAAAATATAGGCGTAATAATGTAAGCTGGCTCCATATACCAATTCAGAAAATGCTTTTGAGATAATATTATCCTTGCCCCTACCTTTCTTTTTTTTTTTTCCTTTGAGCAATCAATATCTGTCATCAACCCTTACCTTTTCTGCTGTGATGCATTTTAGGTGAAGTTTGATTAGTTGATCATAGATTTCTGATTTCCTTACTTCCTAGCTGTACTGATACCATGTTTACATTTTATGGTTTTGCAGTAGGAGCATTCAGTTTGCCCTCATTATCCTCCTTTTCGGTGTTGGGATTGCTACGGTTACTGACGTTCAACTCAATGCTCTAGGAAGTATCTTGTCTCTACTTGCAGTTCTTACAACATGCGTTGCTCAAATTGTATCCTCAATAGAGTTGTCATCTTTTTCTTTTTCTTTTTCAAACTCCGTACCTCACTTTTAAAATGAACCACTTGCACATGCATCAATGAAGTTTAAATGGTACTTTGTAATGTTTGGTGCATAGTCTCTGAACCTTGCTTCAAAAGTCTTTTGTGGAGAACCTACTAGAGGTGTTAGATTAAGAAGTTCCGCAAATCTGGTTTCTCTACATTGCATTCTTTGTTCAGTGGAAGATTGCTAGATGAATAACTGACAAGTTGGTTCCTGTAGTTGTTGGTTACATACACTGTCAGTGGCAGTTGATAGTGCTAAATATTCATATTTTAATAATGAGCAACACAAGACTCCTTGTTAAAAGTTTCTTTATTCTATGCATGGATGGTAAACAGTGACTACATGTAGGTTGGTGTCTCCAGTTTCGTTTGATATCCTTAATTAGTTTATTTCAGATGACCAATACCATCCAGAAGAAGTATAAGGTTTCTTCAACACAACTTCTATATCAATCATGTCCCTATCAGTCGGGGACATTATTGATATCTGGCCCATTTCTGGATTGGTTTTTGACTAATCAGAATGTATTTGCTTTCAAATACACAACTCAAGTACTGGTGAGAATCAAAAGAATATATTTTTCAGTTTATCTCTTTGTCGCTGTTATTTGAAAGCACTACTGATTATCTGCTCACCCTCTGAAATGCAGGTTTTCATTATTCTATCCTGCCTGATCTCTGTGTCTGTAAATTTTAGCACATTCCTTGTGATTGGAAAGACATCTCCCGTCACCTATCAAGTTCTTGGACATCTGAAGACATGTCTTGTGCTTGCGTTTGGTTATACTTTGCTTCATGATCCATTTGACTGGAAGAACATCCTAGGAATTTTGGTTGCAATTATGGGGATGGTTTTATATTCTTATTTTTGCACTCGGGAGGGTCAGAAAAAGGTTGCTGAAGAAGCAACACAGCAATCAAAGGTTCTAGTCACTTGAGTTAACTTTTCTATTTCGTTTTGTAACGTTGAATGATGAAGTGTCACTGAACTCCTTTCCTTTTCGTATATGGTTTCAGGCAGGAGAAGGTGAAACCGAACCTCTAGTGAGTGTGGAAAATGGAAGCGGATTAAAGCTCGCAGTTACTCAGATGTCCCCCCCTTCATGGAAGTCAAACAAAGATCTACACGTGTGATGGCGTTTCAATCTAGTTGATTTACACACCTAATAGCAGCAGCATATTGAGGTGTTAGAGCAATGACAATATATTTGGTGTATGAATTTCTTCACCCATCTGTCTTCAGTTGAACAGGTGCGGGTCCTCCCTCTTCTTCATCGCTGTTTATTAAAGAATTATAGTAAGTTGATATGTCAGCAATTAGTTCAAGTGAGGAGTACCTATATTGGAGATTGTTTGTTCCTAGAGTCCAGAAGAATATGGTTCAGTTTTATACGCATTTGTAATGAAATTGTAATAGTCTATTACATAAAGAGAAGTTACATCCTTTACAGCTAGTCACAACTGTGCTTTATTCTAGCTTGTTTAATATCATAGCTGTGCTCCATTTTGGGTTTGTTTATCGTGATTATATGCACAAAAGGAGGATACATGCGTGCTTTCATGTCATACATCTTCGTCGCCAAGAATACATCCGAGCAGTACCGTCATTGATCCTGTTGATGTTCTTCAGCTCCTACCCTCTTTTAAGTCCTAACTTATGCCCAATCGCCAACCCAACCCAGACTTACAGCTGGTGGTGCCATGTAATAAGAAATGAGAACCCCCATTGCTATTGCAGCCACACTTGATTTGGTTATACAAGAATTTCCTAGTGCTACCTGGAGAAACACAAGTCGAGTCTACTAAAAGTTCAAAAAACTTTGTGCTTTCAATAAAAACGATTTCAAGAAAAGCATTTCTAGCGAACTGATATGAGGATGGAGTTGATCTGAAAGATTGTTACTCTACCACTGGTCTTATTACCTGGAACTAGTCTATCACACCTATAGCTAGTGAGACTAACAATGTCCATTCCTACGCCCGTGCAAGTGAGGTTAATGGTCCTCGAGTATAAGCAGACTGCAGTACATGAAGCTGGCGACACTGTTTTTTGGTCAAAATTGCACATTCTTATTTGTTTTGAGCATGTTATTTTTGTATGTCGGAGTTTAATTGATGAAGAATTTACTGGAGATGAATGCTCAAGGTGAGTTATATGGTGTGAAACCTGTTTTGTGCGTGGAAAGTGTAGTGATAGAGAAAGCGAGGACCTTATTGTCGCTTCTTCTCCGTATTTTTATGTACATATTACCTCTAAAAATGTATCTACTATCTAGGCAACACATATTTTAGTTAGAAAAGCGTTTTTGTTTCCTGCATTTCAAGTGAGGGACTTGAAAAGAATAACCACAATAGTTTTCCAATGTACTTGTATATGTTGTAACTATCTCAATTGCTTAGTGCTATGCAATTTTCTTCTTCTAAAAAAAAAAAAAAACAAAAAAGATAGAACAACTAGTTTATTGTAGGCCAAACTTTCGTCCTCTTACTTACAGATGGGAGACTTATGTTATTAGATTAAATAATATTAATGATTTTTATAATATTTTAATATACAAATATTTACGTAATTTTTTTCCTCCGACAGGAGAACTAAAAATTACAAACAAAAACCACGAGAACAACCAACACCTAAACTATCTAGCAAAAAGGCTGAGGAAGTCAAGAGAGGAAGGGATCGATTCCAACTTTGAGCTTGGCGAAGGTGCCCAATTTTAGCAATGTCATCGACATGTCGGAAAGCAATGACAGCAACTCTCTGAGCAAGAAGTCTAATGTCCTTCAGCACCTGTCTAATGCCGCCAAGGGGTTTGCACCAAGTTGTTAACACTCAATCAACAGTTTGGAATCTCCTTGAACTTCAACATCGGAAAATCCATGAATCCAAACAACATGAAGACCTGCACGTAAAGCCAAAGCTTCCGTCAGAAAGAATATCTTGATTACCAACAAAATTTGTAGCAACAAGAAGGGTTCTCCAAGAGAATTTTGACAAACAAAGCCAGCAGCAGCACTAGTCCTAGAGAATAGAAGTTAAGTATATCTTCTTTTTTGTCAAGGGGATCAATTAAGCTGCCCCAAAGCTAGCCCATTAGGCAGAAAATAAAAACACTTAACTAGTCTGTTGGACAGGCCCAATCAGACATAAACTAAAAAAGAAAATTAAACCCCTGAGCTCCAAAAGAGCCAGAATCAGGAAATTAATCCTTAAAACAAAGAAAACTAAAGCATAGGCATGATAAGAGGCCCAGCCCACTACTGAAACCCTTACCGTTCCAACTCGCGTCGCTAGCCACGAATCATCATCGAAGGAACGCCATAAGCAGGACAACCAGAAATTTTGTAATGGTGAACCGTTGCCATTCAACTCCTACAACACAAATCAAAATAAAACCAACAACCAAAGGGATGAGATCCCTCATAACAACATCGTTTCTTCCACCATAAAGACCAAGAAGAAGCCATGGTTGAACATGATCAGAGATTCAAAGCAAAGAACCGGAACTAGAACAGTAACAATGCAGAATGGTGGGTGAAAAACCCATGCATGAGCACCCATACTCCTAGGTAAGTGACTTGCACTTTTAAATTGCAGCCATGAGATACCTCTTGGAGATTGAGGACAGAGAGAAGAGATCTAATATGGGGTTGATTGATTTTTGACCTGAAAACTTGAGGGATCTTATGACAATGAGAAGAAAAATAGAGAAAAAACGAGGAACAAAATCCTCCCTTGCTGGACATAACCAGGAAATACACCACAGAGGGTACAAGATCACCACAAGGGTGAGAGAAAGCTCGAAAAGCTTGAGAAAGGAGATGATGAACAGTGTGATGGAATGACATAGACGCAGAGTCCCTGCCGTAGCTAGAGTGTCCTCCCCCATCTCTTCAACCTTCAATCTAGATCCAGATGGATCAAGGTCTGAGTGAGAGAATGGGGGGAGGGGATTTGAAATTCAGATCTGGTTTCTCTCTCTAGGTTTTAGAGAGAGAGAGGCTCTAGTTTTCGTGTTGTATAAGTTAAGTATATATATATATATATACCATTTGTTTTGGTTGACAAAACAGTATAGAATAGATAATTATCAGAATTAAAAAAAAAAACAGTGGGCTTTAACAGTCGGGTACACCTATTACCCCGGCCCAAAACGAATCTGTGAGCCTGAAATTCTGCAGCTGCAATTAGATTCGGAGAAAAGTCACAGTACCATTTCCACCTATAAATAAGCAACTCCACCCGGTTCACTCCCATTCGTCACTTCCTCACGGACCTCACCTTCTCTCACTGTCTAATCTTCTTCTTCTCCCTCCGTTCATCGCCGGCGACCTCGTCATGGCTCTCCGAGCTCTCGCGGCCAGAAAATCCCTAGCCGGATCAGGTTTCCAGAAAATCCTCGGCGCGCGTGGACTGCAGACGTTCTCTCTCCCCGACCTGCCGTACGACTACGGCGCTCTGGAGCCCGGCGATCAGCGCCGAGATCATGCAGCTCCACCACCAGAAGCATCACCAGGCTTACATCACCAACTACAACAAGGCTTTGGAGCAGCTCGACGCCGCAATCGCCAAGGGCGACGCTTCTGCCGTCGTTAAGTTGCAGAGCGCCATTAAATTCAACGGTGGAGGTCGGTGATCTCTTTTCTCGCTCTTTGTATTGGTTTTGTGATTGTCTAACTGCGTTTTTTGCATTAGGAATATGTGTTAACTTTGTTTATCTGTAAAAAGAAAGTTTTCGACTGGTCAATGTTCAATGTGCTACTCGAAATTATCGAATTTGCTTAGGGATGTGATTGGTAGTTGAAATGCTTCGAAGTGTTTATATTTTAATTACGAGTAACGAAATTCCTTTAGATACTGTAATATTGTACTGTTAGTTTGCTATTCTAAGTTATTAACGTGTTAGAGGAAGCTATTTGTCTTGGAAAGGAAAAGGTGTCGGGAATCGGAATGAACTGGTAGAAAAAGAAATGACTCAGTATGCCCGTGAAAGCATTAATAAGCATATCATAACTAGAGTTGTATTAAGATGGCATCGATCATTACTGCTAGAAGTATGTGGTAGATTTTTCTCGTTGCTTTCACCTTGCAACTCCTATAGAAAATGTAATCTTAACAAGAAGAAAGTGTTATGTTACACGATTTTGCCTGTTCTTTGCTCAAGTGGAATGGATTATTTTCTTGCAGGTCATGTCAACCACTCGATTTTCTGGAATAATTTGAGTCCTGTTAAAGTAAGTTTATAAGTTTACTCTATGTGGCTATGCCACAAGCCTGTTTTAAGTATTCATCTATCTAATGCAATATTCTTTATTGTGGCAGGAAGGAGGTGGCGAACCCCCTCATGGTTCCCTGGGCTGGGCTATTGACCAAAGTTTTGGTTCTATGGAAGCATTAATCGCAAAGATGAATGCAGAAGGTGCTGGCTTGCAGGGTTCTGGATGGGTGGTAAGTTTTTCATCTTGTGATTTAACTGGATGCTTATTCATATTGCTTGATGTCTGCTGATCTGGTGACATGCCTTTTATGCTAGTGGCTGGCTCTAGACAAAGAATTGAAGAGGGTTGTGGTTGAAACCACTGCAAATCAGGTAACCTCAAAAGATATACCCTATAACTATCTTTTTGTAGTTGTAATCAAGAGTATTGCCTTCTATGTCTGCTTAAGAGTGGCCATATTCAAATTGAATAGCTCCGTCCTGCTTTTGTAGTTATTCACATAGGCTTCACTATTGTCCCATCGACTTTATGATGCTAGAACCATATAAATCGTGTTGAAGATCTATTGCTTACTTGCTTTCCTTAAATTCTGTGTATACTATCTTCTTACAGCTTCTTGTTCATAATGTAGTTATAATTCTGATTACTTTGTTACAGGACCCATTGGTTACCAAAGGAGCAAGTTTAGTGCCCTTGCTTGGCATTGATGTTTGGGAGCACGCGTACTACCTACAGGTAAACTCATGTCAACTTGGATGACCTAGATATTTGGAGTTAGATTTGTTAGCATTTTCAATCCGTGAAGGGACAGAGCTATATGCATCTATGATTGTCCTCAGCTGTTGAAACTCTACCTATTCTTTCTGTGGACATCAACTAGTTATTTGTTACAATACAACGCTAGTTTTGAAGAGTATTCCTTTAACTAGTGAACCACAGAGCCTCGAAGATCAAGATTTATATATTTTCGCCTGTGAGTGTAAGTATTGAGTTCATTATATGTGTGGAAAAGGGTTTTTCCTTGATAGGAAGCAGTTTGGAATTTTTCTGTAAAAACTTGAATTAGCATCTGAGGAGGTAATGTGTAGACTGCGGACAAGCTCATAATTTATTCATTAAAACTTAACACCATCATCACTTATCAAAAAACTTTAAGGTTACTTATCAGTTGTGTTTGGTCTTCTTAGCTTTGCGTCACTATTTTGCTTTCCAGATTTCCTTGTAACGTATGATGTGACATGAATTAATACATGTATCTGGTTTTCATGCTGCAGTACAAGAATGTTAGACCAGATTATCTAAAGAACATATGGAAGGTCATCAATTGGAAGTATGCCAGTAAAGTGTACGAGAAAGAAAGCGCCTGAGCTAAACGAGGGTGGGATTTGCAACTAGTTGAGCTGCTGGTGAAATAAACAATTCATGTGACAAATGAAGCCTTCTCACTGATGTATGAAACTGAGATGGTATAAGAGCCATGCACTCTTGTTTTTACTATTCGCTGCCCCTGTAATCAATGTCTTTCCGATACTACAAAACCGATTTGAAAGAGTTAGTTATGGCATTTAGGCTTGTCTGTTTTACTTGCTGGAATAAAATCTGTTTGATATTTCGCTTGTTGTTATTTTTTTTAAATTTTTTTATCAAATAATGCTTCATTCAACTTGAATAACTTAATGCAATTAGGGAAAATGAGTTCTGTGCATTTTTGTTAGCACCCTTGAAGAAAATCTCATAACATCAAAGATTTGAGTTATTTTACGAAAAATTGTCAAATTCGAAGCTAGTGCCAAATTTTTATTTGCGAGACAATAAAGTTTCTCAAATCATCCAAGACATTTATGAGATGGTTTGATCACCGAAAGCTTATTCTCACGATAACCGCCTAAAAGAAGCTACAAAGGAATTGTTTTTATCACAACATAGCAATAAGCCTACAAGTACTTCGTCTCTGTAGATGCATCTAATGCTACATATTTTGGGCCCGGAGGGGATTTACCCCAAATTGAAGAATTTCAAAATTTATTTAATTTTTTTATTTGTATGTATATCTTTTTGTCACAATTTAGTGAATTAGTGAAAAACTTGTAACCCAAAAAAGAAATAGTGAAAAATATGGGGTAGAAATTATAAATTCACAACAATTGAAGGCCCATTTTGTTAGCTAGGGCATCAGTCTCCTTCCCCCCATATAAAACGCAAGCCTTCCCAAAACCACTCACTTTCTAAGCTCCTGCAGCACCGAAAAAACCCTAGGCCGCCGAGACCCCCAGAGCTGCAGATCTCTCTCCTCTCTCTCTCGGAACACCATGGTAGATCTCCGCCTCCATCTCTCTCTCTCTTCTCTCTCTCTCTCTCTCTCTCTCTCTCTCTTCTATCCTCCGTCTCTTCTTCACTGTTGTCTAATCATCTCTGTTTTCGCAGACCTTCAAGCGCAGGAATGGCGGTCGCAACAAGCACGGCCGCGGCCACACCAAGTTCATCCGCTGCTCCAACTGCGGCAAGTGCTGCCCTAAGGTTAGCGTTAGGGTTAGGGATTCATATCTAATCATCTATATATCTAAATGCGTATAAGCATGTCAAATTGTGGCGGATTGGTTTTTGATTCGAGTGTTTGAATTGGAATAGGACAAGGCGATCAAGAGGTTCTTGGTGAGGAACATCGTGGAGCAAGCCGCGGTGAGAGATGTGCAGGAGGCTTGTGTCTATGAGCGTAAGTTTTCATTTTCCTATTGATTTGTATTTGAAGTTGTGATTTGGATTTGGATGTGTGAATGAGTGGTTTGTGTTCTTGTTATGTGTAGAATACACTCTGCCGAAGCTGTATGCTAAGATGCAGTACTGTGTGTCCTGTGCTATTCACTCTCACGTTGTGAGGGTTAGGTCTCGCACCAACAGGAGGAACCGTGAGCCACCACAGAGATTCATCAGACGCAGGGTAAGCTTCTCTTTTGTGTTTATAGAAAATCCATGTTAGCTCGCTGATTAATTTAGTAGTTTCGGGTTTGTAGATGCTAATGCTGTATTGGATGCTTGTCGATTGAATTGTTCTGTTTCTCTGTTTTCAATTGAAACCAAAAACAGTTGCTTCTCTTATAAATATATGTTGATCATTGATCCCTTAGGATAAGTATATGCCCAAAGAAATGTGCTTCCCTTTAACCTTTGTCAGAAACCTACTGATGTTTCATTTATTCATTTGATTCTTTGCATGTTTCATTTATCAATATGTGTTGTTGATAATACTGAGAATGAAATCATTTAGACTGAGAGATTCATCACTTCAAGTTCACTCTTTATAGTATTAAGAATTGTGTTTCATAGTGGTAGTTTGCTTCCATCAGGCTTTACTCCAGTTGGTTCTTGTGGCTCTATTTGAAAGGTGGCATCAACATATATTGATTGATGTCACCCATCTATTTCATACTTCTGTGCTAGTCATTAGAGGGTTTTTGGTAATCAATAATATCCTCTTCTTTTAGTATCATATAGAGACAGATGACAATGTTCTAAATTTTTTCATTGCTCTATTCTCATTACTTTTTTCTTTGATATATTAGAATTAAAATGTGAAATATTGAGTTTACTTATTCATTCCAGTATGTGATAATAGCAGTAGTTCCTTTTTAAGTGTTTGTTTTGCAAACATGTCTATGGAAGGCTTATGTTTGCTGGTTCATCTTTTTAATTTATCTAATATGTTTAACTTTTGGACTTATCAGGATGATGCCCCAAGGCCTGGAGCACCTGGTCAGGGACCCCGACCTGCTGGGGCTGGTGCTCCTGCTCGCACTTGAATGAGCATATGAAGCCTCTTATGTTATTGATGTTTCCGTTTAGCTACACAACTTTCTGGACCTGAGTTTTGTGTAGGAAGTCTTGTTATGGTTTTTGTTGTTCAACTTTTTGAGGATTAAACTATTGTTTATGGATGTTTTATTTTTGCTCATAATGCAACTTAAATAGTTTAATTATTATTTTGTTTCATGGTTTGTTTCCTTAGCTTAATCCCAAGTGAGCATCCAAACACTAATTCAATGCGTATGTTGTATTCCTACCCTAAGGTTCTTATTCCTACCCTAAGGTGAATTGGCACGAGCGTAGAAACTTTTATGTTTCATCCTTAAATGGTTATGTTGGTAAAATTGGTAATGAAGTTCTTTAGTTTCAGTAATCAAAAGTGTAATGTATACGGCTGCAGGCTGCAAAATTATTCTGCTCAATTGCTTCACATATTGGACCTTCTAATCAGAAGTATAATGCTTACAAAAGTTGTTGGATGAGTATAAGAGCATCTCTAAAGGTTTCTCTATAATTTCTCTATTATAAGAAAATTAAAATTGAAATCTAAAAAAAAAAAATCTGTTCAAACTCCAACGGATTCATTTTTCCTTAAATCATTCCCTAAAATTTTAGAGAATGCTATAAATATAGAGAACTTTGTTTTCTCTCTCATCATTATCCCCATTTTGAGGATAGTTATAGAGAATTTGTTGGAGCAAAATAACCAAATTATTCCTTAAAATGAAAAAAAATCAAGATATAAAGAATCTGTTGGAGTTGCTCTAATGCTTGCAGCTACAATATGATTATATGAACTTTAAAAGAATAAAATGGTTAGACCCTCTATTTCCAATTGTATTATCAATGTTCACTTCTACTTTACTAGGGTTTCAGAGTTCCAAAAATTGGTTGTCATAAAACTGTACTTCTATCAATCCCCCATGAGAAATTTTCAGAATCACGGTCAAGCCAATTGTGTGGAAATTTCAGACTCCAAAGAGTTATTGCATAAGCACACATTATTGCCTTAGAGCAACGACATTTCTACTCTCATTGAGCATCAACTCTAAGCACCTCTCTCATTGAGCATCAAGTCCTCCATGCTTAGACCAGACAACCATAAGTTAGATGCAACTTAAACTGGCCTGTGTTCTGGGAGTGAAATCATTCAGCATTGTATCACTGCTGTAGTTCTTGCGCAATTCTAATGCATTCTGACATTGGACAGTTGGTTTTGAGTGCATTGGACTCGATATGTGACCTACTCACAGCATATCCCTCCTGCAAAAGAATATAATCGACTGGAGTATTAAGCTTTGGACCGAGACAAACTGTTTCCCATAATACTCCTGAACAACCCCAAACTCCAACATGGACTGATATGAGCCCTATTTAGCTATCCCCAAAGAAATGGTAGAGTACTGTGGGATTACCTTTTGAAGGGCAGACACCACAGCTTTGAGTGCTGGTGAATTTACTTTTGCACGGCTTGCTACCTGGGACAGTTAAAAGAGATAAGTCATCATCTATCACAAGAAAAACAAACTTCCTGAAATAGAAAAACAATGACAACAAGTGTGTACCTCATCCAAGTTGATGAAGCCAAATGGTAATCTGGGGTCGCTCTCAGCCACCATTGTATTTAAAAGTTTGTCAAGATCAGTTCCTGTGTCACTGCCCGCCCATCCCCATTCCTTTGCTAAAGTTAACATGTCTGTAATATAAGCAGCATCATGAAGAGGCCCTGTCCAAAGAGGACCAGAAACAACTAGTGACATAGAAACCTGGAAAGAACTAACAGAGCTTAGTACATATAATTCTTATACTCTTAGTGCCTATGAGTAAAAATGTACTTTTGAACATTTATCAACATGCCAATGAGAAAAACTATTATGAAAAAACTCTTAAGAAATATGAAAATCTTTAATAAGGGAGCACAAATACTAGCCTACAGCAGCCCCGCACTCATATCAGGAGGCTTTATTAGAACTCCCTTTAATAAGCTTCCATTTCATAAGAGATTTGACATAATTTAAAAACACGGGTAAGATGAGAATTCATGTAATTGACCTCATAAACTGAAATACAATCAAAATGATGATGATGATCTCTTCCACTCTATTAGGGAGAGGTTATGGATTTGTCTCCCAATGGCATTAGCCAAGTAGGTAATCAAAGCCATAAGAGATATCAAATAGCTATCCTTCTCCCGCGTCATTCAGCAAAAGAAACTACTTTTTGCTGTAGACAACTTGATCAAAATCCAAAGAACCTCAATGCAAGGATCTTTGTAATTATTGTTCTTATTTTTTCTAAACCCCAAGTTGGAGGGGCAAAGGAAAGAAAAATGATGGAAGGAATGAAAAGTGAAACCTAAGCACAATATGTTTTAGGGGCTAGAAATCATATGAGAGAAAGACTACACATGTATTAAAGCCTAAATGTCATAGTCAGAGCAAAAGCAATGCAGGCTGAATATGAAAGCTTTTCAGGACAGAAAGAACAAAAACTAGGGAACAAAATAAGATCATACCATGAATGGGTAAGAAAAACTGTTAACTCATACCTTTGAATCACTGCAGGGGCAACAGATCCGACCAAGTTCATCCCATGAAAATTCTTGAGAATTTCCACAGTCGCGGCAGTAGCTGATAAAACCATAATGCCTGTTGTGAATGCAATGCAAGTGATAAGCATCAAGGTAGAGGCATTAATAAATCACACAGCTATCCCAAATACAAAAATCATACAATCACCTGCTATCAGGGAGCTTTCCACGAATGACACGCAGCATGACTCTGAAAACGGGTCCATGATACGAATAGTATGAAAACAGCGGAGTAACACGATACCCCATCACAGAAGCTACCCGCACCACCCCTCCTATAAGCATTCTCAAACCAAGCTCATTCGAATATGGCATAGGCCGAACATAAGCTCCATATGCAGCTAAAGTTCTACACACACACACAAATACCAAATCATCAGTCCTACTAAATGGTCAATACATACAAAGCATCAAACTTGAACAACTAAACAGAGCTCCGAAACACTCACTGTTGCGGCCGGCGGCCACCGGAAGAGAAACCATCGGTGGAGGTAACGTACAGCAAGCCATCCATCCTCAAAGCATTAATCGCCGACCTGAGAAACGACGAGTCGCTCCCAAACGAATCAATGTCGATAAGGTCATAGAAATCCCTTTTCAGATAACACTCGGTCATGATCCGATTCGCATCCATAAGCGTCACCTTCCACCTTTCCTCCTCCTCCTCGCCGGAGCTCCTCAAGTTCTCCGTGATCACATCCCTGCTCTCAACATTTCCATCATTCGCCAACACAAAATCGGCCTCTGCCTCCACCAGGTACCGCAGAGACCGAATCCCGCAGCCGCACAATGCATCAAGTACCCGCAATTTCCCTCTAGATTTCTTGTACAGCGTCGCGGCGAGAACACCCAAATCCCGGCCGGTGGCGCTCTCTTGCCGGAAAAATGTCTCTCCCGTGTCGAATTTGAGACCCCGTTCAGTCCGTAACTCAGATTTTCGATCAATCGGCTCCAAACTGGGGATTGGATTCTGGTTTAGGGTTGCGAATTTGGGGATTTGGTTTTTGGGGTTTGGTTTTGGGTTGGGGAGAAATGAGAAAGGGGATAGGGTTTTAGGAGCGAGAGCCAACAACATGGCGGGAATTTGTTGGGTTGGGTTTTCGCGGGTCTTGATAAATGGGTCATCCATGGACTATCGCACACGTGTGATGCATTTTCCTTTTCAATACACCACCACCGTCCGATCGAGACCGCTCTGATCACCCAGAGTCCTGCCACGTCATCAAATTGGGACCCACCATCCCATCCGCCTCTTATAGAACCCAGTTTCAATTTTGGGCGTGTTTCTATTTTAGCCGGGGATGGGGTTAAGATGTTGCTCATCCTGAACCGGTTACCGTTTACCGGTTTAACGGTTCATAACCAAACCGTTGAACCGAGGTCCGTCCCAATCAGACGGTGGACAACTCGTCAGCGCCGTCGACTCCTCCTCCGTATCTCAAAGGTTGGACCTTTTTGTTTGGATCCCCCAAAAAGTTGAAGTCTTTGTTTTGATGTGGGTTGTTTATTGTAGTTGGCCCAGAAGGTCTAGGGTTTAAGATGTTGCTCATCCTCTTCATGCTGGGTTCAAGTGGGTCGAAGAAAGAAGGAAGCTTTAGCCCAAGGAAGAAGATGAAGCGCAGGAGAAGAAAGAATGCTATGGGGCATCATCAAAGGTATATATTCTAAAGCTCCCTGGATTTCTATATTGGTTATTGTAGTAAATGATTGTCATAGTTTCTTATTTTGATGTATTTATCTGGGTTGAAGAATGTTACTTGGAATTTAGCTCTTATGGAAAATGGGACTGTTGATTGATTTTGCACTAGTTCTGATGGGTTTACAATACTGTTATTGATGAAGTTAAAGTTTTTTTAAGGACCACCATGATAGAAGGGTTTTGGTAGTTTCGTTTCCTTCACGTTTTCGATTGGCTTCCCCGGTTTTGGTTATAGCATCATTTTGTATGCCAGATATCTTTGATTAAGTTTTAATTGTTGGACGTATCTGTGGCACGATGATGTTAACTGTTTGAGAGATAGACAGAACCATATTGGAAATATTGATGACGGGCAAACATTATAGAAGAGTTGTTCGTGGACGGTTGGTACTTGAAGTACCTAAGCAACCAAATATAGCAAGAAAGTCAAGAACATGATAACAAGATTAGCTGAAAGTAGGAGTCGTAGTTTCTTTGAATCAATAAATTTCTATGTTGGAAGCCTTTTATGGATCATTTACTTGTTTTTTCATTTGACTTGTAGTTTAAATCTTTTATTACAAAACCAGGGTTGTCTCCTATTCTAAGTTCTATGTAATCAAGTGATTCGAACTAAATAGTGTTTTCAGTTAATCCTTCGATTTTGGAAATAAATACTAATCTTTTGCCCATTCTTTTGAGTCAATTAAAATGATGAAGTATCGTAGGGTTCGATTGTATGGAAGGATTTTCAAGGTTATTGGTTTACATCCATACAGGTGATAGCATATGGCCAATGGTTCTAAGTTGTGTTGTAAGTTGCAACAATGGATTCACATACAATAGAATGTGACTCTACATGGCCTCAACAGTATTAAAGGGATTTTAAGATTGGAATATATTGATGTACAACCATTAGGAATAGAGGGGAAGGAAGACGCTTAAGAGTGTGTGATTAAGAGTTCAATTTTTCATTATTCAAGTACCCCAGAGAAATGAGTGTGTGTGTGTGTGTGTGAGGACAGTTATCAAAATCAAATCCCTTAAATCAACTCGTTAGTCAAATTAAACACTAATGGAACCCGTAATTAACTTATCAGTCCAAAATTCAGCTGGAATTCAAGTGTCTAGTTCATCAAATACCCAAACCAAATAAATACTTCAATATCCCTAAAGACATTTTTTCCCAACATTCTTATTCTTTCTCTGACGGGAAAAGTAGGAACTAGAATTTCATTTCTCAATCTTGACTTCAACCTCATCGGATCATTTTCCCCTTAATAATAGTCACTTGCTAAAGGAAAGCCAATGGGAGAATACATCAGCCATGCTCTTCGATTAACAATTCGGTAGTCATAGGATGAATGATGAATACTACTCTGACTTCGTGCCTTATAATGTTGGTGCAAGGTCCATGAAAAATTTACTTTAACCCTTTTTAAGTCTACAAATTTTAAAGTACGAGAGTAGGAAGGGTCTATAGCATGAGAGAGTTGTTTATATCAAAAGAAAAATGTATTGTATATTAGCTTCTTGGTATGGTACCTGAGACTCATGTAATAAGTTCAATCTCCGGTAGCTTTGTCTCAAGTGATTTTTGGAAATGGCTTCCTTCAAGATACTACGTCTTAACGTATGCTAGAGCTATTGTATCCAACCTCTTATATAGGAAAAAATGGGAGTGCTCTAGAGCAGAAATTTGGTTTGAACATTTACAGTAGGCCAGGACATAAAATTATGTCTTCCCAAATTGGAGATTCATGTAGCAAGTGGAATTCTCAATTAGATTTATATCATGTGTTGTCTCTGCTTTGGTGTTTATTTGTTTAAAGATTTATTTTCTAAAAGAGATATTGTATTTACTTTTAGAATTCACCCCAGACAAATGTATTTATGACAAAATGTACAATGTTGTGGATTTTTTCTTTCTTTCTTTATAATTTTCTCATATGATCAAAAGACAGGCTGATGATTTTTAAGCCCTTTTGAATTCATAATGAATTTCTGATTAATCTTTTATAGCTTAGACTAATGGGTTTTGAGTTCTATTAAAGTCCAAATATAGTTAATCTTGTTCTTTATAGTGAATATTGATAAGTAGGTTATGGGAATCACCTTTCAATTGGGATGTAAGTTGTTGTTGGATTCCTGCAGCCGCAAATTTTTGCCGTGTCACAAAATTCACAGTTTTCTCCAGCCACAAACACTTATATTTCGCGCTTCAACTAAGTTACTAACACAAAACTATAGGACTCAGTTATGCTGAGTCCCTGAAGAAATTTTTTAATTAATGACAGTGTGGTTAATTCCACCATTTTTTCAGTAGAACCAGACCCAGTCCGCTGGCGCATTGAATAATTTTTGCTGGTCATGAGTTCAAAATAAATGTAGACATGCTGATGTGCACAACTGAGGGCGAGTTGGTGTGGTCAATGTAGCAGAGTCAATTTCCCTCTCTAATATGGTATGTAGTTTCCTGGAGAGTTCATTGCATTTTTTGGGTACCCCTGTAGGTTGTAACTGATGCTTTGAAGGGAAGATAAGTGACTGTAGTATTGGTATAACAACAAATTTTAAATCTCTTTGCCACCCCAGTGCAGTTTGATTTTTTTTTTCTCCACTGCAATTAACATTCAATTTGGGGGAGAATGGATGGATAGGATTCATTATTAATGAGGGTCATTAATTTATTGTTAGGGTAAAAGTTGGAGAGGCAACCATGAGAAATACCCAAGGATGGACTAATGGTGTCTTTAGTACCATGTTTGGATGCAGAATTGACATTTTTAACCCTATTGCATTTATCTTATTTTGTTAACTCATTTATGGTGAAGAATCCATTGCAAACCTGCAAATTTAAGTAGAGTGAGACTGAACTTTATTTCGCAGAGACTCTTAATCGAGACCTTTCCGTTGTTATATGAGTCCCTTTAGCAGAAAAATGTATTCTCATTTGTCCTATTGCATTTCTTTGCTTTTCACTATTTCGCTTCTTTTCTGCTCTTTGCTCTTAAGTCCAAGTTGGGGGCTTCCCCATGAGGGGAGAAAGGATGACAGTTATTTTTTTTCTGTATTACACACACACACACACACAATATTAATTCTGTCCTTTTCTTTTACTTTTTTTCCTTATTTGCAGAGCCTTTTCTTCATATATTTTTCTTGAGGACTTAAATCTCTCTTCTCTGTTTTTTCTTCATATAAGTTCCCTTACCTATCTTCATGTCACACATCACAATAGCCCCAATACATCTCTTCTGAGCATGATTTTTATCAGCATGTCCAATGCTATATAAAACAGAGTTAAGGATGTATGAACCTTATTCGGAAGAATTCTTAAATATCCAATTTGCTGGTTAGTTTCAAATTTCTGCTGAATATTCATATCCTGGATTAATCTGTACTGATCTATCAGATATTTCAATCGCTATTCATCGACTCAAAATTCCCTTGGATCACAAAGTTTTGGTATCCTTCTCACCTTGTTCTCAAAACTTTTTTGACTCATATCATTCCTCTTCCCAGGTCCAGACTATTAATTTTTATTTTATTTTTTTATTTAAACTTCTTAATTCCCCAGGGTTCTAGAACTGTGCATCAGTCACTTGTTAAAATCCTCACTTGGAACTGCCTGTGGATTGTATATTCAACAGCTCAAAGTTTCATCTTTTGTGCCGATGGAAGATTGCTCTTCTTCTGAAATATCAATGGATAAATGGTTGACAGCTGAGGATAGGGTCCAAGAGATCTTATGGGCTGTTCAACCGAATGTAGCCTCTGAGTGGAGGAGGAGGGAGCTAATCAATTATATTCAAAGGTTAATCAAAGGTCATTTTGGAACTGAGGTGCGACTTCCCCCCGCTTCTAGTTTCCCTTCTTTTGTGGGCGTATATTTTTCTTACTGTTTTAATTTTTTTGGTTTGAGGGTGGGGGATGAATTGGGGGGCAGGCTGTTTTGGTTCACAGTAGTGGATACTTTGTATCACATGCAGTCCATGCTACTTTGGAGTCTTTGGATGATGAATAAAATTGTAGTTAATGAATTGCTTCAGTACTGGGCTTGATAAATAGGGTTTTCTTGGTTAAGTCTTAGGTCCTTGATTTATTACGGACAGCTTATTTTTTAATAATATATGTGCTCCATCCTTAGCTCTTTGAAGCATTCCTGCTATTACCATTATCAGTTGGGATCTGTAGCAAAACATACCTAGGTAATTAATTTGATTTCCCATTTCCATGGAAAGAGCTTGTGTGACTACATGCGTTTAAGTTTGGTGTACTGTTACAGCCGAAGAAGCCAAACAAAGCTGTAATAATAAGCTTCTGGGGTAACACGTTTTTTATACCGTCTTCTCATTGTCGATCAATTGAACATTTGCTTTATTTTTGTATCAGAAAAAATCTTTAAAATCTCTGATGAATTCAAAGGTTTTTGAATTTCATTTAAATTTCAAGTTATATTCCTGTATCATTCTGCTATATCTTACTCATGTCTTGGGTACTTATATAGAAAGCTTCCACTTAAGGAGTGTTCTATCATACCATTTGTTACTTTTGGTGTTGGACATGCTTATAGTATTGGCCATTTGAAGAGTGATCATATGTATTGACCTAAGTGGCTATTCATATCAGGAATCTCTTGAAATCCATGTGTTTCATTCTGTGATGTGGACCTAGAGTGCATGTGTATGCTCTTATTAAAACTTTACGTAAGTGCCCACCGTATAGGATCTGATTGTGTCACTTGCATTGATTCCACGTGCTTTATCCTGTGGATGTGGAACTGAAATCCACGTGCTTTTCTTTCTCGATTAAAACTTTGTCTGTGTGACCATACATAGGAATCTGATTGTCACTTGCTTGAAATCCACGTGTTTCATCTTGTGGACGTTAGACGCGAAATTTAGTAGCGTATCTATAATGTTCACTCTGCTAAGGAAATTCAATGATTAGTTTATTTCAATAGTTACATGCTTTTATTTAATGTTCCTTGATAAATTGAGGATATTTCCTTTCCCAAATAAAAAAAAGAAGAGATTATTAACATCAGCATGTGCATGCCTTACAGGTGTTGTCCTTTGGCTCAGTTCCTTTGAAAACGTATCTCCCTGATGGAGATATTGATTTGACAGTACTCTGTCAACGGAACCAGGAGGAAGACTTAGCTAGGGCTATCTGCAGTCGTCTTCAAGGTGAACCAAAGGAACCTGGGTTCCTGGTTGAAGATGTTAGATATGTTTATGCAAAGGTTTAGATTTCTTATCTTTTGGTCCTACAATTGCCCTGCATTTGTTTAAAATCTTGGTGAAGTATATCCTCTAATTTGTTCTTAATTGTCTACTTTTTAGTTGTTGCATCGAGGGCTATCTACATCTTTACTCTTTGAATGGAAAAGTCCAAATGCTAAAATTTGTCTATTCTTTTTCTTCCTTCCACGTCTTATGTTAATTAGGCAATTCTGAACCCCCTTGTATCATATTAGACAACCCTAATACTTTAGATCCTTCTCAGTGTTCAGAGACTGGGCGATTACCTGTATTATGTGTGATTTTTCTTCATCTTGACAACTAGTGATTTTCAAAAGGCATTTGACAAAGTAAGAAATATCTACTCCATCATCTCAACCAGTACCTTCGCCACCTGGCGCTTTAAAAGACAGCCTATTTAAATTATGTCCAGAATATACAAAACAGTGCCCCACCAAAACTGGTTTTGTTCTACTCCCTTCTTCGATGGCTCTTAACAACAGCTTCATGTACACCCAATGAGTAATCTTGGTCCATGTCCGTGCTGAAGTAGGGTCTTACATGTCTGAGATTGCCTGTTATTTCAGAGCATGTCCTGATCTCAGTGTCTGCAAATCTCAGATTGCCAAAGTTTTTATTCACGTTTTTTGTGAGAACTTTCGATAAAAAAGTGAATTACATATTGATGACCCTGAGATCCTGAATCATAAATGTCTCAGGTTGATATGGAAATAGCAATACGGTTTGGAAATGCGTGGAGTGTGGATGTTAATTGCTACATAAATTCTCTCTTTTTAAGAAAACTCAAGATAAAGTTAATAATTTAACGTGTTCGAGAGGGAAAAGAAAAGAAAGGAAAGATGAGGAATGAGCATAAGAAAAACCAGAAATTGGCCGTGCTTTAGGATAGTTCAACCTAGAGACCAGTGGTTCATTGCTTTACCCCGTCCTTATTTTTCTTATATACCCCTTTCCCACTTCTGCTCTTAATGAGGCTCAGTATCATGCTTTCTTTTGCGATAGAGATAAAGAATTTTTGCGCTTCCCTTTTTGGTAAGCAAGGATGCTCATTGGCTAATTGGGGTTCTATTGTGGAATAGTCTGGATTCGGGCTAGGCCACACTGTTCTTACTGGGTTTTCTTCTGGTGTTCTCACAGTTGTGTATCTACATCACTATGTGTACAGAAATTATTTCCAATGCTCTTTTCCTAGAGGAAAGGAAACATTTTAACTGCCTACGGATTTTTTTTCCTTTTTTTTTTTTTTTTTTTGTCCAATCATGTTGCATAAAGGAAGGTTTTATAATTTCTTAATTCTCTGGATGAAAAGAAAAGGGCGCTCACGTGTATCTTTGTCATCTTGTTTTTGGTTTTTGTGTGGCAGGTTAAGATCATAAAATGCACTGTGAATAACATAGCAGTTGATATTTCATTTAATCAGGTGGCTGGGCTGTGTACACTGTGCTTTCTGGAGCAGGTTCAGTCATAACCCTATGCATATAAAATCAAACTCAGATTTATCCGCACTAAATAGAATTAAATAATGTTGAAGATACTTTCTTTCAAGTGGCTTGAATTTTTTTCCTTATAAGAGCTTGATACTTTTGTACTATTGACTGTGACGTCACTGTTCACATTTACATTTCATTACCTGTGACTTTTTTGTATTTGCTACCTCCTCCATTTCAACTTTATACACGATCTATTGGTAGGGTTGGACTCCATTGTTTGACTTTATCGGTGCTTTTATCTCTTTGTTGACATTAATGGTCTATGTTTTGATGTTCTAAAAGAAATGCAGCCGGGCTTCTTTTGCTTTCCTTTTCTTTCCTTTTTTTTTTCCGTTGTAGTTTGTTTGGTTATCGTATAAGTTAGTTATCATGTATTATTATTATTATTGTTGTTGTTGTTCCATATCAAGCATCTAAAATTTTTAGGTACAGTTGTAAACCAAAAAAAGATAAAATATTATCTATTTATAGTCTTATAGATACTGACGTAGTATCAGAGTCGGAGATCCCCAGTTTGAATCTCTACAATCTGCAATCTTCCAATTCATATTTAGTTTTACTTCAGTAGTTGAAACCCAACAAAACTTAATATCCACACATAGCAATAGACTTATTTTCTTCCTGTGAAAACACTTGGCAGTAGACTGCATGTCTCTTTATTTCAATACGTTCTCTCACTTGATCATTTCAAAATTCAAATGCCTTAATTTCTATTTTAAATGACATGCCTGGTGTTGCCTTCTATTCAGGTCGACCAGGTCGTTGGAAGAGACCACCTTTTTAAAAAGAGTATAATCTTGGTCAAAGCTTGGTGCTATTATGAGAGCCGAACCGTTGGTGCACCCCATGGCTTGATTTCAACATATGCACTAGAAACACTGGTCTTGTATATCATCAATCTCTTTCATTCATCACTCTGTGGACCTCTACAGGTGTTTCCTTTTTCCTTTTTCTTAGCATGTCTAATTTTCAGTTTAGCATTGGCATTTGCATTTGTGAAGCTTGAATGTGACTTTACATTCTGTTAACAGGTTCTTCATAGATTTTTGGAATACTATAGCAAATTTGATTGGATAAATTATTGCATCAGTATAAATGGTCCAGTTTCCTTATCATCCGTTCTTAAAATCAGAGGTAAGTTATGTTTGATAACATAAATTGTAATTGATCTGTAACTTCTTTAGTGGGGATCTTCTAACTATAGTACTTGATATAGAGACACCAGAAAATGAGGGGGAGAATTTACTGCTCACCAAGGAATTTTTGAAGAAATGTAGAGTTACATTTTCAGATCCAAGAAGAATCAGCGAAGCTAGACTGCAGGAATTCCCAATCAAGTGCTTCAATGTTGTGGATCCTCTAAAAGACAACAACAATTTAGGCCATAGTGTTACTTCAGGTACTTCTCCACTTTTTCTTGCTGTATAACTGTTTGGTCCTTTCCCTAAGGGGAAGTTGAGGTGCACTGAATTTGCAATATTCATACCACGTCCAATTCCTAAGATTGAAATACGGAATTATTTCAAAGTTACAGTGATAACTTGGAGCAGAATATTTATGGAGAATAAGGAAGCCAGGAATTATTTGTTTGTATCACCAAAGCAGGCTCAAGGAGGAGAGATTTGAATAGAGCATACTATTAGCATTTCTGCATGAAGTTCTTCTTTAAGAGTTGACCTAGGCCTTGTGCTTGTCAGTATTTACTCCAATCATTGCACCAAACCATGACCCTTATGCTGAATTAAGTTGCACGATAAATTATAGTGACTGACAGTTTAGACTTATTGTCTTTAATAATAATAACTCACTCTTGGAGGATTCTTATATGGAGAGTTGATTAGGAAGATTATGGTATCTTTTAAACAATCTTTAATCCATTTTGGATTGCAGTTTATTAAAAGTCTCTAATTCAAATTGCATACATTCCACTCATGTATTTAAATCACTTGCTTACTAGTTTTATGTGTTAATTGGCTAATGATGGTGCACCAACTAATTCTCTCCAGGAAACTTCACTCGCATTAAATCTGCTTTTGCATTTGGAGAAAATGAGCTCCGGAGAATTCTAGCTCTACCGGGTGAAAGCATTGGCCAAGAACTTCAAAAAAAAATCTTTACCGTCACTTTAAATAGGAATGGGAGGGGACAAAGACCAGATTTGCAAGCTCCTGTACCTGCATTTGGTAGTGGAAGATATGTACAATCTAACCTCACTGGGGAGTTTGATTATTATTATGGGGGAATATTGTATGCGCAGTGGCTTCATGATGAAAGCTTACATCTTTCTTCACACCCAAGTCCTCCACCTTCTCAAGTCCAGAATAACACCACATGGAATGCCAGGACTTGGTCAGTGAATGTCTTTGATCAAATGTCAATGAATGCATATGCATTACCTTTCTATCATCATTGTGCTTCCCAACAGACTACTCATATAAGGACATTGCCAGGAACTGGCATGTACATACCTGATCCGGTATATCAAATTCACCCTTTTCTTTTCTATTTTTGGTGTATGGACCATCAAAATTGACAGATTTTTGTCATATGCTTGGTAACTGAGAGGCTAGCGGGTTTTTCATTCTAAAACTAAAATGCTCATGTAATTGCAGAGTCCTCATTACAGACAGATGTATTCAAGGGCGAGGGGAAGGAACGAGTCTAAAAATCGTCGGGTGATGATGAAACCACCCCAAGAGGTTAACCAGTCAGAAAGTAGTACCGGTGTACATGTAAGCAGCATTGATCTTTCACTTGAGGGATTTCCACATCTTCCAGGCCTTCAACCGCCCCCATCTCCACAAGTCTTTCAATCTGGTTAGCCCTGGCCGTCTCTTCAATCCCAGGTGCCCCCTCAGACCAATGAGGATTGTAAGCTTGGGGTTTTGGGGCCTGCATCATTGCCATCGGGAATGCATTCACTTGAAGCAAGGACAGATTCTTGTAGTTCATATGCTAGGGACTTTACACCGAAGTTCCCTGTAATGGGAATGCCAAGTCAACAAGTACGTTCAAGCATTAATAAAGAGCCGTTCCAGTTGGACAATAAAGATTTTCCGCCTTTGGGTAGCAAAACAAATCTCTTGAGACTTCACTTACGTTCTGGAAGTTCCAAAGTAGAGTTTTCATTGGCACCCTTTGGACTTGTGTATGCATGGAGGAGGGGCATTCGGGAGTATTACCTATTCTCCACTAAAGAAGGCAATATCACAAAAGAAAAGACCTGTGTCTCTGATTGCGACAGTGAAGTTTTGATCTCCTACCTTTTCTGGATGATTATGCAAAATTTGTTTCATGTGCTTACAGATCTTTTTCCTTTCGGTATATTTTCAGTTTAAAGAAAATCTTTGTTTATGAGATAAGAACCTTTAGCTTCCATTGCTCGTACTTATTATCAGATGCAACAGGTGAAGAAATTGCAAGGCCAATGTGATATTGCTATAACTGAAACCGAATGAGTGACGGAAACAATATTATATGTACCCTGCAGTATGACTATAGGAGGATAGGACTCAGATGATGAGCAAAAGTGAAGCCCACACTTCCCAAGCACGATACTGTCACTACTCAAAACAACCGTAGTATCGATATATGACAAAGATTTATAGCATCCACGTATGACACAAAGAACTAGAAGATGCAATGCAAGGTTCAAATACCGCGTCAACACTCAATATCAACTTAATTCAATTTTAGCTCCACAATAAGAATCCCAAGGGCTCCCTTAAAATTAAAATTAATAAATTAATTTAAACTTAAGAAAAAAAATCCTAGTCATTTAGGAGAAGAAATTAAGAATATGCTCCTACCCTTAAAAATTACTTCTTACTGATTATTGATTCCAACAGTACAGATAATGCAGCGCAAATGTGCTGTTCGTGATCCATTTTATTATTTGAACAGCGGATCATAGTTCTATACAAGTACACAGAATATACACACCGGAACACAACATTCAGACCTCAGACCTGACAAAGATTCTGCACCAGAGATGACAGAGCTTCCAAGTTCGGGTAAAAGCACTGATTACAGCCACAAACTCTTCCAGAAGATGGTTGCGCTGCACTACGAAATGGGCATCCTAGAAGGGTGCTTTAAGCGAAGGCTAAAGCACTTAGTGACTCAGTCTGGGGGGTGAAGAGGTACAGGTGACAGTCATGAGCTTCAACCAGAGCACCAAATGATGACACGGCATCCTTCGTAACTAGTTTGTGCTGCAAGCAGTTGGGATATGAAATAAGTATAAAATGGACAAACTTAGTTAGACAGTAAAAATTGAAGCCTGTGACTAGTTAGATTTACATAGAGGTCAGCTTCCTCACCTGCCACAAATCTCTCACTGAGACACTTATGCTGGATTGCAGTCCAAGTGCTTCCCATTTAGCTGTTATAGTCTTTGCTGTTGAACCCCGATTCCAAAGAGCAACAGCCAAACGATGTCCAGATAGAGGACCCGCCCAAACCTGGAAGAACGAATCATATTAATCAACAACTTTGCCAGTCAAGCTACATGCAGCAAGCCAGCAAGGAGTTATTTTCTGCTCAAATAATAGATGTCACTGACTCACTGCATAACTACCGGATTTTCTATACTAATTTTGCTGTAACACAGAAACTGTTAACCATTTAGACAGCACAGGCAGGAGCATGTGCAACTGCATATATTCTGGACCATATTTTCGGAAAAAGTTGTATCATTATTGGGGGAAAGGGGTGAGCAGAGGAAGAAAGACACTTCCCAACAAAGCCCCACATGGCCACATTGGTAGGGAGCTTGTAATAGTCACATATGAGTATATGACCTAGGAAAGTTGAGTGGGCATTTTAATGGTTGTAGCATCAGTTTTTTATCTATTGAGGAGGACGGACCTGATAGATCCCATCTGTTCCTGAAACATTCACTTTCCTTCCCTGAACCCCAAGAGAATCTGCCGAAAAAAAAAAAAAAAAAGGTCATCTCTCATTTAGTTTTCACAAGTTTGAATAGATGTGACATGCAATTGTATATGCAAGCAAAAATTGCAAGATATGGCAAAATCTTACTTCAGGGACATCAGACACACAGACACAGGCCACCAACATGGCAACATTAGATGTTACCTTGGTTTATAGCAATAACCTCCTCATTGCTCAGAATTTCGTATGTTTCTGCAGTCATGTTTCTAACATCACAACCAATCAAAAGAGGGGCCTGGAAAATCCAAATCCCAATTTTCAGTATGTGAATTAAAGATAGTAAAGCTAATATGGGTGAATGACACAAACGTATATATGTAAATGTCTCATGTGCTAACTGGAATTGAATTAGGTTCATTTATACCCACGGGCGAACAACCAGACTGAACAGCATGGTGGGAAACTAATATTGAAGATTAATAAACCTTAATGAACTATCTTATAAGATTCTTTCTCAAACAACTAGAAAACTGGAAGGAAGGTTCAATCTGAATTACTGGGTTAGGATATTTAACAAACTTATGTGTATCCAAATATCAGACCAGGAAAAGAGAAAAGAACTTCACGAACCTTCATCAAAGCCCAGATGCTAAAATGAGCACGGTATTCCTGGTAACTCATGCCTCCATTGCCAACTTCCAACATATCTGGATCTGTTCAATAAAATAAGATGGAGAGGTGAGAAAAATTAAATCATAGTTGGAGTACTAATGCCCTTGCCTTCACAAAAACTGATTCAAAAAGGTCAAGTCTATACCATTCCATCCACCAGGTCCTGCATACGACGCCCACTTGTCATTCAAATCAGCAATTGTAGTCATGCTGAATAACAGAGGAAAAACAAACTTACTAGATATAAAATTAAATTCAAATAAAACTAACACATTCTTCTTGCGAGTAGAACTAAAGATCACGTATATAAGATCTCGGAACCAAAAGAGAACAGAAAGAAGCAACACAAAACAAGTGTGAAACATTCTATCCCAGTGCTGAATTAAGCACACATGTAAGGCCCATCAACTTGGAACTAATTAGGCATTTGTAAACCTAAAGATTTCATCTGAGGTGAAAGCATTTACCTCAGACTATAGTGAGGGTTTTCATGCAACTATTTGTTTCAATGTGAGTGCATGTAGAAAGTGACAAAACACTGGAGTTATAAAGAGTTGAAACCTTGCCCATGTATCATTGATATCATCTGTTGTACGCCAACTATTCCCAACTCTCCCGGCCCATAAAGCAGGATCATCAACACCCCTGTCATAGTTTATGGATTAATGTTTCTGTCAGGTTAACAGAGAATTAAGCCAGACATCATAAGCATGATCGATAAACTGCATTACCATTCACAAATTGAATAGAAAATTGTGCGTCCAGATGCATTTAGGGCCTCACGCATGGGTGGGTACCTGGAAATTATGAACCCATATCAAATCAATATAAAGCCACTCTGTGATTCCTTAGCAACTAAAGTGAGACTAAGAGGAGGTGATACCGTTCTTTTGGTGGGATGCCCAGATTGTAACAGTTGTCATACTTCAAATAATCTATGTCCTAAAATGTTAACATTATGCATTGATTAGCAGTGATATCCAAGACAAGGAGTAAAATAACAAAGTAACTCCAAATAACACTTCAAACAACTTTTTGTTTGCAAACATCAAAACACAAAAGAAGTCTAATGACATTGTGGGTAATCAAGTTAGAATACGGCTCTAATTTTCAGTAGAAATGAGCACATCTCACATCGAGGTCAATCTGTTCAATATGACATGAGTCCGCCACAAGGTCACAACTTAAAATGCAGAAAACAGTATATAAAGATGCCAAATCAAGTCAAAGATACTCTTTGGAATCAAAATTCAATCAATCAGAAACTAACCCAAGAAGCAAACAGCTTGGCATCATCACTTTCATGATAAATTGAACCTGGTCGAACTTGACATGTAAAAACCCTACAAAATGCAATTGGTTAATTGAGATGAGTGGCCAGGAAATTCTAGTCTGCATAACGAACAAATATTCAACTAAAAAGTAGAAACACGTAAAAGTTTCATCCTACCCGGCATCAGAATATATTCCAAGCTTAAGGCCCTTCCCATGTATATAATCGGCGAGAGCTTTAATTCCCGATGGAAATGTTTTAGGATCAGGGACCAGTTGACCCTGGTCAATCAAATAAGAACTATGAGGAATTCCAAATTTTACTTATATATGCACTCACAAGTCACAAGTGCTTTCCAATGAAAATAAACTTTTCTATAAAAGAAAAGTCTCTCTTACGAATTTAGAGGTATTGAAATCAGATATACCAGTCACATTGAAGCAGCTACTTCAAAATAAATAAAGATGGTGTTCCCCAAGGCCACAAAATTAACAAATGCAGATAGAAATTATAAATACGGTGAGAACTATATTTTGATCAAAGAAATAGAATTCAAACCAACCTCAGAATTTCGTGTTGGTAAAGACCAGCAATCATCTGCAGTAAATGACGGTGAATTGCGTCATAAATATACAAATTCTTGAATCACTCGAATACTAGAAGGTAAGGCAGAATAATACCTATATTGACATACACATAACCTAAATCAGCTAATCCGGTTGAGATGAGCGCATCAGCTGTCAATCATCAAATAAAAGTCAGTGCTTCCGGATATTTTGAGTGGAGGTGAAGAAAGGTTTTCCTTCTTTGAACCGATAGAACACTGCTAGTAACTTTTTCAGTTATAGAAACATAAATTCACCAAACATAATAAGACTTTCATGTGTCACACACTCATCATCACAAAACCGTTGATCAATAACGAATTGCTAACACTTCATGTAAATGACTAAATGGTAAGGGGAGAACTCAATACCTGTTTCCTTGATCACGGTTTCATTAATATCACAAGCAAAGAAATTCCAGCTATTCCAGCTGCCCACATATAGGTGAAAACACAAAATCAATACAAAATATCCTCAAGAACTAAACCAACCTAATATAGCAATCATGCAACAACAGCTTCACACAATTCATATATGCAAAACCACGACATGGGTATTAACATAACTGCAATTCCAAACCAAACCCCCTCCCTAAAAGTCCAAAACCCCCCAAAAGATTGCACTTTACCATGAACTAGCAAATCCCAAAATTGGGTAGCTGTAAAAACCAATAAAGAACAAAACTTTATGAGCTACAACACAAAACAAAACAATCCACAAATCGGGACTCACCCCATTTGAGGCGTGTGAGCCAATCCGTTGTTGAGTTGCAGAGCACCATACATTGAAGTATCGTAAATGCGACTAAAAGTTGGTCTCAGGAAATTGGGTTCGTCCTGGAATTGCAACAGAGGCACAGCTACTCTGCCTGCAATTGCAATAGCCAGAGCTGACAGATAGAGAATCAGAGTGAACGCAGAGAAAGTGATGATCTTGCTCTTCACCATGACTCAATGCTCTGTTTCTTTTGTTTTTCTCTCTTCTTTAGAGTCTTATGAAGACATGAAGTAGAGAAGAAGGTGTTGAGAATTTTTGACAAGAAAGCAGATTTGTCTATAAAGACAACATACACGCCAGTTTAGACTTCAGAATATCAAAATCAATTCCCAATTATCCGCATATTTTTGCATATGACACGTCAGCATTTCCCTCCATATTTATCTCTAGTTAATTATGGATTAGTTTCCCTAATTAGCATATATGTTTGGGCGTTAATTGGCTACTAGCCTGGCTTTGCTGCTTGTCGTGTCATGGAAAGTATGAAACTCGTGATTCTGTGTTGTTCTATGTGCTATCATATCACGTTTACTGTTACCCTTGCACAATCCCATCGTTTTTTAACGTTCATGGTTTTTCTGAAATATTTGCTGAATTTTACTATGTTTCGGAATATGTTCTGAAATGTTTTCTTTACCTTGATCAGGGGAAGGAAAAAAAAAAGATTACAGTAAAAATTGTACGAAGAATAGTTTTGCTTGTGCAAGAATTGTTGACTAGTGATTAATTATGATTTTTTAGAAAACGAAAGAGAAGGCGCTTGATAAACATATAGGTACGTGTACATCTTCTCCACGCAGATCGGGGGGTATAAGATAAGTTTAGGTGAAAACTTCTCATAAAAGAACATAAAATAATTATTTTGTAAACCCAAATGTGACGACACCAGCCTTCACAAAAATAAAAAACAAAAACAAAATCAAAACAAAAAAACAAAAGACAAAAGACGAAAATCCTAACAAATAAGTCATTGTGATAGAATCCCTTCTCGCATTGAGTCAGGGTTAAGTCAAACTAGGGATTTCATTCTAAAAAAAAAAAAAAAAAGTCAAACTAGGGTTTTGTGAACGGCGAGTACCACCTTGTAGCAGCGCCGCCCATGTATCTCTGTGCATGTGGAGGCTCGTCTATCTACCAGTGTGGTTGTGGTCAGTTGGTATGAATCTGTTGCTTTGGATGGAAGAAGTTGTGGGGTAGTTCTTGTCATACCCCGTATCCAATAATTTTAGTTTATTATTATTTATCGTTAGTAAAAAACATTTTTATTTTGTGAATTACGTTTATTGTTTAGTGGACGAAGAGTTAATTTTTTCTTTGATCGGATAATTTAGAAATTTTTATAAAACACGTTAACTTAGTCCGTAGATACGTAATTTGTCCAAAACGGAATTCGAACGGAAAAGTTACGATTGAAAATGGAAGTTGTTATTCTTAGCTTGGGTTTTAAAATGGGTATCTGTTTGTGGACAGGGGGAAAAGAAGAGAGAGAGTCAAAATCGGGAGAAACCCGATCCAGCCCCCTTCCCCTTCATTTTTCTCCGCCCGAGCCATTCCGGCGATTTCTTCGCCATCAGACCACCAGTTGGAAAAGCTTCCTCTCTTCCTCCTCTTCCATCTCAGATGAGTATTTCATGTTGGCCGGGTAGCCGTGGTTTGAACAAATCGAAGGGAGGAAGCTCCGATCGGGGTTTTTGAAATTTTGGTTGGGTTTTTGATTTCCGGCCGGAAATCTTGGTGTCTTTGGTTGCTGGTGCGTTGCTGATCATGGTTGTACCTTTGCTGCAGCTTGTTTGGCCGGTGGAGGAAGAAATTGAAGGTGAACAGTTGTACCGGATTTTCTTGCTTTTGGGTTGAATTTCCGGTCAATTTGCTTGGATTTGGATTTGGGTTGTAGGTATAAATGTTGTTGGGCTTGTTGTGGAGGTTGTAGTCATGTAGGTAGCTTTGCCGGAATTGGATGTTGGTGCGGTGGCACGTGAAACCCACGCGCCACGACTGGTGGTGGCACGTGCAGCCACCCAAAAATGATTAATTTTAGTCTATTAATCATATCTTGCGTATGGAAATCGTTGACTACCTTGATATCTTGAAATTTCGATGATTAGGCGTTGTTCAAGAATGTTAAGATTGGAATTATTGGATATGTATAATTGTTGTTCAAGAATGTTAATATCGAGAGTTAGTTAAAAATAATCGTTGTTGTGCTAGTGTTTTGGGTTATAATCATCGAAGGATTTGGAGAAGTGGAAAGGGAATTTGTTTTTAATTTATTGGTGTTATAATTATATTTATTGTTGCGAAATCGAAATGAATTGATTAAGATGTTGAAAGAGGACTTGAGAAGGTTAAAGAGGATCTGAGGATGTTGAAATTGTTAAGAATTCCGAATTCGAGTCTTATAAATTATAAATCGGAAGAGCTGGATTTTAGAGGAATTGATGAGTAATTGAGTTGTTATTTTCGAGGGAATAAATTGTTGGTTTTAAATTATTCCCTTCTTATAGTTATTTATATGCTGTCAAATTGTACATGGCGTACTGAGTCCTCGAGCGAGAAGGACGCTAGCAGGCAACAGGATTAGCTGCAAGACTCAACTGTGAGTGGACTTTTGTTTTAATTAAATTATTCATGCAGTATGGATTTTTAAGTATGAGATTAATTCGTGTCATAAAAAGAAATAATTTTTCAAATGTGATTCTTATTTGAAAGAAAAGGGTTTTGAAAGGAATGAATTGACAATGAGGCTACTATTCGGCGCATGCGTACATTACATGGTCGGCATTCTCCTCCAGGTAATAGTCTGGTCAGCAGTCCCCCTGGTAGGTCATCTGATCAGTAGTCCCCTCCAGATGGCACGAGGTAGTTAGTCGGCAGTTAGATCCCTCTAACTGTCTATGGTTAGTCCGCAGTCTCCCCTAACCACTGCCTCTAAGATTCCAATCGGCAGTCCCCTCCGATGCTACATCTGGTCTGCAGTCCCTTCCAAATGGTATGAGATACCTAGTCAGCAACACTCTCTAGTCATCGAACTTTTTACACGAGAATGTTGATTTTAAAAGAAGTGGATTTGAAATATTTTATAAATTGCACTGCATGCCGGATTTAAAGATCGAGAAAATAGGAAAGCATTCAGTTAGTTATTTACGTAAAGTACTTTAATTTTTGGGTTAAATACTGTTTACTCCTTGTACTTTTGCTCGAAAAACACTTCAGCATCTGACCTTCTAATTTCACACGTTTAGTCTCTGTACTTCAAAATTTCAGACCAATAGGTCATTGCCGTCTAAAAGTCTCGGTAAAATGTCTATTATGCCCTCAATTTTTTTTTAATTAATTCATTATTTTATTTTATTTTAGGAAAAGGATTTTTTTTCCCTTTCTTTCTTTCTGTTTTTTTATTATAAAAAGAATAAATAAAATAAAGAAAAAAGAATTAAAAAAAGAGGGAAATGAATAAATTTATTATAAAAAAAAAGAACTGAGGGCATAATAGACATTTCACCGCGACTTTTAGACGGCAAAGACCTATTGGTCTGAAATTTTGAAGTACAGGGACTAAACGTGTGAAATTAGAAGGTCAGTGACTAAAGTGTTTTATGGTGAAAAGCTCAAGGACTAAACAGTATTTAACCCTTAATTTTTATGCACTCACTCTAAAGATTTTAATTGCTTTTCCCTAGGCCCTTTGGTTTTCTAAATGTCCAATTTCAGATTTGCCGAGGTCGCGTCCAGGGAATTGAGGTCTAGGATCCAACGCTTCTGTTTTGACCGCAGGTTTTCACTTAACCTACCTTTGTATGATATCGGTTTAACTTCATAGGATTGTTGTGATAACCAGTTTAATTTGGAGAACTGTTAATATTTGAGAATTTGAATGCTTTGATGGTGTTAAAGTGGAATTGTATTTCGGAATGTAAATTATACCTGGAATGTAAATATTTGGAATGTAGATATGGTTGTGAGTTCGGTTAAGTTTCATGTCCAGGTTTTCGTAAACTTTGGGTAGTCCATTTTAAGGGAGGTTCTACCGATTTTTCGGTAAAACTTCACCTAAGGTGGGCCCCACAGGCTCGGCTATGATTTTCGGGTGAAATCCGGGTCGGGTTCTGTCAGCTCTCACGTCGGCTAGCCATCCATGATGAGGAGGAGTTGGAAGTTATTATGGTGGAGGATCCTACAAGCATGACGTCCGCACTTTTGCGACACTGCGGACGTCCGCTTCAGAACGCGCTTCTGTGTGTGTGTCCCTATATATATATAAACATAAAATAGAATGACTATTACATGATTACATCTCCATTTTCTTTAAGGGAGCGTCTATTTCCACTCTACTAAATACTTTTTTCATCCTATGACCAAATTTTTTCTTTAAAATCCCAAAATTGTCCTTAACAACAATTATCAACAGAAAACAATAAAAATGAGAAATCAATTTGTTTTAATTAAAACTTTACCCAACAAACATCCTAATTATGAATTATCATAACAGCTTTCTATACCAAAATAATAATAATAATAATAATCATCATCTTAGCTTCTTCATCACTAGCCGACTAAACAAATAATTAGACTAAATTTTCAAGCTATAGCAATAAGTGAAAAAAATTGTTAGTTATATTATTTTGTTCTACTTTATGTGACTCGTGTTTGATTCTATGTCATAGTAGTTGATGAATGGAAAAAATAGAGAAGAGGAAGGAGGGAAAAAAAAAGTAAAAAGAAACTAGAAGGCATGAGGTTGATGGTGTGCTAAACTGCTAATTTTTCTTTTTCTTTTTTCTTTTCTGATTTCACATTTTCAATGGTAATATATTTTTTTCTTTTTAAAATTATTTAAGGATGAAATTGGAAATTTCATGACAAAACTTTAATTGTAGGGTGAACAAAACATTTGATAGGGTGAATATAGCATCACCCTTTCTTTAATCTTTTAGCTGCACCACGTTCCCAAGATTATTAATTGCTTGCTTGTTTGAAAACCAGAAATTAAGGATTATTACACTTTTTCTTTTTCCTTCTAATATTAATTACAAATCGTTACGTTTAGAGAATTTATTGTGTTTCCTCTGTGCACTATCTATATCATAATTAATTCGTTGACCTGGTTCAACCGTTTAAAGACTTAGTTAAAGCAAATAACACCAATCAATTACATTAAATTAAAAACTGGACGTCGGAAAGCAAGATGCTAGAACATGATTGAACTCAAATCAGTTCAGCTAGAAAATCAAGTTAGCTAAGGCCCAGTTTGACATTATTTATATTGTGCAAAAAGTTGTTTAATTTATAAGTTAAGTAGTAAAAGATGTTTGGTAAAATTAAATAGAGAAGATTATTTAAAATCTCGGCTTATAAAATTTGATAAAAAATAGCTTTCATCTGCTTACAATTTAAGCTAAGTTATTCCAAAATGAAACTAACAAGAAATTGTTTATGTATATATGAACTACAATCCATCACATAATCAATATTATAACAAAACACACCTGATAGGTATGAATAATTAATTAAATAAATCTGATTTTTTTTTTGAAAAGAACTGAAAAATTACTACAGATAGTGAGAAGTTTTGTTATGGGTGAAATGCACATAATGGGTAAGTGGGAAGTTATTCGCAGTGGAGTGAAATATTGTTTTACTTATTTACAATTTTGATTTTGTTATTTAACTTATTATCCCTTAATTATTAAATACAATTTTTCAAATTAATATATGATATAAGGATCTATATATAAATTTTACACGACTAACTAAAACCATAAAAAAAAATATGAAGAGAATCATTGGTGAAACGAGTATTCACACGTCCGAAATGAAAACTTAACTACCTAGGTAGGAAGAAATTAAGAGAAATTACTAAATTTATAGTCTCTGTACCAAATACAAGGAAGTAAAAGCTAGAATCTGAATCTGGTTTTGTATACAATTTTAGTTGTTGATGCTGTTGTGTCCTTTGCTGGGTCCAGAAGGCGTCGTCGGCCCTTTCGGAAGCATATTCAAAACCAGCGGCAGGTACTTCCTGTTCTTCGCCGCCGCACCAAATCTCGGGGTCGGAGAAGCTCGAATTCCAGTTACTTCAGTCTGCTGGTTGGAGTTGCCTTCGCCGTCGGTGTGGCACGGTAACACCAACACAGGTGGGTTCTGCAAGACGTTGTCGACGTTCAAGAGCCTAGCGGATGCTGATGAAGACACTACGAGGAAAAAGAAAAGCAAGATTTGAAGCTGCGCTGCCATTTTTCCGGGTTAGAGTTTTCGGGTATGAACTTGAGAGGTTTGTGAGAGTTTTGGAATGAGAGAAGTGATGGGGTGTCGAAGAAGAAATGGGGGTTTATATGGGAAGCCAGCTAGGGAAGAGTAGAGGAGTGAAGAAGCAGGGAAACTTGCTCTAAACTCGAATCGTCGTTGGTTTAGTTGACAAAGTCGGAAGCTCATAAAAGTCGTAGAAGTCCATCTACCCAAAAAAAAAAAAGAAGACATACGCACTGCTTAATTAGGACGTTTCTAGCACCAACTCGGAACCTAGCTGGCTACTTACTTACATCGACTCCCATACCTCTAAAGACTAAAGGCCTAATTAACAAGTCCGGAATTAGATCCATATTGTTTTCTTTTGGTGTTTGGTTTATCTTGTAGTTTAATTCTGCTCAATTTTCACGGTCTGATGTATGGTGAGTCTAGTATAAAATCTGCTTCTTGTGCGATTTTCAATCGTAAACATGATCTAAATATAATTAAATAGAATGTGATGTCATAGTTTAGATCTAGCTCAATAATAAGCAAAATCTCGATCTTCCATTTCAGTTGTTTGTACGTTTCGGACATGAAAATATCAAGTTCGGATCAATTAATTATCCAGAGCCGGACATAAAGTGAGCTCAGTATAACACTCACCTTGTGTGTGATTTTCAATCATAAACGTGATCTAGATAGAATTAAATGCGATCTAATCTCATCAGTTTAGATACAGCTCAATGATAAGTAAAATCTCTATCGATTCAGTTATTTATGCGTTTCGGATATGCAAAACGTCAAATTTGAGTATATTATTTTTCCGCTACATTAAACATAGTTTTAGACATTGAAGAAGATCTAGTTTCTCTGCCCTAACTTAATACACATCTTTTCCAACTAATCAAGGGTCTTTGAGTTATGTTATGGTCCATGATTTGCTTATATTTTTCTTCTTGTACGTTGAGAAGCGCGTGGAGAGGACTGAGAGTGGACAAGGTCCCCGTGATTACACCTACACACGTCACAGGGCTTTGACTATTGAAACGTTTCCAGCTTTTAGTCCAACGTAGATTCTTCGTAGGACAAGTCCGCGTAAAATACTACTACTCTGTACGATCGATTCTTGTGACGCACACTTCCCTCACACTTCCTCCTCCTCCTCCTCCTCCTCCCTCTTTATTGAACCCAGTCACAAAAATTTGATATAATACTTTGGCCTATAACTGATAGTAAAAAATGAAAACCATTGTAATATTTTCCGACATTAAGTGATTTTATACTGTAGTAAATTAGATCGATATAATATCTTTTGAAATTCAAAGTTATAAAGTGAGAGTGAAATTTATAAAAATTCACACAATAAAATTAGTCGCATGATCCATTACTCGCACAGATGATGTGCAAAACATAGATATTTATGGCCTTATTAGGTGTTGAATTGAATATTTTGTCACACTTCATTGGATTCGTAGGACCAACTGTGACCCATATCTTGGACCATAGAGTATGTGACCATGTCTTTTTCAAGAAGAAAAGGTGATGCAAGAGGATGAGGCTCACCTACTTGTCTTAAACAAATACGTTTGGGTTGACAGCCAATGGATTAAACCGCGTTGACGTCACATTTTCTACTTTAATTTGATTCAATGTAGGAAACTAAAAGAGTAATGGAATTTAAGCTTCTTTCAGTTCTATATCCATATTACAAAGCAGATCTTCTCGGAATCTTATACAAACCGTAACAAACGTTTATCAAAATAACATGATTTGATACTAGACTATACTGTGTTTAAGTACAAATGAACTGACAGTGACTAATGAGATGGCTAGGCGGCCGTAGCTATCGATCTTATCGAAACGAATTGGTACGTGAAGGTTTGTGATTTCAAATTTTATTTAGGTTGATCACCGGCAGCAATGGTGAAGTTAGCTAGGAATTTATGAGAGGGAGGGCCGAGTTTTTGTTTGTCCAACTAAATTCAAATATTTGTTTTTTTCTGTTCAAATGAAGCAGATGCACTTGTTTCATTTCGTTTTCTTCCTTTTTTGCCAAAGATAAGATTTCTGTCACTCTCCAAATTTTTAATCAAATGGTACATTAGTACCGCATTTGAATTGTAATATGTAACTGAGGTTGATCAGCAGTCGACCTCGCTCTGAATATTAGTCACCGACATTGGAAACATTTTATTGAAATGAAAGCGGGAGGAAACTGATCAATTCTCTGTATGGATTACGTAATCATGATCGGGAACAAAAATGAAAATGAACAGGGGCCAGATTTGAGTACTATTTATGTGATTAGGTCATTCTCTCGTAGTTGTTGCGTCATTTCTTTCATGTAGTAAATGATCGGTGGGGTTGAAAGTTTATGTCGGACGTTAAACTAGATAATTCCAGAGTATTGAAAATGGGAGCTAGTCTACCTCGTTTTTCTCTTTTCTCTAAGGCTGTTGGGAAAGATCGACCGGTGAAAATTATATATATGAGAGTCAGCAATACTTTTTGTAATGGCTTGAATTGCTGGATCAATGCCATTATTAATTGGTTTGGACTGGTAACCGAAAGTAGTACTTATATTGGAATAGCATTGTAGCCTTTTCGATTCCATTGCTCTGGCCTTTTGGCTATCATCACCAAATTAAGACCCTTTTTTAAAGCAAGAAGAAGAATTTTGGAGAATGGAACTACTGGAAGCCCCATGACTACTTTGAAATGTTCTAAGAAACAAATTAACATGATATCCCCAGTCCCCACCACTCTACCCTTTAGTCGCCTCTCTTAGTTAACCTTATCCTTCGTCGGTTGTAAATAAGGAGAAGGAGAAGGATAAGGAGAAGGAGAAGGAGAAGGATAAGGAGAAGGAGATAGAGGTAAGAGTTTTCACCTTAATTTTGACAAGGTATAATGTTTGACTCAACACCTTCACACATGTATGTATATATGAAGGCAGTAGGGGAGTGATGGAGGAAGTAGCAAGATTATAACAAAGAGGTGCATTCTTGAATAGTAATAGCATACACGCCTCCATATATATGGCTTGTGTTATTGTACATTTTCTCGGAACATCTTTTTGATCTCCCAATCCTGAAAAGCACGTAGAATGTACATATAACTGTTACCAGAATTCGATCGGGAGATTTCTTTTGCATATATAGAGTTGATCACCAATCTTGAATTAATCCTCCCATACAGTTGATCGATACAGGTGAATGCTTAACTACAACACAAGCTCATTAGATTTGTTTATCAATTTTTTTTGTTGCAAACACAGTACCGCAAACCCTAAATTTATTTAAGGCACGTTCCTAGTCTTAATTGGTGGCAAAAACTCTTGGTTCCTTTCGGACACGTACATTAATAGGACTAAAACTCCTAAACCCTAAACTTTGCAATGATCGACACGAATGATATGAAGTCCTGCGGACTGGGTAGGCATGGTAATCTATTCCTGCAGGAATCACGATGCATAGTTTTCATCGCAAGATTCCATTCATGTAGTAAACAGTAATCGACCGAGAGTCCCTACGTAGTAACCTTCTTTGTTTCACCCACCATTTTCCAGTTAGATGTTTGTACAATTACTATAGCATTTGCCGCCTCATTGAAGGCAGGCATTGTTATTTTACTCTTACACTGAAGGCAATGACCACCCAAACAGTACTATAATCAATGCAAATATATATAATTCGAGTCAGCTATCAGTGACTGAAGAAGCTGTCTAAGATTTTTTAATCCTCGTTTTGGTAATTAAGTAATTTTTGGCGTAAAGAAAATCTCAATCAATTGGCAAAGCTTTCTACATACGATTAATTTCGTATGTTTTTAAGTGTCTGGACAAGTTAACATGCATGGCTTATATATGGCCCCAAATTGTAATGATAGGTACATATTGGGGTCAAAGATTGAGAAAAAAGTATTTAAAAAACTCAAGACTTTATGATATTGCTCATTACCAAAGCAAATAAACAAATTAGAGTCGTGTTTCTACATCAACTGTATGTCTGTTGGTCCTCTTTCTGGGCCAACTTTCAATTATGAAGTTTAGCTTTAATGTATATATGCGTCTCTCTCTATTAGCTTTAATTCTTGACACATTGACAGCACCACCTTATATGATCATGGCATGCACTAATTAGAAACCAGAATTAATGGGGCATGCATATATATGTCCTACCCTGGCTTCCTTTTTAAACTTGTTCTTCTCCACCACTCATACTTCAACATTTTCTCTTCTGCAGAGAGATTATATATGAAATGATGATGGCTAGGAGGATGGAGTACTGCTTCATGAGTATTGTTGTGCTACTGCTGCTGGTTCTTCTGTCTTCTTCTACGGCGTTTCCGAGCGCAGCAACATCTACCGGAGATGGCTTTACTGGAACAACGATGTCGTCTCAAAAGGGTATAGAAGATACGGATCATGAAGAAGCTGCTGCTAATTACGGTGGAGATTACGATTATTATCGACAGTATGGTGATGTTCCAAGCCCTGGAGTTGGTCACTGAAAATGATCAAGCCTCCCCTTATGCTAGCTATGCCTTGTTTTGTTGTTTTTAATTTTCTGTGTGCATCTCTCTGTTAGATTTGTAAGTACCTTCTTGTTAATATATACATATATATTATATATATACGTCCTCTTTATATATATATATATATATACACACACATACATACATGGATCGTTTATTCTTTCTAAGAATAATTTTCTCTTCATCTTCTTTCTGCTACATGTTTCTTCTAAAGCAAATTTAAGCGCTGTAGCCCCAGATTACTTATACGTACAATTGGGTTATGTATGTAAGATATATATGGGTTATTTGGCTTATAAATCTTGTGGAGTGAAGTGTTGTGTGGCTTTTACTTCGGAAAGCCGGCCTGCAAGATAGATCAAGCATATATATATTCGTTCTTAACCAATCGATCGATCAACTCCTTTTCCCATTCAAATTTGTTCAAATTCAATTCAGCAATATTCCGTTTGCTTCAATTCCATAATTCATCAGCACTTTTCAAGAAATTAAGTTCTCAACAAATGACGAAGTCCCACATCGAAAAAGTATGTTAAGAAGGAGTGGAAGATTAGTATAAAAGTGGTGGACTATGAGATTTCAAAGCGTATCTTTCTCGGCCTCTCAGTTAAGATTAAGTAGAGTATTTGTTCTTATCAGTTTATTAACTGATATGTGGGTCACTTATCTACATGATATTAAATTAATGTTTTGAAGGGGCAAGGCCTCCAACAATAGCTTGCTATTGATGTCTTCAAGCGTTGGCCATGCGTTGCACTATAGCATGGTGTTGGCGCACCCTACAAACTTTAGCACGGTGTTGGCGCACCCTACAACTTTGTTTAGGAATGGCTTCTGGCTCTAATATTTATGATTATCTACAACAGTAATAGCTTGCTATTGAGGTCTTCAAGCGTTACCCATGCGTTGCACTACAGCATGGTGTTGACACACCCTACAAACCTAGTTCAAATGTTTAGGAATGGCATCTGGCTCTAATATTTGATGTGATTATCTACAACAGCACTGCGAATGAAGAGAACAAAGACTATTACAAATAGTAGATCGTGCCCTCAGTTCAATGGTCAATCGACAGTTCAAAACTAGATATAGCACTTTTTTTCTTCATTATAGTGTATAACTTGGTCATCAAGAGGCCCTAAAAGAAAACCAGAAATTCCCGGGCACCTTGAACTCGAATGCAATTTTAACCTTGAGATCATTGATGTGAACAAAAACCCTAATACCTCTGTTGGTGCCATGACGAAGGGAGCCATTGTTCAGGTATCTATTTCAGTTTTGTTTGATGATCTGTGACATTTATAATTCAAAGATCCATAGCTCATGCTTGTGTTTGTTTAATTTTTATGTAAATTTCAGGTGAATGCGAGTGAACTTCGTCGTCTGGTCACACCTAACGGGAAAGTTGTATGGGGTGAGTTCAAAACCTTGTGTAATTCCCATCGTTTAACTATGCTAACACCCACACCACCAACCACCCCCGCCGCCCCCCGGCAACACACACAAATAAGGTTACCTTTAGAGCTTCAAATAATGTTGCTTTACTCATTTTTCCAGTGGGTCGATGCAGGGAAATATGCTCATGTGGCGAATATTCCTCGGACTGATGGTTCCGTAATTACATATATTCTTTAAGAGGGGTTCGTTGGCAAATTTCACCAAAGCTAGTTTTAAACTTCGTAATTTTGGTGTGTCAGTTATGTTCGAGATTAGAGAAGTTGTTCGGAATACAATACAAGATATATCAACGCAGAATTTTACATTTGTATATATAGTTTCACAACCTGTTGAGTAAAATTCATATTCCAAAATATTTTTTATTCTTTCAAACTATTGTTTGTAATTCGATTGCATGCATACTATTTTGTGTACCTTTAACATATTTAATCAATACATGTATGTATGTAGTTTGTATACAGGATATTCATAACCTTTGATTGTACATGTATTAATTCCACTCATACATGCATGTATGTTTTTTGTATGTGTATTATTTTCACTCGTACATGTATGTATATTTTTCTTCTCTAAAGTCTAAGGTCGATATGGGTTAAGCAAATTAATTTAAGCTAGCTGCTGGAGCCCCAAATTAGTTATACAATGGTTATATTTGTAAGATCGATATGAGTTATTTTGCTTCTAAATCTTGTCGAGTGAAGTGTTGTGTAGCTTTTATTTTATAAAGCGTGCACGATAGATCAAATTAGAGGTTAGGATCAAGGGATACATTATTTGACACAAAATGTAATCTATAGTTTTTACTACATCTAATAGTTCGCAAAGCTCCACCATCAGATTTGGCAATAATATGAAAATATTAATATATCAACTTTCTTAAAATTACAAAAAATAAAGGGCTAAATACAGATTAATACCCTGTAGTTTGAGTCCAAAATCAATTTAGTCCATGAACTTCTAATTTCATCAAAAACACCCCTGCACTTTCAATTTTGATCTGATAGGTCCAATTTGTTAGTTTTCCTACAATTGAGTAATTTAACTTGTTAATGTGGCTCATATATAGCCTATATTTTATGATGCGGTGTCTCCAGGCCACCTCTAGTCAATTTAAGAGTAGGTCATACTATTAAAAATAAATAGTTTTTCAACAAATAATCCAACTATAAATTGAACCCATAACAGAATATTAACGAATTGGATCTATTAGATCAAAATTCAAAATGCAGGGGTGTTTTTGATGAAATTAGAAGTCCATGGACTGAATTGATTTTAGACCTAAACCACAGGGTAATAACTAGTATTTTGCCCAAAAATAAATAACAAATAAATAAACACGTCATACTGGCAGCACTGATGAGAACAAGCCACCATTATCAATTAACAGAACAAGTGATGAGCATGTTGTCTTTCTTCTTCTTCTTCTTCTTATCACCCATAAATGTGCCAATCAATTAAGTAAATATTAAGAAAAAGTTGCATGTTTCACTTAATAACTGAACAAGAGAACTTCAAAGGAAGGAGGGAGGGAGAACTGGACAAGAGGAGGAGGAGGGGGGGGGGTGTGGTGTGGTGTGGGGAAGAGAGATACACGTTCTTGGCGGTGGTGCGGCCAGAGAGATGTGGCGTTATATTTTTTATTTATTTTATTATTCAGTTTTGTATTTTTACTAAAAGTAATTTATTTTATATTTTAATGGAGCTATAAGAACTATTGGTTATAGTTAAATTTAAATGCTAAAAAGGTGTGTCAAAATATATGTACATTAATCCTGATCCTATATTGTTCTTAACCAATCGATTAATGAACTCCTTTTCCCATTCAAATTTGATCTTCATTAGTTCAGTAATTTTCTGTTTGATTTGATTCCCTAATTCATCAACACTTTTCAAGCAATTAAGTCCTCAGCAAATTACGGAATCCCTCATTGATATAGTGTGTTAAAGAGTGGAAGGATTAGTATAAAAGAGGTGGACTCTGAGCTTTCAAAGCATACTTTTCTCGGCCTCTTGGCTAAGATCAAGTGTAGTGTCTGATAGAATAGTTTAATATATGATATGTGGATCACTGATCCGCATGATATTAAATTAATGTTTTGAAGGAGGAAGGCCTGCAACATTAGCTTGCTATTGAGGTCTTCAAGCATTGGCCATGCGTGCACTATAGCATAGTGTTGGCGCACCCTACAAACCCAGTTCAAAATTTACATTCGTATTTATATTTTCAGAACATATTGAGTAGATATTCTTTTGAACTATTGCTTATTATTTGATTGTGCACGTAGCATTGAAGCTTTTCACTGTTTTTGCATTACATAATATATTCGTATCATTTGATTTGTACACGTATCAAATGATACGAATATATTATGTATAAAAGAGGTGGACTATGAGCTTTCAAAGCATAATTTACTCGGCCTCTTGGCTAAGATCAAGTGTAGTATCTGTTCTTATCAGTTTAATATCTGATATGTGGATCACTGATCCGCATGATATTAAATTAGTGTTTTGAAGGGGGAGTCTGCAACAGTAGCTTGCTATTGAGGTCTTCAAGCGTTGGCCATGCGTTGCACTATAGCATGGTGTTGGCGCACCCTACAAACCTAGTTCAAAATTTACATTCGTATTTATATTTTCAGAACATACTGAGTAAATATTCTTTTGAACTATTGCTTATTATTTGATTGTGCACGTAGCATTGAGGCTTTTCGCTGCTTTTGCATTACATAATATATTCGTATCATTCGATTGTACACGTATCATTTGCACTCTTACATATATGTATGTTTTGCTACTCTAAAGTCTAAGGTTTATCTATTCCTATCCTCCGATTTTACACGTATTATCGTACATGTAGATATGTGGCATGTTTTTATGCTCTAAAGTCTAAGGTCGATCAATATGGGCTCTTTCCACTATGATAGGTTTGACACCATTGTTTTTTCCTTTTCATCATATGCGTTTGGCTCCATGATAGCAACGTCACTCGGGAGTTTGATCCAATCCTTCGTTACAACAACAAAGTATTGTTATAAAATTGAATTAGCAGACAAAAATAACTAGAAACCCACTAAACATTCCCATTCTAATCCATCGACACTTTTTAAAAGTGACAAATTCCCGCTCATGTCTCAAGATTAATACAGATCCTTGTAATTCTTAGACAGAATCAATATCCTAAACTTAACCACGTTCTCCCAGTATTAAAATGCTTTATACAAATCAAGAGTTTCTCAATAGAATAGTGAATAGTGTGAAGCTTTTATAGGGTGACATTCGCAATGGTCGGTTGGTACACACATTTCAGACTCTGGTCCGTTCATTTAATCTTCATATGTAAAACCAAATCCCCCATGATTCACTCTCACTGTCATATAAGCTTTTTTCATGAACACCCAAATCAGCACCAAATCCACCTCAATTTCTGGCACAAGTCGAGGTACTAATTTTGTTGTTGTTTTGCTTCTAATTTGTGTGTTTAAATATAAAGTTGATGACTTTAGCTTCTGATGTTGAGGCACATGCTGGTTTATTGATGGTTGATTTCACAAGGCAGAATCCGAAGAAGGAGCTGCCTTTGGGACAAAAATGGAGGTCACAATCTTCAAGCCCAACACAGCGTCGTGATGGGTGGGGAAATCTAAAATGGTTTCAGCCAAAACGGAAAAAGGACAAAGTGGCCCCAAGTGGGTGATAGAGAATAGGGAAAAAGACTCGACCTTTCTGCCTTTCTTGAATGAAAGAGTTAGGCAAAAGTTAAGCAATTAGTACAGTAGTAGTAAATTGCTTCCATGTTCATTAGTGCTCGGCTTTTGAAACCGACCCTTGTATGGTTCACATGGCTTTTGCCTATGTTGATTAGACTAGATAGCCCTTGTCCGCAAACTTAGGCATTTTGGGGTGCTCTTCAATTCTTCACTATGCGTAGTTGCTGGAGATTCACGTTAGGTATACTCTTAAACAGTGACAGCGACCGTTTAACCTTTTCATTTTCTCTAATTTTTGCTATTAAATGAAGGAGATTAGTAGTAGTTAGGTAGGGAATTTGGTAAGACCAGAAGTGATAATAAGCGATTTGATTAATCAAAGATTGTGGGTGGGACTGAGGATAAGAAAGTGTGGCTGTGAGTCACTGATTCTGTGAGTCTGATAAATGGACCTTCAATTCAGCTTTATCTGCGTGGGCAGTGCACTAGTTGGATGCTATATAGAATATACACTTTTTTTTTAATTCATTTTTTTCTTGGGTACAAGTAACTGTTCTTTGATTCATGTGATTGTGCGTTTTTTGTTTCCATAAGAATTTTTCCTCCCACTTGGCAATGTTTTGCTCGTGAAACTTGAGTTTTTGGTCATTTGCACTATTGCAATACACTGTTAAATTGGAGGTTGAGATTTCCGCTATCTTTGTTCCATAGAAGGTGTACTCTTTGAGAGAGATGTTGGTTTTTTTCCTACGCCTCCAGAGTAGAATAGGGTAAAGCAATAGTGACCAACTGCCAAGGAACTGACAGAGAAGGAATGAGGGCCCTTCCATATTTATGAGTCATTATCTGAATAATTCTAGTGCAGTTGATGTTCAACTCTTTTGGTTTTTGGTCAGTTCGCTTCCTACCAAAGGCTGTGGCTTCGGGCTCTATCCTTTTGAGTTTTCTTTCTTTTTCTGGAAATTTGCGAAAAAATCTGCTCAGCTGTCAAAAATTTGGTGGGAATGTGGTAGAGGTATGGTGGTCATGTGGGTTTATTGGAAAGTGGGTTATGTTCTTTCATCTCTCCTGAATAGGGAACTGGATAGTTGTTCTTGGAAGTGCAATCATTAAATGGCTTTAGCTGGCTTTTAAAGGATTTAGTAGATTCTGTTTGAGTTGATCAATAAAAGTTGTATTGTGTCAATGCAGATCTGAAGGGTAACTGTGTTCAACAGATGAAATATAGTTTCAGAGTAGAGAGTTGAGCAGCGCCATGGATCTTGAGAAGGCCAAGTGTTGGGACACTTCAAAGGTCAGTGCTTTATCTTCATTAGTTCATGGGTTTTTAATCCTACCAACTTCAGTAAGTTTCTCGAAATGAGCCCAGTTCTCAGAAAGTTGAACTGCATCTTCAGAAGAACTCTTGGAAGAATACTTTGCTCTTAGCATACCAGAGCCTTGGTGTAGTATATGGGGACCTGAGCATTTCCCCTCTCTATGTCTACAAGAGCGCATTCGCAGAAGACATTCAACATTCACAGACCAATGAAGAGATTTATGGTGTACTTTCCTTTGTGTTCTGGACTCTTACTCTAGTCCCCCTGGTCAAGTATGTCTTCATAGTCCTTAGAGCCGACGATAATGGAGAGGGTAAGTACTTGTGAACAAATGAACAAGCTTGTATCGTATAGTCTAAGGTCTGAAGTTTTAACCTTTGATTCATGTATGTTTCTGCAGGTGGTACTTTTGCACTCTATTCATTGATATGTAGGCATGCCAAAGTAAGCCTTCTACCGAACCGTCAGCTTGCTGATGAGGCGGTCTCTACTTATAAATTGGAGCACGCACCGGAGAAGGAAAAGAGTTCCTGGTTGAAAGTGGTACTTGAGAGGTCCAAGACCTTGCATACTGCTTTGCTGGTTCTTGTTCTTCTTGGCACTTGTATGGTAATTGGTGATGGAGTGCTCACTCCCGCCATGTCGGGTAAACTTCTTTCCAATTAAAACAAATAGCTGCAATTCCTTGTGGTTTTCTGAGTACTCATGCCTTTGTTTTCTTGCAGTATTTTCTGCAGTGTCTGGCCTGGAATTATCCATGTCCAAGGAGCATCACTTGTGTAAGCTTCTCATCTCCGTGTTTGTTTAATATCTTGATTTTCCAGTTCTATTAATACAGGTCACATGACACTTGTTGACCAAATCTATACTTATGCCGATTTGCAGATGCTGTGGTTCCGATTACTTGTTTCATATTGCTATGTCTATTTGCACTTCAACACTATGGAACACATCGAGTTGGATTCTTTTTTGCTCCAGTGGTGGTGGCATGGCTTCTATGCATCAGTGCTCTCGGCTTATATAACATATTCCACTGGAATCGGCATGTCTATCAAGCTCTTTCTCCATATTACATGTTCAAGTTCTTGAGGAAGACAAGGACAAGCGGATGGATGTCTCTAGGTGGAATATTGCTGTGCATAACAGGTTATATTTCTTGCATAACAGCTATATACGTATTGTTTTTCCTGCATGCAAAGCATAAGTAAAGCCGAAATTGCGTCTCTGAGAACCTTGAACTAGTCTGCTGTTCAAATGTCTCTGCAATGGGATAAATGGATAATGATATTTATGTCCACAGATATCCGGTTCTGATGTAAGTCACCAATTTCAGCCAAAAAAAAAAAATTCGATGGAGTGTATGGGAAAAGAGGAGGTGGATAGTTATTGACAGATTGAAACAATATGATTCAATAGTGAATTCAAATCTTTTAACCAGTCTACAGAGAGTGGGTCCCCTGTTTCTATTGTTGCATAAACTCTATTACGAAATCAATTTGGCCACAACTTTTTAAAAACTCTATATGTCATTGGTTTTAACTTGAGGTTTGATAGTTCTAGAGCTTAACTTCAGTTTGTTTTCTGATACCTATATTTTTTTGGATACTTTAGTTATCCTAAAACAGAAATCCCTAGAGTAGCTTTGAATATTTTCAGTGATTTAACTGCCAACAAATCCCGATAAAGAGAGAGAAACCAAATAATTGCTACCGATCGATATGTGTGACTATACATGCAGGCTCAGAGGCAATGTTTGCTGATCTCGGCCACTTCTCTTATTCTGCCATTCAAGTAATTCTTACATTCCCAGACCCTATTAGTGTCTTGTATATATCAAGAATGCTGATCTGCATACTAATAAGTATGTTTCAACAGGTTGCTTTTACCTTTTTGGTTTATCCTGCACTTATATTGGCATATATGGGTCAAGCTGCTTACTTGTCACAAAATCACCAAAGCAACCACCAGATCGGCTTTTATGTCTCAGTCCCAAGTATGTTTATGTCATTTTTATTTTTATGGCTTTTAAACATTTGCAGAATCAGGCAAGGGTTGATCAAAGCTTTTATCTAAATGTTCATGTCTTAAATCTTTAGGATAGCTGGTCATACTATAGTCAACTAATTTATATACTTGTTGTTGAATGTGTAATGGCTTAATTTTTTGGTACAGAAATTGTGCGATGGCCAGTCCTTATACTAGCCATTCTTGCTTCTGTTGTGGGAAGCCAAGCAATCATCAGTGGAACATTTTCTATCATAAACCAGAGCCAGTCACTTGGTTGTTTCCCAAGGGTCAAGGTTGTTCACACTTCTGACAAGATACACGGCCAGATCTATATCCCTGAGATCAATTGGATGCTCATGATCCTCTGCATTGCTGTTACCATTGGATTCAGAGACACAAAACACATAGGGAATGCATCAGGTAAGTTACCGTTTTTTATATCTTGCTAGTTTCTACTATAACTTCATCACCTTTTTCTTAGAGTATGCCTAAGTTTTAATCCTTGAAAGTTCTATGTCATATGAAATTTGCTTTCTGGAATCTCTGTGGAATCAAGCAGTTTTAGGGAAATCTACTACCAACTTGCCGACAACTTATATAGCAATTCTTATCATGATGTCAGATCCTAAATTTTGTTAGATTATTTGTGCTGAAAGAAGCAGATGAGTAAATTGAGTTGTGTTCTCTGAAGGATTAAAAAGTAGCTCTCTTTTCTTTGGTTGCAGGGTTAGCAGTGATGGCTGTTATGCTAGTGACCACATGCCTAACATCCTTGGTGATCATCCTTTGTTGGCACAAACCACCTATTCTAGCCCTTTGCTTCTTACTCTTCTTTGGGTCAATTGAATTGCTTTACTTCTCAGCTTCACTCACCAAGTTCCGCGAGGGTGCCTGGCTTCCCATTCTTCTCGCCCTGTTCCTCATGACCATCATGTATGTTTGGCACTATGCAACTATCAAGAAGTACGAATATGACCTCCACAACAAGGTTTCATTAGATTGGCTTTTAGCCTTGGGTCCAAGCTTGGGAATAGCTCGAGTCCCCGGAATTGGCCTTGTGTTCACTGATCTCACGTCTGGCATTCCTGCTAACTTCTCCCGCTTTGTAACCAACCTCCCTGCTTTCCACCGCATCCTAGTATTTGTGTGTGTAAAATCAGTCCCTGTTCCTTATGTGCCTCCTGCTGAGCGATACCTAGTGGGTCGTGTTGGTCCTGCAGCTCATCGGTCCTATAGGTGCATTGTTCGGTATGGATACCGAGATGTTCACCAGGATGTTGACTCCTTTGAATCCCAGCTGGTTGAGAAGCTGTCTGATTTCATCCGTTATGATTGGTATCGAACTCATAGAACTAGCTCATGCACTGAAGATGATGCGTCACACTCTACTGATATTAGTGACTGTAGATTGGCTGTGATTGGAACAGTGGCATTGTCTGGTGTACCAGCTTATGAGATGGAGGAGACTCTGCAGACAAGTGTATCTGGTTTTGCAACTGTTGAAAGTGTCACAGATGTTATTGAGATGGCACCCGTAGAAAGAAGAGTGAGGTTTGCAATTGATGATCAGGAGTCTCAGGCTGATACGCAGACTGACAATGACATGCTACGAGAGGAGCTACACGATCTGCATGAAGCTCAGCAAGCAGGGACTGCGTTTATACTTGGGCATACACATGTTAAAGCAAAGCAAGGCTCATCTGTGATGAAGAGATTGGCCATTAACTTCGGATACAATTTCATGAGGAGGAACTGCAGGGGGGCGGATGTGGCGCTCAAGGTGCCACCAGTGTCGCTTCTTGAGGTTGGCATGGTCTATATTGTTTAGGCCACACATGTAAGTACCAGATAGTTTTGCCTTTGTTTCAGATGAAGGGGGTTGTGTAGTTAAAAGAGATTTGTAGAAAAGAGTTCTGCTACTGTAATCATAGATGCTTCTTTTGCCATCACTTGGCAAGATGAAATTACTAGCTATCAGAAAACTGTAAAATTTTATGACTTTTACTCTAATCCATATCAGGCTTGACTTTCCATGATGATAGTGTCCTTCTCTAGTACTTGCAATTATGTAGGGCAATATTTACTGTAATCCAAATTTTTAAAGAAGAAGTGCATTTCAAAAGCAAATAATAAGGTACATCAACAAGAAAAATCCAGTCTCAATCAATAAGGAACTAACTGACTGATAGTCAATTTGGTCCAATTCCCAGTCTTAATCAATTAGAGACACGAGAAAAATCAAGACGCTATAAATAAAGTGGATGTAGTTCGTAGTCAATTCATCTTCTATCGTTTCAAATCTTTTTACTATTTAGAATAAGAAATAAAAAAAAAACGTCAAAATCTCACATCTAAATAGCAGATTTCTAATTAAATTTAATATTTATACCAAGCACAGAGTAGAATACTCTATAATCCAACATCAACTCTATCATAGAATCGTTGAAAGCAATGAATACCGCCAGATTTAAAAAAGCTTTTTAAAATCTTAATTGAATATTTATAGCCCATCGGTAGGCAGGTAAAGCCTAGCTTTGACTTTAAAATCTCACCACGTCACAGATTGATTCCGATTTTACCCCAGCATGGTGTTTTACGTAATTGCCCCGACGCTTCTGTTCAACTCTTATGGCACCACGTCGTTGTTTCTCCTCCACCAGTGAGAGAGAGCAGGCGAGAGAGAGAGAAGGAGAAGGAGAAGGAGGCTGTGCCCTCCGGCGGAATCTCCGTCTTCATCTACTGGCTCATGAACCAAAAGAGTATTCTGCTTTTTAGGGTTTCCTTTTATTCGGTTTTGTGAGAGAGAGAGAGAGAGAGAAATTGTTCGGAAAATATTTGGGGGTTTTGTTTCAGGAACCAAAAGAGTGAGAATGGGGAAAGGTCCGTTCTCGTTGAAGCGTAGCAGCAGCAGCAGCCGGCGGCAGCGGCCGAAGAAGTTTATCGGCCCTCCGCCTTCTCCCTTCCCTTCGCCGCCTCCTCCTCTTCAGCCTCGGCCCATGGGATCCGCCCCGTCCTCGCCCCTGAACAACAACAGTTTGGCTGTCAAGGCCAAGAAGAAGGCCGGCGGAGGAGCCAGGCTCTGGATGCGATTCGATCGCTGCGGCGGTTCCGAGCTCGTCGAGTGTGACAAGAATGCTATCATCCGACGCGCCGCCATTCCCCCGCGTGACTTGAGAATTCTCGGCCCCGTTTTCTCCCATTCCTCCAGCATCCTCGGTACCTTTTCTTTCTCTCTCTAATCCACCAACGTCATTTCCGCCGTAACCTAATTGATTTCAATTGCAGCCAGGGAGAAGGCAATGGTGGTGAATTTGGAGTTTATCAAGGCTATAGTTACCGCCGAAGAGGTTCTGTTGCTTGATCCTCTCCGGCAGGAGGTTCTTCCATTTGCGGATCAACTAAGGCAACAGCTTCCTCAATCAAGAGTCGATGAACAGGATAATGATGCTTCAACAGCAAGGCAATGGCTACCTGTTCCGGAGGCCGTTGAGGGTTTGCAATGTGATCTCCCATTTGAGTTTCAGGTTCTCGAGATTGCTCTAGAAGTTGTCTGTACGTACTTGGATTCCAGTGTGGCAGACCTTGAGATGGAAGCTTACCCTGTGCTCGATGAGCTCGCTAGAAATGTCAGCACCAAGAATCTCGAACTTGTTCGCAGTTTGAAAAGCAATCTCACCCGTTTGCTGGCACGAGTACAAAAGGTATATTTGCTCTGTATTCTATTTGTCCAACTGATCCATGACTGCTGTTAACATGTCTTCTTTTCTAAGATTAGAATCCTTGGAGTGAAATTCAATCCTCTTCTGCTGTTAACTAAAGTTAAAATAAAGAGAGGAAAGGGTGATATATGCAATGGAGGCTAAGGTCTCACAGTCACTATTTATCTTCCAGTCTACACCAATAGTTACAGAACCAAATTAGCCATGCATAACATTACAATCACAAAATAGAATAAACCAAACGGATATGTCAAATTTGTAGTTTCGTGTTGGTAGTACTCTCGTATTAGGCAGTGTTACTCTTGTGAAAAGTTGTTCTCACTGGGTTTGAATAGTTTTGCAGGTGTGGTCTATATGCCACCTTATAGAAACTATTACTGTTTTTCTTTTCAAGTGAAGCATATATCTATTTAATTTCAGGTGAGGGATGAAATTGAACATTTGTTGGATGACAATGAAGACATGGCACATTTATATTTGACAAGAAAGTGGATTCAGATTCAACAATCTGAGGCTTTATTGGCACGTTCTGGCTCAAATAGAAGCAGCCCTATTGCACCCAATCTCCGTCGGCTAGGCTCTAATAGAAGCAGTAGTTTGGTAACTAGCAACAACATGGGTGAAGATGATGTAGAGGATCTAGAAATGTTGCTGGAGGCTTATTTTATGCAACTTGATGGAACTCGTAACAAGATATTGTCTGTAAGTGCAAATCCTTACTTAGCAACCTTATAATGAAGTACTTGACTCTTAAATTCTTTTCTAGAATTCTAGAGATATCGATCCTTTTAAAAGAAAGTACCTAAAGATAATTTGTTGTCACTATCACATTCAGCCTTATAATTTGCACATTTTTCCGTAGAAGTTTTCTGGTTGCACTTGATCCTGGAACTGGAGGCTTTAGACCTTGGAGGATTTTAAGTTGGAACTGACTTAATTATCATTTGTATAGGATTTTTAATCTACAAGCTAGTTGGTTTCTAAAACGAGGGAAGAGTTACGGATTGTAGAAGATTGATCGGTCTTTATATATTAATCTTACAATTAACCAACCCACCACTTGATAATAGCCTTTTTTAGTGGTCTTCTTGACTTCTTGAGGAATCAGTTATGTTCAAAGATGTGATAGTTCAGCTGAAAGCTGACTTTAATGTGAAAGACATCATCTGTGATAGGTTTATGATCTCTTACTTGTATAAAATGTCAGGGTAACTACTGGTGATTACTTTTATCTTCTCTCCTCTTTTATTGTTTATTTTGTTTTATGTAAAATGGCAGAGGATGTAACTATATTGCTTGGTGACAGTTGTATTGTTTCTCCATTGGATGTAGGTACGGGAGTATATAGATGACACAGAGGATTATGTCAACATTCAACTTGACAACCAGCGAAACGAACTCATTCAGCTCCAATTAACATTGACCATTGCATCATTTGCTATAGCCGTAGAGACCTTGATCGCTGGAATATTTGGTATGAACATTCCCTGTGTATTATACGACAAGAAGGGGATATTTGAGTTCTTTGTTGGAGGTGTTACTGCATTTTCGGTATTGCTTTTCTTCCTTGTTTTTGGGTATGCAAGGTGGAAGAAGCTGCTTGGTTCGTGAGTCCCCTTCATGATCTTTCGTAGATATTATAGATTCACAAACTTGTTTACCTGACTATCAACCTCTCACCATAAAAAAAAAATAGGGACTGCTGTACGACCTGACTTTTACGACTGCTCTAACATCATTCGGCCTTTCTTTTATGTAAAATATATGTTAGCGTACAATTATTGTATATTAGAATACTGAGAAAATTTTCCATTATGATTACATCAACTGGGTCAATTATTGGATTAAAAAATTTCAGGTATTGATTCTCAACATTAAGTTGATGTAGTCTTCCTTTGGTTCCTGCGCATCTGTTTTCGTAATAGTTTGTGTATATTACTGCAGCTTAGTTTTGGTCTTTTCATCAAGTACTTTATTCAAAGTTTTAAGCTAATATATGGCGATATAACCATTTAACGGTTTTTTTTTTTTTGGTACTAAATGATTTATCTTAATGATATTTGAGTGACGGGATATCTTTGATTGCAAGGGTGCATGACTTGGGATGTTGTCAGAAGTCTGGAAATACCCTGTATTAACTTGCAAGTGTCATAACAGGATTGTAGATCTGTGATAGAGAAGCCGTGCTTAAAAGAGTATATAAGGTTGCGTCCGACTAAAATAATTCACTTTGCATTGAGAAGGTCATATGCTTTGAGAATAGAAGAGATGCAGCGCAGCATTGGTTATTGTGTTATCACTTCTACAATAGTTCCTATCATTTTTACAGTATCAACTACAAAAAATACAATGATCTCGCATCTTTTTGTGTGCTTAACCTCGGCATTGACATCGTTAGCTTAACTTATTTGCATTCGCCTATATGTAACTTCGTTGAACGGGCCTCTCTTACTTTCAAGCGATGGACGTTATTAGCATCACTTGCTTGCATGAGTGTGGCTAGCCTTGCTGCAATCCGGAGTTAATTAGTTAGCCAGCATATCTGCAATCTTTTAGCTTGATTTTGCGGAATGTTGCAAGCAGGAATTTTATTTTTTATTTATTAATTATTTTTTCCAAAGACTAAACATCCCATTGACTAGCAGGTTTCCAATGCTTACAAACAATCATCCCATCAACTAAAGATAGTAAAATAACATAGATATATCATTTCAGTAAGACTCACAACTCATTACATTATTTTTATAAATTAAGTATAATGATCAGCAGAATCCTAGATATAGATAACCCTCAAAAATGAAAGAACGGGAAAATGGCCGGCATCTTGCAACAAGGACCTCTCGGATTCCTAGAGTGCACCCGGTTCTACTGGTTCAGACTTGTTATTGCACCCTTGCATTCCAAAAACCTGCATTATCAAACATGCTTCAGGACATTCAGATACCATCAAACTTTGCAAATCAATGAAGTGAATGAACAACCAGGAAGAAGTGTCTCCTCCTATACTATATTTTTACAGTTTCCTCAATTGAGAGAATACAGAACTGCAGTGTTGAAAGAAGATGTTCATTTCCAAAAGCAAAGAAACGACAGAATCAGAAGAAAAATCTCTTAACATTGTTCTCGTAACAGAATGAAAGAACATTTTAAATGGTCATATATATCACCAAACATCAGTATCATATAACATTAGATTCTACAGTACGTTAGAGATTGAAGAAACAACAAAATAAGCTAGCACAGCATCAGCATGCAGATCCATTTAAGCTGCATCGTATCATCTCAATAAGGTAAGGAAGGCCAGTGTCACGCGTATAAAAGCAGGTCATTATGTTTCTATGCTGTGTTTTTTATATTCTGAGACAATGGAGATTTAAAGTAGATCATTGGGAGTCTCTTTCAACAAACACATCACAAAATCAACATCAGAACCAAAGAGACAAGTACCGTATTCAGTTTGCTTCAGACCATCATCATTGTTCATACATTTACTTAAGTAACCAAATTTCAAGGCTCGACTCTTAGTAGAGGTATAAATTTAATCCCATAGCAGTTGATTATTTAAACCAATGCAGATTGCAGAGTATAAGCAAAGTTCCCAAATAATGAAATACAACGACCACGTTGTATATGAAGCCAGTGAAGCAAGCATCAAGTGTACACGGCGTCGATAACAACGGAAATGTATCTTTGTGTAATAGATGGACTGGTCCACAACCAAGTATGAACTCAAAAGGACACTGAAAATTGAGTACTAAATAACAGCAACAAAGACAAACAAAAAACATTTTATCATATGCATCAAGAGAAAATTGAATCGTGATCAAGAAGAGTTGAAATTGAGGAGTAACACTAACCAGAATTTGAATCATGCATGAGGCAAACATTCCTATTCATTTCAGCGGCTGTATGTTCGGTTTAGTCCTTTGACCTTATCTTCCTTCACCCCATTACAACCATTAATCCAAAGTAGAGTCTCTTCATATACAATCAAGTCAAGGTTTCTACCAAAGTTGTTTATCTCAATGACATGCTTCTCTCCTTCACTATTCCAAACAAAATAGATGACAGGCTTTCTTTCTTTATGATCAATCCTTACCACCCCACATCTCCCTGTAGCCAATCTTGCCAAAACGGAACTACTTTCCATGACCAATAGTGGTATGAGCATGATAGAGGTATGCCGCTCGGAAACCTCAAATTCATATAGCTTAGTCCAAGACTCGCACACACCATATTCTTTCATGACCCACAACCCAATAGGTTTATGTGTAGGGTCCCAATGAACCAGATACAGGCATCCTCCACAAACACCAAGATCATAAACCGAACTATTCTCCTTGTCTTTGTCTCTCCCACGCCGCCCTGTTCCTTCAAAATCAGGAAGCCACATTGCCCGGAACTCTTCTTTCGCCAAATCGAAAGCCATGAGACGTGTTTTAGTATGCTTAAAATGAAGTGTCTCATTTAAAAGAACCCCGGGAGGCCTGAAACGATGGAGGATAGGGCCTTCAATCGTTTTCCAAATGTTAGCTCTCAATGAGAAAACCTGAACCTTAGGAGTATCTGAACAGCCGCCTAAAAGAACTTTGTAATCATCAGTCGCCGACAAATAGCCAAAGCCGGTAATAAAGAAGCTGTCTAGGTGAAAATATGGAGCAGGTAAGTTATGCATGAATCCAGTTACTGGGTTCCAGATAGTAACCAAGGTCCAGAGAAAAAGTTTTTCCTGAGCTACAAAGATCAAGCCATTACAGGATCCCAGTACACGTCTGCGAAGTTTCATTGAAGAATTAAAGTTAATGACCCGAGACTTGTCCGGCGTCTCCATATTGAAGGAGTAGAGTTGTGGAGAGTCGACGGTGGAGACGATGAGTCTCCGACTGAGGGTCTGATTCTCAGAAGCAAATTGGTAGTGCGATTTGGTGAAGGGTAGGTCGGTGATTATTGAACGCCACCTTTTTGACACGAAGCTGAACCGGATTATGGATTTGACGGGGAGTTGGTGATGACATAGAGTCAATAAATGTCTAAGGTCAAAAAATCAACGATTAGACCAGTCAAGTTACTGTTCACTGCTATTAGTGGAAGCAACTTTTTCCCCTTACCCGGTCAACACATCACCAAATCCACATGGCAGCCAGTCAAAACCCAATCGATAGACATGCTCTTACAGTTTGCCTTTTAGTGGAGTGATGATGAGGAGGAGTGTGCATGGTGGTTGGTATTAGGGTTTGGAATTGAGAGAGGTCAGAGAGCTAACAAGAGCAAAAGAAACCCTAGTGTACTAAAATTTGAACTCCAATGGGTGGGGCCCAATGGCTTTTGGAGGCACTCATTTAGTATCTAAGGATTTCACCAAATTTTGAAGTGTCTATAATGTCTTTTAATAACATAATTATTAAAGAGAGTTTCTATTGAGACCTCTAAATTTGCTCATTTGACCTCTCATGCTCTTTACACCTCCTTTGTGCTTTTAAATACAAATATTTGTTCACTAAACCTTCTTTTGAATTCATCAAATAACCTTAGTTATATTATTCACATACAAAAAAATAAAATACTCATTATACCTCAATTCACTAACTACCTCTTGTAAAAAAGAGGACCTACTCATACCCCAAATGCAGAACCAGTAGTTAGAGAAAACGAAAAAACTTATTCCCATTACTGGAATAAAAACAAATGAAGAAGTTAGCCACTTAGCCCTATTCCAAATATCTACTGGACTCACAAAATTAATTAATTAATTAATTTTTAATTTTTTTTTTATTTTTAAAGAAAACGAATTTGGGAGAAGATTGAGATATTTTCATTGATAATAAGGACCTCTATTTATAGATCCTACAAGTATCCCTAATATCATCCAGTACAAGTAGGAATATGTTAATCCTATTACAACCAGGCTAAATAATTCTAAACCTATTTGGACTAGACATACAATATCTTGATTTCCTGCAAAACAGAAAGTGTTTTTTTTTTCCTGTATGCTTACACACAATCAAGGAGAATATATAAGTGACTTTTTTTTTCTTGTAAACTGTGACATGTTGGTAAGTTATAATTCCAAACATTGTAAATGTTATGGGTTCAATTCTGACATATGTAAGAGTAGGGGTGGACTAAGGGTTTTTTTTTATTATCAAAAATAAATAAATAAATCTCATTCAGGATTAGTAGATGACTCTTAATTTACGTTTTACGTAGACACGAGAACTACAAAATGACGATGCAAGAATATGGTTGAAGATTATGGCCTGACCTCACATTTTGGGACGCTTTAAAGGCTACGCGTTCAGATTTGAGGAGACTACTCTAAACTTCTCATTCGAACAACTCAAGGGGTACTTTTCAAATTCTTAACAAATAGCTTCAATCAGCTTCCTTCGCTCGTGTTGAAGAAGCAAATATACTGGAAAATAAACTAGCTAGCAGTTTATATTCATATATAAAATAGATCACAATTCTGTATAGTTCACAGTTGTTGTTAAAGATCCCAAAAACGTCATATTTGTTACACTTGATTCATAGACCCTTTAGAGTGTCACGATTAAAACCTCATGTTATATTGCTAAACGCTAAAGCAGATTCGAGGTAGCACGTAAAACCTCATGTTATGTTACACTGCAGCCAACTTGCTTGGTTTGCCCAACCTTCTGGGTATAAGGTCCCTGTGCAAGAAATTACAAGTTTTGATGTGCGGTTGGAAAATTTTTTCACTTTGGAGGTCCCTGAGGCATCTTTAACTCACATTTCTTTCCTCCTATGGCGTATCTGGAAGCATGCATCAATGTTGGTGTTTTTACAACTCCAACACACCTGATCCGCTTTCCATTGCCCTCTCTGCTCATAAAGCTGCCGAAGAGTTTCTTGGTGCCCAGAAATTAAGTCCAGATCTCCCTATCAGAACTTTGCAGACGGTATCTCCACCATTATCAAAGACTTTCTGGCGTCCACCTCCACAAAATGTGATACATATTAATACAGATGCAGCTTGGTGTGCAGCAACTCTCCAAGCTGGAGTTGCAGCAATTGCTCGAGATAGTTTGGTAATGTTGTTGCTGGTTCAGCCAAGTATATGCTGGCTCCGTCTGCTATGACTGCTGAAGCTCTTGCTCTTCGAGATGGATTAGACCTTGCATTTTCAGTTCCAAATTCTGAAGTTATTATCTCTTCAGATTCTCAAGCCTTAATCTCTTCTATTCAATCCAATTCTCCTCCAGCAGATTGGACATCTCTCAAGTCCGGTATTTCTCATCTTTAACCCAGCATGTTAGCTGGAACTGGTCCAGCAGAAAGGCAAATAGAGCAGCTGATCATGTTGCTGCTATGGCCTTTAGACGTTTGTGCCCCCAAAACTGGGTCTCTCACCCTCCTTCTTCCCTTTTAGCAATTTTACTTCAAGATCTTTTGCCCCGTCCTCACTGTTCTGAGGGCTCTTAATTTGGGCTGTTGTTTTTCTTTGTTCCTTTGTTGTTTTTGTTATAAAAGTTCTCTTGCCAAAAAAAAAAAAAAAAACAGATTCAAGGTAGCACGTACACTTCGAGTATCTAAAACCTCATGACCATTGAAAATTGGAGGCTCAGGCTGACCGGCCATCACTTTCAAATTCCATTACCATTAGATACTTGAGCTTTGAATGAATGAATGACTCGAGAAACACCAAATGACTGCTATGATAATTGGCCACGTACTATTATACTGACCACGAGGTTTCTCTTCTGAGTGGCAGTCCTGCAACGTATCTATACACGTGGCCGTTAACCAGTGATCCAAATAGGCTTAATACAGACACCCTCGCATCCAAAATATAAGGAGCAATTAGCTTCAGTAGTTGCAGAATCAAAATATCAAAGTAAAGCAGACATGGGAGTACTAAGAACACTTCCTGTGACACCCCCACGTGGAAGTTTCCTTTCAAATTTTGGAGCTGCAGAGAGTTCATCTATATCCAACTTCAAGTTCAACAAGAAGTCCCAGTTCAGAGTTTTGGCCAAAACAGAGAAGGGTGAGAGGGAAGAAGAAGAAGAAGAGCCCAAGAAAAGGAAACAGTCACTGTTTAGCAGTGTAACAGAGGCGCTTGATTTCTCTCAAACCAGGTCTGAAGAAGACGCTCTACTTCTCGAAGATGCGAGACAGGCCACCAAGTCTGGAGAACAGATGTCAAGAGAACAGGTATGCGATGTTAAAGTGATTTCGAATTTCGAATCCGTTGCTTTTGTGTTGTGCAATAGCTTAGTGGAGTTTCTCATTTTTGGTGTAGTATGGGGCTCTCAGAAGGAAAATTGGAGGCACTTACAAGGATTTCTTCAAATCGTATGTTGAAGGTATATATGTTCATGAGACCATGAAATTTTATTTTGCGTGTAATTTCACTCTAAAGGAGACATCAGACATCATTTCACTCTAAAGGAGACATCAGAGATCCATGTATATATAGCATAGGAGAAAGCATCATAATTAATTTTGCAAACCCCCCAGATTTAGAGTACTTCTAGCTAACAGGAGAATGTACTTGTATTAGTTTCTCGCTTATATATACAAGAACTTAGTGCAAATTATAGATTCGTAGGTACAATAGATTTAGTATACATGTTACGTACGCAGTTATGGTTCCGATGTTTTGCAACGAAAGTACCAAAAAAATTTCACTGAAAGTTACCTACAAGTTTGCTTAGCAACTTTATAAGACAGAATTAATTGAGGAAGAAACTAGACTACCATGGACAACAGACCTTTCCAATTATCATGCTTCTATTCTTTGGAGATTTTCCTAACTTTGGTTTCGTTATATTTTCAATTAGTGGATGGGCAATATGTAGAAGAAGGGTGGGTCGACAAAACGTGCAAGGTGTGCAAGAAGGACACCGGCGGCGAGCCAAGGCAAGTGGACAAGCTCGGAAGATACGTTCATGTGGCGTGTATGGGGAAACAGAAATCCGGCAACTTCTTTACCAGACTTTTCTCAAGTTGATGAAGAGTAGATCACATGTTTGAAGTGATTGTTTCCGAATGTTCATTGGTGCATGACAGATAGCATTGTGGAAGTTGCTTTTATGTCAGATATCCCAGATCCTAACTGATGATATCAACCATTTTAGATGTAATGTGATGAAAGAAAATAGCGTTGTTAGAGTCTGAATGAAAATTGTGGGTATTGCAGAAATTTCCAGAGTCTAACATTAGAAAATTGGTATGGTTTTCATAAAGTGATGATCATCTTGTCAACATTAAAAGTTGGAATCAGATAAAGGAGTGGACTTGTGTTTGATACATTAAGCACTTATTGATGTAATACGAAATATAAATTAAAGATCGATCATTTAAAAAAATAACGATAAATGTTGGCACAGCAATGAAACATCCATGTGATAAGCTTTTAATCATCATGCATCAATTATCAATATCTACGATAATTTTCAAATATTTACCGACGATATTCCGTCGCCAAATGATATTTTGACGCCAAAAGTGTTGCATGGGTATTTTTTTTATTTTTTATTTTTAAATTTCGTTTTTCAATCACATTTCCATTCCACTTGGGCTTGTGTTCCAACCCAGACCTGCCTCAAAGACAGGCCAGCCCAAAACTTATGACGGAGCCCTATGCCTCCACACCGTCCCGTAATCTCTAGGACCAAAAATGGCGGGAGCAAACAGGTTTTAGCGGGAAAAACCCGACACCGGTTCACTTAAAAGCGCGGGAAGCCGATCCCAAGAGGCACAGAGAAACCAGTGAGCGAGTTTGAGAGAGAGAAAGAGAGAGCAATCAGATATGGTGGGAGTAGCGTACGACTGCCTGGCCAACCCTCTCGGCGCCGTCCGATCAACTTTCGAAAAGGCCGTCTCTTCCGGATCCGACCCGGCCAATTTCGCCGGCCGCGACTGGGGCGCCGTCGACCTCTTCCGCCGCTTTCTCTTCGACGACGGCGCTCTCTCTCAGGTCAAAAGCCCCAACCTTTGACTTCCAGTCTTCAATTCAAAACCCTAATTCTCTTCGAAATAGGCTCCTGTGTGAAATGTGTGATTTAATTTGATTATCTTTTGTGATAAAATTTAGGTTCCGCTTTTGAATTCTTCAACTATTAGATGGATTCAGCCCAATACTCTGGTTCGGTTTCGGGGGATGGTGCAAGATATGTTGGGAAGTGAGCTCTATGTGGGCGCTTATAAGGTAATATTATACCCTAATTTGTGTTGATACAGGCAATAGAGGTTGATTTGTATCGGGCTGAATCGATTTATTGGGTTGTTTTGAAGGATGGCCCGGTTTGGAGAACTAACAAGTTTGTGGATGTGGCTCAATACCCTATTGATTCTTGTACCGAAACTCGGATATGGGAACGCCGTATGCTCTACTGTGTTCCGGTGAGTTTTCTATGAGGTTATAGTTCGGTTGTATTTAAATTTTCTTTTTTTTTTTTGTTGAGGTGAGTGGCAATGCTTAGACTCTAAGGAATTTGCTAGCATTTTTAGTTTGGATATGAGGAATTGAGGATTAAGACTGTGGCTTGTTATGTGATGTGATTCATATTGGATTGGTGTCTTGTTTGCATTTTTAGGTTCCGGGACTGAATTCATGGACTGAACCTCCCGCAGTGGTGTATAGAAGTATGGATTCGACAACCCAACATGGAGAGAAGCGCCAGAGATTGGATGACTCTACAGATAACATGGATTTTGATGTAATTTCTATTCCTGAGTAATCTGTATATTCAGATGTTTAATTCGACATACTTTTAAAGGATAATCATGTATTTAAGTGGAAAATGGCAACTGCAAATACAATGCAAAACTTCTTTATGCTTCTTTGTGCTCGGCTTTAAAGCAGCTGAAAGCAGATATTATCTACATTCAGGATTTCTTCACTTGCCAATATGAGTAGGAAACCTGTTCATTTCAAAAGAAAAATTTAGGAACCTTTGCTTCGTTTCAATGAAAAATTGGATTGTCATAATTTAGTTAGTAGGTTAAGAAGCATTCGTCGTTAGTACTTTATTTTGGGCCTTGACATACTGCATTTATTGGCAGGTCTCAGATGAGGGATTTCAAGGTTCTCCATCCCCAAAAAAACTGGTAAGTAGGAGTCACTTTCGATTAAATGTTCCTCCTTTTTTTTAGTATTTAACATCTCTGATAGAATAATAAGTTTTCTTCGTTTTTCTTCCCTTTTCCAGAAAGAGGATGGACATCCTTCCCAGTCTGAGGAGTTGAACATTGAGGGCACCAGCTGTAGTATGAGTATGCTGCCTGATGTTAACAGGGATTCAGTTCCTTGTCTTGTTAAGGTACATTATACAGTTACTCTAAAACTACGATAAACTGAGATGGGCTCTCACTTATTCTTGAAAACTGATGAAATTCATATCATTCTGTTTGATCAGATATATGATTGTCCAGAGTCTGACATGAAGCTAAATGAGGTTTTTGAGTTTGTTGGAGTGTTCACTTTTGATCCAGAGTTTAAAGTGGAAAATGATGATGATGATGAGTTTGCAAATGGTTTTAGTGAAGATGTCTTGGTTCAGTTGCCCCCCAATAAGGTACATCTCCATATACAAGCACATTTGCTTGTTTTGATCTGTACATGTAGGAACCTAAGTGAATTGTTGTATGAGACTTATGCTTGGCCTAGTTATGCAATCCAATGACATATTGAATAATTTAGAATATTAATACAAGCAACATTTATGTACATTTTCCCCTTTAATATGTTTGTTCTCATATTCTTTCCTTGGTGCAGGTGCCACGTCTCCATTGTCTTACTCACAGGAAGCTTGCAGTTCATGACTTCCTCCCTAGCTCCCCCACAATGGAGGTACTTCCATACTCACTTTAGTCTCATATTTCTTCAAAAAGGACGGATTAATATGCTTTACCTGTGTATTTCTTGTTCTCTGGGATCTGTAAATATTATCATGCAGTTTCTTCTCTTTTTTATTTTGATAGTGTTTATAACGTTGTTACTTTCTGATCTTGTAGGTAAAGCCCAACTTGGTGAAAGATATCAGAAATGCTCTGTTGAGGCATCTTACAGCTGTTCTTGGTAATGATGGTGTAGCTGCTGAATTCCTGCTCTTGCATCTTTTGTCCACGGTAAGCTCATGTCAGAATTGTCAGTGCTGGATCTACATGATGGCACTTCATTGTTTTTTGCACATCAAGATCACTTGTGATTCCCTTTTTTATTTCAGTCTCTTAAACTACCGCTATTTCTGTAGCTCTCCTCATCTCCTTTACCTGAGGTATATGATAGTCTTTCTTATTTGTCAGGTGTATTCTAGAGTTGGCACTGTTGCTGTGGGGAAGCTTTCTCTGAATCTCAATTGTTTCAACGAAGAAAGCGTGCCTCTGTTTGGCCCTCGGCTTGTCCTTGCTATCAAGAATCTTTTACCTTTCACACACTGTATATCTCTAACAGTGGATTATCTTAACACTTCTTCTCTTGCGCCAAAAAAGGATTATGAGACAAACAGGTGATCAGACTTCTGAATATGTTAACTGAGTGTAATTTTTCTTTGATTATGTTTTTTCTTTTTAAGTTTAAAACTATAATTTCATTATAGTTTCTAACTTTTTACGTTGCTCCAGACTGATTACTGGAGCTCTGCAGCTGGCTGAGGGTTCACACTTGATCTTTGACGAGACCCAGTTGGAAGCTGGGACTCTCAACTCTGTTGGGGTTGAAAATGCAAGATTGCTTAAAACTCTAATGGAAATGCAAAAGGTGGTTTTTCTTTTGCATTATGCTGTTGTTTTTGTGATATCTTTTTGTATTACTGAATTAAACTTGGCATGGTTACCAGTGTTTTGGCTTCATGAGATCGTTACTAAAGCACTTTGCTTCAACTTTCAGGTGGAATATGATTTTCAGTACTATAGATTGGACATGGACGCTGATGTCCAATTGCTTGTTCTTTCTGAAGGCAAATCAAACATCTTACCAGCTGACATAGTTTTACCTTTCCAACCCTCTTCAGTGGATTCCTTTGAAGCCACTGCAGAAGCACTAGCGGCTTGGAGATGGTACTTGGCTACTATTAGATCATTGCCCCATTCTATAGAGCCAGAAATACAGAAGGTAAAAATGTGCACAGTCTTATGAAATATTAAAATCATCCATCTTTACTTTGCTGTTATAGATGTTGTGGTTTCTGATTTCATCATTCAATACCTTACAGGTGATAGAAAATGACTTGGTTGAAGCAAAGCAAGCAGATAGGAGTATAGGCACCCAAGACTTCAGCAGGTTAGAGACCAGAATTTCTTCCCAAATGTTCTTTCATTTCAAAAACAAGCCATTGTTAATAGTCTCCTTGCTTGCAGATTGCTGACAATGGGTCGACTGTTGTCTATGAGTTTCGGTGAAACCAGCCTATCATTGGAACATTGGCAGATGGTCAAGGAACTGGAGAGGTTAAGAAGAGAGAGGATCAAGTGAAAGTATAGTTGCTGCTTTATGTTAGTGGTGTAAATTCTAGCCAATGGTGCTGTACTTCAAGTTCAGAGGCTTTTGTAATCAAATGATGTGCCGTTTAATCTAATATGCTGCCTTTCAATTTTACACCTAAGTTATGAATTTAGGATCATTCTATTTGGTTACTGATTAGTACTTTATAGATTCTCTTAGACTCTTAGTCTTTCATCTTATTGCTGGGATAAGTGTGAGGTCACATAGAAAATGGAAAATTACCGAGTACAGAGTGAAGAGTAAAAGAACCGGAGAGGTTAAGAAGAGAGAGGTTCTAGTGAAAGTAAAGTTTAGTTACTGCTTTATGTTACTGGTCTAATTTCTAGCCAATGGCTGGCTGTACTTCAAGTTCAGAGGATTTTGTAATTTACACTATAGTCATGAACTTGTGATCATTCTATTTGGTTACTGACTTGACTATCACTTTATATGATCTCTTGGTCTTTATTGCTGGAATAGTGTGAGGTCACATAGAAAATGGAAAATTCCTGAGTAAAGAGTAAAATGGAAAATTACTGAGAAATCAACCAAGTATTTGATTAAGGTGACAGAACAAAGTAGCTGCCCAAACTGTTTTTACAAACCTTCAAAGATACTTATCAATCATCACGTGGAAAATTGCTGTTTCTAGAAAAACCATAAACTCACAATTTCCACTATATAAATTTATATCATTATCTATATAGGCCTAACTAGCGGGTGTTGATGAGCCACCTCAGCAATAGACGCCCACGTGGCGTTGCCTCTCCCTAATCTACCCCACAAATTTCACCCTCCTCTTTCCAATCACAATATTACATATACAATCACCAGTTTTCACCAGAGGCCTCAAATGGTAACTTGGTAAAAGTCTAGAATTGACTGCCCGAAAATGTTTGACCGAACTGCCAGTTACCAGGGGCAACGTTGTTGCTGGTCACAGTCCTACCGTCACTGGTTGTGACCTGGAAAGAAAGGGTCTGTCCATTGAGGTAGTTGTTGCTCTGCCAGTTCTGGCCCCAGTTCCTTGACATGGATTGCCAACCAGTCTTTGAGCCCTTGATCGAAACCGAGTGCACATCTCCTGCTCCTCCAACGTTTGTGATCAAAACCAAGTTGAAGTAGGAGTGGCCATTGATTGTGAATCTGATTCCTCCCTTTTTCACACAAGCAACCCTGAAAAAACAATAACCGCAATCATGTTAGACTATGCTGTCGCATTACATAACATGTCAAATTGTCCAGTAAATAACATTTCATCTTCGAGTGTACTTTAAATATCGGTTTTTTTTTTACCTTCTGAATGAGACGGGGACGATTCCAGCCCGGTACTGAGCGATTTGCAAGAAAGCTGGCTCAGCCAGATCGAAGTGCTGGAGGGGAGGGTTGCACCAGCCACCATTGTCATTGGACTGAGCCAAGTTGGGAGGGCAGAAGTTGGTGGCGGTGACGATGATGCTTCCGGGAAGGCACCATTTAGGGTCATTGTCACATCGCATTTCGTAACAAGACCCGCAGCTCAAGCCATCGTTGAACAGAGCTGTGCTCAGTGCTGCAGTGTTGGTTCCATACCCTTGGCTGTACAAGTTTCCATATCCACAAGCACCTCCTGCAATAACCAAAAACATACCAGTTAGTCAAACTGAACTAGCTAGCTAGCCACCAGCAAAAGTTTACCCTTTTGGGCATTTTGGGTTTTACTCGTACACAATGAAGTTTTTAACTTTAACCATCAAAGTTAAAAATGAGACTCACCCATTGTGCCAGATGCATCACCACCTCCATAGAAAGTGGCATGGCCACCAACCCAACCGCCTCCATAGTCGCCATAGGTGCCTCTGATGCAGAGGTTGAGGACACAGACCAGAAGAGTAAAAGCCAAGCATGAAGTAAAAGCCATTTTGTGAGAAAGTGAGAGCTAAAAAGAAGAAGAAGAAGAAGGTGGAAAGTACTATCGAGTATTGACTGCTCAAACACTTGAGTGATATAGAATTTGGGGAACTGGGGTTTGCTTATATAGGAGATGAGAAGGCAAAGGGGGTGGTGGGGTTTATGAACCAGAAAGAGACAAGGCAAGTTAGCGAAGTTGAGCTTGGAGGGAAAGAGCCAAAACCACAGAAACAGATTCACATTTTCAGGTCAGTTTTCGCAAGAATCAATGGTGCACATGGAAATGTTCCAGTTAGACTACCAACTGCAAAACCCAAGGACCCTACCTGCACATGCAATTCTCAACTGATTTCTTCAACAAACAAATACTTTATACCACTATTTTTGTTTATATGATTTAGTGCTTATTACGTGTAGAAATGGGTATTTTCCTTCTTTATTTCATTTAGTTTTGCCTGAAATTGCGCAAAATTAGTAAGCCAACAACTTAAACCCTTTGATTGGGGTTGTTTAGGTTCACATAAGTCCAATTTGGTGGGCAAGTCCTATCTTCATCTTAGATACCTTGAATCCATATTGCACGCTTAAGAAAAGGTGATTCGACACTTTTTATAGTTTACACCAAAAAGGTGATTCATTGCTATCCTAAAGCCTATGCGTAGTTCTGTCACTAAATTAATTCGGCGATGTATTAGTTACCCTCTGCACAAGAAATGAAGCATTACCCTATTACCATCGGAACCCTAGCTATAGACCCACATGTAGTTCCACCCTTGTATTACTTAAGAGCATAGTGCTCTCCCATCCCAAATGTATTGAAATAAAGATAGTGTACGATCTAATAGGGTGGCACAAAAACCAAATCTCTAAAGAACAAAATGAATGACATTAAATTTAAACATAATAGGGTGGCACAAAAACCAAATCTCTAGAGAACAAAATGAATGACATCAAATTTAAACAATGCAACTAGCACAAAGAGAGAGAACAAATCAATGAAAACGAAAGTTAGGGAGATTAAGCTTATCTAGTCAACATTGGTCATGAATAAAATAAGGAGACTCATCTCAAACCTTGTATTACTTGTTTGTGAGTCTCGGCAACTTATTAGTTACCCTCTCCTCAAGCAATGAAACAAACTTATTTACCCTGTTCGTTTCTTTGCTTAATTTTTTGTTAGAAACCCAAGAATGTTACAAGAAACAATCATTTTATTTGATGCATGAAGGATGCAATGAATCAATGAAGATTGTTCTGCTGAGGATCTTCTAGTAAATCCGACATGAAAATCATTAGCATCTGAAGGTGAAGGTTGAGAATCATGAACTATTAGTTCCACGTGTGAGTTTTGATCATTATTGGCATCTTCAAAGATTGAGAATCTGTAAATATGCTTGATTTGTTAGACATGAGTCAAATTAATCAAACAAGTAAATCTAATTTCTTGCTACAAGTTATGAACATAATTTTAATCATTCAGATATGAGCCACCAAACTGTAGCAAAAGGCCAAATATGTAGAAAGATTTCGAGAATAGTTTGTCGGTTGAAATTAAACGTTTAAGACAGATTAAAGTATAAACAAATTGCTAGTTGAATTGTCAACCCCAAAAAGTACTGGCTAGGGTTAATGTAATATCACTTATGCACGTTTGTTACCTTCAATACGACGATATGTGAAGAATTAAAATATCGGTAGCATGTTACTTGTGGACGGTATAATGAGTGTAATCTATAATTATTAAAAGCTTCTTTCTAATAAATGCTCACCTCTTCACAATTAAGATCTTCTTCCTAAATTACCATCGAAAAACAAAAAAAAAACTTATTCCTAAACATTTATTTATTGATGAAATTAGTGAGTGTGAATGAAACTGGCAAACCAATTTTTTTTTCTTTTTCCTTAGGATAATTATTCGAACACTTTATTAGTATATTCATACACTCATCACTTTCTTAGATCTCTTGCTTGCATTTCAAGAAACTTATTACCTTTAGACCCCCGAGAATACAAGTCAAATGCCTGCAATTATTATACTTCTCAATCTTTGCAAAATATAATAGAGAACAACATATCTGAATCCACACCTCATTTTTGTATTACGTTAGATTCAAATAACAATCTACCGAAATCCGTACATAGAGTTTTAGTTACTGTCCTTTCTTAAACTCCGGTAGTGTACATGTCGGCACGTACCATCTCAGATGACTATTACTAAAGTAAACCCATGCAAGTAGTTCCTAGTTTTACCAACTCTCTTCTTAAGTTATGTTTATGTCAACGGTGATGAGTGAAAGTTACTTCTCCTCCTCGTTAGTTAGAGGCAAGTATGTCATTTTCTCAATCAAGATTTTATTCTTTTAAATTAGCAATAGTATTTCTTTATCTACTACTTGGGGAGAGAGAAAGTTGGAGGAGGAGTCAGAACACAAATCGGATTTATTTCGATGATAATGGACCTACCATGTTATGGCACATGCAATTCCCGCCCTTGGCGGTCCCTTAAATCCATGCATCACTTTCAGATAAATTTGGTGACCGATGCTTTCAGTTTCTAAGATATGATATAAAAAACACACACATGAAACTGGCAATGAAAAAATGCAGATAAATCTGTGACCGTGAACTTGTGCTAAATGGAAGATAGAAACAAAGAATAATCGTGAATATTTATAGCTCTCCTATTTTAAGAGAGGATGATATAACATCCATACCATGCGCAATAGGGATTTCCTAAAACCAAAATCGTCATATCTGTCTCTTCTGCACAGGAATATTATGGGAGAGGATATCTAGAATCAAAATCTTTATGGTTCCTTGAGTATCATATTCATATATTTCACTTCGTGGGCTTCTTTTCTTTTCGGGGGATTATTTTCTTTATTGACGAGCAAGCAAATAGATGACAATGGTCCAAACTGATTTTGCTGCGCCGAATTCGGTGCTCAGTCAAAGTTTGTGGCTTCATTGTTAAATTCATGGAAAATGTTGTAAAGGAAACATGTAAACCTTTTTATATCTCTAACATGAGAACATGACTTTGAAGTTTCTAGTATTCTGTCCATGGAGAATCGAGACCGGAAAGTTTGATGCATTGATAACAAAGAAAATATCATCTTTCAAGCAATAATTCCATGCATAAATATAACGTATTGGTCCCATCTCCGGAGTTTCACTACTATAACCACCGGAAGATGACATTTGTGTCATTTATTATATGTTTTGCGATCGCATTACAAGCTTTGAGCCATATGCACCCTACCAGGAATGTCTTCTCTCTTTCATAATAATGAAAGAAGGCAGAATTCTAATAAATATATGTGAACCTAGAGTTGCTAAGACCACCTTGATGGACAAGGTTGATGGAGCTCGAATTGACATCCACAAAGGGCATGTGGATAATCCTCGAAATCTTGTCTGTAGAGGACCCATGAGAGTGCCCTTCACTAGGGGTTGTCTGCTAGTTTTTGCATGAAGTTCAAAGCTCAGAAAAACAAAGAATGGACCATATGGCTTTTGGTTAGAGGGTTTTGAAGGGTCACTTTCTATAGGGTAGTTGATAACATGGTCACTGCTTGCAGCCACAAACAGACCCACATGTACTCTAGCTTCCAATATAGGGGCAAATTCAGACCAACAGGGTCCAAACCCTAGCATGTGCTCTTAAATGGATAAAACTTGGGAGCGCAAGGCAGTCTATGCCCTTGTAAAGTGACATGCTTTCCATTTGGTGTTGTTAGCTCTGCTTTCATGTATTCATGTATCATATGTACCTAATAGAATCAATGATGTGGGATGTGGATGTGACATGGAGTAAAAATATCCACATTTGGAATATTACTCATGGATTAGTTGATATTCACGGAATCCCTAAATTTAGTTTGATATTCACGGAATGGATCATCTATAAAATGAACGGTTCAAATGAAAGAGAGGAACATAGGGTGGAAATGATAATTCAGTAAGCATTATTCCTCCCACTGTTAGCAAATCATTAGCTTTCAATACATCCAAATTCGTAAGGAAAAGGATCAGCAAAGATAGGATTTGGCACCGGTGAGAACGTATTTAGACGCATGAACTTCATTGTTTTAAAATTGACCATTACTTACACATCTTTTTTAACAGCATAACATCCATAATAACCGAGTGAGATTAACATTTAAAACGAAGGTGTGGGGGCTTTAGTTACACCATCGATAAGTTATTCTCACCGGAACAGTATTGTCACCATGTCATGTCCAAGATTCCCGGTATCTCCCTCATTTTGTTGTTCATCATATTCAAACAAACTTACATCCATTTGTGGATGTTCATACTTAACGCAGAACAAAATCCGCAGTTGAAATTATGATGAACAGTAACATGAGCGAATTAATATCCACTTGTGTTTAGCTAATTTGCAGGAGTATTCATTCAACATCATGTCCTGTTAAAGACATGGTGTCTGGGCTGCATTCTTTTTTTTCTTTAATTAATCCACCACAATTTACAATACAATCTTTCTACAGATTTGAGAATTGCTGAAAGTTCAAGCAAGTTACTATAATATAAGAGAGAAACGTAGAGTTCAACTAACGAGAACAACACTTCACAGAACTCATATTATCCACAGCATGACATTTCCAACGGTCAACAAATGAAAAAAATACATTAGAGTTGGGGAAAAGGGGTCCCTGGCATGAAAAGCTGCATGTATCTCTTTCAATCACAAGAAATTAGGAACAATGCTCTATTCCCATATGAGCAACCCAAACGAATGGACTAGGAAGAATCTACGAATCACTCGAGGCCTATATCAGCTACCAAAAATTGCAAGAGCAATCAATTCAAAGAATCAAGGTCCAATGAAAGGTTAAACCATACCTTTGGCTGAGGTCAGTCTATGAACAATTCAACAAATAAGGTGACCATGGGTCGGCCGGCAATCAAAATCTTCTATTGGTTTCTCCAGCAGATATAGAGGGGCCTTCGGGCTTCACTAGATGAGAAACTCCTCTGTTATTGATATCGAGCCCCTGGAATCGGCCAATTGAATCCTGCTGCATCATCTCTGAGCAAGCATGTGATTGGGCTGCTGCACCAAGCATAGGCTGATGCGGAGCTTGCATATTAGACTGGAACTGATGAAACTGTGGCAGCTGAATGTTCTGAGAATCACGTGACCCAGACTGTGGCTGACCGGGAAAGTAGGAGGATTGCGAATATGGAAAATGGTGCATTCCCAGGTTGTAAGAATCAGTGTGTGTTAGTGCTTCTCCAGTTGCAATCTTGAGCCTCTCAAGTTCTTTCTTCAGTGCATCATTCAGAGCTGTATTGTGGAAACAGTAGAACAAGTGATTGGTGGTTAGCAATTGCCATAGTAATTTCAAGGTAAGAAATGCGCAGGTTTATTCCTGGTTCAAAAAACTGTAGTGACCAGACTAATGTGCTCAGAGAGACCACATCATTGAGTGTGTGAGACAACTGGTGTTAGCACCTACTTTTAGTACCTCAGACTCAAAGGAGTCTTACACGAGTATTCTGTACTAGTGGATAAATTTGACTGATAATAACCAGTGATAACACTGAATCAGCTTAGACCAGAACCCAGATAATGGTCCATTTTGTCGTAAAAACAGGAAAATCCAAGACAAGTTTCTGGAAACTAAGATGCAGCCATCAAAATAATATAAATGGTGGGTATGCATGAGACATACCATCGCGTAACTGAGCTTGTTGTTCCATAGCTTGCAACCGAATCTTAAGCTCTGTGTTCTCAGAAGACAATCCCGTTGTATCTCTCTGAAAAATACCACAAGAAAACATAAACCTCACAGAGAGCTATGTAGGCAAGAATGTACAAATTGTAATTGGGTGAAAATCTTGTAAGTTGGACTTAAAATTTTCCATAGGTAAATGTAGGAAAGATAGATAATTTCTTAAATCCACACCAAGGTGCGTGAATGAAGAATAAACGACTCCTAATTACAAGTTTTATCAAAGTAATCCCTCTCTCTCTCTCTCTCTGATGTGGCATGCAGCATGCCCATGCAGATGAACCATACGAACTAAATTACTATAATATGATAAGCCAAACCAGCCGAGTATTTCAAGTAAGAACCTGGAAAAGAGTGAGTTGAGCAGATAGAGTAGTCGCTTCTGTTTGAAGGGTCTGAACTTTCCTTTCAAGCTCTGATATGTACCGGGCCTTCCTCTCTTTTGACCTAGCAGCAGACTGCCGATTTGCCAAAATCCTGTATCAATTGGCAACTTGCTTAGAAAATCACCACCATAAATTTCATTCAACTAACTATGTACACATTTTTGTGCGACAGAGCGAGTGTTCACCATTAAGTATTATATGAGCAATATGCTGTATGCTACGCTGTATACCCAAAATCCAATGAAAAAGTATTTCAATGACCCATAGCCATCAGACAACAACTGACAGATGAATGCTTTTAGCCATGTGACTGAATACAGATCTGTGTGTGTGACTGGGATATCCATGTGTTCAAGTAGTTAGACCTTAGAAGACATAAAGGAACAAAATGATGGTGTTCCTACTAAACACTAAATAATTGAAAAAAAATCTTGGCCATTTGATGGAAAACATAGAAATAACCTAAGAATTGTATGCCAGCTCTTGTGGATATCATGATCAGATCTACTTCTAATCTGAAAAATTAAGTTCCTTGGTTTGATAACTTGAACAATGATATCTCTTCTACCAAGTATGATACTTTCTCATCCACAAAAAAACATGGCTATTAAATGTTTTTCCATCTAAGTCAGACTGTGCTAAACTTCAACCTAATGGCTTGATTAAGACAAGATAGCAACACAAAGATAGCAACACAAAAGCACTAACTAGACTAGCAGTCATTCTAGGTTATAAGGATGCAGAAGTCTCCATTCAAGAAATCGTAGTTTACTGCAATTTATACTGAAAGTCCAAACCGTTTCGAAAATCTGTTCTTTACATATTTGGCTCCAAGCTGATTTATATGAAAATTTTCAGCCACAGATCAAATTCAAGCTACTACAATCATCAAGCAAGAGCAAGTAAACGAATTCGATACCGAAAGAGAGAGAAGAATATACCTCTTCGCTCGCTTGGGATCGACGGCCCAAAGCTCAGCGAGCTTCTCAGGAGCCATGGCCTTCTTAGCCTCTATCGATTCCAAGGACCCGTCCATGGAGCTGCTATGCCGGTGCCTCGGCCTGGCGCTGCTCCCCTCGCCGGCGCCGGCCTCCGTCTGAGACGTTGACCCGGCGGCATTCTCGGGTTTGGGGCCGGAGGATCCATCCTCGAGCTTGGATCCGAGCTTCTCAATGTCCATGTAGGTGCAGAAGAGGTCGTCTTCGGAGCCGAGCTCCTCGAAGCTCGCGGAAGGGCCGTCGAAGGGGTCCTGGAGCAGATCCAGGTCGTCGGGGATCCGGAAATGGACCTCCGATTGGGCGCGGCGGTGGTAGGAGCCGCGGAGGGTGAGGCTGGGGGTGGGATCCGGAAACGACGTCGTCATAGGGAGGCGGGAAGAGTCCTGAGAGGCGGCCGGGTTCGGATCCGGTTTCGGGTTCGCCGGATCTTGCATTTTTGCTTTGGGTCCACCTCTGGAGCTCTCTCCGCGTTTTGGGTTCTCTCTCTCTCTCTCTCTCTCCGTACCTGGTTCTTTTGGGTGTTTAGAGTGAGTGCTACCTTTACTCGTGATCCTGGGGGACCTTTGGAGCGAAAATGAGAGGTGGGAGACCCCACGACGTCGTATGGGGTTGGTTGACCAAGATTCAGGGCGGTTTGGGCTTGAGGGTCAATGACATGGGCCTACGTCCAAAACTCCAAACCTTTACAATTATCTTTATCAGCAGTTTCAGTACATTAAAATGCATATCAACTTCAATCGATTAGTTCGATATCAAGCGAAGCAAATGTGGAGACGTTTTATTTTTGTATTTAACTGATTTACTTGATGTACTGATACAGTAATATATTGTAGGTGAATTTGTAAATTTATTGTTGAATATTAGAGTACGTTCTGAATGTCTTAGGGAAATTTCAACATCCTCATTGTAAAACAAAAATCGTTCAAAAATGAGTTTTAAAAGTGGCTTAAATTTGACTTGTTTTGTGTTGATTAAAGAAAAAGCTGTAAGCAGTGGACAATTAGGAATTGAATTATCCTATGAAAAGAAGAGTGTTTTTTTTTTAATATGGGCTGGTGCTAGTGTGCGATGATTAGTGAAAACATTGAATATGCCTAAATTCCAGATTATGATACGCTTGAAGATAATATCCTTAATAATATCAGAAGTCTTCACAACTACAATATATTCAAACATGTACCAACAAATAAAGAAAAGAAGATTATTAACACCATAAGAGTTCTACAATCATGGCCATAAAGTTTTGGAAGGAGAAGCTGTGCTTTCAAATACCTAAGTAACAGAAAGCAATAGAAACTATAAACACGCGCGTAGAATTCTGCTCATTTAGAAAAGCAAAACCCCCTCTTGAAGATTGCCTCTGCCTTTAAATTGTAGCTCCATCCCATGCACGTTTTGGAAACTCAAGGGGAACCAAACTTCTCCCGTGTAAAAGGGGAAGGAGGTGGTGGAGAGTTCGGTTCGTAGTCATATTTCACATACTTCTTACGACGGTCCTCCGCGGAGGAATGATGTTTTGGTGAAAAATTTAAATGGATGTTGTGCCATTCGACAAAGGGAATGTCGTTGTCCATAGCCTCTGTCTTTACATTGATACATTCTCCATACCCATATGGTATTTCCTCCAATGCAATATATCATTCGTGGAATGAGGTTCCACTATCAAAACAAAACCGATTAGAAAGACTAGTTCTAGTTATTTCTAGTCGGTTTTAAGGCCATCAACAACAAAAGACTGCTTATCACAAGATGCCTCAGTCATAGAAGGCTTCCCAACAACTTTCCTTGCTTTCCTTTCTGCTCTGAAAGCATCACCCTTTCCTACAACAAAAGCTCTTGTGGTAGATATTGTATGGGTTAGACCAAATAACCAAAGTGGTGTTAGCTCAGTGGTTAGATCACCCACTGACTAAGATCCAGGTCATGAGTTCGAGTCACCATGGGGATAGGAGTGAAATCATTTGATCCTCTTTAATAAAAGAGGAAAAGAAAAACCAAATATAATTAGACTTGGAATGTATAAATGGACTAAACCACCATCAACTATATATGTCTCTAGCCTATGATATATAGTAAAGGCACCTCCAACAATAAGTTATATTTGGGAGTGCTATTCTCATTTTAACACCCCTTATTACACTATTCATATATGACTTAATTCTCATCTCCAACAATAAGGTGTTATATGAGAGTGTTATTTTACTATTCTTGATTAAAATATAATATGTATAATGTTGATGAATATTATATTAAAACTATGTTAATATAGTGAAATAAGGTAAAAAATTTAATTTTAAAATGTAGCTAAATAAGGTAAAAAAAAATTAATTTTAAAATATAGCAAAATAAGGTAAAAAAATTATTTTAATTTTATCATAATATTTAAAAATAGTTTTTTTTTTCATTTAATTAATTTTTTATTAAATGAATGGAGGATATTTGTGTGAAGGAGATGGGTGAATGAATGAAAAATTGTGAAGGAGATAGAGGATATTTGGTGTGAAGAAATAGAAAAGAATGGGTTGGTATTTATAGAATTTTCAATTTACTGTTCCAACGGGTATATTTTTTTCCCTCAATTTTATAATAATTTTTTAATTTTTTTTTGGAACAAAATAGAAATAATAACATTTGATTTAATAAGAGTCATTGATCACATTTTTTTTCCTCAAATCTGACCCGTCAGATTAAATAAGGTCAATTTGAGTAAAAACAAATAATAACCCATTTGTTGGGCCTCATAAATAGTATATGAGTCTTGGTCTTGGAAAAGTCTCAAATATGAGACTTGAGATGAACTCAAGTCCTATAATTTTATGACCAACTCTCCTTAAAAAACATTGTTAGAGATGAAAAGTCTTATAATTCAATAAAATCTGATTTTGAATCCTATGGTTGGAGTTACTCTAACATGTTTGGTTGTTTTTAGCTTGTGGCAGACATCCTGGTCTAAATTACCAAATGGGTCCTTTTAATCGGCTACGAAGGGACCAAAGTACCAAACCCAGAACTATTATTGAAGTAGTATAGTACCCTAACTATTACAAGATTAGCAACTGTCAACATTAGCGTTACCTCAATAATAATGTAATAAGAATATAAGATTAGATCGTTCTGGGATTTGACTTATTTTAATAAAGAGTGTAGAAGTGGAACAAGCACTTGTTCTGGGAATAACCTTTTCTTCTAAACTCATACTGGAGGTTAGATTAGGATCAGGTACCTTAATCCAATATTCTTAGGCAACCTTTTCACTCACTTTATTTTTTGGTTTTGCATATGACTAACTTTTTCTTTTCATTCTAATCTTTAATCTTTGTACTTGGGTGATCGAAAATTCTAGTATGGACCAAGGTTCACATACAACATGAGTTAATTTCCGATACGATATTGTACAAAACCGAGAATTAACTCATAATACATATGGATCTTGGTCCACCCAATCTCAACAATAATGCACACCAGAATGAAAAGACATCCATCTTAATCTCATTTGGTATCCTATCTCCAACTTAAATGCCCATTAGCCGCAATCCAAATACTACAAGACTTTCGCTATAATATTTGTCCATATATAACCCTCTCACAATCCACAAAAACTATGATATATCAATCAACCCCCTAGCCTCTCTTTGCATCACTTTATCTTCTTCCCTCTTCTTTCTTACAAGTCTGGTGTTATAAAGGTGGAGTCTTGAAGATTTGCAGTATAAACCAAGGTGATCAATTAGTTGATTACCCTTCAAGTTTCAACCTTTATAGTCTTTGATGAATAGTACTATTCATCACCCTTTACCTTACCACCAGATTATGCTCTTTTCAAAGTCATATTAAAGTCCCATATCAGACATTAAATCCTCACTCTTTTCTGCTATTCCAGCCTTGAGCATCAAAAAAGAGCTAGAAGTGGAGCAAAAAAGAGAAAGCTGTGTAGCTTTGTACATGGGGGAGATGAATTCCCTTCTCTCAATCTCCTTTGTGGTTCGATTCTGTGGCAAAGAACCGTGGAGAAGCCCAAATCCAAGCCATTTTGCATAAGCTCAATAAAAAAAAGAAAAGGTACGAAGTTTTGAGACTACTTACTCAAAAATTTTCTTCATCATACCACTCATCAATGGCAAGCACTGTTCTTCATCACCACCGTCCACACCGCCTCCTCCTCGACCCAGGCCAGCCTGCCAATGAGAGCAGAACACATAATGGACCATACTCGAACGAAGCGAATTTCGACACCAATATGGTGATCATCCTAGCAGCTCTTCTCTGTGCCCTGATATGTGCATTAGGTCTAAACTCAATAGTGAGGTGTGCCCTCAGATGCAGCAGGAGGTTTTCTTTTGAGACCCCAGATGAGGCTGCAGCAAGGTTAGCAGCCACGGGGCTTAAGAAGAGCACATTGAGGCAGATACCCGTTGTGGCATATGGGACTGGGGTGCTTAACATTCCTAGTGCCACTGACTGCCCAATTTGCCTTGGGGAATTTTCAGATGGGCAGAAAGTTAGGGTTTTGCCAAAGTGTAACCATGGGTTCCATGTGAGGTGCATAGACACATGGCTCTTGTCACATTCTTCTTGCCCAACTTGCAGGCAGTCATTGCTGGAACCACAACCACAAGGTTCAGATTCTTCAGGAGGACAGAATGATGTGGTGGTTTCTGTTGCTGGTGATGAGGCTAATTGATCATAGTGTTTGGACATTAGGCAAAATAGAATTGTGACTATCTTTTGTTTTGGTTAAATGTAGCTAGCTAGTGGTTTTTAGTTGATTATATATGTAGTTATGGTAGAGGTTTTTGATGTTGATAAATGTTTGTTATCTGTTTTTTTTTTTCTTCCTCTTTTTTCTTTTTTTGCCAAAATTGCAGTATATATGATGGATAATGTTATCTGCTCTATGTTGCGCTAGGGTGGTATTTAACTTGAAAGTGAAAATTCCTTTTCCAAGCCAGGGAATACCAATTGGAAAAAGTTTTCAAGTGTAAACTTCAACCCACTAATCTCCATATTTAGGGTGTAAATGATTCTCTTGCACTCTTGGAATGTAGAGGAATTACATTAACACATCCTTGTTAGACTTCCATATACACATACTTCAAAACTCGAGTACATGTTATAAATATAATATGAACAGCAGATTTAAGAATTTTTCTTCGTGAGACATAATTTCAGTTTTTCTCCTCATCAAGTTATCTCTTTGTAGCAACTCATCAAACATATTATGTACATTATCCTTATTGCATTGAAGTCCTTGCTCGTGCTTAGGTCTTATTTGTCAAACATACCATCCCATTCACCGGTTGATAATATAGTACTTTTTATGTTTTGAGGAAGTCCCATGTAATATTTTCAATCCCAATTCAAGACCAAGTTATGTACAATTTCCACTGGACAAGTGATTTTCCCGTTCTGTTTTCATTGCAGCAATGTGAAGTATAAACAAAGAGTTCTGTACAAGTACAAGTTTATCATTCAGACCAAACAAAAAAAAAAAGTACCAGTTTATCATCCAAAGCACCTTCCTATTTTGCTCTGTTTGATTTGATGGGCAATTAGCCAATTATATATACTGCCAGAAGCATATTGAAAAGGAGCACCCGGTCAGGAAGTATCACTCTGTGCTGAAAAGAATGGAATCTCAAACCCTTTTTCCCTTCCATTCTTCACCTCCACTACCTTTTTCTGGTCCACAAAATAAAAAATTTGATTCCTGCATCACTACCTGAAACCATATTATCCAAGTAATGAGCTGGTGTGACGATGACATTATATTAAGCATAATATATCAATTGGTCTACAAACCCCCCTCTTTCTTTTAAACCTGATTGATCTGTAACTTTCTTTTCGATTTTTCTTGGATTCCAAAGATTACGGCAAAGACATTTTATAGATAAACTTGTGGCACAATGTTCTGGGTCGATCTCTTGTGGGGGATGTATGTAGTGACGGAGTCATGTTCTACAATTTCTTTCGTAGAATCATTCCACAATTTGTCCACTGAAAACATGCATTACAGTACTATATGTCTATATTCTATATCGTAATAGTACTTGATTGTACGAATAGGGTACCGAGAAAATGAGTGCGAAACTAGATGAACTTTAGCTACGGATCATCGAACCGTGTGGTGATGTTGAAGTGGCTAACTAGAGAAATAATTTTCGAATGCAAAACTAAATATGATAAATATGCATTACTGTGTGTGATTTAACAGTCAATAGATAGGAAAATTTCTCGTTAAATTTATTACGGTCGATGAATAAGAAATAAGAAGTTCCGAGGAAGTCAAGCATATGCTTTTGGTATAGGGCTGATAGTTAAGCAGTTGAGCATTTTTTAGCTTTGATATGCACGTTGTAGTTTTGAGCACTTTCCATTCGGGTTTGAGCTCGGGTTATGTTTGGATCATTTTGGGCCAATTTGGGTTTAAATTAGATTAGATTGGGCTAATGTGGGTTGACCCAACCCAAGTTGCAACCATGTTGGAATGCTCAAATGGAGACAGGCTTAGGTCCAATCCAACCTACCATTTGCACATTTCCAAACTTAACTTCACCATTCAAGCTCCAAGATTAGAATGAGGCTTGAAAAGAATGAAAGCCTCAATAGGGAGAACACATCAATGGCTACTGCCTCCTTCTGATGATCTCTTGAAAACGAAGCTGTTTGAACAGAGATTTGTGGATGAACTTCATGCAAGTGTAACTCTCCAAACCATTCACCCTCAACAGTAAAAAGAAATGGCACTCCAACAGCACTACATTCATATCAGGACCAATTTATTACATAGAACAGCTAGCACAAGAAGCAAAACCAGTACCAACCCGCTAAATTAAACCCATTACAACCACACAACAATGGCTAAGTGAAGGTTCACTTGGTTAATTCAGCAGAGAGTGTGTTAGCCAAGGAAGATATGGTTGAAGGAGAAACCCCTCTTGTTCCACCCAAATACCATTTCTGGATCGTCTCGACAACATTGGCATTTTCCACTTTGATCTTCGACTCCTCCTTCCCTTCAGCAGTAAACACAATCTGCACACACATACAGTCTCAAGTGTTAATCATTTGCCTTGTCAAATATTACGACAAGTTATATGTGAAAGACTTGGACCGTGAATCTTGACCACATATTTTAACAACCCGACATAATCACTTGTCCAAACAATCGTTTCATAACATAACATTCAAATACAGTCGCATGTTATATAGTAATAGATCGTGAATCTAGACCATATTGTTGCTTAACAAGGTAACATGATCAACAGTCCTATAAAATTTCCTCTTACAAATAATAGCATTTTCTTTAACAAAGTAATGATCCTACTAACTATCGACTTCCTACCATTTGATTATTCTTACCTCAGCTGTAGGGGAAGTAGCTGGAAAATGAAACGTGATGATGGAATCCTTCTTAAAATATTTTGATTGGAAGAACTCAACAATCTTCTCCAAGGCTTCCTCCTCCTCTTCCTCATATTTGTCATCAGCTGCCAATCTATCCCTCACTGAACTCTCAAGCTGCACCCCATATTGAGACCCTTTGATCTCCTTGATCACCACAACTCTTATAAATTTCTCAACAGGAGCTGCATATATAGGTACATAATTTGTTCAAAAGGGTATTCTTCATATAATTCAGATTGATCATCGATATATGATATTCTAACTTTACCAGAAATAAGAGCATCAAAGAAGTCATCATCTTCTGCAAGCTCAGTCCCTTTCTTGGTCTTCCATTTCTGCAGATGTCCAACAATCTCAGGGTCCAAGTAAACCCCAATTGCTGTGAACTTGATTTGCAGAAAGTGTATCTCAATGTCTGTGATCCCTGTAAAAACCCAATTTACCCATCAGTAACTTTTCATTTTCTCTTTGATAAAATTAAACACAGGAACAAAGAGCTTACCGTGACCCAGAAGAGCTAATGGCTTGGAGGTTGTGATCACTGAAGGAAAAGGGATTTCATCCACCGACACTACTTCTGCACTCACTGTAATGCATCAACAGAAAGGAAAAAAAATAAAAAATTAGTTTTGGTACAAATCAAAACAAAAACTGAACAAGATGAACATTATGTTTAAGAGGAAGGGAGTTCTTACTAGCTGTGTTCTTGATCGAGGATCCTGTTAGCAATTTAGAAATGGTGAGATTGAAGTAGTTGTCTAGAAGAATAATGAGGGTGGAGGTGATACTTAAGCCTCTATATAATATCTTGCGGGGTGTTACTTCAGCTGACACTCATATAGGTCTTCCAGTCTTGGCCTAAGTGGTAGGTTGTGGAGGTTGCCAAGCTTGTGATCATCTCACATTCCCCAACTCAATATGAGAAAATTCCAATAAGATCCCCAAATGTTTATCACAATCCAATATGTGTAACTACCAACAATTAATGTCCTAATAATCATCTCATGTTAATCACAACAAATATGAAATGAGCTGTAAACTCAAATGTTATGGGTTTTGATTTTGTAAGAAGAATAATTATTAAATGTCAAGAATTTATTTGTTTGTGAAGGCTCAAAGATTACCACTTTCTTATTTTTTTACAAATTTCTGTTAAACAAATTAAGATTTCCTTTTTCTTTGAATTAGTATCCAAAATGTCGGTTTTAACTTCAACATTTCAGGAAAAGTTAACCCTATTATTCTATTGTGCGGGTTAGGGGCATTTATGAAAATTCTACTTTTGTTTGTATTTTGGCCGTAAAATATATTATAAGGCCCTCAACTACCCACGTGGGCATCGTACTGCGCTTGTAACTACCACTCCTTCTACCAACCCTCGACTGCTCTGCGTAATTGGATTCAAGGGAAGTCCCATTTCTTTTGCTTATACTTTGATTTGATTATTCAATTCTGGCCAAACATTTATACAACTATATTTTCATTGCCAAAATATGGGAGGTGGTGGTGTTTGGTGTTGATCGTGGTTTTAAAATCTAATGTCTTCTTGTCTATGTTGGTTTAAATATTATTTTTTATAAAGAAATTTTATGCGTAAGTTAGGTGTTAGGATAAATTTGTTATTTAACAGAAAAAAAAAATCACTTTTAAACCGAAATCAAGACCCTAGTCATTTTCTCAATTTATGCTTGTCACTTTTCGATTTATTTAGTTGTTTTATAGTATAAGAAATAGATTATTTGTTTTCCCAATGTATGTTATGTAGTTCTACTGGCTTTAGGGATTGTGCTCTTTTGAGATTGATATATATATATATATATATATATATAATAAATAAATTTAGAATAGTTTTGAGAAGAGTGTTTCTGCTCTAACCCAATCCCCTAGAGGTTTTAGTCTAGATTCCAGCAGTTATGGCTGAGCAACTCTAATAGTTTCTTTATAAGTTTTGTATTATAGGGAAGCAAAAGTCAAAACTTTAACCTCTTTTTCTTCTCCAATTCTAACAGATTTCTATTTTTCACCAATTCTTAAAATCTCAATAAGTCTTCTTTAAAATTTTAAGAGATTGCTGTAAATTTAGGAATTTTGGTTTTGTTTTTCCTCACTTTCTCTAAAATGGGATAGTTATAGGGAACCTGTTTGAGCAAAAGAGCCTTATTTTTCCCTAAAATAGAGAAAGATCAAAATATAGATAAACTGTTGGAGTTGCTTTTAAAGAAGATTGGAATAGAGTGGCAGCTATTTGAGTCCAATAATTAATAAAACGTATCAATGTAGTTGGAGTGATCTTAAATGGAGAGGATCGAGGAGAGGCTTCATACTAAACCAGATGTTTCTCAATTTCATGCTGTTTGTCATTCATGGCGTCTCTCCGTTCCATACTACAAGAAACAACAACTCTTTCCCTCCAAAGTGACATGTGATCCCGATCCGGTTACAAATTCGGATTAGTTAGTGGACATTACCTTCCACCGAGAAAAGTTCTATGTCGTCGGCTCGTCGCCGTCTCGTCGAGAATGGGAGAGCTATAGTGGTCGATTCTTCTTCTTCAATGAAGTTGGTAACTATTGCGTCCCCAGTAAGTGGTGGGGTTTATATACGTACGATGAATTTTGTAGAATCATTGGGAGAGTTGCTTTTAGTTGAAACACCTTTCTCTTATGACCCAGCGATGGGTTAAGATCGACCATTTGAAGGGTCAAGTATTGTTTGTAGGTGATGACTACTGCTTCTCTGAATCTACTCGAAACTTTCCGGGCCTCATACGAGATTGCATTTATTATTATGATTCATTATCACCATTTATAGTGAGCAACTTGCCTGCGGGTAGTTCTTCTTATGCAATATAACAAGTAGTGGGTAGATGAATCAATAATATTGTGCCTTTAGAAATCAAAGTATTGCATATGTGCTGCAGTACTTTTGTTATATGGATTAGGATTAAATTCTGTTTACTATCTTGTACTTTCAAGGGTTCATCAATTCAGTCCTTGCACTTCTAATTTAATCAGAAAAGTCATTGCACTCTCCAATTTCATCAAATTGATCCAATCCGTCACTATTCCATCAATTTTCGCTGTTAAAATGCTGACGTGGGACCTTCTCACAAAGAAAATTCCCAAACTACCCATCGATAGGCAGCCAGGCAACGCGTTAGTGTTGTGAATGCAGATGGGTAGTTTGGAAATTTTCCTTGAAAATTGACGGAATGGTGACGAATTGGATCGATTTGATGAAATTGGAGAGTGCAATGACTTTTATGATTAAATTAGAAGTACAGGGACTGAACTGATGAACCCTTGAAAATATAGGGTAGTAAGCAGAATTTTGTCCTATGGATTATTTATTATTTAAATTTTCGGATCAATCTGCTTCACACTAGGCTACATAAGACGTTTCAACTGTTTTTTTTTTTTTTTAACATTCTCCGAGTGTAAATTTTAGGTATCTAAACGTAAGACCAACCACAAAAACAATCTAAACAATTTTTTTTTATACAAATTCTTCTGGTCCCTTCTCTTGTGAGTGAGAGTTAGGGTTGCCGGTATCTTCTCTGGGGATAAGGTAGTGTCCATTGTGACGGCTGTGGTTGTCGGATTTATGTCTAGTTTTTTTCTCTTCATTCTCAAAATGTGGTTGTCAATCAATCAGTGGCTCTGTACAATGGAAGATGTGGTTGGTAACTTTGCGAGGAAACTTGTACTAGTAGACACAGATGTGGAGGTAGTGGTTCAACAGGAGGTAGAGGTACCGCCACGGCGGTGCTTTCTGGTGGCAGAGTTAATGACAGACATAATCGTTAAGGTGGAGGCTCTCATCAGTACTATGAGGAGCCTGTGGATCCCTAAATTTGAGCCCTCCGATCGATCAAGGATGACTGCTTGCTCGGTTGGTGGGGATAAGAGGTTGCTTTTCTCTTTCAAAAATGAGGCTGATCTAAAATGGGCACTGAAGGGTAGCCCATTGTCCTTTGATAAATCACTGCTGGCGGTGGCGATCACAGATGGCATGGAAGACCCCCTACAGGTTTCTCTTCGAATCCAGTACTTCTGGGTTAGAGTTATGGGTTTTCCGCCGGTGTATTTGGAGGATACGAGAGTGGTGAAAACTGGTTGGGTCATCGGGCAAGCTATTGGTCAATTTATTCATACTGTAAGGGGAGTTGGAGCACTGGATGTCTTCTTACGGATTAGAGTTGGGATCGATGTTGGGATATCTTTGAAGAAGTGGGTAATTTTCCAGCCGGCAGGATGGCCAAAAAGCAAGCGATTTGATCTGGAGTAGTTGCCCTAGTACGAAAGGCTACCTCACTTCTATTTTTTCTGCAGTTTGATGTTACACATGGGGAGGAGTTGCCCTAGACGAGTGGTGGGGGAATTGACGGAGCCTGCATATGATGCATTACTTAACGCTGAATGGAAAGAGGAGTGGCTTCTTGCCCAGCAGCACGCATCGTTGCATGAATCTACCTCAACAGGTGAGAGGCGTAGGTTCGGTTTACACCCTAGGCGAAGGACTGGGTGGATTATGGAGGCTCCCTGAGATATCAGTTATTGGACTGACAAGGACCAGGGAGGAGAAAGACGGGAACGAGATGGGGAAAGAAGGAGAAGAGATGGAAGTGGATGGCCCAGATGGCGGTGAGCCTTTGGTAGAGGTACGGGCGGCAAAAAGAAGAAAAGAAGCAGTTCTGGTGACCGGAGTGGGACTCTGGCGCCGGAGATGGGCGGTGGCGGTGCCTTGAGGAACGTACCTGTTATGGTTAGTCCGGAGTTTGCGACGGCATTAATTGTGCAATCACAGAGGGTGGATTGTTTTGGAAAGGAGTTTAATGGTATTCATAATTTGAATTCTGGGTGCTGTTTCGATCCTAATATCACGCAGCTGACTTCTAGGCATTTAAAAGATATAGGTGTAATGGAGAATTTGCGGGAGAAGAATACGGAGTTGATTGTGCTGCCATTGGAAGGGTTTGGGCCTAATGTTGTGTCAGGAAGTGGTAGGTCTTCAATTCCTTGCAAATTAAACTCTGATATGCATGGTGTAAAAGTAGGTGACGTGCATGGCTTGGAAAACTGGAACGTGCATAGCAAGGTGGGGGTTGTGCATGGGAAAAAGAATGTAGGGGTTTTGCATGAAAGGAAGAAGGTGGACGTGCATGTTTTGAAGGGTGGTGATTTAAATGGCTTCGTGCATGGGGACGTTCATGGTATGGTGCATGGAGAATTGCATGGTAACAAGAACAAGGACGTGCATGGAATTATGTATGGGGAGTCTTTGAAACGTAATGGAACCCCAAAGAAAAGGCAGGGTAAAACAACAAAGACGGGTTTTGTGCTACGTAAGGTTTCTGTCTCACTAAAGAAGAGTCCAGGGCGTACTTCTAATCGTCCCTTCGTGATGGGTCCGACTTCGACCCATCATGAGTCATGAATGTTTTGTGCTGCAATTGTCAAGGGATCGGGAACCCTTGGACAATGCGGGGGCTAAAAGGGTTGGTAACCCTAAACTTTCCTGATATAATTTTCCTTAGTGAGACAAAGTGTTTGGCACACGAGATGGATAGGATTAGAAGTCAATTGGGGTTCAGAAATGCATTTTCAGTGAGTTGTAAAGTTACTCGACACCCTAATGGGAGGGTTTCTAGAGCTGGTGGTCTTTGTATGCTTTGGAAAGAGGATGTGGAGTTGGCTCTTAGAACATATTCAGATAACCATATTGATGCTTTGATAGGAACTGTTGGAGATAGGAATCGGTGGCGATTTACAGGCATTTATGGGCAGTCGAAAGTCGAACTTCACCATCTGACTTGGGCATTTATAGACAGATTATGGTAGAATAATGCTTGGCCTTGGTTGATCGGAGGGCCTTCGAGGTGTCCTCGGCAGATGGAAGCATTTAGGAGGTGTGTAGAGGGTTGCAATCTTCTTGACTTGAACTTTGTTGGTCAGTGCTTCACTTGGAAAGGTAAGCGAGGAAGGAAGGAGATCAAGGTTCGCTTGGACAGGTTCATGGCCACGAGAGGTTGGTCTGCTATTTTTCCGGCCTCTCGAGTTACTTATCTTATACCTTCAAAGTCTGACCACTTACCTATTATTCTGGAGGTGCGTACTAGAAAACCTAAAAAAGAAGGAAGAATCGCTTTCATTTTGAAGCACATTGGCTTCATGACGAGGAATGCGTTAGTGTGGTGAAGAGAGGTTGGGAGAGCATTAACGGTAGTAATAACTTCCAAAATGTGTGCATGAAGATTGAGCAGACACGTAAGGCCTTGTGTGATTAGAGTGGCCAGAAGTTTGGTAGTCTTAAGACTGAGATTAAGCGGATAAGATTGAAATTGGCTATTTTCAATGATAAGTCTCTATCTGCTCCTCCTGAGGTGGAACGTATGGAATTGGAAGCTAGGCTCAATGATCTTTTGCATCATGAACACAATTATTGGAAGCAAAGATCACGAGTTATGTGGTTGACGGACGGAGATTTGAACATGAGCTTCTTCCATCATTGCGCAAGCAATAGGAGGAGGAGGAATGAGATCAAGGGGTTGTTCAATGCCGTGGGCGTATGGTGCACGGAGGACTCCGATTTGGAGAAGGTAGTGTTAGACTATTTTGGTAATTTGTTTACTACAAGTGGTCCTACAAATATGGATATGTTTACTAACCTATTCCCACAAGTTGTTTCAAATGAGATGAATTTAGAGTTAGTTAGGGAGTTTGAGGAGGATGAAATTCTATGAGCGTTAAAACAGATGCATCCTATGAAGGCTCCCGGGCCCGACAGTTTCTCTTCTATTTTTTATCAACGCTTCTGGTCAATAGTTGGGAAAGATGTTGTCGCTGCAGTAAGGTTTTTTATGAATTCAGAGACTTTGCTTAGGGAGGTCAATGGAACTTTTGTTACATTGATACCTAAGGTAAAAGAGCTAGAGCATATTCAGCAGCTTCGTCCCATCAGTCTTTGTAACGTGATCTACAAATTGGGTTCAAAGGTTCTCGCTAATAGGTTAAAGCCTCTTCTTAATGATATTGTTGCTCTGAGCCAATGTGCTTTTGTTCCGGGCCGCAAATTTTGGATAACTCACTTCTTGCTTTTGAGGTGTCACATTTTATGAAGAGGCGTACTGGGGGTTCATAAGGCTTTTCTACTTTGAAGTTAGATATGAGTAAAGCCTATGATAGGGTCGAGTGGGATTTTCTTGAAGTTGTAATGAGTAGCATAGGTTTTCACCAAGCTTGGATAAAGTGGATAATGAGGTGTGTTAAAATGTGACATACTCCTTTGTTTTGAACAGTGAACCTAGGGGTCAAATTATTCCTACCAGGGCCTTGAGGCAAGGGGATTCAATCTCACCATACTTATTTTTGCTTTGTGCGGAGGGGTTGTCAAGAATGCTGACTTATGAAGAAGAGCAACATCGTCTGCATGAGATTTCTATTGCTACTAGGGCTCCCTCTATTAATCATTTATTATTTGCAGACGATTCGTTTATTTTTTTAAAAGCTGAAAGAGATGAGTGTTTAAGATTAAAGAAGGTTCTGAGGTGGTATGAAGATGCATCGGGCCAACAGGTAATTTTTCAAAAGAGTTGTATTTCCTTCTCCAAAAATGTTACCTTGGATTTTCAGGAGGTGTTAGCAACTATCTTTGGGGTGGAAAGAGTGGATAAACATGACAAATACCTGGGTCTCCCCACTGAGGTCAGTTACTCAAAAATAGAGGCTTTTCAGTTCATCATGGAAAAAACTAGAAACAAGATGAAGAATTGGAAGGACAAAACACTTAGTAGTGTAGACAAAGAAGTTATGATCAAGTCTGTTGTTCAATCAGTGCCAACTTACGTTATGAGTTATTTCGAGTTACCAAAACATTTGTGTCATGAAATACACCGGTGTATGGCGGAGTTTTGGTGGGGCGATGCGGAGAATGGAAAGAAGATCCATTGGATAACATGGGACAAAATGTGTGTGCCAAAAGAAGAGGGGGGGCCAAGGTTTCGTAACATGGAGCTCTTCAGCCAAGCACTCCTTGCAAAACAGGGCTGGCGTTTACTCAGGCATCCAGAGTCCCTTCTTAGCAGAACTTTAAAAGCTAAGTACCTCCCTATTGTGATTTTATGCATGCATGTGTGCATCCAGGTGACTCCTACACTTGGAGGAGCTTAATGAAGGGGAAAGAACTTCTTGAAAGGGGTCTCTGTTATCAGGTGGGCACTGGTGCAAATATATCTATTTGGTTTGATCCATGGCTTCCAAGACCGTACTCGTTTCGCCCCTATTCGGTGGTGGTGGAAGGGCTAGAGGATATGTTGGTGCAGATTTGATCGATCCGAACTCACAAGCATGGATGGTGGATTGGCTAGAAGAACTATTTCATACTGATGAGGTTGAAATGATTCGTAAAATCCCTCTCAGTTTAAGGAATCCGAAGGATAAGCTAATATGGCATTTTGACAATAGTGGTCTGTACTCTGTCAAGAGTGGTTATCATGTGGCAAGAAGGTTTTCTTCGTTACCCTCTCAAGTCTCTACATCCTATGTGCAGGGGGATAGGGATTTGTGGAAGAAGATATGGGGAGCCAAGATTCAACCTAAGAAAAAGTGTTTTATTTGGAGGCTAGTGAAAAATAGTGTCTACGAAAGCTACGTTGAGTCGGAGGGTGAGGTTGGATGATCAAGTGTGCCCATTTTGCTGTTCTGATGTTGAGACTACGTTGCATGTATTTAAGGAATGCAACGTGATTGCATGCATATGGTTGTTTAGCTCTCTTGTTTTGCGTGCCAGGAATCATGCAGCTATATCAATCAAGGATTGGATATTGGAGCTACTGGGTGTCCTAAATAAAAGCCAAATCGAAGTATTTTTCATGCTTCTTTGGGCCATATGTCATAATGTAATAAATTGGTTTGGAATGGTGGGTTATTCAATCACATGCACACAGTTAGTTGGTCCATGCATCTACTTTCTGAGTATCAACGCTGCCATCCTGTGAAGAGGTCAGAAAAGGTAATAGACCCAAAACTGCTAAATGGGTGGTTCCCCCTAGAGGAAGACTCAAGATAAATTTTGATGGGGCCTTCCGGAGCGATGATGGGATTGGGGGTGTGGGGGTAGTGGCTCGTGATGACACAGGCAGCTTTCGTGGAGCATGCTCTCGGATGTTACCATTGTTAAGCTTGGCGCTACAGGCATAGGCTAAAGCATGTCGAGCTGGGCTGCTCCTAGCCATACATCAAGGCTTGCGTGAAGTTAAGTTGGAGAGTGACTGTGTCGTCCTAGTTGCTTCCCTCAACCAACAAAGGGAGGACAACTACGAGGTTAGTCGAATTTTAGATGATTGTAGAATTTACATGCAAAGTTTTGATTGGATTGAAATTCGACACATTTTTCATGAAGCAAATAGTGTAGCAAATAGATTGGCTCACTTTGCTAGTTTAGATCATGTTTTGGATCTTTGTTTAGATGAGGCTCCTACTTTCATACAGGATGTTCTCTGTGACGATAATTGTAACACAACTATGCTTGCTCGGGGTTCAGGTATTACGTCCCCTCGATGCAGCAAAACTTATTTAATAATATAAATAACAAACGTGGGACTGAGCCTCCCAGTTAGACTGGGTTCCAAACCCCCCTTTTTAAAAAAAAAAAAAAAAACGTAAGACCAACCAATAATAGATAGAGAGGTCTAAACTCTATAAACTGTCATGTGAAGTCTCCTTGTTTCTGCACAACTCATGCTCGTTGATACGTGAGTACTTGCTATTCCATTCTATTTATTAAATCTAGAAATAATGTACAATTCGCATTCCGTTGCTTCATTCCTCTACATGGTAAAACTATGTAAAAGCAGGCAGCTGGCATCTAGTGGTGATATTAACAAAGTAGCTACGAACGTACTGTCATCAGTAGACCATGGTGTCACTCTGTTGACTATTATCTGTGGCAAACAAACAACAAGGACAAGAACGGTGACAAAAATGAGTGTCGCCTCAATTGCATAGGTATCTCTGGCCAAAGCAAAGCACCTATTGCAACTTTACTCATATTTAACATACCAAAAGTACAAAGACGTCGATCCTCTTTTAATTAGTTTTAGGTTTGGACTGCCTTCTTAGATCTTAACCTATACTTTTGAGCTTACTCGAAATTCAACATCTTATGATAAGGGTAACTAATTTGTTCTTGCTGTCTTGCATCATTTAGACCCCTATATAATCTATTATGTCACGTACCATTTTCTTCAAACTTTATCACATTTGTAAATTAAGATGGAAGATCTCTCGTTGATGATACTAGTTTTGACCCTCATAGCACTTTTTTCTGGGTATTTTATCAAGTTTAAAACATCACTAGGAAAGAAACTTCCACCAGGGTCATTTGGTATTCCGTTAATTGGAGAGTTCATAAGCTTCATCCGAGCACAAAAACAGGACGGATCTGATGAGTGGATCCGGTCCCGTATCCGCAAGTATGGACCCGTCTTCAAGACCTCGCTCATGGGGTCTAAAACGGTGGTTATAACTGGCCAAGCTGGAAACCGGTTTGTGTTTGGTGGAGGTGACACTGGTATTGGAGGCAACCAAGTAGCAACTGTAGCCAGAATTCTCGGAAAGCACAGCATATTTGAGATTTCTGGGTTTAGGCACAAGCTTGTGAGGAGTGCCATAACCAACTTCCTAAAGCCAGAAAACATTCAAAGAATTGTAGGCGAAATCGATTTTTTAGTCAAAGACCAAATTTTCAAGGTAATGGTTTAATTCGTCAAATTATACATGTTCTAACCTGTGTTGTTAGGCAAGGTATCTCTAATGAACTCATCAGATGTAGTGCACGTGTAGGGTTTTATCTCAAAAGAAAAAAGAAAAAAATTATTATATTACGTAGTATCGGCTCACATATATTGAAAGTGTTGTTTATTCAATAGAGGTTACTCCTCTCTTTCACTCGATCATCTTTCAGCCAAAAAATATATATATATATGATGATCTTGCATCGAGCCACATAACCCTAGCTAATATCTATTTCGATTGCAGGAACTCGATGGCAAGGATGTAGTACAATTAGTGGCTTTGGTGAAGAGATTAACATTCAAGGTTACTTGCAGTTTGTTTTTTGGACTACCAGAAGGCAAAGACAAAGATACATTGTTTGAAGATTTTACTATTGCCATCAAGGGTCTGTGGGCAATTCCATTAAACCTTCCAGGCACTCAATTTTACAAAGCAGTGCAAGCACGTGGCAGGATAGCCAAGCTCCTCACCAAGCTCATGAAGGAAAAGAAGAATAAGGCAACAAAAGTGACCCCCCAGAACAATGACATCATCTCAGCCCTGCTTCTTCTGAGAGATGAAGTTGGTAAGCCTCTGCAAGAGCAAGAGATTGTTGATAATCTCATCACTGTGATAGTTGCTAGCCATGACACCACCTCAATTCTCCTGAGCCTCCTTTTAAGGCATCTTTCTACAGATTCCAAGATTTTCAGTGAGGTCCTTCAAGGTAACCATTAACCAATGAAATTGTAATTACTATAATTTACTATATGTAAATTAAGATCCGTGTCGATCACTTTGTTTGATGTACGTTCAACATAAATTACTGTATATACGAGGACATGCAGAGCAAAAAGAAGTAGTTAAGGCTGTTGAAGGAAGTGAAAGAAAGGTTATTACATGGAATGAAATCCAAATGATGAAGCACACATGGAGAGTGGCCCAAGAGCTCATGAGGATGACTCCCCCGGCTTTTGGTAATTTCAAATGTGCATGGAGAGATACCAACTTCGATGGCTATGATATCCCTAAGGGATGGAAGGTGCATGCATGTTATCCTAACTCTAAATCTAACCCTAGCCTAGCCAGCCAGCTTCAAACTCAGTATTTTGAATTGAACTTGATCGAGCATGGAACTTGGCTCGGATACAATGTTATAATTAAGTGAAGCTAGTTCAATGCAAGATTAATTTAGGGTTTAAAGCCAAAGTTACAAACAGAATGTACGTCAACTACAATCATTTGCAGGTTTTCTGGGTGGCATCTGGTACACACATGGACAGCAACATATTTGAAGATCCAAACAAGTTTGATCCATCGCGATTCGAGAACTCAACGAAATCATTTCCTCCGTACACATACATTGCATTCGGGGCAGGCCCGCGAATTTGTCCCGGGGCAGAATTTGCAAGGATTGAAGTGCAGCTAACGATTCATCATTTGATAACAAAGTACTCATGGACTCAGATGATCAAGGACGAGCCTTTAAGACGTGAACCCTTGCCTTATCCAGCCATGGGGACTTCCAGTCAAACTTCACCAAAGGAACGATATATAATAGTACCATATGAACCATATGCAAGAGAAAACCATCGATCATCATATTTTATGTACCACAAGACTATACAAGCGCTTTTTATATATACGTAGTTTCTAAAATCAAATATAGCTAGCGCGGGATATTTGGTATTATATACAGTTATCAATAATCAATAAATGATTAATGAATTCTCGTGAGCTAACAAATGATGAGTATCCTTTCAGGAAAAAAAAAAGAAAAAAAAAAGTATTGTTACACTCTAAATTGAATCATCAAAATTAGAATAAACAAAGTTCGTACACAAAATTTACTATAGAGCCGAGCTGTTTCTGTGAAAGACTATTTTGCCCTTCATTCTTTGCTTAATTACAATATGCTGTTTTACCTACGTATAAAAGGTGTTGGGGTCGAGACGCTATCTTCTTGTCTCTTCGTTTTTTCTCTCTGTTTTTGCCTCACCTCTGCGTTTTTGGGTGAGATTTAGGGAGAACAGGTTGTGCATGTCGTCGTCGTGTTTGTTTTTCTTCCATTGAGAGTCTATTTGTTCCTTGCATGTGACTGATTTGGCATTTTGGTTTTTCTGATGAGCTCTATCTTTTCATTTGTTCTTAGGGAGGAGAGGGAGTCTCTCTCTCTCTGTTTTTCACTTTCTCGAATCTGAACTCTCTCAAATATCGATCAAATTTCTTGATCGTGAGTGAGGTAGGCGCATCGCTTTTTTCTTCCAGTTTCGATTGAGGCGGCAACTTTTTGATCAAATCAAAGGATTCGATTGAGCAATCAGATGTCTTTGAGATTTTGAGCTTCAGGTAAATTTTGTATTTGGTTGATTTCAAAACAATTTCGGTGCATGTAATTTTGGGTGGTGCATATAAAGGTGGGTTTGTGGGGTTTGCATTTGAGCTGTGTTTGCACTGCTTAATTGGGAATGTTTGAGATGGTTTCTGTGGGAATGTTTGGCCTTGAACAGAGAGGAAAGCAGCAAATTGTTTCATGCATGTGTTAGTACCTATCCTTTTTTTGCTTTGTTTTTATTTCTGTGAGCAATTGCTCATATGGCTTTCAGTATCTGAGGACTTGATTGTGGTTTATGTTTTATGGTTTATGATTTTTGGTGGTTGTTATTTCTGTGGTTGTTGGGGTGGTTTTCTGATTTGGTTTCTTGGCTATTTGGGATTTGTAGGGTTGCAATTGGTGATGGCTTCCATTGCTGTGGTTGAGGTCTGAGTTTTTTGATTTGGTTGGATGTGTGGAAACTAAGGTATGGTATTGAGGTTCATCTCTTTTCTTAATTTGTATGAGTTATTTTTTTATTGTGGTAAGGAAAAGCATGCTCTATTATGATGTAATGCTTGGTTGGCATGTTAAAAAGGAGGATTCAGGTGCTTAATAAAAGTTTTATTAAGTCTTTTTGTTCAGAAGTATATGCTAAAACAAATCAATGTAATTGAAAATTGATGATTTATTGTCCATTGGATCATTGTTTCTGTTTTCTTTCGATGGTGTAAGGTTAGATATTCTCTGCTTTCGGCTATGGTTAGAGTTTTAAAAATCCTTTTCTGCAAGTATGGTTGGTTAACGTGGCTACTGTGGGATTGGTATTGTGGGGAGTACATACTCAGGGTCTTCTTTGTTTATTAGAAGAGCTAGCACAATACTTGGGAGCTCTTCTTTGTTTACTGGATTGGTTCTTTACTTCGTATGGTTTGGTTGCAATTTATAACTGTTATCTTATATCAAATCTGCAGTTTTGATGTTTAATTAATTGTGATTAAATGAATGGTTTGTCAATGTGTTTGAAAATATATGTTAAAGTATTAGCATTTGGAAGCAATGGGAGGGAAAGTGAGTGCTTATTTATACGGTTATTTTTGCAGCATTACACAAATGCCAAAAAAATCCAGATAGAGATAGAGAGAGCGAAGGAGACGGCTTTGATCCTGGAGTTGTTGTTGTTGATTCGACAAAGACAGAAAGATGATCGAAGCTGGAGTACAGCAGATCGGTGATGGAGCGAAGGAGAAATCCGAGGTGAGCTAACTCTTTCTTCCCTTACACCGTTGTCCAATTTGAAACTGAAATATATTTGAAAACTAAAACCTATTTATTTGTTTCCATGAAAAATGTTTCTGGGTTTTGTTAATTTCAGCAAGTAGAACTAAATGGTAAGAGTATTATGATTAGGTTTGGTGTTTAAAGATAGAAACTTTCATCTTCTTTGAAGCATTATGGTCAGAAAGCACGCATATCTTAATCATTTGATAAACTGAGAAGTTTGAAGTGGATAATTGCTTCTAAAATCTTTGATTTGTAATCAGTTGAAAATACTGAGTGACAGTGGATACCCAAGAATATGGTGAACCTAAGATTAGTAAGAATTTGGTAGGAAAGTCTAAAACAACATAGTTTGAAATTTATGGAATGGATGAATTGGCATTGAGGCATCCTTTTGTTACCTGCCTTTTTCTGAAAACTATTCAGAAAGCATGTGTAAAGACCCGAAATTTCATTAGATAAATTTTTATAATTCAATAATTGTTCAGATATTTGAATTATGAATATTGAGACTATTTCGTAAGTCATTGTGCGGGAAACTCGGTTTCTAATCGATTTTATTTTCGAAACGAACGTTATTTAAGGGATAGTGAAAATTGACTTTTTATACGTACAAAATTTGGAAAAACTTTCTTCATGAAAGTTGTAGAGCTCGTCGATACAAGTTCGTGCATATATGAAACGTAATATTCGGAGTAGTATGAATTTATTACGAATATTTGAAAATTGAGTTTTTCCTATAAATAGATGAATTTTTCAGAAAAAAAAAATCAAAAAATTCCAGATTTCCAATCTTCTTCAACTCTCTCTCTCCCCGCGTCCGTCACCTATTTCTGGGCTCTCCTTTGTCCGGCCATATCTCCCTCCACAGACCTCTAATCGACTTGGTTCCAAAAGCAATTTTGCTCGCCTTGAAGTCATTTAAAACTTCCTAGAAGACATCGAAGTCAAAAAATAACCATGGGAGGCGCTACAAGGCCAAGAAGCTATAGAGGTCGGGCTGAAATCGCCCGAGCTGCTCTCCCTCCTCCGGTCACCAATCGACGAGCCGTTTGTCCCTATCTCTTCGCCTTGAAACAAGCTTTCCATACATATATGTCTTGCATCCTATCATTCACCATAGACAACTAATCGAAGCAAAGAAGATCAGATCATTTTTTTGGCATTTCTTCAAATTCCTGCCAACTCCAGCCAAAGTAGGAGGAGAGATCAACTGGGCTTTGTTCATCTTGCCATGCTCTACAAACTCACCAAGTTTCACATCTCCATTTAACCCGAGGAAGATGAATTTCAGATTTGATCGATTTTGGGCTATTTCGGCCTCTTTCTTTTTCAGGTAAATTTCGGCCTCTAGACTTGAATTTGACTTTGTGCTAATTATGAAAGTTGAAATTGGAGTTGAGATGAAGAACTTTGATGTTTGGAGTTTTGGCAAATTTTGACTTTGGTATGGCGGCGGCGCCGCTACTGTGGTGGTGGTTTCCGGTGACCTCCGGCCATCCCAAGAGCAGTTTCTGCTCATTGTTAGATTGTACATGTCGATACGATCATTTTGATATATAGCATGTAAATTTTAGATATCGTATGAATTAGTTATGAATTTTACGATTTCGATTGATTCCGATCGTTCGATTTATGATCTGTGAAGATAGAACCGTCCAATAGACGTGTAGTTTTGATATAATGATCGTAGGACTGTCCCGATGACTTTATGTGGTCATGGGTGAAGATCCGACCGTTGGATCTTCATATAAATGCGTTTTTGAATTGTACGCTAAGTTATTTATCGTATTTGATTAGGTGATTGATGGTTTTACTTTGGTGGACGATTTCGGGGTGAATTTGTTAAATTGAAGACGCAGCGGGAGTATCGAGGTGAGTAAAACTCACGTGGTTCATATTATGAACCGAGCGCTTTAAATTATTTATTTTTGTAATTGTGTGAAAAATATTTGTGAATTAAATATTTGTTTTTAAAATCACATGGGCATGATCACTACGGTCCATAGGTAAGTAAAATGAATTTTAATTATACAATAGATGGTATATTGGTCATCCATGAGTGGATGATTACGTATATATATATTTACGTGGAATATACATATTGATTGGTGGATTGTCAAGTGGTGATATGATTAAGTTGAATTGATGATTTGAATTATATTTCAAATGCTTAATTTCATATTAATATTGTGTATCTTGGTTGGGTTGATTTCATTATGTGATAATACATGTTGTGCTCATTTATGGATTTCGGGTCAACGCGGTGACCGGTGTGGGGTAATCGGACGCTCTAATCCTGGGTGGATGATGGAATACGATTGGTTGAGTATGTCAATTATCGGACGTTTTAAATATGTTTATAAGTATACATATTGATGAAATACGATAATGATAAATATGTCGGATGCCATAACCTAGGCCAGGTGACGGGCTACGATTCAATTAGAGGTCTAGTCTGTCAAATACCGTATTTTTATAAATACGATGTTGGGGTTTTGTGAAGAAATATGTGAATTAGGGTTTGGGTGTTGAGTTGTTGATTGATTGAGAGTGTTGTTTTCTTGTGGATGTGGAAATTGTTGTACGTTGACTTGGGTGAAAATGATTATGATTTAATTAAACAATCGTTCTTTCTTTTTACTCATACGAGCTTTCAAAAGCTTACCGGATTTTGTGTTGTTGCAATCTTGGTACACTATTCAAATGGTGTAGCGGATATTCCTGCAGATCAGGATAACCAAGGAGGTGACTGTGCTGTTTAGGTGTTGCAGCATTTATTTTGATTTCTTTTAAGTTGTGAGGTTTGTTATGCTCAATTAGAGCTTTACAATTTATTTTGTGAGTGAGTTGTAATAATTACCCGAGACTAAATTAGGGTTTTGAAATTAAATTTTGTGGTGAGGTTGTTAAGAAAAAGAAATTTTCAAGATGATTATTTGAGTTGTAGTATTTTTCATGTTTCGGATTTTTGAATTTTATTAAAAAAAATTCGGGGCGTGACAGCATGTGTATCTTAATCATTTGATAAACTGAGAAGTTTGAAGTGGATAATTGCTTCTAAAATCTTTGATTTCCGACCAGTGAAAGTATTGAGTGATAGTGGATACCCAAGAATATGGTGAACCTAAGATGAGTGAGAATTTGGTCAGAAAGTCTAAAACAGCATAGTTTGAAATTTATGGAATGGAAGGAAAGTAATACAAAACATACAAGGGCAATGGTTTATTATCACCCAGTCTATTGCTTAAAACGAATATAACAGTAATCTTCCAGCCAAGCTTTAATGCTGTGATAAAGTTTTTTTTGTATTTTTTGGAGCATAAGATATACGTTGTAATATACACGTTATATGATTCCGCATATTTTGACATAGGTACAAAGACCTTCTGCTGGCAATACTCATTTCAAGTTAGTTCAAAATGTTTCTAATTGCAATGATGGTATGGTTTGCAAATCTGATGGTTTCTTTTTCTAATTTTTTTTTTTCAAACTCTCCTTGAGTATACTTGGTTAGACTTCACGTCTAATCTAATTCAGGTGAACTCTTTGCCACTGAACTCTTTTTAGCTCAGAGGACCTCTAAATTTCAGGTGGGAATCTTCCTGTTTTTATTCTGCAGAGCATTCCTACAAGCTCTTGGGCTCACAGTTTTCGTCATAGTTCTATTAATTGCAGTATTCTTTTTCACCTATATCGATTTTGTATCAACTACAACCTCTCTGCCTAAAATTAATCTAATTGATGGAATGAAATGAATTTTGAACATTAAAATAACAACTACCATATATACATTGACTGCTGATCCTTTTTTCTCCTTTCAAAATTTACAATTTTGTTATTCAATGCTTCACTTCCCCTTTCTGAAATTTGTCACAATCAAATTATGCACTAAACATACTATTTTAATAGTCGAGTGTGTCTAGATGCTACAACAGTATGGGAATGTCATCCACTAGAAACTCAGTTTCTAGATTGAGAATATTTTGCACCAACCAAGGTGAGTCTAGACCTTTAATTAAGTGAAGTCAATACTAGAAAAGTTTGTATTCTATACCCACATCTTCAATCTAAAAATCTTTTAGTTTTCCTAACATCAGTACTAATACTCTATTTTCGTGACAGGGAAGGCAGCATTGAACCAGCATTAACATCCATGGGGACCTTCAGCAAAGAGAAAACAGACAAAAGTGTCATGACATTTTTTGTGTACAGAGAACTGGAGGTAGCAATTTTTTGCACAATCTCCATAGCTGTTCATTACTAGGCTAACAACCTTTTAGCATACACATGCTAACAGACATTGTCATCTGTTTTTGACAAGTACATCAAGCAGTGATTGTAATTAAGTTAGCCTGCACTGTATCTATTTTTTGCAAGCTATTCGATCAGCAACTGTAACTATGTTAGCATTAAACTATGAAAGCCTATTATTTGAACATTACCACAGCATCTACATTAGTGGTAGTGTTACTAGAACATGGTCTACAACTCTATATCTTCTGTTATAAAATTTATTTCTCAACCACATTCTCTATCCTATTAAACTGTCAGATTCTATTCCAAACCTGCAGCAACGTGCGCACATGAATTCTAGTGTTCTACTGAATTACATATTATGTACATACCCGTGCGTTAACATGGTTCGTGATAATCATAAATTTCCTTTTGTAATTGAAGGAAAACAAGAAATAGGTCATCATCAACGTTTTGTCGAAACTTGTGTTTAAGGCCTTTGAAACTGGCACGCATTGCTCATTAGGTGAGCGGTTGGTGTTAGACTGCTTGAAACCCTCAGGTGGTGTCTACTCTTGAAACGCATACCCAATTTGCCGTTTCGGTACCGCCACGCATTCCCCATTCTCCTCCAACCAAATCCACCTGGCCATCACACACGTGACACGTAGATTTCCAACCGAAAACAGAAAGATCCTACGTGGCAAATCTCGCGGGCTTGATTGGCCCTCGTTCCCTCCAAGCTTGTGCCCCTCTTGCGTCAGCCCGAGAACTCCATGCACTTTCCGCGTGTCACCACGCGCCAGGTTCCTTAAGTCGCCAATTCAGACCAACCCTCCACGCAACCCGCAATTAAAACATGTAGTCAACCGCCTTTAGAAAACACAACACCCTCGATCTGACGCCATCAACGGCCCAGATTCAAACATCGCGACGAATTCAAAACGCGCGTTTCGTGTGAGGCTCGTGCACGAAGCAACCGGGCTCGTGCTGCCCCCATCAGCAAGGCAAAGCCGGGTTGCTTAAAACAGAGATTGGCACTTCCAAATCGTATTCGGAAAAATCCGAGACTCCAAATGCTATTACAATTCCAAATCTCACTCACATTTTGATTCCTAATTAAGATCACATCCCACACCTGAGACTCTCTATCTCTACCTGCTCCAAGTCCTCGGAAATCCCAAAAAGCCCGAACGTCGTCGTTCGGACTTCTCCTCCACCTCGGCCGGCGAATATTGGATGGCGTCGTCGTTGGGCATTCACTGCGGAGGGACCGGATATGTCGGTCATCAAGATCAGAATAATCTGTGCAGTTCTTCTAATTACGCTCGGCGGTTTTCTCGTTCCGTGGCGATCCCGATTCCGAGAAATCGCGGCAGGGGCAAAATCGTAAATTTGTCTAGTGTGGCGGTGGCGGGAACAACGAGGAGTGTGGGGCAGAGACGGAGGGACCGGAGTGGCGACGGGAAAGGGAGCGAGACGGCGGCGTACGAGAAGGTGGACGAGTGGATGAGGGATTCGGTGACGGAGATTGTCAAGAACCTGAGGGAGGCGCCGCTGCTCGTCCACGTGTACGGCGGCGGGGACGACCAGCGGAGGATGGAGACGGAGAAGAAAGTGGAGGAGGAGAATTGGGACGCGCTGAAGGGGAAGTGGGAGGCCGGAGAGGCGCCGTTACCGGAGGGGGTTATATTCGTGGAGGAGCTGATGGACGACGGCGAAGTTGACGGCGGAGATAACGGCAAAGAAGATTCCGGTATCGATGGGATAACGCGGGCGTGGGGGTTGGTGGTGCAGGGGAAGGGGGAGGAGTATGGGCCAGCTTGTTATTTGTTGAAGACGAGTAGAGTTAATGTCGGGTCGGGTTATGGGCTGGGGATGGGCATGGGCTGCACGCACTTTTGTTTGGTCCGGGTCAAGAGTTTTCGGGAGACGGCCCAGTCGCAGCTCAAGAACAGTTGGCTGTTGCAGGCACGGATGTAAGGTCAGGGAAGATGATACTCGGACCATTGAAAATCGAAGCTCGGTTTGTAAATTTATGGAAATATTTACTGAAGCTTCAAAACCCAATTGTCAATTGATTATGGATGTTCAATCGAATCATATTGGTTCATCATGTAAATTCGTAAGAGCATTGAAATTCAAAGAGATTTCATTGAACATGATCCATTTTTTCTTATTCCTGAGATGGCTACTTGGTTTTTGATTAGTATAGTAAATTATTAATGCATTGAATTACGATGAGTAATACATGTTACTTCTAATGTAGATAATGAGTCGAAAGTTACAATAATAATAGTGATTCGCAAAACATGATTTGAATCTAACTCGATAAGTTGCGTGAAGCTTGACATAAAAAGAATAAACTCAAATAAACAAGTGATATACTTCGATTGATAAGCATCTCATTGGCTAATAGACATGTGTGAGGCATGAGATGGACGTGCATGTAAGTTCTTATTGGTGTTTGGAACTTCTGAAGATGTGTCATAAGAGATATCGACTCACCCATCTAGCTAGCTTAACCTCGATTATACATTGTGGATTTATTTGATGCTTACCTTTGTGATTATGGAATTTATCCTTTCCATCTAATTAGCTTTTAGTAGTTTGGATTGTTCTTCTATCAGATCAAGAAAAGGATTGTTCTTGTAGTATATTGGACTTTTTGCTTTCCTTTTGAATTGATTGGTCATTTGAGTTAAAGCCAATCGTGAATGCTAGCTTATTCAACACTATATTCGATTATTGGTGTTCATTTGAATCATATTGGTTCATCATGTAAATGCGTAAGAGTATTGAAATTCAAAGAGATTTTATTGAACATGATTCATTTTTCTTTTTCCTAAAATGGCTGCTTGGTTATTGACGGGTGATTAGTATAGTAATGCAGAAGTTTGGTTTTATATGAGTAATATATCATATATGCGATGACTTTACTTTGAATGCAAACAATGAATTGGTAAAGAGTTATTTGTGAAACATGAATCGATTCTAACCCTTCTAAGTTGTGTGAATCTTGACGTAGAAGGCATGTACTTCAATCGGTAAGCATCTCATTAGCTAACAGGCATGCGTGAGGTATGAGATGGACTTGCATATACATTAGTTTTGGTGTTTGGAACTTCTAATGATGTGTCATAAGATAATGACGCACCCATCTAGCTTGACCTCCATCATACATTGTGGATTGTTTTGATGTTACCCTTTACATTATGGAATTATCCTTTTCATGTAATTAGCTTTTAGTACTTTGGACGTTTTGCTTTCCTTTTGAATTGATTGATCATTTGAGTTATGCAAATGGTGAATACTGGCTTCACCGCTCTATTGTATACAAAAATATGCTTCAATACAAGTACTTTCATACAATTTTTATGTACTTTGGTGATCTTAATGGATTGCTATGGTGGCGTGGCTATAGAGGGTCTGGCCGGATCGTGATGGCCTACGTGGCTTGGTGGTTCTGGGCGGTTTCGTGGGGTGGTAGTGGCGGCGAGGTTTTGGATGATAGTGGTCGGGGGCCCTACACCGAGTTGTCCACAGATTTTGGTTGGAGATAGTATTTGGGCTGGGCTTGGAGCACCCTTCCCTGCTGGGCCGCGAGCTGGACTTCCTCACTCTTGGAGCTGCCCTCTTGGGCTGGGGTGTTTTGCCGTAGGCCCATTTCAATCACACTTGTATAAAGGAAACGTTTCTGTATCAATGAGATCTATCTCTTCAGCCAGTTGGTTTCTCTCTTTACATGGTATCAGAGTAGGACTAGATCCTGACTCTTTTCATATGCTGCACTCTAACTTCTCGTGTAGCCTAATCCTCATTCCCTCATCATTCTGGCATGGGCACCGATGATGTCCTTCTACCACCACCTAAAGATCATGGCAAGTCAAAAGTTGATTCCTCCAATTCTCCTACATCTGAGATGTCGAAATCAGACTTCTCTAATCCTTTTTTCACCCATCACTCAAATCATTCAGGCCTAGTCCTAGTCTCTAAGCCCCTTAATGGAGACAATTACGCGGGATGGCAAAGGGCTATGACCCTAGCTCTGAATTCTAAGAACAAGCTTGGTTTTGTGAACGGCACAATAAGGCTCCCCAAGAAGAAACAGACCCAGAAGTTTATGCGACTTGGTCGCGTTGTAATGATATGATCCATTCTTGGATCATCAACACCATTGATTCAGAAATCACCAATAGTTCATCTATTATCCTACTGCTCACGAAGTATGGGAAGACCTCCGTGAGTGATTCTCTCAAGGTAATGCTCCGCGTATCTTTGAAATTCAGTGAGAAATCGCTTGTCTTCGTAAAGAACAGTTGTCAGTTTCAGCTTATTATACAAATTTGAAAGGATTGTGGGATGAATTAGCTTCCTATTCAGAGACATCTCGAGGAGCACAAGCAGAGCAATAAAGACTTATGCAATTTCTAATGGGACTGAATGAAACTTACAGTTCTTGTCGTGGCCAGATTCTCCTGATGAACCCTTTACCAACGGTTCGACAAGCTTATGCGGCAGTCTCTCAGGACGAGAAACAACGCTCACTTGATGCTTCTTATCCTGGTGCAGAATCACCTTCAGGTGCAGCGATGGTAGTACGCAATCTTAGAAGAACTACTTTCAATTCAGGAAGAGGAGGACAGTTTGAGAGGAACGATCGGAATATCCAAAGCCCAGAACGCAATTTTGCTTATCCAGAAGGACGCCGTTTTGATACCGAACGACGGCAAGGCTCAGGCATGGGGAGACCACATTGTACCTACTGTGGAGATCTAGGCCACTGGGTACAGACATGCTATCAATTGATCGGGTATCCCCCAAGCCACCCCAAAGCGAAACAAGGCACATGTTTTTCTAAGCAATCCAGAGCAGCTCCTATGGCAAATCAAGTCAATGCGTCTGTTGAAAGTGATAGTGGTCGACGGACATTCAATGAAGGCCAATTTAAACAGTTTATGACTGCTTTTAGTAATCAGACTTTGAAGCCCAATTTAGATGCAAGCTTGAGTTCCAAAGCAAATGCCGTAACAAAACCAGGTTCGCCTAAGGTCGTTTCCCGCAATTGGATTATTGACAGCGGTGCGACAGATCATATTACTTCATCTACGCAATTATTACATAAAAATAATACTTGCTCATTCCCACCTGTTCTGTTGCCTAGCGGAGATAAAGTTAACATTTTTGCTAAAGGATCCTTACCTCTGAATACTATGTTTTATCTTCATGATGTGTTATATGTGCCTAAATTTAAAGTCGACTTATTGTCGGTTAGTCGGTTGACTAGAGGATTCAACTGTTCAGTGACTTTCTACCCATATTGGTGTATTTTGCAGGATCTGGCTACGAGGAGGACGATTGGTTTTGTTACGTCCCGAACCCAGAATTTTCGATTTTTATTAATTTGACGGTAAATGTCAGTTACACTTAATTTGTTACTCCGTTATATGATTTTAGTGGCCCTAAAAGTTGACTTTTTGTTCGGGTCATAATTTGAGAAAATGTTCTTCATGGAAGTCGTAGAGGATGCTAAACCGAGAACATGCATACGTGGTTCGTAAAAATCGGAGTTAGTATGCGAAAGTTATAAGCGAAAAACTAAATTTACTATTCCCGGTTACTGTTCATAGTAAGTTCTTTAAATAGGAAGTTACTGTGGTAAGTTTCTAAATTTGGAAACTTACCCGGCCTTTTCTCTCTCTTCTCCCCCGATTTCTTCTTCCTTCAGTTCGGCCGAATCCTCCTCCTCTGAGTTCCTTCGATTCCGGCCGCCCCACGACGAAACCTAGACGTCCCTAGGTTCGCCTCTTCCTCCTCGTCATGCCCATGGTCGCATTTCATGGTATCTCGACCGGAGGAGCTCGGAATTGAGCCACGAAGTTCACTGTAGCAGATTGGGTTTTTCGGCGATTTCCGGCGATTTCGGTCGTCTCCGGCCACCAAACCGGTGTCGAAGGTTCGGTTTTCTTCACTGATCATTTCCCCTATGGCCTTGTGTCTCGATTTGCTGTGTAGAAGTCGAATTGTTGAATTGAAATTCTAGGGTTCTTGGAAAATTTCTGGGTTTATGTTCATTCATTGATTTCGACTGGTTTTGATTGTTATTTAGATGTGTTGTAGTTGAATGAAATGATCAGTGAGTAGAATTGATGTTGTGGATGAAATTTGGTGGCCATAGGAGGAGGTTGATTTCGGCGAGTAACCGCCACTCGCCGCCACTGTGGGCGGCGCGTGAGGTGGTGTAGGGCAGGTTTCTGACTGTCGTAATTTGGCTATTTAATCGTTGATATAATGTAGTTTCCATATTGGTGACCTCGGATTAATTTCGTGAAGTGTAGATATGGTTTTCGTTATGGTGTGAAATTCATTGATTAATTCACTGATAATCCGTGTATCAGAATTCCTTAATCGGAAGCTCAAAGTAAAGAAATGAAGTTAGAAAAGTGAAATTGGAGATTTTTAAGTAAATAATAACAATTGGGATATGGTTTGGTTTTGGTGGGTTTAATTTTTATCCGTCCTGTACTTATTGGTTTATGAACGTTATATTGTACAGGACGTGAGGAGGATTCCTACGAAGAGGGTTCGGATCGACGGCAAGCTTAGCCGTATACGGTGAGTGGACGTTTGATTTTAAAGTCATGTATGCAATTAAATTTTCTAAGTTACGAAGTTATTTAAAGTATCTGTTATTTAATGAGCAAATTATTCGATTTTTGATTATGAAATTAGTTATGGTTCAAATTGCGGATTAGAAGTGGTTATGTTCCATTTCGAACTTTTTATTAGAAATAATCTTCGATAAGATTATTTCTGAAAATGAAAATATCATTATTTATTAATAGATTCGGGTTTCTCGAAAAATCTTCGGAAATGGAAGATTTCTTCGAGATTATAAACTTACATTATTTTAGTATATTGATTCATAATTTTGAATCATGTTGGCGTGCGGGGTCACGTCGTTGGACTAAGTTCCTTTCTTGTGAGACTTCGAGGAAATCTCACAAATTCTCGATTTTCATATGGTTTTTACCCACCATACCTGGGTCGATATACTTTATTACTAGCTAGCCTACTAGTACTCCTCCCTACTTACTTTGTGTTTGTGGGTGAGTAGAGTCGAGCATGGGATGCTCTTGAGTGTGGGATACTCCGACCTGAGCCTTAGCGGCTCACTTTATTTCATTGTATGGTGATGGCGTCTTTTCCCATACCTTTTACATTATTTATTTATTTATTCGTTCGACTAACAGGGCCAGTCGAACTTCCCTCAAGCCAGCGGGGCTGGCTTAGTCATGAAAGTGATTTAAAACCTTTAGTTCCCTATTGCATGCATAAGAACGTTTTAAACAATAAATGTGGGAAAGTGAGAAACATTTCTTTCTTGATTAAATATTTTTGTCCACTCACAACTAACGTTTTATCGCTTACTTTCCCCTGGGCTTAGCACCAGTTCTGCCACTTGCTTTTCGTATGTTAATATTAACCTACCTCATGTAATATATTTGATTTTATCGTAGATTGCTCTGATGACCCTCAGAGACTTATTATTATTGTGTATTAATCTCGTTGTCAGAGACGTGTTTTACTTATGGAGTTGAAGATTAGAACCCCAGGCTGTATTGTATAAATTTTACTGCCTTTACGCTTGGGTTTTGCTTAATAACTTGTGGTGGTTGTGAAATATAGGATGACTGCATGTTGTGGGATCTTGAATTTAGAAAAAATTTGTTTTTGTCGTTTTTCTCACAGGTTGGGTTGTCCACTTTTAAGGGAAGTTCTGTCGAATTTTTCTTAAAAGTGGGCCCCGCAGAGTCCATCTTGAAAATTTGAAATGATTTTCGGGGTGGGTTCTGACAGGTTTGGGTAAACAACGCAACGGATTATATTATTTGGTGGCACTAGCGACAGAGAAATCCATGCCCTCTCTTTCCGTTCCCACCAAACGCCCGGCTTGTCATCTTGCCATCACCTCCACTGATCTATGGCACAACCGCTTAGGGCATGTGTCATCCTCTTGTTTAGGTTTCATTGCTAAGAATTTTTTGCATGCTTCCATTTTGTCTAATAATGCTTGCCACATATGTCCTTTGGCTAAGCAGAGTCGATTACCTTTTAATATTAGTACCATCTCTTCTGTCAAACCATTTGAAATTATTCATTGTGATATTTGGGGTCGATATCGATTTCCTTCTATTTCTGGTGCTCATTATTTGCTTACCATTGTTGATGACAATACACGTTTTACTTGGATTTTTTTAATATGCCATAAAGATGAAGCCCAATCACTCTTTAAACAATTTTTCAGCTATGTTATCACTCAATTTGATTCTCGTATTAAAACTTTCCGTAGTGATAATGGTAGTGAATTCCTATTCCTTCGCTCTTTTTTCATTGATAAAGGTGTTGTTTTCCAACATTCTTGCGTCTACACGCCCCAACAAAATGGAGTTTTGGAACGCAAGCACCAACACATTCTCCAAGTGGCTCATGCCCTCAAATTTCAAGCACATCTCCCTTCTCAATTTTGGGGGGAGTGCACACTTACCGCAGTCCACATAATCAACCTCTTACCTTCTCCCACTCTCTCTTTCAAAACACCTTTTGAACTCCTTTACTTGAAACCCCCTTCCTTCTCACATCTCCGTGTTTTTGGCTGCCTAACATATGCTACCAACGTTCACCCCTCTCATAAATTCGACCAACGGGACATTCAGTCCATTTTCATCGGCTATCCCATCGGTCAGAAAGCCTACAAATTGTTTGACTTGTCGTGTAAGAAGGTCTTTACTAGCCGCGATGTCCAATTCCATGAAACCATCTTTCCTTATTCTAATCAGCCCAGTTTTATTGCTTCCTCCTTGGGCCATCAACCCGGCCCTATTCCCTTACTCCCTCACCCATCCACTGCCACCTCAGATTTTGACCTTCCTTTTTCTTCTCCTGCATCGTCTTCCCCTAGTCCCCCTGTTTCCTCGTCCCGTTCTCCTGATCCCGATCCGCCCACTTTCCCTCCCTCGCCTTCGCCACCATCTTCGCCCCCCCCAGTACCTATTCTTGCCGTCGTTCGACGCACCCTTCGGTCCCCGACTCTGTCCCATCTGACCCTTCTTCGCCTGCTTCTCCTTCTTCTTCGGCGCCGGTTCCTCCTTCCCCATCACCCCTCCCACCTCCTGCTCCGGCTACTGACCCCGACCCTCTTCCCAATCCTGAGCCGGCCCCTCTCTGTCGCTCCAGCCGCCAGACCCGTCCACCAGACCGCCTCACCTATGCTATCTGCTCCACCGTTCCCTCAAACCAATTGTCCTCTTTGCTGCCAGGTCCGACCCGCGGTACCCGCTACCCGTTGGCTAATTATGTCTCTTATCATCGGTATCTGCCACGCCACCAAGCTTTCACGGCCACCATCAGCAATGTTACCGAGCCACGCACCTATTCCGAGCTGCTGTTCATCCTGCATGGCAGGATGCTATGCTTTCCGAACTCTGGGCTCTTCAAGCCAATTGGATTTGGATGTTGAAGCTTAATTAGATTTGGATGTTGAAGCTTGGCCATTAACAAAACCTCTTTCTTAATTTCCATATACTCTTTCACATAGTTTATTGAAAGCCTTCTCACTGCTATGCTTTTTGCGTTGGAAAGACTACCCTGAAAAAATGAAAAATAAACAATTAAAATGAAATACTATTAAACCACTAAATCTGAAAATTAACTTATTGATCACCACTGTAATGTATAACTAACTGGTACACGAAACACGTTAATTAACATAAATAAGTCAATTATTGGTCACACATATTCTGAGGTTACCTTACCCTGTAAACAGTGCCAGAACCATCATCTCCAAGTTTCTTTGCTTCCGAAAAGTTATTTGTGGCAACTCGAATGGCGCCACAGTCGAATAGCAAGGATTCCATGGCCATATGCTCATCCATTTTCTCAAGAAAATTATGTTTCATCCCTAAGATAGGTTGTCGCCTTGTTTTCACTACTTTCGCGTAAATGCCTATGGAGATCGTTAGTACAAGAGAAACAACCATTGCAAATAGTATAAGGATGCCGACTCTTCTATCTCTTGCATGACGTCCTGCAAAAATTCACGGATTGAGTCAATCTATATCACCATGTGTACTTAGGCACTTAGCATTCTTTTGTTGTGGACAAATAAAGCACATACCTAAGTTGCGAATCATGGAACCTTTCGGTTCATTGACCCCAGTAACCTGGTTCAGCTGATAGTTGAAGTTACAGCTGGGTGTAAGAACTCGCCCACCTTCCCTTCCATCACAACATTTTGGGAGTTCTTCAAAGGCAACAAGTAAGCAAGTGCGGCACTGTAACTCGGACAAATCAGGAGTGCAGTGCACAAGTGCCGTTAAGGAAGACAGTCCGTTACTATAGTTGAGAATGGTTGCATTATTTTTCGCAAACTTAAGAGAACCCCCTGCCGCAGCTTTGTTTCTTAGGGCTTCTAGTAACCACCTGAGCTGCTGGAAAAATACATCAAACTCCGATGATAGTACGCTTTGCTTACGCCACAGATTGAAAGCAGGCAACGTGTCCATGACGCCATAGAGGGAGCGGTTTGAGTAGCGCAGCATGCAGTTGTCGTACCAAACAATAGCTTCCTTCTGATTGGGACAAAGCTCCATGAGAGCACTTCTAGAGGTATTGAGGCAATGAAGGCAGTGGTGCGTGGTTCCAATGTCTCCTTTACATAGTCCGATTGCATATATTGCGCCGGATGTAGTGTTTCGGCCATATGAAGATCTATAAAAGCCGTGGCCGCTACCCTTGAAGGGAAGGGATGAGAGAAGGTGGTTAAGGTTTGTGCGATAGGACTCGGACGTCGTGGTGTAGTTACTTTTGTGGTTTGAACAGAAGTGGTTTAGCAGATGATCAGCTGCTGGCTGCGGCTGAGCAAGGGCGGCCGCTTGATCGGTGATACTAGTGATGATGATCAGTAACAAAATGGGAGAAAGGAATAGACGTGAGGGAACCATTATTCTGTTCAAAACTCATGTTATTTCCATCGGATCGATCGCATTTTATAAATTAACGTCATATTAAACCCAACTCTTTGTATGGAATTTTCTATGGTATTGCGACGAAGGAGAGTAGTGCGTGACAGAGCTCACTTATGCTTGCGACCCTAATTTTATGAAACTAATTCTTTGAGAAAAATTAACTCAGTCATCATAACAGAGTTGCTTGGCCAATAATGGCGTGTCATAGCGCACAACAGATATGTGTTGGGTGGATAGCCATTTTCCCTAAACCCTAAATTACGACAGTCTAATCTGAAACGGTTGAAAATGCATGAAAGAGGGGATTTCCAACTGAAATAACACCCTGCCCATTGATTAGTATATGTAGCTTTGAATTATCGTGAAGCTTGAACATGCAGTATGTTGAGTTTACTCCTATTGCAAAACAATGGGTGACTAAGAGAATATCTGACTTTTCAAAAATTAGAAGTTGGAAGAAATGCCGGTCTATACAAGTTTGGGTCTCTGTATTCAAACTACTCCTTTCTTATTTGCATATATCCAGCACTGTAGTTTGAGAACTTAACCATTGAAAAGTTAGATTCTACAAAAATCAATGTAAACATATAATACATAATAATTGCATCAAACAACTAGACATTTGATCATGAAAATGTTAACTTCACAAGGATCATGAATTCCAATGATGGCGGGCGTGCTATACCAGATGTTGCTTGAATTTGTTACCCACTGAAATCAAAACCTTCAATACTTTGTTTAATTATCCCGTCACTTAGAGCATGTCCAGTGGAGTTTTCTTTTAGCTTGAGTCAAATTTGAATTTAACATGTGACATGACAATTTTCTTTTTTACCTAATCTTACTCCAACCGATATATCAAAATTTCATGTTATTTTAATATATTTTATTCTATTTATTTTGTTTTTCTCAATATAACTAATTAAAAAAAAAAAACAGATCTCATCCTGGTCTACTTCTTCTGTTTCTTTCAATAATCTTACTCTAACCTACTGATAATGTTGTTTTCATAGCTTGAACACAAAGGTCTCCATCACCCTGCTATGTCCCAAGTCCAATGGTTTGAATTTTATCTCCTGTGTTCAATACAAAGTAATTCCCTGGTAATCCAACCTTTCATTCCATTCCCTCAATCCTATAAACCACACAGATAGATTCTAAACAACCCAGAAACCCAAAATCAACGAGCGACAATATACACAAACACGATTATGGTCTATGAAAGAAATAATAAAAAAATTAAAAGACTGAGAGAGTTGGGGCTGTCAAATTTGACAGAGGAAGCCTCAATGTCAAATCCACGTGCATATGACCTATGAGTTGGAGAAGTGTTTCATCAATCATTTGTTACGGTTTTGCCCTCCACGTGAATTTAACCAATCCATTGGAGCTGGTCTTAGATGTTACGTTCATTTAACGATGGCTGGCTGCTTGTCGAGGCCATCATAAGCTGATACGTACTTCATGAAAACACAGCTACAAAGTAAGAAAAATAAAATAAAATAAAAAAACAACTGAAAAACCCAGTGACCCAGTCCAGGCCCGATACTCAGCCCAACCAGCAGTATACGGATCATTTTGTATAGAGAAAAAAAGAAATTAAAATGATTTCCAAGCAACCAAACTGGCCCCTAGTACAGTACGCGTGGGAAAAAGGCATATGGCGCTTCCCGTTTGGAGGGCCCCACTCCCCCCTCCAACAAATTCAAATTCAAAAACACACACACTCCTCCTCTCTTCTCTCACGTTGTTTCTCTCTCTTCAATAATAAAAAAAAAAAAAACCGAAAAACAACGTTTGTGTTGTAATAAGCGCGCTATTCCTGTTTTGTCTCTTTCTCTCTCCCTGCAAAATTCAAATTGAAAAAAATTAAAATGAAAAAATTTGACCCATATAATCCCAAATTAAATAAAATCTCAGGATCTGATACGCGCCCTTCAAAACCCTAACCCACCAAACCCACACCGCTCTCTCACACTCTCTCCCACTCCCTAAATCTCATTCCTTTCCAAGATTCGGACCCGAACATCACCGATTCCGACTACCCTTTTCGTCTTCGTCCCCAAAGCTCGAGTCTTTTTTCGACCCCATGACCCAGATTTGGCGGGTTCTGGAAGAGGGGCTGTTTTGAAAGTTGTGAATTTTTTTGAATTGGGGGGTTTTTGGAGGTTATGGCGAATCGGGTCGATTCCGGAAAAGGGTCGGTGCCCAGATTGGATTCCAAGGTGGGTTCTTGATTTTTTTGAGTTTTGAATTTCGTTGGGCTTTTGAGTGTTGTTGTTCATTTTATTGATTGGTGGGTTGTTTCAGGTTTTGGGCGAGAAGCGGGTTAGTGTTGAATTGGGAGGTGAAGATGAACTTGGGCCTAGAAAACGGATTAAGATGCGAGATCTTGAATCAGTGTGCCGCGCTGAAGGTACTTGTTTTAATTTTTTTTTTTTTTTTTTGGGGTTTTGAATGATTATGAACTTGTGTGAATCTGGATTTTCAATTCAGTAATGAAGTATTGTATGTGTTATTGGGTAATTTGGAGTCAAAAGTAGTCTTCTTTATCATTTTCGGTCTCCTTCCGCGTTTGAAATGGTTAACTGTTAAATATTTTCAGGTTTTTTTTTGTTCATTTAGTTATATACTATAGATTGGAACACTATCGAAAATAGTTCTGCACTGTTTTAAGAGCTTTTTGTCTTCAATATGTATTTGAAGCAGTGTGGAATAGCATTTAGAGTAAAGATGGCTTAGACTCTAAGTACCTTCATGTGGTTCGTATATGGCTTATTTTTAAATTCAAAGTTAAATGTTGTTCTGGTTTTCTGTTGGAGTGATTTTTGCGGTTTATTATTTACTCTTACTATTATTTATGTCACAGGAATTAGTAAGAAACAATCCGGTGGTCAATTTCAACTCGATGATGAAGAGATGTCTGAAATTACTGAGGTGCCTGTCACCTCTGATTTGGATGCTTCTCGAGCTGGAAAAGCTGTGAGAAGTACATTCCCAATTGCGGTCAACCCTATCCCCAAGTCACTGGATCTCAACAATGATGCGTGCATTGCCAAGAATAAGGTTCAGAATGGCAGTCAGCAATGCTCTAAGAGTTCAGAAAAGACCACATTGCCTAGGGATCAAGTTACTGAGGTGCATAAAAACTCTGATTTGGATTCTTCTCGAGTGGGAAAATCTGTAAGAAACACAATACCAGCTGTGGTCAACCCTATTCCTAAGCCGCTGAATCTCAATATTGATGTGTGCATTGCTGACAGTACAATTCAGAATGGCAGTCAGCAATGTTCTAAAGATAACACCACATCGCCTAGGGATCAAGTGACTGAGGTGCCTAAAACCTCTGATTTAGATGCTTCTCGAGTGGGAACATCTGCAAGAAGTACAATTCCAGTTGTGGCCAACCCTATTCCTAAGCCCCTAGATCTCAATACTGATGCGTGCATCGGCAGCAGTATGGTTCAAAATGGCAGTCAGCAATGCTCTCAGAGTTCAAAAAAGACCACATTGCCTAGGGATCAAGTTACTGAGGTGCCTAAAACCTCTGATCTGTATGCTTCTCAAGCAGGAACATCTATGAGAAGCACAATTCCAGTTGTTGTCAGTCCTATTCCAAGGCCACTAGATCTTAATACTGACTCATGCATTGCCAGCAACACGGTTCAGAATAGCAGTCAGCAATGCTCTCAGAATTTAGAAAAGTCCACCGTGCTTACGGATCATGACAAAGAATGCCATACTAATCATGGGAATGCAAAAGGCAATGCGTTGGATCTAAATGGTAAAGGTGTTTCAAGCTCAGAAAACCAAGATCCTTTTTATCCTTATAAAAATCTCAATTACTTAAAGTCAAGAGACGTCTCTGAATGCGGGAGCAGCACTGGCCCATTGGAAGAGAAAGATCCAATGACAGTGTGGAAGGAGATGAAGCAAAATGGTTTCCTCTCATCTACTCATGGAGGCATATCAAAGCCAAAGCAACCGGTAGCAATTCCAACACCAAAGCAGCAATATGGAGGCATGCCAATTTCAAAGCAACATGGAAGCATACCAATGTCAAAGCAGCATGGAGGCATACCAATGCCAAAGCCACGCCCCAAGAAAAATAAAAGTGACGAGCAGAAGAAAAAGGTGGAACGTGCAAAGAAGGAACAAGTGGATAGGTTCGCGAAGATTGCTGCTCCAAGTGGACTGCTGAATGACCTGAACCCTGGGATCATCAACCATGTTAGAAATAGAAAGCAGGTTCATTCTATAATAGAGGCTCTTGTAAGATCTGAAAGACTTGAAGTTAGCCGTGTGGAAAACAAACAGACAATCCATCAGCAGAGTGGAACTGTAGAAAACAGGCAGGACCTGGAAAATTTGAGGGAGAGTTGGCGTCCAAATACTTTCTTCGAGGACATGCAGGCACAAGGGTACACTATACTGATGAATAAACCGTCGTTGGTTCAAGTGGATAACAGTATAGAGGGTGATCCAAGTGCAAAAGAGAGCTTTGGCGGAATAAGTTTTGCATCACACTCCGCCCTTGTAAGTGAGGAAGAGACGCTTGCATTGAAATTGTCTTCATCAAATATAGCACCTGAGGAGGATACTCCTTTGTCATCTAAAGAGGAAACAACATCCTATCTTTCTTTTAAAGGTGATTATTTAGATTTTGATATCTTACATTTGCATTATCTATATACATCATGAATGCTTGGGAGATGGGGGTGGGATCTCACATGTTAGAATCATTCTTGAAAAGAGTGAAGGTCCCAATTGTGTGAAAGTATGCTTAGTCTGAACTTGGCTAATAGGAAATTTTCTTTTTTTCTTCTCCAGCTGCTACTGTTGCGTCTCAGTGGTTGGAACTTATACAACAAGATATTCAAGGACGTCTTTCAGGTAATACTCTGTCTGTTAAATCATTAGTGGATCTTGTTGAGGTAGAATGGATTCTTATGTCTATTCTATTCTGTAACTGCAGCACTGCAACGCAGTAGGAAGAGAGTTCGAAATGTAATAAGTACAGATTTGCCCTTATTGCTAAAAAAAGAGTTTTCATCTGATAAGGAGAATGACTCTTCTATCACGAAAAGTTCTGTGGATGGACTTTCCAGCCGTGCTTGTGCAGAGATGCATCGAGCAAGATGGGGCCCACGGTTTGATCAAATGGATAAAGCACTTTCAGAAGAAGAGGATCAACTTGTGAGTGCTCAAGAAACTGTAAATTTATTTCAATGTAAAGATATATCTGGGTGTTTCAATTTGATGAAGTATCTTTGCCAACTGTGCAATTATCAGATCTTGGTTGGTTTGTTGGAACTCAATCTGATATACACTAACAAATTTCAGGAAAGCTGGTTGAACCAAGTAAGAGAAATGCAAGTTCACTGTAACAAGGGCCTGCAACTTATCAATTGGAGTTCTGGCATTCAAGCATTGGGTACATCTGAAGCTGATACTAGGTAAAGCTTTTGATGGAAACCAGTGTCCTTTTAGTTACTGTTGTTTCATAAGTTCAATTAAGTCTTGATTTTCACCTCCAGCATGCAGCGCCTTGTTATTTAAAAAGGAGAAAACAAACGTTAATAGCTGAACTCTGTTCTTTCACGTTTCAACTAAACCTCCCATATGCTGTGAGATACGATAACGTGAGAAGTTGGTTAAAGATGAATCATCATTTACCTTTTACTATTGTCTTGCAGATCACATATGGATGGCTCTCAGAGGGAAGTAGCTGTTAGGGCTGCTGCAGCGTCGATTTATGCAACGTGCAACTTTATTTTGTCGGCAAATGCATCGCCTTGTTGTTAACTACAATTCCTTCCTTCAATCTCTGTCTAAACCTTTCTGAGCAACCAGGAAATTACTGCTTAGCGCTAAAGGCTTGGCTCAGTATTCGAGTCTCTATTGTTACGGACTCTGTAACAATGGACATGAAGGTCGGTTACAAGAGTGGCAGAGTTGTTGAATTAACAGGTGTTTAGGGTTATTACTTTGTTTTTGGTCTGAGTAGAACAATTAGTTGTAAAATATTTCGGTTTGTTGCTACTAATGATTTTTTAGTTCCATTTTCTGTCTTTCGTTTGTAACTTGTGATAGGTTTGTTTAACAGCCAGTTGTAATTCTTATATCAGAAGTGGTGGTCTAATTTTGGCGGATTTGGCCTTCTCTCCCCTCTGCTCGCTTGGTCTATAATCCCTTTAAGTGTGAACTCCAGTAATGTTATGGCATACAAATTCCAGCAGTCAGTCTAAGCTGTGTCCGCTTAATATTTTTCTTTCCAATACCTTGAAGGGTTTCATCTTAAAATACTCGATCATCAGTTATTGTCCTCCAAAGCTTCAACTGAGCAGAGACTTGCTATAATATCATGAAGTAAACAAGCATCGAAGAGGCATCATTAGCACGCTTGCATGGATGTGGGCATGTGCACCGTTACCTCATTTGACATTGCCACCGTTAGCATAACTAGATACGAGATTCACTTGCATCACTCTCCTTACCGGTTTCTTTTTCTCAGTCTGCAAGGAATCATTACTTCCACAGTTTATTGGCTGATGGCTGAAGGCATCAAACGTGATTCAAAACAAAAGCAGAAAAAGAAGAGATTCTCTTAACCTAGAGTAGGCCATACGATTCTTTATGTAATAAGGTATTAAAGTTGGGGGAGGATCCAAATCCTTATTTTAAATACTTAGAGGCTTAGTCTAGGTAGGTTTTTTGATTTAGTTGAAATTTGTTTAAGGACAAACGTAAAATAACAGAGAGATGGAGAGAGTAATGTGTAAGAGAGAATGGAGATTCAAGTGTGTTTATTCATCTCATACAAGAGGGTATTTATAGGAATACATTGTAGTGTGAATACTCAAAGAGAAAACCAAAATGATAACAATCTGCATCATGGCTGCAGCTCTACATGCTTGTTGCCTCTTGGTATAAAGCATGTCACACAAGTCTTTATACACTCAAGTACCTATCTATACACTCAAGTATGTATTTACATGATATAGACATTTATAGGATAATACATTTATACTACAACACTCCCCTTTGGATATTTCATGTCAATAGTATTGTGTTGGTGGTGCGCTTCGAAGTTGGGTCGTTAAAAACTTTGCCAAGTAATAAAACCCTGTGGGAAAAAACAACCTTGGTCGAAGGAGAAAAAGAGCACAACGCGCGTTGAGTGTGGAGTATGTTTCTGGATACTCCCCCTAATTTAGATTCCTCTTGAAGATCATGGGAGTTCGGATATCCTTCTTAATTCGATGCTCTTTACATGTTTTTCGAAAGGGGATTTTGGTAATGACTTAGTAAATAAGTCCGCTATATTATCATCTGATCGGATTTGATTTACTTCAATGTTTAGAAGTGTTTGTTGTTGCTGACTGTAGAAGAATTTCGGCGATATATGCTTGGTATTGTCGCCCTTGATGAAACCTAATTTCATTTGCTCAATACAAGCTGCATTATCCTCGTAAATGCATGTAAATTCATTTGTGGTAAACTTCAAACCACAAGTTTCTCGAATGTGTCTATTTACAGACCTTAGCCATATGCACTCACGCACGGCTTCATGTAGAGCAATAATCTCTGCATGATTTAAGGACGTAGCAACAAGGGTCTGTTTGTAGATATCCAAGATATCGCGGTGCTTCCCATGGTAAAGATATAAGCTGTTTGGGAGCGACCTTTGTGAGGTCAAAGAGATACCTTGCATCAGCAAAGTCCATCAAAACATCATTATCATTTTGATGGAGGGGAGGAGGAGAACGTTGGTCACCATGGATAGTGTTGCCGGCGTCTACATTACGGAAGGTGGCTTTTTGCTTCATGGGGTCTGATCCCATGCTTCCGTCTTTTCTTTTCTCTGTGTAGGGATAAAACAAGCCCATATCAATCGTACCTTGTAGGTATCGAAAGATTGTCTTTATACCAATCCAATGGTGGCGTGTTGACGCAGAATTATGTCGAGCTAACAAGTTTACTGCGAATGAGATATCCGGTCTTGTGCATTGAACTAAATACAATAATGCGCCTATCGCACTTAGATATGGTATTTCAACCTCTAATAAATCTTCGTCCTCATCCTTTGGACGAAACGGATCTTTTCTAGACTTAAGACTACAGCCGATCATGGGAGTACTCACATGCTTTGCTTTATCTTCATTAAAGCACCTTAGTAACTTTTAAGTATACGCTGACTGATGGATCATAATCTCATCACTACGGTGCTCGAGTTCTATTCCGAGACAAAATCGTGTTTTCCCAAGATCTTTCATCTCAAATTCGGATTTCAAATATTTAACAGTTTCCTTTAACTCATCTAGAGTTCCAATTAGGTTCATGTCATCGACATAAACTGCTACAATTGCAAATCCGGAACTTGTCCTTTTAATAAACACGCAAGGGCATATTTTATTGTTAACATATCCCTTCCCAATCAAGTAGTCACTTAGATGGTTATACCACATCCGTCCTGATTGTTTCAATCCATATAGTGAGCGTCTTAATCTTATTGAAAACGCGCTCCGTGGCTTAGAGCCACTTGATTTGGGTAATTGAAGTCCAGCTGGAACCTTCATATATATCTCTGAATCTAAATAGAGATACGTTGTAACCACATCCATAAGCTGCATGTCAAGTTTTTGGAAAACTATCAAACTGACAAGGTAGCTGAACGTTATAACGTCCACTACGGGAGAATATATCTCATCGTAGTCGATTCCAGGGTGTTGTGAGGAACCTTGCGCCACAAGGCGGGCTTTGTATCTAACAACCTCATTTTTCTCATTACGCTTTCTAACAAAGACCCATTTATGGCCAACATGTTTTGTATTTGGTGGTGTCAGCGTTATAGACCCAAATACCTATCTCTTTGTTAGTGAATCCAATTCAGTCTAGATCGCATCTTTCCATTTAGGCCAATCTGCTCTTCGTTGACATTCTTCAACGGAGCGAGGTTCGATATCATCGTATTCTATAATTCTTTTTGCAATATGATATGCAAATGCATCATCAATAGCCATAGAATTTCTATCCATCATTACATGTATACTAGTGTAATTCATGGAGATCTCTCTATTCTTTGGAATTGGTTCTGCCATTGGAGCGTCCCCCAATAATGTCTCTTGGACATAACCATAATCCGGAATATTCTCATGAGATGGATTATTTGTATCGATGATTAATGGATTATTTTTTATCAAACTCGCTTTCTTTCTTGGGCGAGAATCCATCAAACCTATGGGCTTCCCGCGCTTCCTGGCAGGAGTCGTGGGCCTAGCCACTGTGTCACCCTTATATGGGATGTTGGCGCCATTCTCATTTATTCTTGAGATGGCATCATGTCCTCTAGTTTTCGGGACATCAATCCTAACAGGTACATTTACAGCAGGTATGTGTGATCTCGTCACTCTAGCGATATCAGAAAGCATCAGGCATCGATTCTGCTACGTTCTGAAGATGGAGAATTCTCCGCACTTCTATTTCAGACTGTGCGGTTCGGGGATCAAGATGAGGCAAAGTGGGGACAAACCACCACAATTCATGTCATTTCTGTTGAACATTAGTGTTCATGTCTCCCCCTAATGATGGGAAGACTGTCTTATCAAAGTGATAATCCGCAAATCTAATGGTAAATAGATCACCTGTCAAGGATTCTATGTAGTGGATAATGGTTGGAGAGTCATATCCAACATAAAGGCCTAAGCGTCTTTGAGGACCCATTTTAGTACGTGGTGGCAGCGCAATTGGCACATAGACTGCACACCAAAATATGCGTAAGTGTGAGACATCAGGCTCATACCCAGTCACCATCTGGGATGCAGAAAAGGGTTGGGTGGTAGTGTGTCTCAGACGAATAAGCATAGCTACGTGCAATATTGCATAGCCCCAAGCAGAAATAGGGAGATTGGTGCGCATAACCAATGCCCTAGCAACCATTTAAAGTCTTTTAATGGCAGCTTCTGCGAGGCCATTTTGGGTGTGTACATGAAGGACAAGGTGTTCAACCTCAATCCCAATGGACATGTAATAATCATCAAAAGTTTTTGATGTAAACTCTCCAGCATTGTCAAGACGAATTGACTTAATATGATGATCAGGGTGGTGAGCCCTTCACTTAATGATTTGTGCTAAGAGTTTAGCAAATGCAACATTTCTTATGGATAAGAGCATGACATGTGACCAACGTGTCGATGCATCAACCAGCACCATAAAATACCTAAATGGTCTGCAAGTTGGTTAGATAGGCCCACAAATATCACCTTGTATTCTTTGCAAGAATGGTATATTTTCTTTAGTGTCATTTGCATAGGATGGTCTCGATCCTACATTTGCTAAAGAGCAAGCTCTGCAAAACGAATGATATGCTTTAGATGTAATTGTTTGGACCAATGTTTGGTTCGTACTTCTTTTCATTTTGAAGAATGGATGTTCGTGTGAAGTTTTTAATATACGGAGCATCATATCACGACCTGGATGTCCCAAACGGTCGTGCCAAAGCTTGTATGTGTCAGGATCCCATAAATTTTCATTCATGACATGGTTGGATTCAATGACTCTAATAGTGGTTGCATACAATCCACTAGAGCGACACATAAGTTTCTCTAATACTCGTGTATTTCTGTAGATTTTAGAGGTGATGCAAAGGAACTCTTGTCCATTCTCACAATGTGTTTCCACATGAAAATCATTGGCTCTTATGTCTTTAAAGCTTAATAGGGTTTTTCCAGCTCTTGGAGCGTATAGAGCTTAGACGATATTAATATTTGTGCCATTTGACAACTAAATTGAGCTGGTCCTCGACCATGAATCAATTGTGATGGTCCTGCCATCGTAGTTACTGAAGATCGACTAGGCGTTATCCATAAAAATAATTGCCTATGTCGCAATATAGTATGTGTGGTGCCACTATCGAGAAGACATTCTAATTCTCCGGAAAACATACTGGAAAAAATAAAGTTCGAAATATTAACATATGTCCATGACATTGAATGATAACGCGGTACTTTATTAATAAGGAAAATAGTCAATGATTACATCAAAGTTTTTCAAAGTCTATTCCAAAATAAAATCAAACTTTAGACAAATTGTTGTCACTCAATCCGTTTGGTAATTCCAATAAAATATGACCAGGAAAGTAGAGAGATGTTGGTGGAGCCAGGCTCGCTTAAATACCCTCATCTTAATTACTTTCTTTGATATCATACTTCATTGGGTACGCCATATGAGAAAGAGTTAATACAATTATTATTTATTGACTAAAGCACATTTGTCGTTCTTGGAAAATAGAAAATGACTATTCTAATCAAAGTCTATGGCATCCTCCTGCTCTTTATTTACAGCTTTGAAGTCCTTAATGGTGAGATAGACATCTTCACCATCTTCATCTTCAGCAAGGTTGGCTTCTTGCTACCTTGCTTCCCCGTACTTCTTGTCGCGTGCAGCTAGTTGGGTACTTACATGGCATTGCTTAAACCAATGCTCGATTGATCCACATCGATGACACATGTCATTGTGGTTACCTCCTTTCATTTGAGGTGCAGGTTGTGCACGTTATGGATATTCCCTAGGAGGGTTGCATCTACTACCACGGCGCATGGTGAAACCTCCACGGTTCATTGTGCTATTTCCACGGCCGGTGTTGCCCTATCTCCCTCTCCCACGTGTGGAGTTGCCATCACATGTGCCCGCTCTAAAGTTGCGGTTTCCTTCTTCATTGGAGCGGTTATATGGACGCGTTCGTCCTTAATGTCCCCTATTATTAGGGTACCCCTCCTTGCACCCTCTCTTGGATGCATTATAATTTGTCTCATGAACGCTCTTGGTTCCAACGGGTCTTCAATTATAATTCTTTACGAGGATATTGTCGTGCTTTTCAGCTACCGAAAAAACATTGATGAGCTCATTGAACCTCGTAATTTGTCCAGCATTTACTTCAGTGCGATATTGCTTTGATAGCAAAATTGCTGCAACGGGGAAGGTGGAGAGAGTTTTCTCAATTAGCTCTTCTTCTGTGAGGGGTTTTTTACAGAACCTCAACATGGTTTTGAGGCGAAGAACTTCTGAATTGTATTCAGCAACAGACTTAAAGTTGGAGAAGAGTATATCATTCCACTAAACGTTCAAGTCAGGGAGGACGGAATCTTGGATATTGTTAAAGCGCTCTTCTAGCGCTCCCCATAGGTCCATTCCATCTTTGATGGACATGTACTCTAATTTGAGTGCTTTGTTCATATGACGTCACATCAAGATAATTGTTTGTGCATGCTTTATGGGTGTTCGTTGGAACACAAGGCCCGAGTTTGGTGCCTGGATGATTGGCAATATCCCTTTTGATGTGAGATGGTTCTCAACGTCGGTTTTTCAGCTATGGTAATCCGAACCTGTTGAGTCAAGGATTTGAAAGTCAAGTCTAGGTTCATTCAACATCCAGAAGATAAGTATAAAATATTATTTTCGGAGTTTAAAATTCTACGAAAACTAAAATAATAAGATTTCCGAGCTATGCTACCAAGAAATCAATTTCCAAGAATATTTAGATTAGACCGAAACAATGATATTTAATAGGGTCATAAATTGATGTTTGCGGACGCTCTTAGTCCGAACATTATGAACACTCTTAGTTCATTGATTACGAAAACTCTTAATTCGTTTAGCGTGAATTTCTATAATTGCACTTTTGATTGTAAGTTCCCGAGAAAAAGGAAAGAGGAGAAAAATGAATAAAAACTCAAAAACGGGAACTTTTAGTAAAGAATACCTTGAAATAGTGTTGTCGGGAAATTTGGCCGGAAAAAGTTATCGGAGGTGATCGGAAAAGTCACCGGAAAAATGTCAGAAAAGTCACCGGAAAAGTCGTTGAAAACTTATCCTACAAATCTGTCGGCAGCTGCTAGGCAGGTCCTTGGCAGGGGCTCAGCAGGGGCTCGCTAGGTGCTGTTAACAGATGCTCGGCAAGTCCTCTGCAGCTCTCGGAAGGTGGTGTCGGCAGGTGTCGGTAGGTCCTCTCGGCAGGTCTCGGTAGGTCCGCTCGGCAGGTCTCGGCAGGTCCGCTCGGCAGCTCTCAGGTAGATCAGCTCGGCAGCCGTCCGGCAGCAGGTTCAGGCTGTTTCCGGCCGGTTCTGGCAGTTCTGAGGCCTGTTCTGGGTTTCTTGGATCAAGGTCTTTGATATGTGCTAGGGTTTGGAGGTTTTTTGTAGGTTTGGACAAATGACTTCAGTTGGATGATGAACTTTCTTTCTCTTGTCAATTTTCGATTCTAATTCTAGAACAACGTCGTGCTGATAACGTATTTAATGACAAACGTAAAATAACAGAGAGAGGGAGAGAGTAATGTGTCAGAGAGAATGAGATTCAAGTGTGTTTATTCATCTCATACAAGAGGGTATTCATAGAAATACATTGTAGTGTGAATGCTCAAAGAGAAAACCAAATTGATAACAATCTTCATCATGACTACAACTCTACATGCTTGTCTTTCAATGATGAAATCTGCCATGCTTGGTGCCTCTTGGTATAAAGCATGTCTACAAGTCTTCATACACTCGAGTACCTATGTTTATACACTCAAGTACCTATCTATACACTCAAATATTTGTTACATGATATAGACATTTATAATATAATACATTTATACTACAACAGATTGTATCTAATTTGAACTGACATTCTTTATTTTTTTTTGTTTTTTTGGTTGTAAGGAAGAGCTCCGTGCAAGTGTAAATCTGCTTCCGGAAAGGCCAGATGATGGTGAAGGTGATTTTGTATGTCATGTTCGTGAGCCACAACCTGAGGAGGATAACTAGCTAGCTGGGATGATTTTCGGATTGAGTCCTTTGCTGTTAGCTAGGTCAGCGCTTCATTCTCAGTATAATTCCAACTTGACCTTGAACTACAAAATCTTCGTCTCTATATTCATAGAAGTGATAATATTAAACAGGTTGTGTTGCCAGATTGTTTGTTTCCTTGCAATCACTTGGCAATTTACAGATACAAGACTGCATCTGCCGAGTGGGTACACTCAAATTTCCACCCTCAGCATGTTTTTCCAGTCTCAAACGACTCAAGACCCTGAGTCTTGTAGCACTTGCACTCTCGGATAAGCACTCAAGTGTTCCCAGTCAGTTGTTTTCTAGTCTCCCAACCCTTGAAGAGTTGAGTATAAGTAATTGTCGGTTGAGTGCCAGTGCCATCAAATATCTCTGCACTCAAACTCTTGAAATCTGACTATAAGCGAAACCGATGACGACACTTACAGGAATACGGATTCGGGTCCCTGCAAGATCAGGGTTGCTGCAACGAATCTCATAGTGTATTGTTATGAGTGTGTACTCTTCAATAAGTATTGCTTATACAAGTCATTATCACTTGAAAAGGCATGCATATAGCAAGTCATGGTTTCACAACCGAATCAATTCTAGCTCCATTAGATATTCTTGGATGTATCTCTAATGTCAAACTAGCTTTAATCTTAAGGTATGTTTCGACAATTTATATACTATGCTGTTCTATTGAGTAGGTTCATGTAATTTTTACCATAAACTTTCTTCTTTTCTTGTTGAACAATTGCCATAACTTAGGTAGGTGAAGAAGCACACTTGGATGATATGCCCCTACAGTCGAAGGCCAATTCTGGAGGACTGGTGATGAAGTCGCTAAAAAACTCTCCTCATCTTGAAATTCTGAAAATCCAGAGGGTAATTGGATGCATTCAATGCTGGTCAATATAGTGTTATCCGATGTCATTAATCGTGCTAATATAGACGCCTGTTTTATTTTCTTGATGATGAACAATCAGGGAATACTTCCATCCTTGGAAGATAAAAACTTGGTGTCCGTATGTTTCTTGGCATGCTTAAAAATCATTGAAAGTTTACGATTTTGATAGACGAGATACATCATTGCAAAAGCTGCTGAGTAGTCTGCTAAAAAATGCGTTTGTTCTAAAGATTATCATTTCGGTCTCAAAGAAGAGAAGATGATCATTTCACACTTCCAAGGAACAAGAAAAGTACCATTCTGTTTAAGAACTAGAGGATTTGATAAACAGAATAGAAGAGTAAAATTTCAGAGAGAATGAGGATTTCAATGTGTTTATTCATCTCATACAAAGGGGGTATTTATAGGATTACATTGAAGTGTGAATGCTCAAAGAGAAACTCAAAATGATAACCATCTTGATGATGATTTTCTGCCATGCTTGTTGCCCTTTGGTAAAGCATGTTTACATAAGTCTTCATACACTCAAGTACCTATGATTATACACTCAAGTACCTATCTAAATACTTTTACGTATTTTGTTACATGATATAGACATATACGGTATATATACGATTTATACTACAACACTCCCCCTTGGATATTTCATGTTCAATAGTATTGTGTAGATGGTGTGCATCGAAGTTGCCTCGTTAAAAACCTTGCCAAGTAATAAAACCCTGTGGGAAAAAACAACCTTGGTCGAAAGGGAAAAAGAGCACAACGTGCGTTGAGTGTGAAGTATGTTTCTGGATACTCCCCCTGATTTAGACTCCTCTTGAAGATTGTGGGAGTTCGGATATCCTCCTCAATCCGATACTCCTTACATGTTTCTCGAAAGGAGATTTTGGTAGTGACTTAGTAAATAAGTCAGCTACATTATCTTCTGATCGGATTTGATTTACTTCAATATTTAGAAGTGTTTGCTGTTGCTGATTATAGAAGAATTTCGGCGATATATGCTTGGTATTGTCGCCTTTGATGAAACCTAATTTCATTTGCTCAATACAAGCTGCATTGTCCTCGTAAATGCATGTAGGTTCATTTGTGGTGAATTTCAAACCACAAGTTCCTCGAATGTGTCTATTTATAGACCTTAGCCATATGCACTCACGCACGGCTTCATGTAGTGCAATTATTTCTGCATGATTTGAGGAAGTAGCAACAAGAGTCTGTTTTGTAGATCTCCAAGATATCGCGGTATTTCCCATGGTAAAGACATAACCTGTTTGGGAGCGACCTTTGTGAGGGTCAGAGAGATACCCTGCATCAGCAAAACCCGTCAAAACATCATTTTGATGGAGGGGAGGAAGAGAACGTCGGTCACTATGGATAGTGTTGCCGGCGCTCACATTTCTTTTCTCTCTGTAGGGATAGAACAAGCCCATATCGATCGTACCTTTTAGGTATCGAAGGATTGTCTTTATACCAATCCAATGGCGGCGTGTTGGTGCAGAACTGTGTCGAGCTAACAAGTTTACTGCAAATGAGATATCCGGTCTTGTGCATTGAGCTAAATACAATAATGCGCCTATCGCACTTAGGTATGGTATTTCAGCTTCTAATAAATCTTCGTCCTCATCCCTTGGACGAAACGGATCTTTCATGGGCTCAAGACTACGGTTGATCATGGGAGTACTCACAGGCTTTGCTTTATCTTCATTAAAGCGCCTTAGTAACTTTTGAGTATATGCTGATTGATGGATCATAATCCCATCATTACGGTGCTCGAGTTCTATTCCGAGACAAAACCGTGTTTTCCCGAGATCTTTCATCTCAAATTCAGATTTCAAATATGTAGCAGTTTCTTTTAACTCATCTAGAGTTCCAATTAAGTTCATGTCATCAACATAAACTGCTACAATTGCAAATCCGGATCTTGTTCTCTTAATGAACACGTAAGGGCATATTTCATTGTTAACATATCCCTTCCCAATCAAGTAGTCACTTAGACGGTTATACCACATCCGTCCGGATTGTTTCAATCCATATAGTGAGCGTCTTAATTTTATTGAAAACGCGCTCCGTGGTTTAGAGCCACTTGATTTGGGTAATTGAAGTCCATCTGGAACCTTCATATATATCTCTGAATCTAGATCCCCATAGAAATATGCTGTAACCACATCCATGAGCTGCATGTCAAGTTTTTCGGAAACTACCAAACTGACAAGGTAGCGGAACGTTATAACGTCCATTACGGGAGAATATGTCTCCTCGTAGTCGATTCCAGGACGTTGTGAGAAACCTTGCGCCACAAGGCGGGCTTTGTATCTAACAACCTCATTTTTCTCATTACGCTTTCTAACAAAGACCCATTTATGGCCAACAGGTTTTATATTTGGTGGTGTCAGTGTTATAGACCCAAATACCTGTCTCTTTGTTAGTGAATCCAATTCAGTCTGGATCGCATTTTTCCATTTTGACCAATCTGCTCTACGTTGGCATTCTTCAACGGAGCGAGGTTCGATATCATCGTATTCTATAATTCCTTTTGCAATATGATATGCAAACGCATCATCAATAGCCATAGAATTTCTGTCCATAATTACATGTATACTAGTGTAATTCATGGAGATCTCTCTATTCTCTGGAATTGGTTCTATTATTGGAGCGTCCTCCAATGATGTCTCTTGGACATAACCATAATCCGGAATTTTTTCATGAGATGGATTATTTATATCGATGATTAATGGATTATTTTGTGTCAAGCTCGCTTTCTTTCTTGGGCGAGAATCCATCGAACCTATAGGCCTCCCGCGCTTTCTAGCAGGAGCCATGGGTCTAGCCACTGCATCACCCATAGAGAGGATGTCATGTCCTTTATTTTTAGGAGCATCAATCCTTGCAGGTACGTTTGCAGCAGGTATGTGTGATCTTGTCACTTTAGCGATATCAGAAAACGCATCAGGCATTGATTCTGCTACGTTCTGAAGATCGAGAATCCTCCGCACCTCTATTTCAGACTGTGTGGTTCGGGGATCAAGATGAGACAAAGTGGGGACAGACCACGACAATTCCTGTCTTTTCTGTTGAACATTAATGTTCTTGTCTCCCCCTAATGACAGGAAGACTGTCTCATCAAAGTGACAATCCGCAAATCTAGCGGTAAATAGATCACCTGTCAAGGGTTCTATGTAGCGGATAATGCTTGGAGTATCATATCCAACATAAAGGCCTAAGCGTCTTTGAGGACCCATTTTGGTGCGCTGTGGCGGCGCAATTGGCACATAGACTGCACACCCAAAGATGCGTAAGTGTGAGACATTAGGCTCATACCCAGTCACCAGTTGGGACGCAGAAAAGGGTTGGGTGGCAGTGGGTCTCAGACGAATGAGCACAGCTGCATGTAATATTGCATAGCCCCAAGCAGAAATAGGGAGATTGGTGCGCATAACCAATGCCCTGGCAACCATTTGAAGTCTTTTAATGGCAGCTTCTGCGAGTCCATTTTGGGTGTGTACATGAGGGACAGGATGTTCCACCTCAATCCCAATGGACATGCAATAATCATCAAAGGTTCTTGATGTAAATTCTCCAGCATTGTCAAGACGAATTGACTTAATAGGATGATCGGGGTGGTGAGCCCTTAATTTAATGATTTGTGCTAGGAGTTTAGCAAATGCAGCATTTCTTGTGGATAAGAGCATGACATGTGACCAACGTGTCGATGCATCAACCAACACCATAAAATATCTAAATGGTCCGCAAGTTGGTTGGATAGGTCCACAAATATCACCTTGTATTCTTTGTAAGAATGGTATATTTTCTTTAGTGTCCTTTGCATAGGATGGTCTCGATCCTACCTTTGCTAAAGAGCAAGCTTTGCAAAACGAATGATACACTTTAGAAGTAACTCTTTGGACCAATGTTTGGTTCGTACTTCTTTTCGTTTTGAAGAATGGATGTCCGTGTGAAGTTTTTAATATACGGAGCATCATGTCACGACCTGGATGTCCCAAACGGTCGTGCCAAAGCTTGTATGTGTCAGGATCCAATAATTTGTCATTCATGACATGGTTGGATTCAATAACTCTAATAGTGGTTGCATACAATCCACTAGAGCGACACATAAGTTTCTCTAAAACTCGTGTATTTCCGTAGTTTTTAGAGGTGATGCAAATGAACTCTTGTCCATTCTCACAATGTGTTTCCACATGAAAATCATTGGCTCTAATGTCTTTAAAGCTTAATAGGGTCCTTCCGGCCCTTGGAGCATATAGAGCTTCGGCGACATTAATATTTGTGCCATTTGGTAACAAAAATTGAGCTGGTCCTCGACCATGAATCAATTGTGATGGTCCTGCCATCGTAGTTACTGAGGATCGACTGGGTGTCATCCATAAAAATAATTGCCTATGTCGCAATATCGTATGTGTGGTGCCACTATCAAGAAGGCATTCCAATTCTCCGGAAAACATACTGAAAGGAATAAAGTTCGGAATATTAACACATGTCCATGACATTGAATGCGATACTTTATTAATGGGAAAATAGCCAATGATTACATCAAAGTTATTCATAAGTCTATTCCAAATATCAAACTCTAGACAAATTGCTATCACTCAATCCGTTTGGTAATTCCAATGGAATATGACCAGGAAAGTAGAGAGATGTTGGTGGAGCGAGGCTCGCTTAAATACCCCGATCTCAATTGCTTTCCTAGACATCATACTTCATTGGGTACGCCACATAAGAAGGAGTTTAATACAATTGTTATTTATTGACTAAGGCACATTTGCCATTCTTGGAAAATAGAAAGAGGATTATTCTAATCAAAGTCTGTGGCATCCTCGTGCTCTTCATCTACAGCTTTGAAGTCCTCAACAGTGAGATTGACATCTTCACTATTTTCATCTTCGGCAAGGTTAGCTTCTTGCTCTCTTGCTTCCCTGTACTCCTTGTAGCGTGCAGCTAATTGGGTACTTGCATGACATTGTTTAAACCAATGCTCGATTGATCCACATCTATGACACATGTCATTGTGGTTTCCTCCCTTCATTTGAGGTATAGGTTGTGCAGGTTGTACAGTTTGTACAGGTTGTGCACGTTGTGGATATCCCCTAGGAGGGTTGCTGCTACTACCACGGCGCATGGTGCGACCTCCACAGTTCATGGTGCTATTTCCACGGCCGGTGTTGCCATATCTCCCTCTTCCACGTGCGGAGTTACCATCACGTGCGCCCGCTCTAAAGTTGCGGTTTCCTTCCCTGTTGGGGCGATTATATGGACCTGTTCGTCCTTCATGTCCCCTATTATTAGGGTACACATGTCCCCTATTGCTGGGGTACCGCTCCCTGTGCCCTCTTTTGGGTGCATTATAATTTGCCTTACGAACGCTCTTGGTTCCAATGGGTCTTGAATTATAATTCTTTACAAGAATGTTGTCGTGCTTTTCGGCTACCGACAAAATATTTATGAGTTCATTGAACCTCGTAATTCGTCCAGCATTTACTTCAGTGCGATACTGCTTTGATAGCAAAATTGCTGCAACAGGGAAGGTGGAGAGAGTTTTCTCAATTAGCTCTTCTTCTGTGAGGGGTCTTTGACAGAACCTCAACATGGATTTAAGACGAAGAGCTTCTGAATTGTACTCAGCAATAGACTTGAAGTCTGAGAAGCGTACATCGTTCCACTGAACCTTCAAGTCAGGGAGGAGAGAATCTTGGATATTGTTAAAGCGCTCTTCTAATGCTTCCCATAAATCCTTTGCATCTTTGATGGACATGTACTCTAGCCTGAGTGCTTTGTCCATATGACGTCGCATCAAGATGATTGCCTCTGCATGCTTCTTGGGTGATCGAGGGAACACAAGAGCCGGATTTGGTTCATGGATGATGGGCAATATCCCCTTGGATGTGAGATGGTTCTCAACGTCGGTTTTCCAGCTATGGTACTCCGAACCTGTTGAGTCAAGGATTTGAAAATCGAGTCTAGGTTCATTCGACATCCTTGAAGATAAGAAGAAAATATTAGTTTCGGAGTTAAAACTTCCACGAAAAATAATAAGATTTCCGAGCTATGCTACCAAGAAATCAATTTCCAAGAATCATTGTGAACACTCTTAGTTCATTTGGCGTGAATTGCTCTAATTCCGCTTTTGATTGTAAGTTCCCGAGAAAAAGGAAAAAAAGGAGAGAAAATAAATAAAAACTCAAAAACGGGAACTTTTAGTAAAGAATACCTTGGAATAGTGTTGCCGGAAATTTTTGACCGGAAAAATTATCGGAGTTGACCGGAAAGATCGTTGGAAAAAGTCGAGAAAAATCGTCCAAAAAGTCGCCGGAAAAGTCGCCGGAAAAGTGTCGAAAAAGTCGTCGGAAAGTCGCCGCGCAAATCTGTCGACAGATGTGTCGACAGCTGCTCGGCAGCTGCTCGGCAGATGGCTCGGCAGCTGCTCGGCAGCTGCTGCGCAGCGTCTCGGAAGCTGCTCGGCAGCTGCTGCGCAGCGTCTCGGCAGCTGCTCGGCAGCTGCTGCGCAGGGTCTCGGCAGCTGCTGCGCAGGGGCCTCGGCAGCGTCTCGGCAGCTGCTGCACAGGGCCTCGGCAGCTTCTCGGCAGGTCTCGGCAGCACCTCGGCAGCTGCTGCGCAGGGCTCTCGGCAGCGTCTCGGCAGCTGCTGCGCAGGGCTCTCGGCAGGTCTCGGCAGGTCTCGGCAGGACTCGGCAGCACCTCGGCAGCTGCTCGGCAGGTCTCGGCAGCACCTCGGCAGCTGCTGCGCAGCTCTCGGCAGCTGCTCGGCAGGTCTCGGCAGGACTCGGCAGGACCTCGGCAGGACCTCGGCAGGTCTCGGCAGCGATCCGGCAGCGGTCCGGTTCGGTTTTTCGGCTTCCGGCGGCCGGTTCAGGCCTTTTCCGGCCGGTTCCGGTGAATCTGAGACCGGTTCCGGGCTCCTGGAATCAAGGGCTTTAATCTGAGCTTGGGTTTGGGAATTTTTTGTAGGTTTTGAAAAATGACTTCTATCGATGAAGAACTCTTCTTTCGTCAATTTTTCGATTCTAATTCTAGAGCAACTTCGTGCTGATAACGTGTTTAAGAACTAGAGGATTTGATAAACAGAATAGAAGAGTAAAATTTCAGAGAGAATGAGGATTTCAATGTGTTTATTCATCTCATACAAAGGGGGTATTTATAGGATTACATTGAAGTGTGAATGCTCAAAGAGAAACTCAAAATGATAACCATCTTGATGATGATTTTCTGCCATGCTTGTTGCCCTTTGGTAAAGCATGTTTACATAAGTCTTCATACACTCAAGTACCTATGATTATACACTCAAGTACCTATCTAAATACTTTTACGTATTTTGTTACATGATATAGACATATACGGTATATATACGATTTATACTACAACACATTCAGGAAAATGCATTCTGAAGAGTCTTAAACGATCAAATAGTCGTGAAATAGTCGTGAAAGTTCAAAGGAAACAAAATAAAACACAAGTCGTGCATCGGTTAGGAGGACACCCATACGGGCTCGAATACAATTCAACGTTCAATCGGAAAAGAAAATGAAATACAAATTCTTTTTACAATCTAAATTTACATTCTAGATTCTCCTTGAAGCATCTGTGACAAGGCTTCTATAATTTACAAGGCCAGAAAAATCACCAGTTTGCTTGTAAAGGAATACAACTCTAACTAGAGACAGTAACTTATTATACAAAAACGTTAGTTGTAGCGTGGCATATCGGCAACAAAGTAGTATTGTAGTCTCATTTGTTGTATTCTGTATATAGGCCTAAAGCCAGTTAGGTGCCATCTTGCTCGGCAGGGCCTTGGATGATGAATCATCCGATACCTTGGCAAGTGAGCGATACTGCAACTTTACACTCTCTGCATTATCCAATGTCTTTACCACATACCTGTCGATGCATATGGGTTTAGTGGCAACAATTCTAAGCTGGCACAAATGGTAATTACACTTTACTCTCTACCCATAAAGTTGTTCTGGGCCCAAACATAGCAGGGGTCACTCATCATTACATGAATCCTTGTTATTCAGCTACATTTTTAGCATTAAACCCAAACAAATGCAGCAGAAGTAATTCAAAATTCACATAACGAAATCATTCCATCACATTTGCTCGCATTTAAGAAAAAGAAAAGAGTCCAAAATAAAGATAAAGCTCTTCTTGAAAATGGCTGAGATTGTAATAATAGAAGTTGAGAAATGACTAACCATCCATTTAAGCATTGTGTTGTCACAACTGCCTCACGGCCAACAAAGCGTTGTGGTGTCCTTTTATTACCCTGTGACATTTTCACTCAATTATTAGTTAGAACAAACAAAGAACCATAATTAGAGCCAAGCTTAAGATTCTGCAAACCTTTATAATAACTCGATCTGTCACAGCAAATGGAAACTGAACACCTCTACCTCTAGGAGGTTCTGTGGGTGCTAAATCACCATAACCACCCTTGTCCTATAAGAGCAGGAAAAAAAAATTTAGTTTCAAAACTATGTGATACCTAATAACTAGGAAAATTACATGTCAGGATTCAAGGAATAAACACAAACCTGGTCAAATCTTTCTCTTTTCCTTTTGGATGAGCGATGAAAGTGTAACTCTTCTTCACGACGGAATGCCTGCACAGCACTTCGAAGAGCTGCACGTTTAAAACAACAAAATGAGTTTATAACTTATGAACATTCTCCATTTTACATCTGGATGTTAATTCTTTTTTTTTTTTTCTTTTTTTTGAAAGAAACCCTAATTCTTTCCCCTTAGATGCTAATGTTATAGTGAAATCATGACCTACTTACAGGGACAGTTAATGCTGGTCCCTCGGTATTCCATTCTGCAAATTAGGATGCTCTCTTCCCCTATCCTTGAGTTTTTCCCAAGTTTTTAGGTCTTATTCAGTTTTACACAATAAGATTTATGTGAGAAAATATTTTCAAAAACATCAACTTTTCCCCCTGGCGGAGCCTTTAGCAGAACATTTAGACATGCCATACTACCAGACCAAAGTGTTCTAGCTGTAAAAAGGATGCTGATATGCCAGTTTTGGCATAGAGGAATTCAGTGTGGAACAAATAGAACTAAGAAGCAGTAAAATAATGTAATAACTGTCCTCATTATATGAGCATGTGCCACATCACACGTTAATCTATGTTGAGTGCTGAGAGTAGACCAAATATTAACTTAGAAACCGTAAAGAATTAGAAGTAGGTCTTTAAGGAAATATTTTGACTTACAAAGATTTGGAGCAATTGAGTCTTCTGAAATTGACTGAGAACATGTGAAGCAAGCTTTCTGAAAACATGAAAAGAAAAGCCGAACAAAGATTCAATTTGACCATCAAAACAGCACAAAGGGATATTGATCTAATACACGCAATTTGACTCTCTTTCCCGAATGCCAGCATACGATACCAATACCAGAAGGACAGGGTAGATATAAGATCAACAGAACCCCAAACTCTCTTCACATGCATATAGAGCGAAATGCGTTTCTAGAAGCTCACCATTCTAATAACTTGCTGTACTCCACCGCCTCCAAACGAATGCCCACATGGCAATATCATTGCGTCATCCATCAGAGCTCCCCTGAAATCCAACATACCACAAAATTCTAATTCACCGATCTCATCTCAGTTTAAAGCTCAACACCAAGACGATCAACACCAATCTACACAATCTCATACAAAACCATTACACTGAACAAATGAAACTTACGTCACAGGATCAGAGAGAATCGCCCTCAAAGGGTCTCCGGACTCACTTGAACACAAAGCATCCTTTCTTCCACTAAACCCACAACCATTTTCCACAACCAAATCCTTCTGAGCAGCGCCAGAGCCCTCCGAGCCCTGCAAATACTGCGAGTAATACATGTCACCATCTGATGATTCAGCCACCGTGATTGCATTCTGATAACTCCCAACCCTTCCTGGCAGGTGATCATGATGATTATTACTGGGACTATCCCTGATGTTGTTGTTATTCAGTGTCTGCTGCCCTACACCAACACTATGGTCTTTCTCCAACACCTCCCTACTTGATCCTAATATCAGAGCCCCACCTAAAACTCAAAAAAACATTCCAAAATCAACAAAACTTTCCAAACTTAGAAACTAGTAACAATTCCGCTCTAAAACTCTTCAAAGTTTGAAACTTTCCGCCAAAAAAAAAAAATAACTTACCAAAAGAAGAATGGAGCTGCTGGTGCTTAACATTCCCATTTCCCATTTTGTCCTCGATATTACTCGCATCATTACCACCATTGCCCTTGCTCCTATTCTCCACTCCGAACAACCCTCCGACGTCGCCGTCATCATCGTCATCCTCCACGTCATCCTCGTCGTCATCCTCATCCTCATCGTCGTCCGATCCCTCGCCGCTCGGCGTCCTCACGGCGGTCGCATTCGGATTCCAGTTCCGGGGCTCCGGCGGGTCCCGCCGCTCCGGGTTCTCGCTGTACAACCCACGCCGGAAGTCTGCGTTTTGCGGCGGGAAGAACCGATCGTCGATGAAACCGCTGAGCTCTCGGGTCTTCGTCGGACCCGAGTCCCCGACCCGGCGCTGCGGTGGTGCCCCGAACCGCAAGGTCTCGTCTTGGTGGAAGACTAGCTGCGGCGAGTTGAGACCCAGTTCTTCGGAGGACATGGTGGAGCTGGAAAACCCCTAATTTGGGGAATTGGGCATGATTTTGGGGGAAAAGTTTAGGGTTTGGGAAATTAGGGTTTAGGGGAGTGATTGAGTAGAGAAAGGGACAAGTGAGCTCAGATCTTTTGTTTTTTCCAGAAAGGCGGCGAGAGTGAGAGAGATTGAGGGGTTTGATTTGGGAAAGTGGAAAAACGATTGAAGCTTTGAGATTTGGGGGCTCAAGATGAAAATAAGGAAAGATTGAGGGTTCAAAGTATCAAACTTTTTAATTTCAGTTAGGTGCTTGTAAATTTGGAAATGTGCAGATGTTGGCTATTTTGTTGAGTATTGTTCAAGTTTAAGGCTTGGGGTTTTGGACATGTCATCTTAGGACGCGTCAGAACGAGCTGAAAACGATGTGTTTCAAAGTTTCACTACATGTGGAATTATGGATGGGACAGACAAATATATGTCTACTTGACCAATTGCGTTGACTTTGACGTTGACGTTGACCAAGAATTGACTCCAGTCCACTGTCCGTCAATCTAGGATTGAACATCATGATGATAAGCAAAGCTTGTAATACAATTTGTTATGAAGGTTGAGCTTGTTTTAGGACACGATTTTATTTATCATTTTGCTTCATGGTAAGCTTTAGTTATTATCTATTTATTTCAAGTTATGTATACAAACTACACATGTATGACGCAGAGAATGACTAAACTTTCAAGTTTTGATAATAATAATAGAAACAAAAGATCGGCGCAATGCTAATTGATTAGAGAGTTATGGATCAAACAGCTTATGTGAAATGATATATAATGGAAATGAATTATGTAAAATGATATATGCTTTCAATTCACTTATTAATTGCAAAAAAGTAGATCAGGTAAAATCGATGATTTTCATGTAGTTCATTTACATTGTCAAATATTTCACAAAATAGATAGATCATGAATTGAATTGTATTTTGTACTAGAAGAATTGAATACACCGCACAACAATGTGAGAAATAAAATGGTGTGCAATTCATAGCCAAAGTCCCAATTCTACTGTACTGATAAAATTGTTCTTTCTTTTTCCAGGTCTTTTGTAAGACCTGTAACTGAGCTTTTCTTTTTGTCTTGCTGTGTTTGGGTCTTTTTAAGACCTCCTTGTAACTAAAAAAAAAAAAAATTGTTCTCTCTTTTGCTGCACATCCCAAGTAAAGTTTATTAAGATGATCTCAAAAAAAAAAATTAAGATGTCACGATGTCATGAGTTATTTGTTAACATTTATGAGCAGATGATCATCATATGGCCGGTGACTCTGCAGCTTGTATAAAGAGGAACTCAGTTTCTATTTCAATGTCAGAGATGCAGTGCAGTAAATGCATGTGTACTAGAGGACGAAGTTTTTAAATGGCTGGGATGTGGTGGCTTCAAGTTACCAAAGTTCATGTTAAGAGTATCTTGTGTGAGATTGAAAATGTAAACCTTTGAATCCCGATGATACACGAATCATGTGAAAGAGCACTGCAATGCTGATTCATTTAGGAGTTACAGGATCAAACCTATTGATCAGATTCAAACGATGGATGAAGATGTTCAACTGCAAGTCGAAGTTTAGCTCTGATGGAGCAATCTTACAAAGGACAGTTCTCTTCAGCTACATTTCATATATTTAGACTTAATGTTTCCTGCTAGCGTGCCTTTGAAGATGACTAGTTTGTGTATGCATACGTCGACTGTCAGTCTGATTTTCTTTTTCGAAGTAGCTAGCTTCCTTAACAAGAAAAGCAGTCGGTATTAAGGCCTAAGAATGAGAATCTTGAAGTCTCTAACTGCATGGACAATGGGAAGTGTACCAGTTGAGGGCCTTAAGTTAAAGCCTTTAGAGATGGAAGCAGTGGTTATAATTGGGATGATTAGGCTGAGAACAGCAGGCCATTAGCCATTTAACCATATAGCCATTTAGTCATACTGATTTAATATTATGGAGGAGAAAAAAGTCAGAATTTGGCAGTGAAGTGGGAGTCTCAACCTGGTTTGATACCAGCTTGGTCCAATTGATATTGTTAGGTGTTGCACATACAATCATTCATTGTATCTAAAAACTTAAACGGTTAGTTGAAGAAAGAATCAACGATGTATATCAAGTTAACATTATGTGTTAGTTAAAGAATGAATCAACAATGTATATCAAATTAATATTAATAAATTTCGTGATCAATTATTGTTTAATTATTGATCAACATCGTACATATCCTGGTTTCTGTTGGTTAGACAAAACAGATCATCATGAAGGCTAAAGCAGGCAACCTTCCCAAATAGTTTAAGGTTTTGAGTTTAAGTTTCTCAAAGTGAGATATTCAAAAGTTCTCTTACTGAGAGCTTCAAATGCCACCTCACAATGTGCAAGACCAAATCACAGCAAATCCCAGTGGGCATGTGTTGGTGGAGGGTATGGATCATTTTGTCCCTCAATCAAATTCCAAAAGAAGATCTCTTTACGCAGAAGCGCTGCTCAATAATGCTTTCTGCTCTATTATTTCACTTTATATTTCTCCCAAGCAAACACCTTTCACAGCTTTTCAATTTAGTGCTGTCCTCCCCCTCCTTGTATATTGATTGCTCCTGAAAATTTCATGTTGGTTTTGAAGCCAGTCTTTAATGGCGTGCCATAGAAGTACACATTTTGGAACACAGCAACAGATTATATAAATCCCAGCACAAGCACTCATAAAAATTACAAAACAAAAGGTTTCTTCCTAATTTCTTCAACCTGCATTAATGCTCTTATTCCCCAGAAAATCTAATTTATGAAGGACCCATGTGCTTGTTGAAAATATATGAATTTTCTCTAGGGCCCAACACCATATTTAATCTCCTCAGTGCACCAGGTTTTTTTTTTTTTTTTATAGGGACAACTCATTGCCATTGGTTCTCAATCTATGCACATGGCTATGGAAATTCATTTTCTTTGACTATACCCTATAAAGAAAATGGGTGTTCTTTTCTGTGCAATGTAGTGGTTAAGAGTGCCATAGTTTTCTTCTACTTTGGTGGTCAGAGAGATATCAAGGAAAAGGATGCAAAAGAAACATTGGATGGTTAAACAATGTTGAAATTAGAACCTAAAGACATGGGTGGCTAAATATAAAACAGTGCTTCTATTCCAGACAAGGCATCATCATCTGTTATCTTCAAGATACTAGCTCTCACTCTCTATATAATACTCTTTCCAGTTTTGGTTTCTTCCTCCCTCTTGCATTATTCTACTCCGGTGTTTGGATTTCTTGCCTTAAAGTGGTCACTAAGATTCTCCAGTCTCTTTCAGGCTCTGAGCTCGCTTTTGACTTGAAGAAAAATTGTATTCTATTGCATTGGCCATTGATACCATTGGGACACACATGGGTCTCTGAAAGTCAATTCTGCCCTTCATTTGTCTTTTTGGAAGGTGAATCATCAGTGTTCACTGTTCAATAATTTTGTAGTTGTAACTTGTAAGAGGTCATACTCACATTAACCAGAATCTGGTCCGAATGATACTAAGTTAAAAGCTCCATCAGAAGTTGAGAAATTAATGAATCAACCATTTGAAAGAAACAAGACCAACAAGAGATTAGCAGTGACAATATCTGAAAGGGACCCAAAATCGAATCCGGCAAAGCAGAATCCAGTGACCTAGCTCTGCTTTTAACACATTGGAAGAGGACCTACAGAAATAAACAGGAAATACACAAATTGAAGAAAAATAGCTACACTAAGACAACAAGCAAAAAACCCTTCCATCAATAATTATGTTTCTTCTTCTCTCTTAGGAAGAAACTGTGATTCTTCTTTGCCGGATAACTCATTGCAAATCCCTTCACTGAATCTCTGTTAAGTTAAATTCATCCTGATTCGTCTTGGCCTTCTGAAGGACATCTGATCAGCTCCAATATGTTGACGACCTCTCCCATGTCGGGTCTGTTTGACGGCACTTGTGATGTGCATATCAACCCTAATTTCATGACTGGAATAGCTTCTTCGGCAGGGAAACTTCCCTGGAGCCTAGCATCAATACATTCCTCTACCCTGCCTTCTTCTAATGCTCCTCTCACCATGTCACAGAGCACCACAACATCATCTTCCATGTACTCGACCGGCCTTTTCCCTGTAACCACCTCTAGAACCAAAACACCAAATCCGTAGACATCACATTTCTCGGTTATCTTTACTGTTTTGCAAGCAAACTCTGGTGCCATGTAGCCAAGGGCGCTCTGGATCTTGCTGCTCAGAACATATCGGTCAAGCATTGGCAACAATCTCGCTAGGCCAAAGTCTCCCACTTTGGGTTCACCTGAGCTGCTGATCAGGACATTGCTAGATTTTATATTGTAGTGGATTATGTTCATCTGGTGCAAGTGAGCCAAACTCTTTGCAGTTCCAAGAATTATGTTGAACCTATCATTCCATGAAAGGAAGTTTCCGCCTGCTCCATCGTGAAGATGCTTGTACAAAGTACCACCAGATACATATTCGTATATGATGAGCTGCAATGATGGAGTCCAGTAATAGCCTTCAATCTCCACAAGATTATCGTGCCTCACTTTTCCCAATTTCTTAACTTCCCTCTCAAATTCTTCCTGAGACTTGACAAGACTTGAAACAGTGAGCTTCTTGATTGCAACAGACCGTCCATCTCGAAGAACTGTCCGGTAGACTGCTCCAAACCCACCACGTCCAAGCTCACAGTCCTTGTTGAGTAGAGCATGAGCACTAGTGCTGAAGTCAGGGTCACCCGAAAACATGACAAGTTTACCAGAGTTGGCATCTGTAGTGGGGGAATTGCTGAAGTCATCCCCACCTGAAAATGTGATGGCAGCTGGAGGACGAGATGTGGAAGTCCGTACACGGAGATTAAGCACGGTGATGGCAATGACACCAATGACAATGAAAGCGGCTGCACCAATTGCAATGAGAGCAGAAATGCTGAGGATGATTCTTTTATGACCAAATTTTGTAGGCAATGCACCTGTGCTGGTGTCAGAAGAGGAATTGGGATTGAGGACAATGGGTTTTGGAAGGACTGCAGGGCATGACTTATTAACTGCAGCACCGCAAAGAAATGGATTGGCCCAGACACTATAAGGGGAGATGGTGTTGAAAAAGCCACCCGAAGGTAGTTCGCCCTGGAGGTTGTTGTGGGAAATATTGAAGGAAAAGATGTTGGGAAGATTCGCCAGCTGCTTTGGAAGGGCTCCTGAGAGGTTATTGAAAGACAAGTCTACATATTGCAAGTTGCTAAGTTTGCCTACTGCAGCAGGTATGGGGCCAGAGAGTCTGTTCTGTGATACAATCCTGTAGATTTCGACCAAAAGAATAAATCAAAAACAAGACAAACATGTCCAATGTTAAAATAAAGTAGGGTTCGGATTATTAGGTTTCTTGCAGAATGAGTGAAGGAATCACAGACCAAAAGAAAAGTGAAAAGGAATCCTCCACCCAGGAAACAGTTCCACAACGAAACAACAATAATTCACACAAACATGCATCTCCTAAAACAAAGATGACAGCAAATAGGGAATTCATATCTTCATTATTTTCAATCCTTATACTTCTAAAAGTTTTACAACATGAAAGATGTTTTTACCAACAGACCACTTTTCTGTGTTTACTATTTCTCATTTCTAGAATAAGGTAAATGCAGCTAATTTCAATAAGGCTACCCCAAAACATTCAAATGGAACCATAGTTTATGTGGCAAACCAGACACTAGCCCTTAAAATTACAAAAGCAGGATATGACGAAATGAATTGTAATAAGAAGCTGAAGAGGACTTACAAAGTGGTAAGAGAAGAACAGTTCTCAATCGAAGTCGGAATTTTTCCAGTGAGGAAGTTCTTTTGCAATCTCAATTCCTTCAAAGAAAACGCCCCTCCAATTTCCAGAGGAATGCTTCCATTGAGCAGATTCCCACTCATATCAAGACTGTCCAGGGCCTTCAACTCTCCAATAGTGGCAGGAACAGGACCAACAAGAGCGTTGTTGGAAAGGTTCAAAACATGTAAGCTGCTCAGGGCCCCAATAGCAGAAGTAATCTCACCAGAAAAACCATTACCGGATAAGTCCAACACCTCCAGTTTCTGAAGCGCACTTCCAGTTGGGGAAGACGAAGGGCTACTTCCACTTGGCTTCTTCTCCGAAACCAAAACCTCCTTTAAACCCGCCTTGAATATCCACTCAGGAAGGTCACCCTCCAAAGAATTCTTACTAAAATCCAAAGCCAATAGGTTTGTGCAGTAAACCAAAGACTTGGGCAAGCTCCCAGTGAACCCATTTGCAGAAAAATTCAACACCTTCAAAGCTTCAAGATTGCTCAATGAACTCGGAACTGGACCCGAAAACCGGTTGCTGGAAAGGTCCAAAGTCTCCAGGCTCTTCATCTCTCCAATCCACTCAGGAACCTCACCCGAAAAAGAATTCTTCTGCACGTTCAAAGAGCCACACAGACCAAGCTTCTGCATTGTCTGAGGAAGGTTCCCAGTGAACCCATTCTCACTAAGATCAACAGACCTCAACAGCAAACAGCTCCCAATTCCATCAGGAACAAGCCCAGTAAACTGATTCTTCCCCAAATTAATAGCTCGCAGATTCTTCAACCCTTCAATGTCCTTTGGAATTTCACCCTCCAACAAATTCCCAGACAAGTCCAGCGATCTAATCCCATTCAAGGACCAAATCCCAGCCGGAACCGAACCCGAAAACCGGTTCAAACTCAAGTCAATAGTCGCAAGACCCGCACACGACCCCAAGCTCTCCGGAATCTCCCCGGAGAACTTGTTATTAGCCAAAGAAACCACTCTCAGGGACCCACATTGCCGGAAAAACTCCTCCGGCACGGCCCCGGAGAAACCATTCCCACTCAAATCCAGCACCCGGAGATTGTCGATGTGAGCAATCTTGGGGCTTAAGGGTCCGGTGAGGTTGTTTTTCGAGAGGGAGAGCCTCCGGAGCGACTGTAACTGAAGAAGCCCCCGGCCTATGTGGCCGGAGAGCGAAAAGCCGTCGAGATTGAGCTCGACGACGGCGTTGGATCTTGGATTACATTTTACTCCGACCCACCCACATGGACTGTCGTCGTCTTCATTCCACGAACCCAATTTCGCCTTCGGATCTTGAATGTCTGCCTTGAACACTATCAGCCCCAAAACGTCGTCGTTTAACGACGGGTTCAGGGATCTTCCCAGAATCGGAGCCAGAGCCAACACGGCCAGCAACACCAGCAACCGCTTCATCACTATTTGCTCTCGCATTTTCCGGCGCTACCAAGCCATAAAAAACTACAAAGTCTGCTACTTTTTTCTGTAACGGCTAGATTTGGAACTGAGGATAGAACAAAGAAGTCGAATTGGAGAGTCTGGCGGAAATGGTTATGTTTTGGAAATGAGAAACCCTAGAAACCGAAATTGGGTGAAATGGGGAAGATTGGAGAGTTGGGTGAAGTAGTGAAAAACCCAAGAAACTTGTGCACAGTGGGCTTAAGATGGGAAAGGAGAGTAAAGTAAGAAGCTTTAAGCCGGTTCTGTTACCGGCATTGGAAGTTCCACCGGAGAATTGTAGTTGGTCGGAAAATCCGCTGGAATTTGGAGGGAGGAGAAGTCCGGGGAGCTGAGAATAGGGGTTTTGAAGAGGGTTAAGAGGAAAAAGCTTGGAGCTTTGGGAAAATGGGGGAAGAAGTTGTAGAGGGAATTTGACTCTCTCTCTCTCTCTCTCTCTCTCTCTCTCACTGTGAAGTTCTGAAGACTGAGCTTCTGAAAAAGAAGGGGAATTGAATTAAGAAGGTGGGTTTGCTTTTTTTTTTTTTTTGTTAACGGCGACCGACGTGATGGTGGTGGTGGAAGGAGGCTATTTATTACGTGGTGGACACGTGGCGGGATCGCTACGGTGGAGGTGTCTGACGTGGAGGGAATTACGGTTGTGCCATTGTTGGAGTTAACGGATTAACGGGGCTTAACGGGTTAAGTAAGTTTTGGGTTGGGGAAGAAGACCAACCTGGACTGACCCAACATTCAAAGAAGTCATAAATGGGCGAATCAATTATCTTCTGCACAGCTTTATGAATATTAATTATTCTACCATGGAGTAGTGCATGTTTTTGTCCTTAAGATCTTTCGATATATTCTTCTATACACTAGCGGAGTAAGAAAAATGTAGGTTGTTTTCATGTCTTTATGGTAAGTTTGTCCAAAATATGCAACACTAACCGGTTTTCTAGAGTTGTAGACTTGGAGTCATGCTTTTGCCCTACAATATGTTCTTAGAGTTGTAGACTTGGAGTCATGCTTTTGCCCTACAATATGTTCTTACTGTGTTTGAGGCTTTATGTCATCACATGTTATGCCAAATTTTCAAAATCTTGAATGAGTGTTGAGTCATACTTTTAGTTAGAGTACAAAAGTCACTCTAATTTACAAGATCATAGATAATGTCTTTAATGAAGTATTGCATAGTTTCCTTTCCAGATTGGCAAACCCAGAAATTCCTTCCTTCTACATGTATGTGAGTGATAACTGATAAGTTACTTTGCCAACAAGATTAGTGACCCACCATAACTAATTGGACTATGGCATTGTATGGGTTATTCTTGTAATTTGCAAAAGAGAAGGGAAGGGAAGGGCCTATCTGAGTGAGTGAGTTGTTGGTAATAGTGGATAAACAGAGTGTACAGGAGAAGAATGAAAGAGAAGGCAGAAAGGCAATAAAGGCAAATTAAGTAGGGGGGGGTAGCAATGGTGGGTGGAGTGCAATAAAGAAAAGGTGAGAGAGAGGTTGATGTTCTGGGAGTGGTGCACATTGCAGGGCTGTGACAGGGACTCAACCTCCTTTGCTTTCCATCTTTCTCAACCTTTAATTCCCTTGCTTTTAAAGGCAACCTACCCTACTCTTGCCCCTCACATCCATTATAAATGCACGTCTGCAATTTACCCTAGCATTTTGAGGCTTTCACAGTTGCACAGTTTGCAGGGCTGTTCATCACTTGGACTGATTGAGAATGAGATCATCAAAGGTTCCCCTTCAAGTATCATATGCTTCAGAACTCCCTTTTCTTCTATATGGCTCTTCTGAGTCTTCTTTCTTTTTTATGATTAAGGTCCAATTAGGTTGTCACTCTTTTTAATATGCTTCAATGCCAAGCAAAACAATGAAGAGGACATTCAAAACTAAGGAAAATGAACCTATCACATACTAAGCAACACAAATAATTTCTCTTTCACTAATTTAAATTTGTATATGGTTGGGATTTCATAGTGGTACCTTCGTTTTTCTTTTCTATATCATAAAAATCATTTTCAAATGAGGTTTTAATAGCCAAGTGTGCCTATAAAACTATATACTAAAAGTGTACTTTGATTGCAATGAATGTTTCAAGAGTATTAGAGTAGACACTCGTTCTCACGCCAAAATTTATAAGTTATTATGTTATTAAAAATATATCTCGAGTAGTTTTATGTCTCTCTACTCTCTTTTGAATAAGAGTAATATGACAAATGAGAAAAAAAAAACTAGTGCAAAGTAATTAAGACAGCATATCCGATAGATGACCTCAGGACGATAAGGGAAGAGCAACCGGATAAGCAAATTCTCCTGCTGTTTTTGCCATTGCCTGCCTGGTGGATTATGTGCTTCTTTAGCAATTTAGGTTTGGGAATTGGATTTAGCTTTGAATCAATGACAAAACAGAAGATGGGGAGGCTAAGTCTGATGATGATAGAAGGAATTTTATAAATCTGTGTTATTGAACCAGTCAAATTTAAGCTGGTACTTGTTCTTACTTCACAAACCCATATCCGAAAGCATAGTTTTTCATGAAGGAGATAATAAGCCCGTGAAGTTTTTAGAAGCAGCATTTTGTGTTGTCCTTTTGCATTTAGGCATATACATAGCTAAGCTTTTGTGGTGCCATTTTGGAACTTACTATACTACCATGAAGTACAGTCCATTCTGCACTACAAATTCTTCACTGTCAAGCATCAGCCATGTTCTTCAGCAGTGTAAATTGGTCTTCTAAGTAATCCCAAAACCCTTCACGCATAAATACATGTATATAATGGCCCTATTATTTCAGTGATAGTGACTAGATGGCAAGCACCTATAGCCAAAGCTCACAAACAAGATTAGGTAATGTTTAGCCGTTAAGGGTAGTTTTTTAAGACAAGGTTGGGAATTTCAAAAAAGGAAAAAGAGCAAGAAAAACTCAGAATCCAACTGTGGAAGCCAGCTGGGGTAATTCACTTTGTGACTTTTTTACTCAGCTGCTCTTATCCCAAGTAAAATGAGTATGGACTAGTGCTATAGACAAGAGACAGTAAAACGACATGGGGTTGATGCAGCGATGCAGCTTTTGCAATTTACATCGGTGTTTTAACCTGCTTCAGCTTTTAAATGGAAGTAATGGTGTGCTTTTGTGTGTGTTGGTGAATCCAGACAGCGCAATTGGCAAGGATTTCTGGGAGATGTAGAGCAGTCTGGGGAGGAGAGGAGGAAAGATATAAGGAGAAGAGGACAATAAGAGAGTAGGACCAGTTATTTGAATATTTCAGTGGAGGGACTCCATAGTCCACATTGGATTCTTGCTACACTCAAAATTTTCTGTACTTTTAAAGATGAACAAAATATTGTAAATGGAATAAAGAAAAAGAAAGTATAATCAAAAGCAGTCTTTTTATATGTGATTAAAAAAAAAAAAGCAGTCTTTCTATAAAATAAAATAAAAAGATAAAAAGAAATAAATAAAAAGTTTTTCTTTTATAACCAAACTTATATTCTACCACAATGAATTGAGAAAATTTGATATTTAGAAAGGAGATATAGAAGTTAGTTTGCGTTAGTTTCTCCATGCATTCTCACCAAGGACATAGCTAGGATTCAAAAATGGTTAGGCTAAATTTTTAGGGCGAAGCCCAAATTTTTTTTTTTTTATATCTATATAGCCAAACCTGCATAATATTAATGAATCTCATCAACCTATTCAACCCATTCCCGATTATCAACAATTCAACATCAACTCATTACCTGTTTCTAATTATCAATAATTCAACATCAACCCATTACCCATTCCCAATTATCAACTCACCCTAAACACCATACATCACGAATTCAGGATTCAAACATAATCAGCATGAGTTTGGGTGTTTACTTGAGAATCTGAGCATCAGGAATTGAAGATTTGAAGCCTTCAAGAGCTCAACTGCTCAGGCGGATTGAAACTCTGAAAGGGGAGGTGGCTCGGTGGCCTGAAACTCTGAGATTGGAGGTGGCTCTCGGCTCCGTGGCTCGCAGAGATTAGAGGTGGCTCTGTGGCTCGCAGCGATTGGAGGTGGCTCCGTGGCTAGAGCCTGGAAGCTAGAACTCTGGAAGAGTGGAAGGTGAAACCGATCTGAAGCTCTGAACGGGGAGACGGGTTTGATGTTTGAGAATTGAGAGTCAGGACGGACTAACGCAGCAATCTACAACTCTTCGAAGCACTAGTATTTTTTTTTTGGCTATACCCATACTTGACACATTTTGGGCCAAAATCTCTCTTGGGCTACAGCCCAAGTAGCCATGTAAGTGGCTACGTCCCTGATTCTCACTCGACCCTTAACATGGCTAAATTTGTTTGAGCATTTGATCGGAGAGCCTTCTAACATCTTCAAGTAGTGTGCAACACATGGAGAAACGAACGCTTGAATAATTGTCAACAAATTAATGCCAAGGACAAATGCCCTTGACTCATGCCCCATGAATTTGTCTTGTTTGTTTAAGTATGGCCACCAAATATGAGGAGAGACAAACTTGTGTCTAATGTCAACTCGAAGATCATTTGATAACATGCTAGATTTCAAACATCAAACAAAAAAAAATCAATTATTATGGAGAAGCGTAAATGTTACGAGACATAGAAATTATGGAACTAAGAGACAGACAATTGAAGTGAAGACGAATGTGGCAAGAAGTAAAGCTACATATATGCAACCGTCCAACTTATGAGAACAATAAGTCAATAAGACTCTATCTTCTTATAGCATGAAGAAAGATAGCTCAAACAAGTTCGTTCAAAACAAGAAATTGCATAAATACCACATTACAGATACATTGTTTTCCAATTTGGGCTGTTTGCACATTTTTATGGGCCACAATGTATGGGTTGTGTTCACTCTTCTACCCATCCGAGCCCAAACAATCTCAAAATATGTAAACACCAAAAACCCTATTTCGATTGCCCTCTGTAAACCCTCAACTGTGAGCTGTGACTCTGAAGGAAACCAAAGATGGCAGCTAATGGAAGCATGGGCCTAAGCAGAAAGCAATTGATAGCTTCAGCTCTATGCAAATACTTTTCCATCGATCCTGTAAGTAAAGCTCGTATCTTTTTCAAATTTGCAGCTCAAAGTTTCAAGCTTTATCACCATGTTTCTTTCCCAATTGAATTTCTTAATCTTGAAGTTGGTTTCTGCAGAAAACATTCCCAGAAAACATTGCAGAAGATGAAACTGCGAGCTCCTACCTGACTATCTTGAAGTCAGCCAAAAAGGAAGCCCCAGAGAAAGTGAATGATGAGGTAAAGTTTTGCTATTCTAACATTCAGGTACATTGGATTTCTGATAAGTTTTATATCAGTAATTAGTAAAGGTTAAATCTTTTTTGTGATTGTAGGTTCTTGATTGGATTTGTATAAGTTTAGGTGCTTAGATCTTTCTTGGGGTAGTAAAAGTTTTACTTATTCTAACATTCAGTTACATTAAATTTGTGGTAACTTTTAATGCTACTAATAAGTAGAAGATTGAATCTCTTTTTGGGAATATAGGTGCTTAAGTGGATAAAATATGCAGAGGGGTTTCCTAGTGATCCCCAGGCATGCGTTGGAGCTCTGAAAGAGTTGAATGAAACCTTGGCTGACAGGACTGTGCTTTTGGGCAATGGGTTCACACCTTCTGAAGCCGATGTTAGTGTGTTTTCTGCTGTGCATTCATCTGTGGTATGGAGTATTCTTCACTAGTTTTTAGTTGTTAAAGTACCCATTTATATATAATGCATGCGTGTGTGTAAGTGTAACTGTGTAATAGTTTAATAGATCAATTTCGTCTTGCACTCTCTGTGAATTGGGTTTTGGATTGTGTTAAGTTGGGAAAGGGTTCTTTTTTTATAGTGCAATATTTTGGGACTGTTTAGTTCATCTGGAAATGCTTTCTAGAAGAGCATTTTGTCAACATGTAATTCCAGCTGGCTTGGAAGTTTGGTCACTTTTTGATTGATTCATATGCAGATCGGTCTTTCGAATTCAGATAGGAAAAAGTTTCAGCATGTATTGAGATGGGCGACACACATCCAGGTACACCATCTTAAATTGAGACCATGCATCCAAAGGTTTGATCTCAATCATGTGTTAGGTGTCCAAGGCATTCCTCAACTTAAAGTTATTAGTATTTGTTAGCCATGCTTATTGGAAGTGTCTCATGAGATGCAAATATACGAGCTACTTGTTACAGTTATCTCGTTGAAAGTTGAAACATGAGCTTTCATGAGTATTGTTGTCAGACTAACTCACAATTTCTTTTTTCCAGTACAACGTGGATTTTGGAAACATACTCAAGAAGATAGTGGTAGAGGAAGTTGAATTTGATTTCCATGTGAGTAAAATTTACCATGTTATTCTGCAATTTCAGTTCCATTTGTTACATGTCTAACCCTCTGAACATTGATATTACAAATCAAGAGAAATCAAAAGTAAATGTATGAAACATAGTTATAATGTTCTCAAAGTTAACCTCTATCACTCTTGACTTACAATTGTGTCGTATCCTTTGATTGTCATGTGTGCAGAAGTTAGACGTTTTGCTGAAACCAAAAAGCGCAGCTAAGGAGGAAGTAGATTCAAATGCAAAGAAGACTGTTCAAAGCACAAAAAGTGCTGACAAGCTGGAAGCAGGCCCGAGCACACAGAAAAGTGACGCAGGAGTATGTTCTTTTAAGATGTCTATTCTTTCTATTGTGTATAATCAAATATCTGACTGCCAAATGACTTGTTTCTTTAATAAACTATGTATCATGTTTAGATATTTAGGGTTATATGTACATGCAAGTAGAAGTATAGGCATTGGAGCAAGACCTTAGATGATGAAAATCTCATAAGAAGTCTTTTCCTTATATTGAAATCTACATAATATAATGCTTCCTTTTTTGTGAGAGTATGGGGATGATTTGGATTTCCTCCAATCTGAATTCCTGTAGATTTTATTCTAGGGAAACACATTTATCATTTATTTGCAGACATATAAATGCTATGTTTTATTTTGAAAAGTTTTTGAATATAAATCTGTTTGCATTCTTGCTGGTCTGAGTCGATTGCAATGAGGAATAGCCAAATTGTCCTTTATGAGTTAGTTAGCCAACTTGTCATCCTCTGTAGGTGAATGGCTTGTGTGGTAGAATTGCTACATTCATTTTGAACAACAACCCCTCAGTTCCTGCCCATTGACATTGCACTTCTTTTATTTGAAACAATGTTAGGCAAAGACTACAGGAGATAAGAAAGCTACTCAAGAGAAGAAAAAATCAGCAGAGGTAGAGGCAGTTGAGAAAGATAAAGAAGTTAGTGTCAGCTTGTTGAATATACAGGTTGGCCTCATTCGAAAAGCTTGGAAGCATCCATCTGCTGACAGGTCTCTTCATTTTCCTCTGAAAGGCTATTAGTTCATATATGAAAACAATAATAATAACAAAAATAAAAACCAGTTTACCTTGACTGTGGATGCTGAGCATTATAAACTTGGACAATCCAAATCAGTCATAACCTTTGTTTTGAAATGTGCTTCAGTTTACTGGTTGAGGAGATAGATGTGGGAGATGCTAAATTGAGGCAAGTGGTAAGCGGCCTGGCAAAGTTTTGCAGTCCAGAAGAATTGACGGTAGGATTTCTTTTTGAAGTAGATAGTTTTGTACTTGGTCTTCTGCCTGGGCTTTGATTTATTGTCATATTTGTCCAACAGATGAATGTTTACACTTTCTGATGTATCTTCTTAGTGTTTGCATTCACTATGCAGAACCGTCGTGTTGTGCTGATTACAAATGTGAAACCTGGGAAATTACGTGACGTAATGTCAGAAGGACTGGTATGTGTTTCTTGTCAATTCAGGATATTTATTGCTGAGGGGGTTGTGGGTGTTAAGAATATATTGCTGTTATTTCTTCATTGCTTAACGGGTACTCATCATGATAATGTCTGTATATTTGTTTCCAAATCTTGATTCATAGATAGGATGTATTTTCAAATTTTTTTTTCATTATCTTTTGCTAAACAATATTCCTCTGCATATGCTCAGGTGCTGTGTGCTTCTAGTGAAGATCACACCCTTGTAGAGCCTTTGCTCCCCCCAGAAGGGGCCAAAATCGGGGAACGTGTCGTATTTTCTGGGTAAGGTTTATAAAATTTCTTGGAGCTTGCACAAACATTTTCATTGCCAACTTATCTTGACAGACACATTTGAAAGTTATGGAGGTAAATATTATACCTACACTTTGGCAAATGTGGTAACTAATGTAGGACTAGCTACCAATGAATGAGAAACATTCGTTAGCCTATTAATAGTTCAATACTTACAAAAGAAAATATATTAGTCTTTCTTTTCTACCTTATTTAGTTTATCAATGAGGGTTTCATTAACCGGGAAATTTTGTGTTGCAATCTTGCTGGTAGAGTATGTTCCATTTATGCCAATAGCCCACATATCTGGTTGGATTATATTTTGACTACCTGTCTCTCGCATGCACTTATTTCTATCCAGGATTGATGGAAAGCCAGAAGATGTCCTCAACCCAAAAAAGAAGCAGTTGGATAAGATTACACCGGTATGAATTTGGTGTTCTGGGCTGTATGATGTTCAGTAGAGGATAACCATAGCTATGCTACCTAATTTATTCACACCATTTAAACTTGTGTGGAATTTATAGTGCAAGAGATTAGAACTTTTCAGCTAACCATGAAGTCACTGATTCACCCCAACTGTTAACTTGAGTGATGATTTCACACTCCTTTTTTTCTACAAAATACTATTCACACTACCTTCTGTCTCTTAATGATGAAGAGAGAAGGGAGTATGATTAGAACTTTGAAGAGAAAAGGAAGTAAATATCATCTCCCAAATCATTGGTTATCATCTATCCCAATTCGCATAGGGCTCATGTTAATTGCTTAAGGGTGGCCAATTTTATCAATGCACTGATAACCACTAGGATCTAGTAACCCCATATTTCCTAAACAAGGGCCTGTGCTTCTATAGATTGCGAATCAGTACTTGCATATAGGTGATTATGTGTGTTTCAATTGTGCAGCATCTCTTCACTGATGACAAGGGTGTGGCTACATTCAAGGGCATTCCTTTCATGACATCTGCGGGGCCTTGCACATCATCCATTTCCAAGGGAACTGTCAAATGATTATCTCTGTCCCGATACAAACAATGTACACTGTTAAGCATTTTGAACTCGTTAATTGATGAACAGATATATTACTAAAATGCAGGAAGTCTATGTTTTTCAATCTGTTCAATGTTCATGTGGCATTTTGTCCTCCTCACTGTTTTATTAAGTGGTGTTAATGTTACTCATTTATAACTTGAACCAAAAAGAGGGTGAAGCTCACTGAGCTATCATTCACATTTTTCCATAAAGCTTAGCCAGGAATGCTTAGGTTGTTCTGTTCACCAAACAGTAACCTGTTATAACGTGTTCGGAGTAATGTGCTTACAACAAAGTTGGTTTGGAAGCTACTTTGCATCAGTGTTGTAATGGCCTCTGCCCAAGTGGGACTGTTCACAATATACCAATCTAGTCAATTCTTGAATCTTGTACTTCGTTGCAATTTGTTGCGTTGTCCCTGACAGAACCTTATCCACGAAGTGATACGTGGTTGCTTGTTTTATAGTTTTGAAGTGGTAATCTTTATGAAACAGAGTAATCAACTAGACCAATGCTAGGCTACTATCTGTCCCTTTGTGATCCCTTTGAGAGGCTATCTTTAAAGAGTGTTTCGAAAATGTACGTTTTGATCTGGATTTTTAAACGAAACTAGTGATCTAAGTAAATGTATATTTATGGTAATTTATCTATCGATACATCAAGTAATAGAGTGGCTTTGTCAATAGGATGTTTATCCAATTGAGAATGAACTCTTTTGTCTAGCTAGGAAGTCTCTACTGGTGTGCTCACGTACAATCATCTGTCATTGACTAAAAACCCAAATTGAGTAGTCTATGAGAAAATACAACTACACAAGTCAAGGTTCCGATTGTGGCTTGGGGAAAGAGGAAAGGGGTCTAGTTTTATATCATCGTTTTGTTCAATGCATTGCTCATTACGTATGTAGAGATTCTACTATCTTTTCAAAGAGTCAGATCCCGAATCTTTTAGACGTTTGCGGTATCTGTTTTATGCAGAAAAGTAACACCACCACATCACCAATCTTATCCATCTCTTCATTTCATTGTATTTTCCTCTTTTTCTCTAACCTACTGCAACTTTTTTCAAATGCTATATTGATGGTCTAGTTTGGAGGAGGAAATATGAGTTTGATGGTTCCTTTCATCCTTAACTACATTTCGTTTTTTCAGTTCTGTAATTTCTGAAAGGCATGAAAAGCACAAAAAGGGAGTCCTTGGTCTAAAATGTGATATAAGGCATAATGGCATATAGCTTACGGAAGTGATCGACCTTAAGCATCCGCCGTAAAATTTGACTCCCTAAACATATTTTTGAAAAATCTCATAGAAGATTAGTAACAACTAGGAAGCTTTAGAATATCTTGAACAATGTTGACTCTCCGGGAAACAAGACATGTTCCCGATATGCAATCATAATGAGCTCGGAAACTCCCTCAATTAAACTTCAGTAAGACCTTTTTCCCAACACAGACCCTCTCTAAGAGCTTGAGCCTAAAGAAGATGAGCTTTTACCAAAACCGCAAAACCAGAAGCTGCATAATTAGTTTGAGCCACCCACGTACCCCACTATCAATGTTTTATCGTGAGCATGAATCCAACTGATTTGAAGAGTCCAATTTGGCTGTAAGTGTAAGCATGTGAGCCTTATGTCACAAGCAGTCTTAACCAAAACAAAACAAAAGCTATGTCACAATACCCTCAGTCCTGCAACAAACATACATTACCTCACTACACATCTTTTGGACCCTTTTTGGTCCAATGAGCTAATGGATATTGCTGGGTTCTTCATGAGTGAGGATCTCTTAGAATATAATGAACCAAACTCAGGAGGACAATGCAGCTGTATACATGCAGATACTGCTCTCTCTCTCTCTCTCTCTCTCTCTCTCTCTCTCTGTGCAGAGAGACACAGAACAGATTTGAAAGAGAGAGAAATAAATGAATCAAATCAAGGGTGTAAGGCCCCAAAAAGATCACACAGTATCTGTGACCTTGGATATTTATTATCCTCTTTGATTCTCTCTTTCTAAAATTCCTCGCCCCACCAAACAATAACAACAACAACAACCTCTCATCTTCTCCATTGCAATGCATTTAGTACTCTCTCTTCTATCCATGACTATAAATATAAGACCCACATTTTCTACTCCCATGTACTAACTGAGTTATTTTGTTTTTGTTGTATGCATGTATGTTAATGTTGGTATTGTCAGAGAGAACTGAGTAGGCAGTCGTTTGGTTTCTTGGTCTTGTGTAATTAATAGTCCATCTCTTTTATCGCAACTGCGTTTATTAGTGTCTCTTCTGTTCCATAGCTTTCACTGCTTCCTTTGTTATTATAAGAGTGAAAAATAGTGAGTATAGTACTGCTACTACTTACTGCCTTTGTGTAGTGGTGGGAGAAGGTTTTATTGCTTTTTGGGGAAAGGAGGCAAAGCATGGAGTCTGGATTTTCTTCTTCTTCAACGGGTTTCATGGAAAATGTGGAGCAACCTCATGTTTTGGCTGTGGATGACAGTGCTATTGATCGGAAACTTATCGAGAAGCTGCTCAAGAATTTCTCTTGCAAAGGTAATATACATTGCTCTCCTTCTGCAGAAGCAGAACACTCTGTTTTCATTCTGTTTGGTTTCTGTAAATCTCATGTATAAGCAGTAAATTCCTCTGTTTTCACTCTGTTTTCTTTGTGTATAGTCTCTAGTCTTACTTTATGAGAAGCTATATAATGCTCTTGATGATTTGTATTATACCATAGTTGGTGATTCTGAACAGATTTGTGATCTTTTAAAGGGCATATGGTATGGGGGTTAAAATTAGGGTAGGCTAGGGGTTGATCCTACAGTATAAGCAAGCAAAAGGAATAATGTAAATGTAAAATTGAGTTTGGTAAAAATACAGTTTGGTAAGGTACTTTGATTCTCTACTGTGTGCAGTGACTACTGCAGAAAATGGGGCAAGAGCATTGGAGTTTCTAGGCTTGGGAGATCATCCAAACCATTGCAATGTGAGTTAAAAGTAGACTAATATTTATGTAAACTGTGTTTGATTTTTCATAATCATTCTCACTAGTTATGTTTTTACTAAGAGGGTCTTGGGGTGCTGTACTCATTTGCAGGTCTCAAAGGTAAATCTGGTAATTACAGATTATTGTATGCCAGGAATGACAGGATATGAACTGCTTAAGAAAATCAAGGTATTACTATTATGCAGAATGCCAATAAAGAGTAATAAAATTTTCTCATTATTGCATGTCATGTTCATGCTTGCTTACCCCGTTGAGTTTTTGACCAATATATAGGAATCATCAGTCATGAAGGAGGTTCCGGTGGTGATTATGTCATCTGAAAACATACCGAATCGGATTAACAAGTAAATATTGTTAATAGCACCTTGTCAATTAAGCTCACTTTCTTTTGGTCTTTGCTTAATGTCATTAACATTGTGAAATAGGTGCTTGGAGGAAGGAGCTCAGATGTTCATGCTAAAACCGATCAAACAGTCGGACATTAAGCAATTGAGATGTCATCTGATGAATTGCAGGAGCTGAAACACGTACTTTGGTCTGGAGAAGAAGTGGAGAGAAGCTAAAGAAATCACCTGCTAATTTTAGTTTTTGGGTTTTGTTTCATCAGAACTTGCTATCTTCACATTTTGAATGAGGCAGATATTTTGAACTAACATACATTTGTTTGAGATCCAATCTGCCTTAAAAAAGTGTTAGAATTTGTTTCATTGTTTCTCTGATGAATTCCAGATATGTTGATTTAACATGTAGTTTTCCATATCATGCAATTTCTTTCAATGCAATTGTTATAGTCGGAACCGTTGACAATGATGGCCTAGAACACAAAAAACAAAATTAGATAGATGTGCGTAGGCATAATTGTATATCATTCAATAGTCAACTTCAATATTGTTTGCAAAATGCTAAAGAAACATGAGGTACCTTCAAAATTATTTTAAAGTTAATAGGTTTATGACGCGTTTACTAAACTTGAATGAGATTGGGAAGGAATCGGAGAAAGAAGGAATGAGAGAGATAAGAAAAATGAGAATCACTACCACACCCCTCCCATGAAATGAAAAGAAAGGAAACATTCCAGATTTTGACGTGGATTCTATACAAATTTGATTCCCCTTCAGTAGACACAAGATTAGAGGAGAATGAGAATCCTTCTCATTACTGCTGGTTAGTAAACTCCCCCTTAAGGTAACTCCAATACTTGTGCAATCACGGACAAACCACACGTATTAGGTAAATTATAAAATTGTAGTTCTTTAAGAACCGAACAAAGTGAAGATCCTCTCATTAGCTAATGATCCCACAAACAAAAGTGCCAAACTAGGCTTCAAAAACTAGCACCATCCAAAAATAAGCTAATACCATAAGCATCTACTCACAAACTGAGATTGATATCATCAAAATCCCGAAAAACGTTTAGGCTGATCGTGGTGGTGGTGCCTACATTCATCTACTCCTAAACATTGTATGACAGGAAAACAACTCACAAACATACATCTTCCCATCCCTCTAAATATTGATGCCTTTTTCCGATTCCGTCTAGGTGAGCTCTTATTTCCTCCATTGTTATTAGGTGATTGGCTCTTTTCTCCTCCATTGTTATTAGGAGATTGACTCTTTCCACCTCCATTGTTATTCGGAGATTGATCACCTCCAGAACGACATCCTCAAGCCCCCAACCAGTCAAATCACCTAACCAAAACAACAAAGAGTCCTGAATTCATGAACATATATCCAACAAAGTGCTTGAAATTAAAAAAGGAGCTAGAAAGACTCTAAACTTTGTGAGAAGAATTCTACCTCAAAGCTCTTGGTGATGAGGAAGGTTGGATATATGCCTGCAGATTGAATAGGAAGTGGTCACAACACACCGAAGAAGAGATATCTCTTGTAATTTAACTTGTAATACATTGCAAATCTAGAAGGTTATCTTATATAGAGCCACTATCCAGAGTCTTAAAAAGAAAATAAAACAAGCGTACTACAGTAAGGAATAATCAAACTAGGAAGCCTAAAAATCTTATTCCAAACAAGACAAGTAAGCCTTATTATGCAAGCTAGGAAACTTACCTTATTCTTGCTTCTAAACAAAATATACATTTAGTGACTAGTGACACCAGCAACTGCGGTCCCTACTACATAGCTTTCATAGTTTCCTTGCTATTATTAGAGTGAGTACTGGCTAGTATTCTCTACTAGGAGCCTTGGAGTAGTGGTGGCTGAGGTTTTATCATTTTGGGTGGGAGGAAAACCACTGAGTCTTGCGTTGCTGCTGCTTCTTCAAAGGTTTCCATGGAGAATGTGGAGAGACCCCCTGGTTTGGCCGTTGATGATGGTGATAGTGATTGAAAACTAATTGAAAAGCTTCTAAAAATTTTCTGTAACAAAAATCACTGTCTGCCGGCAGAAGCATCTTTGATCTGGTAAATAGACGAGTATCCACTAAGAGGGTCTTGGGTGTTGTACTTATAATTGCAGGCCTCAAGAGGTATATTCAACGATGGCATCATAGATTTCCATGTTAAGTGAACTATCTGCACAACATGTTAGTTCATGCCAAAACATCAGTTTGATCAAGCAGGAAAGGGCGCAACAGTTCAAGGAAGTTACTAAATCGGACATTAGTATTTTCATGCTTGCTTGCCATGAAGAGTAAGTTGGCCACATGAACAAAAATAGATGGTTCTTGGTCCCCAAGAAGAGCCTGCAACTTTCTTCGAATCCACAGTTCTTCTCTTTGCAACACTTTCTCTTTTACATCATCCTTTATCGGTACGCTCACTTGAACACAGATTAATTCTTGGAACACAAGGAACAGCTTGCAAGTATTTATCATATATACTGGCACACCATTGAAGGTTCCTCTAGGCAACCACATCAGCTGCCACATTGGACGAGAGAGGTTGATGTGGGAGAACAAAGAGTCAAATTGAAAATCTGCTGAGAAGTTTCTCTTTCAAAGGTAACAAACATTACACTCTGCCTGAAAAAGCAGAACAATCTGCTTTCGATCACCCTGTTTGCTTTTTGTTAACCTCATGCTATATGAACTAGGTGCTTCTGTTTTGACTCTCTATAGGTTCAACATAAGCTCATCAGCTCATGACTTCACTCCCCTTTGAGATTTTGACATAGGAATCATCAGTCATGAAGGAGGTTCATGGGATGATTAGGTCATCCAAAAACATTCCGAATATGTCGTATTAAGAAGTAAGTATTATCAATATAGTTCTTCATGATTATGCTTACTTTCATTTTGGCCTTCTTGCTTCGTTTTTGTTATATTTCTTGGCTAATTCTGTCTAAGTGTTTCCTAAACAGGTGCTTGGAGGAGGGAGGTCAGATTTTTGGCTAGGATGTGTTCCTTTTTTATGTTTTAATTTTTGTGTGGAAGATCTCGACTAGTACATAAATCATTGGCTAGGGGGATTTTTCCGACGAACTTTCGTGTTGGTAAAGATATCTCATAAAAAAAGACGCACATCTTTACTGACGAATATTTCTAGGCTATAAACTCTTACCAAATGCCTTTTTTTCAATAGAAAGATGAAATAAAATGACACACAACTAAGCAAATGAAATTTTGTTGGCAATGACTATATGGGACGATTTTTCATCGGCAATAGCCTCTTAGCCGACGACTTTTCATCGTTAAAAGCACACCTCATGAGGTAAGAACCGTGAGATGCCTTCTAAAAAATCACATCCTCATGTCAATTCGAAATTCCGAGCTAAGTGCAGCATTTGATTTCTGGGTGTTTGAATAATTGCAGCTTTTGACAAGAGTAAAATTCCAAATCTTCTACATTATTTCTAATTATGTTCTTCCCAGGGATCCCAACCTTGTTCTTCAGTTGGTTATCATTGCACACAGGTTCTAAGGGAACTCGAAGATGAAATATCACACGGCCTATCAGGTAAAATGCAGTATGTATATTTACAAAGAACTGTACAACATCATGATCATCTGATCCACTAACTACTGCACTAAAACTACTGCCAAACTTCTGTGATGATCCCTTTTATGATCCAAACAAATAACACGGAATCAAAAGCTTCGAATTTTTACAACATCCCTAAACGATCTAATACTAAAAGAATTTAATTGAGATTGCTATCATGTAAACTCTGCAAAATGTTTGTGGTGATGGTGGTGGTGGTGTCTACATTCATCTAATCCAAAACATTGTATGACAGGGAAACAAGTCACAAACATACATCTTCCTATCCTTCTAAATATTGAAGAAACTGCAGGACAATGACACAATGATGACGCTCTTTTACGATTACGCCTACTTCTTTCTCCATTGTTAATAGGGGATTGATCACCATCATCTCCACAACAACATCTTGGATGCTTGCCCATATATGATTTTGAGATTTTCCTCCTCCTCCAAGGCCCCAACCAATCAAATCACCTAAGAAAACAAAAAAGACCCAGAATTCATGAATATATATCCAAAACATGATGACCCAAATGCTTGAAAATGAAAATGAGCTAGAAAGATCCAAACTTTAAGAGAAAAAAATTGTACCTTGAAGCTGTCGGTGATGAAGAAGGTTGGATTGGCCTGCGGAGAGAATGATCACAACATGAATTTGGATTGAGGTTGGGATTTAGGAATAACAAGTTTTGTCAACCTTAGAATTTCTCAAGGGTTTGATCCTTTTGTTTTGATGGATATGCTAAGGTTTTGATTCCATTTGTCCATCAAAAACAAGTTTAAGAGAATAAATTTGGGTTGGTTGCGTGTGGTGTACGTGTTTGGTTCTTGTTATTTATCTTGCATAATTTGATATCTCTTCCAATGAAATAGGAATCCTACAGCTAGCAATGAGTCGGATCGTTCTGTGGAACTAGGAGATCGTAATCATCATAGTACAAACCAAAATTGTGATCTGTCCCCAACTTTGCTTCAAGCAGGACTCTGAAATTAGTTAATCTAAGCCTTTACGTGATGTACCCCATGCCATTCACGTCTCTTGGTTTAACCACTTCTGGTTAATTGGAGGACCAGAAGTACACAACTATTGCTTGGCACTTTTAAAAATCTATTCTCACTCCAACAACTCATATATCTAGAAACATTACTTTCGAGTTTTTTTTTTTAGGACAACAGAAGACTAATTCATTTATATTAAATCATGCGACCTCACTCGATCAAGCTTGATAGGTCCAAAGACCCCTCATATTACAAATCGATGCTCGAATGAAATGACTAAAATACAAAATGAAAACTCCAAAATGACTAAAATCCCAAAGAAACTGCAGAAAACAAAATACAGAATTGAAAAAACCTCTCTAACCCTACACTGCCCTAAAATGGAACCACTGATATGAACATCTTGACGCCTAAGACCTTCTTGATGTACGTCGCAACACTCAACCTAGCCATAACAACATTGTAAGAACAAGTACAGGATAAAGAGCAAGACATGCCACCTCGCAAAAAGCTCAAACCTGAGCCCAACCCAAGTGTAAAAGAAAAAGGAAACTGAACCAACTGGCCCAGTTCTCCAGACTGCATTGCAGCCCATATCGGTAGAGGCCCATAAGCCCATTGCCCAAACCATCGTCTCCCACACCCAAATTGACAGGGATCTGACCCCTCCGAGGGGCAACTCCGCCCATCACCGCTCAGGCGGCAGCCAACAGCCTTCCCTCATCAGGATAGTTGAAAAAGACCTTGCCTTTGGTCTAAGCCTGCAAAGAAGACACTGCCGCTAAAACACTACCCGGTTCAAAGTCTGAAGCCGCACGCCTTCCGCCTGAAGATGTCAATTCTCTCAAATTGAAAAACCAATCCAACTCCACAAGCCTGATACCGACCATGGCCGTCGACTTCAAGCTTAGCCCTAAAGAACCAAAATTGGACTCGTTTCCGGCCAACTCACCACCGTCTCTCCCAAGATCGAAGTCTCGTCCTCTCTTGTCTGGAAGAAATGATGCCGGAGCACCCTGCTGCAGATCGAAGCCAAGAGACGCTGCCGCACTGCTCGCGAAACCTAGGTTTAGGTTTCGGTTTTGTTCCGACTTTTCGAGATTACTTTCGAGCTATTGATAGCTAAAAATCATAAAATTGTTCTTTAAAATATTTTTTCACTTCTTTCTTTCTAATTTCTTGGTTTAAGTTATTTTAATTAGCGTCTTAAATCAAGAATGGGTATAATTAAAGTTGGGAGGTGGAACCATGACATCAAAAATTTGTTGAATTTACTCTAAAATAGGTTTACAACCGAGAAAAGGTAACTCATAATCTAGCTAACTTTTATATTGATCGATGTATTTAAAAATCTACTAGCTAAGAGAATCGATACAAATTTATTATTTACGAGCTAAAAATGAACACGAACTATACTCCCATCCCAAACTCAAAAATATTACCATCTTTTATTATTATTAACCATATTCTCCTTCTGCCACAGCGGATAGAACAGTTCCAAAGCTGAGGGGGACCAACCATAAAAACAGAGATAAACCATTCTCTCACTCTCTCCCTCTCCGTAACAATGGCGGCGCTGCTGGAGCCACCGCCACCATTTCTAAACCCACGCCTTCCTCCGAGCTCAAACCCCACTCGGCCCCTTCCCCAAAATCTCAAATTCAAAAGATTCAACCTTTCTAACAACCCCACCCTCCTCCTCACCCACCATTCCCAGCCCACCACTTCCTGCGCCGCCGCTCCCCAACCCGAATTCCCCGTCCCGACTTCCGAGCCGACCCGCGACCGCCGCCGAGCTGTCCGGCTGGCCTGGGAAAAGCTGGTCCGGTGGTCCCGGTCCTTGCGCTCCAAGAACAAGACCGATGTTCTTGAACGCACTAACAAGGTCAGTCGTTGTTTGTCTTTCGTTGTCAAAGATGTTGGCTTTATATAAAACTAAGTACTTTTAGTATTTGGGTTTGGGGTATTTTCAGGTGGTAGTGCTCGGAGGTGGGTCTTTTGCGACGGCGATGGCGGCCCACGTTGCAAATAGAAAGGATCAGATGGAAGTTAACATGCTGGTGCGTGATGCTCAAGTTTGTCGGTCTATTAATGAGAACCATTGTAATAGGTAAGAGTTGTATGCAGGGTCAAGCATTAAGTTTTTTAAGCACATTTAAACATGGAAGCATCATTTCTTTTTGAAATGTAATTCGGGTTTTGTTTTGAGGACAGTAAGTACTTCCCAGAACATAAGCTACCGGAGAATGTGATTGCAACCACTGATGCCAGAGCTGCTTTGCTTAATGCTGACTATTGCCTCCATGCAGTCCCTGTGCAGGTGATCAGTCCCATTCCTTTATTTTAGTGCTGTGTTTTTTCCGATTGTGATCTGTTTTTGTATAAATCTTGTGATGTTTTCGATGACTGGTTGGTAAACTCTTGAAAAATCGCACCTTTAGAAGTTTGTCTGTGATGTTGCAGTTCAGCTCATCGTTTCTTGAGGGAATTGCGGAATATGTATATCCAGAGTTGCCGTTCATATCTGTTAGCAAGGGTTTAGAGCTCAATACTTTGAGGACAATGTCTCAGGTCATCCCCCAAGCATTGAAGAATCCTCGCCAGCCTTTCATTGCGCTATCAGGGCCTTCTTTTGCTCTGGAGCTGATGAACAAATTACCAACAGGTAGAGTTAAATAAGCAATAACTGTATCAAATCAATAACTTTGGGTTCAGCTTTTACATGTTATAAGAGTACTAATCAAGCTTTGCCTTTACCTTTTTCTTTTCTAGCAATGGTGGTAGCGTCAAAAGACAAAAAATTGGCTAATGCAGTTCAGCAGTTACTAGCTTCTAGCTATCTAAGAATCAGCACTTCAAGGTTGTGGAACTTCATCAACTCGCTACATTGACTCCAATTAAGTTTCCTATGCATACAATTTGATGCTGCCATTCCTAGTCAGTTTGCATATAGTATTCAAATCTCACATAACCAGGGTCCTATGTGCAATGTGAGAAACAATATAATCATTCAAGTCAACAGACCCAGCTCATAACCTCTGATAAATTCCAGTGATGTCACAGGCGTAGAAGTTACAGGTGCTCTCAAGAATGTGCTTGCAATAGCAGCAGGTATTGTGGATGGGATGAATCTTGGTAATAATTCTAAGGCCGCTCTTGTTTCACAGGGATGCTCAGAGATAAGATGGCTGGCAACTAAGGTACCTTACCCTATCAAACACACTATAAGATAGATAGTGATAACAAAGAAAAACAATGTCTTCTCTATGTTGGATATTGGATGTGGTATTATGTATAGTTATTATTGATATATACATCTGTCCGTGCGTGTAAAATTTGGTGAGTATATTTCCTACTGGTTTGGGTTGGAGTTTATGCACCTGGATCTTGTCTTGGTTCCTATATTTTCCAGTTACCTTTCTGTTATAATCCCACACTGTTTGATTCACGCTGCTCGTTGAAATGAATTGTTTGATTGGGCTTAGCTGCTGTTGTCTCATTATTTTTTCTTTTCCAATTTATCTCCTGAAGATGGGTGCGAAGCCGACAACAATCACTGGTCTATCTGGAATTGGAGATATTATGCTTACATGTTTTGTAAACCTTTCTAGAAACAGAACAGTTGGGGTTCGTCTTGGATCAGGGGAGAAACTTGATGACATACTTAGTTCCATGAATCAGGTGCCTAAGAATATCATGATGAGCCTGTGAAGAAGTTGGAATTGTGCTTAGATGGTTGTGGTAACTGAATGTTTTGTACTGACTAGGTGGCAGAAGGTGTATCAACAGCAGGAGCAGTGATTGCGCTAGCGCAGAAATATAACGTCAAGATGCCAGTTTTGACTGCCGTAGCTCGGATTATTGACAATGAACTGACTCCTAAGAAAGCTGTTTTCGAGCTGATGAGCCTCCCTCAGGTATTTTTTCTCCTCCCAGCTCAAATATCATATCATTGAAAAAGTTTACTCTTGGTTTTGTTATTCAATAGGGTTTTACATTTCTATTGTAGGTTGAAGAAGTCTGAACCTGAGGCTACTTGAATCAGTGATGGCTCTTGCACAAACAAAACAGTTCAGCATACAGTAACATTCATTCTTTTTCTGATCATATGCCCTCCTAAAAATTCGGTCAGGAGAAAAATTTTGTGAATCATTGCTTATATACTTTTCCATAACTTGTCAGAATGAGGAAATCTGAAAGTAGGGTTTGAATCTTCTCAAGTCCTGAATTTACAGGAATTCTTTGATGAACGAGCAAATAGAATATTTGACCCTGTATTTTCTTCAAGTTATCATTTTCTTCTCCAAGTGAATGGTGTACATTTTCTTTAATCTGGAATAGTACTTGTTGCATCTACATCACTATTATCATATTATTTGCTTCATGACTCAGATCTAGAAGTCGGGCTCTGAATTTAACAATTCCCATCGCAATCTAGTTGACATGATTCTCCTCAACGTTTATGATGTTTTGTGTTGTTTAGATCGGATCCATGAAAGTAAAAATCTACCAATTGACCACATGAAGATGAAAGCAACAAATGTTTATTGCATATATGAAAAGTTGACTTGAAATTCAACCCAGATGAAGATGAATGAAATAAACCATCCATAGCTAGTGTGAAAGTTGACTTGACCATTACATGGTTGACTCAAGGAGCCATTAGGTGTTTGTGTTTCTTATAAAAGCAAAAGACTTGAAAGATCCATCAACCACAAAACAAACAACAGGTAGGGGCAAATAAAAACTGAGCTGGCCTTACTGATATAAAAGTAAGAACAAGAACAAGTCTTCTCATGCTTGTGCATTCCTGAGGCCAACGGTACAAGCCAACAAGTTGGCGAGCTCCCTCTTCAAACTAGTCATCATCCGCAGAACGCTGGTGTTACTTTCGGCCTCCCCATCATCCTCCTCTGCTTGGTCATCACCTGGAAGAAGATTGACACCGGAGCCAGAACTCGTAGCCGCCTCAGTCTGGTGCACACCAACACCCGGCGAAACAAGGCTCTCGCAATACAGAGTCTCCTGCAGCCAATGCTTGGCGCCAAGGATGTCCACATGTTCAAACACATTGTTCCTGTGATCAAAGGTAAGAAACCTCTCCCCCCTAACACTCATCAGCACAGCTCCTTTCTCAGTGTAACACAATGGCATGTACCGAAACGAATCCATAAACGGATCTTTCCCTGGAATCTTCGGAAACTTGGAAGTAGTAATGATCCTTGTCCAAGTCATGTCATCTTTTGTAGCCCAAACATGCACATCACTCAACCTTCTAGTGTGCACCACGCACAGCCAATCCTTCAAAGGTCCAATCCAGGCTATGCTCCTGGAACACTCATCAGGAGGCGGCGCAATCACCCTGAACTTCTCCTCAGCCAAATCGAACCTTAGAATCACACAGCTAGCGGAATGATGATCCTCAACCAGCCAATACAGCCCACCATTCACCTCAGTAGCCTGAAAAATATGCTCAACGAAATAAGGAGGTGTGTCCCCATCTGGGATTTGCCTCCAAGTATTGGACTTGAGTTCCAAGACCTCAACTCTAGGCTTGTAACCAGGGACCTTCATCCTGCAATAGTTTGAAGGCACTCTGACAACCTTGTAATCTTCTATGGTCTTATCATAACCAATCCCAATCGCCTCCCTAGTGCTTCGAAACCCCGCAGGGCTGGGTAGCTTCCTGTACTGTTGGATCGAAGGGTTGTAAATTACAAGCATACCGTCGTCGCCGTCGTTGATAACCAGACATAGCAACCCATCACAGTGACCCTTAACGTAATAGGGCAGATTCTTAACCAGAGGAAAGTCGAGCTCCTCTGCTTGCATAACGTTCTTGGTTTCTGAGTCGGTGGTAGACAAAAGGGTGTCACAATACCTGGCCAGAATGAGCCGAGTGTTGGTTTTGAGGTTGGATTGGAATAAGGATCGGTTTCGCTCCAGATGAGATTTGATGAAGGTGGGATCTGTGAGCAGAGAGCCCCATGGCTTGCACACGCATCTGAAACGAACCAGAGACTTGGCCGGCAGCCGTTTCAGGATGTCGGTGATGATATCCTCCGGAATCTCCAGATTCGGGTTCTGGGTTGTTAATGTTTCATCTTCTTCTTCTCTTCCATCAAACATGTTTTGGTTTTGGTTTATCACTTGATTCGGATCTTCTTCTTCTTCTTCTGGCAGAGGCATCGGCTTCTGGGTTGTTGTTGTTGTCGTCGTCGTCGTTTCATCTTCTTCTGCTGTAACGTTAGACATGTTTTGGGTTATCACTAGATTCGGCTTCTGGGTTTGGTTCAGGGTTGATACATCCCTATCTTCTGTTGGTTGGATAGGCATTTTTTCGGTGGTTTCAATCAGTTTCTGTGTGTTTATGGCCCTCTAAACCCAACTTCCTCCTATCTATTTCTTGCACTCACTTTCGGTGCTAGGTAGTTGTGGAGGCCACTGGTCACTACACCTGTCGTGGAGCTCACACCGATACCATGTGATCGATGACACCAGATGTGTGAAGCAGGTTAATGCGCCCTTTCAGACTTTTTGTGTGCGTGTTGCGTTTTATTAATAGGAAACATTGCCCTCTTATGGTGCCAAACTACCAAAGGCTCATGTCATCCATGGCTGCTTTGGAAGAGCCAAGTACCTAGGAGATTAGGGAGGGCTTGGGTTTTCAACGTGATAGTTAGATACTTAAATACGTAATTTGATGGAGCGGTATTAGTGGTTCAGCTTTGTAACTCTGAAACTGAAAATACTGCTGAATTAGTACACTTATACACGGCTTTTCAAGCTTTTGATGTGGAAAGTCCATCTCCAAGTGATCAAACCACGTGGAGCATCTCCTTTAAATAAGAGAGACTCGTACAAAGATTAGAAGATTAATGTGATCTCGTTAGAAACTTTTGGTATTGTGTGTAGAGCAAAAAAAAACGAGTACCATTCCGCTATGTATATCCCAACTTCACTTTTGATTACAACAGTTCAGCTTTTGTTTTAGTAGTGGAATCTTGTTTTAGGCCATTTTTCTCTTGCTTTGGTTGCACTCTCTTTCTTGGTTATGTAACTTATGTTTTAGTGATCCACACTCTTCATTTTACTTTTTACCTGCAAACAAGGAAAGCAACTGAGCTTGACTATCTGCCAAGCAAACAACAAACCCACCAACAAAGGGGAAAAAAGTAGGTAACCAACTAAGCCAATTAGATATGGCATCATGATCATGTCATTTCTATCCCAATTTCTAAGGCTAACACTTTTCAGCCAAGAGTTGTGGTTAACCTTAGCTATATGCAAGAACACAGATGAAGTGCTTCACGTGAGGATCTGAACTCTTTGCTAATTTGAAAAGACCCTACAATCCTAGGTTTAATTCATTAAGCTTTCTCTATTGCAGAAGACATAAGCTCTCTCTCTTTTTCATCCGTTTTGTTTCTCTAGGCCTTTCTACAAGAGGTATGACAAAATAGCGAGGACAAATTCCTAAAAGTGATCGTTGATTTATCCAGAGAGACTCGAATGGTATGAAGTTAGAGAAGAAGAGAGTCTCTACTCTCTCTTGTCCTCCTCATCTTCCCCAAGAAACACATGGTGATCTGTTGAACTTGATAGCTTCCTTTCCTTTCTTTCTAGCTTGCTGGCCAAGTCAATGCCGGCCATCTTAACTCCGCTTCCACTAGTGAGCGAGATACCCTCCTCATCAAAGTCATCCACAGTCTCCTCGGAGTATGCATATCTGCAAAACCTCATATTAATCAAAACTTATATCCTCTTCATCAGGTCTTGAAAAAAAATTCCTGAAGAAAACTGAAACTGGCACATTCTGTATGAGGAAACAATTGCCACTTATTCTTTTCTGATATGTTTTCGTGTAGATATGAGCATCAATTACAAGCATAAAAATTTCATTTCCTTCGACAACTCTCTCCAAGGGAAAGCATTTTAATGCATCAAATACTACTAGTAGAGATGCCAATGGGGTGGGTTGGGGATGGGGATCACAACATCATCCTCATCCACGAGGTCAGTCTCCACCCTCATCCTTGCCCAATCCCCAATAAAAATATATTGAGATTTCTCGTCACCATCCCCACTGGGGACTAAGCCTCCAAAGTCCAAACCCACCCCAAATCCCCAATAAGAATTTAATAAATAAAATATTTTTTTTCTCATATTGCTCTTTTTTTTAAAATCAAAATCTACAACAAATAAAATTAAAACATGATTAAATTCATAAATAATAATTCATTGAGTGCAAAAGTCAAAAAATAGCATTTATATTGTAAAAGTGTAGCTTTTAAAGTAATAAATTAAAATATATATAAATTAAATATCTGTATATATTATTGGGGTGGGTTTAGGGATGGGGATCACAATACCATCCCCGCCCCATCCCCAATCTTAGATACCGGGAATTGGGGATCCCCTTCCTCATTCCCTATTTATCCCCAAATTCTGCCCCCATTAGAGGCGGATATCCAATAAAGCTCTGCTCTGCTGGGGATTTTTGCCATCCCTAACTACTAGCGTCTCAGAATAAATATAATGTGCTTAATGTTAACAGTTTCTACAGGTTGCCATACAAGCAAAAGGCCAATTGAAGCAAATCCAAAAACTTGGTGCATGCAATAAAAGGAGGCAGGGATTTGGAGTACATACCCGGTTGGGTTATGAGATGGAGCCCAAAGAACACATATAACTACCAACAGAGAGTATGCAAGCAAAACCCAGAAAGCTGGGATGATCCAGGCTCTTCGCCACAGTTCACTTAACGGGTCACTCGCATTGAAATACAACTGTACAGAGAAAAATCAGAAGCTCAGTGTCAAAGACATCCATAAGTTGTACAACTCAGTCTCAGTAACAAGAAAAGAGAGAACCTTTGTGATCTAATGATTTAAAGGTGCTCTGCGGACAGTAATATCCTAAAAAGTGCTTACAGACTTTGCTTAACAAAAAGATAGTGAAGAGACTTGGTCATCCTTGCTGAACAGGAATTACAGCTACTTGTGGATTAATGATCACTGTTAAAAAGCCAGTTGGGTGGAAGAAGAAGAAAGGAACAAAAGATAAAAGAAAGCGAACCTCATAACCAATCCAAGCGACAGACAGCAAAACTGATACTGCAAGGGAATTGGTAAACTTCCGGTAGAGCTCAAGTTTGGCCATGCTTCTTCGAATCTGTGAACACAGCGGACGAAGGGACATATTCACTTGGTTCATCAAACTAAACACAAAGTGTCGCATTCAATAAATGAAGCTAATAATGAATCATTCCAACCATGATATAGGCAAAACAGACATCTACCATCCACAGTTAACATTCTCAAGTTGTCATAGAAATAGATCTTATTCTATTCCTAACCACTAAAATACCTTCTTACCATCACAGTTTTCCGAAGGCATTCAGGCAGATACAGAATGAATCAAAATTTGTTTCTGAGTGATTGTGGCAAAGTTTCTGTGATGCAGACATGAAAGATGGAGATCCCAATGCCTATTATTCATTAAATATGTGAATGTAAGTCGAGCCAAACAGTAAGTGTAAGGTCATGTAGCTGGTAAGGTTTTCTTAAGTTTAATACCGGCATATGCACCGGCCACAAGAGTCACAATACGGTGTTTGATATGCACCTGCATAACTCGTCCATTTTAATGAGCACTACAGATTATTTCCCTCCTTGAACAACTGTTAAATAACTGGAGAAACAGTCTTTGCCAATGTTTAAGCAAGGAAAGTTGTAGCAAGAAAAAAGTGAGGTTACCTGAAGCTTCTCCAAAGTTTTAGATAGTGATGAAAAGATCCAAAGAATAAAACAGGCATCCAATAGAGCAACCGGTAGCACCAGAAAAAGCCTTGTTTTTCCAGAAAAGTCATTGATATTTCCCAAATGTTCAACAAGCTCAAGTGCTTCTGATGCTACAAAGTATATCACACCAAGGAGTAGTACTTTTGTGGTAATGCCACCAAGAGTTGGCCGCACAACACCATACCCCACTGAAACCACCAGAAGAAGAAGCCGGGAAACAGTTTTTTTGACAGCACCGAAGGTTACTGCCCACATGGTAATTCCCATTGGCCTGGTTCCGGTTGAATTGAAATTTGCATATTCAAAATACCATAGAGCCATCTCACACATTCCAAGACCAATAACAGCACTGATGTGGTAGTGCAACTGTATTATATATTTCCAATACTGCACAAAGCGGAGAAACCAGAAAAGACCAAGGACAAGGTAAGCTAAAGACATGAGGCCAAAAAATGTCATCAGCGGCGACATCTTTCCAGGTAAATAACCATCCGGGTTCCTCCAAACAGTTCTTCCACTGATCGATGTGCCAACAAGTTCTGGATCACAAAACATGAAATAAAGATAGTACATTCCAGTTCTGTTGATCTGAATGGTCTGGAGTTCCATGTTGGTCTCCTCATTTATCCCCTCAAAGAAGGTCTGCATCCTTTTTGGCCCATCAGGGTTGTCGGGTTTTTGAGGGATGATAACCTCTCCCACCTTGCACGAACCATCCTTGGAAAGCTCCGGGGTACAGCATATTGCCTCAGAGTTCAAATAAGAACCCCCAATCTTCTCCCTGTCTCTAACCTCAAGTACTATAGCCTCAACCAAGCCAGTTCTCTGCTGCATCTCATTCTTCTTTTCAGCAGACTCCTTGGTCCTTCGAAAGGTGATAGATTCAAACCTGAATTTACATATGACAAAGAAGGATCAACCCTTCTGAACTGTTTCGTTTATACACACAAATCTATATAGACCTCATTTTGATCAAATATGGTTACACTAATGAAACTCCAATAGAATAGCCATAAGTAACATACATTATATTCTTGTAAAATCCATGGAGAACAACTTAATACACCATCAAAGTTCATTCTTTTTAGCCTACATTGCATACCATCATATGTGAAACCAATCACTGAATGTGGTATTGCACATTTGATCTCTAGATATACAAACACAACCATATTCTGTGGAACTTAAAAGTACAATTCTTCACAATCTAAATTATTATCAAGAAAAAGAACCCAACTTTCTTTTTCCCTAAACAAATATATCATATCAATTATGAATTTGGCTCATGAAAAAATAAAAATGGGCAGCTTTGATCTACCTGATAAAGGACTTGCCATCAATGGTCTTGTCTTCAGAAGCGAGTTTGTCATTACCAGAGTGAATTTTGGAAGCATAGAGACCCTCACTTCCGCCATGGAAGAAGAATGAATTGGAACGACGTATAAAGGTGTCATCTTGGTATTCATGGATCGAAGCATCCACCAAGGTGTTTAAGTACACTAGCATCAGAATGATTATAAACCCATTTGAATGAAGATCAAACTTGATGCTCTCTCTGTGACCCATGTTTTTGTCTATGTGTCTCTGTCACTTTCTCTGACAAAGTCTAAGCAAAAGGAATGATGAGGGAATAATATGATTGTGTTGTAGTATAAACATATTATACTATATATGTCTATATCATGTAAATACTTAAAATGTATAGATAGGTACTTGAGTGTATAAACATATGTACTTGAGTGTATGAAGACGTATGTAACATGCTTTACCAATGGGCAATAAGCATAGCAGAATTCATCATTGAGATTGTTATCATTTTGGTTTTCTCTTTGAGATTTCACACTACAATGTATTCCTATAAATACACTCTTATATAAGATGAATAAACATACTTGAAATCTCCATTCTCTCTGAAACATTACTCTCTCTCTTGTTAATTTAGTTTGTTCTTAAACACGTTATCAGCACGAAGTTGCTCTAGAATTAGAATCGAAAATTGACAAGAGTAGAGTTCATCATCAATCGAAGTCATTTTTCCAAACCTACAAAAAACCCCCAAACCCTAGCTCATATCAAATCCCTTGATTTCAGAAACCCGGAACCTGTCTCAGAATCGCCAGAACCAGCTGGAAAAGGCATGAACCGGCCACCAGAAGTTTTGAGCACGAACCGGACCGCTGCCTAGTCCTGCAGAGAGTTGCGCAGCAGCTGCCGAGAGGCCCTGCCGAGACCTGTCGACAGCACCTGCCGACATCTGCCGAGCACCTGCCGATGAGCTGACGAGCACCTGCCGAGCAGCTACCGAGAGCTGCGTACCAACTGCCGAGAGCTGCCGAGACCTGTCAACAGCACCTGCCGAGAGCACCTGTCGAGGAGCTGCCGAGATGCTGCGCAGCAGCTGCCGAGCAGATCTGTCGACAGATCTGCGGGGCAAGTTTCTGACTACTTTTCCGACATTTTTCCAGCGACTTTTCCGCGCGACTTTTCGGATGATTTTCTCGATTTTTCCCAGCGATCCTTCCGATCACCTCCGATAACTTTTTCCGGTCAAATTTTCCGGCAACACTATTTCAAGGTATTCTTTACTAAAAGTTCCCGTTTTTGAGTTTTTATTCATTTTCTCTCATTTTTCCTTTTTCTCGGGAACTTACAATCAAAAGTGAAATTATAGAAATTCACGCCAAACGAACTAAGAGCGTTCGTAATCAATGAATTAAGAGTGTTCACAATGATTCTTGGAAACTGATTTCTTGGTAGCAGAGCTAGGAAATCTTATTATTTTTCGTGGAAGTTTAAACTCCGAAACTAATATTTTCTTCTTATCTTCAAGGATTTCGAATGAACCCAGACTCGATTTTCAAATCCTTGACTCAATAGGTTCGGAGTACTATAGCTGGAAAACCGACGTTGAGAACCATCTCACATTGAAAGAGATATTGTCAATCATCCATGCACCAGACCCGGCCCTTGCGTTCTCTCGAACACCCAAAAGGCATGCACAAGCAATCATCTTGATGCGACGCCATATGGACAAAGCACTCATATTAGAGTACATGTCCATCAAAGATGCAAAGAATTTATGGGAGGCGCTACAAGAGCACTTTAACAATATCCAAGATTCTCTCATCCCTGACTTGAAGGTTCAGTGGAACGATGTACGCTTCTCCAACTTCAAGTCTATTGCTGAGTACAATTCAGAAGCTCTTCGCCTCAAATCCATGTTGAAGTTCTGTCAAAAACCCCTCACAAAAGAAGAGCTAATTGAGAAAACTCTCTCCACCTTCCCCGTTGCAGCAATTTTGCTATCAAAGCAATATCACACTGATGTAAATGCTGGACGAATTACGAGTTTCAATGAGCTCATTAATGTTTTGTCGGTAGCCGAAAAGCACGACAACATTCTCGTAAAGAATTATAATTCAAGACCCGTTAGAATCAAGATCATTCGTGAGGTAAATTATAATGCACCCAAGAGAGGGCGCAAGGAGCGGTACCCTAGCAATAGGGGACATGTGTACCCTAATAATATAGGATATGATGGACGAACATGTCCATATAACCGGCCCAATAAAGAAGGAAACCGCAACTTTAGAGCGGGCACACGTGATGGCAACTCCACACGTGGAAGAGGAAGATATGGTAACACCGGCCGTAGAAATAGCACCATGAGTCGTGGAGGTCGCACCATGCGCCGTGGTAGTAGCAGCAACCCTCCTAGAGAATATCCACAACCTGCACAACCTGCACCTCAAATGAAGGGAGGTAACCACAATAACATGTGTCATCGATGTGGATCAATTGAGCATTGGTTTAAGCAATGTCATGCAAGTACCCAATTAGCTACACGCTACAAGGAGTACAGGGAAGCAAGAGAGCAAGAAGCCAACCTTGTTGAAGATGAAGATGGTGAAGATGTCAATCTCACCGTTGAGGACTTCAAAGCTGTAAATGAAGAGCACGAGGATGCCACAGACTTTGATTAGAATAATCCTCTTTCTATTTTCCAAGAATTGCGAATGTGCCTTAGTCAATAAATAACAATTGTATTAACTCCTTCTCATGTGGCGTACCCAATGAAGTATGATGTCTAGGAAAGTAATTGAGATCGGGGTATTTAAGCGAGCCTCGCTCCACCAACATTTCTCTACTTTCCTGGTCATATTTTATTGGAATTACCAAACGGATTGAGTGACAACAATTTGTCTAAAGTTTGATTTTGGAATAGACTTATGAAAAAAACTTTGATGTAATCATTGGCTATTTTCCCTATTAATAAAGTATCGCATTATCATTCAATGTCATGGACATGTGTTAATATTCTGAACTTTATTCTCTTTAAGTATGTTTTCCAGAGAGTTGGAATGCCTTCTTGATAGTGGCACCACACATATTATATTGCGACAGAGGCAATTATTTTTGTGGATGACACCCTAGTCGATCTTCAGTAACTATGATGGCAGGACCATCACAATTGATTCATGGTCGAGGACCAGCTCAATTTTTGTTACCAAATTACACAAATATTAATGTCGCCGAAGCTCTATATGCTCCAAGGACTGGAAGAACCTTATTAAGCTTTAAAGACATAAGAGCCAATGATTTTCATGTGGAAACACATTGTGAGAATGGACAAGAATTCCTTTGCATCACCTCTAAAATCTACGGAAATACACGAGTATTAGATAAACTTATGTGTCGCTCTAGTGGATTGTATGCAACCACTATTAAAGTCATTGAATCCAACCATGTCATGAATGAAAATTTATGGGATCCTGACACATATAGGCTTTGACACGACCGTTTGGGACATCTAGGTCGTGACATGATGCTCCGTATATTGAAAACTTCACACGGACATCAATTCTTCAAAACGAAAAGAAGTACAAACCAAACATTAGTCCAAAGAGTTACTGCTAAAGCATATCATTCGTTTTGCAAAGCTTGATCTTTAGCAAAGGTAGAATAGAGACCATCCTATGCAAAAGACATTAAAGAAAATATATCATTCTTACAAAGAATACAAGGTGATATTTGTGGACCTATCCAACCAACTTGCGGACCATTTAGATATTTTATGGTGTTAGTTGATGCATCGACACGTTAGTCACATGTCATGCTCTTATCCACAAGAAATGCTGCATTCGCTAAACTCCTAGCACAAATCATTAAGTTAATGGCTCACCACCCTGATCATCCCATTAAGTCAATTCGTCTTGACAAAGATGGAGAGTTTACATCAAAAACTTTTGATGATTATTGCATGTCCATTGGGATTGAGGTTGAACACCCTGTCCCTCATGTATACACCCAAAATGGACTCGCAGAAGCTGTCATTAAAAGACTTCAAATGGTTGCTAGGGCATTGGTTATGCGTACCAATCTCCTTATTTCTGCTTGGGGCTATGCAATATTGTATGCAGCTGTGCTTATTCGTTTGAGACCCACTGCAACCCAACCCTTTTCTACGTCCCAGATGGTGACTGGGTATGAGCCTGATGTCTCACACTTACAAATATTTGGGTATGCAGTCTATGTGCCAATTGCGCCGCCACAGCGCACCAAAATGGGCCCTCAAAGATGCTTTGGCCTTTATGTTGGATGTGATTCTCTAGGCATTATCCACTATATAGAACCCTTGACAGGTGATCTATTTACCGCTAGATTTGCGGATTGTCACTTTGATGAGACAGTCTTCCCGTCATTAGGGGAGACAAGAACACTAATGTTCAACAGAAAAGATATGAATTGTAGTGGTCTGTCCCCACTTTGTCTCATCTTGATCCCCGAACCACACAGTCTGAAATAGAAGTGCGGAGGATTCTCGATCTTCAGAATGTAGCAGAATCAATGCCTGATGCGTTTTCTGATATCGCTAAAGTGACAAGATCACACATACCTGCAAGGATTGATGTCCCTAAAACTAAAAGATATGACATCCCCTCTATGGGTGATGCAGTGGCTGGACCCACGGCTCCTACTAGGAAGCGTGGGAGGCCCATAGGTTCGATGGATTCTTGCCCAAGAAAGAAAGCGAGCTTGACACAAAATAATCCATTAATCATCAATACAAATAATCCATCTTATGAAAAAATTCGGGATTATGGTTATGTCCAAGAGACATCATTGGAGGACGCTCCAATGATAGAATCAATTCTAGAGAATAGAGAGATCTCCATGAATTACACTAGTATACATATAATTATGGACAGAAATTCTATGGCTATTGATGATGCATTTGCATATCATATTGCAAAAGGAATTATAGAATACGATGATATCGAACCTTGCTTCATTGAAGAATGTCAACGAAGAGCAGATTGGTCCAAATAGAAAGATGCGATCCATACTGAATTGGATTCACTAACAAAGAGACATGTATTTGGGTCTATAACACTGACACCACCAAATATAAAACCTGCTGGCCATAAATGGGTCTTTGTTAGAAAGCGTAATGAGAAAAATGAGGTTGTTAGATACAAAGCCCGCCTTGTGGCGCAAGGTTTCTCACAACGCCCTGGAATCGACTACGAGGAGACATATTCTCCCGTAATTGACGTTATAACAGAAAGAGAGAGAGAGTAATGTTTTAGAGAGAATGGAGATTTCAAGTATGTTTATTCATCTCATATAAGGGGGTATTTATAGGAATACATTGTAGTGTGAAAGCTCAAAGAGAAAACCAAAATGATAACAATCTCAATGATGAATTCTGCCATACTTGTTGGTCCTTGGTAAAGCATGTTACATAAGTCTTTATACACTCAAGTACCTATCTATATATTTTAAGTATTTACATGATATAGACATATATAGTATAATACATTTATACTACAACAATATGTACACATTCATAAAATCAAATTTGAAGTTCTTATACAAGTGGCCATAACTGCTGTTTTACCCTTTCGATCTTCTTTGGCCATAATTGCTGTTTTACCCTTTCGATATTCTTAGCACCAACAAAACATTGCCCAAATTTTTGTAAGAAACTAGGTTGCATCCCATACTTCTCTGTTTCTGCTTCTTCTTCTACTTCCAATTGGCCATAATGTTTCAAGGAAATGAAGCTCCAAGCATAGCCGACGATCTTCACATGCTTCCGAGTACATCCACCAGTTGGGTATTTCTTGGAAACTCCTCTTAGATCCAAAAAGAATATGCTCTCACCAAGTTTATCCATGAAAAATATGCCATGTTCCCATTCACAATAAGTTTGTGAACTATATTCATCCGCAACTAATCGAGGCCACAATCCGTACTCCGAGGCTGCTACATCATTTCGGATGCTTATGGAATAATCCGGTGCGCATGCCCACTCTTTGGTATCATAATTTTCCAACACCCAAATCCTAATAGACATATCCAGTAATGAAGCGTACGCAATGGCAATAGATCCTCTCCAAGTAAGTAAGTGGATGTAAGGAAGAAGATCCGAAGGTATTGAGGTGGGATGGGGAGTCAAATAGAACTCCTCTTTCGTGAAGTCGAAAGAAATAATCTGCCAGAATCCTTCACTATCACTCAACCAATGCATATCTCCATGTGCACATATCTTTTGTTCACCTAAATAACAAGGAGGCAAAGAGGGTATCTCTTTCCATGAGCTTGTGCCCAATACAAGAACTTGAGCCCCTAGGTAGTCTTCTTCAAAATTTGAGGACATAACGATCTTGTGGGTGTTGGTTATAGTTTCAAACCCCATACCGTATGAGAGATGAAAACGGTTCTCTTGAGCAGGAAAGTTATTTGCTGGGAGCTTTAGAACTTCTCCGCTAAAAGGATTGGACAAGAAGCATGGATGTTCTCCAGACTCTTCACTAAAGAAAAATAAGTTGTAGTAACAAAAATCGAAATAGTATTTCACTGAGAATGGTTTCGAGGAGGCAAAAATCTGTGAGGCGTGCTTGCTTTCTTCTGCTGTCAAGGCCTTGTCATCGTACTCCATTGCCTCCATCTTAACATTACCAAAAAGTTCCGATCTAGTAAGAGACATTAGTTGAAGATGACCTTCTGCAGCTGCATTTGTAGTAGTAAGTAAGTTAACAAAGAGGGGATCGTCGAGTCTGTTCAACAACGTCTTAGAGACACACCGAAGGGAACAAACTGTTTTCAGTGGCAGTCTCATAAGGATGTCGATGATGATATCTCTGGGTAGATCAATCAACTCTGTCTTCTTCTTTGTCTTTCGGAAGCAGTACTTTCTCATTCTCTCGGTCCAGGCCATCTTGCTACTGAAAGATTGAGTAACAGAGCGCATTTCACTTCCTTTCTGTAGTGGTGTTCTCTTTTGGTTGCCTACATTTTGAGAAGCGAAGGTACATATGTAAGGGAAGAGGAATCTGTTTAATCTATACCCTTCCTAGTCTAAAGCGGAAACTGGAAAGCATACCACAAAGGAAAATGAAAAAGTCTTGTGCTAGCTCGGGAATCCTAAAGATAAGTGGAATAGCTATCTAGTGAGAAAACTTATCTAATCGTGATGGGAGAAGACCTTTTGTTGGCCAAGAGCCCTACTCATGATATTTCAACTAGTCATGGCCTCTAGCTAGGTAGTATGTGCTAGCTTTTGGGGTTTGGATAACATAGTACACCAAGTGAGACTTATGAGACGACTCTCCACCAAGTGTAGAACAGAGGTACTAAAAGCAGCAGAAAAGCAGCATTGAAATAGTGTTGCTGTGTTGGTGCCATCACCGGATGTACAACGTAGACATGAAATCCTACGAAAAACAATAAATCAATATAATTCAAAAAATGTTGTAGTATAAATGTATTATAGTGTAATAGTTATATCATGTAATAGGTACTTGAGTGTATAGACACAGTACTTGAGTGTATAGACACAGTACTTGAGTGTATAGATATATGTATGAAGACTTGTGTGACATAAAACTTATAGTGAGCCAACAAGTATGGCAATTATCATAATTGAAACAACCATGTGGAGTTGTTGTTACGTCCCGTACCTCAATTTATCAGTTTACTAGTCATTTAGACGGTAAATAACCTTTACTTCACTTTTACTGTCGTTACGGTACTTTTAGTGGCCCTAAAACTTGACTTTTCGATCGGGTCAAAATTTGAGAAAGTTTCCTTCATGAAAATTGTAGAGGACGTTAAACCAAGCACGTGCATATGTGGTACGTAAAAATCGGAGTTCGTATGTGAAAGTTATAAGTGAAAATATGAATTTACTGTTCACGGTAACTCTCTCTATATATAAGGAAACTTACCGAGGTAAGTTTCCATTTTCATAACTTACCATGACTCTCTCTCTCTCCTCTCCCTCTTCCCCCGCGTCGCCCTCCCTTCTTCTTTTTCCGATTTCGTCGCCGTCCAGCGCCCGATCGACGTTCCAGTTGTCCTTGGACCGTCTCTCCCCCCTCTACACGGTGGTACCAGTGGATATCGGCGATTTGGCCGGAAAACCCCGAATTTATGTAATCATTGTTACTGTAGTAGTTTGCTTCTCCGGCGAAATTATCCAGTTTCGGCTATCTCCAGCGGTGAAATTGGTTCTATTAGGAGTGCCTCGAGTCACTGATCATCTTTCCTCAAGACTTCTAACTGAAATTTCCACGTTTGGAATGTGAATTGGAAGGATTTCCAAATTGGTGTGTTTGGAGATTTCCGGGTTTGTGTTCATCGGCAAAATTGGAGCACTTCAAGGTATTTTCTCACTTGGTCACAGTTATGAAAAATGCTTAGAATGTTGAGATGATGATGTTGGTAATATTTGGTAGCCAGATATAGTGGTTGACCGGCGGTGCGTGAATAGTGTCGGTGCGGAACAGTGCAGTGCCTGAACAGTGATTTAATTCTTTTTTAACCCCATTAAATCCTATAAATATTGTAGAGCTTATATATGAGGTTTGGTGAAGTTTGGATAGATATCGCCATATCGGAGATGATTGGAGGAGTTGAGATTAAAGGAATTTTGGAATTCGATTTTAGTTATCGTAAAGTTATTTTCCGTCCGGCAATTACTTATTTCCGGAATATAATTGTGTACAGGACGACGTACCGAGTTACTGCTCGACGAGGGAAACTGTTTGCATGGTCGCCTAAATAGTACTGTGAGTGGACATTTGATTTTAAATAATTATGCATGCAGTATTTGATCTATTTTATTATGTTCCGGTTGAGATTTAATATATAATTTTATGATATAATGATTTCCTTTAATTGTTGAGTTATCGGAACCTCCTAAATTATATTTAGTGGCATGCTGATAATATTTGAGTATTTGATTTAATGAGATTTATTGAAATATGCTTCCGGTGATTATTGAGGATTTACGGAATTTATATTGAGTTTTCTTTTTCGGAAGCATTTATTGATTTTTAAGTTATGAGAAGTATTGAGAAGTGGTTTTTAGAAAGTGATTGATTGAGGAAATATTGTGAGATTTAAGAATTTTCGAGTATGAATGATTTATCAAATATTAGAGCATGATTGAATTATCGAGATATTCTTAAGTTATGCTTTCGGTGAATTATTGATGATTTATTGAAGTAACATCGAGTCTCTTTCCGGAAGCAATTATTTGAAAGAGGTTGATTCCAGTTTATTGAGGAGGTAAATAAGTTAATTGCATACATGCATTACCTGGTCGGGAGTCCCCTCCGATGCTTCATCTGGTCGGCAGTCCACTCCAGATGATATGAGGTAGTTAGTCGACAGTCCCCTCTAACTACCTATGGTTAGTCGGCAGTCCCCTCTAACCATCACCTCCTCGTCCGGTTGGCAGTTCCCTCTGATGCGTTACTGGTCAGCAGTCCCCTCCAGGTGGCATGGTATGACTAATTGGCAGTCCTCTTTAGTCATCGTCTATTTTGAGATATGAGTAGTTTACTGAGATGTTTGAAATATCATTATATATTTGAGGGATTTGAGATTTTAAAGAGATTTTGAGATGTTCTACTTTACATGATTGAGATTCCAGTAAAGATGATGATTAAGAGTATTTTCAAGATTTCTACTGCATGCTTGTTTTTAAGAGGATAATTTGGGAAAGTACTAAATCTTATAATTATTTTCCTTCGAGATTGGTGATTTTTCGTCCACTCACTCTAACGTTTTTTTTTTAAGTGTTTTTCCCTGGGCCCTTCGGTTTCAAATGCCCATTTTGCAGGCTAGATTAGCGTGAGGTCGAGCGTACATAGAGTTGAGGCATAGTCAACAACATGACTTCCGCGTTTGCCTTTGAATTTGGTTTTCCTTGTTTACTTTTCTATTAGAATTGCTCTGATTACCTGTGGGATTAATGTTTTTCAAGTTGCGTTTTGTGTTATGTGAATTGGATGATGTTGAGATTTAGGGAGCAGGGTGGCTCCAGGAGAATAAAGATGAGTGATTTAGAAGTGTAAATTTCATTTCCACAGGTTTTGGGTAGTCCATTTTAGGGGAAATTCTGCCAAATTTTTGGAAGAATTTCTTCTAAGGTGGACCCCGCAGGGCCACTTCGGATTTCAGGGTGAAATCCGGGGCGGGTCCTGTCAGTTACAGCTATGATGATCATAGTCATCAAATTGGATTTCTCCTAGAGCATTCACACCATCTTGTATTCCTGTATAAACTCTCCCTTGAGAGAAAAATAAACATATTACTCTCCACTCTTTGCATCCAAATTTTATCCCTCTCTCTATTATTTTACGTTTATACTTAAACAAGTTATCATCACGATATTACTCTAGGATTCGAATCAAAAATTGACAAGAGAAGAAGAAGTTCACCATTCAATCGACATCATTTTACCAACTCTACAAAAAACCTTCAAACCCTACCACATATCAAAGCTCTGGATCCCAAAAGCCCAGAACTAGCCTCAGAACCTCCAGAATCGACCGGAAACCGCCTGAACTGGCCATTGGAAAAACTGAACCGCTGCCAAGCCCTGCCGAGCAGTTGCCGAGAAGATGCCAAGAAGCCCGGCTGAGACCTGCAGAGAGCTGCCGAGCACCTGTCGACAGATCTGCAGGGCAATTTTCCGGTGACTTTTCCAACATTTTTCCGGCTACTTTTCGGGCAATTGTTCTCGACTTTTTCTAGCAACTTTTCCGGTCACCTCCGACAACTTTTTCCGGCCAAATTTCCGGCAATTCTATTTCGAGGTATTTTTTTAGTTTTTATTCCTTTCTCCTCTTTTCTTTTTCCCAAGAACTTACAATAAAAAAGCAGAATTATAGGAATTCACGCTAAACGAACTAAGAGCGTCCGTAATCAATGAACTAAGAGTGTTTATAATATTCGCACCAAGAGGGTCCGCAAGCATCAATTTATGACCATATTAAACATCATTGTTTCGGTATAATCTAAATATTCTTGGAAATTGATTTCTTGGTAGCATAGCTCGGAAATATTATTATTTTAGTTTTCGTGGATGTTTAAATTCCGAAACTAATATATCTTATCTTCAGAATGTCAAATGAACCAAGACTCGACTTTCAAATGTTTCACTTAGCAGGCTCGGAATACCATAGCTGGATAACCGACGTGGAGAACTATCTCACTTCAAGAGGAATATTACCCATAATCCAGGCACCTAATGAGGGTCTTGTGTTCCAACGAGCACCCACAAAACATGGACAAGCACTTATCTTGATGTGACGCCACATGGACAAAGCACTCAGATTAGAGTACATGTCAATCAAAGATGCAAGAGACCTATGCGTGGCGCTAGAAGAGCGCTTTGGTAATACCCAAGATTCCCTCCTCCCTAACTTGAAGATTCAATGGAACAATATACACTTCTCCAACTTCAAGTCTGTTGTTGAATACAATTCAGAAGCTCTTCGCTTCAAAGCCATGTTGAGGTTCTGTGAACAAGCTCTCACAGAACAAGAGCTAATTGAGAATACTCTCTCCACCTTCCGATCGCAGCACTTTTGCTATCAAAGCAATATCGTACTGAAGTCAATGCTGGACGAATTACGAGGTTTAATCAGCTCATCAATGTTATGTCTGTAGCTGAAAAACATGACAACATCCTCGTAAAGAATTATAATTCAAGGCCCATTGGAACTAAGAGCATTCGTGATGCGAATTATAATGCACCCAAAAGTAGGCGCAAGGAGCGGTACCCTAATAATTGGAGACATGAGTATCCTAATAAAAGGGGGCATGAAGGATGGATGGGCCCATATAACTGCCCCAAGAAGGAAGGAAACCACAACTTTAGAGCGGGCACACGTGATGGCTATGCCACACGTGGGAGAGGTGGATATGGCAACATCGGCCGTCAAGGTAGCACATGGGCCTCGGAGGTCGCAACATAAGCCATGGAGGTAGCACCATGAGCCGTGGTAGTAGCAGCAACCCTCCTAGGGAATATCCACAACGTGCACGACCTGCACCTCAAATGAAGAGAGGGTAACCACAATGACATGTGTCATCAATGTGGATTAATTGAGCATTGGTTCAAACAATGCCATGCAAGTACCCAACTAGCTGCACGCTACAAAGAGTATAGGGAATTGAGGGAGTAAGAAATCTACCTTGCCGAAGATGAAGATGGTGAAGATGTCAATCTCACCATTGAGGACTTCAAAATTGGAAATGAAGTGCACAAGGATGCCGCAGACTTTGATTAGAATAGTCCTTTTTATTTCCCAAGAACGGAAAATGTGGCTTAGTCAAATAAATAACAATTGTATTAACTCTTTCTTATGTGGCGCACCCAATAAAGTATGATGTCTAGGAAAATAATTGAGATAGTGGTACTTAAGAGAGCCTCGCTCCTCCAACATCTCTCTCTACTTCCTTGGTCATATTTTATTGGAGTTACCAAACGGATTGAGTGACTACAATTTGTGTAAGTTTGATTTTATTTTGGAATAGACTTTGGAAACTTTGATGAAATCATTGGCTATTTTCTTTATTAATAAAGTGTCGCATTATTATTCAATGTCATGGACATGTGTTAAATTCTAAACTTTATTATCTTTCAGTGTGTTTCCCGGAGAGTTGGAATGCCTTCTTGATAGTGGCACCACACATACTATACTGCGACATAGGCAACTATTTTTATGGAGGACACCTAGTCGATCTTCAGTCACTACGATGGCAGGACCATCACAATTAATTCATGGTAGAGGACTAACTCAATTTATGTTGCCAAACAAATATTAATGTCACCGAAGCTCTATATGCTCCAAGGGCTGGAAGAACTCTATTGAGTTTTAAGAATATAAGAGCCAATGGTTTTCATTTGGAAACACATTGTGAGAATGGACAAGATTTCCTTTGCAACACCTCTAATGACTATGGAAATACACGAGCATTAGAGAAACTTATGTGTCGCTCTAGTGGATTCTATGCAACCACTATTAGAGTCATTGAATCCAACCATGTCATGAATGAAAATTTATGAGATCCTGACACATACAGGCTTTGGTACAACCGTTTGGGACATCCAGGTCGTGACATGATGCTCTGTATATTGAAAACTTCACACGGACATCCATTCTTCAAAACGAAAAGAAGTACGAACCAAACATTAGTCCAAAGAGTTACTTCTAAAGCATATCATTCATTTTGCAAAGCTTACTCTTTAGCAAAGGTATGATCGAGACCATCCTATGCAAATGACACTAAAGAAAATATACCATTCTTACAAAGAATACAAGGTGATATTTGTGGATCTATCCAACCAACTTGCGGACCATTTAGATATTTTATGGTGTTGGTTGATGCATCGACACATTGGTCACATGTCATGCTCTTATCCACAAGAAATGCTGCATTTGCTAAACTCCTAGCACAAATCATTAAGTTAAGGGCTCACCACCCTGATCATCCTATTAAGTCAATTCATCTTGACAATGTTGAAGGGTTTACATCAAAAACTTTTGATGATTATTGCATGTCCATTGGGATCGAGGTTGAACACCCTATCCCTCATGTACACACCCAAAACGGTCTCGCAGAAGCTGCCATTAAAAGACTTCAAATGGTTACTAGAGCATTGGTTATGCGTACCAATCTCCCTATTTCTGCTTAAGGCTATGTAATATTGCATGCAGCTGTACTTATTCATCTAAGGTCCACTGCCATTCAACCTTTTTCTACGTCCTAGATGGTAACTGGGTATGAGCTTGATGTCTCATACTTACGCATATTTGGGTGTGCAGTCTATATGTCAATTGCACCGCCATAGCGCACCAAAATGGGTCCTCAAAGATGATTAGGTATTTATGTTGGATATGAATCTTCAACCATTATCCGCTACTTAAAACCCTTGACAAGTGACCTATTTACCTCTAGATTTGCAGATTGTCACTTTGATAAGACAGTCTTCCCGTCGTTAGGGGGAGACATGAACACTAATGTTCAACAGAAACGATAAGAAATGTCGTGGTCTATCCCCATTTTGTCTCATCTTGATCCCCGAACCGCACAGTCCGAAATTGAAGTGCGGACAATTCTTGATCTTCAAAACGTAGCTTAATCTATGCCTGATGCGTTTTCTGATATCACTAAAGTGACGAGATCACACATACCTGCTGCAAACGTGCCTGCAAGCATTGATGTCCCTAAAACTAGATGATAAGATGTCATCTCAAGAGTACAAGAGAATGGCGCCAACATCCCCTATATGGGTGACGCAGTGGATAGGCCCACAACTCCTTCCAGGAAGTGCGGGAGTCCTATAGGTTCGATGCATTCTCGTCCAAGAAAGAAAGCGGGTTTGACACAAAATAATCCATTAATCATCGATACAAATAATCAATCTCATGAGAATATTCCGGATTATGGTTATGTCCAAGAGACATCATTGGGGAACGCTCCAATGATAGAACCAATTCCAGATGATAGAGAGATCTCCATGAATTACACTAGTGTACATGTGATGATGGATAGAAACTCTATAGCTATTGATGATGCATTTGCATATCATCACATTGCAGAAGGAATTATAGAATACAATGATATCAAACCTCACTCCGTTGAAGAATGTTAATGAAGAGCAGATTGGCCTAAATGGAAAGATGCGATCTAGACTGAATTAGATTCACTAACAAAGAGATGTATTTGGGTCTATAACGCTGACGCCCCTAAATATAAAACATGTTGGCCATAAATGGGTATTTGCTAGAAAGCTTAATAAGAAAAATGAGGTTTTTAGATACAAAGCTCGCCTTGTGCCACAAGGTTTCTCACAACGCCCTGAAATCGACTACGAGGAGACATATTCTCCCGTAATGGACGTTATAACGTTCTGCTACCTTGTCAGTTTGATAGTTTCGGAAAAACTTGACATGCAACTTATGGATGTAGTTACAACATATCTCTATGGGGATCTAGATTCATACACACACACACACACACACACGAAGGTTCCAGATGGACTTCAATTACCCAAATCAAGTGGCTTTAAACCATGGAGCGCATTTTCAATAAAATTAAGACGCTCACTATATGGATTGAAACAATTCGGACGGATGTGGTATAATCGTCTAAGTGACTACTTGATTGGGAAGAGATATGTTAACAATGAAATATGTCCATGCGCGTTCATTAAAAGGACAATTTCCGGATTTGCAGTTATAGCAGTTTATATCGATGACATGAATCTAATTGGAACTCTAAAAGGGTTAAAGGAAACTGCTAAATACTTAAAATCCGAATTTGAGATGAAAGATTTTGGGAAAACACTGTTTTGTCTTGGAATATAACTCGAGCACCGTAGTGATGAGATTATGATCCATCAGTCAGCGTATACTCAAAAATTACTAGGGCGCTTTAATGAAGATAAAGCAAAGAATGTAAGTACTCTCATGATCGGCCGTAGTCTTGAGCCTGGAAAAGATCCATTTCGTCCAAATGGTGAGGACGAAGATTTATTAGATGTTGAAATACCCTATCTAAGTGTAATAGGCGCATTATTATAATTAGCTCAATGCACAAGATCAGATATCTCATTTGTAGTGAACTTGTTAGCTCGACATAGTTCAGCACCAACCCCAATGGTATAAAGACAATCTTTCGATACTTGAGAGATACGATTGATATGGGATTGTTTTATCCCTACAGAGAGAAAAGAAAAGACGGAAGTATGGGATCGGACCCCACAAGGCAAAATGCCACCTTCCGTAATGTAGACGCCGACACCGCCTTCCATGGTGGCCGACGTTCTCCCCGTCCTCTCCATCAAAATGATGGTGATGTTGTGATGGGTTTTGCTGATATAGGGTATCTTTCTGACCCTCACAAAGGTCGCTCCCAAACAAGTTATGTCTTTACAATGGAAAGCACCGCGACATCTTGGAGATCTACAATACATACCCTTGTTGCTACTTCCTCAAATCATGCAAAGATTATTGCTCTACATGAAGCTGTGCGTGAATGCATATGGCTAAGGTCTGTAAATGGACACATTCGAGGAACTTGTGATTTGAAGTCTACCACAAATGAACCTACATGCATTTACGAGAATAATGCAGCTTGTATTGAGCAAATGAAATTAGGTTTCATCAAGGGTGACAATACCAAACATATATCGCTTAAATTCTTCTACAGTCAGCAACAACAAACACTTCTAAATATTGAAGTAAATCAAATCCGATCAGAGGATAATGTAGCGGACTTATTTACTAGGTCGTTACCAAAACCCCCCTTGGAGAAACATATGAAGAGCATCGGATTGAGAAAGTTATCCGAACTCCCATGATCTTCAGGGGGAGTATCCAGAAACATACTCCACACTCAACGAGCGTTATGCTCTTTTTCTCCTTCGACCAAGGTTGTTTTTTCCCACAGAGTTTTTATTACTTGGCAAGGTTTTTAACGAGGCAACTTAGAAGCGCAGGCCTAAGCAACACTATTGACATGAAATATCCAATGGGGAGTGTTGTAGTATAAATGTATTATAGTATAATGACTATATCATGTAACAGGTACTTGAGTGTATAGATATAGGTATGAAGACTTGTGTGGCATAAAGCTTATAGGGAGGCAACAAGCATGGGAATTATCATCATTAAAACAACCATGTGGAGTTGCAGCTATGATGATTATAGTCATAAAATTGGATTTCTCCTAAAGCATTCACACCATCTTGTATTCATATATAAACCCTTTTTTGAGAGAAAAATAAGTATATTACTCTCCACTCTTTGCATCTAAATTCTCTCCCTCTCTCTGTTATTTTCCGTTTATACTTAAAACAAAAAATATATATCCTCAGGGCCAAACAACCTAGCGAGCACCACCCTGCGACATACTAAGCAGCCACAAAGCAAATCACCACAAAAACGTACATACATTGATTCACAACTCACCAAATCATACAAGAACAAGCTATAGGCTTGTAAATACAAAATCAAGCACCTATTAAGGAAACGCAACAGACCGACAAATTATCATGATGTCAAATTCGTCGTGGTCTGATTTCTTCCAGGTGATACCTTCCATCTGGTTGCCGAGACCATTTCATTCAAGGACCTTGTTCAACTTGCTGCAATACACAAGACTTGGCGACCAATTGTTATTGATGAGTTGGGATACCTATATACCACAGCTAATATATCTATTCCCCTGGTGCTTCCCAAGAGCAGATGAGAAACAATTTGGGCTGGGCTAATAAGCTGTATTGGGTGGTGCATTGCATTTTGCATATAACACGTATTGAGTAAAGATAAAGCTCTGTAGCGTGTTGTTTTTTCGATATCATTGCATATCATGTCAAAATTGTCACAATAATATACCGCAATGTCTAAAGGAGTACTGAGTGGTACACTACATATAACACGTACTGAGTAAAAGTAAAGGTAAAGTTTTATAGTATGCTATTTCATGTTGAAAAAGTAATACGCTATTTTATCTTTATGTTTATCGAGTATATGTTATAACTTAGGATTAAATTTAGTTTACTCCCCTGAAATTTGGGGTTAAAATTAGTTTGATATTAATATAGGCGGTCCTTATACTCTCAAATGACATCACCCGAGTCTAAAAATTTGATTTGGTAGAAACACGATGTTATGTGCTGAGTTGGAGCCGACATATGGGCTCACTTTTCAAACTTTAAACCCCACAAGAAGGGCAAAATAGACATTCTAATTTTTCTAATTTTTCTCTCTTTTTTTAATTTTTTTTCTTATATTCTCTCTCTCTCTGTAATACGGCCCTGGAAGCAAATCGAGCTTCCAAGCGACCTCTGGGCATTCGCACCCGCAGCCAATCCCACACCCAAAATCTCAATCTTTCTCGCTATAATCGGACTCTTTGCTGGAGATGTTGAACCATTTGTGCCTGACAACTCAAAGCTGACATTGATGCCAAAGCCCTGATTGAAGAACTCAATCGAACCATCCAGTGAAAAACCAATTGAACAACACTATCCACGAACCCAGATCGAAGAACCCTAAATCTCAGGGCGGATCCCCTTCTGTTTCCCCAAACCCAAAATCTCTGCTCTGCTATGTTCTTCAGTTTCCCAATCCATCATTATCGATTAACTATGGTCCAGATTCCAATTGAAGCCAACCACTGAAAGCTACAACCACTGTCAAAAGATCAAATTGGAATCTGAAACTCACCTCCTGAAACTGAAACTTACCGCTCGAATAGTCTTTGTCTGTCGTCACGTTGACATTCTCGGCATCGATTTTGGCCTCGAGCGCCGAAACGGTGTTGTTTTAGGTCGATTCGTCTGGTTTGGTCGAAGACGATGAGTCGTCAAAGGCGTGGACGGAGAGGCGTCTGTGTAGAGAGAGATGAGGAGGAAAGTGAGAGAAGACGGAGGAATTGCATGAGCGATTCATGGAAGACGGAGGTGTCGGTGAAGGGGGCGACGGACATGGAGGTGCTGGGGGAGACGACGTCGTTTGGGAGCATAAGTCTATAGGTGGGTTTGTGGCTGTGGGTGGAACGCGACATTAGAATAAAAATTCAAAATCCGAAACATGAATTACTACAACTTAAAATAACCATCCTGAAAATTTCTTTTTCTTAACAACCTCAGCACACAATTTAATTTTAAGAACCGAATTTAATCTCGGTTAATTCTTACAACTCACTCACAAAATAAATTGTGAAGCTCTAAATGAGCATAATAAACCTCACAACTCAAATGAAATAAAAATAAATGCTGCAACACCTAAACGGCACGGTCACCTCCCTGGTTATCCTGACCTGCAGGAATACCTGCTACACCATTTGAATAGTGTACCGGGATTGCAACAACACAAAACCCGGTAAGCTTTTGAAAGCTCGTATGAGTAAAAAGAAAGAACGGTTGTTTAATTAAATCATATTTATTTTCACCCAAGTCATCACTCAACAATTTCCATGTCCACAAGAAACCAACAATCTCAAAACAATCACCAATCACAAATCAACACAAAACTGTCACGCCCCGAATTTTAGAATAACAATTCAAAATCCGAAACATGAAAATACTACAACACAAAAATAATCATCCTGAAAATTTTTCTTTTCTTAACATACTCACCACACGAAATAAAATCAAACCGAATTTAGTCTCGGTTAATTATTACAACACAATCCAAAATATAATGTAAAGCTCTAAATGAGCATACACACACCTCACAACTAAATAAATAACAAAACTGCTATAACACCTAAGCAGCTCGGTCACATCCCTGGTTATCCTGACCTGCAGGAATATCCGCTACACCATTGAATAGTGTACCGGGATTGCAACAACACAAAACCCGGTAAGCTTATGAAAGCTTGTATAAGTAAAAGAATGAACTGTTACTTAATTTAATCTCATTTATTTCCACATATACAAATAATAACAATCTCAATCAACACCAATTCAATATAACAAGACAACCCCACTCACTACTTTCCCCACAACTCTCTTCATCGTATTTATAAAAATACGGTACTTGACAGACTAGAGCTCTAACTGAATCGTAACCCCGTCACCTGGCCTAGGTTATGGCATCCGACATATTAATCAATTATTGTATTTCATCAATATGTATACCTATATACATATTTACATATTTAGAACGTCCAATAATTCCACATACTCAACCAATCGTATCCCATCATCCACACTAGGATTAGAGCGTCCGATTACGCACACCGGTCATTACGTTAACCCTAAACCCATAAATGAACCCAACATATAACATCACATACTGAAATCAACCCAATCCAAGATACATCATATTACTATGGAATTACACAATTGTAATGAAATCAACTCATCAATTCAACTCAATCATATAATAAATCAAACAATCCACTCATCAATATATATTTTCCACGTAAATATATATATACGTAATCATCCACTCAGGAATGACCACTAATACCATCTATAGTTCACACAAGAAAATTATGAAATTCATTTGTATAGTTAAAATTCATTTTACTTACCTATGGACCGTGGTAATTCAAGTCCAAAAAATTTTAAAACAAATATTTAATCCGCAACTATTTTTCACACAATTACCAAAAATAAATAAATTAAAATGCTCGGTTCGTAATATGAACCACGTGAGTTTTACTCACCTCGAACTCCTGCTGCGTCTTCAATATATATATAACTCACAATAATCCAATGCTCGTCAACTCAAGCCGTCAAGTACCTAATCAAGTACGGTCTTTACTTAGCAACGAAGCATGAAATAAACCTAATTGATGATCCAACGGTCGGATTTCTAAAATAAAGATAATCCAACGGTCGGATTCTAAAATAAAGATAATCCAACCGTTAGATCCTCACGGATTGTCCATAGAAACATCCTATCAAAATTATACGAAAATCCGATGGACGGATCTTCGTTAATCGCCTCCCGAATCACTATTTTATAATTATACGAAGATCCAAAAGTCGGATCTTCGCCCGTGACCACACAAAGTCATCGGGACAGTCATATGAACATCATATTAAAATTTGAAGTAAAACCGATGGTCTGATCTTCGTAAATCTCAAACCGAAGGTAAATTGTAAAACCGTAAATAGTAACGTCAAAACAGAAATTGACTATTTATCAACTTTTTCTAACATGACCAAGTTATATCTCAAAACGCTCGTATGGATGCATAGATCATCGTCAAGATAATAAAAACTCAAAATTCGGTCCGACGCACCGCCACACGCGGCGGTCAGATGGTGGTCAACGCGGCGGTCAACGCCGGTCAACCACCTCCGATGCAAAAGTCGTCAACTACAAACTTCTTCAAAATGAAATTTTGAACAACTTTAATACCTGACTTTTTCGGAGATGAGGTCTGGATCGTCCTAGATCGGGCTTTGAAGTTAGATTAATCTCGGCCCTCTGATCAGTCTCCAGATCGAATCAGGGACGTCGAAATCTTCAACTCTTGATCTACCACTCTACACTCAAAATCGTGATGCAAGCTATATATGGGGATGATCAGAAGGAAGAGCACGTCACGGAAATGGGGACGATCGGCCCGTGCACCGCCGGAAAAATGGTTTTCCGGCCGGGTCGGGTTTGCGTTTCGGAGAGGTGCTTCGATCCAGGCCTAGGAGCGGCGGCTGGGCTTGGAGACGGCGGGGATCGACCAGGCGTGAGGCGGCGAAGCGGGAGGGGGCCGGGTCCGGCGGCGGCGCGGTCGGGAGGCCCGACTTCCAGTCGGGTCGGGTCACCGGGTCTGAAGGCACAGTGACCAGACCGAGAGAGAGACGGGGGACTGATGTGCAAAAATGAGATTTTTTCGTCCTTCACAACAAACTCAGATTTTTCCACTATTTATAGAAAAATTTCGATTTTCAAATATTCATAACTTAATCATACGAACTCCGAATAATACGTTCCACATATGCACGGACTCGTATCGACGAGCTCTACAAATTTCATGAAGGAAATTTTCCCAAATTTTGAACGTATAAAAAGTCGATTTTCACGACCCCCTAAATAACGTTCGTTTTCGAAAATAAAATCATTCGGAACCAATTTTCTCAACCCACGACAATCCAAATAATCCCAAATATCACAATTCAATTAATATAACAATTATTGAATTACATAAATTTATTGTATGAAAATCTGGGTCTTTACAAAAACCCTAATTCACGTCTTTCTCTCAACACCTTGACATCGTATTTATAAAAATACGGTATATGACAGACTATAGCTCTAACTGAATTGTAGCCCGTCACCTGGCCTAGGTTATAGCATCCGACATATTTATCTTTATCGTATTTCATCAATATGCATACTTATATACATATTTAGAACGTCTGATACTCGTACATACTCAACCAGTCGTATCCCATCATCCACCTAGGATTAGAGCGTCTGATTCCCTCATACGGGTCACTACGTTGACCCTAAATCCATAATGAGTACAACACTATGTTTTCACACAATGAAATCAACTCATCCAACATACATAATATTATTATGAAATTTAAGCATTTAAAATATAATCAAAATCATCATTCCAACTCAATCATATCATCACTCAATAACACACCAATCAATATATATATATATATATATATATATATTCTATGTAAATATATATATACGTAATCATCCACTCAGGAGTAACCACTAATACCATCTATAGTTCACACAAAACAATCGTGAAACTCATTTGTATAATTAAAATTCATTTTACTTACCTATGGACCGTAGTTGATCGAGTCCATATGATTTTAAAAATAAATATTTAATCCATAAATATTTTTCATACAATTACAAAAATAAATAATTTAAAGCAGTCGGTTCGTAATATGAACCACGTGAGTTTTACTTACCTCGAAACTCCCACTGCGTATTCACTTAAAAACAAATCACAATAATCCAAATGCTCGTCAACTCAAGCCGTCAAGTACCTAATCAAGTACGGTCTTTACCTAACAAACGAAGCACGAAATAAACTTAAATGATGATCCAACGGTCGGATTCTAAAATAAAGACGATCCAACGGTGGGATTCTAAAATAAAGACGATCTAACGGTGGGATTCTAAAATAAAGACGATCCAACGGTCGGATCGAATTTAAACGATGATCCAACGGTTAGATCTTCACTGATCGCCCTTGGAAACATCCTATCAAAATTATACGAAAATCCGAAGAACGGATCTTCACAAATCGCCTGTCGAATCACTGTTTTACAATTATATGAAGATCCAACAGTTGGATCTTCGCCCGTGACCACACAAAGTCATCGGGACAGTCATATGATCGTCATATTAAAATTTGAAGTAAAACTGATGGTCTGATCTCCGTAAATCGTAAACCGAAGATAAACTGTAAAACCGTAAATAGTAACCTCAAAACTCAAATTGACTATTTATCAACTTTTTCTAACATGACCATGTTATATATCAAAACGCTCGTATGGATGCATAGATCATCATCTAGATAATATAAACTCAAAATTTGGTCTGACGCGCCGCTACACGCCTCGGTCAGACGGCGGTCAACGCCGGTTAACCACCTCAAATGCAAAAGTTGTCAACTACAAACTTCTTCAAAATGAAATTGTGAACAACTTTAATACCTGACTTTTTCCGAGATAAGGTCTAGATCGTCCTAGATCGGGCTTTAAAGTTGGATTAATCTCTACCACTCGATCAGATTCCAGATCAAATCAGGGACTTCGAAACCTTTAACTCTTGATCTACGACTCTACACTCAAAATCGTGATGCAAGCCATATATAGGGATAATCAAGAGGAAAAAGTCATCACGAAAATGATGAAGATTGACTCGTGCACCTCCGAAAAGTAGAGTTCCGGCCTGGTCGGGTTGGAGGCTCTGAAAATGGCTTCGATCCAGGTGAGGGAGCAGTAGTGGGCCAAAGCGAGGGCGGGGGGCGGCTGGGCGCAGCACGACGAAGTCGGGGAGCGCCGGGTCCGGCGGCGGCATAGCCGGGAAGGGAGGTTTCCACCCAGGTCGGGTTGGGACCGGGTTGGCCGAGGGGGAGGGGACTTTGCGCATGAGAGAGAGAGAGAGAGAGAGAGAGAGAGAGAGAGAGAGAGAGAGAGAGAGAGAGAGAGAGGGGGACTGAAATGCAAAAATCAGATTTTTTCGTCCTTAATGAAAAAATCTGATTTTTCATGATATTTATAGAAAAATTCTAATTTTCAAATATTCATAACTTATTCATACGAACTCCGAATATTATATTCCACATATGTACGAACTCGTATCGACGAGCTCTACAACTTTCATGAAGGCAGTTTTCCCAAATTTTGAACGTATAAAAGTCGATTTTCACGACCCCCTAAATAACGTTCGTTTTCAAAAATAAAATCATTCGAAACCAAATTTCTCAAACCACGACATACCAATTAATCACAAATATCATAATTCAATTAATATAACAATTAGTGAATTACATAAATTATTATATGAAAATTTGGGTCTTCACAGTGGGTTTGTGACCGTTTGTCATTGAAATTAAGATTGGCCGCCTTCAACGTCGCATTTCGAAAATGGACCATAATGGACAATCTTAATAATGTTATAAACTAGAGAATAAGAGAGAGATAGAAGAGAGAAAAAAAATATGGAGGATGTAGAAGTGTGTATAATTCATTCTCATGGACCTTTTTATATAGGAGTTGGGTTTACATCATAAGGACATGAAAGATGAGAATTAACGTGGACAACCACATATTTATAATATTTACAACACTCCTCCTTGGATGTCCACCAATTTGTGATATGGTGTTGGACGCGCTTAATGTTACCTCGTCAAAAACCAGGTAACAAAAACTCAGTGGGATAAAAATAACCCTGGTCGAAGGAGAAAAAGAGTACAATGCGCATATATCCTAGGTAGCATGATTTTGAATGCTCCGCCTGATGAGAATCTGCCCCTGATTGTTGCAAGCTTCAATCATGTATGTAACAAAATACATACACCATGTATATTGGATATGGTGTGTCGATCACATAGGTGAGACTATGTATGCTTTGCATAAAGGGGACTCATCATGAATTGCAATTCCTGCAAAGGTTAGGGTAATACCAATAAAACTATATATTCTTAATGAATCTTACTTGACATGATAAGAGTAGAACCAATTTCATATGCTCAAATTATAGATAAAGATATTAGTTAAAGAATAACAATATAAAGGAACAAAGTTGACACATTTACCTTTATTCAATATTCTGAGCATTGAAATTTAGGTATGGCATACTAAGCAATAAATATCGATTTGTGTAATTGATAATTTCATATAGACTCAATATGAGCTCTAGATAACTTCATAACTTGGTCGAAGTTAGAAAATGTTACAACATTGTGAACATGATTTGAATTCGATTTATTAGTCTTGTCATAGTACTCAATGAGGCAATAAGTCACTTTGACCGTAAATGAATGAGTATATATGAACTCTAGATTTTTTGATTCCATGAGTGAGCTTTAAGCTCTTTCATTCATTGATGGACTTGCCTTTGGCAATATGAATCCATTAAAGATTTGGTTAAGCAATATGCTTATAATGACACATAGGATTTGAGGATTTGCATTTAGCAATTTGCCTTTAAGATCTTCATATTAACCAAGACAACATACCATAAGCCTCTCGTCAATATAACACATGTGTAACACTGTACTTATAGAAAAGTTGTCGCTTAGAGAAGAATGATAATCTCATGTCTCTATAAAGAGACTTGTGTCATAGTGATCTCAATTCACTTTAGTACACCCTTTTGTAATTTTTAAGGTCGATAAAGTCCAAATATATCATCACTTTTACAATATCCAAATTCATTGAATTGCCTCTTTCTAATATGGCCAACAGTATAGTTTGTCGACATAACGAAACGTGGTATAGTATACAGCCCTTGATGATTTTCAGTAGCGCTACTATAGATGAGATATCATCAAATTTCGATCTCACACATTCATATATGCATGCATTAGCTATAATAAGCTTATTCATATTAGGTACTCATGCCTCTTTTAGGGCATCTATTGTCTCTCAAGGACAAATTAATTAAAGAATGTGGATCTTCTTATAACCTCATGAAGAGCGTTATAGGGCTTGTATAATCTTCCTTTATAGGGAGCTTGAAATAATAGACTTGGTGGATATATTCCACATAAATTCACCCCGTTACAATGGTGTTTCATCCCCCTAACGGTGGGAAGACTATCTAGTTTTGACCACACAGAATTTGTGTTTATAAATATTGGATTGAAAAATCCATTGGTGGGTGGCGAGCCCAAACCAATTTTTAAGTCAAAAAGATAATGAATTTAGATTTTTTCTCAAAATTAAAATGAGACATGGTGGATAGATATCACACACCAATTCATATCGTTTTTCATAAACGATATTTCTTCCCCTAATGACGGGAAGTGACAACTCGTAACTATGCGATAAATTATAATTTCCTTGTTAGGAAGGTTTGCAACTATTGTTGTACTATACAACAATGTAAACAATGTATATTATGTAGATAACTCTACATGACATAATGCATGAAATAATGACACATTTGTCATGCCAAAATAATCTTATTTGGCTCAATGAAATTTTTTAGTGCATGATTCAGTATGCAGTAATATACTTACAACGTAAGTTTGGTGAAAATTTCATCACCAATATATGCAATGGTATTTCATATAGGCAACATGATACGAGCTCACTTGGAGCCATCAATCAAGATCGGCATCTCTTGAAATGATTGCTACCTTAGCTCTCTGAAGCATCAATTGTGAAAAATTATCAACAATTGCAATGGATCATGTCCATAGTTGCATTATATACAAGACAAATATGTTTGTCATTATGTTTATCATGAATATTCATGGTTCAAATTGAATTTATTGATGAACACATGGTTCATATTATTGTTTGACATTGAAAATACATGCCAAAGTGATATACTCGAATTTCGAGTCTAGGACAGTGGTCCATATGGGTATAAACATATACTCCAATAATAATAGATATAGGGATCATAGCCCTCATACTCAAAACATTTGGTTTGAGTCTTCACAATTAGAAGCATGTTCTAAAAGCGGAGTGAACAAAGGTTCACATATACTCGTAAAGAGAGTGGACAAAGGTCCTAACATAATTAGAGATCAAGAAACAAGAAGTTTCGATCTATTTGATTGTATAACAATCAGTGGAGGAATTTTATGTCCTCATATAATTGGAGTAAGAAACATGTAGTTTTGATCTCATAATAAATTGACAATTTACTATCATGTCAAATCAAATAATAAGAGGAAATCAAATTGAAGTCGTTAAACTCATGAAAATACATACCTCAATTGTTAGAAACATAATTTATATTGTTGATATCAATTGGTGAGTACCAAATGCCAAGATAGAGAGCTATTCATTTATAGTCAATAATTGATAAATGCATTAATATAACATTATAACAAAATAGTCATAAATTTGTTGTTGTCTAGTTGGTTAGGATATTTGGTTCTCATCCAACAAGACTTGGGTTCAAGTCCCAGTGATGGAAAATAATTTTGTTATTTTTTTCACAAAAAAAAAAATGAAATAGTATCATGAGGTGGACATAATTAAGAAAAAATTTAGGTATTCATGTAGCTGATATGACTAAAACTTATATTTAGCCAAAATAATCTCAACAAATGAATTATAAGAAAGAATTATATGTCAGGCCACAATAATTGCAACAAATAAATATAATAAGAATAATTAATGTAATTAACCTTGATGAGAATAATTAAACATGGCCAGCATAATTCAGAGTGAAAAACGTAATTAAAGATAATTATATAATTAAACATAATAAAGATATACGCTTAAAAAACGTCCTTTATTAAATTTCAAATCGAAAAATACAACATGAAAAGCCAGATAAGGAAAAGACAAATAACAATGATTAAACAAAACAAAGATAGATAGAAAAAAATGCCTAAATATAGGCTTAAAATTAATCGATGCCATAAACACCGCCGCTGATCATGTTCTCAACATGTTATCCATTATCTACAAAAAAAAAAAAAAAAAAAAAAAAAAAAAACCAGAGACGTTGAGTTTGTTATCTTCACTGACAGATTCTCCACAAAATTTTAGTTGGGAGGTAATCTGATACATAGCGGAATTGAAAATCAGTAACAGAGTTGAAGTTTTGAAGGAGCAAATGCGTCCATTCATATCGTACTCTAGGTAAAACAATGGTTTTCTGTCGAGCAAATCGATCAGCCAATGCTTGCCAAAGCTCAAGCGGGTACTCAAGCGGAATAAAGTCCAAGTTTGTCAAATGCGTTATCTTTCTACAGAGAGAAAAGACGAGATATATCAAGATCCAAAATATGAGAACTGTATGTTCTATGAACAATGATATAAAATTCATATATGAAACAGAGGTTTCGAAATGTTCATAATATGAACAATGGATCCCATAGGAAAAACACGAGAAAAACATTCGTGTGATATCTATAGAACCATAGGTTTAAGATTACTCGGTCAGCGGATTCGAGTCTTGACTATTGGAACATGTAGTTCTCAATATCGTATATGAAATATAAATCTCAACAATTACATTATATAAAAGATACATACAAGTATATGTAAATGATCGCATGAAAAAAATTGATGTTCACATGTAATAGGAACAAAGATGATAAACATGAAAAACATATATCTGTTATGCGATAATATAAGATATCTATGTTATATATGAAGCAATTTGTTGAGAATGAGAGAAAAACTCATAGATCATTAGCCTTGGTCATAGGCAACTATGTTGCATCACAGGCTTGTAGATCATCATGGAGTTTAAGGAGAAAAAGAAATAAGAGCAAAAGTGTGCTGATAACGTGTTATAAACTAGAGAATAAGAGAGAAATAGAAGAGAGAAACAAAATATGGAGGAGGTATAAGTGTGTATTATTCATTCTCATGAACCCCTTTATATAGGAGTTGGGTTTACATCATAAAGACATAAAAGATGAGAATTAACGTGGACAACCACATATTTATAATATTTACAACAATAAATATATATAGCGATAGTTTTTTCTGCTAGATTGAGTCGACATATGGCAAGCTCTTGTTAGCAATTAGGTGATTTAGGTCTGCCGGCGACGACGAGCACTTTACTACCATTGATCGTAGTTATTATTGGCATGTTTACTGATTTGATGGTTATGTCGGTACGGAATGAGACGTTGGACTAGAATATTTAAGAGCTTGGCAACCCAAGCAATGTTTCTGAATGAGAAGAAGAAAGAGGATGACGGTAGGGGGCAACAGTAGTCATCGATGGCGGTTCCGGCGGAAGAGGAGCTTAAGAAATTTGCATGCATGATATTTGTTCTTGGCGGGTTTAGCTGTGAGCCTGTGAGCATAGTGCTGGTCTTTTACTCACAAAAGTAAAGGCCATTGGAGTTATCATCGAACTCATCCTTTGGAAAACCTAAAGGGATCCTACAGTTGGATACAACGCCAAAAGTGATCGAGGAGACTACATTGCATGATTTACGTTAATTTGATAAGTAATTTTTAATTAGTTACTATTTTATATATAGTCGTTATTTTCTTTTACAAAATACTACATTACGTTATTATAAAATTTCTTTGATCCGGAATATAATAACTTTAATTTTTGTTTTTATTTGCCAATTTATGAAACTGAAAGACAGAATGTCACTTTTATTGTGTTCATCAGAAAAAATAAAACAGAAATTCATGAACATAAACGTCTTGCGAAGGGAACTCTCACAGACATACCCCAAGTCCCTAATTTATGTTTGCTATTTGTCCGGGTCATATTTATTGTCATTGGTGTGCATGCCAGAACTCCCGTAGGGTTGTTTATTTGATGTTTCCTCCAATGGTCCAGAAAAAATCTCACATGTTGCAAGACCTGACTTGCAACTTATCTAAAGCCGAAGAAGACCCTCCATATGTAGGAGGCATATGGAATGTTTGTGGGATTGTAGGACCCTTTCTATGTATAGCGGTCTAAAAAGGGCAGACACATTCTTATGGCACATGTATCTCCTTGTTTACCAAATCAAATGGTATCTTATAGATCACTTTTGAAATTGAATACATTTCTATCCGGTTGAGTAAAATGTCAATTATGGTAAAAAAATTCTTAACAAATTGTTGCCAAGGAGATTCTTTAAATGAATTTGTTGCTGCCGAAGTAGTTGATAACTTGATATGGATCGAATAGCAAATGTTGAGGATGACGTTAATCGATGGATCCTTAATAGATTAAGAGAAACGACATGATCACATTAAATAACAAGTTGTATTTGACTATTTGGTAGAATATTGGTTTTCAAATTAGCCTTGTTAGGTGTATTAATTAAGTATTTTTCTTAGTGCAACAAGCAGCAGCCCGCCTTCGACCTGAAGTTCGAGTTTGTCCTATGTTCTTTCATGGAAATAACTGAGAGTCTGGGAAGTGGAACTCCATCTAGATTTCCATGGAATCTTGACCATGATGATTGGGCAGCATCCATTCTCCTTCACATAAATGTTGACCAATAGTCAGACTGCCCTAGACGTTGGGCAAGGGTTTCAAAGACAGTTGTTGAGTAACATGTTCCTCCAATGGGCATGTTAATAAGACCCAATGATACTTTCTCAACATCTAAGTATAGTAAAAGCTTCAAACCTAGCTAAAAAGGAGTCCAAACGAAATTGGCTTCAAGGAATTGAAAATATTGAAGAAGCTAGGTAGCAGGTCTTCTTCTAGACCAAAGCGAAAGAAAGAATGGTTGAAAGTCTGAAACCCTCAAGTAGACCATGACCAAGTCATACATGCATACTTTCCGGTTTCAAATAATCTCGTGTACCGTGTAGAAAGAAACATAAATACTTTGAATACTTTCCCATCAACCACAGCTTACATTCGCTACCCTTTTAAATTTCACCACAACATTTTCAAATTACGACAAGCCAAACCAAGCAAACCATGGATAACATTAGTGAAACCGTTTCTTTAATTCACCATGGTTGCAACTTGGCTAGAGACCTGGAATCAAACCTTCCCAACTTGGCAAGCCAACCCGAAACCGTTTCGAAATCCTTGGACGAGATAATGAGTGTTTTCGGTGCAGCAAGGGAGAGGCTGCAGAGTAGTAGTGCTGCACAACATGATCCAATGAGTTCATACGTTCATGTAGCGCAGCAGCAGCAGCAGCAGATCGATGCGAGCTTGCAGGAATGGCTGAGGTGTAATTACACACAGGCAATGGAGGATCGTTACATCCAAACGCAGCGTTTCGCAGCCGAAAAGAGTAGTGCTACTCAGTCCGACATAAGGGATTCAGGAGCTGACGTACTTCAAGGCCAAATCCATCAGGCAGTGGATCATATTGTAACAGTTGTTTCTCATGAACTGAACGCTGCTTCGTCCTCACAAAGCAGACCACGAAGAAGGTAATTAAATATTTTATATCAAATTAAATTAATTTCATAACTTAATAGTTACTGGCGTTTGATTAAGAAAACGACTTTTGTAAATTGCGAAGAAGAATTGAGGAAAATGTTGGGTAAGCAGAGTAGCATTACCATGCTGCTTCTGGGATAACGACTTTAACCATAGAATGCATTTTCTACGTTCATATGTCTTTTATTGTACAAGACGAGCCAGCTGGCTTGTAAATTTCTTAGCAACTTCATGTGTGCATGTATTGTATTTGTGGCTATACTTCGGGGAAAATTCTAGTGTACTGGTGGGTAACTCATACCCACATTTACAAAAGTGAGAACAAATTTGTTGTCAAAATTGTAATTTGAGTCCTATTTTGTGTGATCTTGGTTACAAGCTTTTGAACAAACTAGTTGTTAATGTTGTAATCTTAGTTCTAATAATGGTAATTACACCTCTTACGACATTTTTACAAACTTTTGAACAAATTCGTTGTCAATGTTGTAATTTTTGTTTAACTATATGTACATAGTGTAAATAAATATGGTAATTTTTGTTTTCAATGTTGTAATTTTTGTTCAAATACTTTGTAGTTTTTTGTTCAAATAGTTGTTAATGAATGTATGAGATAATGATAGGTATCATAGCTTGTCTCATACTTTAGCGTGGTCTACATTCATCTAATTACTTAAACGTGTAGGAGGGATCATGGGGAAATTTGTAAATTGACTGTGCCGGCACCTCGGATCGGGAATACTGAAATCCCACCGGAGGATGGCTTCACTTGGCGAAAATACGGCCAGAAGGAGATCATGGGCTGCAGGTTCCCAAGGTACGTAATTCACTTTGTAACAAAGATTTATGATTTCATCTATTGTATTGGTTTAAAAAAATGGAAAATTAATTTGACATTTTCAATTGTAAAGTAAGCAAGCTTCTACCTTTTACAAAGAACTTTTAGGTTTTACCAGGAAAGCTTTGTGTGCTAGTTATAGCTTCAGTGATTACCTAGAAGATTAAGCCCTTACCAATTTGATTCAAGTTGGTGAGGGTCATATTATTCCTGCTAGCTTTTACCTTTATGAAATATTCAAGAGTTGACCACAAATTGACTTGGTCAGCAACATCAATTAGTTTTGACCGGAACTTAATTGGCAAATGATCTTTAATTCCCATGATCACAAGTTGCTAGATACTTGGTAAATGGGCAGACTCCTATCCAGGGATGGCCATTGACCTGAGAATGTTCTATTGGTCAAATGACAGTGTCTACCTCAATATCATAGTCGATCATATGTATTCTTTAGTCTAAATCTTCAATTGGGTTATAGCCATCTTATAATTGATCAATGGATAGTAACATGCATTTTGGTCCTTGCCTTTGATCTCTTTAGCACTTTGTTTGATACATTGTGTTTAGTTTTTTCCGCGTACCCTTCAACTTGATGTTTAATTATGTATTCATAATCTTGAAATTTAAGTATCATCTATTTAGTAAAATTTTGTTGCTTTTTTTTATTTCATCTACGTATTTCACTATAAATTGACCAAAGCCTAAAATTAATCATCTATAGTGTGTGTTTCAATGAATTTAGGGGCTACTATAGGTGTACCCACCAAAAGTTATACAATTGCCCAGCCAAGAAACAAGTTCAGAGGCTTGACAATGATCCCTTAACATTTGAAGTAATGTACAGAGGTGAACATACATGTCATATGTCGTCCACTGCACCCTCAAGTCTACCACCATCTGATCAAATTAAGCATGAGAATATGACCCCAACTCATGCGGCAACCACTCAACCCTTAGGAACATGGCTCTCCATGGACTTCAACGCGAGAGGCGGAGGAAGCAGCAGTAGTGGTGGCCTCGGTGATGGTGACGGTGTAGGTACATCAATCACGACGACCACTCGTTATGGTAAAGACGTTGAATTCCCGGTGGTGGATTTCGCTGATGCAATGTTTAATTCAGGGAGTAGCAGCAGTAATAGTATGGATTTTATGTTCACTTCATCTATGGACAGTAAATGGGAGTCCGGGGACAAGAAAAATTGATTGCATGCATGGGGATGGCAGGCGAATTATATAGAAGTTCCGAAGTTCCTTGAGGTGCTAATTACACCAATTAATTGATCTAAATTAGTGATCCTAAACTTCTAGAGGAAACGTTAGCTAAAGCATGGTAGGTATTTGTAATCAATCTGATATATCCTTTACTTGAGAATTTGTCATTAGGACAATTAATCTTAATTTCATTGTACACCAAAAATTGGTTCTTTTGCATTATAAACAGTTTGCAATGCATGTTGCCATGCTATCCCACTCACTACAAATAGATATGAAAATGTACTTTTAGAGGGATCTATTCTTTGAGTGAAAGGAACTAACCTACCTTACGTTTTGATTACCTTATGACTAACTAATTCAAAAGAATATTTGATTGATACCACATGAATTGATACATCACTGTAATTTAAGCGACATCGAGTTATTTGACTGTTTTGAGTAGGGATATATCCACCTACTTATTAACAACTTGGATCTGAGTTATCAAGAATTTGTGCCATAATGCACCCTAGTGCATGCCATTTGAGCTATAGCTTGGGCTGATTAGTACTTACATATTGTTTTTCTCAGAATCTAATTGTATTTTATTTATAAGAGCGTTATTTTAGTGCTTCATGAAGAGATACTTAATAATGCAAATATTTATTTAAGAAACAGTAAAGTTCGCTTCTGTAATCCAGCCAGTGTATCAATTTATGACAAATATCATTTTCTAGACGACTCTATAAACAATGTGAACAAGTTCCTTATTTAGCACAATGGCACCTGCAGTTCAATCCATCATGAAACACGTTTGTATTTCTTAGGAAATCAGACTAGTTAAAGTAGCAACTCATTACTTTCTTTCAGGATTTTATTTGGTTTAAACTATTGCTTTTATAGATTCAGCTATTCATGATTAGGTGGGGGCAATTGAAGAAACGGTGCCTATCACATTACAAGATTTAAATGCTATTGGGATCTTCTTTTCAAATACAATGATACATTTAAGCTACAAAATCAAAAGCGACATGATTAACAATGAAACCTAGCTAGCTTAGCTATTCATTACTAGCTCTAGGCGCCTAAAGGAAATGCAGCTTCATCAAAATCAAACGCATTCTCGAAATTAATAGACTTCACCACCAAGTCCATGTCCAAGAACGGCATGTTCGAAACCGCATTCTCATTAGACATTACAGTAGTCTCAGGGAACCCAAAATCATGATGATGATCATCCTTGAACTCCGGCCACACATCACTTGTATCGTTAAGATTGTCCGTCAGACCACTCGACGTCGTCCCCTCCTTGCATTCTTCTTTCTTCATTGGAAAGAAGGTAATCATAGACGACGAGCTAGGGAGATGACCACCATGACCACCGTGATGTTCTTTATTATTGCAAACTGGGGTCGATCCAGATTCCGAGCTAACAGTAGATCGAGGAGGAGCATGAGAATCCCAAGTAGGAGGATCGGAGGCGCCCATGATCATCTGTGGACCCCTGATCATGTTTCTGCACGTGTGGTTTCCAATGTAGGTGGTTTTGTACATTTTTGGGTTGTCTTGGACTTGTTGGACTTGTTTGGTCGCTTGGCAACCTTGATCATACTTGCGGGTACACCTGAAGTAAGCCCTGCCATCCAAAATGAATCGGATAATGTTAGATTCGCAACGCAATATATCTTTTTATTCAGATATTATTCGGAGTGTTAGAAAAAAATTACGAACTAGCTTATAGTCTCGAAATGAGAATCATAAACCCTAAACCAACTACTAGTCGTATATATGTAACCATATATGGAATCAATTTGACTATATTTTATCTCGTTTCTCTAGTTAGAAAATTTTACCACAATCATATTGCGATATTTCAATCATTGAATATAATTTCAGAAAATTACAAACATCACGTGTTATGAAGTTAATTCGTTTAGAGTGAAATTTTGTAAAATAGAGATAATTATTTTATTCTTATCTCTTTATTTCTTTAATAAAAATGAACAGCTAACGATTCAATAATTGCTGGGTCCATCTTATTAAAAGTAATTTGTGAACCCAACCTTCGTAGTTGGGGGGGGACCCCAATTCTTAGGCCCCCCTATGAACTGCACCCCATGTGATTGTTCTTTGGCAATGAAAAAAGCCTAAAAGAACAATCTATTTTAAATTTTCATTTCTTGGAGAAGAAAACACAAACCTTGGATATGGAGCATTGAGGATTTCCTTCTGGCCATATTTCCTCCACGCCTGACCATCATCAACTGTGGATGAAACCATTGTCCATGACTCTGAATTCTTTCTGCAAATCAAGAACATGATGAAACAAACAAATTAGACAGTGGAATAGTACTTCTATAACCTTGTTATAGTTGATGAAATTACACATGCATATAGTGATATAGCCTTGATCTGTAATTGGATCCATGTGATAGAGAATATTAATTTACCTTCGCTTGTAGCAACCTCTCCGATCCTTATAACCTGGCCTCTTCCTGCTCTCGCCGGAATCCTCAGAGCTCCGGTCACCCCAATGCGACTGTTCCACATGGGACGCCTCCGCTTTAACAATCTCACCACCTCCACAGCCAGTAGTACCGGAGTACTGATGATCATCATCACCACACAACTTGGAAGACTCACTCAGAACAGAAAGACTCTCGGTGAAAGACGTCACGATCTCCATCACAAGCTCCCCGGCCGAAAGCGACGTCGAGCCATTACTGACGTTGTTGAGCAGAGACTGAAGCTCCGTCGCCCTGTCCCGGCCGCGAACCAGCTTCTTCATGATTACCGTTTTATGATCGGCCGGCAGTGCTGCAAGCCAAGTTGTAGCCATGCTTTTGGGGTTTGTCTGAAAATTTTTTGGTGTGGTTTTTGAGTGAGAATCTGAAATGCTTCTGGGTTGCCTTTTTATGAGGGTAAGCCGTGAATAGTTTGAAAACGAGAGGAGACGGGAAAGTGAGGAGTAACTCTAGGGAAGATGAGAGGAAGGAACCAAACCCCTCATGTTATTATAAAAAAATTGAAAAGCGAAGAGCGAAAATTCTAGTAAATTGCATACTGCCATTGTGACGTTGTCGTGCTGATGCATGGCCTACGTCAAAAAGGGTGGGTCTCACTTTCATCATATAATGCAATAATGCATCTGGCGGGGTGAGAAACGTGATATTTTGATTCATTTGGATCAAATCCATCCTAGGCTCTGGCTAGCTTTTTGTTTTTTTTTTTCTCAAAAAACCTTACCTCATTCCTATCTTTGATGAGACTCGAACTCTTGACCTCTTATATATGAGACTAAAGAATTATCACCCCACTAAACACACACATCCTTTTTTTTAAAAAAAAAAAAAAAAAAAAAAAAACCCACCGATTCTCATGGGACTCGAACTCTTAACCTCCTGACTAGCTTATGTGTTCTATTAATTTATCTTTAATTATTTTTCTCAAGTCGGAATAAATTACAATGAAGATTATCGAAAGATCTTAAATCAATATATATATATATATATATATATATATAAGTATCATTAATACATGTGTACATAAAATTTTTAGATACAAACTTAGTGTCAGTTATGTTTTATCTCTATAAATGCTTTTCTTTTCTAGAAGAATATGAGATAAGCTACCCACATTAACATAAAGTTGGCTAGATCCTCAATTAAAGTATTGATTAACATGCTTATACTCATTGAGTAAACATAGGAATCAAAACTCTAACGTTGTGCATATATGAATCAGCTACAACTTTAAGAAAAGTTGTTGTTGGTTTTTTCTTTTCTTTTTTAGAAGAACTTTAAGAAAAGTTAGTAGCTTGTAATAATCTACGTTTCGATCATAAATCTTTTTGCAACCATCGACAAACCCGACGCTTGCTTTACATAAATGCACTTTTTTTTTCATTGGTCATGCTCATGCATATAAGCATACTCATCAACTATGTTATCCTGTTTGCAATCATAGAACTCGAAATGTAATTAAATTTTCTGCATGATTATTTTATTGCTCAATAGCCAAACTCGTGATTCTCGAGTATGGTATATAAAACTGGTCTATGATCCCATTTTTGATAAAATGGTTTAATTTAAGAACAAGTGAATTGATTAGTGGTACAGCGAGCAAACCGGGGAAGAAACCAGTAGTATTGCAACAACTTGGCTTGGAATTCATCTATTCTGACGTTCATGAACTTACATTATGAGCGTCTTCTAATATGTCAATGGATTCCCATTCTAGTGTTACAACAACTACTCTCTGAGATTCATGAACTTATTTCTAATATCCTAATGGATCTTCCCATTGACTAGGCAAATTGGATTGTACTTTTTCTTGTTACTTAAAGAGAGGAACCAATGAATATGATTGCAAATTGCAATAATGGAGCGCTAGCCAGTTGATAATTCATAGAAAATTAGGAATATCTCAACAAAGCTCAACGGTTTTTTAGGGGTCATTGCTTTTAGTATCGGTCGCCTTTACACCATTAGAAAACAAACTACATCGTAATGCAAAGGTAAAGAGAATTACAAACAAAACGATAAGACATAAAATCTCTACGTTAATCAAAGTCTTTGAATCAAAGTGAACATGAATTAATATTCAGACAATTATAAATTTTTGTCACGAAATGATTTAGTGAACGAGAAAAGGGACCACCGCAATAACTATGCACTCAATAATGACAGATCTAGACTAAAAGTCACATATCAAGATAATGTCGCTGGCTTTTCTTTTTCCTTTATTTGGTTCCTTTCACCCTCCAAAACCAAGGTACATTCTTAACCTAAGGTACCTTAACCTAAGGTACACTAACCTAAGGTACATGACCTAAGCTTGATGGGATATACGTCGCAGACATAACTGGATAAGCCTCGAAGCTAGAGCACTAATCACCCGACACGTGGTCGCCTCAGATTTCCGGGACATAATAGTACATCCACGCCCGCAGAAAAAATTACAGTAGCCCCAGCGCCGTAGACGAACACAGCCCCTTTGTAGCGGCACACGCTATGCTAAGGTACAGAGCACCTCCCTCACTCTCCCTAAGGATGCTATCTTCTTCTTCACCCTCACTGCACTCCCTAAACCCTAACCATAAATCACACCCCGCCTCTTCAATTCCCGATTCCTTCCCCAATCGCCGTCTTCAACTCTTCTCTAATCCAATTCCAAACCCAATTGGGATTTTTGAGCACTGTAACGCTCAAAGTATGACTCTTTCTAGATGCTTGTCCGGGTCGACCCACCCAGTACCCATTTCGAGCTTACCCGAATCGGATGATTCGGATTCGAAAGCTCTAGTGGTCGTCTCCTTCTACAAGTTCGCTGATTTTCCTGACTGTGCTCGTTTGCGGCAACCCTTGAAGCAACTCTGCGAGGAATTGGTACCCATTTTTCATTATCAGTTCTTTGTTTCATTCATTTTAGTTTGTGAAGTTTGAGCTATTGAATTCCATGAGCTTCAAATTTATGTGGTGTTTTTGTTTCTTAAGGTGTTAAAAGTTTGAATCTTTAGGCATTATTGGGCTTGGAATTGCTTCATATCATGAACTAGAACTATGGAAATTATAGCATTATATTGGCTGATTGGTTTTCGATTAAGGGTGTTTTTTTTTTTTTGGTCAATGTAGTGTTGCAGTTTGGAAATTTTCATCAAATGCACTCTTGGATGGGTTATAATTAGGACTGCCACTTGGTTCGGTAATTACCAAACCGATCGAATACCAACTGATATTTTAGGTTTGGTAAACCAACTTCTTGGTAACTGAGACCGATAAAACCGAAATCCAAAATTACTGAAAATGTTGGTTTGGTTTTGGTAAATATTGAATCTACCGATTATCTAAATATTAGTTTTATATACTATGGTTTTCAATACACATACATGTATATTAAGAAATAAACATAATAGTATGAACATTACTCAATGTACTACATAATTAATAGTACATGTATTTTGAGTAACCTAGTTCAAGATGGTTAAATAACTTAGTTTTATTGAAAATAGATAAAATTTGATGTCATATATACAAAAGAAAGCTATGATTAGTAGATGAATACGAAGTTTACGGTTATAAAATTGAAAAACCTAATTTTGTTCATTCTAATTTATATTACAAAGAATTAGTTGTTCTAAAGTTGGTAACCGAAAACCGAAATACTGAATTTAGTAGATATGATTAAAAATCGAAAATTTTGGTTGGTAATTGGTAGCTCAATTTTGAAACCAAAAGCTTTGGTTTTGAAGTTAGTAATACCTATAACCGATTCGAACCGACCGAGTGACAAGCCTAGTAATAATGCAGTCCATGTCTTGTTTAAGTCTGTTACAGTGTTTGAAAGCTAATGTGGTTTGTAGTTTGTACCTCACTAAGCTGATCCTGTTCAGCGTGTTTCAGGTGGGATCATACTTGCACCGGAAGGGATCAATGGCAGCATATGCGGGAGCAGAGAGTCGGTGGAGAAAGTTCTTGAGTTCATTCAAAGTGATGAGCGCCTAAGGGGGCTGAGAAGATTGGAGTCGCCTGTGAGTCCTGAGGATGAAGCTATTCATCACGGACACAGTAGCAGTTCTCCTCTGGCAGCAGGGGAGGATGCACCCTTCCGATGGGATCATGTTAGGGTCAAGTTGAAGAAGGAGGTATTTGTTTTTGAATATGCAAACTTTGGTTGTGGAGTACGTTTTCTTCTTTGCTAATGTTCTCTTACACATGCTTAACCAGATTGTTACTCTTGGCATGCCTGCTGTATCACCTACTGAAAAAGTTGGGAAGTATGTGAGTCCAAGTGAATGGAATGAACTGATTAGTGATCCAGATACGGTGAGTAATGTCTCTGATATTCTTAATGTCTGATACTATGATTCTATCAACTTTCCTTGATTCACGGACTAATCATGTCTTTTTGCTTTTGAGTTGAGTTCTTTTGAATAATCTGCACTCTATTATAAACCAAAAAAACTGTATTGGCTAGCTCTGCGAAATACATGTGAAAAGATAACCCTGGCAATTTGGTTTTATTCTAAACAATCATGATCTATAACAAATTGACATTGACACCCTAGTAAATACAAGTTTATGTACAAAGTTTTGTTGAAAGCTGGCTTTCGTCTTAATTGCTAGTTTTTACAGTGTTACATCATTTCAAATGAACAATTAAAATGTACTAGTTTTATGCCAAAGGCAGAATTTTCCACATTTCTGTATGAATTGTTTGTTTTATTGACATTTGACGTGTGAACGGAAGGGAGTTCACACAATGCCTCTAGAAACGGAGTTTCACAAATAATGCATTTAGTAAACTACCGCATCTGAACTCTGACTCAATACATATATGAAGTGGTTGTTTTATTCACATTTGACGTGTGAACGGAAGGGAGTTCACACGATGCCTCTGAAATGGAGTTTCACAAATAATTGCATTTACTAAACTACAGCATCTGAACTCTGACTCAATACACATATCCAGGTTGTAATTGATGTGCGCAATAACTATGAAACTAGAATTGGGAAGTTTAAGGGAGCAGTTGATCCTTCTACTAAAGCATTCCGGGAGTTCCCGTCTTGGGTAGAGGATCAGTTCCAGCCTTCTGAACCGGAGAATGGGCATGCAGAAACAAATGCCTACAGTTCAGATGGAAGCACCAAAAATCAACCAGAGATTTCAAAACCAAAAACACCACCACGAGTTGCCATGTACTGTACTGGGGGCATTAGATGTGAGAAAGCTTCTAGTTATCTCCTTAGCAAAGGTTTTGAAGAAGTAAATAACTCCTGTATTCTATTAATTTGTGAAACTTAAAACCTTAAGGCCTGGATCATTTGATTTTATTAATTTGTATACCTATTTTCTCCAGGTTTATCATCTAGAAGGTGGGATTCTGAAGTATCTTGAGGAAGTTCCAGAGAAAGAGAGTTTGTGGGAGGGAGAGTGCTTTGTCTTTGACAAGAGAGTCTCGGTTGAGCACGGTTTAGTACAAGGAAATCACAAGTTATGCTATGGGTGTAAGCAACCAGTCAGTGATGCTGATATGGAGTCTCCTCAGTGGGAATACGGGGTTTCGTGTCCCTATTGTTACTCTTCAAAATCCATCGAAGAAAAGGAAAGAGCAAGAGCTCGACAAAGGCAGTTTGAGACGTGGGGTATCATTGGCGGTCCAGACAAGGGCCGTAAGCCAGATACTATCAAACAGAGGCCTACTCAACTGTCAAATTCAATTTAGATGGAGACTTAAAAATTGGAATCTTGTGTCAAAAGTTATAATTTCATCAATGTGGAATCCAAGCATGTGTTGTTGAACTGGAATTTTCGTAGCTGCACCTAGTGATAAGTTGGACTTCGAGAACTCATGATTTGGTTCCCCTCTCTGCCAGCATTTGATTCTAAAGTCTAAACTATGACAAAGTTGTTATTTATCTACACCAATAGGCACCGTTCCTTTTCTTACAACAATGCCATCACTCAACTTCCATGGAATTTCTGCCCTTTATTTTCTTTGTTTGTTTCTTGCCGCTCGTGGACTGTATTTTCCTTCACCATAAACCCTGCTTATCTATCATACCAAGAGCGGGGTCCATAACTCTACATGTCATGAAACAAATTGTTTTGTTGGTACGTGTGACTCATTCAAGGTGATGTTATTCGATTCAACTGACTTCTAAGAGGGATGCCTTCCACTTTCGACTTTGACTATCTTTGTGGCCCAAATTCTGGTCTATAACCCCAACAAAAAAAATCCACATCAACAGAATAATCGACGATATTTCTATTTGCAAAAATACAATTCAAGATAAAATCAGAAAAATCAAATCCATCAATAGAAAATTACATATAAGTGTCAACTTGAGACTTATATTAGTCATAAGGTCACCTAAATTTTTTTGTACATATAAAGCCACTTTAGGGCCCAAAACTATTAGTTTTTTTTTATGTTATACTTATTTTACCCTCAGCTGCATCTTTCTCTCTCTACCATTTATTATTTCAGTTTCAGTTTCAGGTAACCACGATCTCTCTCTCTCTCTCTCTCTTGCACGCAGAAGAAGACGAACCTCTTTCTAGATCACTGCAGAAGCTCCCCTAGATCGCAGACGAAGCTCTCTCTCTCTCTGTCGTCCAATCAATCTCAACGTTCTCTGTCTCATCGATCTGAGCGTTCTCTCTCTCAATCTCAGCGTTCTCTCTCTCACACTACACTCTGTTGTCTGTGAATTGCACACTCTCTAATCAATCATTGAGGTTTGATTTCATCTCTCTGCACTCTGTTTAGCTTGATTTATACTTTGATTTTCATCACTATGATTTCATTTTTGTTTTGATTCGATCCCAGCTTTCTCTCTCTACACTCTGTTTAGCTTGATATGTAGTTCAAGTTTCATTACTGTGATTTCAATTTTGTTTTGCTAAACCTAAATCATACTTAGCTTATAGTTGAAAGAGCTGACTGTGCTATAGAAAAATGTACACAAACGAAAGTTACTAATGCAGTGTGTAATTGTTACTGATACAGTTAAGGAATGCAATTAACACACTTAAATAATTCTATGTCTACTGTCTTGTTATACATTCTTCCTCTTGCCTTTTTATACATATCAAAACTAGAAGCTGATTGATAGATTTATAGGTTTGTGGTGATGCAACACGCTGCTTTCTATTGATTCTTGCCATATATATCTTTGTTCTTCCATTATTTTTTCATTGTTGATTGCATTCAGTATCTTTATATAATTGTTATAGTGACTTTACCTTACTGTGATAATAGTTTTTTTCTTCTGTTCTATAAACTTTACCTTACTGTGACTTTACCCCACTTGTGTTTGTTTTGTGTTTTCATTCATATCAAAACTAGAAGCTTATTGATAGAGTGATAGGTTCGCAGTGCAGCGGCACGCTGTTGTCTTCATTCTTCATTATAATGCCAATCTTTACAGCGGCACGCTGTTGTCTTCATTCTTCGTTATAATGCCAATCTTTATATCATGTCTTTGTTTCCCGTTATTTTTTCCTTTTTGATTACATTTAGTAGCTTTGTATAACTATTATAGTGACTTTATTTACTGTGATAGTAGCTTTCTTCTCCTCCGTTAGTACCTTTTCAATCTAATTCCAGTAGGCTTTGTGTTTTCATTGATATTAAAAATAGAAGTTGATTGTTCTTCCTCTAATGTGAAATTGCAGTAACTTAGCCATGGATGCAGAACCTTATGTGAGGTGCACGAATATGTCCGAGATAATCATGTTCTTTCTTGATATGAAGCATACGTTCGATGATATTGTGAGGAAGGTTTTATGAAGATGCGGTGAGTTCAACTTCCGTGGTGAAGCCTCCATTGGTTAAGAGGTCATTTGGCCGACCCAAATCTGTTCGAATGAAGTATGTTGCGGTGCCACGATAAGGCCTCTCAAGTGTGGTCGGTGTGATGAGTTGAGGTACCACAACAAGATAACGTGTATTGCACCAATATGAAAGCTGGCAGTAGTACATGAACATATGGAGTATCTTTTTACAACATTAAGATTAGCTTTTTAAAATATTAAGAGTAGTTTTTGATAACATTTGGAGTATCTTTTACTATATCATCATTTTTTGTTACATTGAGTATAGCTTTCACTTATAGTGGCAACTATACACGAACAAATGAAGTATCTTTTTACAGCATTAAGAGTAGTTTTTTTATAACATTTGTAGCAGCTTTTATAGAATGGGGAGTTCTTTTTACTGATGTTGTAATAAATTTTACTATATTGGCATTTTTCAACATTGAGAATAGTTTTTACAATAGCTTTCGAGATTAATGTTGAACTTTGCTGTTTAACTTATTCATAATTCAGATAGTTTCAATTTGTTGAGAATATATTGGATTTTGAAACTTTTAAGTTCATTACATTTCTACAAGTTCTGCTTTACTCTTTTCTGTTATTGTTTTAAGTTATACAATATCGAACACAAATGGGCTAAACTTGTTGTAACTTCATTAAGAGTAGCAAGAAATGTTGTAACTTGAAAACAAACCTGGAAATGGACATTCGTGTCAAGGAAGAAATTTAAAGCTGAAAATAACAAAATACACATTAATTTTCATCCAATATCAAAGTTGAAAATTAAACATAAAGCTACTGTTAATAGTTCATAAAGGGGCTAAATACAGATTATTACCCTATAGTTTGGGTCCAAAATCAATTCAGTCCATGAACTTCTAATTTCATCAAAAACACCTCTACACTTTCAATTTTGATCTAATAGGTTAAATTTGTTAGTTTTCCTATAATTTAGTTATTTAACTTGTTAACTTGACTCATATATGACCTATATTTTATGATGACGTGTCTGCATGCCACCTCTAGTCAATTTAAGAGTGAGTGATACTATTAAAAATAAATAGTTTTTCAACAAATAATCCAACTATAACTTGAACCCATAACAGAATATTAACGAATTAGACCTATTAGATCAAAATTGAAAGTGCATGGGTGTTTTTGATGAAATTAGAAGTTCAGGGACTGAATTGATTTTGGACCTAAACAACAGGGTGGTAACCAGTATTTTGCCATTCATAAAAGCCACTTTCAATATTTCAAAATACTACCGTCACCCCTACATCATTTTCCATCAAATATCAAACCTGGAAATTAAACAAACATAAATCTAATGTCCATACATGAAAAATCTACTTTGATAGACTAAAAACCTACTGTCACCACTACATAATGCTACTGTTTCAATTATCATCTAATGCCTTTTCCTTGTTCTTTTAGCATACTTGAAGTCCTTGTCTTGACCAACCTTCCTTTTTATCTTCATGATTCGATCGACTATTGAATTTCTCCTTACAACTTGCTTCTTCCCTTTCTTCATCTCTTCAATTGGTTCCTGTTCAAGGTCTTCTCTTCATTAGCAGTAGCTTTTTTTACCCTTTTGCTTCTTGTTGCTTGTCCTTTTGTTTCCTCTTTTTTTGAGAAGCCCTACCTTTTTTAGATTTTCTTGTTGTTGTGTGCTTCTATCTTCTTGTCCTCACTATGGGTTCTTCTTCTATGTCTTCATCATCGTCTCCATCACTATCACCATCAACCCCTTCTCTATCGTGGAAGCTACTGTTAAGGAATATGAAAGCTACCGTGGAAGACTAGAATAAGCTACTGTGAAAGACAAACAAAGCTACTGTGGAAGACTACAAAAGTTACTTCAACATGCCAAGATACAAAACCTACCACCAAAGAAAACAAAAGCTAGTACCCAGTATTTTAAAGCTACATCTAATTGATAGGAAAACTACTGTCAAATAACAAAAAGCAACTGTAATAGATATGTAAAGCCACTGTCAAATAACCATAAAGCTATTGAGACAGAACTAGAAAGCTCTTGCTAAACATGTAAGTTGGTAAGCCTAGTTGCTGTTAAAGATAAGCTACAATCAAGCATCATGATTCATACTATCAAACACCCTAAAAGTTACTGCATGCCTAAAAGAATCTCAAATCTACTTCCGAACATTCTAAAAGATACTCCAAAGAAATTTGCAAGAATCAAGAATGTATTTGCATACAAGTACTACAAAATTTTGGCAGGTTTTTAAGTAGAAGACTAGAAAAGCTACTATCAAGCAAAACAATCGCTACTACAAAAGACTATGAAACCTACTAGCAACCAACATAAAATCTACTACCATAAATTATGAATGTTATTGCCAAGAAACACAAAAGTTATTGTCAAACAAAACATATGTACTCCCAGGGAAACAAAAGTACCTGCTAGTCAGCCTAATTTGTTTAAAAGCTACTGCAAGGGAATATGAAAACTACTGACAAATAAAACAAAAGCTACTGCCAACCAAAGAAACACCTACTGTTAACCAGAGAGAAAGCAATTACCAACCAACCAAAAACCTACTCTCAATCAAAGAGAAAGCCATTATCTACCAAAACATAATCTACTCCCAACCATCAAAACAACTACTGCAACAACAGTAATACAAACCAAGCACCTACATTCATTAACAAAATAATTATTCTTGAAATCTAAAGAGAAAGCTACTCCAAAGCATCAAAACAATATACAAGCTACTATGATAGTACTGAAACCCTAAAATTTGATTAAAAACAAATACCTGGATTCGTTACAGTCCCCCCTGTAATACTTCAACCGCCCTATGAATTCGTTATTCGAAACCCATTCGAAAGAGGGGCAATGTACGAGAAATCAAATCATACATAAATGATTAAAAGCTACTACAAAGCAATTTGCTATTATGAGAGTTGAAAGAATAGATTCTTACTTCGTTGAATCAATTGGAAAATTGAGTTGTAGCGCCAGATTCACTCTCTTCAAATAATGCTCGATGCTTGAAGTGCGGGATTCCACCGTGTTGAGACTAAGCCCCAACGAGAATGCCACGACAGGAGAGAGCGTCGGTGACAAGAGAGAGAGCGTGCCGGTGACGAGAGAGAGCGAGAGAGAGAGAGGTTTCTGATTCAAAATGACCTAGACGATAGAATTGGGTCTATTTAGACTAGTGGCATGACTGTAATTTCTTTTATTTTTAATGTTAAAAATTTAATTATTTTGTATCGGGTGGCCTTATGAAGGAAGAAAATATTTAGTGGCCCTTAAGCTAAAATAACACCTTAAAATGAACTTATATGTAATTAACTTATAATAATCTCATAAAGAAAAAAGGTGGAGTAAGATTTGTCGAATGACCTGACATGAAACTTTCATATTTAGTGATTCAAGTCTCAACTTTCACTAGTTTGTGGTCAATAGGTTTGAGAGATTTTTGAATTCGTACACCTGCGGCGAAAGATTAGTTCGACTTTACTGAGATATCTTCGTGTACTTCGATCTGAATATTATTAAATGAGTCTATTATTAACTCGGTTACGCAATAGAGGTTGCTGGTAACCTCATTCTCGATTAGAAAAAAGAAAATGTGGTGAATCATTTTGCGGGGTCCACAACTTCACAATCAACGGTAGAAGATTAGTGCTTGTTTGTACTACAGTAGACCTGACCGCAGCGGAAAGTTCTGGGTAAGATGGTTTATATGTTACACACATCGAGCTTTCTGACGGAGACTGATTTGACATTTTGTGCTGAACCGGAAAAACAAAGATCCGATCATTAATTGGGGGAATTAGGGTTAGGGTTGAGAAATTGAAATCGGAGATGGCCGGTGAAGTGGGTATGTTCAAGTTCCTGAAGCCCAAGAGTCGTCCACACCCCGTGGATATCCAAGCCGCTGCCTTGTGGGGTGTCGCTGCCGGCACCACGGCTCTTTGGGTCGTCCAGGTCAGTAAAGCTCTCATCTTTTTGCCAATTTTAGATCTGTAACTTTTTGGGTTTTCGTTTTTGAATTAGATGGAATATTTATTGGGCTTAGATGTGATTAAAGTACGTGTCTTTTTTCCCATGTTGGATTGATTTTGATGAAAAGGCTATGATTGAGCTGCAGATTTTGGGGGTGTTTATGGGCTTGTGGATTTTTTGTGGTTGATTTTTGGTTTTATTAGGGTTGAATTTGATTCTGAGATAGGGTAAGCTATATTTATAATCTGTATTGAACTATTGTAGCTTTGAGTTTTAAGGGTAGTTCAGGTCTTTCAGGCTGTGATTCACTTGTTTTCTAGTTGAGTAGTTTTTCTATTGCTGAGACTTTGATTGGCTTTATGATTATCTTGGGTGATTGTTTCTTATAAGAATTAGATGATAGATGTCATCAATGAGGCTTTATCGTCTTGCTATTAGGGCCTCTGTTGAGGATAAGGATAAATGGAACTGGATAATTGAATTCTCTTCATCCATATCCCATATCGATAGTCGGATATAGCAGGTTGCTGCATTGGTTCACTGGCTGGCAAAGGAGCTCGTACTGTTTTTTTTTTTTTTTTTAGTAAATGAATCTTCCTTTGTGGATAGGAACATATGTAAGAGTTGATGAGGGGCTGATTTGTGATCACTATATGAAATCTGAGTGCAGTTGTAGGTTGAATGGTTCGAATTGAGAACTGAAGATGTTTTGGATGTTATGGAATAAGAAATCGTCTTTTTGGGGTGTTTCTTGTCCTAGAAGATGTAATGGTGACCTGTTCAGCAGCGGTTCTTGGGCAACCAAAACAGCTTCTAGATATGTTCGTAGATTTAGACTTTTCTTTTAACTTTTGATTGATGGTTACTTCTTCTGTGAGTTGCTTTTAGATAAATATTCCCATCTAAGCTTGATGTTTGATAAGCTGTTTAGGCTGCTCAACTAGTCAATGTTATTGAATTGCAACCTTGTTTATAGTTCCACACACACACACACAAATGTTTATAGATACATGGGTGCTTCATTTATGGAGAGCTTAGGGGGAATTTATGTTGACAATGCCACAAAGTTTTTGATATTAAAACTCCCCTGACTCTGCGTTTTCGGCAGTTGTTCTGATGGTGTTTTGCACTTTCACAGAATTCATTATTCATGCATATATGTATATCAATGTTACTTTACCTTCTGAAGACAATAATCTAGTAACAGAGTCTGATATCTTTTAATTCTACGAATCTTTTGCAGCCATTCAACTGGATAAAGAAGACCTTTTTCGAGACTCCAGAACCAGAAAAGTGAAGTAGATTGAAGCGTTATGGTCAAACTTTTTGGTTCTGTTTGTGGTATAAGATTGCCACTGCAATACTCTTTTTTATGAGACTACATTTTGAGAGTCCATGGGAATAATTATGTATTTTTGTACTGGTATTCGCGGTTAATCACATACCATGATGGCTTTTCTTTGAACTAATTCCTGAGTACTGCTTCTGCCACTCTTTCAGTTTACTTCCCCAATCTATGTTTGTGGGTATTTCATCATTACATCTTCTCCTGATCCAATGTTGACAAGTGAATTAAACTAATGAACTCCTCTCTCTTTCACCTTTCTAAGAAGAGAGGTGTATGTGTGCCTTTTTCGGCTGCTTGATCATAAAGTCCCTCGATAGCCATTCTATTCTGTAATCAAATTCCACATCTTGATATTTTTGCTTCTTTTGACAGAAAAGATTTCAAAACTTATTGATGTGCTCGGTTTCTTTCCCGTGGCTTTACTAATTTTGTGTTTGGATGCAGTTAAGTGGCAACAAGAACTCAAAGAATGTACAAATGGTATACAGTATCCTTAACCAGAACTCTAAAGGTAAACGTAAAATTTTGTTCTTTTGTTCAGAACGGGTAAAATCCAAAGCGGTTGGTTGAGCGGCTTAGTGTGGAATATGCTGATCGAAACCGCACTGAACGTACATTCCAAGAAGGTGATTGGGTTTTTCTTAAGCTCCATCCTTACCGGCCGATGTCTTTGGTGAAACGACCCACACCCAAACTCTCCCCCTGTTTTTACGGGCCATTTCAGATTGCAGCCGAAGTTGGCACTATTGCTTATCAAACTCCACCCAGTTTTTTCATGTTTCGTTGCTCAAGAAACGAGTTGGAGAGGGCATTCCTACCTCCTCAACTCTTCCACAGTTTGATGCACATGGTGAAACTAATTGGAGGCCTCTTTAAGGTGCTTGACATGGGAGTTCATCGCAAGAAGAAGCATAACATCACCACTTGGCTACTGCAATATGTGAAGGCATGCCAATCGGAGATGCTACGTGGGGAAGATGCTCGGGCCTAGACAGATTACTCTCTACACCCATCTAGTCTAGCCTTTTGCCCAGTAGTAGCAGCCCACTTAGTTGGCCCAACACTTGGTTGTGGTCCATGACCCATGTTACTCTACCGACTGTCTTGTACACATCCTCCTAGTTTATATGTTGTACTGAAGACTAATTATGGTCATGTTTTGAATGATGAATGAATCTCATTTTTCTTTCTTTCAATTTACTATTTCTTGTATGAACCCAACAGAATCTCATGTCTAGCATTTCAGTCCCTAACTCCGACTAATTTGTTAGCTATAAGTTTGAGGGGTTTTCGAGCTCGTCGTCCTACAGTAGGGGATTAGTTTGGCCTTATTAGGATACTCTCGTTAGACTTCGGTTTAAATTTTAGGTGAGTGTTATCAACTCGTTAATATAATCTCACCTTACTTCGTCCAAAGATAGTTAAAAGTAAAAGAGTAAGAAACGGTAAAAGCAAAACAGATAAAAAACGAATAAAGTGTGCACACCAACCCCTGACAACAAGAAAAACTGTCAATCCATCCCAAGATCGGTAGTTGGAAAAGGAAGGCGCGTAAAGCCACGCGCGAAATCGAAGACACCAAAGGGAAGGCAAACCAAAGCATACCCCCAAATCCGAAACCCTAATAGAAATACGATACAAGAAATACAAGACCTTGTCTTTCTCCTCCTCCTCCTGTGTGTGTGATGATGCTATCCTCAAGTACACGTGCGCCCACACCAGCCGTGTGATCTCCGACGAGACTCAGATAAATTAGTCCAAAAGCCCCTATTTTATCGCTACCAGAAAATTTAGGAAAATTTATCGGAGCTTAGCTGACAGAGTCTCCCCTTTCCCTCTACTCGTATTTTAACTCCGCCGATCTCTCTCTGGTGGGGTTTCCGGCGCCCCCGTCTGCCTTCAATTTTGTGATTTAAGGGTTGGCGTTTCTGGGTGTGGATTCGATTTGGGAAAATTGGAGGCGATGGAGAAGGAGCTGTTGGAGGTGTTTGACGACGTGACGAAGGCGGCCGACGCCGCCAAATCGTGCGACGGTGGCGCCGAGGAAAGTCTCTGTCTTGAGGCCTTGGATCGCCTTAACAATTTTCCCGTTTCTTATCAGCTTCTCGTCTCAACCCAAGTAAGATTTTTCTTTTGCCTTTATTCAATTTTTATTTTTTTTTTGGAATTTTTTTTCTCTTTATTGTTAGCATTCGTATTGGTTTAAGGGATGTGTGTTTCGATTTTGCCCAATTTTGATGTGTGAAAGAGTTTATTGCTGCAGGACTAGAAATTGGATCTGGGATTTTTTTTTTTTGTTATTTTGTGTTTTTTGGAGTAGAAATCACAATTTCATTACCAGGAGCTGGATTTTAGTGTTCTGTTTGGTTTTTGAATCATTGTTGTCTGGTATTTTTGCTGTTGTTGGCCTTGTTTGCTAACACTGTATGCAACATTAGTTTTTTTTTTTTTTTTGAGAGACATATTGAGAGAATTTGGATTGAAATTGAAGTTCTCTAGCAAGATGATACCTTTTTTTGCCTGGAAAGAAACCCTTTTGTGTTTTGTTTTTCTGTTAAGTTGGGTCTTTTGCCTCATTGGAACAAATGTGTACTTTAGGATTTGAGTTGTGTAAAACATTGCACTTTTCTTATGTGGGTGATGAATGTGATTGGCTGGTAAGGTTGCATTGTTGAAAAGTAGATGTCGAATCTAGTATACTGAAACTATCTTGACTTGCTTTCTTGAAAAATAGGATCTGAGTGTTTTTCTGAGCTTTGAATATCGATTTTTCAGGTTGGGAAGCGTCTTAAGAATCTCACAAAACATCCTAGAAAGAAAATCCAGACTTTTGCGCTTAGCCTGATGGAATCATGGAAACAAATTGTCATTGAGGAAACATCAAAAAACGATGTGAAGAATGGCAGGTATGAAAGAAAAGATTCGCTAAAGCGTGAGTCAAATCCCAATAGTCCCAGGCCTGTGAAGGTTCAGAAAACTGCTGCTGTGAATGTTGAGAAGGTCCCCAAGGCTGAACAGGGTGACATTAAGAAGGTTGATCGTGATGTTAAACCAAGCTCAGAGAAAGCATATAGTTCTGAAAGTGGGACAACGGATAGTAAGGTTGAAAATCATAATGTTGTCAAGACTGAGAAAGCGGATAATGTCAAGGTTGAAAAAGTAGCCAGAGAAGTGATGAAACCTGTGTCTGGTCCCCCAAAGTTGACATCTATACCAAAGTCTAATGATCAGGCAAGGGACAAAGTAAGGGGAATGCTGCATGAGGCTTTGTCCAAGGTTTCTCAGGAGTCTGAGGCTAATGAAAGATTTGTGGATTCAGTGAATGCATGTGACCCTATTAGAGTTGCTGTTACAGTGGAGTCTGTGCTGTTTGAGAACTGGGGTGGTTCCAATGGGTCCCAGAAGGCTAAGTACCGATCACTAATTTTTAACCTGAAGGACCAAAAGAACCCAGATTTTCGCAGAAAAGTTCTTCTTGGAGATATCAAGGCAGAGAGGCTTGTAGACATGTCCACAGCTGAAATGGCAAGTGATGAGAGGCAATCAGAGAATAAAAAGCTCGAAGAAAAGGCATTGTTTGAGTGTGAGCGTGGAGCTGCACCAAAAGCCACAACTGATCAATTCAAATGCGGTCGATGTGGGAAACGCAAGACCACCTACTACCAGATGCAGACGCGGAGTGCTGATGAACCTATGACAACATATGTAACATGTGTAAACTGCAATAACCGTTGGAAGTTCTGTTAGAGTGTCTTGTAGGAGCTCTGGCCATTTGTTGCCAATTGACTTCGTAAGTTAAGAGTGTAAAGCTTCTTTCTCACTCTGGTTGTGCACTAGCATTAGGGCAGAGTCTAGAATGGGAAGTTTCCCAATTCAGTATTGTCATATGTAGGAATTTTTTTTTTTTTTTTTTTTTATAGTTTTTTATCTGTGTTTTGTTATTCTTCTAGTCTTGTTAGGCATAATTTGTTTGGACAACTTTAATGAATTGTTGAAGCGTTTATTTCATAGTCCATTCCCATATTCTCGTGTCTATGTGGATGTTGTTTCGGGGATTGTGACCTGATCATCAACCCTGGAATTTTTTTTCAGTTGATGATGGATCTTTAGGTGGAGGTGCTGCTATTAGTGTTGTGAGGAAACAAAGGAGGTAGGTTCTGTAACTTCTCACTTTCTTGCAAATCAATTCCATTACTGATTATAATTCCAAACTTCGAGAAAAAGAACCATCTTTGATTTATTGGATAGGATCATACATCAGAAATAGTGTTACAATTGCTTGAGACTAGTACATTACTCATTGCTAGCACTCTCTCTAAGAGCCTGGAAAACGCTTGCACTTTTGTAGAAGATTTGAGCCCTCCTGTTGTAGTCGTTTGGTTCTTTGCCTTCGTCTTCACCCATAATTGCTTCCCTTTCCAAACACTCCAACAGCTCCACGGCTCCTCCTCTGCCTCCTCCACACTTGTCTCTCAGCCTTCCTACTCCCAACCACTCTGCTCCTTCTTCCGGCCGCATCTCAGCCTCCAGTTCTCCTTCTATCTCGCTCGCCAACTCTGTTGAACAACCCTTGTTTGCGCATCCTACCACCACAGCTGGTCTCTTATGGTCGTGCACTCGTTGCTGCATTAAGCTTGATGCCGGAGTTCTCAATCCCCAACTGGTCCTCGATACATTCCGACGAGGGCTGATTTGGCATGGTAGAGTTGAAGGGTGTTTGGTTTTGCATACGGGGTTAGAATAGCACAAGTGTTGTGCATTCTTGTGACACACAGAAAATTCCATGGTTGTGGTGTGTGTTGGTCGATGCATCCCCCTTCCACTATATATAAGGTTCCATGATGAAGGTGACACTATCCTGGATGCTCCACGTGTCCAGCTCTGACACGTGACAGTGGAGGAAGGAACGTGTAGGCTGATCGTCCAAAGTAGGTTTAACAGGGCACGCGTCTCTTAACTAGGTTATCACGTCACCACCAGTTCTTGCTTGTCATGGTTGAATATTCTTTCCATCCATGGATTCCTGGTTTAGCTTGAATGAGAATCCTAGTATGAACAGCCATCGGAAGCAACTGCTTTTGTCTGGTCTCAGAATTTCACCTACATAATATGATATTAAATTTTCATGAAGAATGAACAGAGATACCATGGAGATGTAGCACAGTAACAATAATCAAAACACGTTCTTAACCAAATTACTGCCCGGTCTCACAAAGCATAATGAGTCCGATGTTCACAATCATTGGAATTCTGGATCTGGCCGCATCCATTACCTCAGCTAACAAGAATTTTCCGGATCACTTTCGAGCTTCAACAGTAATTAATTAAGCCTAGTGAAAGCCTCACAAGGGGTTATATATCTCTCCATCTTCATGTCCTGATTTTTTACTATGATCTATTGTGCTGATGCAAAGAATGGGAAGATATTGCTGTTACTTTGTTGTTGTTGTTGTTGTTGTTATCACTAATGCTTGTGGTGCTCCTCCAATTTGGGCATTTTCTTGCCGATTTTATGTATCTGCATATTAGGCTGGATGAGCTTCAGGTGGTGTTAATGTCAATATATATGGGTACGATTTGATTAGTCTTCAGTGTGCATGGCTCTTTATTATAAGCTGAACTTGTATAGATATTTTCGTGTTGGAGAACAATTTCTGAATTACTCCACCTATGAAATCTTTTAAAATAACTTGCTCTGTGCAATTATCAATAGGTTTGGTAGTTTTCATTTCTGTGCTCTGCTTGGTTATCTTTCTACTTGCTTCAAAATTTCCTCATTCACCTAGTACTCTTCTGAAGAACCAGAGTGGTGAGTCTTAGGGGATAAGGATTTCTGTGAAGAAGAAATCATGGGCCATTAACATCAATCTGTAAAGGAGATGTGACACTGAGAAACTTTTGCTTCAGCATGGTGCTTGGAGTCTCAAAAGATGCCCATCCTATTTGTACAGGCCCGCCCGCTCACCTGCCGGACGAAAAAAAAAAGAGACAAACAACGGGACGAAATCATCCCAGCGGTTAGATCTTAATGAAATTGATCAAACGAATAGAAAAGCAAACCATTAAAACCAAAACTTTTAAACGCAATATCCAATCCTGTCTAATCTACTTTTCTTTCTCTGTTTATCTTCCTCCTCCCTCGTCTCAACTCTCAATCCATCTTCATTCAAGAAAAAAAACTCTCAATTCATCTACGACCCCTCAAAGCCTCCCTTATAACATTCTTGATTCATCATCATCACCATAAGACTGGTCTATCTTGAAGGTATTTTTCTTTTTCAGTTTGGTGAACAATGGAGCCATTGTATTTTGTTTGATGATTTCATTGCTGGTGCTCTGATTTCTTGGTTGTTGCCAATGGAAATTAGTTCAGTTTTCGGATTTGGATTCCTGCTCAAACTTTTATTGATTGGATTTAATTTGTTTAGATTGGGATTTGAAAGTGTTTCTATTTTCAATTGCTGGGATATGGAGTTGGTCAAAAGAAATTGATAAAAGGTCTATACTTTTTTGGATAGTGGAATGGATTGAATCATTGTGTTTAGCTTTTAACTTCTTTTTCATTATTATTATGTCTAAGAGTGAGTTATGGTGAAATTCTATTTATAGTTGTGTTTGTAATATAATGTTACAGCTTTATGATGGGTGATCCATCGTTACGAGACCTGAATGAGATGGTTTTATTGATAGTTCCACAGTTTCTCTGCTTATTCATTGCAATTTCTTTGGATGACTTCAACCTCCTCCCACTTCCTTTAGCCTTTGATTGAGATGGTTCTTCAATGAGTATTTGCTGAGGTATTCTTTTTTTTTTTTTGTGGATGGAAGTTCCTCAACACCCAAACTTGAGAGAAGTTCTTTAATACCAAGGCGAAGCAAATGGATTTCATCTAATATGTTGTTGTTTCTGGTGAAAGAGATGCCTTATCAATTACAGCTTGTGAAAGTTGAGATAATTGAATATATCTCATCATCAATGACTTATCACCCACATCTTTCACTTCAACACCATCATCATCCCAATCTCTTCAAGCTTTTGCATTTTTTGTCCACCTATCCAAGATGTATTCACGTGGCAAATGTACCATATTCATACTTCGAAAAAAGAAAATGATATGCCTACATACAATTCCTTCAACCTCAAAGCCTCCACAACTACACTTGGCAAAACCAGTTACTTTGACATGAATAATCTGTCGCAATTTCCAGCTTTGTTCATCATCTGCAGCCCTTAAAACAGTATACACGCATTCATTTTCATCCTCCTTCAAAATTTCACATTTCAAGTAAGCAGTACTCTTGACAACCTCATTTTGTAACCTCAAGAATATTTCTTTTGTGTACACCTCACGCAGTTGCTTTTCTATAGGATAGTAAGTCCTTGTCTTTGGAATTTCATTACTATCATCATGATCACGAATCAGTTCTTCATGCCTTTGTTGTCTAAGTTCCCTTTTAATGCTTGTAGCAAAATATAATAAAGAATTGTTCATTGAAACAAATGATTTGAAGAATGAGTGGTTACTTTCAACTCTTTGACTACTTTGCATACCTGCATGAAAGATGTGATTGCAAAATGCAGGGACCCATTTACTTCGCAGTTCATACATTGTGTTCAACCACGCATGATTTTCTTGTTTGCTTTGTTGCACAACATTCTTCCAACTAGCTTCAAATTCTTCTTTAGTCCAGGAGTTATATACACTAGCTTTGAAGAGTCCATAATAACTTTGAGCAATCACATGACCAATCTTATCTCGAAATTTAAACATGATATGCCAAAGATAAAAACGGTGGAGTGTAAGCGGAAGAACTTGAGCGATGGCTTTTGCAATTGCTGGATCTTGATCAGTACTTATAACTTTCGGTGGACCACTAGGCATACCTTTCAGCCATTGTTTCAGTAACCAAATAAAAAACTCAGTTTTCTCATCACTTAAAAGTCCACAACCAAATACAATTGTTTGGCCATGATGGTTGACGCCTGTTTTCTCATCATGTGATTTTGTTTGTGTTGTACGTGGTATCAAACATTCAAACACAACAACATCGTTAAAAAATTAATATCTTTAGAAGTAACTCTTTGGACCAATCTTTGGTTCGTACTTCTTTTCGTTTTGAAGAGTGGATGTCCGTGTGAAGTATTTAATATATAGAGCGTCATATCACGACTTGGATATCCCAAACGGTCGTGGCAAAGCCTATATGTGTCAGAATCCCATAAGTCATCTCTTATGACATGGTTTGATTCAATGACTTGAATAGTGGTTGCATGCAACCCACTAGAGCGACACATAAGTTTCTCTAATACTTGTTTATGTCCGTAGTCATTAGAGGCGATGCAAAGAATTCTTGTCCATTCTTACTATGTGTTTTCACATGAAAACCATTGGCTCTTATATCTTTTAAGTAATAAAGTTCAGAAATTAACACATGTCCATGACATTGAATAATAATGCGACACTTTATTAATAAGGAAAATAGTCAATGATTACATCAAAGTTTCCAAAGTCTATTCCAAAATAAAATCAAACTTATACAAATTGTAATTACTCAATCCGTTTGGTAATTCCAATGAAATATGACCAGGGAAGTAGAGAGATGTTGGTGGAGCGAGACTCACTTAAATACCCCGATCTCAATTACTTTCCTAGACATCATACTTCATTGGGTACGCCACATGAGAAAGAGTCAATACAATTGTCATTTATTGACTAAGGCACATTTGCCGTTTTATTGGAAAATAGAAAGGACTATTCTAATCAAAGGCTGCGACATCTTCGTGCTCTTCATTTGCAGCTTTGAAGTCCTTATTGGTGAGAGTGACATCTTCACCATCTTCATCTTCAGCAAGGTTGGCTTCTTGCTATCTCAATTGCCTATACTTCTTGTAGCTTGCAGCTAGTTGGGTACTTGCACGGCATTGCTTGAACCAATGCTCAATTGATCCACATCGATGACACATGTCATTGTGGTTATCTCCCTTTATTTGAGGTGCAGGTTGTGCACGTCGTGGATATTCCCTAGTAGGGTTACTGCTACTACCACGTCTCATGGTGCGACCTCGACGGCCCATGGTGTTACCATATCCACCTCTCCCACGTATAGAGTTGCCACCACGTGTGTCCTCTCTAAAGTTGTGGTTTCCTTCCTTATTGGGGCGGTTATATGGACTCGTTCGTCCTTCATATCCCATGTTATTAGGGTATCTCTCCTTGTACCCTCTTTTGGGTGCATTATAATTCGCCTCACGAACGCTCTTGGTTCCAATGGGCCTTAGATTATAATTCTTTACGAGGATGTTGTCGTGCTTTTCAGCCACCGACATAACATTGATGATCGAATTAAACCTCGTAATTCGTCCAGCATTGACTTCAGTGCGATATTGCCTTGATATCACAAGTGCTGCGACGGGAAGGTGGAGAGAGTTTTCTCAATTAGTTCTTCTTCTGTGAGAGGTTTTTCACAGAATCTCAACATGGCTTTGAGGCGAAGAGCTTCTGAATTATATTCAGGGACAGACTTGAAGTCGGAGAATCGTATGTTGTTCCACTGAACCTTCAAGTCAGGGAGGAGGGAATCTTGGATATTGCCAAAGCGCTCTTCTAGCGCTCCCCATATGTCTCTTGCATCCTTGATCAACATGTACTCTAATCTGAGAGCTTTATCCATGTGGAGTCGCATCAAGATAAGTGCTTGAGCATGCTTTGTGGGTGTTTGTTGGAACACAAGGCCCTGTACTGGTGCCTGGATTATGGGTAATATCCCTCTCGCAGTGAGACGGTTCTCGACGTCGGTTACTCAGCCATGATATTCCGAGCCTGTTGAGTCAAGCATTGGAAAGTCGAGTCTATGTTCATTTGACATCCTGAAAAATATGAAGAAAAGATATATTAGTTTCGGAGTTTAAACTTCCACGAAAACTAAAATAATAAGATTTCCTAGCTATACTACCAAGAAATCAATTTCCAAGAATACTTGGATTAGACCAAAACAATGATGTTTGCGGGCGCTCTTAGTCCGAGCATTATGAACACTCTTAGTTCATTGATTACGAACATTCTTAGCTCGTTTAGCGTGAATCCTCACAATTCCGCTTTTTATGAACACTTTTAGTTCATTGATTACGAACGCTCTTAGTTCGAATAGCGTGAATTTCTATAATTTCGCTTTTTAATTGCAAGTCCTCAAAAAAAAGTAAAGAGGAGAAAATGAGTAAAAACTCAAAAACGGGAACTTTAATCTTTAACACTTACTTGTTGAAATTCAAAGCAAATTCGCTTTTGAACATATCCCACTTCAAATGGTGTACAAATCTCAAAACGACTCCAACATGGCTAAAATTTTGAGATCAGATGTAAGATACAGAAATGAAAAACTTTGATGAAGAAAGGATTTTGATTAGATGTCCCGAAAAGGACGTTTCTCGGTGTGCAAGCAGACTGATCTGCACAGGAACGAGCGTGCTGAACAGCTCCCACTTCAAATGGTGTACAGGTCTCAAAAGGACTCCGTTAGGGCTGAAATTTGGAGATCAGATAGAGGAGACATAGATGAACAACTTTGATGAAGAAAGTATTTTGATCAGAGATCCTCAACAAGATGTTTCGGGGCGTGCAAGCAGGCTGATCTGCACATAAACGAGCGCATGGGCAGCGCACGGTATGGCTAGCAAGGGCTAGAGCTCGTGCTGATAACGTGTTTAAGGAAAAACGTAAATTAACAGAGAGAGGGAGAGAGTAATGTTTCAGAGAGAATGGAGATTTATTCATCTCATACAAGAGGGTATTTTATAAGAATACATTGTAGTGTGAATGCTCAAAGAGAAAACCAAATTGATAACAATCTTCATCATGGCTGCAGCTCTACATGCTTGTCTTTCATTGATGAAATCTGTCATACTTGTTGCCTCTTGATATAAAGCATGTCACACAAGTCTTCATACACTCAAGTATCTATGTTTATACACTCAAATACCTATCTATACACTCAAGTACTTATTACATGATATAAACATTTATAATATAATACATTTATACTATAACAAGGATAAATTAAAGATTCACCGCTTTGACTAAAGCTGAAATAACAACATATAAGGCCACCTTTTTCACACTGTGCATATTACTTGCCTACTAATATACATACAAGATTGAATCCATCATTTTTCATTTCTCGGATCACACGGAATTCTAATGTGTCCTCTAAGATTATTTAACTTGTGCATTGGTTATATAGAAATGTATATATTTCAAAATGAACATGATCGACATAATGAAATTTGTCAAATCAGCTATTGGATGTAATAATCGAGGTATTATATGCATATGGTACAAATGAAAAATATTTGCCATTGTTGTCATCGATCCTTTCGATCTCAATCCACATTTATTCATTACATTTCTCAAAACACAATTTAATCGAGACCGGATGCCAAGCTGAAAACTTTTACGCATGTACATGGAGCTCGGCCATGTGAGAGTAGTCGCAAACCTCTTGAAATTGGAGTTTTGATGGATCTGTTATCGACGTTTTAGCAAAGATGATGCTTTTGTAATTGTCTTAAATGTGCTTTGACCCCGATAACTGAGGCCAAAACAACAACGTACAAGGCCAATTTTTTCACACTTAACAAATTAGTACGGGTATATGCAACAATATGCAAGGTCGAATTTACCATTTTTCTTTCTTGATTGATTGGATTGATAAAGTTTTGATGTGCCTACTCAGATTGTGTAATTTCTTCGTATGGTAAAAATTTTAGTCACATTTGTCCTCGATTTGACCCTATTCTACATGATCAACTAAATATATATATTTATACCTTTGTATTTATTCATTAAAATTCTTCAAGAGCAATTTAATTGAGGGAGCTCTTAACTTGAAATTTTTTACAATAATAGTTGAAGCTTGGCCAATAAAGCATATGCTCACAAACTTTTTGAACATCGAATTTTGAATAATTCATTAATATCGTTTTACAATAAAAAAGTCTTATGTAGATAACTATAATTAACAGTTAATTGTATTGATCAAGCCTAAACAATGACATACAGGGCTAATTTTTTTTCACATGGTTCATATTTTTATGCAAGAAATATATAGGCACTACATAACCTTTTGTTTCTCATCATCGATGTTTCAAATCCATAAAATCTCTACATGCCTGCTAATGTACGTGGTCAAACTTTTCCATGCATGGGTTATATACAAATATATATTTTATTATTCTACAAGATCAACAATGTCGAGGAAAAAGCAATTTACTAATTTGAATGCTGGATGTGATCATTGAGGGGTAAAATGGCTACGCTAAAATATTTATCCTCTTTGGTATTCTTTTAGATCTTGATTCGCATAATCAACTATATGCTATCAAACTAAAATGCTCGTAACAAAAGTTTTAATTAAATAATGTAGATTTCTAAAGAAAACTAAATAAATAAATTAAGAAAAAAAGGGTCAATCTTTTTATAAGTGATGCAGTTATATTAGAGAGAGAGAGAGAGAGAGAGAGAGAGAGAGAGAAATGAAAACCAAAAACCAAAAACTATGGCATGGTTCGAACCCACGTGGCCAATATCACAACCATACACCTTTGCCATTGTAACAACCACTGCTGGAACTAAACATCTGTTAGTTTTTAATAACTAATTCCTTTATTACGAATCACAATCCAGAACCACTGATACCCAGAAATCCAGAATCATTAGTTATGAATCAGGAGTTCAAACCATGGCCGCCGCCACTCAGCTCTACTCTGGCGACAACCCACTCCAGTGTCTCCGACAACCGCCGCATCCCCAATAACTCTAATCCTTCTCTTTCTTTCCCCTATTCCAAAACCCAAAATGAGGCTTTAGCCTTCGGCCCTGAACCCAGTTGGGACGGAAGGCCCGACCTTTCATTTTCCGGCGACAATGGAAGCAACGGCGCCGGTGCAGGAGGTGGCGGGAATCGCGGCGATTGGAGTCGTGGAGATGAGAATGAAGACTGGAAACTTTCAATTCCCTCTCCTCATTTTCATTTTCGATCCGATCAGGTTAAGCCTAAAATCAGAGAACCACTTTAACTTCCTTCCAGATTTTACCTTGGTTTAATTATATAAATTGAATATTTATCCATCTCAGTGTTTCTACCGTGCAGCCTTTTTTTTTAGTTTCAATAGTCTTAACGGGTTAGTTTGCATGTAGTGCAACGTGGAAGGCTGGATTAAATAAATGGTTGAGATTACATATTGACTGTGGGTTGACTTATACCGTAGAATAATTTTCGAATATATCGCGTGTATCCCGGGCCTTATAAAGAAGGGCTCTTGTCCCCGCAGCATCAGTCAATAAAGAAAATGTGGACAAAAGAAACTTCCGCTAAAATTCAGAAGTCGTGCATCCCTTGGTAAAATATGAAAAGAAAGACGCGTTGTAAGAGGACTTGTGGGGTCCATAGGCCTCCTCCTTTAAGAGGAATACAAGATGTCTCTTTAGACGGGATATTTGATGAACAAAGAGAACATCCGGCCAGTCGATCATTTCTCATCAGCATTCTTCGATATTCTCTTTAGAGGCGACGATACTCGCAAGATCTTTGTAGGTCATCTCCACAAAGCTCTTAATCTGGAAGCAATCAACGCATTCATAGACTCTGAAGATCTCCGCAAAGGCAACGACCTCTCAGAGTTGCTCCGGGCTATTGAAGACTCTAGGCTTTCGATAGCAGTTTTCTCCCAAAACTATGCTTCCTCAACATGGTGCTTAAAAGAACTGGTCAAGATACTGGAATGCATGTCCACAAAAAAGCAGCTGGTGCTGCCCGTTTTTTATGAAGTAGATCCCTCTGATATCCGCAAAGTAACGGAAGGTTTGCGGAGGCTTTTGTAAAACATGAACATGATTCTAATGCCGACATGGAAGAAGTTCACAGGTGGAAGTCTGCTCTAACTTAAGCCGCCAACTTGTCAGGGTGGGATTCGCGAAATTACAAGTAATATTTCTTCATATTTTTTTATTCAGTGATCTGGTTATTTCTCTTAAAGTTTTAAATACACACTTCTTACTCAATACACCTATCATTTATGACATGTTTACTTACTTGGAATGAAAACTAATCATGAATCGGAGACAATTGGAATTGGAGAAGAAATGAATCTGTATTGATTATGGAGGAGTTGATTCCTAAACCCATCTCCCCAATTCGGAATCAAATTCCTGAGTATTCAGGAATCGATTCCTTATAAGGAGGTGAGACCTACACCCATTCTGATTCATGCATGTGTTAATAAACATATAAATACTTTTTCCCGGAATCATTCCGATTCATTTATGTATTAGTAAATGTAGGAATAGTTTTACCCCGTAATCATTTCCTCTCATTCCAAGTAAGTAAACGTGCCTTTAATTTCTCATTCTAACATTTTACTAAATACACAACTTAAATTACCTAAAATATCCTTAAACTTAAAAACCATGAAATACACTATTAGTTAACATTTGATTAGTATATATAATTGACCATATTAATTACTTCTATTAGTTATTGGGAAATGCATAAGGATTCATTATTGTTCCCTTCAAAATTCAAATAGGTTTTGTATTATTTGAGTTCTCATCCACTAAACACCCAATTGATCAAGTATAAAATTTTGAGTCGAACATTCATCCAAAACTGTATCAATAGTTTTTCCACAATAGCGGAACTACGAAGTTGTCATTGGATGGTCAAACACATTAACAATTACAAATTTTTATACCCGTGATGTTTTATATTAGATAATAAATTGTGTAATCATCATGTTTAGATAAAAGAAAATGAACTAAAAACTGGGAGTAAAGGGATATGTTTTAAAAACATTTAATGTTATTGATTTCAAAATTATAAATTGCATGGTATCTCATCCCATTTAATTACAATTCATTTAAGGAAAATTTAAATTAGATGGTTTATAACTTTATTCTTATTTTAAATAAGGATGCCATGTATAGAAATTCATTTTGTTTATAATTATAGAATAATGATTATTATTATTATTATTTTTCTTTTAATACATATATCACGCCCCGAATTTTGAATAAAATTCAAAATCCAAAACATGAAAATTACCACAACTCAAAATAATCATCCTGAATTTTTTTCTTCTTCACAACCTCACCACACAATTTAATTTCAAAACCCGAATTTAGTTCCGGGTGATTATTACAACTCACTCACAAATTAAATTGTAAAGCTTTAAATGAGCATAACAAACCTCACAACTTAAATGAAAACAAATAAATGTAACTCCTAAACAGCACGGTCACCTCACTGGTTATCCTGACCTGCAGGAATATCCGCTACACCATTTAAATAGTGTACCGGGATTGCAACACAACAAAACCCGGTAAGCTTTTGAAAGCTCGTATGAATAAAAAGAAAGAACGGTTGTTTAATTAAATCATAATCATTTTCACCCAAGTCAACGCACAACACTTTCCACATCCACATAGAATCAATAATCTCACAATCAATCACCAAATCAATAATTCAACACAAAACCTAAACTCACATCTTTCTTCTCAAAACCCCGAAATCGTATTTATAAAAAATACGGTATTTGACAGACTAGAGCTCTAACTGAATCGTAGCACGTCACCTGGCTTAGGTTATGGCATCCGGCATATTTATCTTTATCGTATTTCATCAATATGTATACTTATATACATATTTAGAACGTCCGATACTCGTACTTACTCAACCAATCGTATCCCATCATCCACCTATGATAAGAGCGTCCGATTCCCCCATACCTGTCACTACGTTGACCCTAAATCCATAATGAGCACAACAATATGTTTTCACACAATGAAATCAACTCATCCAACATACACAATATTATTATGAAATTTAAGCATTTGAAATATAATCCAAATCATCATTCAAGTCAATCATATCATCACTCAACCAATATATATATTTCACGTAAATATATATATGTAATCATCCACTCAGGAATGACCACTAATATCATCTATAGTTCACACAAGAAAATCGTGAAATTCATTTGTATAATTAAAATTCATTTTACTTACCTATGGACCGTAGTTGATCAAGTCCATGTGATTTTAAAAACAAATATTTAATCCATAATTATTTTTCACACAATTACAAAAATAAATAATTTAAAGCACTCAGTTCATAATATGAACCACGTGAGTTTTACTCACCTCGAAACTCCCGCTGCATCTTCACTTAAAATACAAATCACAATAATCCAAATGCTCGTCAATTCAAGCCGTCAAGTACCTAATCAAGTAGGTCTTTACTTAGCAAACGAAGCACCAAATAAACTTAAATGATGATCCAACGGTCGGATTCTAAAATAAAGACAATCCAAAGATCGAATTCTAAAATAAAGACGATCCAACGGTTGGATCAAATTTAAACGATGATCAAACGGTTAGATCCTCACAGATCGCCCTTGGAAACATCCTATCAAAATTATATGAAAATCCGACGGACGGATCTTCACAAATTGCCTCCCGAATCACTGTTTTACAGTTATACGGATCTTCGCCCGTGACACAGAAAGTCATCGGGACAGTCATGTGATCATCATATTAAAATTTGAAGTAAAACCGATAGTCTGATCTCCGTAAATCATAAACCGAAGATAAAATGTAAAAACCTTAAATAGGAGCGTAAAAACTTAAATTGACTATTTATCAACTTTTTCTAACATGACCATGTTATATATCAAAACGCTCATATGGATGCATAGATCATCGTCCAGATAATATAAACTCAAAATATGGTCCGACCCGCTGCCACACCAGGCGGTCAGATGATGATCAACGCAACCACCTCAGATGCAAAAGTTGTCAACTACAAATTTCTTCAAAATGAAATTATGAACAACTTTAATACTTGACTTTTTTCTAGATATGGTCTAGATCGTCCTAGATCGAGCTTTGAAGTTGGATTAATCTCAGTCGCTCGATCAGAATACAGATCCAATCAAGGACGTCGAAACCTTCAACTCTACACTCAAAATCGTGATACAAGCCACATATGAGGATGATCAGGAGGAAGAGGACATCACGAAAATGATGAAGATCGGCCGAGGTGATGCCGGAAAATGGGAGATCCGGCTTGGTCACCGATCGGTGGCTAGGGTTGCTTTAATTCGGACCTGGGAGCAGCGGCGGGGCGAACCGAGGCGGGGAGTGGCTGTGCGGCTCGGGGCGAAGGCGGAGAGGGTCGGGTCGGGGTCGGCAAGCAAGGGGAAGGGGTTGCATGAGAGAGAGAGAGGGGGAGGGGGGCTAAATGCAAAAATCTGATTTTTTCGTCTTTAATGAAAAAATTACATTTTTCTTACTATTTATAGAAAAATTTCAATTTTCAAAAATTCATAATTTATTCATACGAACTCCGAATATTGCGTTCCACATATGCACGAGATCATATCGAAGATTTCTACAACTTTGATGAAGAAAGTTTTCCCAAATTTTGAACGTATAAAAAGTCAATTTTCACGACCCCCTAAATAACGTTCGTTTCGAAAATAAAATTTGTTCGTAACCCCTTTCCTCACACAACGACATACGAAGCAAGCCCAAAATTCATAATTCATATTATTGAACAAATATTGAATTACATTTAATTTATTTAAATTAAATTTCGGATATTCTCAACATAGATGTCTATTTTAGTCATTTAACCTACCTATCAAATCTGATTTGAAATATAAATTAATAGGGATGTGTATTAAGTAGTTTAGGGTGTCTATTTAAAATTTCTCTTGTTCCATGACCAAAAAAAAAAATGACATCCAGAAGCTTTGAAAATAAAAGCCATCTAATGCTTTGCTTATTTTGTCATAGATAGACCAGATTAATGAAATTGAGTCGCCCATCAGATTGATTGATTTAGAGTGTTAATGAATAGTATTAATCTATAATATCAAGAGAGAAGAGCTTGCTCTTCAAAACTGAAATTGTTTACCAATTTTACCTTTATATAGTAAAAAAATATGAATATAATTAATTAATATGGATAATATAGTAAATTATAAAATAGAAAATAAATAAATAAAATAAAATAAAAAGTAGAAAATGTTTTTTTTTTTTTTTTAAGAAAACGAGTTACTTGCTTTTTCAATATCTTTAACTACTTTCCACACACAGAGTGGGTGACCTCTACTAGTATGAAGTAAATATAGCAAGTTAAGGTCAAATAAATGTCAAACTGAATTCCAACAGTTTGAAATCTCGTCAACAAAGCCGCAAATACTACACACTTTTGTTTTTTTCTTTAGTTATATACACTCTAGTCTCTAATCCGGGTAAAACAGTTGGAAAACTTGTTGAGAGTATAGATCCCACATGAGAAAACGAGGATATTGCCTATGAGTTTATAAGGGTTTGAGTCACTCCATTCATTGTCAATATTACTTAATCAAAACTAACATAGAATGATTCTCTGAAAAATTTAAGAATCTATCAAATATGTAAGCACATTAATTAGGTCTTTCTCTGACTCTCAAAATCTTGTTCTTCATAAATGGCAGGGATGATGCCAAGCTTATTGAGGAAATTGTTGAAGATATCTCCAAAAAATTGGTCCACATCCGATCCAATAAAGCAAGTAACTTGGTTGGAATGGATTCGCACATAGCGATAATGAGTTCACTATTAAACCTTGGTGAGGACGATATTCGTGTTGTTGGAGTATATGGAATGCCTGGTATAGGGAAAACAACCATTGCTAGAGCTGTTTATGATGGACTTGTTTGTCAATTTGATCACTATTGCTTTCTTGAAAATGTCAAGGAAGGTTTCAAGCATAATGGTGCCATACATATGCAGGAAGAACTTCTATCCAGGATCTTTGAGAAAAGTGTGAGCAGTCTAGGCACTTTGAGTAGAGGTTCCAAGATGATGATGATGGATAGGCTGAGTAAGAAAAAAGTTCTGCTTGTTCTTGATGATGTAGAAAACTTTAACCAAATTGAAGAGTTACTTGGAAGGCAGCATTCATTTGGTGGTGGGAGTAGAATCATAGTAACCACTAGGGATGTACAATCACTCAGTGGAGTTACTGCGAGATATAGTCCCAAATTTCTAAGGTATGATGAAGCTCTTAAACTTTTTATGCAGTATGCCTTCAGAACAAACCAACCTACGAGAGAGTATGATCCTCTCTCAAGGTCTACCTTTAGCACTCAAAGTTTTGGGAGCTAGTCTTCATGGCAAAAGTATAAGTGAGTGGGAAGATGAGCTAGAGCAAATAAAGGAAATCCCGCATAAGGGAATTGAGGGCGTGCTTAGAACAAGCTTTGATGGACTGGATCCTTCACAGAAGGACATTTTTCTAGACATTGCATGTTTCTTTAGAGGAAGGGACGAAGGCTACGTAATCAAAATTCTGAAAAATTGTGGCTTCTGTCCCCACAGTGGATTACAAGTACTACGTGATAGAGCTCTCTTAACTATCTCATATGGCAATAGGCTTGAAATGCATGATTTAATACAGGATATGGGTTGGCAAATCGTCCGCCAACAATCTATTAAAGAGCCTGGGAAGCGCAGTCGTTTGTGGACTTTTGAAGACGTGGATCGTGTATTAGCTCAAAATACGGTGAGATATATGGTTGTGACCTCTAGCTCTTTCTCATAAGGTCATGGATATTGAACGTTCGAACTCACTTCATTTCCACTGTTGCTTTTCCAGGCTACAGAAGCAGTTGAAGGCATAATGCTGGACTTGTCGAAGTCAAAAGACGTTGACATAGATACTGAAGCTTTTGTTAGAATGACGAATCTAAGATTGCTCTTAATCGGTTATAACCCCTACATAGACTTCAGTGCTAAAGATTTTCCATTGGAGCTGTTACACCAGCCAAGAGATGAGTGTAAACAACACGTGGGTGGGGTTGTAAAGTTTCTTTCTCGTGACTTGAGGTATCTCATGTGGCATGGATGCCCCCTAAAGTCCTTGCCATCCAATTTTGGCCCGATGAATCTTGTGGATCTCGACATGCGTTTTAGCCACATTGAACAACTTTGGGAAGGAATCAAGGTACGTACAATGATCATTTGCATATCTTTCTTTTAAACGGTAATTACGTTCTTAGATATCTTGTACATTATTATTATTAAAGAGGATTTCCCTGGTTGTACTAGCATGCAGCCTTTCAAAAAGTTAAAATTCATTAACTTGAGTCATTCTCACCTTACCACAACCCCCGACTTCACTGAAGCAACAAATGTGGAAACACTAGTTCTTGACGGTTGTTCAAGTCTACTTGATGTTAACTCATCCATTTCAGCGCTTAAAAACCTTGTATTCTTGTGCCTAAGAGGATGCAAAGAACTTAAGAGTCTTCCAAGCAGCATTTTTTTGAAGTCTCTTAAAATCCTTGATCTTTCTGGCTGCTCAAGTCTCGTAAAGTTTCCAGAGATTTCAGGAATTATGGAGGACCTATCTGAAATCTTTCTAAATGAGACTGCAATAGAAGAGTTGCCCTCATCAATTGAACGGCTTCAGGGGCTTGTGTTATTACATTTGAGAAACTGTAGAAGCCTTGTCCGTCTTCCGGACAATATATGTAGTTTGGTACGTCTTAAAGATCTCACTCTCTCTGGGTGCTCAAAGCTCTATCATTTGCCTGAGAACTTGGGGAATTTAGAATCCTTGATGTACCTTGAAGTAGAAGGAAGTGGTATAAGAGAACTCCCATTCTCTATCTTGTGCTTGAAAAGGCTGAAAGCATTATTATGTGATGGATGTAAAGAAATGACTATGCCCCTTTCATCATGGTCATCATCAATTGAAGAATATAATTGTAGTTACTCTGGCCTGGTACATCTTGATTAAGTGACAGCAATCTGTGGGAATTATCGGATGGTATTGCTCACTTGTCCTCATTGAAAACCTTAGAGCTGCGCAGAACCAACTTGGAGAGCTTACATGCAAAGATGAATCAACTTCGCTGTTTGACACGTCTTGAATTGGAAGCTTGCAAGAGACTGAAATCAATACCAGAGCTTCCATCAACTATAAATTACATAGATGCTCATGAGTGCAGGGCTTTGGAAACCGTTGCAAAACCAAATACTCGGTGCTCTATGAATCTTTGCTTCATATTTTCTAATTGCCCCCAACTGGTACAAACGAATCTATTCAGAGATATTGTGGAAACTTATTCTCATCACCAGGTTCCAATCTTCCACTCAAAAACAACCTCATTGACTCATATACTACAAAGACAAAGTTAGACAAGTTTTAACCATTTCTTGTTTCCTTGTTTCAGGGTGATAATCGACTTCTGCTTTCCTTTAATATGTGCCTTCCTGGAAGTGAGATTCCTGATTGGTTCAATTTTCAATGTAGGGGATCCTCATTTACTGTACAGCTACCCTCAAATTGGTTTGATAATAAGTTTTTGGGGTTCGCTATATGTGCTGTTGGCGACATCAAGGGTTCTCAGAATGATGCATCTGATCTATCAGCTCTATGTCGTTGTAGCTTAAAAGGAAATCATGGTCAGTACAGTTTCAGTTCTACTTTGCTTGATTGGGGTTTCACTACTGATAGAATCCTCAAGTCGGATCATATGTTCATGGCATATGTGCCATGGTCTGAGTATCGCTTCATTGAAGAGGGAAAGATGGTCAATGAACGGTATTTCACTGAGGCCACATTTGAGATTGTGGTAGAAAATAGAGTTGATAGACATGGTTTCGGGACAGTAATAAACCGCCATTGCATCACAAGTTGCGGAGTTCGTTTCTTTCATGGTGATTACATGGAAGAGCAAATTCTAACCATCAGCGAAACCAAATCTCATCATGACAGCTGTGACATCCTTTCGGTTAGTAGGAAAGGAGAAGAGGGGCTTGGGGTGCGGTTGGAGGAGTCTCCAGAAGAAGGCAGCTCTGCCGGTGAGAGCAAGAAGAGGCCGGGTTCAGAGGATCAGAAGGGTTCCAACAAGCGAAGGTCAGTTAGTAGTTACTGCGTCAATATCACTGATTATAAATCATGACCAATTATATTCGATCACTTGAATGCTTGGCTGTTTGTTTTGTTCGTGGTTTGCAGAAAGAGTCCAGAGTCATGGACAGTGGTTTCAAACACACTTGATGATGGTCAGGTTTGGAGGAAGTATGGGCAGAAGGAAATCCTGGGTTCTCCATATTCAAGGTTTGTGCTTTCATCGTATCAGTGACATATTGCTTGGTAGTCCATTTAGGTTTATATTCTCATTTTTGAGAGTATAGGCTAGTTCTGATTTTTTTCAGAAAAATATTTTATGATGATTACGTGAAACGATATTCTTTGTAGCATCTAACATTGTCCAATTCATTTTGGTTGGCAGGGCTTACTTCAGATGTACCCGCAAGTATGATCAAGGTTGCCAAGCAACCAAACGAGTCCAACAAGTCCAAGACACCCCAAAAATGTACAAAACCACCTACATTGGAAACCACACGTGCGTAAACATGATCAGGGGTCCACAGATGATCATGGGAGCCTCCGATCCTCCTGCTTGGCCGACCCCAATTTGCAGCAAGAAAGAATATCATGGCGATCATCTCTCTAGCTCACTGTCCCTGATTCCTTTCGTTCCGGAGAAGAAAGAAGAGTGCAAGGAGGGGACGACGGCGAGTGGTCTGGTGGACTACGTTAACGATACTAGTGATATGTGGACGGATTTTGAGTCGCCGGAGTTTGAGTTCCCGGATTTAGGAGACTGAACAGTCACCATAAAGTCGCCGACCGATTTGCCGGTCGGTTTGACATTGATTGATAATTTCAATTTAACATTTGGAGTTGATCTGTTTTTGTTTTATCTTTTGGGGTTCAGTCCATTGTTCCGAGTTTCATGGAATGGGAAGAGATGACGGAGAGGACGATGTGGGAAGGCGTGAAATTCTGAAATGTGGTTAACAGTGGAATGTTTAGGTTTTGCATTTAATATAGATTTAATGACGTGGAGTTTTATTAGCCCTTTGATATCTAATTACGGCTGAAAGTGAAACTCAAGGATAACTAAGATCAACTAACAGCTAAGGAGAGGGTCTGGATCTTGTTGATTTTGATGAAGCTGCATTTCCTTTAGGCCCCTAGCTAGTAATGAATAGCTAGGCTAGCTAGCTAGGTTGGGTTGTTAATCATTTAGGGTCTTGACTCAATGCCTAAATTTGAGTTGATATACTCCCGCTTACTCATTAAGAAAATTTTATTCTCATTTACCCAATTTAAGGATCAAATGACAATTTTACTATCAATCTAATTAATAAACTACAAGCTCTCTCTCTCTCTCTCTCTCTCTCTCCTTCTCTGGGAGCCGTCGGTGCCGACGTCAACTACCACCTACCACCACAATCACAGTCCTCATTCATCGCCTAACCCGAATTTCACCTCAAAACATGGGAGAAGGAGCAGGAGTAGGATGGAGACCTCATCCTTATCTTCGAAGAGTCGACTTCGACTCCAATTTGTATACCAATTTTGACAGCCGCGGCTCGTCTCCGACGAGGTGTTCCAACAACCAACTCTCTCTCTCTCTCTCTTCACTTCGTCACAAGCCTCCCTGCTCACAACCACCTCCACCGTCGAAAATCTATTTTCCGACAAATCCAATTTCACGTGGGAGTTGAAGAGTTAGGTTTTTGTTTTGATGCTGGTGTCTCAGTTTTGGGGCAAGCAATTGGGAAATCTAGGTTTTGGAGGTTGGCTTAGACGGTGAAGAGTTTTTTTTTGACGAAAAGTCTCTACATTTATTTTTTATTTTTTTTGGGTCTGAGCCTCTCCATGTCGAATGGTACAGTTTCTATAACTATTTTTGCAACTTTATATTCAACGATTTTGGCTTTGAGTTGACTTGGTCCTGCTCTGTATGATTCCCATCTGTATTAATTATGTTGATTTGGTGCAAGTTGGCACCGATGAACCAGAGAGGATTTTAAGGGAGGTAATGAGGTAGTTTCTGGGTAAGTCTTGGCAATAATAACATTATTGAGAGGCAATAATGTTTCTACTAGTTGGCTTAGACGGTGAAGAATTTTTTTTGACGAAAAGCCTCTACATTTTTTTTTTTGGGTCTGAGCCTCTCCATGTCGAATGGTACAGCTTCTATAACTATTTTTGCAACTTTATATTCAACAATTTTGTCTTTGAGTTGACTTGGTCCTGCTTTGTATGATTCCCATCTGTATTAATTATGTTGATTTGGTGCAAGTTGGCACCGACGAACCAGAGAGGATTTTAAGGGAGGTAATGAGGTAGTTTCTGGGTAAGTCTTGGCAATAATAACATTATTTAGAGGCAATAATGTTTCTACTGGGGGCAATAATATGATTATTGAAGGGTAATAATATGATTATTGGGAGGCAACAATATGATTATTGGGTATTATTAGGGGGCAATAAATTCAGTCTTCTGAATCCCGCCGGAGTCGGCGGCCGGCCACTGGTCACCGGAGTCGCAAGATCTCCGATGACTTCTCTCGCTAAGTGAGAAAGAAGAAGAGGGCAAAAAAGTCCCAAAAATAAATAAAAAATAATAAAAAAATAATTAATTGGATATTAGAGAAATAATCTTTTAGAGTGTTTGGGTAAGTGGGCAATCTCTTAGAGTGTTTGGGCAAATGAGGTTAATTAGCTCCAAAACTGGGTAAATGATCATTTCCCCTCATCATTTTGCGTTTGATTTTGTAGCTTAGATGTATCATTATGTTTGAAAAGAAGAACCCAACAGGCAATTGCATTTAATCTTGTAATGTGTTAGGTACCATATCTTCAATTCTCCAAACCTAATCATGAATAGCTTAATCTAGAAAAGCAATAGTTTAAACCAAAAATCCCCGAAGAAAGTAATGAATTGCTAAGCAAAGGCACTTACTATAACTAGTTTTGATTTCCTAAGAAAAGAAGGGGACAACGTCGAGTTATTTGACGGTCACTTATTCGTGTGGTTTTGTAGTTACGTCCTACTGCAAAAAACAGGCATATGCAGACCGTCCAAATGAAGAGGCAGGCAGAAATATATCGACATATTGTCATGATCATGTGATATAGCCATTGATTTAGAACTGTTATCGTATGTCGATCATGATAGCATAAGGGACATTATTCCTAGATGCTGCACGCTTTTGTAGAGGAATGACCAAAGGCCAAAGGCAAGTATCCAAAATTCTGGAAAGTTGTGCCTTTTATCCCATGGTGCATCACGAGTACATTTGATAGAGCTCTCGTAACTACCTCAAAGGACTTCCATGGTGGATTATCAGTCCATTCGTTAGAGCTCTCGTAAGTCCTCGTAACTACCTCAAAGGACAATAGGCTGGAAATGCATGATTTAGTACAGAATAATATGGGTTGGGAGTTTGTCTGCCACCAATATATTAAAGAGTCCAGAGAGCACAGTAGGTTGCGGATTTATGAAGATGATTTGCGTGTATCAATTCAAAATACGGTGAGATTTGCACCAACTTAATTTCCAGCGCAGGCAAATGATGTTTGAATTTATTTATGGTAAAGTTAAAAAATACTACCTAAATTTTAGGTCAATCCACATTTTGTTTCATCAACTTTCAAAACTCAGAAAATGTGTTGGAGCGAGAGAGATGATTCAGAATATTATTGGAGTATGTGTCCTTAACATGACAGACAGAAATGTAGAATAGTAAAGAATAATACACATTTGCAGGCAATTCAGAAAAGATTTCTGATTGCTGGAATATCTAGCCTACAAAAATGTCACTTTTCTTGTGTCACCGTGTTTGATGAAGATTGCTGCCTATACTGATATACTTTGTATACAAGCATCTACTACAAAGTAATGATTAAGAAAAAGTAGTTATAATTTGGGCTGAGCACCTAGTCATGAAGAACATGAATGCTGCTCCTTGAGCCGCTTCTCAGCTGCTATGGCAGCAGCCACAGAAGGTGGCAAATGTCTTAGAGTTTCACTTTCAGTTGGCCTTTCATCAGTCTCTGGTACAGGTAATGATGGCACTGTTGAAAATAAGGTCTCGATGTCTTTCAGTGTCAATAAGGGCTGATCTTGGTTTTTTGTGTTACCACTAATGAAGGCAGTGCTGTTCCTGCTTTTGTTGAGCTTGTATATGCTCTCTTCAACTGTGCCTTTAACCTAATTGCATCACAAAAACAATAAGAAACATTACAGAAGTGTAATAAAGAATGTGAATTTCAAAAGTCATCAACAAGTGTGAGATTAAATATCCAAGATGCAGAGATGAGATTGCACATACTATGAAACGATGAGCGAGGGTCTTATGTTTCTGTCCGATACGGTGTACCCTGCTGATGGCTTGTGCTTCTGCTGCTGGATTGAGAAGCGGCTCAATAAGAATAACATGCTTCGCTTCCAACAGATTGAGGCCATTCGCTCCATGTTGAATTAAGAGCAGCAACACTTGAATAGATCTGCCTTCTGGGTTTCGGCCATGCAACTTGTGATTTCCTGTTAAGCTTCTCTTTTCTCCTTTAAATTCACCAATGGCAACTTGTGATTTCCTAAAGTAACAAAGCCAAAAGTTTAAGAAAAATGAAGTTACGCGAGTCCAAGTTCAGTGATATTATCAGAAACACCAAGAATTCGTATCCGACTTAAAATCCTTTTATTGACTCTTAAGATTGTTGACATAGTTTTTCCTTCCTTAGTGATAAACCATAGGAACAAATTGCTAGTCTAGAGTGTATTCTAAGTGTTTGTTTGACCCTGTCAAAGTCACACAAAAGTAATTTAACTAGGTGTCATATAGATCGTCTTACCTTCCTCCTTTCATCCTTATAAAGGTAATGCCATTAGCAATGAAGGCATGCTCCAATACGTCAAGGACATCATTCCAGCTTGAGAAAACAAGAACTTTAGCCTCTGGATCGGTAGACTTTATCCACAGAATTCTTCTTGTAACTGCTTCAATCTTCATTATACACCACCAGACATGAGTTGTTAGTTTAAAGTTGCTGACAAAAAATTATGCCCAAAACATGGAGAGAGAATAATGTCCTGCAAATAACTTATGCCACATAACACAATAGGAAGCATACCTTTGTTCCATATGAACCTTGAACTATAATAGATGCTTCACACTCTTCACGACTTTGGATTGCATGAAGCCCAGCAGAACCACAAGATTCACTTTGTCCATCAAAAGCAAAAGCAATATTTGCAACATCAGTGTGCTGTCGACATGTTGGGCATTTTACCCACTTATCTTGAACCTTTTTCCCATTTAGTAGTCTCTCAGTAATTGCAAATAAACCTAGCAGGAGCAAATTTTCGAAGTTAGATGACATTTATTTCGGAGAACACAACACAGTAGCAGGCAGGAGATATTCCAAACAAATATTAGGATATATCCTGATGGGCGACTGCCGCTTATGTCTCACTTAATGGGTTCCTGGGAATTGACTAATGAAATCTTTGATCAACCACGGAGGGTCTCAGAGATTTTACCAGACAGTACAGACTTGCACTGTAGGTATATTAACGTGATATACAATTTTTCCATTTGAACTAACAGGGTTTTGTTGAGCCACTACTCACGTCATTTAAGTGGGAGATAAGCACTTACATTTACAGCAAGTAAGATGTCCACAAGGGAAAACCATCTTTCGAATGGTTAACTGTTCTTGACAAATTGGGCATGTTTCTTTATCACCTGTAGGTACACATTCATTTCTCTGTTCTGTAGAAGTCGATATGGTGGCTTCCTCTTCAGTTACTGAAGAATGATTTGGACTTCCAAATGGCATTTTTTGTTTAGCTTCTACCAAACCCTAGGAAAATTCAAATAGAATTAGTACCAACAGCTGCACCAGTAAAAGAGACACGTATTATATTTTCAAATAGACGAGGAGAAAGGTCATAGAAAATGGAAGCATAAGTTTGTTACTTTTCATCTCTGAATTTGCTAATGAAATGTAACCTAGCAGGCAAAGCATAGGACTAAGAAGAAAAATTAGTGATACAGGAAAGGTGCCTAAGGACTGAATCAGTTATCAATATTTACTGAAACTTAAGATCCACAATGCAGAATACACTATGGGCAAAAACTACTTTCTTCATCACACGAATTGATAAATAAACACAAATATTGCCACCCTTCATGCTGCCTTGGGTCTGTATTTGACTTATAATGGTGAATGGAGAGACATGGATTTTGTACCTTCAAATAACGAAGCTTCCCTTTTATACAAGACAACAAGCTCAAGGATGCGAACTTTTCACTGGTGTATAAAACGTTAGCTGAAGGTAATTCATCTTCACTTAATACATCAAGAGATTTATCATTCTCATCTTCACTCAGGCGCAACCTTGTAGTTGCCATATTAATTTCATCATAAGCTTGCAGAATCTGAGCTTGAGCTATTGCCAAGGATCTTGCATGGCCATACTCCTTGCGCATGCCCTTAACCAGGTAATAAAGAAAGAATGAGATTGAAATAAAGTGGAACCTTGATTGCCACATTAGCTGAAAGCTTTCAAAAAGATCTAAACTGATACAAACAAAAATTAAATCAGAGGATGAGCAAACGCTCTTCCTTCTATCATTTATACAGGGCTGCTCAGTTGCAGACTTGAAGTCCAATAATTTCTACTGAAAAGATATTTCTAGTCACCAGTTTACGACCTACCTCAAGAATGTGTAGGTGCTTGGTAGCTTCTGACATACCTTCCTTTCCTAAATGGGCCTTGCAATGGCTTTTTATAACTCCAAGAACAACCTCTAATTCAGATGGGGATTTTGAAACCTATCAATAAATATGATAAGCAGGATGTTATACAAGCATCACTGGCCAGCTTAAAAAGATACTATCAAACTAAACACAGAAACTGAAGCCTTTTGCACCTCAGTAGAAACAGTATTAAAAACAATAGTGATTGATCCTGGATTCTGATTCAAACATAATGTCAATAATACTAAGGAAGTCTTTACGGATACAAAAAACCACAGTGAGAGGACAAACTAGAGAGAGAGGGAGAGAGGCACTCTAGTACTCTTCTTCAAATCTATGAATGAAATATGCATTCCAAAACCAATGTTATGCTGTAAATAAAAAAAGGTTGCACTTTGCACCTTATAACACACACAAAAATAGTGCTGACATAAAGTAACTGACCACAACTTTTCCAACATCTCTCTTCTTCGATTCTTGATTAGATTTGGGTGACGTTGAATCCTTAATTGGCTGTGACAAATTCTGATAGAAACGATTAAGTTCAGAGTTCTTCTTCTGCAAATCCACAGCCTCTTCAGCAGAGGTAGCAATTCCCTCCGGATATTTTCTCAAGACGAAAGAGCCTTGCTTCATATCCCTGGTTGAGAAATCAGACATGTCAACGACCATACAACAAATTCAAGTCATCTTGGATATCAACAAGGCTACCAAAGAACAGGAGTAACGAACCCGAAATAATTCATCTACTTCACAAAGAACACATAAGGGACCACCATCGTTAGCTTTGCAATTTCGACAGTATCTCACACGCTGGATATCCTCCACTTTTGGCTTCTCCATTGTCTGATCAATTTCTAAAAGTCGATCAAGTAACAGTTTCCTAGATTCTTCTAGTTGGTCCAAACCGGTCTGCATGTGATACTTTAGAGCGCTTATGCTTCGTAAACTATATCAAAGAGACTATAATTAGTCACTTACAAAAAATATAAACAACCCAACATTGCTATAGTCATTGAAATAGCCACTGATTTTAAACTCCTAAATCATACATTCTGTACGAAAATACCATAACATGTTCCTTATCTGAACGAATTTCTAATTAATTTGAGGTACTGATGTCCAAGTAACTTTATAATCTTTAGCTCAAACCCCATCTGTTTCAGTATTCACTATAATTACTTTAAAATATGGCAGAAAGAAGTAATTGTCTGCCAAGAAAACGTGGAGCACCTGAGAAATTATCTTGGTCTAAGGTACAGAAAGTACAAGCTACTATAGAAAAAGACCTAAAAGTCAACTCTGTTCTCTGCACCAGAAGTGATATAGAGAAACCCAATGCATACTCACCGAGATGGAATTCTAGATGACTTTGAATTGTTTAGAGTTCCTATGAGTGCCTCTTCAATCTTTCTGATCAACAGACTAGAAATGTCATTATTCTTTTCAGCATGAAGAAGGGCTTCCAGCCACCAGACTGTACTTACATCTTTTATCTCACTAATTGTGCTACAAACCTTCAAAAAGTATATCTAAAGTCAACATACGAAAGTATATACAAAAATAAAAAAAGGACGAAAGAGAAACAAAAATTCATATTTAGTTTTTGGCTAATAAGTGCTCACAAAAGGTAAGACAGAAGTTTTATGGACTACTATTGGTTATTTAGCACAATATGCCCAAAAAATTTAGAAATAATGCGTTTTTGTGTATATAATAAGATGCACAATGCTAAAGTGCAATCTGAAGCAGAGAGGAAATATACCTGGGTGTAAGACTTCTTAAACTCTTGCTGAGTCATGAATAACTTTGAATTGAATGCAGATAAGTACTTTTGTTTAAGATTGTCACAGACTGTTCTCAAAGATACGTCAGTGAAGGAACTACATGATGCATGGGAGTTATTATATTCTTGAGCATTAGATAAGTCATTCTCTGATGAGTTATCTTCCCCACCCAGCTTTTGCCTCTTTGCTACATGTTCATCACAGGGGCCCATTTTTCCAGCAATATGTTGTCCTTTTGAAGGGGAGCAGCTTGTTGCTAATGGGAGTATTTCGGCAAGATTATGATGAATGTGAATATTCAACAAAGGATCCAGGCGGAAATCCTCAGTGTGCTCTTCAGCTAAAGTCAACGATTCCTCATACAGTGATACAGCTTGAGTAAAATTTTGCTCAATTACAGCTATCCCAGCGAGCCCATTAAGAGCAACCACTAACCTTCTGAGAGCTTCCTCCCCTTCTATCTTGGTTTTACTTACAAGAACCTGCAGAAAAGGATTCCTTAAAGCACAAAGAACCCATGCTACGACTTTCAAATAACATAATAACAGACTTATTATGATGAACACACCATTAATATTTCCTCCATAGTCATGGGAGACTGTTGGAGAGAACGCAGTCCTGAGCTTCCTACTTGAGGGTGACAGCTGGCTTGGCGAAGCTTCAGAAGTGTGTTCAGCAGCTTTCCTGCCTCCGCATGTGTGATGAAAGAATCTGATGATTTAGCTGCTGAGCATCCTGGGAGAATAAGCATGATGGTTTGTGAGACCTTAACATTGTTTCTCCTACTGGTAAATCATGGTATTATTGTATTGCATCAGAATGACTCTTAACTAAAAAAATAAACATTAAGAACCTCCAACTCTTCTCTTCATAATATCATCTTTCATACGTTCAATGACTTCTCGGGCATAACTCACACACGTTTCATGTTGCCTCTGGTAAAAATGTTCTTCAACTGGAGATAAAGTGAGCCAAGAGAGACATTCTTCCTGAGGTGGAAGCTGCAACTCATCTGCAACATGCACTTTTGAAGATCGCCACATGATTTCTTTAAAGAATTTATGTGTAAATTCCATAGCTCCTGCATCTCTCCTCTGAAGAGACGAGGGAAAAATTTTCAGTGGTGTGATATACTCAAACTTTGAACTAACAAGAACTCGGTAAAACAACTGGATGAAAAAGCAAGCATGAATATACCCAGATCAAAGATTCATCCAAGTAATATCTAGATAGTAACTACACTTTTTTTTTTTCCAATATAAAAAAAAAGAAAAGAAAGAGAGACAATGATGGTTCTAGTTATCTCGCATCTCTGAACTTTTGGCATGGGCAAGCAGCCTCCAGCTTTAAAAGATAACAGCGGTGAATGTATCAATCTATACCTCATATGGATCCCGTATCACTTCAATCCACCACCTGGAAGCATTGAAAGGGCATGCTTTAAGAAACCGTAGAAGTCCATACAAGTCATCAAGTTTACGTTGTATAGGAGTCCCCGTTATGCACCAACGATGCTTCGCATACAGTCGCATAGCCATTTCTGTTGCAGCACCAGCATTACTCTCTACCATCTGAGCCTCATCCAAACAAATTCTCCACCAGAATATTCTGGTAAGAATAGTTGGAACAACAGGGTATCTGCAACAAGATGGCTGGTCATTATCTTGACAAATACAGGTCCAAGAGAAATTTGCATCTAAAGTTAGCAAGTGCTGTACTAAAACAAAGCATTGAAGGATGTAAACAGTAAAAAAAAAAAAGTAGATTCTTTACAGCTTTTAACAAATAAATTATCGTGTTCTTGTAATTTTTGATGATAGAGCAGCAAAGAACAAGAGATGTAGCTAAAAGCTGAAAAGATCATCTCCACAACAAAGACAGGTTCATGCACATAACTCAACCTAATGTAAGGAGAAAGGTCTATGCTAGGCCACATCCTCATAAGCAGTTAATGCAAAAAATTGAATCCATTACAATCAATGCATATTAATTTAGCCAACATTGACCAAAGAAAGCAGAAATCATGAATGTCATAAGTTTTTGATGAAACCTCTTTTGGAATCTCATTAAGCGTCGATCACCTTCATGCCTATCAGAGTCATGTGACAGGTCCACTTTAAGCACATCATAAGTTGTCAACACAATGTCAGCACTGATGAGTTCACTGATATCAATTACAGATGTGTTTGAAAAAGATGCCTCTCTTGCACCTTCATAGACGCAAGTCTTTAAAGAACCTGAACGCGTATGGCTAGGATAATACGAAAAAGTCAGCATTTTCTCGAAAGCACATATGGTTCAGCATTATTCACATATGATGCTCCCACATGCATTGCATGAATATTGACTACATATAACTACTTAGAATGAAGTAAAGCTTACTGTGTGTGCCTTTACAACCAAAAAAATACTAGCAGTTAAAGAAAACAAAATTTTTGTAGTAAAGCATGCTTTTCAGCTTCATTTTCAATACTGGGGATTCCAGCTGCATTTCTTCTTCTTTGGTTTAGAGCAGTAAACTAGCTCAAGAAAGTCACTTTCAAAATGTCCACCGAAACAAAAATTGCTTATGCCTGGATCAACTTAAACCGGTGGCTCTCTGCTGTCTAGTCCAGGCCTAATACTTTTGCAAATCCTTTTCTACCAGAGTTACCACTCTGTATGTTAATAAGTTTATTCAAGCTATACTAAAGTTCAAGGATATAGTATCACGTGCCAAAACACCTTATTACTTTTATTTACTTCAACAATCCACCAATATTAAAGAAAAATTACTAAATATTCTACAATTAAATTATACTTTCAGTAAAAAAATATATATACATACAAATAAAAAAAACAACTTTACATAAAGTCAACCTTAATGCATTCCTTTTTTGCCTGAACTTTAATGCAATTTTGAAATGAAGGATAGTTAAATTGAAAATAGACATACCGCATAATTTCAGAATACCACTGGGGCAATATAGAAGCTGGACAGATTATAAGAGTGGCACCAGTAGCAACAGGAGAATTAGTGGCCTGCATCAGTTCTGAGCACAGCTGGCATGTATATTCCTCATCTTTCACATCTATTGTGGCTGTATTCTTCTTTCTAGTATACTTCGTAGCCACTGAACTCTTATCATGTTCTTTTTCATTAGAAGCCTCGTTGGATTTTATAGTCTTTCCTCTAGCTGAATAGCCCACACAATCGGCATGTTGCCATGCATCACATATGTCACACTGTACCCATAGTCCTCTGTATCTGATACTTTCACTCACAGCTCCACATATACATTCAACTCGCTCCCTTTTTAATCTTTTAAGATTTACTTTCAGATCCTCAGTATCTTGAATTTCAGCATCAGCAAATATGGGGTCTTCATCTGCTGACTTTTGATGAGCAAAGATGCAAGCGAGAAGTTCAACAGTTTTCCCCATGCCCATCTCATCTGTCGTGATCATAAGAATATCATTTTCATTGAATTCAATTAGGAAGCACCAGTCTTTCCTTCATTAATCCTCTGATGTTTCTCTCCTATAATATAAATACCTAAAAATAATTTCCTTCAATTGCAGCGAACCCTTTCTTACAAATACAACACAGAATTGGGAAATAATGCTTTATTTAGATAACACGGTTAAGCATTTTTTTTTTCCCATTAATGAATGAAGGAAACACAGACGAAGGAATTTTGAAAGAACAAAGGTACTAGTTGCTAGTGACTTCCCTAAATTGTATTGGCAGACGGTAGAACTGGTTGATGGAAACTTCAATTATTTGTTTCATGCCTAGTTTTCATTAAGCAGCTATAAGGTTAACCTATTTCAAAGAAGTAGAAGCTTAGATAACCTGTTCCGTTGACAAATGAGTGGAATTAAGAGAAGGGATGGATTCTGAAATCATTTCATAAGGCATTACTCTAAGTCTTATATATTATGAGTAAGTCCCACAGAATTCATGTTATACGAATCCAGACTTAGCTCTAGTGGAAGCATTTAATATGCAAAACCTAGCTTTTGACACGATGAAGTGTTTTTTAATATCTTCAAATCTGAAAACAAATCCAAACCAGCATTTTCAAGAAATTATATCGACACAAGAAGTTGTAGGACAATGAGATTACCAGCAAGAATACCACCAGAGACGTACGTTGAAAAATGCTCTTGGTGCAGCGAAACATTTCCACTGAAAAAGATACATAACAAATTTCACAGTAAGCAGCCAAGAGGGGATGAAAGGGAGTGAAAGAACTTGTCGTAAAGGTAAACCAACAACACGAAGAAACTCTTTACTTTTACTGCCATAACACTCATAAACCCATTTGAAAGTCATACCTGAATGGGTTGTAGAACATTTTTGAACATCTGTCGAGAAATTGCAAGGGCAAACATAAAGGCGACATGAACTGACTTTTGGCCTCTTGGGCCAAACTTTGTGCATTGCTTTTCTCCCTCTGTACCATCCAGTAAGCTGCACGGCGCTGATATGGTTTCAATTCAGGAAGCAAATCAGGCAGGACATCTTGAAGCATTGCATCTGCTCTGAAGACAAGGTACACAAGAGATTAAGCATTAATAGACACAAAGTTAAAGGTTGGAATTAGAAGAGGACGCAACATTCAAAAGTGACTCACTTTGAGGGTTTAATGGCTTCATAGAACCCAGCAACATCAAACCTTGCATGTTTACTATGATTTGAATTAGCATGTCCAGTGTCAGTATGCGAATCAATTTCCATGTCTGTTGATTTACTGACTCCATACCTAGCCTCGGAAGTCACTACTTCTGGGTGTAGCCAAGCCATGACATTCATCATACTCTTTTTCCACACTTGCCTACTATTGTCCAGAAGTGACTCACAAGCATTAAATGCACTCTTAAGTATCTCCACCCTGACCCTGATGGTTGGCGTATCATTCACAAACCCAATTGACAGAGCTGGCCTCAGTGTCATAAACTTCAAACTTGCCAAGTGTACCAGACCAGAAATACCTTCATCTGGTCCATCAAAACTCCCTGACAAGATTACTGAGCATGTGTCCTTGTCCATGTCCATATACTCGCTTGAACATGTTTTAACGAATTCCAAAGATATATCAGCAGAGGACAACAAAGGCCAATGACCAAGCTTAATACGACCAATGAACTCCTTCACATTAGATAACCGGAACCTTAAGGAGTAACTATCGCAATTCAAACCCCCACTAACAACATCACTGTAAAACCCTTCTCCGAAAGTCAAATCTGTTAAAACCACTTCAGCAATATCAAGGTGCTCATCTGATCCCCAATTAGACCGATCAACTTCCACAAAATACGGTCTATCAACTTCATCTATGTCATTCTTTTGCGTTTCTCCATTTAAAAGCCTCCCCTCATCCAATTCTCCCCTGCCAGCAGTTGCTTGACTCTCTAATACAATCCCACCTGACCGGTGAGGCCGGTTTTGCTTCCTTCTACCCATCCCTATAAAACCAAAACAAAATGAAGTGACGCACTATGAATTCAAACGCTTCCACCTTAATCATTCCTGTTCACAAATATGTAAGACCTTCACAAACTATACATCTCAAACAACAATTCCAACACAAACATTGCTTTCCCTACTAATCACGAGTTGGGTTTAAACGTTTTCTAATTACTTTACAAACAAAGGAGAAGCCTTTACAATACCAACTGTGAAAAGTCACAGAATTTATCATCAAGCATAATGAAAGCTCGAAACTTTATATTGTGGGAAGTTGAAAAACTGCGATTGAATCATATAATGTATGAATTCAAAGCCAGAAGCAAAGTATTTCAAAGAAGCAAAGAGAATTTGAACCTGGGAATTTCGTTGTTTCTGTAAGCTCGAATAAAGAACCGAAGAGCCAAAACCAGATATCGTGGGTTAACTTCGGGTTTATATTCGTGCGCAACCCAACTAGTTTTGAAAACCCCAAAGTGCCCACGAACCCACTTAGGAATTACAATTGTGTCACTACTAAACCCCTTTAGACCCTTTAATTTGATTAGGGTTTTAGTTCTCCCCCAAATCTGAGAGAAGCAATGAAAGGAGGAAGGAAGAATCTGAAGAGGGCTGTGGAGGAACAGAGCTTAACCCTCAGCGATGGTCATTCTATAATGCAAGTGATTTCTCTACGTGGTTCTAATCTCATTGAGGTAATCAATAAGCTAAGTTTCCCAAATCTGCAGCTTGCTTCGTAAAGATTGATGCTTTTGGTTTGTTAGGGTTCTTCACAGATTGGGTTTTCTGAGAGAAAAAATTGGGTCTTTTGGGAAACTAAGATAAACTGTATTGGAATTTAGTGAAAATTGGAAAACCAGTCCAAACCCAGTTTCCAATTTAGTGTCTTTCTTCGAACATTGTGCTTGTTCTTCATTTTGTTTAATGAATGGATATAAATGGAAGCTGATTGATATTGTACAATGTGTTGAGGCCTGCTTAGGTTGAGTTTGATTGTGCTCTACTTATTTGAAGGTTATGGATGCACAAGGAGAGAAATCTTTGGCATTGTTTCCGGCTAAGTTTTCGAAGAGCATGTGGATAAAAAGAGGTTTGTTCCCAATAAGCTGAACTGGTTTTAAGGAATTGATGCAAATGTACCAGAAAGGCAATGTTTTTATGTTACGTTTTTTTTGAATGGGCAGGGAGTTTTGTTGTGGTTGATGCAAGTGAAAAGGCCAAGGTTCTTGAATCAGGCGGCAAAGTGGCATGTATTGTTTCCCAAGTTCTGTTTTTCGAACAAGTTCGTGCACTTCGGAAATCACCAGATTGGTGAGTGTTCTATTCACAGCTTAAAATGAGCAGTAGAAAAATGAGTGTTCTATTCACAGCTTAAGATGACATAGTTGTCCTGCCTAACAATTCTATTAAGGATGGGAAAAGGTAGCTCTTGGAAGTATAAATCAATTGAGTTGGCATTCTAGTGGCAGTTTTTTTTGTCCTTTTTGAATGTAGATGTCATCTTCCTTCAATTCTCTGAATGTCTGCTCTTTTTGGCTGGTGTTTTGGTTCTTACATTTCTTTGACCATCCGATTGTAGGCCAGAAATCTTCAAATCCAGGGTTTCGGATGAACCATGTGGAAGTCTGAAGGGACACACATCTAAACAAGAAGAGAATGAGAATGACAATGAGCATGACTCTAGTGATGATGATGGACTTCCTCCATTAGAAGCCAACATGAACAGGATGAGACCATCTGAATGGCAATCAGAGGCAGGATCGGATTCGGATACAGATTCAGGACCTGATTCTTGAATTACTGTAGTAGACAAACAAATCTGTGGAATGGAATGGAAAGAACAGGTCCAAATCTTGTGGCCTCAATTTTTGTTGAAATGACTGTATTTACTCAAAATCATGTACTAAAGATACTAACACAGCTGAAGCACATGATATTTATATATCCATCTATCACCTTTTATGTATTGTCTATGTATACAGATCTTCAAATGTCATGATTTTCTGTATTGGTCATCTAGTACTAGTGAATGCTTAATATCAGAAAGCGTTGAATGCAGAAAAAGTAAAATTCGAGTTCTATAGTATATGTTTTTCTCTTTCTTGGCCAGTTTACTGTATATGCTGAGGTGCCATTTCAAGAGCTTCACTAGTCCACAAAAAAACACCGTTACATCTAATAGAAAGGAAGAAGATCAACCCGCACTACAATTTATTAGCACATTGGCACACATTCACAATGATCTACTACTTCCTCTCACTTTCACATTGATAAACACACCCTTGACCCTACATGAGGTTTTCCTTCATGTTGTTAAGACTTAAGACTAGTGTTTATTTTCCCTTGTCAAAGCATTAGGATTGATGTATTCAAAGACTTCATCAATAGTGGCTTCTGTAAATCCAGCAAGCTGACATACTTGTCATGCCTAACTCGTAAGGTTGTGTGAATAAACCAATGTGATTGAATCTTCAGCCTAGTGGCAGAACACTGAAAATCAGTTTCGGGCGAGCAAATTGATGCCATATGCCACTATATCTCACCCCATTTTATTTCTTTGGGCATTCTTAACTCAATTTAACGGCGATCTTGTTACAATGCAAGTTGTACCACAAACATTCAATAGCTGGGATGATGGACTTCCTTCATTAGAAGCCAACACGAACAGTGCAAGACCATCCGTATGGCAATCAAATGCGGAATCAGAAAGAGATACAGATTCAGAAATGATTCTTGAATAACTTCAGGCATTTCCAAGATGGAATCAAATGAAGAAGATACAACAGTTTCAAAATTTTGTACTTGACTTTTGTTGGTTGACTGTGTTATGTAGTTACTCAAAAACTATGTACCTAATAATTCAAACATTTGTGATAGGCTAATAGCATATGACATATATTAGTCCATGCATCACCTTTTCTCAAACATTCTTGGTGGTAGTGGAGAGAGCACTATTAGTTTTAGTAGGACAGGGTTATGTTTTAGTGCCTCCATTAAAAAGGTTTCTAAAAGAGAGCAAGATGCCAAGACTGTGAGGTTAAACAAGGTGGGGTTCTCTAAATTAGACCAAGAAAAAAACTAGTGTGGGGCTATCAATGTGAAAAGGGTCAAAACTGGAAATTCAAACAGAGAGAGAGAGAGGGGGAAGGAGTAGGCGGGTAGTGTAATAATGTTGGAAGGTAAGAGAAACAGAGCAAGCATTCAATGCAGACATGTCTATATTGACACACATAGTAAATGAGGGACTGATCAATGGGTTGCCAATTACAAAATCAAAGCCTTTGTTTTTATCTCTGCAGTGCTATATCACTCTACTAGTACTAGCTGAGAGTCTGAGTGGTTGTTGGAGTTGCTGGAACTGTTTAGGCTTCTTTCCTTTTCTTAGTGTTTGGACCTCTTTCTTTGTGGCTTTTATTGCCATCTTGTTTTATTCTTTTGGGTCTTGTTTCCTGCCCACTTTTGTTCAATTTATATCCTTCTCCAAAAGATTTGATTGAATACTGGGTTTAGGCCTTAGGGGTTTTGCTAGGGAATGCTAAGAAACCGAGTTCCTGGTTTTAAAGTTGGAGTCTTTTTGAATTGGGGGTGTCCTGGAATCTTGTTATTGAATCTTTTGTGGATATAAAGATCTGGGTTTTGTTGGGTTGATGATTTCTGACAAGAGTTTCTGTTTGAATTGGACATATCCTTCATTATGGTGCTTTTGATTGGATGATGCTAAAGCTGGGTTTTCCCTGTGAAGCAATTATTAAAGGTTAGGCCTTTGTGTTTTTTTTCTTTGGTCATATCATTATAGATCTCACTAAAGTTTTGGGTTTTAATGGTAGAATCTTTGGCTTTGTTATTTGAATGCTTTAGGGAAATAAAGTAAAGGCTCCTCCTCAGCCAAAGTTTGAAACTTGACTCACTCTCTCTCCCTCAGTCTCTGAAGCTCAAAATCTGGTTTCAGGTTTTTTTTTTTTTAGCTTTCTGGGTGAGACTGACTGGTTTTAGATTGAAAAGGGCTTGATGCATATTTCAGTATGGAAGCCTATATCTCACTGTGCTGCTCTACTAATGGAGAAGAAGACCAGGAGGAGAGATGGTTCTGGTTTATCAGTGGAGGCCAAGAGAAAGCCTTCTGTTCTTCGTCAATTGCAAGAGAACAAGCTCAGGGAGGCTCTTGAAGAAGCATCAGAAGATGGGTCTCTTTCGAAATCGCAGGACATTGATTCCTCTGATGCTCCAAATCAAGATGGCAGCAGCTTTGGAAGGTCAAGATCTCTTGCTAGGCTCCATGCTCAGAGGGAGTTTCTGAGAGCCACGGCACTTGCTGCTGATCGTACATTTTCGACAGAGGACTCCATTCCTGATCTCAATGAAGCATTCAACAAGTTCCTCACAATGTATCCGAAATTCCAGTCCTCGGAGAAGATTGACCATTTGAGAGCAGATGAGTACAGTCACCTCTCAGAGGAATTAGCCAAGGTATGTCTTGATTACTGTGGTTTCGGGCTGTTTTCGTATCTGCAGACTCTAGCATATTGGGAATCGTCTGCATTTACATTGTCTGAGATAACTGCAAATTTGAGTAACCATGCTCTTTATGGTGGTGCTGAGAAAGGCTCTGTTGAACATGATATCAAGACTAGGATTATGGATTACTTGAACATTCCCGAAAATGAATATGGTCTTGTTTTCACTGTTAGCAGAGGGTCTGCCTTTAAATTGTTGGCTGAATCTTACCCTTTCCAAGCGAATAAGAAGTTGTTGACCATGTTTGATCATGAGAGCCAGTCTGTGAATTGGATGGCTCAAAGTGCTAAAGAGAAAGGTGCTAAGATTTATAGTTCCTGGTTTAAATGGCCAACCTTGAAACTTTGCTCTAGGGAGCTGAAAAAGCAAATTGCAAACAAGAAAAGGAGGAAGAAGGATTCTGCAACTGGGCTTTTTGTATTTCCTGTTCAGTCAAGAGTAACTGGGGCCAAGTACTCTTACCAGTGGATGGCACTTGCTCAGCAGAACAATTGGCATGTTTTGCTTGATGCTGGGTCATTGGGTCCTAAGGACATGGATTCACTTGGGCTGTCTCTGTTTCGGCCGGATTTCATTATTACATCATTCTACCGGGTATTTGGATCTGACCCAACTGGATTTGGATGCCTTTTGATCAAGAAATCTGTAATGGGGAGTCTACAAAGTCAAGGGGGGCGCACTGGGACTGGAATGGTGAGGATTCTCCCGGTTTTTCCACAGTACCTGAGTGATTCTGTGGATGGTATTGATGGATTGGCTGGAAATGAGAACGATGCAGTCAACCGTGATGAAGAATTATTGCCTGAAGCAGATGGGGGGTCACAGATGCCTGCCTTTTCAGGTGTATTCACTTCCAATCAGGTGAGGGATTGTTTTGAGACAGAAATGGATCAGGACTCAGATAGGGATGGAGCAAGCACCATTTTCGAGGAGGTGGAGAGCATTTCAGTTGGGGAAGTTATGAAGAGTCCAATCTTCAGTGAAGATGAGTCCTCGGACAATTCATACTGGATTGATTTGGGTCAGAGTCCCTTTGGTTCTGATCATTCTGGCAATATAATGAGACAGAATGCAGGTTCGCCCTTACCACCATTATGGTCCTCTGGCAAGAAAAACAGCAAGCTCTCCTCTCCAAAAGTTTCATCTAGAATTCCAAAGAGCCCATTATATGATGATAAAAGGTTAAAGCTCAGACAGCATGAAGATCCTGTGCTGTCTTTTGATGCAGCAATATTATCAGTGTCACATGAGCAGGACCGTGTTAAGGCAATTCCTGAAGAAGAGATGTTTGCTGAAAGAGATGCTGCCGCCTCAGGAGATGGTAGAATGTACTCAGATTCCGTCCATGTTGGGGAAATTCAAGAAGAATCTGAAATCAAGGAAGTTTCAATGCCCAGTAGTTCTGGGCTTAAACACGGTGGTGTCGGGAGTTCCTCAACCTCTGAAATTTGCCAAGAATCAAAGGAAAGTGCTGCTATAAGGAGAGAGACAGAAGGTGACTTTAGACTTCTAGGAAGAAGGGAAACAAATAGATTTTCTGGCAGTAGATTTTTTGGTTTAGAAGAGGGTGATCGAGATCCAAGCATGAGTAGTCGCAGGGTATCTTTTACCGTGGGAGATAGCCATAGAGGGATATCAAGCCATATTTTTGAGCCTGGAGAAGCATCTGTGACTACCCTTGGTGATGACGAGCTTATGAGTGAAGGAGACTATGTTGATGATCAGGAGTGGGGGAGGAGGGAGCCAGAGATAGTTTGTCGAAATCTTGATCATATTAATATGTTGGGTCTGAACAAAACTACTTTCAGACTGCGATACCTTATCAATTGGCTTGTTACCTCATTACTTCAACTTCGGTTACCTGGTCCTGATGAAGGTGTGGGATTGCCGCTTGTGCAAATATATGGTCCGAAGATCAAATATGAAAGGGGGGCAGCTGTAGCTTTCAATGTCAGACAGAACAGTGGAAAAGGGCTAATTCACCCTGAAGTGGTACAGAGATTGGCCGAAAAAAATGGTATATCTCTTGGCATTGGTATCCTTAGTCATGTGCGAATCGTAGATAGCCCCAAGCAACCTTGTGGAGCACTTGATCTTGAAGATACATCTTTGTGCAAGCCAATGGCTAATGGTCGCCAAGGTGGTAAGAATACATTCTTCAGGGTTGAGGTGGTTACAGCTTCACTTGGTTTTTTGACCAACTTTGAAGATGTGTATAAGATGTGGGCTTTTGTTGCCAAGTTTCTTAGTTCATCATTTGTTGAAGGGGATGAGTTATCTACAGTACCAGAGGATTCAGAAACATAACACTTGTAAAGTATATGGTTGTTTTTTTTCCTCTGCATTGAAGAAAATTGACGCTGATCACTCTGTTTAGCCACCTCCGGTGAATGTGATCAAGCAGCAGCTGAACACGGGAGTAAAACAAAGGATCGATGCTTTGTGCAGTCTGATGTCTTTGCTCCACCTTTTACAGTTTTTCCTCTGAGCAGATGAATTTGTTTATTCTTGTTGTGATATCTGGTAGTAATGTATTTTTTGTATTACTGGTATTCAGTTTCATGGAGTGTTTCTCTCCACCTAGTACCAGTTCAGAAAGTTGTATGAAACTTGAAATAGAAGTCAAATGGCGTTTGAATATTTTTCTCTATAGAAAAGTGTTCTTTCATCATTTGCAATATGTTATTTCTCCAGGCAATCAATTTCATTTGTCTAATGATACATGCTCTGTCAGATTTGATCAACTGTTTGCACTGTGAATAGTTCACTATAGTTATTGTTGTTTTGCACTGGGGTCAGATTACAACGACGTTTGAGTACTTAACCTGGACCACAATGCGAGCCTCTTTCATTTTCCAATTTATTTCTCCACCTGATTTTGGGTATAGAAAAAAAGAGGTTGAGTCTCCAGTTGTTTGCAAATTTGGTGAGGTTGGTTTGGTTGGTCTGGTCCCATAATGTTTTATCTCAGACCATGTGGTTTGACTTGTTTGCTTGATATATAGGTAAATAACTATATCCAGTATCTGCAAACCAACAAAGATAGAAAATCTCATCCCTTGTTTTGATGTGATTTTGGTCTTGGTTTTCGTGTGCGCTCACTGCTCAAGTTGAAGGACGTTGGTTAGTTGGTAATTGAAAACTTTAACTAAAGATTGGATTCCACCCCTTGTATATTATATTTGTATTCCTTGTCTGATACGAAAATGCCACGTCTATGAGTCTTGTATAATGTCGTGAATTAAGAAGGGATTGATGCTCTCTATGAGTCTAGTGTCTCGCACTGGTATTGTTATTGCGTAGAGCCACCAATTTTCTCTTGGGTCTGCAGAAGTTCATTAATCTTATGAAGTTTGTTGGATTTGGATGGCATCATGAAAAGTTTCACAACACCTAACTGGCATGTGGGTTATGATTTATGACGATGATTGATGTAGGCTCTTGTCTGTGTGTAGGTTCCTCTTGTCGATCTAAGATAGTAACCCTTAACCCCACAGATTTGGTTTCTTAGTCTGTTATTAATCATTTAGTTTGACTAAAAAGTAAAACAATCAAAGAGATTAGACTTCGAAATTAATCATAAAAGGAGGGTTTAAACTTTAAAGCAAGAAATCTTTAGAATTTGTGGGAAACTATTTGTACTGCCTACATAGTTGGAGTTGCAGAAGGATCGACCTTGTTTTCACTTTGTAGCTCCAGTTATAATACATTGTTCACTTTTTACTGTATTGCAGCGTGTTAATATTAGCTTAGCTTGACTTAATTCGATTCTGCTTTACTTATTTTAAGGTAATGGATGCACAATTAAGTAGAGAAATCTTAGGCACGTGCTGTTTCCAGGAAAGTTTTCAAATTAAGAACATGTGGATAGAACGAGGTTTGTTCCAAATGATCGAGCTCCACTAATTTCAACAACTCTAGCAAATGTACCTAAAGAGCTAGCGAGTTAAAAGGATAGGGTTCTTGTATCAGCCGGCAAAACAACATTGTACTGTTTCACATGTTCAATCTGTTTTACGAACAAGTTCGTGCATGTTGGAGATCACCAGAATAGTGTGCATATTCTCTTCATATCTAAAAATGGTTTGCAAATGAGCAAATAGATACCATATGCCACTATCTCACCCCATCTTTTCTCTTTGGCATTCTTTTACCCCATATTGCTGTCTGCAACCTAGGTATATGCCACCATTCAACATTTCAACATGTTGGCAACTTCTCAAGTTGAGCCATTGAATGTAGCTTCTGAAGATGGGCACAACCAGAAAGGTACTCCAAGCAGTGTGTGAGGTTCATAGGATTCGAGCCCTAATGATTGAAGGTGCCGGAGATTAGTCACCGAGTTGAAAATCAAGTTGCCATATGTTGAACCATGCAAGTTGTACACCCAGTCGTCGCAAATAAATCATTTTGATCACAAAACCATTTTCTAGCCATCTTCCATAGCCTACACCTTTTAGGGTCTGTAAATGGATCAAGGTGCCATCTCAAGTCCCAGCATGGTGTCTTCTTGTTAAAAACCAAATGTCTCAAACGTTTCATCCTCCGAAGAACGCAGGGATGAAACCTCGAACTACACACAATGCCTGCAGATTGGTAAATTTTCCAATAGATGATGGTAAGACCAGATGCATACTTCCCTTAAATCGATACCCTAGATACCTCAACACTGATATTCAGTACCATTTTACTTCCAGGACTGTAAGTAACTTAGCCTTCAAAATAGAGAAATCTCCGAAATATCTTGGATGCGGATGACTTTAACCTGTCCTAATTTTGCCACCGAGCCTAAATATCGGCTCTTTTTGTTGAGAAGTTTAGTTATTCCGTAAATTAGTATTCCAACATTTTTAAGCTGAATTGAACTTAAGAAATAAACGGACATGCATAAAACACAAGTAAAATTGTCCTAATACTTTATCTCGTCAAGGGTTTTGAAATGATATAGCCGTGAAATGAAGCTAGTTCATTTATGGAATTGGATTCTGATACAAATTCCAAAACCGATTCTTGAATAACAACCATGAATGTTTCAAATATCTTGTTGTAGTTTGGGTTTACTCTATATTTACTGAAATCATGTACAGAGAGCACAGACCCATCTAAATCTCTGTAATTTCCAGACATTTATGCTTGATTTGCAGAACTAAACCTGGAGAGACTAGACCTCTCCTTCAAGTAAACTGTCACCCCAAAAAATGTACCAACATTTCAAACAAAATACACCGAGCCACGTGGCATCTCCTCTTTCACTTACATTCTGTACAACGTAAGGTTACACGAAGTACAAAACAAAAGTGCAGCCTACGTCGTCGTTTAAACTGAGCCAGTGACACTAGATTCCTAAACTGAGTTTGCCGAGTTCAGATTCCAAGTTCTCTCTTTCTTTGCTCCCAAGTACAGAGAGATGGCCTTGGTCTCAGCTGTGAGAGGCGGCCGGTTCCCGTCATCATTACATCATCATCATCATCATCTGGGTTCATCTTCGTCTTCATCACTTGGTAGTTGGGGTTCGTTAAGACCATGGAAGCAGATGAATTCTAGCTCAAAGGGCTTCACTCTCTCGGCTCGTTACTCACAAACACAGGACCTTTTCTCCTCCCGCCTTCAAGGTACTCACTTTCTGACCCAATTTCAATTGAGACTTATTTGATTGTGTTTTGTATTATTAGTTTGATTTGGGTTTTCTAGTTGGATTGTGTTCCTGATTGTAGTTGTGATTTTATATATGGTTTCCAACTTGGGTTCATTGTGTTGTTTATATATACAGAAACGGACCCAAAAGAAGTAGACATTACATAAGCAAATAGTTCTAGCAAAGCTTTGAAGTTTTGATTTTGAGGTGAAGAACTAGTTAAAGTCTTGTTTGTTGAGTATGAATAATGATGTGGTGATCCTTGCACTGTCAGTTTTGTTATGTGTAGTTGGTATATTAGGAGGCTACTTTGAAAGAGCCACAGGTCGAAAAGATAGAATTATAGTAGAATCTGATCAGCCCAAGACGATGTGCAACCACCGGTAGGTGCTGCCATCGAAACCCAAATGACAGGTGAGACCTCTAGGAAGTCTGTTATACCCAAAAGAATCAAACTTTCCGCGTCCATCCAGGCCTGAGAAAGAAGCCATCATTTGGTCCCTCCCGTCCAAATCCATCAAGATTTGTGGGATGGGCAGGTGAAGGAGGGGAGAGTTGGATAACTTCTCCACCAGACATTTCCAGGGAGGTTTTTCAAGAGTGTGGCTTTGAAAGCTTTGAGGCCTTAGGAGTTCGACTCCGCGGTTAAGCTCTTTACATTTGAAGACAATAAAGATTGGGACACTTTCGGCTGTACTAAATGAGTGTGGCAAGCCTTGTCAGATAAATGAAGGGGATGGGGCATTTTATGGAGCAAATATAGATATCAGTGTACCTAATGCATTAAACAAAAAAAATGTCAGCGTCCAACTAACAGCTTGATATTCAGCTGCCTGATCCTGATCAGTTTGAGCTGCATTTCCCAGCGGAGGGTAAAGAAGGAAGAGGGAGAGAGGCCGTTTATGATACACAGGGCGGTGGTTGGCTCCGTTGAGTGTTTCTTTTTGCTATACTTTTGGGGCACTACTATGGGAAATTGCCGTTCTGGCTTAGTCCACGTCAGGCAATTGTTTGCCCCGTCTCAGAGAAATATGAGCCTTATGCTCTACAGGTGTCAAGATCACATATATCGGGCTGTTTATCATGTTAATGTAAACACAAATGATGGATCCTTAGGTAAAAGGTACGATATGCTTGGGTGGCACCATTCAACTACATTTTAGTTGTTGGTGAGAAGGAAGCCAAAACTGAGAAGGTGAGCTTATGGGGTAGAGATAAAGAAGATGTGGCAGTAATGAGCAGCGACAGTCGACTCCAATTCTTCAAGGACGAAGTTGAAGGTTTCCGTTAGCATTTTGTTTTCTGGTATACATAGCCTTTTCTAATTACTGAAACCAGATTTACCAATGATCTCTGCCGCCATAATGAATGTCCATCACTGCTGTGAAATTCATACTGCTGTTGAAGGAACATCTGTAACTGCATCCCCATACGCTGTGAATTGGAGGATTCTTGCTTAGGCTATTTTGGTTTAAAGTTTCATTTCCTATCTAATCATGTTTTCTAGTCCTAGTACTAGTTTGATTCATTGTATCAGTATAAATACCTCCAAGATGGAGAAGAATAGATTGATTTTTATAGTCTTCTAAGAATTATATAGAGAGAGTCAAAAGAAATAACCAAGTTCTTGTATATCTCTGAAGATAAGCTTCAGAACCACTTCCATATGTCGTAGTGGGTATTGATCGAGTCATTCCTGATCACTTTACGGTAGTATACTAGTAGCTATAAAACTTTAAAAAACTTAGAGTGAAGTATACCAGTAATCAACTTCATTCCTGATCACTTTATTGATTTGAGCTGAAGCTTGGAAATTCTTTCTATTATCAGATAGTATGGAAAACTTGCCTAAACTGGTGGAGGATATTGTCCGGACATCATTAAGTACAGGCCCACGTGGCGCCCTGAGGATGGCTCAAGGTATTCAAGCATTTATTGGTGTTGGTGGGGAGTGGCTTACTGAGGCATCAAAGGTAACAATAACTTTTTTTTCATCATGATACTTTCTTCATTTTCATTGCAAAAGTTGTTCCTTGTGGAGCATATCAATTAGTAATTGTATTCTGTATTTCTGTGTCTGAGCAATATGCAAACGTATACTTTTTTCCTGTTGATATATTTTCAAGCAAGGGGATGTTTGTTTTAAATTCATGACAAATTCATTTTTGATTGTTGGCATTGCTTGTCTAACACCATGTACACCTTGTGAACTATAAGCACATTCTCTTGCTTAAAATGTCCGAGAACATGAAAAGAATGAATGGGTTATTCAGCCTCAGGACTTCTAATTATTGCTGCTTTTTGTCAGTTATTGTCTACAACTCTAAAAAGGGGTGAATGGCGCCTAGTTTGTGATTAATGCTTTGTTACTTGACACCTAGTTTGTGTTTGGTTGTTTTCTTTATGGTTGATATACACTCGAGTTGGTATGGGTAGATCTTGCACCTGAATAAGTGAAATCATCAAAACTAAACTTCTAATCACCCTAACTTTTGTTTGTAGTCCGCAAATTCATCTACTGGCTTACCAAACCAATTGCAGCTTGGAGTGCTCTCCCCCCTTTACTTGAGGAGATTGTTTGAGCGCATGGGAGCAACTTATATTAAATTGGGCCAGGTACGTCTTCTTTGTTTGTATTCCTGCTTTCTGATGGCAAGCATATAGCTCCAAATGGGTATTTAGTACCCTTTCAATTTCTGAGTATGGCCGCACCATAACTTTAGCTGTTAACTTGTTAAAAATTATCCTTTTTTTTTTTTTTTTTTGCTTATCTTCACTGTCTTTCTTCATGTAATGTACATAATAACTAAGTATTAGCTTACTTGCAATTGTTAGTTCATTGCATCCACACCAACATTGTTCCCAGCAGACTATGTTGAGGAATTTCAGAACTGCTTTGACAGAGCTCCCGCAATACCTTTTGTGGAGATTCAACAAATATTGCGTCAGGAATTGGGGAGACCAATTGAAAGTGTATTTGAGTATGTTGACCCAACTCCAATTGCTTCGGCCTCAATAGCACAAGTATGTTCTCTTCCTTTCCATTCTCACATTTCGTTAGTCCATTTTTTTGCTTAGTGGTAATAATGTCATTAATGTGCCATTTTTTGTTTAGGTTCACGGTGCAAGGCTAAGAGGGTCCCAAGAAGATGTGGTTATAAAGGTCTTGAAACCCGGAATAGAAGATATGTTGGTTGCAGATCTGAATTTTGTTTACATAGTCGCTCGCATTCTGGAGTTCTTGAGTCCTGACATAAGCCGTGCTTCACTGGTACTGTAGACAGAAATCTCTGTAGTCACAATTAATGACTAATGGATAAAAGCATATATGTACTTGGCATCTCTTTACTTGCAAATTATATTTAGTCCAAGCAGGAAAAGTTAATCTAATGATCTAGTGACATGTGACATAATTTAGTGTGATGCCAGCGTCTTTGGTTCTTCTTGTTCTACTTCTCTTCTTCATCACTCAAAAAGAATTAATATCTTAGTCCTATTCATAGATTTATACATATGTTGGGAAGTGATTGTGGATAGATATTTCCATTGTAATCTGTTCGTATTTTCAGTAGGTTGGTATCGTGAAGGACATACGGGAGTCTATGCTTGAAGAGGTTGACTTCTACAAGGAGGCTGCAAATGTTGAGTCCTTCAGGAGATATTTAGAAGCCATGGGACTCACAAGGCAGGCTACAGCTCCAAGAGTGTATCACCAATGCAGCACAAAACGAATTTTAACAATGGAGAGGCTATATGGGGTTCCTCTTACTGACTTAGACTCTATAAGTTCACTTGTTTCTAGTCCGGAGGCCAGTCTCATAACTGCCCTTAATGTGTGGTAGGCCTAGAATATTTCATTGTGTTTATTTAAGTGTCAAAACTCTGATCTAACATTCACCAAAAAGAAAAAAGCTTTGATCGTCCCTTGGTTAATGCAGGTTTGGCAGTTTACTTGCCTGTGAAAGCTTCCATGCAGATGTGCACGCTGGAAATCTGTGGTTGTTGCGTGATGGCCGTATTGGGTTTCTTGACTTTGGTATGTCCTCATCCATTACATTTACCCATGGCTTGGTTTATTGGTTGTAATAGGTGATTATTCCATTGCTTCAGTTGTTTGTACATGGTATATGAAATTTCCACACATGGCTGGATGTTTATTGGCAGAACATGAAAAGAGTTATCAAAGTAACTATTTAAATATTCACTGGTGTATAGCTTTATTAACCTATTGGTCGTTCCTTAGCAAAAGTGCAGTCCCTAGGTGCAGTACCCATCATCCGCTTCAAGTTGTATGAATTTCTGTTTATTTGCCTAACCCTTCACGTGCTGAATTAATTTTATGGTTGTTGCCTTCCACTTATTTCGAATGTTTTCATTGGACTCAAATTCACAGGAATCGTAGGTCGTATAGACCCACAAACATGGGCTGCCATGGAAATCTTTTTGGCATCAATTGCAACTGAAGAATATGAATCAATGGCATCTGCGTTGATTCAAATGGGTGCTACAGACACAAATGTTGATGCTAAGGCCTTTGCAAGAGACTTGGAAAAAATGTTCTCATCAATGAAGGCAAGCATTAAACTTTGTTCTTGGGCTAATTATGTTTTGCTTGAATCAAGCGCCTTTTGATTGTGCTTTTTCTGAGACAAGTTAGGAGTCAAGGAAAAATCATGTTTTTAACTCAAAACTGCCGCCAAAAGATACACACACACACAGATATATAAGTGTGTGTGTGTAGTGGCCTTCAACATTTTTGCTGTAGAAAAGATGGAAAGTGGAAGAGGTGAATCAGAGCTCAAATATTGATGGATTTAGAATTTAGAACTGAAGTCACATAATATTAGTTTGAATAAATCTGAATGTCACTTACCAATAACATTTACTTTTTATCTTAAATGCAGGAGTTGGATACGGAAATAGTCATAGCAACAGCCAGGGAGCCGGCTACAAATGCAACTGCTGTTTCTGCTAATGTAGTCGTTGATGAGAGACAAATGAATGCACTTTTTCTTGATGTGGTAAGCTGTTGGCTGCATTTAGATTACTTGCATGCATGATTTGATGAAATTTCAAACTCGTAATGTTTCTGAATACAAGAATCAATTGGTATACCTTCAAAACTATTATGTTTCTGAATACAAGAATCAATTGGTACATACCGTGCATTTCAACATGGAGATTATGAGAGTGGGAAAATCAATCATGAACAGGGTTCGAGGGGAGACCATAAAAATGAAACAAAATAGGAGCAATTGAAACAATTAAATTATTTCAAATAAGGGACCTCTTCTGAAAGTATCACATTGATAACTCAAACAAGAGTTATATGGTTAGACTGACACAGTAAAGTTTCATACTAAATGTTCAGTAAAGTTTCGTACTGCTTAATGTTCAGTAAAGTTCAAGGCCGCTACTGAAAAGGGGGAATATTCTTTTTTAGTAGGTGTTAAGGTCTGTGATTTTGGTCATTCAAAGGTAATCACCAGCCATAACATACTTTCATGTTGATATTTCAGGTTCGGGTTAGTGAATCGTATGGATTGAAGTTTCCCCGAGAGTTTGCACTTCTCTTGAAGCAGCTTTTGTATTTTGATCGGTACACCCGTTTGTTGGCCCCAAACTTAAATATGCTCCAGGACCAAAGGATTTCAATTGCTTCAAATCGAAGAAGCAACTACAGGGACAATTTCAGCTGAATATAGAAATTGCAGATGCAGGTTCTTGTAGGTCGTGTAAATAGAAATAAGATTATTCAAAGATTGGAGTTGTATGGGAGCAAAGTATGATGCGGATTTTGGTATGGATTTGTCATAATATTCATACCTGAATGCTTTGCTTCACTAATTGATTACTACGGTTTCGTTTGCTTTTAGCTGAATCCACCATCAGACATCATAGAATTGTATAATATATGGTTTTCAAAAGTAAATTATATTATATAGCACCATAGATAAGCATAGGACTCTTCCACGAAGGAATTTCTTTATATCTTGCCATTTTAAAGGATTCTTCGCGAGGACAAACATAAATTAACAGAGAAAGGAAGAGAGTAATATGTATTTATTTTTCTATCAATTGACGGTTTATATAGGAGTACAAAGCTAGTGTGAATGTTCTAAGAGAAAACTAATTTGGTAACTATGATCATCATCAAAATAACTCCACTTGGTTATCTTTAATGATAATAATTGTCATGTCTTTATACCTACATTATACACTCAAGTACCTATTACATGATATAGTCCTATTATACATAATACATTTATACTACAACACTCCCCCTTGGATATTTCATGTCAATAGTATTGTCTAGGTCTTGCGCTTCTAGGTTGCCTCGTTAAAAACTGTGCCAAGTAATAAAAATCCTGTGGGAAAAACAATCTTAGTCTTAAGGGAAAAAGAGCACAACGCGCGTTGAGTGTAAAGTATGTTTCTGGATACTCCCCCTAAAGATCATGGGAGTTCGGATAGCTTTCTCAATCCGGCGCTCTTCACATGTTTCTCGAAGGGGGATTTTGATAACGATTTAGTAAATAAGTCCGATACATTATCCTCTGATCGGATTTGATTTACTTCAATATTTAGAAGTGTTTGTTATTGCTGGCTGTAGAAAAATTTAGGCGATATATGCTTGGTATTGTCACCCTTGATGAAACCTAATTTCATTTGCTCAATACAAGCTGCATTATCTTCGTAGATGCATGTAGGTTCATTTGTGGTGGACTTCAAACCACAAGTTCCTCGAATGTGTCCATTTACAGACATTAGCCATATGCATTCACGCATAGCTTCATGTAGAGCAATAATCTCTGCATGATTTGAGGAAGTAGCAACAAGGGTCTGTTTTGTAGATCTCCAAGATATCGTTGTGCTTCTCATGGTAAAGACATAACTTGTTTGGGAGCGACCTTTGTGAGGGTCAGAGAGATACCCTGCATCAGCAAAACCTATCATAACATCACCATCATTTTGATAAAAGGGAGGGGGAGAACGCCGGCAACCATGGATGGTGGTGCCGGCATCTTCATTACTGAAGATGGTGTTTTGCCTTATGAGGTCCGATCCCATACTTCCGTCTTTTCTTTTCTCTCTGTAAGGATAAAACAATCTCATATCAATCGTACCTTTTAAGTATCGAAACATTGTCTTTATACCAACCCAATGGCGGCGTGTTGGTGCTGAACTATGTCGAGCTAACAAGTTTACTGCGAATGAGATATTCGGTCTTGTGCATTGAGCTAAGTATAATAATACGCCTATTGCACTTAGATAGGGCATTTCAACCTCTAATAGATCTTTGTCCTCATCCTTTGGACGAAACGGATCTCTTTCGAGCTCAAGACTACGGCCGATCACGAGAGTACTTACCGGCTTTGCTTTATCTTCATTAATGCACCTTAGTAATTTTTGGGTATATGTTGACTGAGGGATCAAGATCTCATCGCTACTGTGCTTGAGTTCTATTCTGAGACAAAGCCGTGTCTTTGCAAGATCTTTCATCTCAAATTCGGATTTCAAGTATTTAATAGTTTCCTTTAACTCATCTAGAGTTCCAATTAGGTTCATGTCATCGACATAAACTGCTATAATTGTAAATCTGGTACTTGTTCTTTTAATGAACACGCATGGGCATATTTCATTGTTAACATATCCCTTCCCAATCAAGTAGTCACTTAGACGGTTATACCACATTCGTCCGGATTGTTTCAATCCATATAGTGAGCGTTTTAATCTTATTGAAAACGTGAGCCTAGCCACTGCGTCATCTATATAGGGGACGTCATGTTCTCTAGTTTTTTGGACATCAATCCTTGCAGGTACGTTTGCAGCAGGTATGTGTAATCTTGTCACTTTAGCGATATCAGAAAACGCATCAGACATCGATTCTGCTACGTTCTGAAGATCGAGAATTCTCCGTACTTCAATTTCGGACTGTGTTGTTCGGGGATCAAGATGAGACAGAGTTGCGATAGACCATGACAATTCCTCTCGTTTCTGTTGAACATTAGTGTTCTTGTCTCCACCTAACGATGGGAAGACTGTCTCATCAAAGTGACAATCCACAAATCTAGCGGTAAATAGATCGCCTGTCAAGGGTTCTATGTAGCGGATAATGGTTGGGGAGTCATATCCAACATAAATGCCCAATCGTCTTTGAGGACCATTTTGGTGTACTGTGGCGGCGCAATTGCATAGACTGCACACCTAAATATGCACAAGTGTGAGATATTAGGCTCATACCCGATCACCATCTGGGATGTAGAAAAGGGTTGGGTGACAGTGGGCCTCAGACGAATAAGCACAGTTGCGTGCAATATTTCATAGCCCCAAGCAGAAATAGGGAGATTGGTGCGCATAACCAATGCTCTAGCTGTTTGGACCCAAAATGAGCATTTTGGCCTGACAAGGCACGTCTTGGAGAAATCGAGCCAATATCAGTGGCTCAAGCTATATATTGTCGACAAGTTCGAAATATATATTTAGAGGCTAAATAAAGCCTACTATGGAAGCGTGGAAATGAAAAGTCAACTTTAGCACATTTTCCTACTTCGGCTAGGAGAAACCGAGCTAAACAAGGAAGGAGGGGCGGCAGACTAACCATCCGAACTTCAAATGAGTTGAAACTTTCCAGATTCATTCTAGACATCCCAAGGATCATTTCTTATGAAGAGTGCTAGAGCTTGTTCGAAGTGGAAAACCTTCAAACAATCAGTCCAATTTTCTGCAGAAGCAAAACTGGAAAACTGGACCTGTAAGGAGTCCAGTAGCATTTTCGGCCCAACCACATGGAAATAAATTCTGAAATTTTACCACAATAATCTACATCCATGGTGGATCATTTCATATGAAGAAGTCGAAAGTTAAATATGAACTCTTAGTGGAGATAAAAATTAAAGGAATAAAGAAGTGTTAGTGAATTTGGCCTAACAAATCCACTAAGTGTTAGTGAATTTTGCCTAACCCACTATGATTTGTTTAAAGGCCAAATAGTGTTGCTTGGAAGCCTATATATAGAGGCTACAACAAGTATCATCTCACCAATTCACTCATCAAAACATCTATAAGATGATCTAAGTTCTCTCTAGAGCAACCTCTCTAAAAGCAATTCTTCTCCTTCTCTTTCTCTTATCGGTGATCACACTCCAAGTTCTAGTCTCCTTAGGAGCCAACTTTCAGTACCACCAAACCCTCTGTCAAAGTGCTTTGGTCCTAGTCTCCTTGGGAACCGACTGTAGTACCACGACCACAACGGTTACGGAACCAGCCAAGCAAGGGTAACGCCCTCGCAAACCAGCCAAGCTAGAGTCACGCTTTAGCAAGTTCTCCTCACTTCCCAGTGGTTTTCGCTCTGCTCGATCTACAACATCGAGTATCGATTGTGATTTTGAAGAGGCTCAGCAAAAGTCCTCGCCACGAGGCACAAAGAATCCCACGACGAGGTTGGTGCTCTCCTCGTCCACAATCGCTCAGAAGAAGTCAGGTCAAGGGACACCCCCGACGACCGCACCCGAACGGTGCTGGCACGCCCACGCAAGAAAAGAGACTATTGACCAGCTCAAGAAAAACTGGAGCCAAACATTTTGGCACACCCGGTGGGACTTACTGCGAGTTGTAAACCACACCACTATTAAGAAGATGAGGTTGGTAAGGGGTTGTGAATCATAACGGAATAGGTGAAGTCTCTTTTGTTAATATTGACCTAAACTCCTTATTGGTGGCTAGTTCAAGTCCATTAAGGTTAAGGGCGGTTTTTATTAACACTTGTTGAACTATCTTCACACTTATGATCTTTCTCATCTTAGTAAGTATAGCCTATGTGAAATGGTGTCTAGAAAGGGGACAACGTTCATAACAGGCTATTGAATCCAGAAGTGCGTGCAAATGGGCCTAAACCACTATGTGGGAGTAGTTCATGCCAAAATGGATTCTGCCTCTTTTGTTCACCCTCCCCCACCTGGCCATTTCAGTAAGGTTGCCCAAAGGATTTGAAAGAAAGTTTGTGTCTAGGCTACTATACTTGGGCCGCAGGTCTAAACCTTGATTCACAGTGTCTTATTGAATTCAGCTACTTATTGAATTCAGACTTCCAGAAGCCATTGGGAAGTCAAGCATAAACCCTTATCAAAAGGTTTACGTTAACTGCCCGAAACATAAGACCTCCAGTTACAGACCGCACTCGCGTGCAGACTGTCGTGGTCTTTCCGAAGAACAGGTAATCCAAAGATTTTCTTCCCACCCTCCATCGACAGAGATGTCAACTGAACGAGGAGGAAATAGACATCCTACTACTGAAGGCGAGCAAGTTCCTACCGCCCAGCCTAATCAGGCTGGCGATATATCTAGCATCACCCAGGAAGCCACGAGCGCAGTTACAACTATTGACTTTGTGCCTATTCTCATTCCAGAAAATGCGACCATAGAAGAGCGGCTTAATATCCTTCAACAGAATTCTGCCGCATACCATGAGAAGATGGAAAAAGCCTTTGCGGAGGACCGTCGACGGCTTGATGAGTTCACGATCTCGATCAAGAGGCTTGAGCTAGGGGCACAACAAACACAAGGGCAATTGGATGGCATGAACCAAAAAATGCAGAAGAACCATGAAGAGCTGTTGGTCGCAAGCAAACACATTGCTTTGGAAGTCGCGACGATTCGCAAAGAAGGATCCAACGTCGTAACCCAGGTGGCCATGCAGAAGGCTGACCTCGATCAGGCCAGAGAGGTTCTACATAAAATACTGGGAGATCCTAGTGCCATTCTAGGCTCTCTAGGTCAGTCCCCCATATCTGCGAAGTACATACCACCAAATGCTCGCGGCGGCAGTACATCCACATACGCTACTGCCGCATCAGTCAGAGGTAAAGAGACTACTCTGGCAGCGGGTGGGAAGAACAACGCCACGTCATCAGTCACGCAAGGGACCAGGCTTTGAAAATCAAGGAAGGGGCCTTTGTTGATCATAGCCCGTTTCCCCAATATGACAGTGACGGAGTTGAATACGTGCACCATGATCCACCTCCAGCAAGCCATTATGGTACGACCGGGTTGAAAGTCCAGCGAAGGTTACCGTAACCACAAAGGGTCAGCCAGCAGTGGGTTTTGCGTCGCAGACGTCAACCCGACATAAAATGACCCACGAAGGTGGCATGTCTTTGGTTGATCAAGCTTCACAGGCACCACCGTTGATCTGGTCAGTTGAAGATACAGTGGTTCACCCGCCTCCTCTTGATCCAAGATATGTAAGGAGAGAGGAGGTAGAAGCAATGATCAGGGCCGCGAACCAGAGGCCTAACTTGGAGGAGGCCTACCAGGGGCCCTTCCCACCGCATATTACACAGACACCTTATCCTAGGGGATATAAGAACATTACGTTCTCTACTTTCTCGGGAGAAGAAGTTGAATAGGCCGCAGCCCATTTGGTTAGGTTTCGAGTACAGTGTGGCTAGTACCAGAACGATGACAATCTGAAATGTAATATCTTCGCTACTTCTGTATCGGGATCTGCCTTCACCTGGTTCACTAAGATGCAACCAGGATCAGTTACGAGTTGGCCCGCGATGGAAAAGCTGTTCAAGGAAACCTTCGGGACTATCGAGCCGGAAGTAGATCTGGCTTCACTCACTAAGATGGCTCAGCAGCCAACTGAATCTGCTGTCATGTACTTTCAGCGCTTTCAGATCCAGAAAGGAAAGTTGAACGTGATTCTGCCGGAGAAAGAACTTATGAAGTTGGCAATCAAAGCTTAGAGCCCCGCCAACGCAAAAAACAGCATGGAAGCATGTTCAATTCCATGGGGGAACTGATCTCAGAAGTAGGAAGTTTCGAGCACTTGCTCAGGGAAATGGACGCTATGAAAAACGCCTCAAAAGGGACATACATCCCAGGAAAACGCCGAATAGTGGCTGCGCTCAGCCATCAATCCAGTCCCTTTGATCCTTACTACAAGAGTGAGGAATCTAGTATAGCAGAGGCTGACGAGTCTGAAGAAGACGAGATTGCTGCGCTGGAACTCACTTGAAAAAAGGCTTCAACACTAAAGCAACTGAAGCTGTGCAAAGAACCGGTGAAGCTCAAGTCGGTGGTTTTCACCAAACCAAAGTTCGCAAGTTATACTTACGACGCGAACAAAGCGCATGAAATCTTGGATGAAATGATCGCCGCGAAGATGGTGAAAACCGACTTCGGCCCATTTCCCAAACCAGAGCAGCTAAGGGGGAAGAAATACTGCAAACTCCATAATATGTGGAATCATAATACAGCCGATTGTGTAAAGCTAAAGGATCAGATCCAAATCTGGTTAAATAATGGTAGTTTGCAAGTAGAGGTGCCAACAACAGCAGCAGCGTTGGTGGACCTAGATCCCTTCCCAGATACTGGCATCAACATGGTGGACGTGGCATGGGGTGAAAAAGATCAGCAGAATCAAAATCCAGACTATGCGGTTAAGGATTTGATAAGGGCTGGAGACAAAGCCGTGAAGCGGGAATCCAAGACTCGTTTACCCATTGTCCTATGCTCGCGGTGCAAGGAAGAATGTGACACTCAAGCCCTGCATGAGGAAACATCCCAGACTGTCCAGTTTGGATCTCTACCGCCAATACGGTTAGTATCATCCTCTAGAAACTTCCAACCATGCAGCCCAAGAGTACACAGTGGTTTAGAAACTCCTTCTCTAAACGACTCAAACTTATTCAAAAAGTTTAAGACTGCGAGGGAAGAAGGGCAAGCAGATAAGCGGCAAGGGGTTTTTACCAGACCTTACATTCCGCCAGTATCAACATCCTCCATCAAAGAAGGGAGATGGTATACCCAAAAGAATGGCAAGGCGGTGGAGATGAGCTCTTCAAAGAAGAGAAAACTCCAACGAAGGTTTGGAGAAGCAAAGCGAACTTTGGAAGCACTAGATCAAGGACTAATCAAACCATCGCAATTACTGAAACCTCCAGAAGAGTATCAAAGACAATTGGAGGTACTGGCCTCCGAAAGATTCGTTTCCCCGCAAGTTCAGAAACCGCAGTCCAAAGTATTACGCCAAGGGCAAAAGCCATGTGCCCCCAAGATCAGCGCTCAGGAGAAATCCCTAGTTCCAGCGAGGCAAGAACCGCCGCCAGCTCGTAAAGACAATGTTTGGCGGAGAATATCTCGCGAAAGAAGCAATAGCGAGCCTTCCATCTTCGACAAGCTGGGGGGCAAAGACAATCGGTCCGCGATTGTGCAGAAAGTTCAAAACTTGGTGGTCACTCTCCCAGAGGAAGTGCCAGGGACGAAACAAATTTCAGAGTCACTGAACCAGATTCCTATAGTATAGGAGCACGAACAAGCCAAAGCGGTGGTCCCAGCAGAGAAATCCTTGGTTGCTTTCATGGTTAAACAGTTTAACGCCGATATCCCAGCAGATGAACCCAAGCTCAATCTTGATGATGACATGGACGAAATAGAAATGGTGGATATCTCTTGCAATATGGTTTATGTGCTCCCTGCTAAGTATGCCTTACCAGTCGCTGCGCAGGAATGCATAGAAGCTGACGCAATTAGAGAACAGCAGTTGCAGATCACTTCAGCCGCAACAACGCCGGTGAAAGAAGCAGTGTCCCTTGAGGCTGAAGATGCTAACAGCAAGAGTTTCTTCATGAGCTTCACAAGACCCACACCTGCCATGGTACAACACATGCGACCTTTGTATATCACAGCAGAAATTAATGGGACTAAGGTCAGCAAGATAATGGTTGATACCGGCGCGGCTGTGAATGTCATTACTACAAGGACCATGCAGCTTTTGGGAATCAAGAAGGAGAAGATCCAGTCTACCTCTCTCACATTGAAGAACTTCGCGGGCACAGTAACTAAGACGTTAGGTTTACTGTTCCTAAAAATCAAGGTGGGTCCCTCAGAAAGCGTTTATGTGTTCTTTGTTACGGATTGTTACGCGGCCTACAGTGCCATCCTGGGAAGAGATTGGATTCACCGAAGCTATTGTGTTCCATCAACACTCCACCAAGAGCTGATTATGTGGAATAGGGTGACAAATAAGGCTGAGATAATTAAAGCAGATCCCCGCCCTTTTTCTGTTTCCGCGAATTACGTAGATGCCAAGTACTACTTGGAGCCAATTACTCCATTGCAAGTCGGTAGCATCGACAATAAGGGCCGCCCCACAGGGGTGACGGCTTCTGAGTTGGCACAGTGGGGACTCACGCTTGCAAAAGAAGACCTAGCGAGGCCCGGCCATGCTGTGCCCCGCACAATGGGTAATTAATGGATTACGACCTTCCAGAGGAAGCGATAGAGGCCTTCCATTCCTTGTACGAGAGGCTATCCTCATACTTTGTGGAAAAAGAGGCCTATGATCGAGTTGCGACCTTAGAAATTGTTTATGAAGAGTTCATGGACCAAGAAGAGGAGGAAGAAGAGATTCAGCTTACTCCAGCGGCATTGGATGACACACCTCCGAAGGTTAGGGACCCTACTGAAAAGGTCAATCTGGGAACAATTGATGAGCCTATAGAAGTGGCTATCAGCACTTACTTAGAGCCTAGCGAGAAACAGAGGCTCATCGACTTATTGCTAGAATTCAAGGACTGCTTCGCGGAAAAATACGAGGACATGCCAAGCCTATCACCAGACTTGGTATGCCACCAACTACCAACGCTACCTGATAAGAGGCCTTTGAAGCAAGAGCCGCGAAGAATGAACTCAGAGACCCAAGTACTGGTTAAAGAGGAAGTTGAAAAGATGCACAAGTCGGGCATTATCAGGGTGCCAAGTACAATCAGTGGCTGTCCAATATAGTGCCTGTTCGCAAGAAGAATGGCAAGATGAGGGTCTGCGTGGATTACAGAGACCTTAATTTAGCTACACCTAAAGACGTCTACCCCATGCCGGTGGCGGACATGTTGGTAGATGCAGTTGCAGGGTACGAACTGTTGTCTTTCATGGATGGCACAGCGGGATATCACCAGATACCGGTTGCGGAGGAAGATAGACACAAGACCGCATTCCGCTGCCCTGGGTTCACGGGAGTTTTTGAATATGTGGTCATGCCTTTTGGACTGAAGAATGCCGGAGCAACATATCAGAGAGCCATGAACCTGATCTTCCACGACATACTTGGGAAGATCTTAGAGGTTTACATTGATGACGTCGTCGTGAAGTCTAAGAAGAGTGGAGATCACTTCATGGATCTCAGAAAAGTTTTCGAGCGCATGCGACTACACAAGCTCAAAATGAATCCCGCCAAGTGCGTCTTTGGAGTTCAGGCAGGCGATTTCCTGGGATTCATTGTCCATCAAAGGGGCATTGAGGTCCCTGAGGATAAGGCAAACGCGGTCATCAACGCATCTTCCCCACGAACGAAGAAAGAATTACAGCGACTACTGGGTAAGATCAACTTTTTGCGACGTTTCATTTCTAACTCTGCGGGCAAAATCCAGCCCTTTTCCCCACTGTTGAAGTTGCAAGGACAGAACGAGTTTGTGTGGGAACCTAAACATCAAGAGGCTTTTGACAAAATCAAGGCCTATCTGGCGAGCCCGCCAGTGTTTGTTCCTCCCAGAGCTGGATTTCCATTAAAGTTGTATGTTTCAGCAGTTGAGGCTTCCATTGGCAGCCTCCTCGCTCAGGATGATGAAGAGGGTGTCGAACATGCCATCTTTTACCTCAATAGGACACTCACAGATTGCGAAACAAGAAAGCAGTAAAGGGGCAAGCCATTGCGGACTTTCTGGCACATCACCCTATGCTAGATCTCCCTGCGGTTAGAGACTTAGAGGTCGCTGTCACAAATTTAGATCGCCCAGAGTACGCCACACTGTATCAAGCCACAGTCTCATTCCAGCCCTGGGTTTTATATTTTGACGGGTCAAGAAAGGATACGCTAGCAGGAGCAGGAATTGCACTGGAGAATCAGGCTGGAGATCACTTTTCGTACTCATTCCAGTTGGAGTTTCAATGTACCAACAACCAAGCAGAATATGAGTCCTTAATCATAGGCCTAGAAGTACTGCTGGAAATGGGAATTAGAGATGTACAAATACTTGGCGATTCTCTCTTGGTTATCAATCAGTTGTGCAATGAGTTCAGATGCAATAGCTTCACATTGGTCCCTTATTGGAACAGGACATTAGAACTGTTGGACCAATTTGATAACGTACATCTTGCGCACATTCCTCGTGAGAGAAATTTTGCCGCGAACGAGTTGGCCCAGCTGGCAACAGGGGTAACATTGAGATATGGCGTGCGGGAGAGAATCCTTAAAGTCGAGCGTCGCACCCTTCCTTCTTGGATGGCGAGAAGAGATCCTCCAGACGATACATCAGTCGCAACCCTGGAATCCATTGACGTGGATTGGCGCATCCCTTTGATCAATTATCTCAAGCATCCTGATCAGACCACAGATAGAAGGATTCGCTATCTTGCCCTCAACTACTTCCTCAGAGGTGATGAACTTCGCAGACGAGGAGAAGATGGCATGGATTTCAGATGTGTTTATGGCCACGAAGCCAAACAACTCATGCGCCAAGTTCATTCTGGCATTTGTGGAGCTCACCAAGCAGGTCCAAAGATGCGATGGTTGCTCAGACGACATGGATATTTTTGACCCAGTATCTTGAAGGATTATATCGCGTTCGCTAAAGGTTGTTTGGACTGCCAAGCTCATGGGCCGGTCCAGCATGTTCCTAATATTCCAATGCAGCCCATTATACAGCCTTGGCCTGCAAGAGGATGGGCGCTGGATTTAATTGGGATGATTCACCCACATTCATCACTTCAACATAAGTTCATCATCGTTGCGACTGATTTCTTTACAAAGTGGGTTGAAGCAGAACCTTTGAAGGAAGCATCTGGTGGCACGTTGCGACAATTCCTATTCAGAAACATCATCTGCAGATTTGGGATCCCAGAAGTTTTTGTTTCGGACCGGGGGGCAGCTTTCATGGGTGGTGAAGTTGGTAAACTGGCAAGAGAATGGGGAATACAGTTCATCCATTCCAGTCCGTATTATGCTCAGTCTAACGGTCAAGCGGAGGCCAGCAATAAGATCATTATCAATTTACTGAAGAAAATGTTGGAAGCTAATCCACGACAGTGGCATGAGACACTTTATGAAACTCTTTGGGCCTACCGCACCTCTAAGAGGAATCCCACCGCGACAACACCTTATGCTTTGATGTTTGGCCATGATGCAGTCCTGCCATTGGAAGTCAACATCCAGTCATTACGAGTTCAAGAGCAACATCATCTCATTGGAGAAGACTACGTTCAGGCTATGTGGCAGGAACATGAAGACCTTAGCGAAAAGCGCTTGGAGGCTTTAGATAATTTGGTCATGGAAAAGCAACGAGTCGCTCGTGCCTATGACAAGCGGACGCGGGGAAGGAGTTACAGCGAAGGAGAGTTGGTTTGGAAAGCAGTTCTCCCCCTTGGCGAAAAATTAGATGGTCGCGGCAAATGGACTCCAAGATGGGAATGCCCGTACATCATCTATAAAATCTTAGAGAAATGAGCTTTTCATCTCAAGGACCTAGATGGAGATGTCCATCATAACCCTATCAATGGGAGATACTTGAAGAAATACTTTCCCAATGTTTGGGACTCGGAGGAGTCGTAGACAATTTATTCGCATGAGACATGGGGGACAATTCTAGTGTTCCTACACTCGCAAAGCCCATTTATGAAGGCCTGTTTTTAAGACCCATAATCATTTCTTCGCTATGCCTAGCAACACTAGGGGGGCAACACTATACCATACTAAGCCTAAACCCGCCCACTGGGCAACTTTGTATATAAATATTCATGCTATTTTATTAAAAAAAAAAAATTATAGATACAACTCTTAGGGGACAATTCTAAGTGTTCCTACACTCACGAAGCTACTAAGCCGAGTCAGCGGCTCCGAAAGGTTTTTCCAACTTTGCCTTGCAGGAAAGGCTGAGCTCAAGGGAAGTGTAAGAGCCACCACCGTGACCGCCACCTCCATCGGAAGTAGTTTTCATTTTGCTAAAGATGTCCTCACCATGCACGGGAAACAGTGAAAGGGTTTCAATCTCCTGGTGATCTTCTCCTCTTTGTTCCATGAAAGTTTGTTCTACATTCATGTCAAAGAAAGTAGAACTAGTTCCCGTTCCAGCTGAGATTGAACAATCCCTAGCACTATTCTCCATGTTCATAGATCCATAACAGCCATAGTTCCCCATCTGCCTGTTAAAAGCAATCATCACACCAGCGGAAGAAGCAGAAGCAGGTGCAGAAGATCCAAAGTTAATATACTGATCCTCATGTTTCCAATTCGTAACATTATCAGCACCAACAAGCCCTGATCTTTGCATGGGCACATGAACATCCGAAGTGGACCTCTTCTTCTGCTTCTCCCGAGCCCTTTGGTTCACGAACCAATAATAGACGTTCTTGACCTCGATCTTGCAGTACCATTTCAGCTGGAGATAGATCCTCTGAATCTGCTCTATAGTTGGGGATCTTTCGCCCTTGTTGTAGAAAAGCTCCTTGAGGATTCTTATCTGATCTGTAGTAGGAATCCACCTAGTACTGCTCCTCCTGCGAAGCATGTTAGCATTACTCCCGGCTGCTTTGTTACTTCCTCCATCCTTAGTTGGATGCCGTTTTTGTGGTTCCATTGGTGATGGATTGAGAGAATGCAAAAATTGAAGAGTGGTGATGATGAGTAATTAAGAAAGATTGATGTTAGAAATATTCGAGTTGATGAAACGATTTTGGGATTGGAAATTTGGGTTTATAATGTGGAGGAAGATATAGGTATGCAAATATCCGCCCTTGGATGGACGGTCAAAGAGAAGAGTCAAACTAAGTGTCAGTAAAGTGTGATTAAAGTTGCCATAAATCTCGGAGAGAATGGATTAGCAGCATGTGAGGGAACCGAACGGTTTTCGAGGAGGTAACTGTTCTTTTCACGAGATTATTTTTTCACGGTGGAATTTTCAACAGCTAATTAATGCAACTTGAGTTGGGGCCAGCAAGTGGATCCAAAAGATAAATATTTTCTCAAAACCCTCATCGCGAGGCTCGTTTTAACGCAGAACATATTTTAAAAGTTCATATTGTTTTCAATATACAACTATGGGGGCCTATATTTGAGGCCTTGCGAGAGACAATTCTTGGCTTCTCACGGATATTGGAATATCAGGATAAAAAAATATTATTGTATTCATAAAGTGGCTTTGCGGTCAAAAGCAGTACATTCATTACAAAGCCAAAGGTGGCTAAAATACAAAAACAGGAATCATCGGATATATTTTGAATCTTTCCTCAAGTGGAAGCAGCTATGGAATCCAATGTCGAGTTAAACAACGCCATTATACCAAGGAGTGGCAAACTTCAGGGAAGGAAAAAGAGAAGCAACGGAGCCTCCGCGCCCCATTTACATGGAAGCGGTAGAGGAATACAACATAGGCTTGGCCAACACCATTATCCATGAGAAAGGGAGACTCCAGTGAGAGAAAATGGAGCATCCAAGCCCCCTCAATTAGAAGCAGCTATGGAATCCAACGTCGGTTGAGCCGCGCCATTATCTCCGGGAAGGGCAGAGATTGAATGAACTGAATATCAGCTTGAGTCTCTGCTCCCCCTCTAGCCATGGTAACCACCATTAGTTGGACGTGAAGTATAGGAACAGCCATTCTGTAGCTTGAACCCATTCCTTCAAAGAGCCCATCCCTTCTCATCCCTCTAAGATTCTTTCAAGAAGAGAAAGGGGGAGAAGGAGGTGAGAACCAAAGCCCTTTCCATCTGGAGGGCACAACATGGGCCGGGTCCAGAAGGAAGGAAACAGAGGAGGAAAGATGTACCACAAAGTGGCCTTCCTCCCTTTCTCCGTTTCGCTCCGCGTGTGGGATCCTAACAAAAATGATCTCGCATGATCGTGGATCCCACACACGAAGCCCCCTCGCGTTTCTAAACCAATCTGAAGCCTGGAATTGTTATTGCAAAATTCCAGAAGGGCGAAACAAGGGGTTGCCTAAGATTACGCCATAAAGCCTAAAAATTTAGAGGCTAAAGGTCATTTCATGAGGGGAAGATTTGTGAAGAAGGAGAAAAAGAAACATGAACTGAAAGGACATTTCTTGAATATTTCAGAAAAGTTGTTGTGAGTATTCCCTTCCCAAAATACAACTATTTATAGGGACTTCAGGCAAATCCCCACCCTTGGATGAAGCTCAATTTCAAAACTGATGACAGTAAATCGAGATTAGTGATTCCAAATCTCGAGAAAAAAAGGGACTAGCAGCATGTGAGAAGACCGAACGGTTTTCGAGGAGATAACTGTTCTTTTCACGAGATTATTTTCTTTACGATCGTTGTTTTTCAACGAGTGATTAATGCCTTAAATCTCGGAAAAGAAGAGATTAATAGCATGTGGGAAACCGAACGGTTTTCGAGGGGGCCTACAGAGATTGACTCGCAAAGCTCAATTTCAAACAAAGTTCTTCCACGTGACGTTTCGCCGCAATGGCACCAGCTTCGGCCTGAGTGGCCCGTTCTCTAATACGGGCCAGGTTACGGCCCATTTCTTCAGAAGCAGCCAAAGGTTCATCGAGTTGAGCTTCTTCTGCAACAATCGCATTCTCAACAAAGGCTAAATGGGCTTGGAGGTTCTCGATTTGAAGTTTGAAGACGGACCTTTGGATTTGTAGTTCCCGTAGGCGGATGGCTCGCTCATTTAAAATATCGTGGGAGAGGTCCATTTCTTGAGAGACACTATTCAAAGCCTCTTGAGCGTCGTGAGCCTGGGTGTTCATGGCCGATTGACGTCGGCGGGCCATATCAAGTTCATTCAGCAGAGAGTCGATAGCACTAAATTGCCATGAAGTCAAAGCTTTCTCCTGGCGGAGATACCTTAGAGCTTCTAAGACTCGCGGGAGGATGTCGGTCTCCAATACCCAAGGACCTAGATGTTCACGAAGCACCAACTTAGCCTCATCCACAGTAGAAGCAGGAGTTACCTCCAACACCCTCATCAATCTCTCGAATCTGGTAGGAGGAGGAGGCGGGGGAGGCGCCACAGGATCACGAACCACCACTGTAAATGGGTGGACAGCTTCCTCAATTTCTTCGTCTTCAACAGGTTGGTCTGTCCCTTCAGTCGCAGGAGAATCTGGAAACTCAACTCGCGGCTCACCATAGGCAAGTGGAGCAGATTCAAGCATAGAGCCCTCAGCTCCGACGGTTGTCTCATTTATTCACAAGACTTGGGGGGCACCACCTCCGTCAGTATCATTTTCCATCTCTGGGTCGACTGTCCCGCCGATAGAACCCTCAACTTTTGCAGCCACCTCTTTGGTACAAATAGAATCCTGGTCAGATTCAGAAATGTCAGAGAGCGGGGTTGGATCAGAAAGGAAAATGGAAAACATTGGCCAACAGTGGCTTACCTCTCGAGTTGTCGGGTCAATATCTGGTATGTGGTCTCCAAGAGGAAGAGGCCTCACCTCATTCACCTCTTGGACCTCTAGTGCCGTGAGAATCTCTGTCGTCATCAGTTCCTCGTAAGCGGCAGAAGCCTCAGAGTGGCCTTCCACGCTTTCATGCTCCGAGGACTCATCATCGGAGATCGTTATTAAAATGGTAGGACCTTGCAGATGCTCTTTAGATGTGGAAGACGGAAGAGGCGCCACGGCGTTAGTTGATGCTTGAACTAGCGAGAGAGTTGGCTCTTTTGCAGCAGCTGAGGATCTAGCCTCGCTCAGGCGAGAGGGATCAGTGGTCTTCTGACAAACCTGTCAAAAGATACATAATGAAGATCCTGCCCAGATTCTAAAATTTAAATAGAATAAGACGGGGCCGGAGTTTACCAATCGCATTCCCAGAGGTTCGTCATCTTCAAAACTCTCTTCGAAGGATTGAGCTCAATCGCGTTTGCAAGCAAAGATAGCAGTGGCCTGCACGACAAAAGAATCACAACTCAACACGGGGGAAAGCACCAAAAATGCAAGTTTGGGATCGTTCTTAACCAAATTACCTCAGCAGAATCTTCATCATAAGAAGATTCTCTCTCAGGAGTCCCCTCTGCTATTGCCTTTTGTTGCCCGGCCTGAACAGAGGCTGTCTTGCTCCGGGTAGTTTGCTGCAAAACACACTCAGGAATAAGAGCGGGAAAATCAAGACAAGGAAAAGGAATGGTGAAGAAAGACAAAAACTTACTGTTGCCCTAGGCTCATGGATTTGTATCCCTACACACGATGAGCGAGAAGGTAGAATAAGTCGCCGAGGTTGTGCTGTAGGGTTGGAGAAGCGCTCAAACATCTTGCGGTCCTCCGGACCAGGACTACTCATTCCTCGAAAGATCTGGACGAAGAGTTCGTCATGTGGCAGGTCCCAACAGTTCACAGACACTTCTTTCCACCAATCAATATAATCATTGTCAACATCGTTGAGGGGATACAGCGCTCTGACCCAAGGGGGAATCACTATCAAAGTAAACTGACTCTGAAAGGAGGCAGACCCAGGTGGGGCTAATCTCCGCCAAGAGGTGTAGTAATTGGCAGAATCAACCAGAGGCCAGGGTACCAACTGGGCCAACCCAAATTGGCGAGCAAAGTGGTTAGGGGCATAGAGCTCATAACTTACGCAGGTCGGTGGTAAGACGAATATCCGAGCAGGAGATGGCTCGACGAAAGGCCAAGAGGGCTCTTTCGTTATGATCGCGTCCACTGGGCAGAAAGCCATCATCAAGGGGAGGAGGGAATCGCCTAGAAAGGACTATTTTTGGGTCCGGCATCTCTCCCAACAAGTACAAGTAAATAAAACACTCGGAGTAGGGTGGAGCTCGATGCCTTATGTTGCCACAAAGCCAGTTCCCCAAAAGGGAATCGACTGGAGGTTCCTTTGGAATATCACCGCGACAGAAGCGAGGGAAATAAATCTGCAACCAAAAGGCAAGGATCCAGAATGGACCACTAATGTCGGTATCAAAGGGGCGCATTACAGCTCTATAAAGGGAGCGATATAACGAACCCAATACAGGTTACCCAAGGCCAACGCAAATACCATTGTAGAGAGCAGTGGCCAGAGAATTCCAGTGCCCAGTAGGTTTGTTGGAAGAAGTGCAAAAGATAAATTTGCAAAGCCAGAATTCCAGGAATGCGATACCTCCTGTATGGTCACACTGGGTGCGGTAATAATCACGCCAGACATGGTAGGATTTACTGTGATGCCCCCGACCAGCCATACCCATTCTCAAAGGAAATTGAATACCATCAAACTGACCATGCACATAGGGGTCAAAATCAATGGGCAACCCCGTGATGGTAAGAACATCCAGCAGAGTTATGCTCATCTGCCCAAACCGGAAATCGAATGTATTGCTGGAAGTGTTCCAGAAGCAAAGAGCAGCGGCAAGCGGTGCAGGGCTAGTATTATGGGGAAGACAGAAGCATAGATCGATGGTTTGGGTGATACCCACCGCATCCCATCGAGCCAAATCTCTCACTCGGACCTCCTGATACCAAACCTTTTCCTCGAGAGTGATGGTAGGCCAGAAGCCCACTTTCCTCCTTGGTCCCCAACTGCTAAAATCACCAGGCACCTGCCGAAGAGCCACTATGGGATGGCGGATGGGAAGCCCATAATGGGCCATAGCATCATCTGGCAAACGATCGCGAGGTGTGGGACCCAAACCCGCTTGACTATCACCTCCACCAAAGCTCATCAGTCGACTTTTCTCCTCTCTGGTCTGACTTCTACATCGAACACTCATGTTAGTCCGCCATGTGAATGTGGCTTTCTCAGTGATTTCATCTGCCTGATCGATAACGAATGGTTTCTTGGATGTCATTTCTGGGTCACAAGGAACACTTCTCCATTACACCTTGATTTATAGCTCAAGTGTTTTTAGAGATTAATTTATTAGCTGGGCCAGTGAGTGGCCCTAGTTGATAATTAATGAATCACTATTCTATCTTGAGAATCGCATCTAAGGCGACAGTGAAGATATTCCACCTTTTCCTACTACCGCAGGGCCAGCATAGTGGCCTGATATTTTTTTTTTTTTTTTAATAAAACATGATTAAAACCAATGCGGTTTTAGATACTAAAGTTGTAGCAAATATGGTGGTTTCATTTCGTCACATGTCATGATGACGATAGCCATGATTCAATCATCCTCTTCAGCATAAGATTCGCGAAGGATTAAATGGCAGCAAACAGTTTGCTATTCAACATCTTATTTTGCCAAGTACTATAGGCCTTGATCAAACTTGATCTAGCCAGCAAAAAGGCTCCAAACACCTACATTTGACAAAATCAACAGAGAGCCAGCGATCAAGGCAGATACTTGCTGCTATACACATGGTGAAGCTACCACCAAAGAAGAGAAGGATCCTCATTCGCAATCAAAAGCAGTCTCCTTCGCATGGGGGCACGCTAAAGTTCTGATATCCTACAACCTGCCTAGGTTTCGCCAATTCACTGCATACCAGACATCAGATACTGGGACAATAAAGTTGGCAAAGAAAGCATCAGTTTATGACAAAGGCAATTCAAATTGTGGCATCCAAGCTTTATGGCCTATTTAGAGGCCTATATGGAATCAATCAAGTAATTTCAGTCAAGCCAATACAAGTGGCTTCAGAGCAACGATATTATACGAGTGGTACTAATTTAAGACCTCTTCAATCAAGACGAAGACCTTTGACTTCGAGGTCTGGGGGGCAATGTTTGGACCCAAAATGAGCATTTTGGCCTGACAAGGCACGTCTTGGAGAAATCGAGCCAATATCAGTGGCTCAAGCTATATATTGTCAACAAGTTCGAAATATATATTTAGAGGCTAAATAAAGCCTACTATGGAAGCGTGGAAATGAAAAGTCATCTTTAGCACATTTTCCTACTTCGGCTAGGAGAAACCGAGCTAAACAAGGAAGGAGGGGCGGCAGACTAACCATCCGAACTTCAAATGAGTTAAAACTTTCCAGATTCATTCTAGACATCCCAAGGATCATTTCTTATGAAGAGTGCTAGAGCTTGTTCGAAGTGGAAAACCTTCAAACAATCAGTCCAATTTTCTGCAGAAGCAAAACTGGAAAACTGGACCTGTAAGGAGTCCAGTAGCATTTTCGGCCCAACCACATGGAAATAAATTCTGAAATTTTACCACAATAATCTACATCCATGGTGGATCATTTCATATGAAGAAGTCGAAAGTTAAATATGAATTCTTAGTGGAGATAAAAATTAAAGGAATAAAGAAGTGTTAGTGAATTTGGCCTAACAAATCCACTAAGTGTTAGTGAATTTTGCCTAACCCACTATGATTTGTTTAAAGGCCAAATAGTGTTGCTTGGAAGCCTATATATAGAGGCTACAACAAGTATCATCTCACCAATTCACTCATCAAAACATCTGTAAGATGATCTCAGTTCTCTCTAGAGCAACCTCTCTAAGAGCAATTCTTCTCCTTCTCTTTCTCTTATCGGTGATCACACTCCAAGTTCTAGTCTCCTTAGGAGCCAACTTTCAGTACCACCAAACCCTCTGTCAAAGTGCTTTGGTCCTAGTCTCCTTGGGAGCCGACTGTAGTACCACGACCACAACGGTTACGGAACCAGCCAAGCAAGGGTAACGCCCTCGCAAACCAGCCAAGCTAGAGTCACGCTTTAGCAAGTTCTCCTCACTTCCCAGTGGTTTTCGCTCTGCTCGATCTACAACATCGAGTATCGATTGTGATTTTGAAGAGGCTCAGCAAAAGTCCTCGCCACGAGGCACAAAGAATCCCACGACGAGGTTGGTGCTCTCCTCGGTCCACAATCGCTCAGAAGAAGTCAGGTCAAGGGACACCCCCGACGACCGCACCCGAACGGTGCTGGCACGCCCACGCAAGAAAAGAGACTGTTGACCAGCTCAAGAAAAACTGGAGCCAAACACTAGCAACCATTTGAAGTCTTTTAATGGCAGCTTCTGCGAGATCATTTTGGATGTGTATATGAGGGACAGGGTGTTCAACCTCGATCCCAATGGACATGCAATAATCATCAAAAAAAATTTATGTAAACTCTCCAGTATTGCCAAGACGAATTGACTTAATAGGATGATCAGGGTGGTGAGCCCTCAACTTAATGATATGTGCTAGGAGTTTAGCAAATGCATCATTTCTTGTGGATAAGAGCATGACATGTGACCAACGTGTCGATGCATCAACCAGCACCATAAAATATCGAAATAGTCCGCAAGTTGGGTGAATAGGTCCACAAATATCACCATGTATTCTTTACAAGAATGGTATATTTTCTTTAGTGTCCTTTGCATATGATGGTCTCGATCATACTTTTGCTAAAGAGCAAACTTTGCAAAACGAATGATAAGCTTTAGAAGTAACTCATTGGACCAATTTTTGGTTCGTACTTCTTTTCGTTTTGAAGAATAGATGTCCGTGTGAAGTCTTTAATATACGGATCATTATATCACGACCTGGATGTCTCAAACGGTCGTATCAAAGCCTATATGTGTCAAACTCTCATAAATTTTCATTCATGACATGGTTGGATTCAATGACTCTAATAGTGGTGTAATACCCGTAATTTTCATTTTAAATTCGAGTAATTGTGTTGAACGTTTATTGTGCGATTTCACGAATATTGTTCGATAATAACTCACTTTTTGAATCATCGAAGTTTCGAAACGATTATTTTTAACGAAATGCTCGGTTTGAGAAATCGACTTTTTCTACGTACAAAATTTGGAGAAACTTCCTTCATGAAAGTTGTAGAGCTCATCGATACGAGTCCGTACACGTGCAGAACACAAAGATCAGATTTTTAATGAATTAGTTATCGAATTTAGAATATTTTTCGAAACTTGTATATATAGAAAAAACCCTAGAAATTTTTGGAAACCCTATTTTTTTTCCACCGGCCTCCCTTCCTTTTTTGGAAAGGAACTGTTCATTCTCTCTCTCACTCTCGCGTTTTTCTCTCTCGGCCGAAAGCCAAAAACAGAGCACTGCTTCACCCGTGCTCCCATCTCCTCCTCCGGCCACCTCTCGAGCTGCCACCACTTCCAGGAGCTTCATCTCGACCTTGTGCAGTTGCCAGAGGCAGCCTTGCGCCGCGACACGGCCGGCAGCGGCGGTGGCACGGCCTGAACCGAAAAGGTTCGTTTTCAGTTCGATCTCGATATCTCGAGCTACAGATCACCATTTCACTTGATTCTTTGCTCATTGAGCTCGACTCAACTTCCTCTACAAGCACCAAAAAGGACTGGAACTGGGTCGAACGTTTTTACGTTCGTCGGAGCTCGACCCCGTACGGATCGAAAAACCAACTTTCGATCTAAATATCTCGAGCTATACACGATCGTTTCTTGTGATTCTTGGCTTGTTGAGTTCGCAAGGAAGTTCTGAACAAGTTTCTAGAAGGGATCGAGGCCGTGAGGTTGCAGTTTTCAAGTCGGTTTTCAAGTTCGTCGTTTTCTGGAAAATTTCCGGCCGCCGACTGTAATTGGTACTTTTCGATTCCTTCCCGTCATTTTTTGGTCTTGTGCTAGTTATGAAAGTTGCTCAGAATGATAAAACGAAGGGGACAAGCTCATCCCCGACACCATTGGTGGTGGTCGGCGACGGCTCTGTCCTAAATCCGGCGGCCCTTTCCGGCCACCTCTGAAGGTCTAAAATATGGTTTCTGTCCATTTTATGATTCTATGTTTCAATACGATCATTTCAGCGTATTATACTCATTTTTCGGATATCGTATGAATTAGTTATGAATTTTGAGATTTCAATCGATTTCAATCGTTAGATTTATGATCTGTGAAATTAGGACCGTCAGATGAACTTATAATTTTGATATGATAATTATATGACTGTCCCAGAGGCTTTGTGTGGTCATGGGCGAAGATCCGACCGTTGGATCTTCGTATATGTGCAAAACGGTAATTAGGGGAGCGCTTCGTGAGAATCTGCTCGTCGGATTTTATTGTAAATTAGAATCCGGCCGTTAAATAGTAGTTCAATTATGTTTTGGAATTATTGGCTAAATTCGAATCACATTTGATTAGGTGATTGACGGATTGTATTTGAGTGGGCTATTTCGGCGTTATTTATATATGTATTGAAGACGCAGCGGGAGTATCGAGGTGAGTAAAACTCACGTGGTTCATATTACGAACCGAGCGTTTTAAATTTATTTATTTTTGGTAATTGTGTGAAAAATATTTACGGATTAAATATTTGTTTTAAAATTTCATGGACTTGAATCACCACGGTCCATAGGTAAGTAAAATGAATTTTAATTATACAAATGAATTTCACGATTTTCTTGTGTGAACTATAGATGGTATTAGTGGTCATTCCTGAGTGGATGATTACGTATATATATATATATATTTACGTGGAAAATATATATTGATGAGTGGATTGTTGAGTGATGATATGATTGAATTGAATTGATGAATTGATTATATTTCAATTGTGTAATTTCATAATAATATGGTGTATCTTGGTTGGGTTGATTTCAGTATGTGATATTATATGATGTGCTCATTTATGGGTTTAGGGTCGACGTAGTGACCGGTGTGGGGTAATCGGACGCTCTAATCTTGGGTGGATGATGGGATACGATTGGTTGAGTATGTGAAATTATCGGACGTTCTAAATATGTATATAAATATACATATTGATGAAATACGATAATGATAAATATGTCGGATGCCATAACCTAGGCCAGGTGACGGGCTACGATTCAGTTAGAGCTCTAGTCTGTCATGTACCGTATTTTTATAAATACGATGTTGAGGTTTTGTGAAGAAAGATGTAAGTTTGGGTTGTCTTGATTTATTGATTTGGTATTTGATTGAGATTGTTAGTACTTCGTGGTTGTGAAACGGTTGAGTGTTGACTTGAGTAGAATTGATTATGATTAAATTAAACAACAGTCTTTCCTTTTAGTCATACCAGCTTTCATTAGCTTACCGGATTTTGTGTTGTTGCAATCCCGGTACACTATTCAAATGGTGTAGAGGATATTCCTGCAGGTCAGGATAACCAGGGAGGTGACCGAGCTGCTTAGGTGTTACAGCAGTTTTTGTTATTTCATTTAGTAGTGAGGTGGGTACGCTCATTTAGAGCTTTATAGTTCATTTTGGATTTGAGTTGTAATAATTAACCGAGACTAAATTCGGTTTTGATTTTATTTCGGGTGGTGAAGTTGTTAAAAAAAGAAATTTTCAGAATGATTATTTTGAGTTGTGGTAAATTTCATGTTTCGGATTTTGAATGTTTATTTTAAAATTCAGAGCGTGACAAGTGGTTGCATACAATCCACTAGAGCGACGCATAAGTTTCTCTAATACTCGTGTATTTCTGTAGTCATTAGAGGTGATGCAAAGGAACTCTTGTCCATTCTCACAATGTGTTTCCAAATGAAAACCATTGGCTCTTATATCTTTGAAACTCAATAGGGTTCTTCTAGCCCTTGGAGCATATAGAGCTTTGGTGACATTAATATTTGTGTCATTTGGCAACATAAATTGAGCTGGTCCTCGACCATGAATTAGTTGTGATGGTCCTGCATCATTTTTTTTTTTGTCTGAATGGTCTTGTCATCATAGTCACTGAAGATCGACTAGGCGTTATCCATAAAAATAGTTGTCTATGTCGCAATATGGTATATGTGGTGCCACTATCAATAAGGCATTCTAATTATCCGGGAAACATATTTCATCTTCGGCAAGGTTGGCTTCTTGCTCCCTTGCTTCTCTATACTCCTTGTAGCGTGCAACTAGTTGGGTACTTGCATGACATTGCTTAAACCAATGCTTGATTGATCCACATCGATGACATATGTCATTGTGGTTACCTCCCTTCATTTGAGGTGCAGGTGGTGCACGTTGTGGATATTACTTAGGAGAGTTGCTGCTATTACCACGGCGTATAGTGCGACCTCCACGGCTCATGGTATTACTTTCACGGCTGGTGTTGCCATATCCACATTTCCCACCGTATAGAGTTGCCATCATGTGTGCCCGCTCTAAAGTTGCGGTTTCCTTCCTTCTTGAGGTGGTTATATTGACTCATTCGCCCTTCATGTCCCCTGTTGTTAGGGTACCGCTCCTTGCGCCCTCTTTTGGGTGCATTATAATTTGCCTCACAAACGCTCTTGGTTCCAACGGGTCTTAAATTATAATTCTTTACGAGGATGTTGTCGTACTTTTCAGCTACCAACAAGACATTGATGAGCTCATTGAACCTCGTAATTCGTCCAGCATTGATTTCAATGCGATATTGCTTTGATAGCAAAAGTGCTGCGACGGGGAAGGTGGAGAGAGTTTTCTCAATTAGCTCTTCTTCTATGAGAGGTTTATTACAGAACCTCAACATGGCTTTGAGACGAAAAGCTTCTGAATTGTATTCAGCAACAGACTTGAAGTCGGAGAAGCGTACATCGTTCCACTGAACCTTCAAGTCAGAGAAGAAGGAATCTTGGATATTGTTAAAGCGCTCTTCTAGCGCTACCTATAGGTCCATTCCATCTTTGATGGACATGTACTCTAATCTGAGTGCTTTGTTCATATGACGTCGCATCAAGATAATTGTTTGTGCATGCTTTGTGGGTGTTCGTTGGAACACAAGGCCCGCGTTTGGTGCCTGGATGATTGGCAATATCCCTTTTGATGTGAGATGGTTCTCAACGTCGGTTTTCCAGCTATGGTAATCCGAACCTGTTGAGTCAAGGATTTGAAAGTCGAGTCTAGGTTCATTCAACATCCTGAAGATAAGAATAAAATATTAGTTTCGGAGTTTAAACTTCCACGAAAACTAAAATAATAAGATTTCCGAGCTATGCTACCAAGAAATCAATTTCTAAGAATATTTAGATTAGACCGAAACAATAATATTTAATAGGGTCATAAATTGATGCTTGCGAACGCTCTTAGTCCGAATATTATGAACACTTTTAGTTCATTGATTACAAACGCTCTGAGTTCGTTTAGCGTGAATTTCTATAATTCCGCTTTTTGATTGCAAGTTCCCGAGAAAAAGAAAAGAGGAGAAAAAGGAATAAAAACTCAAAAACGGAGACTTTTAGTAAAAAATACCTCGAAATAGTGTTGCTTGAAAAAGTTGTCGGAGGTGACCGGAAGGATCGCAGGAAAAAGTCAAGAAAATCGTCCAAAAAATCCCCTGAAAAGTTGTCGGAAAAATGTCGGAAAAGTCGCCGAAAAATGGCCCTGCAGATCTGTCGACAGATGCCCTGCAGATCTGTCGACAGGTGCTCGGCAGGTGTCTCTGCAGCTATCGGCAGGTGCTCGGTATGAGCTGTCGGCAGGTCTCGGCAACTTCTCGACAGCTGCTAGGCAGGTCTCGGCAACAATTCAAATCTTCCGGCAGCCGGTTCAGGCTGTTTTCGACCGGTTCTGGCGATTTTGAGGCCGGTTCTGGGCTTCTGGGATCAAAGGCTTTGATATGTGCTAGGGTTTGAAGGTTTTTTATAGGTTTGGAAAAATGACTTTGATTGGATGATGAGCTTCCTTTCTCTTGTCAATTTTCGATTCTAATTCTAGAGCAATATCGTGTTGATAACGTGTTTGAGGACAAACATAAATTAACAGAGAAAGGGAGAGAGAAATGTGTGTTTATTCTTCTCTCAATGGAGGGTTTATATAGGAGTACAAAGTTAGTGTGAATGCTTTAAGAGAAAACCAATTTGGTAACTATGATCATCATTAAAACAACTCCATTTGGTTATCTTCAATGATGATAATTGCCATGCTTGTTGCCTCTTGGCATAAAGCATGTTACACAAGTCTTTATACCTATTATATGATATAGACATATTATACATAACACATTTATACTACGACAGGATCAATATTTTCAATCATATGCAAGTAAATTCATTGTTCCGTTTTTATGTCTCAGTGCATAGATTTTTTTTTTTTTTTTTTTTTTTTGCAAATTTTTAGCCAAGTTGAGATATTGTTAAGATGTTGTACCCAAGCAAAAGCCGCTACTGTGGCTTTAGGTTTTGGTTTGGCCATGGTTGTGACGTGTGCTTAGGTTCACCAGTTGATTACGATGGTGACACTAAATATCATACATGGTCTAATCAGCTAAAAGCAAACCAGAAACAACTAATATGCAAAAGAAATTTGTATTAACATTGCACATGATATACTCTACAGTATACAAACAAATCAATCAAATATGAGTCCTTTTGAACTTACATACACGTACAACAAATGAAAACTTTGATTTTTGCATCTATAACTCACTTACTATGGGCAACTGTATTAGTCTCAGTGACAACAAAAGGTAAGTCTTCTAGAGGGGGCCAAAAAAAAAAAAAAAAGTTCCAAGTAGCTAAAAGTGCCAATGTTTTGCCTTGAAAAGCTTACCAGAAATCTATCTTTGCATCAGGATCCAGTAAGTGACACCAAGATCTTCCATTCAAGCGATGCGCCCAGCAGTTCCAGTATTATCATTCAGTGCTTGACAGCAACATATCCCAGGAAACATCTTTTAGTTCCTTAATGTGCTTTTTGTCCCTGAACGAGATATACCAGACCCTCTAATCACTTGACTTGGCGATTTGTAACCCATGAGTTGATGAAGTGGTGAGCTTGACTTTGGTGGCAGCTTCTCAACTTCTGAGGAATGATTTTTTGACTTCAACATACTGGATGATGTTCTTGCTGACATAAATCTTTCGACTGGATTCTTGTCTTTGTTTTGAGATTGAGAGCGTCTCAAAACAATCCCCTGTCTCCCTCTTGTTGGATTGTCTGAACCATATGACATATTTCTCTCATGAACTGAATTACTTTGGAGAGAGCTTGAGGGTGTTACATTTACAGCATATCCTGCTTCAGTAGAGCCACTTTTGTAGTATGAGAGTCCATAACCATAATCATCAGAACACGACACAGGATCCGCAACCTCACTTGGTGGAGGGCCTATAGCATTCACTTCATAAGGGATAATTTGAGTTCTCTTATGGAGTGAAAACTTAAGCACCTTCAAGCAAGCACCACATTGAAGTCTATGGCATTTCCTTTTGAAAAGAAGAAAATCTGCAGGTATCTGCAGCGGCTTAAAGCAGTTATAACAGGTCAAGATAGGAGCTCCACCTGCTATTGGCAGGAAATGACTCTTAGCCATCTGTTGTTTCTCTCCATAATACTTCTTCACCTCATGACTGTTGTGCCTGAGATCATCATACATTGTTTCACTGTCCCACTGGCTTGAGGCATAACCAGGATGAACCCTACGTAACCCATTGGTATTGCACCCGATAGGTAGCGGCATTGGTGCTGAGTACTGCCTGGCTGGAGGACAGTGATGCATATAGGAGGGATCAACTTGGTGTCTGCTTGTTGTTGCCTCACTGGAGAAAGGTATTCGTGTGTACTGACTTTGCTGCTGGGTATAATGGCTTCCCGCTCTGCTTCTTCTGAAATCCCTAGGCTGATTTAGGCCATGGAAAAGCTCCTCCTCAGATGCCTCGTAATTATGGTACTGGGGAATATGCTTTTCCTGCCGACTTGCATGCACATTTAAATTGTTAACTTGATTCTGCAGTTCATAAACCATTCTCAGAAGTGTCAACTTGTCCGGTCCAACACTCACAGACATGTCAGATTGATAGTCTGAATTGCTTTGGAACTCATTATGCATTTGATTTGTGAAGTGTCCATTTCCATATCCACCTAGGGAACCTCTTTGAAGAGAAGCCATCCTAGGCATATATTCATTCCCCTGCACTCTTGCATGATCTCGACTTGGATGACCTGGTCTTCTAGGTGGCAGCAATTCATCTTGATCCCGATTTCTGTATTTCATGGCATGACCATTCTTATCAGACAGACTTGACCAGGAACTCCTACCCTGACTTGGTAACCCAGAAACTCTATTTCCCATGCTTTCTGCCAGAAACTTATCCCTTCTGTATCTTTCTTCAGATTGAGCCAAGTTCAGAGCTTTATAAGAATCTTGAAATGCATGTAGATTATGGTTGTAGAACTGATCATCTATACCATCATAAGAAGAGACACTTCCATCATAAGCATGATGGCTTCTAGTTGCTGGGGACTTCGATCTATCTCTAACTGCAGTGCTAAACTCAGATCTGGGGCTGAGAAAATCTGTAGTTTCAAATGTGTTCGAAGACTTGAAATGATCAAAACTTTTTGGTACACTATTATGCGGTTCCTTGAGTTGTTCATTTGGAGAAGTACGGGTACCTGATGAACTGCTCACTTGTGCTGGCATGTGAACAGTAACATCACTTTCCCTTGTAGCTCCTGGATTGACAACACTTGCTCTCCTGAAATCAGAATCAACGCCCATGTTGATGTCTGCTTTTGCATGTGATTGTTCATCAGGAGAAGATAGAACGATATCTGATGAAATGCTCTCCCTCGGGAGCATATGAGCAGGATATATTGAACTACTTCCCGTTGTGGCCACTGCATTGAGACTACTGGAACTCGTGGAATCAGAATCAATCTCCACCTCAATGTCTACTTCTACATTTGGTGCTAAAGGTAAACTCCCATCATCTTTCAATGCTGGTGAACATGCTGCTGTTATTGGCAATGACTCCTTTCTTTCATTACTTGCCAACTCCATTGATGAAGAGATTTCTTTCGAAACTCCAAGTTGCTCGATACCAAGGTCACCATAATCATTTTGACCACTCTGGTTGTTTTGGTTTTCATCCGGCAAGTTCAAGTCTCCAACCTGCTCACCACCATAATCTTCTACAGTTGAATTATCAGGATCCCTCTCGTTGTTTTGAATTGTAGTGTATTCTCCTGATTCTGGAAGAATGACCTTGTGACTTAAGCTGCTAGATTCTTCATCTTCAGAAACTTATTCTGATTCTTCTCATTGTGGTGATCCGAAAAGTATTCTCCCGAGTCAGGAAAGGTAGCCTTTGGACTTGAGCTGCTGGATTCAATGCCTTCTGAAGACTTATTCTCATCCCTCTCAATGTTTCGTTCCAAAAAGCATTCTCCCAAGTCAGGAGTTGTAGCCTTTGGACTTGAGCTGCTGGATTCAAGGCCTTCTGAAGACTTACTCTCATCCCTCTCAATGTTTTGTTCCAAAGAGTATTCTCCCGAGTCAGGAGCCTTAGCCTTTAAACTCAACCTGCCATATTCAATGCCTTCTGAAGACTTACTCTCATCCCTCTCATTATTTCGTTCCAAAGAGCATTCTCCCAAATCGGGAGTTGTAGCCTTTAGACTTGAGCTGCTAGATTCAGTGCCTTCTGAAGAATTACTCCCATCCCTCTCATTCCCTCTTTCCAAAGAGCATTCTCCCGAGGCAGAAGCTGAAGCCTTTAGACTAGAGTTGCTACACTCAGTGCCTTCTGAAGACTTACTCCCATTCCTCTCATTCCTTCTTACCAAATAGATTTCTTCCGAGGCAGGAGCCTTAGCCTTTACACTTGAGCTGCTAGATTCAATGCTTTCTGAAGACTTACTCCCATTCCTCTCATTCCTTCTTTCCGAAAAGATTTCTTCCGTGGCAGGAGCTGAAGCCTTTAGACTTGAGCTGCTAGATTCAATGCTTTCTGAAGACTTACTCCCATCCCTCTCACTCCTCCTTTTCAAAGAGCATTCTCCTGAGGCAGAAGCCGAAGCCTTTAGACTTGAGCTGGATTCAATGCCCTCTGAAGAATTACTCCCATCCCTCTCATCCCTTCTTTCCAAAGATAATTCTCCCAAGGCAGGAGCCTTACCCTTTAGACTTGAGCTGCTAGATTCAGTGCCGTCTGAAGACTCATTCTCATCCCTCTCACTCTTTCTTTCCAAAGAGCATTCTCTGGAAAACTTACTTTGATTCTTCTTATCGATTTGGTCTGAAGAGCATTCTCCCGAGTCAGAAAGAGTTCCATTACAACTTGTGATGCTGGATGCCCTATCTTCAGAAACGTGACCCAATACATCCATCTGAGCTGTCACTGTTCCATTTAAGCCAGTGCCCCTGCTTCTCAGACCGTTTAGACGATTTTTTGCTGCAGTAAGGAGGAGGACTTGGATCAGAAACGCCGATCATGAATATAAAAACTGAGAACCAAGAACTGAAAGCTATTATCCATATAAAGGCGCATAGCTAGAAAGAGACAGCTCAATTATTCAGAATGCCAAAACCATAGACAGACATGATGGTACAGATATAAACAGTTCATAGTAAATTAGTTGGTAACTAATACAATGTCCTAATCAAACAAACTGAGCAGAATCAATCAAACAAACAAACACGTCTATCTTTAGGCCACAGAACCTCGAAAACTCTAAGCTAAATTACCTCAATACACAGTCAGTAGTTTGTAGGGAGAGTTAAACAAAGTAGAGTAATTTACCTTGGAGAATCGCACCACATCCACCACACTTGTAGACCTGAAAATCCGGCAACTCCGGTAGAAGCTGCCGGCATTTAGGACATTTAACTAATCGAACTTTCGTAGTGAACTCAGTAACCATATCTCCCCCACCAAGAAAAAACCAAACTTGAGCTTCCAACACAAACTCTCAAACTCAACGCACCATCTGCAATGCAATCACAAGATGTAAACAAAAGCTTAAAAAGGGTACTTAGATCTACAAAAGAGAGCGTGGACTTCGATCAACTAAGAGCTAAAGAACTCACCTGAATTATAAAAGAGATCCAAGAATGCTGAGAAGTTTGAAGATGGAATAGTGATTCTTAGCTAGCGTTTACCAAAACAGAAAAGTCTGAAAGAGAAAGAGAGAGAGAGAGAGGCAGTCTTTCTCTCTCTGAGAATTGAGAAAACTTGAGGTTTAGGAGTTAGGGGGGAATTGGAATTGGTCTTTTTGTCGTGGTGAAGAAGCTTCGAGGTCAACCATTCCTTCCTGGACCGTGAGAAACACGGGAAGCCAAAGCCAAAAGTGACCTCGCCGCCGACCTTATTAAAGGGTCAGGAGTGACGTGTCACCACTCACCACCAAGCCTCTCTCTCTCTCTCTCTCTCTCATTTCTCTCTCTTCATAATTCAAAACTGGAAAAATCAACCAAATGCCCTCTGCTTCTGTCTCTGCTTTCCCTCGTTGGCAGAGAAAGACCGTTAGCCAAGTCAACCAATCCCTCTTATCTCTTCTTTTGTTTTTAAAATCCTGGAAAAAAAAAATTACAGTTTAAGATATTTACTATATATTAAGCGTCCTAACACTGTTGCGGACTGTTCCTCACGACAGTGTAATGGCTTTTTTACCCTCAGTTTCTCCTTCAATTACGGCCCTGCCATTGTTTTGCTGACTTTTCTCTTCTCTCCCGTCTTGCTCTTCAGAAAGCTCTCTTTTTTTACGAAACTTTCATCGATCTGGTTTCCTCTCTCTCTCTCTCGCGCCAGTCGCAGTGTCCAAATCACTCTTGCTGTCCACTCGAATCAACAAATTTCTCTCGCTCTCCTCGCACAGAAATCCTAAACCAAGTTCTTGGTTGCGTCATTGGCTGCTCAGTCACACAGCGATGGCCTAGTTCATCTCTCTCTCAGTTTTTCAGGTCAATTGTTTCACTCCCTTCCCTTTTCTTCTCTCAGTTCACATAAATTTCCAATTTATCTCTGTCAAAATTTGGATCCTTTAGAGCTTTTACCTTCTTGGGCTTTTCTGAAAAATCTGATCACTCTGAGTTTACTTTTATCGGTTTCTTTGATTTCTGAGGTGAATTGACAGAGAGTGGAGGTTGATTGATTCGATTAGGTTTTGGGTATCTAATTCATTGATTAATTACCAGAAACTATAAGAAGTTGTCCATTTGCAAAAGATATTGATGATGATGATTTAGGAGTTTTCTACTGTAAATATCTTAGAGATGATCGATGAGTTTAATTTCTCTGTACTATTCGTTTATTATATAATGAAATTGCTTCTGATTTTCATCAAATTTTTTAAGCCTTTTGTTTTGGTTCCTTTGATTATAAATATAACTAGCCTCAGCCACTTCACGTCCAATTGGTTCAGCAATTATACTAAGCAATATAACATTGGTAGAAATGCTCTGGAAGTGTAAGACACATGCTTACTTCTTCAGATGTGATTTCCTCTTTTTTCCAGACCTTAGGTTACTTTATCTACTCTTTCTTTAGACCCTTTAGCCTATGTCTACCAGATTCTCTTATTAGATGATTTTGTTATAGTACTTATTATCAAGATATGGTAAATCTGGAGTACTGATATAAATCTACTTGCAGGATGAAGTATGTTGTACATATATAGTATAAAATGTGGTTGATGTTCACAGTTTGTGGGGTGCACAAGAGGTCAATATTAACCATTGTAGCATCAGCTATACAGCGTTTTGACCTCATCAATAATAAGAAAAAAAAAATTGTTGATCAGTTAAATGACTTCACTTTCTGTACAACCCAAGCAACAGAAGAGCAGATGATTAGTTATTCAAACAGAAAATTAAACAGGAAGAGTAGATGATTGATAATCTTTCATGGATAGAGGCCCAATTTAATGTTTGCAGATCAAATTCTGAAAATAGTAAAAACATTTGTCCTAACTATTGATGATATAATAGAGAGATAGCATTGGTTGAGCGAATATTATATGTTAGCTTAGTTCCTCATTGACCTGTGCTGAAGTAATTGCATCTGTTCATTGGATAAAGTTTTACGCTTTCCTTTTATATAACGTAGGGCAAGCATTATTCCTGCAACTGTGTTAATCATTCTGGCTGGAAGGTTCAAAGACAAGAGGGTTGACCTATTGAAGTGCATGAATTGCAGTAAAAGAAACAAGCGCAATAAGGTCATGGCTCACTATTCAGATGCGAGGGAAGTAGGGGTTTTGAAATTGAAGCTGAGGTAGCAGATGACAAGGGGTTAAGGCACACCATAGATGACACTCGGGTTCTGCTCCTGGATGCGACCTTGGATTTTCAAAGAAAATTGAGGTTCTTAATGCTTTGGTTATGTTTATTATGCTTAATGTTCAGGTCTGATGTAATATTGTAGATGAAGTATTATTGGGAGGTGTTTTGTAAAGTTACGAAATTTGAATGTCCAGGTGTTTTGTAGTATTGTAGATGAAGGGTGCATACTTTGCAATTAATGATGGGCATGAAGGTTGACTACCTGCAGAGTATGCTAAGAAGCATTTGCATACAGATCTTCTTTCGGTTGGCTTACAACGTGAGTTGGTTTGTTTACTTGGTTTGATTTCATGTATATGTTAGACAATTAATAGCTTATATTGAAATAATCATGATTTGATGACAATTAATAGGTAATAAGATTAGATCTGAGTATTAAGTCTCATGTAGGAATCATGAAATCTGACTTACTGCATTAACAATTTGCATCCTTGCAATCTGTTCGATGCTAATTGGATTATGTGGTGTTGCAGTTGAATGTGAAAGCAGCCAAGCAAGCCATTCTGGATGGTACAAATTTATTATGCAATTTTGCAACTCTGCAAGATATGTTTTATTTTTTATTTTTTATTTTTTATATTGTATACTTCATCCATTCTGGATTGCTTCTTAGTAGGTGATTTGTATTTGAATTTCCCTAATTTAGATTCTGGGAAACTGATGAGGCTATTCTTCAGGTGTGCACACGTGATAATTTGATGTATGATATATACCATTTTATTACCTTCATCAAATATCACCTCATTTTGGTTTATATTGATGATGATTATGAATTCCTTCTGTAAATCTAAAATGTTCACAAATCACAAATATTTTGGAACATTTGAACACTACATAACAAAATGCAAATCGATTTGTTTTTGTGCACAAATTGGTCATAGTCGGCCATAGTCTACAAATTGGTTAACAATAACAAACCCCCGCGGCATAGCGCGGGTACCATTTCTAGTGGTAAAATAATAGACATGAAGTTTGTTGCTGTAGACTAGCTAGAAGCCTAGAAGCCTAGAACTCACGACTGAATTAGTGTGTTATTGCATGATGCTAGTCTACTAATGCATGAAGTTAGTATATCGATGTATAAATATAAATTAATTACTATAATAAATTGGTCTATTTGATGAATCGATACATCATACTAAAACTCAGGACATAATTAGTGCAGTAATGCATGTATGACGCTAGTCTCTACTAATGTATGGAGCTAGTATATAAGTGCATAAACGCAACTTAATTACTATATCAAATTTGTCTATTTAATAGATCGATATATCAACTTAAAACTCACGACAGAGTTAGTTTATTAATGCATGATGCTAGTCTATATTAATGTAAGGAGTTAGTATACGAGACATAAAACAACCTTAACTATTATATCAAACTGATCTATTTAACGTACCGTTACATAAACGAAAACTTTTAATTCACGTCAGAGTAAAATTGACATTTCAGAAAAAAGAAACCCAGCTGTTCAAAGTCGAACTTGGACTTATCTCCTAGCTGTCAGAGGTAACGTGTCATTCAATTTCCAGGCGATGCTAGCGGAGAGTAGGTGTGTTTATTTTTGAGGTGGGTCCACATTTTGACTAATGAGGCCATTAATAAAGCAAAACCCAATTAGTTTAGACTAATTGTAAGTATAATTTCGCGCCAAGGTTCTTCCGCCGAGAAAATGACCTGGATTGGCATAAAAAACTCCAGATGACGACCTGGTTTCGATGTCGTGACGCACATCAATTACATTTCCAGGGAGGTTACTGACATTTCAACTCAAGTCAGTCCACACTAGTACAGTTCATTCTGCTTCAGCTTCTAGGTCAAAAGTCAGACATGGTATCTTCCTCCTTTTCGCCACCCCTTTTCCTCTTCTTTATTCCTTCTCCTATTTCCTAATTTTTGTTTTGTAATGTTAGGTACATTAGACGATTTAATATAGAGATAAAATAGCTAATTACGGAGACAAACTAATAGTTAGTCTATTTAATAGTATATTAATATACAGTAGAACTTTTATATGATGTGACTATGTGTTATTGTCTTTCTTGGAAACTAAGCAATGTCTGTGATCTTTACCTCTTTTAGAGAAAAAGCACGCTGGACATAATCATTGATGTCCTTATGTTTTTACTTGTTACTCTTTGGCGTATGAAAGATGCTCCTAACAGCAGACAAAATTAAGCTTTGCATTTGGCTTTTTGGGGATCGCTAATTGTGTAAAAAGTGTCCAAGAGACAAGGCATGTGTAAATTGCCTTTGTAATAATGATACTGAAACTCTGGACCATTTGTTCAAAAATTGCCATTTTGCTACTCAGGTTTGGTCTCATACTCAATCTGCTAGACCTTTTATTTGGAATGGTTCATTAATTTCTTGGTAGAATCTCTTAGTAAGGATAGAAACTATAAAGAGGTGCTTCCTAATATTATTCTCAAACTCTGGTCTATATGAAATGCTAGAAACAAAGCTATTTTCCAGGAGAAACGTCGTTCACCTACTGCTATCTTGTCTGATGCTTTTCACTTTGGGATAACTTATACCCAAGTAAATAATAGTAGGAATAGTCATCTTTTACAGCTGATATGCACATTAAATGGTATCCACCAACTAACCAGTTTCTTAAACTAAATTTTGATGGTTTAGTAAGGAACAGAATGGCTTATATTGGTTTTATTATTCGAAACTCGGATGGCAATCCTTTAGTTGCAGCTTTCAGAGTTTTAGGTGATAAATATTCTAGTTGCTGAGGCTACGGCTTTACGTGGCGGGATTCATACAACGTATCTTCAAGGGTTTTCTCATATTATTGTTGACGGAGACTCAAAGCTTTTAATTGACTTTATCAAAGGCTCTGCAACAACTCCATGGATTTTATGGACTCTAATTAAGGACATTAAGCAGTTGGATACTAAGTTCCAAGATATTATCTTCAGGCATACTTATAGAGAAGCAAATTTTGTAGCTGATCACTTAGCAAATTTAGCCTATAATACTTCTCATCCTAGAATTTGGTTTTACTGTTGACCCCTTTCTGTGTGCTCAGCGTTCCATTTGGATCAGCTGAAAAGGCGTGTTTGTCGTGGTTTTTCTTTCTCGTTGTAACTTTTTTTTCTATCATAAAAAAAAAAAAAAAAAAAGTAATCAAATCTTTTCTTTGTGCTGTATAGAGCGTTTTTCTTGGGTTGTATGATGCAAACATATCAAGGACTTGGTCAAGGATATGGATTGTGGCGTTAGCGTGGGGATTAAGCATCAACCCTACCCGAGTTTTACAGACCATGACCAATTCAAATGTGATGCCAACTCATAACAGTAAAAGAAAGAGTAAACAATTGCAGTAATTCCCAATTTGGAAAACAATATATGCAAGAAGCCAAGTCTAGCTGACTGAAGCTGTGGCTCAACATAGAGACTTCCCAATTTGACCTAGGACCCAAGTCAAAATTCCTAGTTCATTGGCAGAAGTATAGAAAACGAAAAAAACAGATGAAATCATGGAAATGATTTAAGGCCATTTATACAAGGTAAAGAAAAAGTAGCTCTGCAGTGGACTTAGGTGCCCTCACTAATTAAATGAATGGATCCAACAGAGAACTATAAAGTGATAGCTTTTCCTTGTTCTAGAGAACATTTTTGTTGGTTGTATACAAATCAATTCAAGGACTTGTTCAAAGTTCTATAACCACTGGGTTCTAGACCATGACAAAGTACAAGAGGGCAAGATCAGGAACTATAACATTTTATCTTCGGGGAAATATTTAGATTATGAGTAGTGCTAGGTGAACTGCTCAATAAAACCAGATGAACTAGTAGCTTCTGCTCAACTGACATACAAGGCTCTCCCCAATTGAACTATGATCAACTCAAAAATCCTAGTCCATATATTGGCAGAGATTTGATATATTTTTCCCTCTTGACAGAATATATAGCATGCAATGAACTGCAATATAGCACGCTATGCTGAACTGATGGTATGTGAGTACGTAAATAAGTTTAAATTACATGTAGATCATTCCACAAAGGACCGAGGCAATAACTATTCTTACATAAAATGGGCAGTTTTAAGTATAATCACAAGGCTACTCTCAGTCCAACTCAATCATATTGTATCCTGCTAAGACAATTCGCCATCTTCAGGCTGTCAAAGGGAACTGAACATTATAATTCACAACAGATGCACACCAGGTTTTCTCAAAGAACTATCCTCTCTGTTCAGTCACAACTGATCGATATTTGTGTAAGCATTAGGCGGTGAGCAATATTTCTGTTTTGATACTTAATTAGTCTCAAGCCAACCAAACAAAAGAGAAAGACAATAGGCCACAAGCATAGATTGATAGGATTATCAGCATGCCTACTGTGGTAAACATACTGAACTGTCGCGAAAATGCACTGAGGAATGGCACCAACCAATGCTAAAATGACGGGGAAAGTACCAAAAAGGGTGCTACTGGGAGGTGGATGATAAAACCACCACAGCATTCCCCACCTCCCCAATTTAGCTCCTTCCCTCTTAACCTTGTGAATGGGCTCGCAGATGCAAGTGATTACAGCAACAATAGCAAACAACATACCAATTAGTGCATAGTTTGATTTACTTGGGGAGGACGCCTGATCAAAAGCAGCTGACAGAAGCTCTAGGGTGATGCTCACGATTAAAAAGATCCAGTCTTCAAAATTAGCCTTCAAAAGAAACTAGTAGTTGAATCACAAATTAAAGACAACTATCAAGAAATATGCTAACAAGGATGTTGGTTAACTGCGGCTATGAGTTTAGAACACTACCTTTATCTTCTGCTTCAACATGTCATGATAGTCATCGTTGGCCCCATTTGAACTGGTGTGATGTGAAATCGACATGCTGGACACTGAATTGTAGGTGAAAAGACCATCTCAAAACTTCTTCTACAATATGTAAACCAAAAAAGCCTTCTACAATATACATGAGCTTGTAACTGAAATATGATGGACCATAACAGGCATGTTGTCTAGTCATCTATTAGGTAGTTAATATGGTACTCTAAAGATTTTCTCTCTCATCTATTTCTGTTTGGCTAACACTGAGAGTTGGAATGGAAACGACTTTATATTGTTAACTTGGCGCTAGCTGAAAAGTTACTTAAATCGCATAACATAACAAACTCCATGTTTATTAGTCTGTCAAAGTAAGAGTAACCAACTATGATTTGAACTAACACATAACAAGAAAAGAAAAATGCTGAACTATTGCTCAACTTTGAGGGTTAGCTAGGCATGCACATTACATGACCCTTGCCTTTCACAAAAACATCCATCAAAATAATAATAATGAAGTGTTGCGCTACGTACTGCTCGAGGTGCCAGATTCTATGTCTACAGAAAGAATACCTAATTGATTCCCTAGAGGCGCTATTTTATTAGAGCGAAAGCTCTCACTTCTCCCATTCATCATTTGATTTCTTGCTCTCACTTCTCCCATTGAGGCTGAAATCACTTTTCATAAATAATAAGAAATGTCAGTAATTATGTGCTGATATTGCCATTGGAATCTTGTAACTCAAGTGCAGAACTTAATAGAATCCTTTGATTATTGTTCTATACAACACATCCATATGGAAAGGAATGTGGTAGCTGATCTTGGGATCTGCAGATTGGCTATGATCCCAAGCTTTGCCACCCAAGCAGTTTTGGATGACATTGATGGCTTTCTGAGGCCTAGAACTTTATGGCCTTGTGCCCCCATCTTAGTCAAAAAGAGAAAAATAAAAATCTTTCATGAAAATAATGAAGAGTAGCATTACGTAATACGTACCATCTGAGTTGCCTGTTCCTAAATCTTGAGAAGCATGATCTAATGATTGATTCACCGGAGCTGTTTCATAAATTGAGCTCTCATTTCTTACTTGATTTCTTGCTCTCACTTCTTCCATTGAGGCTGAAGTCAATTTTCATAGAAGTGTCGGTTTTTATTTGCTGTGCTGCAAATACTTCAAAATTAAAACAATGAAGACATTACATACCATCTGAGCTGACTGTTTCTGAATCTCGAGAAACATGATCTAATAATTCATTCACAGGAGCTGTTTCGGTAATTAAGCCATCACTTCTCTCATTTCTTACTTGATTTCTTGTTCTCACTTCTCCCATTGAGGCTGAAATCACTTTTCATAGAGATGTCAGTATGATGCAATACTTAAAAATGAAAATGACTAGTGAATAGTGAATAGTTGCATTACATACCAACTGAGCTGACTGATTCTGAATCTCGAGAAACATGATCTAATAATTGATTCACTGGAGCTGATTCGATGGTTAAGCCCTCACTTCTTCTCTCATTTCTTACTCGATTTCTTGCTGCTGCAGGAGAATTATTTAGAAATGTACTCACAATAATGATGTCAAAAACTGAAAAATTCATAAGAACTTTTCTTTGATGAGATATATGAAAGCTAATTTGGTATTATCTACAGAAGGCAATTAAAAGAGGTGGCTCAGGAACTTAGAATTGGTTTTGTAAATAGTTCACTGGTACTACATCCACAATGTTTGATGAGACCCCAACCTTGATCACCCTGTCAAAAAAGAAGATAGAAACAAAAACTAATAGTTGATTAACATGTAGACGGAAATTATGGAATGACATGCTAATGCAATAATATTGTCTTACATTTAAACTACTTACAGAGTCCAAGGAGACAGTAAGTCATCAATATCATTTGAGAAATTTCTGACAAATATTTATCGAGACCTGGTTGGTTCAATCGTACTTTACACCATATAAGCAAATTTACATATTGTAAAATCTTTGGTGCCATGTTGGGAAATTCCCTTAATCTTTAGTACAGAGATCTTTGAACCTAAAACTCCAATCAATAGCTGGATAGCTGGAACCTACCCCTCTACTTGCTTTTTGATAATTGTAGACCATTGTTTGAAGTGAGAACTAAACAGAGAAGACTGCTAGAGAATAATGTGCTGATTGATTTACCTCGGAGAACGGCACCACATCCACCACACTTGTAAACCTTAAAATCCGGCAACTCTGGTAGAAGCAGCCGACATCTAGGACATCTGACTAATCGGACTCTAGTAGTGAGTTCCTGAGAATCCATGAGGCTCCCCTGCAAGGAAACTACATAATGGCATGCATCAGGTATGAGTTAATTCCAATTGAAAGACTATGATCCACCTCAATCATTCATTGGCGATAATCGATGAAATCTCGAACTCGATTGTTACGTACCAAAAAAAAAGGAAAGTTTTTAGAGGAAAAGTAAGAAAATAAAGAGGAGCAGCAATGTACCTGAACTGTGGTGTTGTAAAGAGAACTGAAAAGAGACGGAGAGACTGGTATGCAATTGCTAGTGTTGGTACACTGTAAAGAAGGAGATAGGGAGGAGGTGCATGATTCACGTACGCCAGTTTAGACGAAGAGTATGACCAAAACCAGTCTTATTACTACTCTATCAAGACGAAGCAACTAAGAAAAATAGTGACAGGTGATTACAGCAGGCCGAATCAAAGCGTCGCTCTCAAACTCTGCCGTTACTCCTTAAGTTTTTTTTTTTTTTTTTTAAGGGCAGGTTTTATTTATTTAAGTTTTAAAATTTGATTATACCAGACCAAAAGATGAGTCTTATGAACACTTTATTTTTTGGTGTAAAGTCTTATGGACACTTTCCCCAGTAGGGTTTTAGACCCTTTTCTCATTCAGCACACATCAAGTATGGAAGCCATATTGATCTTTAACAATGCACAATCTAGGGCGCAATCTCATTTCATATCAAATTAACCAAACGAAGGTGCAGTAATGTCCGATACTCCCATTCTAAAAAAAAACAATAATAAAAAAAAGGTCCAATACTCCCAGTAAATGAACAAAAGTTCTAGCACAATATACCATATACATACTCATCAAGCAAGAGGCGAGTGCTCTTGCTGTCAAGAAACGACATGGATTGGCATTAAAATTTTCAGATGACAAGGTAATATCTTTTTCATGACGCGCATCAGTATATACCAGGAAGCTAAGTGACATTCTACTCCAGTTAGTCCCCAGCAGTGAGTTCATTTTGCTTCAGCATCTTGGTGAAAGTCGAGCATGGTTTTTTTCCTCGAAAGTCCCTTTCCCTTTTCCTCTGTTCTTTCTTCTTTATTCCTTCTCTATTTCCTAACTTTTTCTTCCAATCTGATTGTCTTATTGTCTTTCTTGGTAACCAAGCAATGTCTGCAGGCATATGAGAGACCTCTAATTGTTACTTCTTTTATAGAGGAATCACACTCGACATAATCATTGTAGTCCTTGTGTTTTTGCTCTTTTAGTGTATGAAAGATGCTGCAAACATAAGCTTTGCATTTAGGAGTTCATTGATTAAGTAAAAAGGGTCCAACAGACAAGGCGTGTAAAATGAAGTCATAAAATGCTTTCTTTGCTGTATATAGAACTTTTTATTGGGTTGTTTACAAATCAAGGACTTGGTCAAGGGTTTCAAGAATCAATCCGCCTACCACTGGGTTTTACAGACCCTGACCAACTGAAGTGTGATGCCAATCTAACAGTAAGAAGAAATCATAAATAATAACAGTAATTCCCCATTGGTAAAATACTATTGGAAAGAAGTCTAGCAAACTGAAGCTGTGGCTCAGTAACTGACATAATACTTCCCAATTTGAACTAGGACCAAGTCAAAATGCCTAGTTCAGTGGCAGGGGTGGAGTTTTGTTTCTTTTTCAATAAGACCGATTAAAACATAGTAGTAGTGGCACACAATTGTTAATAAGCGAAATGCAACCAAGATTTAAGTTTTAAGAAACAGAAAATCGGCAAAGCTTTCTTTATTCAGGATTTAAGAGAATAGGATGCAAACCCACAATGTGTGAACTTGCAGTGACGCACATCAATACATTTTCACTCCAGTTAGTCCACAGTAGAACAGTTCATTCTGCTTCACCATGTAGGTCAAGGACAAATATGGTACCTTCCTCGTTTTCACTTTCCCTTTTCCTCTTCTTTATGCCTTCTATTTCCCAGTTTTTGCTTATAGTCTTTCTTGGAAACTAAGCAGTCTCTGATCTTTGCCTCTTTATAGAGAAGAAGCATGCTGGACATGGTCATTGTTGTCCTTGTGTTTTTGCTCTTTGGTGTATGAGAGATGCTCCTAACAGCAAACAAAAGCTTTGCATTTGGCTTTTTGGAGCTCCTAAAATGCTTTTTTTTTGTTCTGTATAGAACATCTTTCTTAGGTTATATGATTCTTATAAATCAAGGACTTAGTCAAGGCTATGGATTGTGGCTACCATCAAACCCACCTGAGTTTTACAGACCATGAACAAGTCATATGTGATGCCAACTCTAAAAGTAAAACGAAGTAATTCCCAATCACAAGAGAATTCCGGTTTGAAATAGGAAAAAGCCAAATGCCTAGTGCATTGGCAGAGTTAGTTTCATTTCTCTTTCGAGAACGCAAGCAAAACACTATAACATACTAGTATTTTGGCACACGAATGTTGGATATTCAAATATTTTTTCAATTCAGAATTTAGGAGAATAAGATGCAAACACAACAGGTATGAACTTGTATATGCCACTATGGGTCTTTAACATGCACAATATAGAGCACAAAGGCAACATTTGGTATCAAAATTACCTAGGCAGCAACATAATGTCTGACTTGAATTGACCATAACCCTAAACAAGATACGAGAATATCCGGTACTCAAGAACTGAGCAAAAGTTCTATCATAATAACACAAAGACATCACATCAGGCAAGAGATGAGTGAACCTGAGAAACACATACTAGACCACTTTATAGAAGAAGCTGATTTTATGCAGCAGCAACTGCTCGCCACTTGTGCCCCTTAAATGCTTGGTGAAGTTCTTTATATCCACTCCTATAATGCTCCAGTGAGAAACATAGCTGTCGTATAGCCTCTCTTTTCTCCTCAGCCCCGTCTGAGATCACAACTCTCTGCCTATTCACCTCTTCCTGCAACTCCTCCACTCTCAATTTCAGTTCATCTACTAACTTGCGTGCACTTTCAGACCCAACAATCAGATCCTCATGGTCTGTATGTAACCGGCATAGATGTCCTTCCATTTCCCTAATTTGATGATCACGGCAACTCACATTCGCCATAAGCATGTGAACCTTAGCATTGAGCTCATCCTTCTCTGCCATTAGCATATCATATTTCAGTTTGAATTTGTCAAAGTCCTTATTCACAGCTTCCACATGTTTACCTCGCTCAGCGAGTTCTACCTTCAGCCAACTTATTTCACCTTGCAAAACCATCTCTTGTGCAACACACATCTTTTCCAGCTCCATCTTATCAGTTTGGTGTTGCCTTATTTCATCTTCTAGATTCCTGTTCTTCCACTCCCATTCTTCAAGCCTGGTCTCCAAGATGGTTTGTTTCTCTGACAAACCAGAAATATGAAACTGCATGTCTGCTCTCTCCCGAGAAAACTGTTCCTGTGCATCATGCAATGCACTCTTCAATTCCATCAATTCAAGATCACGGCCAACCAAATCGGCATCGTACTTCACAATCCTCTCCTGCAGCTCCAAAACATGCTTCCTCTCTGAGTCAAGTTGAGCTTCCAACATGGCTATATCTTCCTCAGCCACTGCAAGATGACCTTGCATTTCTTTAACACCTTCAGACACTTTCTCATTAACCTCCTGCTTCAACTTTGCATTCTCCTCATCCGACCTCTTGAGCCTTGCTGTAATTACTTCCAACTCTCTCACCAATTTACCAATGTCATTATCTGTTTCTGATGCACGACTCTCCAACTCAGCTATCTGTTTTTGCAGATCTGATACCCGTAATTTCTCCTGTTCGAGATCAGCCTCCCTTGTCTGGAGCTTCTCTTTCATGCTGGAAAGTTCATCCTCTAGTTCAATAATCCTCTCCCATCCCTGCGAGTCAAAGTCCATGTTCAGAGGTGGAATCGAGTAATTGCTGGGAGATAAGTTAAGAGATTCTGACTCAGACTCCAATGATGATGAGGAAGATGATTCGGTGCCTTTCTTTAAAGAAAGAGCAGGACTAGAACCACCTGAGCTTGGTGACATATCTAAACCAACAACTTGATGGCCAGATTTATGCAAACCCACCTTTCCATCAGGAGTCTGCATATGTGCTTCTTTTGCCAACTGACCATAGCACCCAGCCAGTGATCGATACAATCGCTGAAATTCCTCAATTAACTCTGGCTTCTTATAAGAATCTTGTGCAACATTTCTAGGCAAAGAATCACCATCTTCTTTTATCAGCTTAAGCATTTGCTTAATTCTCTGGTCCATCTCTGTAGAAAGAACATTTTGAACATCATTATGACAACTCATCATAAAATTACTAGTCTGAAACAATCTGCTCAAGATATACAGAAAGAGATGGATCAGAAAATGTATTCACCTTCAAGATTTTCTACCAGCCATATAGAACCATCTTGACAGACATTGTTGTCCTGCTCACATGAATCCGACTTCTTCAAATCTGATGTCCCCATATCAACCGTTTACTGACTGCAAATGATGTAAAGAACACCACATAAGCCTCAAATTAACAAAAAAAGAAGCAACTTTCTCTAATACAAGTATCAGCTAAAGAACAAGGATTTCACTGACTCCAGAAAAACCAAAATGATTTACATGAGCACAACAACACACCAAACTAAAGGCAAAACTGCGAGAAAAAACTGCTGTTTTCATCAGAAATGGCAACAGCAACGTCCTCACTTAAGACTAGGCTGTCTTGGGAGATTCTCACATCAACCAATCAAGGTCTGCTAGTCTAACCACTAGTCCTACTGCATTATTCAACCTCCATCATATCGACCAATTAATCAATCAATCAATTTAAACTGCATTCTTCGGACATTCTCACATCAACCAATCAATTTCTGCTAGTCTAAAACCTCTATCACATCGCACTTGTCATCACTCTTTCCCTCAAATCTTTACTTCCAATTGCGATATAAATTTGAGCAGACGACAATCACAAGTAACAAGAGATGTCACTTGCACTCTCAATCAAGCAATTCAGTAAAGAATCATCTTTTCACCTAAATTTAACCAAAAAAAAAAAGAAACTAACCTCATGAACAAAGAATCGTCTTTTCACCTAAATTCAAGCCCCCTAAAAATCTCAAGCTTATTTCCACTATTAGTATGAGCCCACAAATACAATACACGCTAATCTGCTTACTCAAAAACTCAAAAAGTCTCTAACTTTTCCAATCCCTCAAAAATTCTGCTTACCAGAATCAGATTCAAAACCAAAACCACTAAACCAGAAGCTAAATCGACAAAATTTCCAAGAAATTAAGCAAGAACAAACCGGGATCTACAAGCGAACCGCACCAATACACAAATCACAGAGCAAAACAATTCTGAGAAAGCAAGAAAATTCAAAGAGTTGAGGAATTGATGAGCAGACATACCAACTAGAGTGGTTGGGTTCAGTGGCCCCTGAGATTTGAAAGCTTTGGGCTTTTGCTGATAGAAGAAGCGGCTTTTCAAGCAAAATCCGCTTTTTTCAAAATTCAAAAATTGGGCACCAGAATCGGGACAACTAGCTAGAGTCTGAAAGGGAAGGCTCAAATTTTGTTGCCCCCCGCCTTATCGGTGTGACTAAAATGCCCTCCCGCATGGCTTCGTGCTTCGGTTATTTGTGGGCCGTGGATATGTGGGTGTTTTGGTAATTTGAGGGAATTTTCAATAATGAAGGACTGAGAGGTGGGCCATGGCCCGTGAATGGTGCCGGCCCCGCCCAGCGGAGCAACCGAGAGCTATGGCGGGAAAGCGTTACGATTTGCAAAAATAGGATAATGAAAATTAAAGAAAATGTATATATATCTAATCTTTAATATTCCTTCTTTTTTTTTTCTTTTTACTAACAGAGGTCTGATTTAGTCCAAATTTATCCAATTATCTGTTCATGGATCCAGCTCCTCGATTAAGATTTAGGTTGTCAGCAATTTGTCATTTCAAGAGATCTTTGATCTTCCACTCAAGACTTTTAAACTTTGATGAGTTTCATAGTGCAGAACATATATTTATATGATTCATTAGACTATTCTGAGTATAATATATTAAAAAATTAAAAATTTTATAAATATCTAATCTTTAAAATATATTTTTTTATATAACAAAAGTATGTTTCAGTCCAAGTATCTCTATATGGATCCACCTCTTCTTCAATTAACCTTTAGGTTGTCAGCAAATTTGTCATTTAGAGATATTCTTGATCTTCCACTCAAGAGTCAAGACCACCAGAGACTTATACTTGATGAGTTTTATGGTGAACAACATAAATTTGTATGATTCTTACGATTATTCATAACATGATACACTTCGAATCTAAATGGTTTCCTCAACCTAGTCACGGCATATAGACTGGTTTGTCCATATCCACTTCGTTATAATTGTGGCTAGGTGCTCCTATTGTTGCTTGGTGCTTCATGGGGGCAGTTGAGCACTTCAGCGCCTGTATGTTTGTTGACGGTTCATGTGTTTTTGGTATGTAAATTTAAGCAACTGCGTTTGAATTGTGAATAAATTTTAGGCCAAATATGCTCGACGTCGACCTGAATGGTTTGTTGTTCGTGTGATGTCAGTCGGAATATGTAACACTTTAAACAAAAAGTAATGAGATTAATATGAACGTGTTTGGCTCAAAAATCAAATGGCTTGCAAACTGTCTCTTTTGAGCGTGTGCGCAGGCGTGCCAGCACCGCGGGGTGCAGTCGTCGGGGAGTCCTTTGACCTGACTTATGAATCAAACGATGTGGACGAGAAGAGCACCAACCTCGTCACAAGGTTCTTTTCTATGCCTTTCGGAAAAAGGACTTCTTTGCCTTACGGGTAAGGACTTTGGTTGTGATCTCTTCGCGAAACCGAGTCGATACTCAAAGTTGTAGGTTGAGCAAAGCAATCACCGGAAAGTTGAGGAGAAAGCACAGGGTTTGCTAAAGCGTGACTTTAGCTTCGTTGGGTTGCGAGGGCGTTACCCTTGCTTCACTGGTTTGCAAGTAAGTTGCAGGTAGGTTTGCTCCGGAAAGGCTTGATAATCTTTTTGATTGATTTGAGAGTTGTATCTTTTCCGTCTTTGAAACCTGGTATTTATACTAGGGTTTTGACTGTTCCTTGCTATCGAAGGATTATTGATTGACGTTTCGTATTCAATCTCCGCTACTTGATTCCAATAAGGTCTCATTTTCCTTATGGATTCTGAAATGAGCGAAGCTGTAACCCAAACCCAAACAACTTATTTTTGAGCCGTAGGTATCGGTCCGCTACGCTAAACCCACTAAAAGATCTTGCCAAAAATATTTTTGGGCTCAAATAGAACGTAGAGTGGATTGAATTATTTACCCCAAAACACAAATTTTCCAAACGTCACTAGAAACTTAAATTAAATCACATTATCATGTGCATCTTACTTGGCACGTTGAAAGTGATACCCAAAGTCGATCTTAATGGCATCCGGAGTCGTTGAGAACGGTGCACAACAGTTGGAATCATCGAGACCCCAAGCTTCACTTCACTGTTATCGGGGTTGCATGGCCAAAGCAAGACCAGGCATCATTTCTCATCTTCAAGGCCAAGTTATACCCCCACTCGAATTGCTAGAAATAATAGCCGAAAGCATGAGACGCAGTGGGGTCGAGTTTGGCAAGTTATCCAAAGGCAGTTAGGTCGAGTTTATGGATGTCAATATTTGTATTCGTATCAAGTCACGATCAACTCAAACATGGGAGTAGTAAAACCGACCAACACTCAGAAAACCACTTGATCAGCTCGCTTGAGTCTATTTAATTCGACTAAAATGTTGCAAGAGGTGAGAGAGCCAAACGGACACTCCTTCGAATGGTTTGGCATTGAGTTAAGGTAATTTACATACTAAATTGGAATCGACTCATCAAGTTATGATCAGTTCAAATAGTTAACTTAAATTCGTAATATGTTTGAATCATATTATTCTTACTAATGTAAACAAGAGATCGTCTTGCTAGAATTGTGATTAATCTACAAAACTAGCAAGGATGAACCAAACGATCGAGGATTTGCATCTTTCTGATGTTGGAGGTTGAAATTGGGAAAGGTGGGAATTCAAGAGCACTGTCAAACACTCGTAGGAGACAACCAAACGTGGACCCACCACTTCTATCTCTTCTTTATTCGGAAAAAACTTTTGAGGTATAATGTTGCACTTTAATTGGTTTTCTTTTTCTTTATCAACTAGGACTTTCTGTGTGAGAAAGAACAACAGGCTTTTTGCATATGCAGCTGCCTCAAAAAGATGGATGTATATATATGCTCGAATATATAAACATTTTATGGCCAAAATAGAAGGTTGATGGCTGATTCCAGATTATTGAAATTTCAAAGACGAAAGATATATGATAGATTAGTTTATTGTGTGAACTACGAATAATTTTCAATATATATACCTTTCTTTTATCTGATTTTCAATATACCTTTGCTAGACTATATAAGAATCAAACTAAACTATTCTGATATCACCCCACTTGAAATTCTTTGGCTTCTTCTGAATGGAGGCATCATAGTTTATTAACTTTATTTCACATAACCTTTACTTCCAATTAGCTTTTTCCCATTTCCTCATTACATGGCTTGAATTTGACACTATCTACTGTCTACTGAGTGTGCCTTTATGTAATGGCAATTATATAACGAAATGATTAACTTTAGACATTTGGGTTATATATGGTGGAAGATGGAGTTGACTTTATTTGGTAAACAATATGGGGTTGACTTTTTCGTAACCTCAGGCTATGAATTCTACGGTTGAATTGATATTGGAGCACCTTTTACAATGCAAAGGCTAATCACTTAGCTTCAACAAACTATGAGTTACAAGAATTTGTTTGGTATGGAGACAAAAATGATGGAACATCTCCTTGAGAAATGAGGAACATATATAGAATTTTGTCAATATAATGTTTACATATATAATCTGTTTAATGTATTTCAAATTGAGCAAACTCAAAGGTTACTGCGAGAGAAGAGCAAACCCCTTAACTGAGAGTTCGTAATAGTGTATTATCTTCATGACACAGAATCACAGATGATCAAAAAAGAGAAATCATGAAGCTCCAAAAGAAAAGAGATAATATTGTTATATACACGTTTCCGGTTGGGATGTTTAATATATATATATATATATATATATATATTTAATTAACTATTATATATATATATATATTGTCGTACAACTATTATTTAGTAAACAAAGTTCTTAAACACAGCGTTGAATTTAGCATTTTTAAACTATAATATTAATAGACAATAACATTATAATATTAATAGACAATATGTTTTCCTAAGTCTCACATGCATTCAAACATGGATTTGGACCTGGTCTAATCTTCATCACTAACTATTAAGTGTCAACTAGAAACTTGCAAAATGGCATTCAGTCCTATAGTGCTCGGCAGTTTCTCCTAAAGAAAGAGACGAGTCACAGGCAAATATCAAATCAAAAGAAACTTCCAAGCACGACTCACTTTTAAATTTGATTTATCAGCACTTCTGGTATGGACTCAATTTCCAGGATACCTGTCTAAAACTCCATTATTAACCAGAGGAATATTTATGTGGAAGCAAGAGGATAGAGTCATAGAGAACAGACAGTAAAAATGGAAATTGCCAAAAGTCTTCTCCTACCTTCCACTCACAATTACTCAATTTTTCAGAGAAGCTCACATCAACTCATTTAGAGCTAGGCTCCATTCCCAATGGACTTTCTTCAATTCTCACAGTGTTTCAACTTTTTCCACAACAGTTGAGTACACTAATGTAATTGCCCAATCATGATTCTTTGATTAGCTTTTAGCTTTTTTTAGCCAATCTTTTCCTTCTTACTTCTCCTCTTGCAGTGATTCTCACTAGAAATATAAGTTTTCCTTGCTTCCTGGAGGCTTCTTACTCAACTGGGGCATTCTCAGGATAAGACTAATTAACCTGCAGACCAGAGATATTTATTACATTTACTATCAGCTGTGTGTGGTCCTGCAATCATATCAGTCACTTTTATGGATTTGTTGGGATGTTTAATCACAGAACTTATGTGTCAGCGAATATTATTTTGGTAAAGACTATGCGAATGGAAATTTTGATTCACTGATGTATTTTATGAAAGATAGTCAGAAAGTTGTGTACGTTGCATTATTTTTTTGGTAAAAGTTGAGAAATCAGGCTCAAGGAGTTGGTGAGTTGGTAATTTGATATGGCTGTAATTTCTGTCATCCGGGTTTAATGCCCACTAACTTCCAAAGAGCTAACTCTACTGGTGGAGTTCCATTGGTAGAACGATAGTGATATAAGCAGACATCAACCAGCTCAATTCTCACAAGCTGTGCAAATCTTCATTTTCAATTCGCACGAGTAGTGAGACCGCTTCGTGTGATTGAACTCATTGAAGTTTGCCTTCTTTCTTTAGTAGTGTACACGAAATACAGGATTATCGAAATCAAAGTTGTATAGCCAGAAATCTCATATACGAAGGTCAAATTTAATCAACTAAGGTATTGAATTTTTTTCTTCTTCAAATCATCCATTACGAGTAACCATTGTTGCATTTCTTTTACTAATATGCAAATTGAAGGACCGTTAAAATTATGTTAAATCGAGCGTGCTATATCATGAATTGGAACTGTATTCAATAATTTTTTGAGATTTGAGAAATAATATGTATTAATTTGATTGACCGTAGTTAACATAGGAAAAAACAAGAAATTATGATAGTAACATGTAATAAACACTTCCAAAAGTATGTATTCATTAGATTGACCGCACTTAACACACGAAGAAAAATGAAATTATGGTATTAATAATGTAAGAAAACCTTCCAAAAATATGTATTGAATGGATTGCCCGCACTTAACACAGAGAAAAAAAAAATGAAATTATGATATTAATGATGTAAGAAAATCTTCCAAAAGCATGTATTGAGTGGATTGAGCGTATTAATAGAGTAATTTTTTTTCATTCATTTCCAAGTTTTTAAGGATAATTAAGACTAATTACAACTACATACCAGTATTTCTTTACACATGCTTTGCATGTGCAAGTTATTATTATTAATCAAAAAATATATGTTACTAGTATTTGTTAAAATAAAATAAAAAGTATCGATGTGGCATTTTTGTATTCATTTTTGTAATCTTCTAGGGTCATTTCTGTCAAAATTCTAGATTTTGACTAACAAACCATATTCTCTTAATAATAGTATAGATATAATAATTTTAAAAAGTAACTAAATATTTAGTAATTAAAATTGATTCAGAATTTGTAAAATATTAAGGAGGGTCAATTGATCCTTATGGTCTACGTTGACTACGCCCATGTAGCTGGATGCTGCGAAGTTTGAGGGGTATTTTATTCTCAATACCAAAAGTATAGAAACTGACACAAATCTTAATTCATTATCTTTTGTTCTTGGTAAATAAAGACTACAAGAAAACATTATTTTTCTTGGCAAATTCTGCCAAAAAATCCAGATTAATTTGAATCCACATCATCATGCACAAATGAGAAGAAAAAAAAAAAAACAAAGGATATTGTTGGCCTGCAATGCCTGATTAAAATAACCAAATTTGTTTCAGGTGAGCAAATAAAATATCATGAGTATCATCTATGATAATTTATAATAAAAATTTGAAACAGAAACACAAAAGTTCTCTGACAAAATCCCCACTTCCAAAGACCTCTTCTTGTTAGGAAGGACTGCCCTTATCATTCTAATCCAACATGGTGAGTGAGCAGCACACGAAAACTTTGGTGAAAGCGACCCGGTATGGCGCCAAGTGGCGTGTTACTTGACCCATCACAAATTCACTTGTCAATAAAACGAGCTCATCTGTTCTTACATGCATCCAATAATTCAAGAACTGTTTATTCCTCTGGTGGATTACCTGAGAACCCTGTCACCATTATCCTTCCATAGTTCCATATATGAATATTTGCATTTTCAGTCTTCCATATTTGAATACATGAATTTCAAAGAAAACTAAAAGAAGTCTTTTCCCTACTGCATGTTTGTATATATAAACCAGTAGTGAGAAGAAGAAGAAAGAAAGAAAAGGGTTTGTGGGAAATAGAAGTAGAGATGTTGGAAGAGATTACCAAAATGGCTGAGGAGGTGAGTTTGAAGAGTACTACTACTACTCCTATTCACTTTGTGCTGGTGCATGGTATCAGTGGAGGGGGTTGGTGCTGGTACAAAATCCGGTGTCTCATGGAGAATTCCGGCTACAAAGTCTCCACAGTTGATCTGAAGAGCGCCGGAATCGATCCCGCAAACGCGGATTCGGTCCTCTCTTTCGACGACTACAACAAACCACTCCTCGACTTCCTCTCTTCTCTCCCCGAACACGAACAGGTTTGTCTTATTAGTTAGATTAATTAATTTGCGTTTTTCTTTGAGATTACGAATTTAAATGAGATTAGTTCTTTTGCAGGTAGTTTTGGTCGGGCACAGCGCCGGAGGGTTGAGCGTGACGCTGGCAACGCTGAAGTTTCCGAAGAAGATCCGGCTGGCGGTTTATGTGGCGGCGACGATGCTGAAGCATGGGTTCACTAGTGAGGAAGATGTCAAAGATGTAATGTGTTTCTTTCTCTGAACTGCTACTACGTTTTTCATTGTTCTGTTTCATTGTAATTGCTTCATTTTCATGCATGGCTAGCTTCGATTTGATTGACTGGGAATTAGGAAAGGTGTTTTGAAGTTTGTGAAGATCCTAATATTGGTGATGGCGTATAGCTAAATACATGTGTGAAATGCAGACAAAGATGGCTGCCAACTGTCATCACAAGGATGATGGTTGTGAGGCCAGCTTATCTCCTTAATCCTACGTACTGCTTTATTATCCCTAATTACTATTGGCCGGCTTAATTAATTATCATTAAACTCAAATGTTACTAGTCCCCGTATTAAAATAATGACGTGGCGACATCTTGATATATTATATTTGGGGCGTCGGATACATCTTATTCTGATTTATATTACTAAATTACTGGTAAACTTTTAGTTTGCACATATATATAGCAATCATAAGTTCAATAATTTAGGGATTTAGATAGCTCTTTTTTCTTCGAGTCTTGTCGGCGTGCTTGGTGTTCATGTTGTGTGAAAACCAGCAAATGGCGACGTAAGCTTTTCATCTTGTTTATTGTCCATTAAAAAGGAGCTAATTATAAAACCAAATCACTTTTGAATAGGCTAGCTAGCATCCATGAACAAAAGTACCTCCCATGCCCAATCACTAGATTAATAATACAATGTTGCCTCCCAATTATTGAAGTGGGACATGGGACAATTAAGTTAATTATTGGCAAATTATAGTTCGACTTCTACTGACTTAATTTGGTGAAATATGTCTCTTTTCTTTATTCATAATGATTGTAATAGGGACCGATTTGGTCCGCCACAATTTCGTTTGCAATAGTTGATTATGTTTTGATTTTTTGTCCCCCTCTTCTTGTATCTTTATTTTCTTTTCAATAAAGTCTACTGATTAAGGAGACTCTTTGCCTCTGTTGGCTCCTAGTTTCAAGAAGAAGAAAAAAAGGTTATAACATTGTACTGATTTTGTGGCTACTTGTGTTTATGTGAAATAGGGAGTGCCTAATTTATCCGAATTTGGTGACGTGTACGAATTAGGATTTGAATTAGGAGCCGACAAACCACCAACAAGCGGAATTGTCAAGAAAGAAGTCCAGCGCAAAATAATATATCAAATGAGTCCTCAAGAGGTAAGTTCAATTCACTTCAATTCTATCACTACATAATACATTTTTCTATCATGTCGAACCTTGCACTCATATTGAATGTTAATTGTTCAATTGATTTACTTCCTAGTCAACATGGCCATTAGTTCAGCCCTCATTCAATGACACAATGTCTCAAGAACATGGATGCCTATTAACATGTTGAATAATAATTTTCCCTACCCTTATGATGGAACAGCCTGTCGACGGACCTTGATTTTGTGACGGAGACATCTTTCTCGTAAGACATGGTAAAATATAGAAGGCTATAAAACTAATTTACTCAGATTATCAAAACTTCAATTTCTTCACAACATCTTATCAAACACGTTAGACTACAAATATCTTCTGTATTACATAATACTAGACCATGTGGGAGAGCTTTCATTTGATCCATACAATTTTGGACAATGGTGGGACACTGAGCATATATATGTACAGCCCCTTTTCAGTTACCTATCAGAGAGATGCATTAATAATATTCACTTTGCACTCACATGCATGTGCTCATAGCAATTTGGGAGGTGAACATCAAATCCGTACGCATATATTTCACATGCAGTACATTTGGTTCCGATACGATACGATACGATAGTTATAATTAATTTCCTGACTGGTATTTTTATATAGGATTCGACACTAGCTGCCATGCTTTTGAGACCAGGACCGCTCCTAGCTATAACGACAGCCCAGTTTAAGGAAGAAGACGATGACTATGACATTGATGCGCTTGAAAAAGTGCCACGTGTCTACGTGAAGACGTTGCAAGATCATGTGGTGAAACCGGCGCAGCAAGATTCGATGGTCAAGAGGTGGCCGCCGGCTGAGGTCTATGTATTGGATAGTGATCACAGTCCCTTCTTCTCCCAGCCGTTTCTGCTCTTTGGATTCCTTGTAAAGGCTGCCGAGGTTTCTCACTGGGAGATTATATAGATGAGGGTCTTCTTTTTTGTTTTTGTTTGGGGTTTATATTTTTGCATTACTCTGTAATTTGGGATGAATAAAGTCTTCTAGTGCAAGAGAAAGGAGACAATTTTTAAGTAATAAAGAATAAGCTAGGTGCATTCTCCTATCGTAATTGATCAACTTGTGCGTGTCATTAATTAGATAACAAGACATTTGGCAACTTTAAGAGAGTCATACAAAGAGAGTTTCATATTTAACCCACGCCTATATGCACTTATGATTTAAGTTTAACAAAACGTGTTGTATTCATCTCGTGTCAAAAAGTGGTGATGTAACACTTAATTTATAGTTTGATGTTGCAGTGGTGTTCTTATAGTTAGTCAGTAACCGAATTAATAATAGTTTATCAAAGTTTCCTCAGTGAATTAAGTACTAACCAAGAGAACACTTACAATGTTGTATGTGCTTGAACCATAAGCAACACAAAAAACTTGTAAGTGAACTAATGTTTTGCAAGTTCAACTACAAAAGTTTGTTTTGCTCCAAATTTCACTCCTTCATTTGTAACCAAGCTTAACACCATCACAAAAGTAAGAAAGAACCGGAAACAACCAAAGCAGCATCACTTTTATTTTCTGCTGTAATATCAAGCCATGCTTACTTTTCGATCTATATAGACTCCTAGCTACTTTCCATTTCATCTGTGCACTGCACTTCAGATCGATGATCTCTTATTACAAGTATTACCTAGATTTCTTATTTCTATTCAAACCATTTCCATTTCAGCTTCTGGAGCTTTCTCTTTCTCAACACCATTAGTATTCTCTGCTGTCTCTGATTTTACTTCTTGTCATCTGCAACAGCGGCGGCGAACTCATTCCTTCCGAGATCATTATTCTCGCCGGAAATCTCCTCCAGCGACCGGCCCATCGTCTCCGGCACCAACAACGTGAAGAAAACGCCAAGCAAGTTGACCAAAGCAAGCGCCTTTATAGCTTTCTTCACACCCTTAACATCCGGTGTATAACTCTGCACCACAAACGCCCCGATTATCGCCCCGGCTTTTCCCGCCGCGGCGGAGATTCCGTGACACGTGGACCGGAACCGCGCAGGGAAAAGCTCCGCGGGGACAATGAAGGTCGTGCTATTGGGCCCAAAGTTGGCGAAGAACAACGTCAGGCCGTAGAGCACGGCGAATAGTTTAGGGTGGCCTTTGCAGAACTCGAATTCGGATTTTGAGTCCGCGGAACACGTACTTCCCCTGAGATGCTCGTATTGGAATCCGAGAATGGCCATGAAGATTGACATGAGGAGAAAGCCGCCGAGTTGGATGGGGAACCGGCCAATCCGGTCAATGAGGAAGACTGTGAACCAGTAGCCCGGGACGGTGGCAGCGAGTGCGATTAGGAGCATTGACTTGGAGAGCAAGTAAACTTCTTCTATAGCGTTCATTTCTGTGGGTTTTGGTAAGAGACCACTAGATGGGTAGATGTCCTTTTGGGTTAGTTGGAGACTATAGAAAGCAATGTCTAGTAAGAACCATGTGCTTGTGGTACCAAGAAGATGTAAACCGTGTGTTCTAACAAATTCCCTAGAGAAGAGCCCGTATGAGGAATTAGGATCAAGGGCCTTTTTCGGGGTTTCGGATTTTCCACCGGTACTAAGAGGGATGTTGTCTATCTGTTTCTCGAGGACTTTGGCCATGTCAGCTGCAGCCTTGTCATGGTCTCCTTTAACCAAGGCAGTGTACCTCGCTGTTTCGGGCATCTTCACCCGCCAGTAAAAGGTCAGAGCTGCAGGGATTGCCCCGAACATGAGCACGATTCGCCAAACAAAGTCGCCTTCTGGCTGAGTGGATAGCACATTGTTGGTTTTGAAGTTGTCAGCTGGGAAAGCTAGCATGAAGGCCCTAGATACAACTAGGGCTACAATTCCAGCCGCCAATATGCCAATTCCTTGCATTGCAAAGACAGCAGCTACAAACCCACCTCGGGTTTTCGTGTTGGCGTACTCGGACATGATGACCGCCGAGAGGGGATAGTCACCTCCGATCCCAAATCCGAGCCAAAATCGGAAGAAGCAAAGAGTTGTGACTACACTTTTTGGAGTGGAGCCAAAAGAAAGTCCCGACGCAAGAGCACATCCCACCATAGTGACCAAGGTGATCCCATAAACCTTTTTCCTGCCGAGTTTGTCTCCGAGCCAGCCAAAGAAGAGTTGCCCCGCTAGGGTGCCAAATAGAGCAACCCCCGTTATGGCATTGTTGATATTTGGAGGTAGAGCACCAGGTTTTTTAGTAGAGGGATCGTAGAAGTAAAGGCGGCCTATGAGTTTGGTGACGGCGGTGATGCAAAACAGGTCATAAGCATCAGTGAAAAAGCCCATGCCAGCAATCACAATTGCCTTGTAATGGTAAAGTTGTGTCTTGGCATTGTCAAGAGATGTGAAGATCGACTCTCTTCCGTCTGTCATGGCTGGAGTAGTATTATTCTGCAGCGGAGACTGACTCAAAGAGCGGGGAAGTGTTGGCCAACAAATGGAGCAACTATTTAACAAGGTCCATGGGGCGGAGGTTCCTCTGGTTTGGTTGGTACTTTGACAGATCATGGCTTTGTTTTTCAAGAAATGCTCTTTGTAAGTAACGATATCAATAACAGGTATTCTCATTCTCTGTCTCTTCCTGTTTCTTCCTCATGTTAATTAATCCTGAATTTATATGCTGCATTAATTCATGCATTGGCTGTTAAATTATGATCAATTGTAATGTAGGCATTTTGGATTTTTGGATATATACAATTTCCAAAGTTGAACAAATGCATAGGTTGAGCAAGCTTAACTAACAAGAAATGCATGTGATTGTGAAATTGCATAGATTGTTGTTTCTTCATGTTTATTAGTGATATCCTCTATACTGCTGTTCACTTGTCTTAAGGCTATTTATCATTTCTCTTTCCTGCCGAATGAATTTATTATCGACTTTCATCTGATCGAGTTGTCTCTGTATATCAGACTGTCGGAATATCTGTGTGCTACATCTATGTGAGCTTGCTAAAGAATTCAGTTGCCTTCAGCTCCTGCTGCCTGCTTGTTTATTCAAATGTGCAGGACAACTTATTCCTACTAGGTTCCCAAGATGTGGTTTTGTTTTATCTTCCCTAACCTTCCAAGCAATAAACAGATATTATAAAATATTCATTGCCTTTGCTCCCTCTATGATTTCTACATTCTCTGACTTGATCATCAAATGCGAAACTAAGAACATCAGTTAACATGACTGACTTTCCTGAATATCGCAACTAGAAAAGAAATTGATCATCACAAAAGAGTCAATTACGAGACATGGTTGCTAACTGAGCCACAGCGGCTATCTTCTTCTGGAGCTCCTGCTTGTTTCCTCCAACAAATGTATCGACTTGTCTTCCATTTTTGAGAAAAACAAATGTTGGAGTGGCTTTTATATCCCATGAAGTACTCAACTCCTGCACAAAAAAATGCCACATTATTCATCAAGATATTGCTTGTATACCAATATTGCATTCAAACAAGAACACAGAAGGCAAATTACGTCAGCATTGTTCTATACTTACAGCGAGATCATCGACATCCAAGGTTAGAAATAAGATTGAAGGATGTTTAGCTGCAAGCTCAGAGTAGTCCGGTGCAATACTTTTAGAAGGATTACACCATGATGCACCAAAATTTGCAACAACCTGTAGGACAGCAAAAAATATTAGGCAAAAGTTAGGCATGTGGGATTTCTGATGAGAACTTTAGAAACTTACAAGTTTGTCTTCCTCAATTGCTTCTGATAACTTCGCCTCCCAACCATTCATGGTCTTTATAAAGTGCACACTTCCACCGGCTTCATGAACATCATGTTGACCCTCATCACCATTATGTCCACAAAACTGCAAGATTCAAATATTTCCTCAGATGGTGCAGCAAACTATCATTCTCTATCGATCTGTCTGTCGAAAGAAACTTACCATACAAGAAGAACAACAGGTTCCCATCTGAGTGTGCACAGCCAGACCCGAGGAAGTTAACATCTGAGGAACCAATTAGAACAAAACAAACCCTAGTGAGGCTACCCAAATATGAGATTCCCGCCGCCCCACACACACACACACACACAAAAAGGTCCTCTTGCAAATGCCCTCAATTTCGTTGATAACAAGAAGACAATACTAGGCCATGTAAAGCAAAAAGATCTTCAACAATTCAATCATACCATTGAAATAAAAGGTGTTTTAATCCCACGAACAATTCACAATAACTTGCAATGTGGATGATGGGTTTTGCACAATTGTTTTCTTATCACGTCAAACTATTTAAGGATGGACAATATTGAAAAGAAAGATGGGGAGACAGAAATTTGATCGATCTAATAAACGAAAATCTAGATGTTCAGAAACATTATTGTGTAAACAAAGAAATGGGAATGTTCAATTTGATTAGAACAATTACCTTTCACCTGCTTTGAAATCCTTCATGGTGATTAACCCAAAAACTCAGCCAGGAAAGAGGAGTCCCGGCCAAGAAATTGGGGATGGAAGACAGAGAAATGAAAACTTTTAGGAACGCTGATTCAAGATATATGGGGAAATATTTAAGAAAAACAACTGGCTTGTCATAATAGAAAGTGTAATTAGATATTGCATTAAGGATAGATACGAGAATTATTAATTTCAGTTTTTGGCCATTTTCATTTTTTCAGGTCCAACTCCTGATTTTTGGAGGTACATAATAGAACTTACAAAAAAAACTTTTATTAATTTTAGATGATGGGCATTGTGGGAAAATTAGAGAGATGTGGATAGCAATTGATTATTCGTTAAAAAGTTAGAGGCCTATTAAGTGGAAACGTCCAAATATCAATTTTGGAAGTATAAATAGAAACTCCCTAATAAAAAAAAGAAAAGAAATATGAGTTTTTCTCAAAAAAAAAAAAAAAAAAACAAATGTTTGAGTTGAAATTAGTACAAACAATGGAACTACTAAATGCAGCTTAATGAAAAACTTGGTTCTCAATAATCAAGAACAAATTGCTTGCAGAACAAAATAAGATTTTGATTATTTTCAATGTAACAAAAACATAACATAATAGCGGAGTACATTAGTTGTCTTATGCCGTAAGCTCAAGTCATTACTGAAAAAAAAAAAAAAAAACCGTAAGCTCAAGTTCACTTGTGTAGGGGATAGGGGATTTAAAAACATGTATTAATACGTCAACAAAATACAATCCCACACAAGACATCTTCTCGTTCTTATTTAACATCAATCTTCAAAAAGGGGAGGTCTTTGATGGTCCCTTTCTATTCACAAGGCCTCACAGTATGTGTCGATAAATTACTTGATAGTCATCACAAGTATAGAGAGGCTGAGACCCTCATCATTGGATGGGATGCTTTGATCTTTGGCATGCTCATGCACATCCTCTCTTTACATTAACATCAGTGGAAAAGTTTCAAGCATGTGAGACTGTCACTGATTATGCTCTTGATATTTTGAACAAGTCATATTAGCCCAAAATGTCTCGTGAGGATGGTAAAGAGTCGGCCACAAGATGTTTACTAAAAGCTGACATTTTTGATCCATGCACTGGAGGAGCTGTAAAGGTTAGAAGAATGGATATAAACATTTGTATGGCTCTAGTGATGCTTTAACAGCTTACTCTCAGACTCTCAGTACTTTGCTGACACTAGTGAACATCCCGTGTTGTTTTTAAATGTTTCAAGGGCTTTCAGCAAACCTTTCCCATATACAAGTATCTGAAGTTCTTCAAAAAACTTTGGAGTTGAAATATTGGCAGCTCATTGTGTGGTAGTTAAAAGATATTTTACTTTCCACCCCCTCGTGCTGAGCTTCGATGAGGATATTTCTACAGTCTACGAACAAGTTAAGAAAAATTGGGCCCTTTTGAGGTAATAAGAATAAATAACACCTCCTGACATCAACCTCAATATCCAAGGCACATAACTCAATCCATGAAATAGGAAATCAAGAGTAATGACTCAATATCCGAAAGAGAAAAGTTTATAATCCTAAGAGAAGCTCCAACACCATTCAATTGCATGTCACACTTCATAGGTTTCTTATTCCATATATGCTCTATAGCTTTTTTAGAACTCTTTACTACATGAACACAAACGTCTTTCAAATCGTGTGCAACCTACAATGCTATGAATTTGTTGTGCAAGCAATTGTCAGGATGAAGGCGTTGGGCAGATTCTGCATAGGCAAATGTCCTAGAAGCATCCTCTGGCTTTACAAAACATAGTTGGTGAAGGTAGTAATCCTCCAAAACAACAGTATGATGAGTTGTACTCAACATTCCACAAGGCTAGAACTCTTTCAAGTTAGTCTCGAAAAGATTCTTCCTTCTTGTGATACAACAAGAAGAGAATACAGGATTCATTTATCACTAAACCCTGATATCCATACTGAAGTCAAAGAGCACTGAGTATATGCTTATTTTCAAAGTTGGATTTGCCCATGTGATAAAATTTAATTCTTTCTCCATTGAAACCGTTACGATGAGCTGCATAGTATTGGAGTCTGAGTGCTAACCAGAAGCTACAATTGTGCTTATACAGCCGCAATTAAGAAATCATTGGCATAGAGAGAGCTGTGACCTATGCAACAAGCATTATACAGCCGCAATTAAGAAATCATTGGCATAGAGAGAGCTGTGTCCTATGCAACAAGCATTATGCTTAATTAGTGTTCAAAACTCCAGTGTGGTCTATCAGCAGCTTATACAATTGAAATCACTCTTCTTGTTTCCAACCAGCAATGAGAGATCTAAACTTTAAATCATTTCCTTTAGTCTGTGTCTGCTTTTTGTAGACATCTTGCATATATTTCTTTGCAATATCTGTTACCTCTGAAATCTTTACCGGCCCCTTAGAAATAAAAAACTTGGTGACCAAGATGATCCATTTATTACTGATTTTTAGTGAATAAGAACAAGTTAAATCAAAGTTTAAATTATGGGTGCGGTTATTGACACCCTACCATTTTTTTAGTTCATCCTACAAACATTTGAATTATTAAAATACTATATTACCCAAGTGCAGAATGACTAATAAGTATACTAATTTTCCAAAATCTAAATCTGTAAGCCAAATATAAGAGTGCTTCTATTTAGACCTCCAAATTTACTCAGTTGACCTCACTCTATTATGAATTATTAAATGACATATATAACCTCTTATAAAATGACAATTAATGACAACAATTATACCCAAAAAAATATTATATTTAATTTCTCTAGACTTTCTAATTCAATAATATTATATTGCATTCTTTATTATTTTTCTTATCTATTTTCATTTTCCAATTTCACTGCATACTCATTAAAGCATTTATATGTATTTAATAAGAATTAAAACTATAATGAAGTTTATGTGACATAAAAATTCCTATCATCATATACGTTGAACGCACATTGGTGAGAGATAACAAAATAAATCATATTATGACCTAAATCCCGGTCTATCCATTATATTTTCAACAAAAAAAAAGCTAATAGTAAAAAAAACCTAAAAAATTATTAAATAATTATTCATGAGGTACATAAAATAGAGAAAATAATTAAACATTAAGAAAAATAAGTCTTCATTTTTTTTTTTGCACATCTACAAGAGCAAAAAAAAAAAAAAAAGTAAAAAAGAAGAAGAAACAATTCTTTTTTATTAGAAATTAATTTTTAAAGCCAAATACCTTGTGTTTGAGTTTCTTTTTTATTGCATAAGAGATTTATGTACTTTGGTTAAGGAATGAATATATAATTAATAGTTTGTTTTCAAATTATATGAGTGAGGTTATTTTAGGAATTTGAGTGAAGTTTAGTGAGTAAATTTACTATTTAAAAATTTGATAGGAGGTGTAAAACGCAAGGAGGTCAAGTGAGTAAATTTGGAGGTTCCAATAGAAAAACTCCAAATATAAATATATAACAAATTAATTAAATACAAAAACTACATAATTTCTCATTAAATAATATGAGTCTTCATTTTCTCCACCGAAATTTAAATTTATTATTATTTTTCAGTTTTTTTGTTGCCTCCTCATGGTTAATTAGTTTAAAATTCACAAAACTGGCCGTTAGTGTTAACTTCATCAAAATATTTGCAATACCTTTTGTGAACACTGAAGTAAAAATTTAAAACACAAAAAAAAAAATCAATCTCTTCTTCATTGCTCATTGTTGTTAACTTACTAATTTTTTGACATGGATTGAAATAGACGAACATCGAAACTGAAAGATTTTATTTTTTTTAAATGGAAGCAAATCAGATTATGATTTTATTAGGAAACTTTAATAGATTTTAGTTTTTTTAGTGGTGTAAATTAAATGATAGATTTTCATAAAAAAAAATCTCTTTTTTAATTGAATTTTTCACATGAGGATATTCTTGGAAACATCAATGGGTTAGATAAGTAAATTTAATAATTGAAATTAAAATGTAGGGTGTAATGAGAAAGTATGGTGAACAAAGAAAATGGTAGGGTGGCAATAGCAGCACCCTTAAATTATTTTCAATGTAACAAAAACATAACATAGCACAGGTTGAGCCACTTAGATATTAATCATCCGTATGTGTATTATATTATGCCAGTTGGCAAATAACAAACTTAGTATGTCCGCATGAAACAAAATCTCTTGATTTTATACTCGGTGGCAATTTGTTAAAAAAAAAATGTTCAAAAGACCATCAGCTCAAGTCTAATATAATTACATCAATACTAAATTTTAACAAGGCCGTTCTGAAAAGCAAAATAATACATTTCATTAAGACAAAAAGAAGAGTACAATCTCCATATAAATCATTATTATTGTTCTTATTTAACATCAATCTTTGTTATAGGTTATGTGGCTCTAAACTTTGTTACAAGTCCTTTTTCAATTGTTGTATGATGGCGTTTACATGACCTTCACAAGAGTAGAAACCCACCTAGTAAATCTCGAACTCACGCTATGCTGTTTAGAATCAGGGACTCTCAAACAGATGAGAGAAAATAACGTTCAACTGATTTCCTAACCAATACAGTAGAAGATCTTAAAATAAAAATGAATGAGAGTATAATGCATGTGGGTGAGTTATCCGAGCTCAGCATGTGGTGCGTCAGCAGTTGTGGCAAGTCAACAGCCCATTCCGATTCCGCAAGGGGAATTTTACTATAGCTACCACACTACAAAACATACTAAGAAAAACTCACTGATCAATGTAGTCATATTTGAGCCTTCTATATTATTGTTCATCCTTTTGTACTTCTGCATTTAATGCTTCTCCATTCTGAAGGAGCTGTGTTTAGAAAATAAAATTACTCAGTACAAAAATTACCTTTCACAGGAAATTATACTCCTCATTAATAAACAAACATAAATGAAAGTACGATTAAGAAAGAAAAGATGCAAGGCAAGAAGTAGAAAGTAGAAACTTACTGGAAATGGCACTATCATCTGAAGAGGGACCACAGAAGTCATTATTCTCGCTCTTATTTAACATCAATATTAAGAAATGGAGGCGTTCGATCACAAAAATAGTTTAAAACTCCACCCTCACCAACAAATTTAAACAAGAATGAAAATAGATGAGTCCACAATTGTGGAAATCTATAAATTCTTTTAATTGCTCATGTTGCACATTTATTGAATCATCAGCACCATGATCCACTATTACACTGTAAAGATGGAGAAGTCATACACAATTTTGTTCAAACAAAAATGAACGATGTAATGTCCACTGAAGCGGTGTACAATTTTAGCAAAATTCGAGAATTTCTCACATTTCACATTCTGACTCCTGAAAATTTATCTCAACAAAAATCATGTATTGTTTAAACCAATTAACTTGCACTTGAAACTCCAAAATAATATCAGTAGAAAAATAATATTGCTCCACAATTGATATGACTATCGGATGATACCCGTTCTTGAAATATCTAGTTGCTGATTCTATCGATTGATTTTGACGCTAGTGATAGTTCTTCTTGAGCTAAATTGCATTTGGTGAAGTAGGATTTTGTCTAGGGATCTAGGTCCTCATCTTATACTTTTACATTTTTTTTTTTGAAAATCATATCTAAGGATCCCATCTAGAGAGCCGTTCTAATGAGGACGTCTAAAATGAGGACTAGTTAAAGACTTTCGTGTGAGACTCACTTTTCGATCACATTTTCATAAATCAACCATTAGATGTTTAAATATTTATGTATAAAGCATTTACCCAAATTTTTAGCCAAATTAAAAATCGTTAAGGCATTCATTATCATGATTTATCAGTTATGAATATGAATGGTTCATGTTTGGTTCATCCATTAATTTGATCTAAGTTTGGTACCTTAACGATTGGCGATTTGGCAAAAAAATATTCATAAAAAGTGATCTACTCATACATATATAAACATCTAACGGTTGATTTACCGTAATGTAATCTAAAAGTGAGTCTCCCAAACAATTGATTAAAAAGTTCTCAACTAATCTTCATTAGAAGAGCTCCCACCATATATATATATATATATATATATATATATATATATTTCAACGTAACATTGCCTTTTCTTCCCTTACTTTCGTGTTTTGTTTTTTGTTTTTTTTTTCCTCTCCACTGTTCTTTTTTTTTTTAGTTATGAGGGAAAGGTCCTCGGTGTCTGTATGACTAGTGCTTGTTCATCACTCCATCAGAATATAGGAGATAAATGTCCTAGAAACTGTGACACACTGAAAACGTACAATAGCATTGAGCATTATTTCCAAATTGCATACATGCATATGAAGTTGCTACTTTCCATTCCAAACAAAAGAAACTAAAGTTTTCATGGGGTACTTTGAACATCAAGCTCAGACTCAGAGGAAGGCCTCGTCTTAGTGTCAGATTGCCGAAATTCCTCTAGCATTCTCACAACTGCATCCATCTTGGGGCGTGACTCAGGTAGCTTTGCTACACATGCCAATGCAATCTGCAGCATCTGCACCATCTCTTCTTCAATGCCTTGTTGTCTAAGCAACTCCAGATCAAAAACCTCAGCTGTCCATTCCTCACGAACAACAGATTTCACCCACCTTGGGAGATCAACCACTACATTATCATAATGCCCTGCATATTGAAGTGTGGGTTTCCCTGTCAGCATTTCGAGTAGGAGCACACCAAAGCTGTAAACATCTGATTTGTGGGACATTTTGCGCATGTCAATTGCCTCTGGTGCAAGATAACCAGTAGCTCTTCGTGACATGGATGCAGCCACAGGAAAGTTCATTAGAGGAGTCAACCCAACATCTGAGATGCAAGCCTCAAGGTCTTCGGTTAGGAGGACATTTGTGGACTTTATGTTACCATGGACGCATTTAAGATCACCCTCAGAATGAATGTGAGCAATTGCCCTCGCAATTCCAAGAGAGATCTTTAGTCTTGAATCCCAATCAAGTGGGGATCTTCCAGCATCCCTGCTTCCTTTAATTTCACAAACATCAAAAAATGGAAAAACATCTCGTCATTACCTGTTAGAATTGTTAAGCATGTACCTATGCATCATTTAGTGAACAAATTTGGTGCGTTTGACACTAGTATCTGTTACGGAATTATAGCTGATACTAAGACATGTGATGCACGAACTGCAAACAGGTTTAGATTAGGCACATACCATGCAAGTGAGCAAACAAGCTTCCTGCTGGCATGTAGTTGTAGACCAAAAGCTTCTCATCTCTAGAATAATAATAAGCGCGAGGAGGCACAACATTTGGGTGCTTCCCAACCCTCTCCACAACCTCCATATGCTGCTCAAACTCCCTCTTACCCACAACAATTTCCTTTAACCTTTTCACTACGACAGTTGTTTCCTCATCCAAAACAGCCTTGTAGGTTGTCCCATAACTTCCTTTTCCAAGAACTTCAGCTGATGCCCTCAGTAGATCCTCAAGATCGAAATTGTAATTGCATCCTTCGAAGAAGAACAGCTTGTTCTTTGCTGCTGCTTGCACTCCACTCCCGAAACTTATAGACTTCTGATCAGTCTTTTCATCACTAGAGGCACCACTCTTCCCTTTCAACATGCTACTGCCTCCCTTGCTAGTCCTTTTCAAACAGCATAAGATGACCATGATGACCAAAAGAAACAAAACAAAAGCTCCCCCAATTGCCAAAGCAATGATTGAACCTAGGCCAAGTAACTTTTTGGCAGGGGTAGCATTTCGATTTTCCAGGACTACTGGTGAGGCTGCTGGCAAGTAAATAGGGGAAGGAGAAGGTGAAGAGGATGAGATTTTAGAACAATGGTTTAGAGGTTCCCCACATAAGAGAGAATTCCCAAGAAATGAGGAACGAGGGTACTTTTGGAGGGAATATGGAATTGAGCCATTCAAGTTGTTACAGCTCAAATTCAAAAGCATAAGCTCTGTCAGGTTCAGATTGGGGATGGCACCAGAGATGGAATTGTTTTGAAGACTCAACTCTGCAAGCCTTGTCAGGTTATGAATGATGGTTGGAATGATCCCGGATAAGGAGTTGAAGGATAATTCTAATACAATGAGATTCGGGGAGAGAGAAGCAGGAATGGCACCAGAGAAGTTGTTGTTTTGGAGGTAAAGAAATTTCAATGAAGGAATGGACAGAACATCAGAAGGAAGAGTTCCATAGAGGAAATTGGAGTGGAGACTAAGGAGTCTAAGAGCATCAAGCTTTCCAATGGTGTTGTTTGGGATTGAGCCAAAGAGTCCAATGGCAGGAAGATGGATATCAATCACACTGGTTTGGTTTATATTGCAAGTGATTCCAACCCAAGAGGAGCAAACTGGTGTAGAACTATTCCAGTTGAGTTTTTGTGTATGAAAGACATTGGCAGCAAATTCAAGGAGGGCTTCTTTATCAGAGTTAAGGTCAGCAATGACTGAGGAAAACAAGAAAGGGAGTATAGGGAAAAGGAAGATAAGCTCAGCAATGGAGGACTTGAGCTTCATGGTTTTCTGCTCAGAATGAAAAGAAAAACCAGAAAAAAAAAAAAACAAAGTTAGTTAATCATGGAATGGGATACAAATAGCAGAGAACCTTTAATCCCATACCCTTTTTGTTTTGTCCCAACTCCAATACCTAATACCCCAAATTCCCAACCCTAAATCTCAACATAAGAGAACCGTACTGTGGAAAGGGCTGATTATAACTTTGGTATATCAGAAAAGCAAAGTGCTCTTTCTTTACCCTAAAGAAAAAGAAAAAAAGAAAAGCCAAAGGAAGAAAGAGGAGAGAGCTGTCACCCAAACTAAGCTGCAACTTTTCCCTGAGCAAAATTTGAGCCACTTCAAAGTTTGTAAACAAGTGAAGAAAAGTAACCAATATACAAAGCAAAGTAGTGGAATCCAAGGAGAAGATAGCCTTCATAAAGAAAAAGAAAAAGTTCATATCGTGGCAGATAAACTTCTTTGTAATTTTATGCTCTTTAGGCCTAGATTTGCTTATATCGGTGAATAAATATATATGCAGATACATTGGTTCATAACCAAAAGCACTGGAAATCAATTCCAGACTGCCAGCCTCAGATATGCTTATTCTCCCTATCAAGAACATTCACTACTTAAAGATTTTGCTATACTGCAGAACCTTGATAATGTTCAAAAGAAAAACTTTCGTCTTAGATTGAAATCCAAAAGGCTTAACGAAGAGGGTTTCAAACGAAACAAGAGAAGGGTTATCATAGAGTTTGTTTCACCTGCAGGAAATGATGATCAATGCAATGTGTCAGAAACTTCAGGAATTTCCACCTGCAAAATGACTGAACTTCAACTTCTAGCACTCGTACTTTAAGGCCCTATCAAAAGGAGCTCAAAGTTTGAATGAAACGGGCATATTAGTCTCATGCCATATATGATGTAGAAACTGAAATTTCTTATGAATTGGTAATTACTGATTTTCTTCTAGGAGTTATGAGCAAAAGTATCAAGTAGGAAGAACAGTAAATAGGGGTCATTCTTAAACAGTAACGTTTGGCAATTATATATAGTAATTGAAATTCAGAAAAAGCTAATCATGCATTAAGTAGGTCCCATACTAAAGGTTTAAAGTTATACACTCTGGGATAGTAGAAAAGCAAAATGATTCCATGTCAGTTTTTAGCTGAAGGAGTGTCCACAAACCACACCTTTTGAACTTTTTAGGTAGGAAAAGAATAATTTCTCCAAACCTAATATCAGTGTTCATTGCCCTTTTGGAATAATCAATATTTATGAGATATAGAGATGTCTGGTAATCCTAGGGTGTACCTTTAATTGATGCCATTGCTTAGAGATGTTATTATGAATCACTATCTCCTGTTTTGACTTCAGAGCTGTAATTATGCCAATACTAGAGAGAATTCTTCAGCTCACATGGTAGGGTTACCATGTGTTAATCACATTTCTGAAAGAAATTGTGGTTATAATTGTAGGTGGAAGCACGGACCATCGACACAAACTTTATTGTCTATTTGTCTCAGTGAGTAAGAGTGGTGGTTTCCAACAACTTGAGTAAGAGTATAGCAAATGAATTAAGAACAAGGACCTTTCAGATTCAGAGCTCCACAAGACAAACAAGGAGAGGGGTTTGGAATTGACATTGATGATATGTAAAGGGGTAGCACTTAAACTCAGGCCCAAGTCTGACTGAACACTGTGATCGAATCGTCCACGAAAAAGCGATGCTAGTTGGCTGTTTGTTGATGTTGCAAGTGATGATGCACTAACTTCACGAGTAATTCTTTCCTAGCATTGGTTGTGTATAGGCATGTGTATGTGCATCTCTCTCACACGTGCTGACTGATGAATCCATACACAACTGGTGATATAGAACAAAACTTCCAATTTACAGTACTTCGAATTCTTCTTCATCTCCAGGAATAACTGTGGGTCAGGTCCTGATGCCATGGGAATGTCAACTGCCAATAGCTTCATTACCCTTCATATCATACTGCATAAGAAGCTTGCACCCAAATTGCCAAATGCTTAAATGAGAAAAAAATTAACCATCACAGTATCTCTCAAGTCATAACAACCAAAAACATATGGGGTTTCGACAGTCCCCCATTAATCTAGCATCAATTAATTAGCTGTGGGCACAGAGCATAAACTCAATCAGCTTCACTGTAGAGGCATACAAACTGCGGTCTAAGAATGAAATTTACAGCTATAAACATTAGTAGATACATTCACTGCCTCAAAAGTTCACCAACATAACAATCTTGGAATGTGCTTTTTTAATGCACATTATTAACCAAAGCACAAAGTTGAACTTGCATATTTTGTATTAGGGCTGCACACGGATTGGATTGGATCGGTTTTGACTCCAAACCGTCTTTCTGCCAAACTAAGCAGTTTATACATTTTAGACAACCGGTCATCGAAAAAAATAAGCTTAATTCGATCCAATCCAATCCATTTAAAGATGGTTTGGTTCGGTCGGTAAGGCGGTTTTAACCTATATAGCATTAACGTCTTGTTTACGAAAAATTCATAATAAACTACTAAAACTCAATCTCAATAATAAAAATTTAATAATCAAAATTCAAAGAATAAAATCCAAAATAGTTTCAAAATGATTCACTTATTTGGGTCTAGGATTCAATATGGTAGTATATCATTTTGAGAATCAAATTATAATCGGAGAATTAGAACTTACTTATAAAAGACTACCCACAAATAAATATATATATATATATATATATTATGTATATAAATTAATTTTTTTTCCTATTATATTTAATACATACCGGTCGGTTCGGATTTCGCGGTTTAAGTAAAAGAAAAACCAAACCAATCCAATTCATAAACGGTTTCGTTCGGTATTTAACCGGCTTTCATAATTTAACGCTAAAAAACCTTAACCAAACCATATTTACCGGTCGGTTTCGACCGGTTTGGTCAGTTTGTACCGTGTTTTGCACACCCCTATTTTGTATTGTTATAGGCGATTAGGAAAGAAAATAGGACATGCTAATGGACAATTTATAGGCATGCGGCCTTGTTAGAAATAGAAAAATGATCAGCAGCCACTGATAACGAACATACCTATTACCTTGCCTTTTTTCTTCTGTACTTCATAACTGACCAGACCTTTTCCTCCGAACCTCGTACTGGGAAATGAGGAAGCACTGCTTGCTCCTGAGACTTGGCTACCTCAGTATAAGTACAACACTCTCAAATGGTAAAATTTATAAAGTAAACCAAGACTGTGGAGTGACAAACAATCACATAACTGCAAAATCAATATCAAGATTTCGAGTCCTGCCATCGTAGATATGAGCACTTCAACTTCTAATCATATATAGACCCTAATGACCGGCAAAACAAATCCCATTGGTAGGCAAACTGAACTTGCCATATGCAAAGTCCAATGACTAGCTCAATACATTATCACTCAGTCACTGCATGAAGTGATACCAGACTTATAACTAACAAGTTGAAAATGGTTAATGATAGACCTAAAGGCCAGATAATATAACATTACAACAACTGTTTCAATAAGTTCATTCTAACTGCTTCAATAATGCAACACTAGAACTTGTAATATTATTAGCTCGAAATCAGTTGTTGATTAGAACTTTCTAATTTTTCAGCTGTTCTGTGCTGTTGCATGATAACCAAAGATCAAGTAGGTAAATTGTCAAGAAAGTAATTCATCTTCCTTGTCGAACATGACAATGACCACCAATTCTGATTTTCTTTCCACAATTACAATACAGTGCATGAAATCTACTGATTAGTCATTACAAGCATGCTTGTCAATTATACAGAAACAAGAACGCCAGCAGTGTTATTAAGCTAATGATTCAGAGGAACTTACAGCAAAGGCGACCACAGCAGAAGATAGAGCCAGGAAGCCATACTTGGTTGCATAAAATGTGGTTATATAGTATAGAGACTATAGAGATGGAAGGACCGCCCTCATAAATGATATAGTTGTCTCTCTGAGTTACTCAGAGTCGGTAATTCCCTACTTCAGTAGGACAGCAAATGAAGTAAGAACAAGGACCTTCCAGATTCAAAGCTCAACAAGACAAACATGGAATGGGATTTGGAATTGACTTTGATGGTATGGATTATGGAAGGGTAGCATTTTTTAGCTCATGCCTGAGTATGACTGAACATTATGATCAATCGTCCACAAGGTGAAGGAAGTTGGCTGTTGGTTGATATAGGCTTTTGTGCAAGTGATGATGCCCTCAACTTCACAAGTAACTCCTTCCTATCACCGGTTGTGGATGATTTACGTGTTCATCTCGCTCGTCACCTAGCACGAATGAGAAAGATGGAACACATGAATCATACACAAGCAGCAATGAAGAATGAAACTACTTCAATTGCCGAGCACTGTGTGTGTCTAAAAATGTAGAGAAACTTGGATTTGAAATACATAGTAATCACTTGAAAGAAGCATATTTTATAAGCAGTGTGAACATTACAAATCTGAGAAGCAAAGAATCAAGGCATGCTTGTCGCTTCAACTGTCATCTTTATTGCCCCACGGGGGCCATCTTAACTTTAGAAATTTCCAAAGCTGCCTATTTGCAGTACAAAGTTAAACCTTGTCAACAACTCTGCAAAAAAACCAAAACAAAAATGCAAGGTAACCTACAGTAATCTGAGACAATTTGGTCAAAGACTCGCGCATTATTTACAACTCCTCTATCAAAACAAACCAGAAGAGAATGGAAAGGGTAGAAAGAAAATCTACAGAAAAAATCACTGTGTCCCATCTTTCCCATCTTTTTCAAGCTTCTCAATTTCTTCACGATGCTTTCTTTCTGCGTCCAGAAGTTCTCTTTCAGCATCCTCCTCGTCTTCAATCTGATCAAGATTATCAAATATCTTCTCTGCAGCCATTGCTTTCACAACAGGATCTCTCAGCTCAGATATTAGTCCACCACCAACTTTGTATTCTTCTTCATCCCCAATCAGGAATAACCGTTGATCAGGTCCTGATGCCATGGGAATGTCAACTGCCAATAGCTTCATATCATACTGCATAAAAAGATGACACCCGAAATCTTAAATCAGAAAAACTCGACCATCAGAGTACCTCTCAAGTCAATACAACCAAACTCATATGGGGTTCAACAGTCCTCCATCTACTAGATACATGTAGCATCCATTACTTAGCTATGCGCACAGAGAATACACTCAATCTGCTCTCTTTCAGAGGCATACAAAGTGTGGTATGATAAGAAAACAGTAGTAGATACAACCAACTTGTTACAAGTTCCACAACATAAAAATCTTGCAATCTAAACTACTAGTTTGAACTTGCGTTTGGTATTGCTAAAGAAGACTAGGAAAGAATAGAAATGAAACACATGCTTCTGAAGAATTTATAGGCCCTTGACCTTGTTAAAAGAGAAAAATCCCAGTAGATTTATAGGGTAATGACCCTGGGTAGAATTTATATCAGCTAGCTGAATTTAAACATAAGCACAAACCTGGCCTTTCTTCTTCTTTACTTCAACATTGACCAGACCTCTTCTTTCAGAACCTCGTATTGGGAAAATGAGGAAGCACCGCTTGCTCCTGAGAGTTGGCTTGAATTTTTTCAGTTGAAACCCACCTCCAGACATTATATAGGCTCTTAGATCTGATCCTGTTAGAGGGGCACCCATGACCTCAAGAATCCCAGCAGACGTATTTAGCTTTGTCATGGCAATCCTATATACTTTATCAGGATTTATTGTGAACCTTGCCCGCAGATAAAGGCCCTGAGTAGGAAAAAAGTTCAACACTCAAATGGTAAAATCTATAAACTAAATCAAGACTGTGGAGTGACAGACAATCACACACATTGCTAAAGCAATATCAAGATTTCAAGCCCTACCATCCTAGATATGAGAGCTTCAACTTGTTATCGTATTAGACCTAATACAGCAAAACAAATCCCCTAGGAAGACAATCTGAACTTGCAAGATGCAGAGTGCGAGTACTAGGTCAATATACTACCACTCAGTCACTGCATTAAGTGATACCAGTTTCCAAGCTGAAAATGGCACATGATAGTCCTCGAGCCAGAAAGTGCAAAACTACAACAACTGTTCCAATAAGTTCGACACTCATTCTAATTGTTTCAACAATCCAACACTACGGCGTGTAAAACTATTATCCGGAATCACCTCTTGACTAGCACTTTCTACAACTTCAGCTGTTCTATGTTATTGTGTGATAAACTAAAGAAAAAGTGGACAAATTGACCATCGTCATGGGAATTCTATATCAAAATTGATGGTGAATGTTGCAAGGGACATAAAAGGCCCAAGTAGAAAGAAGCACAAAACTCTGAAGTGAGAAAATCTAATATGCAAAACAAGACTATCGAGTGACAGACAATCACATACACCGGAAAATCAATATCCAGATTTCAGGTCCTACAATCCTAGACTTCAGTCTCTGATAAAATATAGACACAAATGACAGCAAAACAAACCCCACTGGTCTGATGACTAGGTCAATCCGGTGTCACTCAGTCACTGCATTAAGTGATACCATACCTTATAACTACCAAGTTGAAATGGTTCATGAAAGACCTAAAGTCCAGATAGTAATAACACTACAACAACTGTTCCTCTACATTGGATATTAATTCTAACTGCTTCAGTAATCCAATTCTAGAACTTGTGAAACAATTAGCTCAAAATCACTAGTTGACTAGAACCTACTACATTTTAAGCTGATAGACCAAAGAGCAAAAACACCAGCATTGCCGAACATGACACCAATTCCGATTTTTTCCACAATTACAAAACATCACAAGCATGCTTTTCAATCGCAATTCTACCGAAACAAGAACACCAGCATTGTCATTTTAAGCTAACAATTCAGAGCAACTTACGGCGAAAGCAACCATGGCAGAAGACAGAGCTAAAAAGCCGTACTTGGCCATTCCCTCAGAGAGGTGCACAAACGTGCTAGCAATCCCAAACATGATCTTCCACAGCAGAGCACACACCACAACTCCTCCAGCTCCCACCAGCACCAGATTGTTCCTCTTCCAGAACGCCTCAACCTGCAACCCTAGCGCCTCCTGGTACCTTGAGAAAGTCGACGCCGCCGCCGCGAGCGGCTTCTCGAACACCTTCTTGGCATTGCCGGCGTCGAAGGAGAAGAATCTCAGGCCGATGCCGCCGGGCCGGAAGGAGGAGCTGCCGGAGGGTTTTGGGGGAGCGGGGAATTGGGGAAGAGGGCCATTGGAGTGGTGGTAGGTCCGCCGGAAAGTGGTGGGCGGAGTTGGGGGCTTAGAGATTTGGTGGCGGTGGAATCGGAGCAGACCTTGGAAGATTCGAGATGAGGGTTTTGACATTGGAGATTTGGGGATTTGGTTTTTGGGTTTTTAGAATCTTATTCTACAAACAAAACTCAGATTGAAGAGTAGTATACAGGCTTTGTCTCACCTGCCCACATTGCCCACCATTAAATAGCGGTGCTTGCTTTCTTCTTTAACCAAGCAACCTCACTCTGCCATGGACTTCTGATTCTCTCTTCTTCTCAATCAGCATTGGAAATGTCGAAAAGACTAGGCCTTCAAGTTGGTACATAGAACCCTCATGGCCATGACCACTGTGGTCAACGTGCCCCCAAAAAATAAGAACAAAAAAAATCGCTGTGGTAATTTTCCAAAATTATTAACCAATTTTATGGTCATCCCAGTTGCGCTAAGCTCAAGCCGTCAAAATTTGACGAGATGGATCGAGCTTAGCACAGATGGCATTGCCGCGAGTTTGGACCCGTGGCAACACAGAATCCTCGATCCATGGAAGACCTCACATCTTGAAGGCCGCGGCGTACCAGATGCCATCGACGGCCGTCGTTGGTGTATTTCTTTTATTTTAGGGATATTGATTCTTTCATTAGGTTTATTGATGGAGCGGTAGTGTGACAAGATCTAGCAGCAGTCATTTTAATGATTGTAACAAATATGGTCACGGTATGAAGCTGACCACAATAACCTATCCATGGATATCAAATGACATGCACAATCATATACCAATGAGAAATGGAGGAAAATGGTGGTGGTGTGGTTAGAAAGAAGATGAAATAAGTGGCGATCAAGGCTCAGTGCGCAAATGTAAACTGACTGCAAAATTAATGGAAAAACCAACATTCAATTAAATAAAACTGCGCCACAACCTCTGTAATCGACAAAAGATGCGTATTAATATCAGATAATACTGGCGTTCACATCTCTTAACCTCTGTAATCGACAGAAGATGCGTCTTAATATCAAATAATACTGGCGTTCACAACTCATACTAACAAACTCAACATTAGTTTAATGGAGACCAGGCCAAAACCCAAAATACATAAGATCGATATGAGTTATGCATGAGCTCGCAACTAAAGCACTCTTATTCTTCAAGCAACCGTTGGAGGCAGGAAAGCTTTTCCAGGTGGACGGTTAGCTAAAGCACCATGGCACCCATAAAGCTGCACAATAAAAAATATACAAAATCATTAGATGCGAGAACCAACAACAACGCAAATCCAGCAACTAATATGATAAGAGAAGGCAATTCTGACTAGCCTAACTGACAACTTTTAGGAATGATGAATCTGAGGATCATTGTGACAGGAAGCTCTCATTCAAACATTTATTTGCATGCAGATGAAGAATTACCTTAGCATTAACACCATCTGGTTGAACTTTGCCTTCAGCCTTGAACTTCACGTAATCACTACGGTTAAACTTGGTGAATCCCCTAAGAAATGTAAAACATTAGAAAATGAAAAGATGAGTGATATAATTTCTAGATGAAAGAATGTTTCGTTACAGGCATGCAACACTAAAACAAACCACATAGAATAATTCAATATTTCAAAGGAAGACTATAATGCAAGCATACTGCACATTCAAAATAAATTTTAAATATAAATGGCACAACTCTTTGAATATCTGTGGAACAAATCGATGCCAAAATAGAACAAAAGCTTACCACTTCCTGCTGACAATGATCTTTTGGCGACCAGGAAACTTGAACTTGGCACGTCGGAGGGCCTCCTGCGCATGATGACCGTTGGCATCCCTGCAGCGAACAGAAAGAAGAACCTGTCCAATAGCAACTCGAGCACATGTTCCTAGTGGCTTTCCAAAAGCACCCCTCATTCCAGTCTGGAGCCTATCAGCCCCAGCGCATGAAAGCATCTTGTTGATGCGGAGAACATGGAACGGGTGCACCCTGACTCTCAAATGGAACGCATCCTTCCCAGCATACTTAGCCATGTACTTGTTGCAGGCAATACGAGCAGCCTCAAGCGCCTCACTCGACACATTTTCCTTCTCCCAACTCACAAGGTGGACACAGAAGGGGAACTCATCAACACCCTTCTTCTTCATCCCAACATCATAAATTCTGATCTTAGGATCAGGCACACCACGACAGAACCGTGACTTGGGGTACGGCTTGTTCTTGATCTGACGGTAGCACCTCGCAGGTCCTAACAAACATGACAACATCCACACAATTATCAGAAAAATCACAAACATCATAAATAATCAAAACTACATGAATGAATAATAAAATCTAAATTTCATCCACACAATGTTCATGTGAACTAAATCAACCACACAATTCATGTGGCTACAAATCATCAAAAACACAACAATCAAATTAGAAACCGGATCGATTATCTGCAAAGACACACATCCCATTTCTGTACCAATCAGGCAGAGATCATGTCCACAAATTGCTTAATAGCTCGGAAAATCAAGTAGATACCAAATCGATGACAACAAAATCCATCTACCACCAAAAATATATATTTTCTAGATCTAAAACTGAGAATTATATATTCAAATAATACATCGATGAGCGAAGAAAACAATAACAATAAGGAAGAACGTATTAAAATCGAGAAAGAAAGGGACTTACTCCTTCCCATGGTGACCTCTTGATTCTTCTCCTGCTGCTGCTTTCGATTTGGAACCACAAAACCTAATAAGAGGCTTTTATAACAGATAAGGTATGAGTATCTTTAGGGTTTTAATCTGGGCCTCAGTGCTGGTATGGACTCCTGAACGTCTTGATAAAGGCCCAATCTTAGAGGCCCAACTTTAATTTGTTCCTTTTTTTCGATAATAAAGGAACTGAAATAAACCAATGGTTTGATTCGCTGATAACTTGGCTTAGTTACAACTGCCGGTCAGCTGAGGTCGATTTTTTTTTTTTTTTAAATGGGGTTTGGAATCAAATTTAGCTGAGATGCTCACCGGCTGAAGCCCACACCGGCTGAAGCCCACGTTAGTTCGATTTTCACTAATACTAAAAGACGAGTCTTCTAATGCAAATAGAATCTGATTGGTATGATTATCATGGGATGAGTTTAACATGTTGAGATTATGTCATTTTGCAAGTCTTTATTGACTCATTACATGAATTGTATAGTTAGTTCATGTCAGCGAAATTTATTTTTTTCTTGTCACGAGGATGCACAGTAGTGCTTAATTTTTTTTTTTTTTATCAAGTATAACAATTAATCTATTGTTTGTGAGTTCACCTCTCATTTATTAAAAAAAGACTTATATCACTAAAGTATTAGGCGAGATTACTCGACTTTGTACAAATTTTTTTATTTTTTATTATATCTGTAATAAAGAAACACAACAATCAGTCGACTCACGACCTCCTGGTGACAAAAAAACAAGACATTAACATCATCACTTGATCAAATTTGGGTAGAGTTTCGGGAGGAGATTTATACAGAAAAAAAAAGCTGAAATTTTGTTCCAGTCTACTCAATGGCTGGCTCTATTGCTGACATGTGTAAACTGAACACGTGGCGCTCTATTTCCATATTAACGAGTACCCGATAGAATACAAAGCCGCATTCAAGAACCAACCAGACTACTCGAGCTTTCAGCTGCACTGTTACTAATCGAAGATGAAAATCCATCACGTTGCTTGCTTGGAAGACAATTACGCATACCTGTAAGCCAAAACCCCCTCTTCAGTTTCATCTCAATCACCTTCGTTTGATTGTTAGGGTTTAACTGATGGCTAGTGTTTTGTTTTGGGTTTTGGGTGAATCAGAATTATTGACGAGAGCACCAAAGAAGCCGCGGTTGTGGATCCCGTTGAACCCGAAAAGGTTCTTAAAGTAGCTCAAGACCACGGTGCCCAAGTCAAACTCGTCCTCACCACTCACCACCATTGGTATTATGCAGTTCACCGTTGTTGATCCAATTTAGAAATTTACTGTGTTTCTGTTTATGTATATTAGTTTGGTAATCTGAATTACGAAGTTGCTATGTACTTTTTTGTTTGAGCAAATTTGACTTAGTTTTAATGGTATGTTTCCGTGGTTACGTGTGGTAGGGATCATGCTGGTGGAAACGAGAAGATTAAGCAGTTGGTGCCCGGTATTAAAGTATATGGGGGTTCTGTTGATAATGTGAAGGGGTGCACTGATAAGGTGGACAATGGTGATAAGATTTCCCTAGGAGCTGATACTCAAATACTCTCGCTTCACACACCTTGGTATTGTTTGTACTTTTTACTACATCTCCTGGATATATTTTCATTCGGAATTGTCTTGTGGTCTTAAATCTGCTATGCAATGGACTGTCTGCGAGTCTCTTGGGAGTAATTCCTTGCATTTTTTTTTACCGTGGTGCTATGTATAGAGTATAGAGCAATATCATGTGATTGCTTCTCTGTTATGCCATTGTTTTGAACTTAGGAAAGCAGTGAGACACCGAGTTTTTTAATGCAAGACACCCTTAATTCCTTTTAGGCTGTGGCAAGAAATCTTCCCACGATGTACTAGAGACTTAAGGACCTAAAGATTGCAATAAAAAGGAAGGTGACACAGAACCAATCCAACCACAACACTTAGATTAGTTGCTCTCATGCCACCTAAATTCTAGTTTGCTACTTTCTTAGCCTGATACTGATTGTTATTTGGTGGTTATCATTGTCTATGTATGAATTCTTTTTCAAGGTTTTTTTGACTTTTTCTTTCTGTTTGATCTCATCAGTCACACAAAAGGTCATATAAGTTATTATGTGACAAGCAAAGAGGGAGAGGAACCAGCTGTTTTCACTGGAGACACACTGGTAAGTTATGAAAGAAGCTTTAGTTTCTCTGCAACCAAAAATATCAGCAGATGTCAGGAAAAGCCCTTTATATCTAGTTTCCAGAGTCTAATTTTGTCTGAATGCACTGTGCAAGAGACACGAGTTATTGTATTGCACTGTCAAGTGAATCTCACACTGATGAAATGATATCAAATAGTTTGATATCTTGGAACGCTCGAACCTAATTGATGCCCGTTTAAGAAAACCATGGGCTTAATTGCTCATTGCAGAAGTTTGTCAATTGCTTTGCTTTATGTCTACTTATAAGAGTGCAAGCAGTTGATTGTGGTTGTTACTCCATGTGTAGTTTGTTGCTGGTTGTGGCAAATTTTTCGAAGGAACAGCTGAACAGATGCATCAGTCACTGTGCGTAACTTTAGCTTCATTGCCAAAGCCGACACGAGTTTACTGTGGTCATGAGGTAAAAGAAGATTCTGATACTTTTCTGCTTCTTTCCTTTGGGTAAGGGGCATTTTCAAGGGTTTCATAATATCAGAATTGGGGATATTTTAAATTCATCTTAGCCGTTTTAGATAACAAGTTGGAGGAGGTTGTTTAACGTGGCAATAGTTTCAACTGCAAGTATATTCATGAATATATATGAGGATTGATGATGTTTTCTACAATCATCTTGAAATCTTAGTACTTGGCCACATAGTATTGCATATACCGATGCTTATGGGGCACAACTTTCGATGTGCTGGCATGGATGAATTAAGCTCTATGAATTATTGTTGTATTGTTCCAGTACACAGTGAAGAACTTGCAATTTGCTCAGACAGTTGAACCAGACAATGCCAAGATAAAGCAGAAGTTATCCTGGGCACAGCAGCAGCGGGAAGCAGGTCTCCCGACGGTTCCCTCAACCATTGAGAGTGAGATGGAAACAAACCCTTTTGTGCGGGCTGATCTGGCAGAGCTACAGGTTTACTCATTCTCATCAGTTACAAGTACCTTTCTGTGGTTTTCAAAGGACAATTCACTACATAAGTCGTATGAATAAAAACCGATTTTTGACCATGTTAAGAAGTTACTAGCGATCCATGTGTTGAAACAGCTTATCTTAAGTAGTAATTTACTTGTTTTACAGGAGAAGGTCGGATGCCACAATGCTGTGGACGCCCTACGTGAGATAAGGCAGAGGAAGGACAATTGGAGGGGCTAATCTACAATCTACTTACAAACACACCATGTGGCATCTCTTCGTTCCTGCGACAAGAAGTTGTAGAATTTGTTCATGGAAAGTAAAACCTTTTGTATGTTTTTGACATGGACAACGCAAGTAATCCAGTTTCTGTGATGTAGTTCAGTTGGCTTGCAGGACCAGCATTCTCAGTTCCTCGCTTTAATTTCTTCTTCTATTTTCTTCTTTTTCTTGAGAAGAACGCTTTAAATCCATCTCGAACATTAAAGCAAGAAAAATGCTTTGACCGAATGCAAAATCGAGAAAAATGCAAATGGGCCTCGTCTTTCTTAATGATCATAGTGTGTAATGTATGACATTTTCTTCTTATTTTTCTAAGATGTGGGCGAATAGGAAATTAATAAAGCTAGCAGTAGAGGTTTAGTTGTCTAGATGATGACCCTCATTAAACAAAGCAGGCATATAAATTTGCGGAAACAACAAAAAAATTTGCGAACGGCACAGGCGGGATTAGACCGTCAATGACGGTCAGACCGTTGGAACTATCCAACCGCCACTACTATCTTGCCACCTTTACAATCTAGGGTACTTTTGGCATCAAACAAACCAATAGAACGCCCTTGATTGGTTGCCCGCACATGTAACTTGACAAGGCCGTCCCAACCTAGCTACTCTCCCACACGCGGAATGTAATAGGAAAAATAAAGTTTGGTATATTAAAGTCAACACGTTACGGCCAAAAAAAAAGAAGCATTAAATTAGTTCATCTCTGATGTTACTTGGCGAAGAGGTTGATCTCCGATATTAAATCGCAAATAATCTTCAGCTCTCTCCTCTTTCTCTCTCTCTCTCTAAAACCTTTTTCCCCCAAATTTTCTCTCACTAAATTTTTGACCTTTTCTTCTTCAACGGTCGCCTCCGATCGTCGTCGCCGACGGAACCAAAACGCCGTCGCTTTGTTTATCCCTCTCTCTCTCTCTCTGTCCGATTCTTGCTGGGTACGGAAAAGGTGGACAATTAAGGAAGAAGAGAGGCTAGGGTTTTTGTTTGATGGAGGCATCGCCCGGGAATGGGAGCAGTGCGAGCAGTGGTGGGAACAGTAGTGGTGGTGAGGATCGGACGACGTCGTTCGGCTCTATGCAATTCCCGGCGCTGCGATTCTTCCAGTCGCCGCTTTCTTTTCTGTTAGATTACTCCGGCATACTTTCCCCTACGTCGTCGTCCTCGCGCCACGAGAGCGACGCTCCGGTGGTCAACGCCGGCGTTGTTCCCGATTCGCGGCCGCATTCCCCTGCGGCCTGCACCAGCGGCTCTAGCAACGCCGGGGAAGTTTCGATTCGGATTATCGGCGTCGGGGAACAGGAGGACCGCGGGAATAGTAACGAAACGACGGCGTTGCAAGGGCAGCGTGCAGAGGAGAATGGAGGGGTGGAAGGGGTGGATAATCAGGCCGGGATGGATGAGAGAGTCCCCTTGGTGGCTCCGTCATCGCCGGAACATGAGGCCGGGGAGGCTGGGAATGGCGTGGAAGATAATTCTAGGGATTCGGCTTACCAGAGATATGATATTCAACAGGTAGCGAGGTGGATTGAGCAGGTTCTTCCGTTTTCGCTGCTCTTACTCGTTGTGTTCATCCGTCAGCATTTGCAAGGTACTAAGTTGTTCACTAGTTTATACTCAAGGTTGATGATTGGTGCTAGTTTCGAATGCATATATGGAACGAGTGTTTTCTTTTCTGTTTACGTTGGTTATCGAAGAGCTATGTTATTTGGAATAGCATATGCAAGATGCAGTCTTTAGCATACTTATAATGGTTTCGGCTTAGACTGTATGGGGGGAAACAAGCACTAAGTTTGGTTTTCTTGCCTGTCATTCCTTATTCTTTGATAACATTAATCACATCAATGTAGAGAAACTATTTCTAGTTTGAATGCATATATGGGTGATCTGAATTATTCCTAGTTTGAATGCAGAGTGTTTTGTTTTTGGTTTATCGGGGTTTAGAAGAGCTATTTTATCTGGAGTAGCATAAACAAGATGCAGTCTTTAGTAGAATATGGTTTCTGATTAGATTGTGAGGGGACAAACACTAATGCAGCAATGGCTTGGCTTTTTACAATTTGGATGGGAGCTAGGGTTTTCTGTGTTGTGTCATTTGCATTCTTTAATAACAGTAACAGTAATGTAGCGAAACTATTTCTAATATTTGCAACATAAATAGAAATTGAAGGCGATACAGAGGTCATTATCTTATGGTTATAATCAAATGTCAAAGGCATGCGAATGCAAGAGGCTGTAGCATTATACACACACACTTCAAATCTTGAGAACAAGTTGTCCTAAACCAGGAATATGGTTTTTACATTTTTAGTCTTAACAATGATCGAGTTTGAATCTTTATGTTATAATGGAAGGATATCCTTTCTCACTACTTTCTCACTAAGTAATGTGATTCAACTGTAAAATGGCAGTTTGTAAATGAGTGGTAAAGACTTCTTCACCTAAGTGTTTTAACTATGATTGGGTTTCATTATTTGAGTGCTATTCTATCTGTTCTTGTAATTAATTTTGGGCGGTAACTTGCAGGTTTCTTTGTCACCATATGGATATCAGCTGTCATGTATAGGTCAAATGACATTGTTAGGAAGCAGACAGCTCTAAAGGTGAGTGAAGTTGCATTTGGTTTTATAGTTTCGTTTATCTATTCTTTCACCCCTTCTAGAATTTCATCAGAAACAGACTAAAAAACTCAGACATTGTTTGTTTCTGTAGGGAGACAGGAAAATCTCTTTTCTTGTGGGCATTGCTGTTGTTTTTATGCTTCATGTGGTTGGTGTTTACTGGTGGTATCGAAATGACGATCTTTTATACCCGCTGGCAATGCTTCCTCCAAAAGCCATACCTCCGTTCTGGCATGCAATATTCATCATTTTGGTAAATGGTATGTTGACAGTTTACTCTTCTAGGATTTCAGTGAACAAAATTGTCATGCTACTATTTTAGATATAGATTAGATTGTTGTCTATTACAAGCTTCACAGGAGAATGTGTTATCGATGTTAAAACAGAATTTCAGTAGGGATTTGACTTTTGCATTGAAGTCCCCAATTTAACGTTTACTTAACTCGACCGGTGATTTACTGTTTTATTAAGTAGGTTTTGTTGCCTCTTCCTTTTGCTTCTACTTGGAATCTATCTGAGCAGTCGTGTTTTCTGGTTCTATACTTCTTTTTATAGATGTTAATATTCTATATTTCTCTCTTTTATGTTGCCGGTTTTATTTTATGCTGCTGCTCTTACCATGCAATATTTACTTTTTATTTGACTTCATGGGAGGGGAGTTATCTAACTTCTGCTACTTTCAGATACTTTGGTGAGACAGGCAACGATGGCTTTCAAGTGTTTGTTGCTTGTATACTACAAGAATGGAAGAGGGCATAACTATCGTCGACAGGTGATATAAATTTTTATAAGCATATAATCTGCAAGTATCTCTTAATTTGTAATAACTTTCTGACAGTTTTTGTCTCATTATGAAGGGTCAAATGTTAACCGTAGTTGAGTATTCGCTGCTGCTGTACCGTGCCTTATTACCAGCACCTGTTTGGTACAGATTCTTCCTGAACAAAGAATATGGAAGCCTCTTCTCATCACTTATTACAGGATTATACTTGACTTTTAAGCTAACATCTGTTGTTGAGAAGGTAATTCTATTTATGTAATAAGCTGCTGTACTGGAAGATGATGTTTTACTTCGTGGCACTTGAGTCGCATCTATATTTAATAATATTTCATTTCTTTTCAGGTCCAATCCTTTTTTGCTTCTATAAGGGCATTATCACGGAAAGATATCCATTATGGGTCCCACGCAACATTGGAACAGGTATGAAATCTAACTAATGGTTCCGATTTACTTTGGAAGCTGGATTGTCAAAGCCTCTAGCTATTATTTTATCATGCCAACTCTAGGCTATCTTTAACTACCCATCTTTTCTTCTCTATCTTGTTCATTTTTAATCTTTAAACAAGTCATAGTTTTCTTGTCCTTTCAAAAAATTTGAAGCTATTCAACTGTGTAACCGTTAACTTGCTTATTCTTTAAGGTCCTTTAATGTTCTATTAATTCCCTCCTGCTGCCTATTGTTATGGGTGTGCCTTATCCTGAAGTTGTTGCACATTCTTGACTTTATTTCCCTGCTTTCTGGGACAAGTTTGAGGCTTCTTTCCTACACTCAAAGCCAACCTTTGAGGACTCTTTTACTGAGAAGAATTTTCAAGCAAAGATGATTTTCAATGTCCACACACATTTTAGAAACTAAGATACTATTTGTTTGGTGGATGTAAAACATTATCTTTCACATGCCCTAGGAAACACCTTCATGGCTAGGAGTTTTCTTATTTGTGTCTTCTCTTGCTTCTGTGTACAATAGATCATCTTGAATGTTGTTGTCATATAGTCAAAACCGGTGCTTTTTACTTTTTGTCTTCTTGCTCACAAGTATTTCAATGCAGGTAAATGCAGCAGGAGACCTTTGTGCCATTTGCCAGGAGAAGATGCATGCTCCTATCCTGTTGCGCTGCAAACACATCTTCTGCGAGGACTGTGTTTCCGAATGGTTAGTTTTCTGCCTTCTGTTTCTTACCCAGTTTTTATGTAATTGATCACAAGGTTTTATTAGAAATACTTAAAAGTTGAGTTCCTTTTTGGCTCTTCGTGTGTATTTTTTAAGTATTAATGATGACCATCCTAAACCCTTAAATAGGAAGAATTATAACTAAAATGCCATGATGTTTTAACACTTAGTGTTCCCTGAATAAGAAAGTGAAGAGCAACTTTTTCCTTAAACCACCAAAATTTTCTGCAGAACTGTTTGTTATTGACTTCCATTGCTTAGAGCTACATTATCTAAATTCATATAAAATTGTGTGGAAACACGTGTATCCCCTGTAGTAAGCTCTTTAATAAAATTCCTCTGGTAAGTTTTGGTTCGGATCCAACTACTGGCCATGACTAGGTTATTTGTTTTTTCAACTTTTTACTGTAGTTTTTCTTTAGTCAACAAATGCATTCTCATATCATCTTTACTTTCCGTTGACTGACTGCCAATTACTTGCTTTTTAGGTTTGAGAGAGAAAGAACTTGCCCTCTATGCCGGGCAGTGGTTAAACCTGCAGATCTGCGAACGTTTGGGGACGGATCAACAAGTTTATTTTTCCAGTTCTTCTGAAATCTAAGTCCTGACTTTCATAGCGTAGATATATGAGCAGCATTCTTGAAACGGTCACGTTTTGTTCTTGTTATAAAAAAAAAAAAATGAATGTAATCTGATAACAATGTATCTTTAGGTTGGCTCCAGGAAATTGGATGGTAGGTATTATCACTAGAGCGAGATGTGGTTTGGTATTATGTCAATGTGTTGCAATCATGAGGTCATCCTTGAGCCTAATAGATGAGAAAACAGATGACATGATCACCACATCTCCATCTACAGAACGTGCCCCTGATGAATGGGGTCATCCTTGATATGTTCTCTCCTTTGTATAGAATCTATGATGCTTCCTTTTTCTCCTTCTCTTTCTCCACTAATGTAATGTGAAATATCTTAATCTGATGAGTTTGTTAGAAAGAAAAATCAAGGTTTTTAGAAACCCTTTTGTTCCCTTCACAATGTGTTGAAAAAGACTATTGAAACTTGAAAGCTGAGTGCTGGTCTGGGTTGCTATTTTTTCTGATGTGTCCTCGCAGTTTCAAGCGTTTATATACTCGGGGAATGAACAAATGGAACCAGGGTCGTCCAGTCTAAGCTGAAATGAATGGAGATATCCTTACACCTCTGATATTTGAATTAGTGGTCGGTAGTTTCCTATAGCTCCATAGAACACCACAATGGGGATTGCAAGACCTTTGTGGTGGTCCTGTGATGTTTTTCGCTTTCATAGTCAACGAAGTTGTCTATGCTAGATAACATGTAAAGTGTACGCAATAACAAAATACGTTAACAATATATATCAAACGGAAATTAAGACTTTTTGTTTTTTTTTTTAATTTAATTTTTTTTACTGGTGAAACTAAGTAAAGAAACTTAACGGATAAATATTTAAAACCCATGATCCCTTATAAATTTTCCTTTCGTTTAAAGCTCAAACGAAACTTGCATATGAGGATTTCGAAACTCTGAACCTCTTGCAAACATGATAGTAAACGGCTCGGTAATGGACTGATGCCGGGTATCAAGTAATCAGATAAACAGGATCACATGTACATAGATATTCAGAAATGTTACCAAAAGAACTTGGGTGGTCCGGTGGAGTTGGTCTGGCTGCTGCTCCCCACAGTAGGACGGCTGTAGGGATCAAGCCGTGGTCACCGTCATGTTGTCCTGGTCATGTTTGTTATAGCTGGATAGCAACACATTCACACACTATTTTATAGACCCTCTTCATTTCTGTGTTTCGGGACCACGTTTTTGGCAAACCTCTTTCACCCTGCATGATCATGAAGCTTTGACCGTCTACACAGATTTTCATCGTCAACTTCCTGGGAACGTTTAGTTTCTAAAACTTGGAACATAAAACATTAATGTTGGATCAAAATAGTTAGAGAGCAAATATGGAAAAGGACATATTTTCTCTCGTAACCATAACTAGCTAGTTCTAGTACTACTGTAGTAGTTTTGGCTTAATTGGCTCGGTTTCAGAGAATCGCAGCGAGATTTCATGGGGGCCGGCCGGTGTGTGGTGGCGAGCAGTGCAGGGCACTCACTGTCCTTTTGGCAATTGATTTGATTCTTGTGCACCTGTCTAGCATTGAGCAATGAGTCTGATCGATCAGACCCCAGTAGTCCTCAGACGACTCAGAGGCTCAGGCGAACAGAGTGAGTGATGATAATGGCAAAGAAGACGATACCTATTAAATGCACAGATCGATGATGCCCGGCTGGTTTCCACCGAGACCATGCCTGAGTGGAACTGTTGCAGCATGTAATCGAAAATCAACTACGAGTAACTAGTAAGGCCAATCATGTTTTTACGGCTGTGTGTTTTGGGCTAGCTTGGTCTAGTTTCTTCCTAGGTGTTATAGTTTTCACATGTTGCAGCCTACTAAAGTGTCAATGACGCTCTGGTGCGGTTAGTAGCTAGAGTCGTTTGAGCACATTCTGAACGGCCGCATAGTTTTAAAGGAAATTTTGTAAGAAATAACTTCAAAACTTCGATCTTGTGGTCTCATTGTGCTACGTACGTTCTTAACTGTCATATCTAGTCTGGCAATGTGCCGAAACCACAATTATGGAGGTGTCTAGGTTGAAAACGTTACATAAGTAACTGAAGTCTGCAAACAATGAAATGAGGTCCATGCATGAGACTAAGAGTGTCAAAAATTAGCAGTTCTATACTTCTATTTTGATTTCATTGAGATCGAATTGACCATCAAGAGTGTGGAGGTACAAAACTGTCACGATGGTTAGTCGTCCACGTTGTTACCGTGAAAGGAAGGGGAAGGAGTACTTGTACCACCCTAATTGGCTGATCTCTGAAGAACAGGGTAGTTAAAACTTGCCTAATAAATTCCTAATTGGACAACATGATGAACTTGGCAAATGTCTTATGTAAAGACATCTCCAACCCATTAGTCAAAAATCATAGTCATTTTATGAATTTGACACCTCTAGTGTCATTACTATTTATTCAGATTTTGCATTTCCAACCCCTTTTAGTCAAAAGCCACATAATCTCAATGGACCATAGAACTCACCTCCTCTCTCTTCTTCTCCATTTTGGCTCTCAGGGGTCATTTTGACCACCTTTTCAATTGGGTTGGAGATGCTGGACTTCGATTGGAAAAGCCAAAACGGCTTTTGACACTAGAGTTGGAGATGCCCGAAGACCGCACGATCATTTGGTCAGGCCAACCAATAAAAGAACATATGTAAAAATAAGATTACTTTAAAAAATTTGACACATTTTCAAGGAATAGAGGATACGATATTTTTGTGTTTAGGGCCTTTAGGCATGGGTGGCCTCTTCCCACAGCTCGTCGAACCAATTCAACGGTCAGATGGTCTTACACAAACCTTGCCTTGTCCGCTTACCCCATCATTTCCTCAAATTTTTTCTTCTCAATAGTAACATTTCCCCCACGTCCAAACCTAATTACAACTGATAGGTGAAGACTTTTCATATAAATCAAAAGTTACTCATATGAAAGAGAATAAACTCAATGAAGTTGCAAAGATGCTTTAATAGAACATGACATAAAGGGCATTACTGGTCGTTAACCTATATGTTCTTTTCTCTTTCCCTTTTCATTTTAGTTTGTTTCTTTTCAGCATCAAGCAACCTGTTGTGCTGAGAAATTAAAGAATCGAATTGATTGTTGGCAGAGACTAAGCTGCAATGGGACTGTGAGAATAGAGTAAAAATCACAAGAGAGACGTGGGTTGTCGGTTGAATATATCCGTGTATACTGTATAATGCCTATATATATAAATATATATGAAACTGTTCTAAAGAGGACGTCCGCATTGTTGTTAAAGTACGGACGTCGACGCAACAGCCTCGATGAAGCTTTGACGGAACGGCGGGGCTTGCCGGACGGAACGGCGGGGCTTGTCGGACGGACGCGGGGGGTCGAATGGAGCTGTCTGCAATTGGTGGGGTCGCCGGCGACGGGGTTGCAGCTCGCTGCAGAAAACCTGCAGTTGCAAGTCGGGTTGCTGCCCAGAACCTGCAACCCCGACCTCCTCCGACCTCGAACGCTGCCCATAACCGTCTGGGAAGCCTTCGGCCTCCCTCCTGCAAGCCGAGAGTCGCCGTCGCTGCCTGGAACGCCTCAGCTACATCGACGTCCGCACTTTAGCAATGTGCGGACGTCCGCTTCAGAACCAGACTCTATATATATATCCTATCCAGAGCTAGGTTAGGGTTTATGGTCATTTTTCGGTCGCATATCTACATCTTGACAGTTCAGTTTTTAGGTATTACTCTATAGATCATCTTTACAAAATTTCAACTAAATTGATGATCTTTTAGGTGGGTGTGTGTGTGTGTGTGTGTGTGTGTGTGTGAGATGACCTCTTTAAACTTAAAAAATGAGGATATTTTTATTTTTTATTTTGTAGTTTAATAATCTAAATCATTTATCATCTAGTTACATATACACATATGAATCCTATAAAAAATTAGCCAAATTGAAAAATGTTTAACTATTTGATTAGCACAATATTCATTTTAATTATTTGATAGCACAATATTCATTTTAATTTTATCTAACGGACCACATTTATTCACACAATTTTGAATGACTAAATGATTATGAATTTAGTTGATTTTTTGTAGACACAATTCTTTTCAGCTAAGTTGATAATCGTTTAGATATGAAACTAGATCAAATCAATGGATGAACTGAACCAGTCCAACCTAAACCATTTGTGTTTATAATTACTTAATTAGTAAATCAGATTATGAATACTTAAATGATCATCAATTTCAGTTAAAAATTTACAGAAATAATATACTAATAGCGACCTAAAACCTGAATGGTGGAGATGTCGATATGTAACCGAAAAGTTGGTCTAAAATATGGTTAGCTTTCTAGAGTGTTCCTCTAATTTTAGGTTATGATGATATGATAAATTCTGCAATCAAGTAATTTTTTTCATCTTATTTTTACGGTTGTTGGTCCTCTAATTTTAGGTTATGATACATTCTGCAATCAAGTATTTTTTTTCATCTTATTTTTACTGTTGTTCATCAGAGATCATTTTGTAATAATTTCTCATATTTTTTTCGTTGATTGTTTATAAGCCGGGTGTATTGTTAATTTGATATCCTTAATTTAAATCTTCTTATGACATGAACGTTTTATAGTTTATGTTTTTCAACGATTTTTACTAGCTATTTCTCTGATTTTACGATAAAAATAAGAATTAAATTGTCTCAAGTTACATTCCTTGATTAGTAAAGTTAGACCCTAACTCTGTTCCACCCTTTTTTCTTTTTCTTTTTAGGTTTATACACATCGCGACAACTGTCTTTCAGTCTCTCTTCTGGGATACATCAAACAGACAAAACGCAACACTAGGACAAGACAACTGGACAAGACATGTGTATTTATAATTGTATCTACTCTTGTAGTGAGCCAGTGCAAATTAAACTGAGCTTCTGGGGTCTTTCGTTTACATTAGGTACTGTTCTGCTTGTGAAAGAGTGGGAGAGAGTGAGAGTGATTAATTATTAGTCCCTCATATTTCGTGTTTATAATCCACCAAGATGGTAATTATATTCTTATAGAAAATCTCCTGGAACCATAAAAGTGATCCCTCCTGCTTTAAGATTTGCTGAGATCCTGAGTCGCTTTCTTGTCCGACTCCCATGGGGACAGTTAATGACGCATCATCATCTACTCTCTTTCTCCCCTTCCCAATTTATTGCTACCTTTTTCTTCTTTAGCCATCTCCCACCGTTCTCTTTAATTATGTGGATTAGGGTTTCTGACGAGGGGCTCTAATTACTTTGATTTTAGGGTTATATATATGCAGGAAACCCATGCCTTATGGAGTTTGAACACTCACAGATGAGTACTCGATGGTCTCTTTCAATATTAGATCATATTGATTCGACACAGTACCTATGTTTTGGATCGTTTTTATATATTTTCTTCTTTGTTCTGAAGTGATGATCGACCAAAAAAGTAAGTCAATGTTTTCATTCTCTACATATTATATTTCTGAGGTTAATTGGTATTTCCTTGCAATGTTATGGCTTGGGGCTTTTACTTTAAGCACTGATAGCTGCAGCTGGGACTGATTAATTGGTATTTGGTCCTCTTAGAAGTTTTAAAGTTCAATCGATCGTTTAGTCTGAACCGGCAAATGGGTTTTCTCTATGGTCTATAAGCACTTCAAGCTTTGTTTTTTGGTATGATTTTTAGAGCATCTGTTTTGCCGAGTTTGCTAAAGATCGTGAGCGGTGGAACTTGTTCTTTTTCCTAATGCAACTGTATAAATGTTCTCTTCCATGTAACTTGACTAATTGTTGATGAACATATTTATGATGAAAATTGATTTATAGTCTTTAGGCTAGATTTCTGAAATAAGGGAACATTTGTTTTCTCTATTGCTTATTATGAGATTGGTCATGAGACCAGCTACAAAATGAATTTCTGTGTATCAATTAGGGTTTACTCATTAGTGTCTTATTATGTATATGTAGATTCTGTTTCTGGGTAGTGATGAGGCCATTGATCTGGGAGAATTGTGATTATAGATCTTAAGCTCATTTTGGCCAATTTTAGAAGGTAAAAGCTTTCATTGAATCAACATAAGCTAAGTTGGATTGCTTGGTTGCACTAGCTTCTGGTAAATACGAAAACTGAATGAATTAAATTGCGTCTGTGATCTGCAGAAGTAGTATGAATCTGAATCTGAGCTCTTGGAGAGTGCTATGCCAGTGGTGCACTGCAGTAGTGAGTATTACAACAGTTGCATGGTGGGAATTCCTATCCTATTGAGCTTAAACTATTGACTCATTCATTGTTGCATTGGTTTTATGAATCAATGTCAGGGAAGGAACTCAAGTGGTGCAGTTGCATGGTGGGTTTTAATTGATTACCGGTTTTATTTGGAGGGTTTAATTTTGCTGCTACAGTATTAGTGCATGTGAATTGTCAGAGAGGAAGTACTAGTAGTCTAATACTGTAATGTTGACCAGTATTGATCAGATTGAAGATGAATGATGAGAAAGAGAGAGAGAGAGAGAGAGAGAGAGAAGGGAGGGGGAGCTTTCTTCAGTCCACTCATGGATAGGATAGGATGGGGTTTGTTGAAGTAACTGCCGACTCATTCATTCAAGCACTCCTCAGTATCTTAAACTTACAATGTATGTTTGCTACTGTGATTGATTGTGTGAATGAAGCGGGAGTTAATTTACATCCCTCTTTCTCTTTGCTTGGACTGAAGGGAGCTCCTCCACTTTTCCTTACTTAATTTCCAGGCTAGTATAGCCATTAGGCACGCATATATAGTTACATGCGCAGCTAAGCTAGCAGAAACTCAATAACTAGGTACGCAAATAGTTTAGGTTGAAATTATCAGTTGAAGAGTTAGCTAGCTAATTATCATCTTCTTCAGCCTTGAAATCATGTTATCGGATGTCTACTTCTTCGAGGGCATAACACAATGGTTAAGAGAGTAGTATCTCAAATCTGAGAAGGTATAATCATGCATATAACTTTTTACGATCTATAACATAACATGCGTTCTCATAAAAAAAGAAGAAGTTCAGTTTCCTATTATTCCATGGTTACTGATGGGTAAAGAGGAGGGCCCATGAAGTTATTACTTTGTAGATCTCTCCTCTAACTATATTATTACTTTTCATCCTGACTCCTTCACATCTTCTACTTTTTTTACCCGACAAGTAAACACTCCTTTCAGGTACTGCTTTTCGGATTCCCCTGCACCCAATCTTCATCACAAGCCACAGCTCAGCAACTTTTCTGGGTTCTCCCCCATTTTGTTTCCACTATATATTTTGTCTAAGAAATCAATGGCATGCACTTCGTTTTTCACTTGTCATTCTGACCATGTTATCCTGCAGCTAGGTAACTCCATTATCTGCATGTAAATTAAATAGTGCAGTCTTTTTTAATTATACCATATATATAGAGAGTATGGTACAGATCATGCATATAACATTATATATTGAAGTACTCTATATCTGAAAAAGCTTGAAGAAACCAAACGGTCTCTATATGTCGCTTTTACTGGTAGAAAAGTATACGCTTTAATCCTTTTAAGGCCTTGGAACTGGTCATTGTTTCACTCCATGTGTTCATTGAAATATGCACAGTACTTTCTATTAGAATCGTATTATATGCATTTTTCCTTTGGAGCTGTGTCACCCACTCTTCTGTGTTCCTTTTCTGTGGCACAACTATGGAAATGCCAGCAGTTAATACACGAGCAAAGCTTACCTTTTTCCTTTATAACCCCAATTTTTTTTAAGTGTTTCTGGCTTTGGGCGGTGGCAGATCCAGTAGTATGGACAATGATAATGTATTCCAGATATGGTAAGATTGGAACTCGTGGGCGAAACTTCCCCTTTTGGTAATCAGCTCTTGTTTAACTTGGAACAGTGTGTTTATAAACTTCCTCTTTTGGTAATCAGCACTTGTTTAACTTGGAGCAGTGTGTTTATAAACTTCCTGTCAGATAGATTGACCTGGTAGTAGGGCTGGTAGCTAGGCTGGTAGGCATCCCATGTGGTCCCCATATTCTTCTTCTTCTCAGGAGTTTGAAACCCATTATGGAATTTGATAAACTTCTTTGTTTCATAAGGGCATTATGTATCGACTATGGAGATGTATTTGCTTTCCATCTTGTTAGAGAAAATCTATGTAAACATGGGGTATTACTTTCCATAAACATGGGGTATTACTTATTAAAAGAACACAAGTACACACTTCTTAATCTACAATTCTACATTGTCTCTCTTAAAGTACATTTTGTAGCTGAAGTCTTTGTTAATTTAGGGCTTCTGTCGAGAGAGAAGAAAAGGAATAATTTAGGGGCACTTGCTGCATATATGACGAAAGAAAATTTTGTTTTGTGCCTATGCAATCGCCCTTTTCTTTTGAGAGGAGAGAGATGAATTATGACTTAATTGTTTTGGTTTTCTTCGGCGATTGAACATGTTTTTCACCATAGTCAGTATAGTGACTTGAAATAACATTAAGGAATATAAATCAAGGCAAATTATTTTTGTTTAATGAGGAATCACAGATTCACAACTCACATGGTGTCTGTTGCATATTATATGGAGGTTAACGTTTGCTTAAGCATATTCCAACATGATTGCATTATCTTCAAAATGAAAGTTTATGAGCCGGATGGCTGATCTCAGTCTCAAAAGTTTAAAATAAGTTTAATTACCTGCTAGACCTTAAAAGTCTTTAGATTAGTACTTAGAGGTTCTAACCAGGGAGCACGCAGATCCCAGAAACAATGCGTTTCTCCTCCAGAAAGTTCTTGTTGCTGGCTCAGTCCCTGTTTTGTTTGGTAGGGAATGCAGCTAGCTTAGAGATTGTTGTTCAGTTCTTCATTTCGGTTGAGCGGGAGCCTCTCCCGCCATGGCGCTGAAGTCTCTCTTTGAAAAGCCACCCCTCACGGGCCGTACAGCAAGGTGGCAGATGTTACTCTCAGAGTTCGATATTCATCCATATCTGTAAAGAAAATCAAACTATATATATACACACCTGCATGATTGAATATAAATTGAAAGAACAATATATATTGGTTTTTCTTAATACAAATTTTAAAATTTGTGTTTATATTTAATTTTCTTATAAAAATGTGGTCGTTCAGTGTATATAGGCGATGTTCATTTTGCAAAATACGTGCTATAAAAATGAGGGTTTCACTTAGAAATCAACTATCAAATTGAGTACCTTTTAGTCACATAATCACAACCTAAATCTTTTGTCTCTCATAAAGACAAAACATTTTGGCAATAAAATTTCGAATTACTTTTTCACATGTTTCAGCTTTAGTATTAAACTCAATTCACACATGCATGTCAACATGTGATTAAATAAGGAGAATATCACAAATGATCATTTAATTTTTACATGCTCGATACTTTGGTCACTCACATTTTAAATATATCATTTCGGTCACTTAACTTTAACTTCGTTATTCAAGATTTTTTTTGTCACAATATCAATAATATTTTCGTTCAACTAGCCTTGAAAAACTAAAAAGTCTGAATTGGATTGATTGGGAGAAGTGACGAAAGCAAAATTTTGACGAAATTACCCTCTAAAAATGCATATTTACAAAAATATTGTCTATTTAATTGAGATTTTGACGAAGGATTTAACAAAGTGACTAAAGTGATTAACAGAGTAATAGTTGAGTAACCAAAGTGATATATGTGAAAATTGAGTGACTAAAGTGTTGAGTGAGTCATAGTTGAGTGATCATTTACGATATTCTCCTTATTAAATATGTACTCTGTTTTCATACAAATGTATTTAGGACCTAATAAGTCACTAAGTATTCATTTACATCGCTACGTATTTCAATTTTTTCAGTCGTATTCAATCCTTTCTACGGTTTTGATTTTTGTTATATTTCTCCGACTAAAACCAATGTTTTTGATCACATCAACAACTCATAATTACAACATCTATTTCTAAATTGAATTCACAATATTTCACTTATGAATGAGACATTTATGCCTCTATACCAAATAGTACTAGGCAGAACTAATATTTTTAAAGTTTAAGGAACCGATTATATAAATTAAAAAAAAAAAAACGAAAAACAAAAATGCTGAGTCATGAGTTGGATCGGTTGTTCCGGTAGAAAAGGTTGTCCCAGGTTCATGATTTTGGGCCTCCAGCCCTCTTTACAACCAAACAAAAGAAACTAGAAAAGGAGAAGAAACTAAAACAAAACACCGGAGGTTCGCTGCCGTCGTCTACAGCACAGGTCTCAGATCACAACACCAGAAACAAAGGTCAGTCCTTCAAATTTAGCGGTTGACTCTCTTCCTTTGAATCCCGACTTCTCTTCTTTTCAATTCGATTCCTTAAATGTAATTTAAGTCCTTTAATACTAGATCACCTGTGCTAACAAGGATTTAAGATTTTGGCTCTTCATCATCTAATGCTGCTTTTAGCTTGTAAATTGGATCAAAGTAGTTGACTTTGATTTTTTTATGTATGCTTGTAGTTGAGTTCTTCCCAACTTATGAACCAAGTTTGATGATTTTGGTAATTGGCATTGTGGGTTTCTTCAAAAGGTTGAAGCTTGATGTAGTATTTTTGTAAATTTTGAGTCTTTGTGGATGCTTCATATTTGGTGTTTGTGTATCAAGTTGATATATCACTTAGTTGAGGATCACAGTATTGATTAGAGAAGTTGTGGGTTTTTAAAATTGAAGCATGAAGCATCCTATGTAGAATTTTCTGTTGGAAAACGGAAGTGAACTTTGTGGTTTCTTATGTTTGGATGTTCAGGTTATCGATCATTCATGACTATTGATTGAGGGAGTTGCTGATAACTGTGCTTGCCTCCCTCATGAGTTCAACAGTTTCGACACTTAGAGGGATACTGTCACCCACAAGGCTTGGCTCGTACGGGTCGCCTGATGCTGGGTCATCTGGTTCTTTTACCCCGCTTGAATCGGACTTCAGTGATGGTGACGAGACTGAGTTGCACTCTGTGTCCTGGAATCAGGACTATGGTTGCTTTGCGGCAGGCACAAGTAATGGTTTTCGTATCTATAACTGTGAGCCTTTCAAGGAGACTTTTAGACGTGATTTGAAAAGCGGTGGGTTTAAAATTGTTGAGATGTTGTTCAGATGCAACATTCTTGTACTTGTTGGTGGTGGAGACAATTCCCAATATCCACCCAACAAAGTTATGATTTGGGATGATCATCAGGGCCGATGTATAGGTGAATTTTCTTTCAGGTCTGAGATTCGTGCAGTAAAGTTGAGACGTGATCGCATAGTGGTGGTTCTTGAGCACAAGATATATGTTTACAGCTTCATGGATCTAAAGCTGTTGCATCAGATAGAAACTTTATCAAATCCCAGGGGATTGTGTTGCCTTTCACACCATCAAAATACATGTGTGCTGGCTTGCCCAGGCCTTCAACGGGGACAAGTTCGAATTGAACATTTTGGGTTGATTATGACAAAGTTAATCAATGCTCATGATTCTCATATTGCATGCTTCACCTTAACAATGGATGGGCTGCTTCTTGCAACTGCTAGTACCAAGGGTACTTTAATAAGAATCTTCAACACGATGGATGGGACTCGCTTACAAGAGGTAGTATATTGTGCTGCAATCTTTCTATAAATTAAGATAGGATTGCTCTTCAAATTTATGATCAATGGCTTTGGGAGCCAGTACTAACACGATGTGAGTTACTAAATAGTAATAGTGTCTTTTCTGGCCCATTCTCTTGTAAAGTTATTCTTTTATGCATGGGAGAATGACATCCATATGTGATTGTCTTTCTAAAGGAAACACTTCTTATCTCATCTATGGCCCTTCTTGTAGGTACGCAGAGGTGTGGACAGAGCAGACATCTATAGTATTGCCCTCTCTCCGAATGTTCAGTGGCTGGCAGCATCAAGCGATAAAGGTACTGTGCATATATTCAGCCTCAGAGTTAGAGGGGTTGGAATGGATTTATCTGCTCATTCAAATGCTGCTCAGGGGCCATCACTTTTTCAACAGAATTCTTCAAATTCCCTAGAGCCTCTTATTTCTCCAAACACCGGAGCCAATTCGAGTTCATCATTGTCTTTCATGAAAGGTAAGTACATGCCAAATATAACTTTAACGTCTTGGATTACTGAGTCTTCTGCCAGTATTCTGCTCTTATGCGTCCTTGTACTAATGTTCAACACGAGCAAGAATTGCTCTCCTTTAATTTGACAATGCTAACAAAACTTCCATGATTTATTTATCAATGGATCAATGTAGAAACCTGAATATGGGAACTTGATGTAAGTTCTCAATTTGCATATGGGAAAGCATGTGGGGTCTTTGCCAACTATTACTTCTCAATAAGAGCACAGAAATTGGTCATTGATGAGCATACATGTTTTTCCTTTAAAGTCCATTCATGCTTCTGAATTTGCAGTACCTTTTGCATTCACTTGGTGTTTGGTGCTGTCTTCTTCAAGTATCTAATATTTCTAAAAATTTTGCAGGGGTTTTACCTAAATATTTTAGCTCAGAGTGGTCTTTTGCTCAGTTCCACTTGCCAGAAGATACACAATTCATTACTGCATTTGGTTCTCAAAACACTGTCATCATTGTTGGCCTGGATGGGAGGTATTGTCCCTGTTTCTGTATTGTTTATGTTATCCTTGTTACCAAACTACATGCACTTGCATTTCTGTCCGGCCTAAAGTTTTGAAAACACAATGTTATGAACCAGAAACTTCCACCTTTTCTTTGTGCATGTCTTCCCTAGTTCCCTACCCCACTCTGATTCCCTATTTCTTTTATCTGCATCAGCTTCTACAGGTGCAGTTTCGATCCCGTGAATGGAGGTGAGATGTTGCAGCAGGAATATGTACGGTTTCTGAAAACAGACAGTAGACCAAGATAGGATTGTTTTATTACTCATGTAGCCATACGTTCTTTTGATCATGTGTACATATTGATTTATCAGTTGAGTGTAAATAGTAAATATTTGGGAAGTATTATCTTGTTCCATTTGACTGTATTTCTTGCAAAATAATGCCGATGATTGTTGCTGTCATAATGGCAAATATTGTTCCAAATCCAAATCAGTCTATATATATTGCTGTTGCATTGCTAGAAATGAAAATAGAAGCTTCTTAGCTCTGAGTTTTAGCTCTGGTGGAAGAAAGCCAATCAGAGTTTAATAATTACTATGATAGAACCACTTTATTTGTTGACAGGAGCTCTATGCCCTCTGGTTTGCAGCTGATATTTGATTATACAGACAATTTATTACAACCATATACCCCCGGTCATAACTTGTACAATGGACCTAAACCAACCATCTACCGTCTTGTTATCGAAAAAACCATCTACCGTCCACAGATAAATGATGCGCTCATCACCAGCTATGGAAAGGGGCAGACTCAGGAATGGAAATGCTGAGGAGTACACTATCCAACCATCCCAGCTGAATTCTGCTTAAAGCTTTGACCTTACACTGCTTGGCTCGTCAAGAACAATCATGACTTTCCCAATGGCTCTCCTATCTTTGATGGCAGAAAAGGCAAGATTGGCCTGTCATTTACAAACAATTTAGAGCAGCTCAGATGATCAGTAATCCATTGCATAAAGTTGTGTGGCCATCAGAATAGGAACATGTACTCAAAACACCACAACCAATGATTATCAGGGCATCTTCTGGCAGAAGGGGCTGAGGGGTTAAATAAGAGTGAAAAAAGTCCTGACCTCTGGCAGGCGGTAAGTATGAGAAATGCGGATGGTGATCAGGCCTCGCGCCACCCATGATAGTAGTTCATTAACTGAATCTTCAAGAACAGCTGGTCGATGTATTCTGTAGCTACCCCAGTACAGTCCATGCACTGTCCAGTTCTGGTACAAAGTGATACATAGATAAAAAGGGCATTGTAATCCGGGACCGAAAATTCAGGAACAATTTAGAGTTCAGATATCAATGGAATAAATTCTCAAAAAAGAAAAGGAAAGAAGGATATCAATGGAATAAAAGAAGACAAGAATAGCTTGTTCCATGGTGAAAGTGGAGGCCTAGGTTTAAAGGACAGAAGTACAGAGAACGTTCACAAGATAAGTTCAGTTCAGAACTTCAGATACGCAGTTTTGGAAACACTTTTCATTAAAGCCTCCCTGATATCAGTCTTATACCTGGTTCCCTTATTCCCTTTTCAATATCTCTCATATGTTTAAACTAACCATGGCTTTGTTCAACAGGAGAACTGTGCCTGTTACTGTTCAACCTTCAATGGAGTTCCAAATCCCTACCTTTCTTTGGAAATCTTAAATAGATCTTGAGTTGAAAGTTCTGGTCATCAAATAGACTAAGGATTTTTTTTTTTCTCGTCTTGTGTTCATCATATACTAGAAACTGGCAAATTTGAAACGAGTACTTGCAAATGATAATTAAGCTATCAGAGCCTAATGGGTATGTACTAGTAATCTTATAAGCCTTCCACAGCCTACCTCCTAATCAATTTCAACACACTCGTTTTCCATTAAGCATTTGAATCTTAAGCAGGAACAATGATTTTGAACAAATGAAGGCAATAATTTTGGAGTCGAAACAATAACCAGTCATACCTTAACTAGAGCAATATTGGCGGGAATGACAGGGACCTCTCCACTCGCAAAGCCTATAATCAAAATCTGTGCTCCCCAATTCAAAACCTTCATGGCTTCTTTCGTAAGCTTCCCTCCAACCGGATCATACAAAACATCAACCCCTTTAAGCTTTCTGGTTTTCAAGAAGTCCTTCACACTTTGGATAATACTTTGACTGCTGGAGTCCACCACATGATCAACCCCCAACGACTTCAAATACTGCACCTTCTCAGCTCCCCTGCAGATTCATCACCCCAAACCACAACAAACACATCTCTAAACAACTCCAATTCAAACTCGACACAATCCCAATTTCCCCACAAAACAACAAAACCAATGAAGCAAGGAAATATGTACACACCTAGCTACCGCAATAACAACGGCTCCAACAACCTTCCCAATCTGTATCGCCGCAAGTCCAACACCTCCAGCTGCACCAAGCACCAGCAATACCTACGAAAATGAAAATTTTCACATACAAAAACTAACACATCTACATATGCATTTACATCATAAACCTGATCACAAATATACTTACTTGACCGGAGCTCAAATTGGCCCGGTGACGAAGAGCCACATGAGAGGTCCCAAATGCAACAGGCAGTGCACCAGCAGCCACCAGATCACACCCCTCCGGCACTCCAAACCTTCCAACACCAAAAATTTCCGCAGTCAAATTCAACTCAATTGTGATTATCAATGTTGTGTATATAACAGAGAACTCACAGAAGTGACTGATCGGCGACGATGAACTGAGCGAAGGAACCGAGGGTGGCGAAGGAGCAAACAGCGTCGCCGACTCTGAACTTGGAGACGGCGGGGCCGACGGCGTCGACTACGCCGGAGTAATCGGAGCCGGGGATGAAAGGCAGAGGCGGCTTCTCTTGGTACTTGCCAAGTATCTGAAGGTAATTGGCGTAGTTCAAGCTCGTAGCTTTCACTCTCACTCTCACCGATGTGGGAGTCTCCAGTTCAGGAATCGGATATCTCTTCTCGATCACTATTGCTTTCTCTTCTGAAAACGGCGCCGTTGGATCCCCCAATTTCTTGCACACCAAAGCCTCCATCTTTCTTCTTCTACAAGCTCTGCTTCAATTTTCACACTTAAATATCAGAACTTTGACCATCAACGACGTCGTTTTGCAAAGTTTGTTTCTTTACCATTTAATGGTGGCATTAGTATTATCCATGTGCTTCAAATTTTGGGTTGGGGGTTTGAGGGTTGAAGGGCGCGAAAATCCATATGAGGAGCTTGGCAGGGATGTGGGTGTTGCCGAATTGCAGTAAAGTTTCGAGCTTTAATGGCAGACTCATTAGCTCAAGCTTTGCTTCGAGATTTGGTTCAGATACTCCAAACTACGTCGTTTTGAAGTCTTCCCCGGTCGCTGCTGCTGCTGCAGTCAGCGGCTTCGGTGCCCAGTACCCCGGTTCTGGTAAACACAAATTTCCTATCTTTATGCATTTCTGTTATTCTTTGTGCACATTTATAGCTTTCTTGATGGAATTCATTGATTGTGGTTTTGGTTCTTGTTGTTACTTGTTTGGGTACGTTTTGTATGTGTGTGAGTTTTGATGATTGGGGTTGATTTTGCACCAGAGGGATTGCTTGATGTGCAGACAAAGCAGAAGAAGAAGAAGGAGGAGGGAATAGCTGGTATTGATCAAGATGAACTGGTGGAGGATCCAAAGCTTTTAGCTGATCCAGATAGTTGTTTTTGTGAGTTTAGTGGAGTGGAGATACATCATAAGGTATATGAAGCACAATTGAAGGTGCATGAGACTGAGAGTGTCTCAAGTGAGACTAAGACTGTTGGTCTTGCTATGATCTTGTTGCATGGGTTTGGAGCCTCGGTTTTCTCATGGAAACGGGTTATGAAGCCGTTGGCCGAGGCCATTGGTTCCAAAGTTCTGGCGTTTGATAGGCCGGCGTTTGGGTTGACATCTAGGGGAAACTCTGTCAGGCATTTAACTTCTGGTAATGGGGAATCGAAACCTGTGAATCCGTATTCCATGGCATTTTCAGTGCTTGCAACCTTGTATTTCATTGATTTTCTGGCAGCTGAGAAGGCCATTATAGTGGGGTATGTACTTCTCCTGTCTTGTACAATGTTCTGTTGAGTTTTCTTTCATGTATTGTTCTTGTGGTGATTCATTTTCTCTAGCAGATGGGTAGTTTACATGGTGATTCTCTTTCTTCATTGTTTCATTCTGTTTAACTCTTTCAGGAGACTTTCTGTGAGTATTATTCTTATTCTGAAAGTCAATATCTCTCTAATATCTCAGGCATTCAGCTGGTTCTCTTGTAGCAGTTGAGTCATATTTTGAAGCACCGGAACGTGTGGCTGCTCTAATCCTTGTTGCCCCAGCAATTTTTGCCCCAATTATAAAACAGAAGGTTGTCAAGGGATCTCAACCTGGAACAAATAACCAGACAGAAGAAGATGGCTCAAATTCAGTTGATAATGGGAATCCATTTGTCCAGTTCTCTAAGGTTCTGTCCAAATTTGCCAGATTTATTTCACAGGCAATTATGGGATTGGTGAAAGGGATGGCAGTTATGCTCAACTCTTTGTATAAGAAATTCTTGTCAGCTCTTCTGCGCTCTGCTTTTGCAATAATGCTGGTAAGGAATTTTTATCTGGAGGTTTTACATTGCACTTGGTTTGTGTTATCCAGATACGGTCTAAGTAATTGAATGTATCAAACAACGAAAGCAAAACATCAATTGGCCAACACTATCTTGAAAACATTTTGTCGAACTTTTGCAAGATATCACTGAACTTTGTTCTTCAAGAATGTCATTACTCATTTTCTGTTGTTATAGTCTTGTACATCATTTTTCTTTGTTAGATACATTTGCTACATCTGACAGCGACTAAACGCATGATTGCCAGGTAAGAATGGCAATCAATAAATTCGGTATCGCTGCTGTTAGGAATGCATGGTATGACTCGAAGAACGTCACTGATGAAGACATCAGTGGTTATACAAAGGTTATTTTCTTTACTAGTTCTGTCTTCCTTTTTGTTTTTGGCTTTGGGGAGCATAGTGCTCACCTGGATGTAGTACCACATACAGCCATTGAGGACGAAGGGTTGGGATAAGGCACTTGTGGAGTACACGGCAGCAATGCTCACAGACACTTCATCTGAATCAAAGCCACCGTTGGCAAAGAGACTCCGCGATATCAAATGTCCTGGTAACGATTATGAAACAATAGTTTTCCTAATTAGTGTTGAAATCTGATGATGGGGCAGTTAAAAGCAAGAATCAATAAATTATGACAGTAAGAAGAAAGTCCCCTACATCCCTCAAACAGTTAAACCAGACTGGTAGTTTTCTTTTTTAATGGTGCAGACTGCTAATAGTCAAGCTGGAATTATGTAAAGGCAGTCATAAGAAAGTCCATAAAACCAAAATAATCCCTAGGTATAGTAAGGCTGAATCTGGACCAATAGAATTGGTGAAACAAAAGTATAAAACCCTAATGCCTAGTAGAGTGTCTATGGAGTTAAAATGCATCAGCTGACCGGATACTGTTTTTGGCTTGTTTGTTGGTCCAATCTTTGTTGGTCCTCTTATTGCTTACTACTAGTCCTGCATTACACCTTATTATGGATTATTATTATTAAATTGAAGAGGTAACATGTAGTTTTGATACTAGTTGTTCACTCTATCTCTGAATCAGTTCTGATTGTTACGGGTGATTCTGACCGAATTGTCCCGTCGTGGAATGCTGAGAGACTTTCAAAAGCCATACCGGGGTCTTGCTTTGAAGTAATAAAGCGTTGTGGGCACTTGCCACATGAAGAGAAAGTTGACGAGTTTGTTTCAGTAGTTAAGAAATTTCTACAAACCGCTTTTGATGATTCTCCGCAGGAGCAATTACGAGTTATAGTTTGAAGTTTTTCTCCTATATGGCTATACACCATGTTACTATGTCATGAACAACATGTGGGTTTGATCAAGCATCAGAATATCAGTATAGAATTTATTACTTCTGTTGTATATCACTGTAATACTATCAGAGATGAAATTTCTGGTGCTTCAGTCATTCAGATACCCAATAGCTGTATTAGACAACAAGATTAGAAACTGCGATCTTCTTTCACTGTGTACTTAATGAGCAATTTATAGTTATTTTGACAATCTATGATTTGTGAATGGAGCAAACCTTGTGAGCATTCTTGTTCTCTACTGAAATTACATTCTCAGAAAGGGACTGAACAACATGGCATGACAAAGTTCAAGTTTCTTTAGACTGCAGAACTTTTACAACATAACAGTTGATGATAGTTACAAACTTGGTTAGAAAGGAGGATCAGCTGATATGGTAACACTAGCATCTTGTAAGCCTGAAGGAACATCAAATCCTGACATAAAGTCATCACCGAAGATCACGGCACCGGCTGCCAGCGCTCCAGCACCCATTCCCATTGCAAAAGCAGGTCCTCCGCCCCTAGTTCCACGACCAGGAGGTGGTGCTCCAGATGATGAGGGCATATTGATATAGGTGTCAGTCATTTGATCTGTCCTGGGGAGAAAAGTAGGTACATATCCAACATTGGAAGGCGGTGGAGGCGGTGGAGGAGTTCTCGAAGGCTGATAGCCTGGTCCGCTTGCTGGCAGGTAGCCTGGTCCGCTTGCTGGCAGGTAGCCTGGTCCGTTTGCTGGCAGGTAGCCTGGTCCGTTTGCTGGCGTGTAGCTTGGTCTGCTTGCTGGTGTGTAACTTGGTCCAACTGCAGATGGTTTCGAATAGTTTGTAATCGAATGCATTGGATTTGCATAGGGGGAATTCATTTGGAATTGATGTTCTGGTCTCTTTTGTGGAGTAAAAGGTAGTAATGCTGGTGCAGATCCATCTCCGGTAGCCAAGGTGATAGTATTGCTGTGATCCCCAGGTCCTCCCTCATTTCCTACAAAGCAGAACTCGATTTCATCACATTCATGGTCATTCTCAAGGATCATATTTCCATTAAACACGAAATTTCAACTGGAGAATTCAAATTACATATGAAACAAACTGAAAAGGAACAACTCTCCAAAGGGTTCTAGGAATACCTGTGTATGAGCTTCTCCCTTCCATATCCTCAGAAATGTGGACTGAAACATCAACAAAACCTTGAGGTTTGTTGGAATTCTTTTTTCGCAATTGGTAGCTCCCAACTTCTTCAACTCCATGCCTTGAATTCTCAGAATTCTTGTTATGCTTTGCCAGAAACTCTTTCAAGAGAATAGTAGCTGTCCCCTGTAGCCTTTCTCTGAGGAATATAGGCTCTCTACTGTAGACTTCAATGTGCAGAGCCAAATCATTCAGTTTAGATTCCGCGTCCTCAACCAAGGTAGCAAACTTGGTTTTCCATACTGGATTTGCATTTCCAGATGCATCAATCTTGGTGCAGTACTTGTTGTTGGGATTGGTCCACCCCACAGCATACCATTGAAGCTTCCATAGGGACGATGAGCGCCGGAGCCCTCGAGCAGATATCAAGCAAACTTCAACCCAGAGTTTTCCCATACCAGGATAACTGCAGAAAAGGGAGAAGTTGAGAGATAACTTTCTTCTGTATTGGGAAAGTTGTTATGGAGAGAGAGAGAGAAGAGAAGGGAAGCTTTTGCAATATATAAAATGGCTACTTTACTTTGCTGGTGAGATAATTCTTATGCCTGAGAACTATTATGGGGTAACCTCTCTTTTCAAACTTGCTTTTCCTTAGCGAAGTGCATTACAGATGGATAGGAATATGTTGTAAATAGAAAATGTAAAGCTTAATAGTGTTGGGAAATATGAGCACAGTAACTATTTTTGTACATGATCTTGAATTAACATATGGAACCTAACAATCAAAGAAAGGGTCCACAGTCCACATTGACTGATCTGGTTTGAATGTGAAACTGCAACATCTTCAAGCCAAAATGGAGACAAGGAAACACCAATTTCAAACTCTTCTATTGACAGAAACAGAACACTTCCCATCTTATCTTAAGATGACTGTATGGTCTTGGACTTGGAGTATGGTAAGGTCTTCAAAAATGGTGGGCCTAACAATAGCTTTCGACCTGCGCGTGTTACCATCCGTTCTTCGAGATTAGTTGAACCACTAGCAGTCCTTGTATACATCATTGCTGTGGAGCACAGAATGTCATCTCCAAAACCACATGCTTTGAAGAATGAGCTGATACAGTACGTTCCAAAATTATGAGATCAAAGTTTGTTCAGCAAAGTCATTAAGGCTTTGATATTGAAGAGAGATTGGTAAAATTACCTCTCACTCTCTGAGCAAAGGGCTGCTATGTCATAGATGTCTCTCCTTGTGAGTATTCTGCAAGAAGCAATACAAAGTTTTCAGTTTTCACACACCACAAGAGGACTTCATATATTTCAGAGCCCATTTAGTATGAGATATGGTCAATCTATACCCTAAAGGAAAAAGAGACCAAAGTTCTAAAGGACCAGTTTTAAGAAAGAATACTGAACCTTATGATTCTTTTAACTATCATCTTGCCAATTCCCATACCCTGCAATGATGGAATAACCTGGGAAAACACTGAACCATATTTATATATGAAGACTTCCCAAATTTACCATATCTTGAATATAAGCTAAAACAGTTACTGCCAATGTAAAATTTACCACACTGTACATTTCATACTTTTTAGCAAGTAGGGTGTAAATTAAAGACCTTTTATAAGTGAAAATCGAGTGTCAAGTTTTCTGAATACCATAACATCGTAGATGGAGGCTGTCAATCCTTGATCAGAAACAGCTCGGCCAAAACCCACCAATTGACTGTTAAATGGTGTCACCGGCATCATCACCCTCTCGAACAATTCTCCTAAACCCTCTCTAATCTTCTGCTGCTGTCGATTTTTTTGCGAAAATGATGATGAAGTTTTGCTAACTACATCATTTGGTTTGCAGAAGACTGACACCACGACTTCCCTGTGTGAGAGAGCAACGCGTAGCTTGTTCACATCAATAGCTTCAACTACACGGCAGCCATCTTCGCCGTCCACGTACTCCGGGAATCGGTGGCCGTTGAGATTGCAGGCCCTGTATAGGTCAATGAGATCCTCTGGTTTTACGTGAGATGGGTTTGTGGATATGAACACAGGAACTGAGACTTGAAGTGTAGCTGGTGCTTTTGATTTTGAAGGTGTTTTCATGTTTTGCAGTTGGGTTTTGCCTCGGGAACTTACCCATTTTAACTCCATAGCCTTGCATGAATGACCCTCTACTATGTTCATGGGCGTCGCAGCCTCCATTTCTTCCTCTGAGGCTGTTTCTCCAATGAAGTGGGGATGATAACGTGTGGGAGGGGGGGTATAATCACCATATTACCCTTTTAAACGATAAGGGGTAGTTTGGTCTCATACATATGGTATCCAAAAGGCATATAGCCAATACTGTTTTATCAGTCAACCAAAGGCAATGTCATGGATAAAACAAAGCTCTTATTTATGTTCTGAACAAAGGACGAGATACTGAGGTTCCACCAATGTCAATGATTATAAATCAAAGCCCTTATTATGGTCTAAAGAAAGGAAGAGATGCTAAACATCAATGAAAACAGATCATGAAATCCTCAGTCTAGAAACTAAGATCAGATGGCACCATGTTGGTACCCTGTGGAGATTTCAGGTGATGGCTATCAATAGGAGTTGTGATTCTTAATGGTTTCGGAGCCATTCATCTATGTCTGATAACCTTATAGGCTTTGCGTTAGAGGTTGATGCACTAATGTCTCCCCACTGTGAGGGCCCAGCCGGCTAGAAACAGGCTGTGGTGGTGCCTCTGTTGGCCTGAACCGTTTCCAGTCTTGGCCTGCCTCCTCCACATTGCTGGAGTAACTTGTGCGAGTGGCTGGGCTCTGAGTTGCTCAAGACATAAATTGGGAAAGCCACGCTGCTGACGAAGAAGATGAAGAGCCATAACCTTTTGCAGCCGGTATCTTCTGCTCTAAAGAAGATACGTTAGATAATTGGACATTCTTACCCTGATCAAAAGCCCTTGAATATAAGTTGTTGGCTGCAACTTGTCTTTTCCATGTAGAAGGAAAAGAATATCCATTTCCAAATGAGGGATTGCCGATGAAGGAACACCAGGAGTTTTGATCAGGCCTGCCCCAGACAGATGAGCAGATAAGTTGGAACTTCCAAATAAGGATCTGGAAAAGTCAGAATTCCCATTGTCCTGATCAAGCATAGTTTGAACCGGATTTCCCCCGAGGTTATTGTATGTGTTCCATTCAGAACTCCCATCTCCAAGTAAGGCATTCATAAAGTGGAAACCCCCAGTATCTTGATCTGCTGTCAATACCCTTTCCACGTTAGGCGCTTCTTCTGCATACCTTTGTAACTTCCGACACGCAATTGTATTAGCAGTAGGCCCTAGATCTTTAACAAACTGCAGCAGGCTTTCTGTGTATCCAGTACTATTCTGCTTATTCTACAAAACCAAGCAAGTAATCAATATGCAACTGCAAACACCTGGAATTAATGAATATAGGAGGCCTTAGAAACTCATCCCACTCCAGTTACAGGCTTTGGATTGGTTGGTGTAGGTGAAAATTTTACTAATGTAAACTCTATACTTGTATTGTTAATGTTTGGGGAAGTTTTCTAAAGACACCCATGAGTACATGCACGGCTGCACAGACATTACTCACCTGCACCAGTTCTTGTGGGCTGAGATAGACTCATTGAGCAATTCATTCAGAGGCCGGTAGGTATAGCGTTGATCAACTTCAGAATACTTGGATCTTCTGCCACCTTTGCATCCTGTTCATGAAAGAAATGCAAAAATAGAATTAGCCTAATTCAATTATTTGGAAAGTTCACTGCAGGTATAGTCCCCTACCAGATTTTGATATTTCCACAAAGCTCTCAGGGTCGGTTTTCAAAGAATTAGACAACTTCATTGCTAGATTTCTTATTGCACAAGCCTGGAAAACCATAATATTCTGAACGTTAAGGAGAAAACATATACTTCAAGAGTATAAACTTATGGTCAACCTTTGTGATAAGAACAGTGCTTTGTGGACTAACCACTTTATAATAAAGGGTACTTGAATCGTTGAAAAGCATAGCATTGCTCCATACCAGTGTTACATCATGCTACATTAAACAAGCAACATCGAAATAAATGAAAACGGCTTTGCACATCACTGTACAATTGAGGTTACAACTAATAAATGCAATCTTCATACACCTATCATTGTAAAAGTAGCCTGCCCAAAAAGTTAAATTTCATATACAGATTTATCAAGCTTCATTATCTACAAAATCTAGAAAAAAAGAATCAATAGAAGTCAATGAAAGCATGCCTTCTGCAAAATTGCATTAATGTTTCATTCTGTTTAATATTACAGAGTTCACCCATATAAAAGGCAAGGACCTAGAAAGGCCTGTCATGTGGCTGTGAAGATCAATAACATCTGCAAGTAGTGTTTTCCATTCACCAAAAGACAGCATACGAAATATAAATGCTATGATGATTCATATCACCTGCCTATACAAAACAACTGTGCTACATATCTGCCCTCAAATTTCATTTTGCAACAAACATAAAAGGAAGTGGAGTATTAAATGAAGTCTTAAAAAAAAAAAAAAAAAACAGTTTTCCTTTCCTAGCCTCATTGAATGAAAAGCAAGTAGGGAACTAAGGACTCCAGGAGCAAACCTCAAATTCTTGCAGTGCTTTGTAGTTTCCTCCATTGAGTTTTGCTGTAATCATGAAAAATTCCATTGGTTCTTTAATGACATCATAATAATATTCCATCTTTCATATTAAGAATCAGAAATAAGTAACTGTAAAGGTATACGCATTTGGAAAGACCATAAATAAAGTAGACAAACCTCTTCTGCATTTACTGGCTCCGAGAATATACAGTGCACATCTCTCCTATAAAAAAGTGAAAAAGAAAATTAAGCAACTAACTTTGATGATTAGCAATTAACTTTAAAAGAGGCCGGTCACTTCAAAAAAATAAAATAAAAAAAGTTTCACTTTGTTGAAGTGTTGTAGTATGGCTACCCAAATGAAGATTAACAGAAGGTGTCATAACAAAGCCTTCACCTTTTCAGTTTACCAAGCAACACTTGAAGCTTGCTTCTTTCTGGTAAAGGATTTCCAGATGGCATAACAGCTGTTTCATTTAATACAAGAAACACTCAATTACTGATCATCTGAAACATAGAATGATTAATTACAATCCAAAAAAAAAAAGAACCTCATCAGCATTTGTCTGATGATCTTTGGTACTAGTACTACCAGCCCGCAATTGATGTAATCAAAACCTTGATTATAAATGCAAAATTCAAAACACCTGCAGATAAAGACTTAAACCTACAATTCCTATGCCAACTTCCTGCCTAAGACACTCATGAATATGTAAACATCATTAAAGTATACACCATTTTTGGAACTTGAGACTCAATTGTATAAGCAAACAGATCTTGACAGGTCTAATGACAATCTTTTTTTTCCCTGATTCAGATTCTGGTTCTCTTTTTGCTGCTTCTTAATTCTGTGTTTCAAGTGCAAGTATACATAAACTCTGTCTACGGTCCCCATTCCACATCATTTTTTATGGAATGACCTCTATGGCATACAATGTTCTGAGTGCAACTTAAGCCAAATTCAGTTGAATGTCTCCACCTGTTCCACAAGTTATAATAAATATATCAGGGATACATTGCTAACATGGGCATTAATACAGGCATTACATATGAAATGAGTGTTCCAAAACTTAACATGTGGGGGGGGGGGGGGGGGATTCACACACTTCACAAACATAAGTTTATGGGCACTCTTCATACTAAAAAAATTACATGACAACAACATGAAAAAGCTTTTGTGGCAGTTAGTTTAAAAATGGAATAGAAGCCATTTGTGAAATTCAATGAAAAACTGTTTGGATTCTACTAATCAATTTTCAGGAAACACTTTAATTCAGCCAAATTATTAGGTCCTAAGACCCTACCACAGATTTTCTTTACCAATCAGAGCAGAAATACAAATTCCAAAGAAACCAATACTTAACCACCTTAGACATTAATTATTGCACATTAAGATATATAGGCTACAGTTTTATGTAAAGAAAATGTCCTTTATCTAGTTTGTTCTACTTCTCATAAAATTGATATTCCAATGGAACTATGTATTTCCATAAGAAAACTTTCTAACCTACTCAAATTAATCAAGTTTTCCCTTCTTCCGTTACACTTGACTTCTCCCTTTGGGCATCAACTGTTTTACAATCTAGCAAGCAATCAGGTGTTGGGAATTAGCTCAGATGCCGAAATTAGTGTGACTGGGGTTTAGCTAGGATATCAAGCCAGAGTGGCTCGAAGATCACACCAAGACAACTAGTTCCAAATCTTCAGATATCATTATCGTAAATGGATGAAAGCCACAATTTAATGACACAACAAAAAAAAATTAATTGGGAGAAAAGCACCTTTGTGTATAAAAACAATCTGATAGTTAAATCAAGCAGATAGATAGCCTATGCCATTTTGAAAGGTAGAATTTTTCTTCCTTGTATATAGTTATGATTATAAAAATACTTTTTCTATACAGCATAACTAGCATCATCATAAATCTGATACCCAAGCGACTGATTAACACACAAGACTTCATCAATAGTAAATTGAACTCTCGTTATGTTGGTAGCAAGAAATGATTGGAGAAAATACAGTAACATAGAAGCCTATCTAGAGTAATCAAGATTTCCACTCTCTTTCTTGGATTCCTCCTATGACCAACGAGTCAATCACAATACACCATGCCTATTAACGATCTGTGCTTTGTAGAGTTCAGTATATTTCCTAGCTAGTACTCACAGAGAGATTGCAAATTACAACCACCAAAAGAAAAAGATGGATAGGAAATTACCTAATACATTTCCTTCAAGCAGCAAGCAGTGAACACATATAGGACCTCCGCTTTGATAATGACCGGCCATTTATATGATCCCCACTGCACAACATTAAGCCTAAGAAGGCAATTTATTAATTTTTTGAATCCATCCTATGGTAATCTTGGTGGATTTGCTCAGGATATGAACGCGTAATAACTAGCACAGGCCTCTGAATGTGACCTCACTATTGTGCGCTGTGGTGAACAAATGCCGCGGTGTTTGCCAAGTCTGGCAAAGCCCTGATAGTTAAGTATACAATCAAGGGTTAAAACAAAAATTTAGTATTAAACTCACATTCACATCTGTGTACTGTGGTAACCAAAGTGAAAGAAATAAATAAGAGATTTATTTTTCTACACTCAAGGAGCACAACTTATAACCTGTTTCACTTCCATATCCGTTGTTGAATTCATGTTAAGCTCCCTAAACTAAATTGCACTATATTGCAATTAGTGAGTCTCTTGATGAACAAACAATACAAAAACAGATTTCTACATCAGAAATAATGTATGATCAATGTATCATCCTGTAGGATTATTGGACTAAGTAGTAAATGGAACACTAGATGATTAGCAACCTCTATATATTTTCCAACACATTTCAGTCTTTAGTGTCTAGAACTAACACACAAATCGAACCTTCTCCACCCACAATAACTCATATCATTTCTTGTTTTGTGATCATAAACAACACTCAATGCTTTCAACTGGCAAACCATTGTCAAATAAGGCCAGTCCATGTGGTGCATGCCATAATGGAACGATGAGAAACAATTCATAAAGCTCAAGATCAAGTCTTGATCAAGTCTTGACAATGTAAACTCTTTAAAGAACACAACTTTATCAATAACCCATCTAATAAAATGCAGAAGCAGGCTTACCCGCATTTCCAAAATCCATATATGAAAGTTTTGAAGCAATGCCAATAGCATCAAACCAGGGATTAGCGAAACCAATGAGCTCAAGGTTTCTGGCATTATAAACTCTCCCTGCAATAATCAAATTGAACATTTACATGAGTTTGTTTATGTTACACAACAGAGACAGAGAAACAAAAATAAAGGGTTGTCTTACAAGAGTTCACTCTCAGATTCAGAAGCAATGCTGAGCAACCCAGAATTCTGGGACCAAGATAACAGATGAGTTGTTTTTGCATACTTTGAGAGCTCTGCAGTCTCCAAGTTGTGATTTTTTTGCTCTGTATCTTTGTTTTGGCGTCGGCTTGAGAGTTGGAGCCCATTAACCGGTCTACATCTGAAACCAGTGAGATAATCACTAAACCTTTTTGTTCACATATTTATAGCGAGGAAATTTTGTTGTCCAAATATCTATACCGACAGAATTTTGTTCATTGGGTATATATAAAAATACTTTAAGACCATGAATTTTGTTCATTGGGCTTAAATATTTTTATATATACTCAATGAACAAAATTCATGGGCTTAAATATTTTTATATATACCCGTTGAATAAAATTCTGTCGATATAGATATTCACCGAATTTTATGGCCAAAAGCGTGTTTATATATAAAAATCTATAGCGACAAATTATCGGCATTGAAATTAAATTTGATGTTGAAGGAAAATCAGTTTTGTGTGTCTAATCAAACTAAGAGTTTCATGATTATAATATGAGAGAATGTTCTAGAATTCCTAGTCCTATTCGGAATAGTTTTCCTTGTATCATTATAACATATATAGGGCTCCTATTCTTAATAATGCAATACAATTCTCTCATCAATCGCTCTCAATTCTCATATCCTAAAACACATTATCAGCACGAGTTCTAACCACAAAAACCAAAGATCCAAAAAAACCGAAATTCTCTTCAACATCACATTTTCACCGTTGCACCTAGCCCGAGCTAGCCTAGCCACTGCTGCCCACTTGCGCACCCTTGCGCTGCACGCTGCACCTGCAGCTCTTACGCACCCGTGTGCCGCATACTGCCCCTGCAGCATCGTCGCACGCCTGCTGCCCCTGTAGCACAGCAGGACGCTCGGTCCTATGCAGATCAGTCTGCTTGCACGCCCCGAAACGTCTTGATCAGGACCTCAGATCAAAATCTTTCATTCATCAAAGTTGTTAGTCTCTATCTGACCTCCAAATTTCAGCCTTATCGGAGTTGTTTTGAGACTTGCACTCTTCTGCCAAAGCAAGCAGCACCTCCGGGCGAGCCTAGCAATTTCCGACCACCTTTTCTCAAGAAACAAGTTTTTCAAACCGACGTTGCAATCCTACACATCTCGGCCACACAGCCGGGATTGAAAGATAGTTTGCAATTCCCAACCCAAGATCGATAGCACGTCTACAATCCTACACGTCTGCATCAACACGCGCCTGTATTGAGAATTTCAAATTCCGAAATTCATGAGTAAGTTTTCACAAGTAAGTTGTTCCCGTTTTTGAAATTTAAATTTATTTTTATTTTTCTTTGGGGACTTACAAAATCCCTTCTTCTACATCCCACCTTTCTGTAACGTGGGTTTGATTTGCTAAAAGCGAAATAGTGGGGATTCACGCTACATACGAACTAAGAGCGTTCGTAGGCTACGGACTAAGAGCGTTCGTAAGCATAAAAATTTGACCATATAAACGTCATTGGTTTCAATCCAAATCCAAAAATTTGGAAACTATCAACAAAGATAGTGGTTATAACTCTTTCTCACTTGGCGTACTCAAAAGTAATTGCGATGTCTAGGAAAGGTTTGAATTGAGAGAATGGTTTTAAAAATGAGCAACGCTCCACCAAAATCTCGTCTTACCTTACCTAGTCACAACCAAATTGGAATTATCAAACCGATTGATTAACCACTACTTGTCTAAGCTTGATTATTCTTTTTAGATTAAATTTAGAGACTTAGACGTAATCATTGACTTTCATTGAAATAAAGTGTCGATTTTGATTCGAACTTTATTCATTCAAGTATGTTTCCCAGAGAGCAAGAATGTCTCATGGAAAGTGCAACCACACATACTATTCTTCGAAATAGGTAATTATTCATATGGATGACGCCTACTCGATCTTCTGCGATTACGATGGTTGGATCATCTCAATTGATACATGGTAGAGGACCAGACCAATTTATGTTGCCAAATGGCACAACTTTAAATGTCACCGAAGCTCTTTATACTCCTATGGCAGGAATAACTCTTTTGAGCTTCAAAGATATAAGAGCCAATGGTTTTCATGTGGAAACACATTGTGAGAATGGACAAGAGTTCATTTGCATCACCTCTAATGACTACAAACATAAAAGAGTTTTAGAAAAACTTATGTGTCTATCTATTGGATTGTATGCAACCACTATTCGAATCATTGAATCCAATCATGTTATGAGAGATGATTTATGGGATTCTGACACATATGGGCTTTGACATGAACATCTGGGACACTCAGGTTGTGATATGATGATCCGTATATTAACGACTTCACACGGACATCTATTTTTCAGAATAAAGAGAAGTAAGAACCAAAAATTGGTTTGAGGAGATGCACCTACGCCTCACGGCGCCATGATTGTGCAAGACCAGCCACTTAGGGCTAGTGCCGTCTACCCCCTACGGCAACAACATAGCTTTGACCCCATGGACCATTCTTTAACTCCTCCTTCTACTTCTAAAGTCAACTATGACTTCATGGCTCAACTAAAATCCTCATTGGTTGTTTCTAAAGCCCATCATTCGTTCTGCAAAGCTTGCTTTTTAGCAAAATTAGGATCGAGACCATTCTTATGCAAAGGACACTAAAGAAAATATATCATTCCTATAAAGAATCCAATGTGATATTTGTGGACCTATTCAACCACCTTGCTGACCATTTCGATATTTTATGGTGTTGGTTGATGCATCGACACTCTGGTCACATGTCATGCTATTATTCACAAGGAAAGCTGCATTTGTAAAACTCCTCGTCCAAATTATTAAGTTAAAGGCTCACCATCCTGATCATCCTATTAAGTCTATAAGACTAGACAATGCTGGGGAGTTTACATAAAAAACTTTTAATGATTATTGCATACCATTGGGATTGATATTGAACATCTTGTTCCTCATGTTCACACCCAAAATGGTCTCACAGAACCCGTCATTAAACGACTACAAATGGTTGCTAGAGCATTGGTTATGCGCATCAATCTCCATATTTCTGCTTGGGGTTATGCAATATTGCATGCATCTGTGCTTATTCGTCTGAGGCCTACTACAGCTCAACCTTTTTCTGCGTCCCAAATGATGACTGGGTATGAGCCTGATGTCTCACACGTACGCATATTTGGATGTGCAGTTTATGTGCCAATTACGCAACCATAGCGCACCAAAATAGGTCCTCAACAACGATTAGGCATTTATGTTAGATATGATTCTCCAATGATTATCCGTTACTTAGCACATTTGACAGGCGATCTCTTCACTGCTAGATTTGTGAATTGTCTCTTTGATAAGACAGTCTTCCCCTCGTTAGGGGGAGATAAGAACATAAATGTTCAATAAGAATGACAGGAATTATCGTGGTCTGTCCCCACTCGGTCTCATCTTGATCCCCGAACCGCACTGTCCGAAATTGAAGTGCAGAGAATTCTCGATCTTCATAACATACCAGAATCGATGCCTGATGCGTTTTCTGATATCACTTAAGTGACGAGATCACACATACCTACTGCAAACGTGCCAGCAAGGACTGATGTCCTTAAAACTAAAGGAAATGATGCCACCTCAAGAGTACATGAGCATGGCGCCAACATTCCCTCTCTTGGTGACATTGTGGCTAGGCCCACGGCTCCCGCTAGGAAGCACGGGAGGCCTGCAGGTTCGATGGATTCTCGCCCAAGAAAGAAAACGAGTTTGGCATAAAATAATTCATTAATCATCAATGTAAACAATCCATCTCATAAGGATATTCCGGATTATGGTTATGTCCAAGAGATATCATTGGGGGGCGATCTAATGCCAGAACCAATTCCAGAGAATAGAGAGATCTCTATGAATTACATTAGTGTACATGAGATGATGGATAGAAATTCTGTGGCTATTGATGATACATTTGCATATCATGTTGCAAAATGAATTATAGAATATGATGATATCGAATCTCATTCTGTCGAAGAATGTCAACGAAGAGCGGATTGACCTAAATGGAAAGATGCAATCCAGGCTGAATTTGATTCACTAACAAAGAGACAGGTATTTGGGCCTATAACGCAGACACCCCCAGATATAAAACTTGTTGGCCATAAATGGGTCTTTGTTAGAAATTGTAATGAGAAAAATGAGGTGGTTAGATATAAAGCCCGCCCCGTGGCGCAAAGTTTCTCTCAACACTCTAGAATCGACTACGAGTAGACTTACTCTCCCGTAATGGACGTTATAACGTTCCGCTACCTTATCAATTTGGTAGTTTCTGAAAAACTTGACATGCAACTCATGGATGTGGTTACAGCATATCTCTATGGGGATCTAGAGTTAGAGATATATATGAAGGTTCTAGATAGACTTCAATTACCTAAATCAAGTGGCTCTAAACCACGGAGCGCGTTTTCAATAAGGTTAAAACGCTCACTATATGGATTAAAACAATCCGGACGGATGTGGTATAACCGTCTAAGTGACTACTTGATTGGGAAGGGATATATTAACAATGAAATATGTCCATGCATGTTCAATAAAAGAACAAGTTTCTGATTTGCAATCGTAACAGTTTATGTTGATGACATGAACCTGATTTGAACTCTAGATGAGTTAAAGGAAATTGCTAAATACTTGGGAAAACATGGTTTTATCTCAGTTTAGAACTCAAGTACCGCAGTGATGGGATTTTGATCCATCAGTCTGCATACATTCAGAAAATTCTCTAAGGCTCTTTAATGAAGATAAAGTAAAGCATGTGAGTACTCCCATGATCGGCCGTAGTCTTGAGCCCAGAAAAGATCCGTCTCGTCCAAAGGATGAGGACGAAAAATCATTAGATGTCGAAGTGCCATATTTAAGTGTAATAGACGTATTATTGTACTTAGCTCAATGCACAAGATATGGTATCTCATTCGCAGTGAACTTGTTAGCTCGACATAGTTCTGCGCCAACACGCCACCATTGGATTGGTGTAAAGACAATCTTTCGATACCTAAGAGGTACGATAGATATAAGCCTATTTTATCCCTACAGAGAGAAAAGGAATGACAGAAATTTGGGATCGGACCTCAAGAGGCAAAACGCCACCGTCCAAAACCTTCCGCCGGCCATGTTGTCGCCGTCGTCCATGGCGGCCGGCGTCCCCCTACTTCCCTCCATCATAACAACAATGATGTTTTGATGGGTTTTACTGATGCAAGGTACCTCTCTGACCCTCACAAAGTCACTCACAAACAGGTTATGTCTTTACAATGGGAAGTACTGCGATATCTTGGAGGTCTACAAAACAGACCCTTGTTGCTACTTCCTCAAATCATACAGAGATTATTGCTCTACATGAAGCCGTGTGTGAATGCATATGGTTACGATCTATAATTTGACACATTCGAGGAAGTTGTGGTTTGAAGTCAATCACGGATGAACCTACATGCATTCATGAGTATAATCTAGCTTGTATTGAGCAAATGAAGTTAGGTTTCATCAAGGGCGATAACACCAAGCACATATCGCCTAAATTCTTTTATATTCAGCAACAACAATCACTTCTAAAGATTGAAGTGAATCCAATCCGATCAGAGGATAATGTAGCGGACTTATTCATTAAGTCGTTACCTAAATCCACCTTAGAGAAACATGTGAAGAGTATCAGATTGAGAAAGTTATCCGAACTCCCACTATTGTAGCAATTAAGGGGAGATATTGACATCAGGGGGAGTTATGATGTCTACATGTTCGATCTCGAAGAGTAGATGATGATTTGTACTCTTTTTCTCTTCCTCGAGCTTGTTTTTGTCCCACAGGGTTTTTCACTCGAGCAAGGTTTTTAACGAGGTAACTGATGAAGCGTCACCACCAAGTTTGAGCGGCACAAGGGAGAGTGTTGAAGGAAAATCAGTTTTATGTGCTTAATCAAACTAGGAGTAGTTCCATGATTGTAATAGGAGAGAATGTTCTAGAATTCCTAATCCTATTCGGAATAGTTTTCCTTGTATCATTAGAACATGTACTTTGTAATCCCCAGCGGTTCTCCACTGCGGACGTCCGCAGTTTTTCGATCGATACAGATTTCCAGGTTTGACCCACTTTCCGATCACATTTTCACATCTTAACCGTTCAGTTTTTAGGTCCTAATGTATGAATCACCTCTGTAAAATTTTAGTCAATTTGGTGATCGTTAAGGCATTCAAAAATGCAAACTACAACAATATATAAGAACGGTTCCGGTTCGACAGATTCAGTTCGTTCATGTAAATTACAGTTTTGGATGTCTTAACGATCACCAAATTGGCTGAAATTTTGCAGAGGTGATCTATACATTAGGACCTAAAACTATACATTATGACCTAAAAACGGAACGGTTAAGATGTGAATGTGTGATCGAAAAGCGGGGAAAAACACAAAATCCGTACGTTTTTGCTGAAGTGCGGATATCCGCACCTGAGCAAGGTTATTGTAATCCCTATATATAGGGCTCCTATTCTCAATAATGGAATATAATTCTCTCATCAATCTCTCTCAATTCTCATATCCTAAAACATTTGAGCTAATAAAAGTTATTTTTTAAGTAGTATATTTTCATTAGCAACGTATTATTCCTTAACGGAAGCATATCATTGAGTTTTTGCGTCTGATAAAGGTCTTACATTGCTTATTCACTCAACTTGGATCTAGAGTTTTACTTGGATCATATTCTTGTGGTTGAGAAAATATATATACAGATCCTATCTAGAGCGGAGCTCCGCTTTGAAATTAAAGTGTGACCTCGAATTTTGGATCCATTTTCGGTCGCATATCTACATCTCTACCGTTCAATTTTTAGGTACTAGTGTATAGATCATTTTTACAAATTTTCAGCCAAATTGATGATCGTTAAGGTATCTAAACCAATCGATGAACTGAATCTGTCCAACCTGAACCGTACTAGCTTTAAGGCAGTTATCAATGTCTTAACGATCATCAATTTGGCTGAAAATTTGCAAAGATAATCAATACACTAGTACATAAAAACTGAACAGTTGAGATGTGGATATGAGACCAAAAAGGAACCTAAAACTCAAAGTTCACACTTTAATTTCAAAGTAGAGCTCTGCTCTAGATAGGATATATATATATATATATATATATATATATATATATATATAGGCTTTCTCAGGTAAGGATATCCTTACCTAAGCTTAAGGAACGAATTTTCAGTTTTTGGCCACTTTTCGATCACATATTTATATCTTAACTGTTCAGTTTTTAGGTTTTAATGTATAAATCATATATGCAAAATTTTAGCCAAATTGATGATCGTTAAGGTATCCAAAACTGCAATTTACATGAACAAACCAAATTTGTCGAACCGGAACCATTCATGTACATTGTTGTAAATTACAATTTTGAATGCCTTAATGATCATCAATTTTGCTGAAATTTTGCAGAGATGATCTATACATTAGGACCTAAAAACTGAACGGTTAATATGTGAATATGTGCTCGAAAAGTGACCAAAAACTGGAAATCCGTACCTAAGCTTAGGTAAGGACGTCCTTAGCTAAGAAGAACTGTATATTTATATATATATATATATATATATGATTTTTCTTAGATAAGGAGATATATATATATATATATATATATATATATATAGAGGATTTTTCTTAGGTAAGGACGTCCTTACCTAAGCTTATGGAACAAATTTCTATTTTTTTATCACTTTTCGATTACAAATTCACATCTTAACCATTCAGTTTTTAGGTCCTAATGTATAGATCATCTCTGCAAAATTTCAGCCAAATTGATGATCGTTAAGGCATCCAAAACTGCAATTTACACGAACGAACCGAATCTGTCGAACTGGAACCATTCATGTACATTGTTGTAAATTACAGTTTTGAATGCCTTAACGATCATCAATTTGGCTGAAATTTTACAGAGATGATCTATACATTAGGACCTAAAAACAGAACGGTTAATATGTGAATATGTAATTGAAAACTGGCCAAAAACTGAAAATTCGTACCTAAGCTTAGGTAAGGATGTCCTTAGCCAAGAAGGACCACACACACACACACACACACACACACACACACACATATATGACTTCTAGCTAATGGGTGCGTTTTCAGCAAGTAATTAATCTCAAAGCTCGAGATTCCTTCATCATTATCCTAATATCTCTGTTGAGGGGGATTTGAAGCTCTTGATCGACTGCATTCAAGGCAAAATTGTTGTTCCTTGGAGAATTAAAGTTCTAGTTCAAGATATTAAGTATCTAGCTCAACAGTTTAATTCCATTTTCTTCCGGCATACATATACCCTGAGAAGCCAACTTTGTTGCTGATCATCTAGCATCCTTAGCTCATCAATTTCAATCCGACTATTTGGTTTTGCCTTCCCCTTTCTATGTTCCTAGCGTTCCATTTGGACCAGCTGGGAGGGGGAGTTGGTTGTGGTTTTGTGTTGTAGTTTTTCTGTTGTGTTCTTGTGTCATCAAAAAAAGAAGCTCGAGAGAAGAATCCCTACTCAGGATTACGTTTCACTTCTTTCTTTCTTGAATACAAATTGATGTGCTTCAGGACTGATTATCATTCAATTATCGACCCCTACGAGGTTGGGGTATAACCAAAATGTTTGAAAATTTATCTGTCCATATAGTAACCCGGCCAAGTCACTATATATGGATGAAATCATGAAATATGGATGAAATTAAACCAACAACTACGTACATCAATGCTTCCAATATTCCACTACTCCAAATTTACATTTCAAAATTGGCAAACACAATCTTTTATAACTTGAATGATGGCCCATGTAAAGATGACTCAAGAGAGAGATATCTACATGAATAAATTGGCCTTATGAACTTTGTCATCACCCTACAGATGATATTTTTGAATGAGAATATGTAAACCATTTCCAGGACCTACAATCATTTTGTAAGCAGGAGAATGTCTGTATTTGGGTGATAGAGAGAAAGTGAACTTGGAGATAATGAGGGAGACGGCAACCTTCAATTCTACCATAGCAAAGTTTTTGCCTAAACAGGTTCGAGGACCCAAACCAAAGGGGATATAGGCTTGAGGAAACTTGCAAGCCTTAGAGACACCATCAATGAACCTCTCTGGTTTGAATTCATTTGCATCTTGTCCCCAAATCTCAGTGTCTCTGTGCAGTGTTGGGATCAAAGTCCACAAGCATACCCCTTTTGGAATGCTTATGTTTCCCACCTGGATGTCTTCAAGTGCTTCTCTTGACACAAAAGCAGCTGGTGGGTATAGACGCAAGACTTCTTGAATCACCATATTCATCTGCAACGTGTACAAATGCATGTGTTAGCGTACATTGCTGAGCCATTCATTCTATGGTTGCCTTTTTGAAGCATTTTGTCAACACTTTCTGCCGCTCCCATTATTTAAGACAAAATTTAAGAAAGACGGGGTCAAGGCTACATCTTCACTCCAAATCAACGAGAGAAATATACTCGACGGGGGCCAGTTATTGCTCCAAAAACATTAGGCCAAGTGCAGGATCGATCTTGTTGCACGAGAGAGATAGTGTTAACTAGCTTGACATGCATGCATTGTTCACTAATAGCCTAAATTTTGAGGTTAATTATTGTACTTCTTGGGGATAACAAAACTTCATGTCCACCAAAATAAGTGAAGATAAAAGACTAAATGCAAAGACTTGTACCGTTTTCAATTGAGGGAGTGCATTAGCATCTAGCTGACCATCCGGGCAAAGTTCTCCCAACTCGGTCCTGATTCGAGCTTGCCACTCGGGATGTAAAGCGAGTAGCATCACACACCAAGAGGCAGCAACACTAGTGGATTCATGCCCTGCAAAGTAAATGTTCTTGCAGTTGTCAACTATGAATCGCTTGGATGAATCCTTGTCTTTGCCTAGGCTTTGGTCATTCATGGCTCCCACTAATAATGACTGAAGCAGATCCTTTTCCGACGCAGATGTCTCTAACCCTTCTCGTTCGCGTTCTTTCACAGTTTCCCATATCAGTGACTCTATCTCTCTCTCTAAACAAATAATCTCCTTTTGCTTCTTAAACCCTCTGCATTGCATTGTTAGAGTACGTTAGGAACTCGTATCACACACAGAACAATGTATGTACTAGTGTCAATAGTAACTCCAGCTATTTACAATTTTACATACCCAAAATTAGAAAATGATCCAAAGAGAAAGGGTTTATGAGACATTATTTCCTGAAGACTTCTAAGCTTTGAGAAAATCTCTTTGCCCTTAGAATAAGAACTCCCAAAACAAGCCCTTGAGATAACATCAGCTGAGAAATCCCTTAAATCCTCATCTACTTGAATCTCTGCTCTCATACCTCCTTGTCCTTCAATACATTCCTCCCATTTTTTAAGCAATGGTTGCATCGACTCCATCATCAACCCTACCATCGCCTGTCACGTTAAGAAATCGATCAGCAGAGAATCCTAAAAGTTGCTCAAAGTTTTGAACTTAATTTCTGTTACCTTGATTTTGTCTGTGAAGAACTCAGGTGCAACAATTTTTCTTTGTTGTGACCAAACAATACCATTGGATCTGATAATTCCATTTCCAAGCATGGGAGCAAGTCTCTTGCTTACATAGGAAGGCTTACCTAAGTCCAAACTAATACACTGGTTCAGTTCCTTCACTAGCTCTGGTTGGTTCACATATAAATGCTGCCTCATTCCTGTTGAGTACGTGTAAATTAATCCTGCAAAGTTCATTTCATTAATTCTCAGGTCAGTTCTTATGAATTGGGCCACACTAATTATACTATATATATTAAAAGGCAAAACTGTTTAATGAATAGTGATGGAATGATTTTGCCCCTGTATGTTACAGGATTTACCCATCTCTCTATACTCCGCAGCGAAGCGGAGGCTTAGCAACTAGTTCATTTGAAAAGACGATCACAGAAAAAAAAAAAAAAAATTAGAAACTATGATAGGCCAAGTTGGATCAGCTAGTTTTAGGCTTTTAGCTAGACTTTAATCTAACATGCCCAACCTTAGTCACTTTGAACCATGAAAAGTTTTTCTTGAGTCTCGAAAAATATACAATTTCATAAACTAGTTGTTAGTCCAGTTATATAATCTGTCACAATATTAGGATGTCATTTCAAGTTCAAATAAGAAGTCTATGAATAAATATAAATAAACAGAAACTTCATCGGAATCGTCTAGAAGTATCCTATTAATATAATAGTATTTTGTTCTTTTTTCTAAACCCAACAACCAACTTCCAATCTGAAAATTACATGCAACACATCAGATGAGTTGGGGCGGTAGACCACAGGCTCAAAGCCACTTTGGACTAGGAACCCCATTTGGCATCTAATAGTACTTTGTTTTTTTTTTTTTTTATGACAATCTAATAGTACTTTGTTAGAACACTATACTAATTAGATGATTTAGATCAATGATAATACTCCATTTTATATTACATGAGGTCCTCTCTCTGTTCCAATCATCGTTACTTTATAATACACGACATCATATAATAGTTTCATTTCATGGTTGTAGTAATCTAGTCCAAAACATTATTTAATATAGGTCAGTATCTTGTTACTGTCATATTTTATTGTAATTTATGGCAAAGTAACATGATTAGACAGTAAACTAATTTAATCCTGGATTGGGAATCTATTTGCAACTGGCCCGACATTGACATTTGCATTGGGGTACTGTTATCTTCACTAGTCAAAGTCAAACTAAGCATCTCAATTTTCAAGTCATTTGTATCGGCCAAATCTCATTGACTCACTCTAACCTCGATCAAGATCGACTTGGCTTACCCTAGCTAAGCTTATTACATTCATGTCTCCACAAATCACAGCTAGAAATCCTTACTTTCATATGAACTCCTTTGTTTTCCTGGCCAAAATTCCTAAGAACTCCTGTCAACCTTTTCAAACACTACCGGTTTCAGAAAGGTAAAAACCAACGTTTTATATCTAAATGTGTCCTATAATACAGAAGAAAGAACAAGAACAAGAACTAGAACAAGATCAAAAGTCGATGAATTACCGTATTCTTTTCGCCAGTGTTCGAAATAGGGGAAGAGGCTGGAAGTATAGTCGTGGGCTACAAATTCTGAGTGATTTGGAGACTTCTGAGCTTGGAGTTGAATTATTTTCTGCATCTCATCGAGATTCCCATATAGTAAAGAAGGTGTAGGGCCTTTGATGCCCTGCATTTGGAGCTTCCTTCGGAGCATCTCGGACTTCAACCAGACTGTGTTGAAGAGATGAAGAAAGAAGCCAACCAGTCCCAAAAGAACTAGGGAAGAAACGATTCTGAAATGAAGAGAGAGCTCCATTTTTTTTCTCTCTCTCTCTGAGCTTCGGGTTTCTACTTTCTAGCTAGCCAGCTATAGTAGACGAGTGGGGATATTTATAGCAACTTATATTCACATATAATAGTTTAAAAGTTACCACGGGTTATATGATTATTTATAGAAGACTTCCAGCGACTTTAAAAATGTTGAATTTTCGGACTATGAATTGGAATATATTAGTTAGGTAACCCATCGCATTATTAGTTCAAAACTTCAAATTAACAAGTCTCAAGAGATTATTTTATACATCTGATACATTATGTTAGTGAGTTGTGTATTAGTCATTTTCTACTCAATGTTTAATGCAACAAATGACGAGAAAGATTCGAGGGTCGAGTAGAGTTTAAGATTTATTTAAAAAAAATAAATATATATATATATATATAAGTCGAATGATACATCAATGTAATCATGTATATCACCGATATGACCAAAGCTCTTGTTGTAAGTTAATATATATCAGAGATAAAGAAATGCTAACATCAAGCCACCCACGTATGCAAAGCCCTTGTTGATCGAGATGATTGGACATAAAGTGGATCTATCTAAAGACATCATCATCAATAGAAGATAAAATTATTGCTTAAACTGGGGATCCAGAAAGGAATGTGTGCTTTTACATAGGGGACTGCTGACGAGCATCTTTCCTATTTTGTTTGCAAAAGGCAGTTTTACTACACACAACTTGTTGTACCAAAAAGAAGAAGAACTAAGCCAGGAATAAGAAGCTATAGCTCTCATCTGTTATGCATCTAAAAGCATATAATACATCAATTATGAGGTCCTCAGTAGGATAAAAGCACATTAACTAATTATCGACCAACCATGTTTGGATCAACTTCGGTTGAGTATGAGTGACTAATCGACTTTAGTCTACTATAGGGGTCAAATCTCTTACTAATTTGGAAAAGCTAAAATGAGCACATGGGATATGGGACATGAGAGGCCAAGATAGGGTTAGTAGGCACTATGTGCGAGGCTGATCAATGCATAAGTGACAATGAAGATAAGTACGTTGTTTGAGGAATTATGTCAAACAAACATAAAATGCACGAGGCTTAAGAGGTCTGGAGGGGGTTAATGAGATGTGGTAGACACTGAGATGTTCAACGAATTATCTTAAAGAAACATAGAATAATTTTATAGAGTAAAATTTGGTATTAAACTCACGTTCACGTATTTAGAAGGAAATTGAGATGTCAGAGTTTTTAGATGAAATTGAAATATCAGAGACTGAAATGATATTTGAGGCAAAATACAGAGACTAAATAGATTGTGACCTAAAAAAAAAAAACTTGAAACGATAGAAAAACTCAAAAACTTTAGTGGTCGTGGAATGAAGGTAGAAATTTTAGAGAATGATAACATTCAACAAGGAGAATGTGTTATCAAAATGCCTCCTTGTACGTATGAAAGTGATGAAAATTTGACGTGATAAGAGAACTCTTCCATCCCTGATTATATGTAAATTTAGGAACATTGTTGATGGCAGTGAGAAAATGCCACAAAACCTTCAATTTGAAAATCCTGGTGCCAGTTCCAAGGCTGTGGTAGCACCATAGCATCTTTGATTTGGGTGATAGAATATACTGTATCAGCCGGTAGTATCACTTTTGGGGAGGATTTAGTAGAGGGAGGAAAACACAGATACTATTACAAAATCAACAATAGTACAATACAATGTTGGCAACGATAGCAGGTGAAACTGATTTGATTACTGAAATGATAGAGATGTATGCAAGGAAGGTTAGGGAGCTAAAAATCTAAGGATATCAAACAGATCAGGGACACCTGGAACTCTCGAAGACTTTGTAGATCAGTGGGAGGAATCGGAGGATGATGAGATAAATAAGAGGTCAAAAAAACTTTTCCGTCAAAAAAAAAAAAAAGAATGGCTAGCATAGAAACCAACAATAATTTTAGTTGGATGTAGACATGGGATTGGAAATGAGGATGGTGTTGCTTGTGTGAGTGGGTCGGGAGGAGATATAGCTGAGGAACACTCATCGCTCGACCTCACTCCATCTCCCGACCTCGCTCCGGCCATCTCCATCACTCGAGGTCGCTTGACATTGTGGCAACAAAAGCCTCCTAAAGCAGCTGAAGAATGCATTTCATCTCTCAAGCAGTCTATTGTAGGAGCTAGTTTGATTGATCTTGCTACATTAGGTTTCTTACAGGTCATGTCTACAGAGAGTTTGGAAGTTTGTAATCAGAAGCAGCATGTCATTGCTCAAGTGGCAAAGAATTATGAGCAGTTGGAAGAATATCTGCATACCAAATTGTTGTGCGTGACTGAAAAATGGCCATATACTGCCAAAAACGAAGAGGCGTTGAAGAGAGAATTTTGTTGCAATTTGAAGGGAATTGTTGGATGTTCTGTGCTTGGAATACAAACAGAGTTGACAATGATAGTGAGATTGGTTAACTTTGTTAGTGAGGATGCAGCGAATAAGGCTAGATGTCAGAATTAAGATTTCAAAGCCAGAGATTTTAAATCAAATGTTCAGTAAGATAGTGAGCGTGATTACATGCATTACACCAATTTGAGTCCTAATGATGTTAGTGTTTTGTGTTATCAAATACTCAAGTAAGCTTTCTTTTTGGGTGAAAATTCAAACTTGTTTGATACATATCAGTAGGTGCCATCCGACGTTCTATTGTGTACGGTTTTGTTTATTCAAGTGCATATAAAAGATATTGTTACCAGTTGATCAGGAAAAAAAAGAACTCTATGCAAGAAAGTCTCTCGCATATGCCGCGGTTGCAATGGAGGTCATGACGATTATTAAGGTCACTAAGTTAGCTTGAGTTTGAGACTAGAAGCATATGGCGAGCTAAGTTCCTCCATTGTTCTTAATTTTCACCGCTATCCTCATTTGGTGTCATGGTAGCTTAAAGTAGAGTGGACATTTGCATGTACCGCATATCTTAGATCTATTTCCATTCTTCGCATATGTTTTGGGAAGGTAATAGAGCTACTGACAATACCGGGTGCATCCAATTACTTGTGGTACGCATAATTTCATATAAAGAAATTGGTGATGTTATAATTTAATCTTGGGAGTTTCTATTTATATCCTGAAAATCACTTAGTTAAACACCCTCATATATATATATATATATATATATATATATATTTTTTTTTTTTTTAAACACCCTCATGCTTACCACTTAAACACTGGTAGCAAAAATTGGTGATTCTTTATTGAAATGTCTAGTTGTTGATTCTATCGATTGACTTTGACTGTCGACTTCCCTCTAGGGTGAAGGTTCCTCTTGGGCTAGCTAAATTGCATTTGGTAAATTAGAATTCTATCACGATCGTTTTTGGATTGTTCACGATATCCCAAAAACTTCTTAGGTTCAGAGATTAACTCGTTGGGTGATCGTACCCCTCCATTGGCCACATTTAAATTTCATTGTAACTTTAGTCGCTAGCACTAAGGACATGTATAGATTTATTGTAACTTTAGTTGCTAGCAATAAGGATATGTATAGATTTATGCCAATTAGGCTCCGAAGATTGATAAGTTAGTCATTGAGAGTGATTGTTTAGTTGCAATTCAAGCAGTAAATTCAACTTTACTGGATATGTCTAGGTATAGTGCGATACTAGAAGATTTACAGGTACGTGCAACAAACTTTAGAGATGTCTCTTTTGTTCATGCTCCTCGTTCTGCAACTCATAGATTAGCTAGTCATGCGTTTGAGAATGAGGGTTATTTTGAGTGGTTTGCTGAAGCTCCAACTTTAATCTTAAATGTCATTATGTACAATTGTAATCATCGTAATTGATTAACAAAATCTCAAATGTTTCTCTTGAAAACAAAAAAAAATACTTTATGAATTTATAATTCACATTTATTAGTTTATCTTTATACTTTTTTTTTTGAAAACCAATTGAATTAATGTAACTTTGCCTTTTTTTTGTCCCTTACTTTCGTGTTTTTTTTTTTCTCCCCACTGATTATGTTTTACTCTTTTCTTTCTTAGCTGAAAATGATGTGCTTCAGAACCGATTGTCATTCAATAAATGACCGCGATTGTATGAGGTGGTTCGATAATCAAAATGTTTGAAAATTTATCTGTCCATATAGCAACCCAAGTCACTGTGTGTGTGTGTGAAATGACAACAAACTACATTAATAACAGAAAAATGCTTACATTATTCCACTATTCCAAATTTATATTTCAAATCTGGCAAATATAACATTTTTGTAACTTGAATAATGATCCATGTAACGATGAATCAAGAGAGAGATTAATTAGCTACATGCTACATGAATAAATTGGCCTAATTAACGTTATCATGACCCTATAGATGAGATTTTTGAATGAGAATATGTACACCATTTCCAGGACCTACAATCATTTTGTAAGCAGGAGAGTGTCTGTATTTGGGAGAGAGGGAGAGAGTGAACTTGGACATAATGAGGGAGAGGACAACCTTCAACTCTACCATAGCAAAGTTTTTGCCTAAACAGGTTCGAGGACCCAAACCAAAGGGGATAAAGGCCTGAGGAAATTTGCAAGCCTTAGAGACACCATCAATGAACCTCTCAGGTTTGAATTCATTTGCATCTTGTCCCCAAATCTCTGTGTCTCTGTGCAATGTTGGGATCAAAGTCCACAAGCATACCCCTTTTGGAATGCTTATGTTTCCCACCTGGGTGTCTTCAAGTGATTCTCTGGACACAAAAGCAGCTGGTGGGTATAGACGCATGACTTCTTGAATCACCATATTCATCTGCAAGGTGTACAAATGCAGGTGTTAGCTTATACATTACTGACCCATGCAATCATTCTGTGGTCGCCTTTTGAAGCATTTTTTCAACGCTGTCGGCCACTCCCATTTAACAAATTTTTTTTTAATAAAGACGGGAACAAGGCTACATCTCAACTCCAAATCAACGAGAGAAATATACTCGAGGGGGGCAAGTATATTGCTCCAAAAACAATAGGCCAAGTGCATGATCGATCTTGTAGCACGAGAAGGAGCGTGTGAACTAACTTGACAAGCATTGTAACTAATAGATTAAATTTTTGGGTTATTGTAATTCTTGAGATAAGAAACTTCATGTGAAGATAAAAGACTAAATGCAAAGACTTGTACCGTTCTCAGTTGAGGGAGCGAATTAGCATCTAGCTGACCATCGGGGCAAACTTCTGCCAACTCGGTCCTGATTCGAGCTTGCCACTCGGGATGTAAAGCGAGTAGCATCAGACACCAAGAGGCAGCAACACCAGTGGATTCGTGCCCTGCAAAGTAAATGTTCTTGCAGTTGTCAACTATGAATCGCTTGGATGAATCCATGCCTTTGCTTAGGCTTTGGTCATTCATGGCTCCCACTAATAATGACTGCAGCAGATCCTTTTCCGACGAAGAAGTCTCTAACCCTTCTCGTTCGCGTTCTTTCACAGTTTCCCATATCAGTGACTCTATTTCTCTCTCTAAACAACTAATCTCCTTTTGCTTCTTAAACCCTCTGCATTGCATTGTTAGAGTACGTTAGGAACTGGTATCACACACAAAACAAAGTATATACTAGTGTCATAGTAACTCCAGCTATTTACATACACAAAATTAGAAAATGATCCAAAGAGGAAGGGTTGATGAGACATTATTTCCTGAAGACTTCTAAGCTTGGAGAAAATCTCTTTGCCCTTGGAATAAGAACTGCCAAAACAAGCCCTTGAGATAACATCAGCTGAGAAATCCCTTAAATCCTCATCCACGTGAATCTCTGCTCTCGCACCTCCTTGTCCTTCAATACACTCCTCCCATTTTCTAAGCAATGGTTGCGCCGACTCCAACATCAACCCTACCATTGCCTGTCACGTTAAGAAATCGATCAGCAGAGAATCCGAAAAGTTGCTCAAAGTTTTTGAACTTGATTCTTTTACCTTGACTTTGTCTGTGAAGAACTCAGGTGCAACAATTTTTCTTTGTTGTGACCAAACAATGCCATTGGATCTGAGAATTCCATTTCCAAGCATGGGAGCAAGTCTCTTGCTTACATATGAAGGCTTACCTAAATCCAAACTAATACACTGGTTCATTTCCTTCACTAGCTCTGGTTGGTTCACATATAAATGCTGCCTCATTCCTGTTGAATACGTGTAAATTAATCCTGCATAATTCATGTCATTAATTTCTCAGGTCAATTCTTATGATTTGAGCAACATTAATTGATTTGAAAAAGGAACCAAAAATAGTAATAAAAAAACATCTAGAAACTGTGATGGGCCAAGTTGGATCAGCAGTTTTGGATTTTAATCTTGGCTCTGTTTGGTTTGTGGGAAAGGAAATGAATCCTTTTCCTTTCCATTGGGAAAGTGGATCCGAGGTGGGTTGGGGGAATCATTTTCCACCTCTTTTTCCTTTTCATTAGAAAGCATTTTCCCTTCCATTGTTACTTCCAAACACAGAAAAGGAATGACATTATTTTCCCAATGTCCAAAATCTGTGAAACAAACACAGCCTTATATGCGCAATTTCATTCATTATTCATTATACACTAGTGAAACTAATTTTTGAGTCTCGAAAATTATATTATTTCATAAATTAGTTATCACAATGTTAGCATATCATTTCAAGTTCAAATAAGAAGTTTTCAGGTGTAAGAAATATAAATAAACAGAAATTTCATCCTAATCATTTAGAAGCATTCTATTAATCTAATAATATTTTGTTAAATGATTTAGATCAATGATAATACTCCCATTTTATATCAGATGTGGTCCTGTCTCTGTTCCAATCATTATTACTTTATAATGCACGACATCGTATAATAGTTTCATTTCATGGTTGTTGTAATCTGGTCCAGAACATTATTTAAATTTTATAGTAGATCATTATCTTGTTACTGTCATATTTTAATTTTTTATTGTAATTATGGCAAAGTAACATGATTAGACAGTAAACTAATTTAAATCCTATGGGCATCTATTTGCAGAAGATCGACATTGGCATTTGCATTGGGGAACTGTTAACTTCACTGGTCAAACTAAGCACCTTTAGTCGTTTGTATTGGCCAAATCTCATTGACTCGGTCTAACCTCGATCAAGATCGAGTTGGCTTACCCTAGATAACTTATTACATTCATGTCTCCACAAATCACAGCTAGAAATCCTTACTTTCATATGAAATCCTTTGTTTTCCTGACCAAAATTTGTAAGAACTCTTCTGTCAACATTTTAAAACATTACTGCTTGCCGAAAGGTGAAACCAACGTTTTATATCTATCTATGTCCTACAATATAGACGCAACAAGAAGAAACAAGATCGAAAGTCGATGAATTACCGTATTCTTTTCTCCAGTGTTCGAAATAGGGGAAAAGACTGGAAGTGTAGTCATGGGCTACAAATTCTGAGTGATTTGGAGACTTCTGAGCTTGGAGTTGGATAATTTTCTGCATCTCAGCGAGATTCCCATACAGTAAAGAAGGTGTAGGGCCTTTGATGCCTTGCATTTGGAGCTTCCTTCTGACCCTCTCGGACTTCAACCAGACTGTGTTGTAGAGATGAAGAAAGAAGCCAACCAGTCCCAAAAGAACTAGGGAAGAAACGATTCTGAAATGAAGAGAGAGCTCCATTTTTTTTTCTTCTGAGCTTTCAGTTTCTAGCTAGAGTCGTGATATTTATAGCAACTGAACAATAGTGTACTTTATATTCATATATAATGGTGTAAAAGTCACTCGGGGTTATAATGTTTTTTTCATAGAAGGCTTCAGACGATTTTGAAAATGTTATGTTTTCGGACAATAAATTTGAATATATTAGTTTAAGTAACCCATCAAATTATGGTTCAAATTAACAAGTCCCTCATTATGTTAGTCACTTGTGTATTAGTAATTTTCTACTCTATGTTTACCTAATATTAAAATGAAGTAAGTGACGAGAAAGAATTGAGGGTAGAGTTTTTTAATTTAAAGTTTTATTCTAAACAAACATATATACATAAGTCGAATAATACATCACGGTAATTGTGTATGTCATCGATATAACCAAGACTCTTGTTGTGAGGTAATATATAACAGAGATTACCGATATGACCAAAACCCTTTGTCGGAAGGTAATCTATAACAGATTAACAGAGATAAAGAAATGCTAACATCAGGCACCTTCGTACACGTCAAGCTACAAATGGGAGCCGCAAATGAAGAGGCACACCCAACAGTCAACACTTACCTCCATTATAAATGTTATATAAATATAAATATAAATATAAATATATATATATCCTATGCAGAGTGAGACCTCACTTTAAAATTAATGTGTGAGGTTGGAGTTTAGGGTTACTTTTCAGTCTCATATCCACATTTTGACCGTTTAGCTTTTATGTACTAATATAGATCATCTCTATAAAGTTTCAACCAAATTGATGATCTTTAAAGTATCTAAGTCACTTAAACCAATGGATGAACTGAATCTGTCCACCCTGAACAGTACTCGTTTTAAGGCAGTTATCAATGCCTTAACGACCGTCAATTTGGCTGAAATTTTGCAGAGATGATCTATACATTAGTACTTAAAAACTGAACGGTCGAGATGTGGATATGAGATCGAAAAGTGACTCTAAACTCCAACCTCACACGTTAATTTCAGAGTGATGCCTCACTCTGGATATGATATGTATGTGTGTGTGTGTATACACATACACGGAGCCGTTCAAAAGAGGACGTCCATCCTCACAGCTGCATCAGGCACCAATGGGAGGTGCTGCTCTTGCCAGAAGGAATCAGGCCTCGATGTCGAGCCTCTTCTTGTTGTTGGACTCGTCGACGAAGAGATCGAAGTCGACTTTGATGGTGTTTCCATGGTTTTAGGCGAGCTCACTGCGCATCGCTGAGAATCTGATTGCCTTTGCCTTCCCCTTGATGGAGACACTGTCCGGGATGTTTAGAGTCTACGTCCGGCAATAGAAACGCCGCCATCGATGCCTAAGAATGGACGTCCACACTTTTGAATATGTGTGGACGTCAATATATATATATTGACACACACATACCTCCATTATAAAATGTTATATAAATGTATATGCTGATCGAGATGATTGGACATGCAATGGATCTACCTAAATTCTAAAGACATCAAGGTCAATAGAAGATAAAATTATTGCTAAAACTGGGCATCCAGAAAGGGATGTGTGCGTTTAGATAGGGGACGACTACTGACGAGCATCTTTCCTATTTTGTTTGCATAATGCAGTTTTAATACACACTAGTTGTTGTACCAAAAAGAAGAAGAAGAAATAAGCCAGGAATAAGAAGCACGCATACATCTAAAAGCATATAATACATCAATTCTGAGGTCTTGAAGTAGGATAAAAGTACATTCACTAATTATCTACCAACCATGTTTGGATCAACTTCGGTTGACTATGAATGACTAATCGACAAAATTTAATTACTATAGGAGCCAAAATCTGTGACTAATTAATTTGGAAAAGCTAAACTAAGCACATGGGACATGAGAGGTCGAGATAAGTTTAGTACTAGGCACGATGTGCGATCAATGTGGCAATAAAGATAAATTGTTCGATAAATTATATCTAAAAAAAAAATGCATGAGATTTAAGAGGCCCGGAGGAGTTGATAAGATGCGGTGAACACCGAGTATACTGACATTTTATAAAAATAGAGATAAGATATTCGATATATTGTCTAAAAAAAAAACATAAAACAATTTTACACAATAAGTCAACGCGGAGATCTACAGAAATATTCCGAGAATATAAGTGCACTAGTCGAGACTGATCGGTGGGATGGTCCCGGATAAGCTAGCTAAGCATTGGCCAGCGAAAAGAAAATAGTGAGTTGCAACATTGACTGCTACATGGAATCGTATGAGAGGTGTCGATCTCACCGGATATTTGGCGTGCAAACACTCAAGAAACAGAGCATATGAAAGCAAAAGGAGATACCCCACCTTCACCTTGATAGTGGCAGTGCCACAAGATCAATCAGACTCACTCCTTACTAATCCATCTATCTAGTTCAGCTCAGCTCCTCAAATTCCAAACCAATAAGCTTCTACAGGACCACTTAGAGTGGTTTTCAATGGGAACTGATCACTTAACCACTTCTTAATGGAAATTGGAAAGTGCTTAAGCTTGAAACTTTCTTGCTTTGTTTGAATTGGATGCACTGTCAGGGCCTCACATGATGAAGATTGAAGGGGAGTATGTTTGTCCTTGTGCATGTGAGTATGCTTTACTTCCAAGCTTACAGCTGCACTTCCAGGCAGGCCTTCCTTTCACATTTGTGTGGTGTGCAGCTGTGCATAAACGTACTGTAAAGGATCGCAAAGTGCTTTTAAGCAGAGCCAAATCTGACGTAGCTAGGCTAGCTCTTCTTGATAGCTAGTTGATAATGGAGATAGGTACGTGAAGAAAATCGGGCTCCTTGGGGGGCCGGCCATGGCTGCTTTGCAAAGGATCAGAATTTGCGTGGCTCCACTAATATTGACGTTTAGCACGTGTTATTTAGCTCATTAGATGATTTTTCTATAGTTTGGCACGTTTTATTTAGCATCCAAACCTATCGAGCCTCTCTAATTACAATTTTTGCTGAGTATTCAACCACTTCGATTGATTTCACCTTGGAAGTGCTCCCGAGTATTATTAGTGGTTTCACATTACAACGATATTTCCATGCGTAACTACTTTAAATGAGTTGAACTGACACTTTCGTCCTCAAAAGACCTCACTAGGCTCCCTACTATCAATAGTGTACACTTGCATTTTTGTTGTTGTGTCTCCTTTTTAATCGACCACTCGTGTAAGCTGTGATGAGAAATAATTCAAAACGAATGTGGTGAGTCGAGTGTTAGTTCTTAATTACAAGAACGCCAACAAATTTAAAACCGAGTCCAGCCCTGATTGAGTGATTGAGATGAGGTAGACCAAAGCGAAAATGAGTGCAAGCTAGCTAGCCTTAGCTTGTTATGCATGCATTATTGGTTGCAATGAAACTGCATGGACACTATAGCTAGGAAGGGACGTGCCGTCCTTATGAAACACAGAACTGGCGCGCATGCAGCTCGTTTCCTAGCTAGCAAATGAGGACGAAAGTACATTATATGGGTGCTCGATCTTGTCCAGCAGACCAATGAGCAAGACAGACCTTGTAGTTACTAGGGTACGTGTACTCCTCCACTTCTATAAGACAGGAGGTCCAGACTCCAGCCTCATTCCAATTCATTTCCAACTACTCTAAGTACCAGAGAACCACTCAGAGAGTAGAATGAAGGACGAGGGATCCCACCATCTTTATCTTCATCTTCTTCCAGCAGAGAGTTCTGAATAACTTGTTACATCACTGATCGAATTCATAAAATTGTCAGTACTTTGCCTGGTTAACGTTTGGAAAATACTTGACCACAAAAAAAAGAAAAAAAGAAAAAGAAAAAAAAAAACCGACATGATATCCTCGCATCTATCCACCCTAGAATCCTATATGGATAGATCATAATGTTGAACTTTGAAAAGATGAGTATAAGAAGTGCAAGTGTTGGAAATGAGGTGTGAAATCCGCTTTCATGGTAAAATATAATGTAACTTTTGATATAAGATAATTTCTCACTAGTTCTTTAATAGATGCTTCGTACATGTCAACTGGTCTTCTTTTTTCTTAATTTAAAAAAAAATAAACAGTTTGTGAATGACATTTCCATGCCCTAATTTTGAGGGAAAATTAATTGTTCCTTATTTTGTGAGAAATGATGTATTTGTTTATTTACTTTTATTACTTTTTAAATCAATATATTGTTGATTTACTGTTGTATCCTCACATATAAATTTATTTATTGATTTTTTATCAAGTGAGGGTATTTGTGGAAGTTAATTTTTTTTACCATTCTTGTAAAGAATTCGCTTAGTTAATATAGATATAGGGTTTGGACTCTTGTTTCTTCAAAATTAATGACTGAAGAAGTGTAAAGCTATATCAGTGCAGCCAGTGCTACTTGAAAATTCTGATATAACTCTCAACGTACATGCATGTGCGCTAGACCACCTAACTTTTAGTTTCAATTATTTGTATAAGATGTTAAACTTTAAGTTGTTTTGCAAAGTTTTAGATAAATATTGTCTGCTTTTCCGGAAAATCTATTGACAACCAAAATTCTCTACTTTTCGAGCCTATAAACATTAATTTTTTTTTTGTAGGGAAGGAGGTCAACCTTTTATTAAATTAAAAGAGTTTACAAATGACAGAATTCAGCTGCAATTGCAGCTTAAAGAAAAACAGGGGTAGAAAAATAAAAGGATTAATTTCAGTTTACCCCGCTGAGGTTTGGGGGTAACTTCATGTTAGTTCATGTGCTCTCAATTTAATCAGAAACACCCCTGAGTTTTCTAATTCTAGTAAATCGTGACCAATTGCTCTGGCTTCGTCTAAATTAGATGTTAACTCCGACTATAGGGCCCACTTTAGGGGCTAAAATGGTCATTTCAGTATAAAAGAGGGCACAAAAAAAAAAAATCTTCTTCCTTCGATCCTCAAAGACACAACCTTCCCCTCCTCTGTTCCTCTCTTTCTATCAACTCTTCTTCTTCTTCTCCTCATAGCAGTGACATAGAAACCAAAGACCTATCTCTGATTTCTTCTCAATTTTCACATTCCTCACCCCAAAATCAAATCTTTCGAATCACCCATTTCACAATGTCCACCGGAATCGTGACCCATTTCACAATGTCCACCGGAATCGTGACCCGGTTCAAGGAAGCCGGCCAATCGAAGATGGGCGCGCACAGGGCGTGGTCTGAATTCGCTGGCCCAACCTCCCTCAGCCTCCCTTCAAACCTCTCCGATGCCGCAACCCGACTCTTCCAGAAATTGACCCATTTTCGAACCAACTACACAGGGGCGGATCCAGGATTCAAACCTTGAGCGGACTTGGGTTTCTTAACAATTTTTTTTTTTTTGGTGCTGACACTACTGGAATACACCAATTCAATGAAGGATTCAACAACCAAACGATAATTAAACGAAAGAAATTAAACTAAAGAATACTAACAGTTCATATTGCTGGACCAGCAATGTTGTTAAACAAATTAATCAAACTATAATTGAGCAAACATCATACACAATTGCATCACTGAAGTGTCCCAATACTATAAAATCTACATACTAAAACACCAACAAGTATTTATCAGATGCCATCAATAGCATTTTACAGATTACCATGTGAGAGGTCCTCCATGGATCCTCTCCTCCGGAATTTTAAAGTCAAAGCTCTTTATCCCATCACTGCTTCCAACACTAGTTCCATACCCGTTTCTCTCTTTCTTCTCAGAACTCAATGACTAACACCATTTAATCAAACTAAGGTTAGACATCTTTTAATCTAATAAATCAAACTATAATCAATTAATCAAAGTGTCAAACCAACTAACCAAGCTCGGAGCCTCAGTCATCTTCTAATCAAAAGAACAACACAGCGCCACAGTCATCAATTAATCAAAGTATCTAAGTATCAAACCAAGTAACACAAGAACAAGAGTAGCAAAACTGCAGAACCCAAGTAACAAAAGAAAATCTCAAACAAAAAGAGCTTACCTCTTTAGCATGAACCACGACTCTATCTTCGTAAATGATATGCGATTGAAGAAACGATTATGATTGTCTATGCCCAAGGCTTGGCTCATGTGTCTGAGATTTGCCCCAAATTGAATTCGACATCAATTCTTAACCCTAAAATTTTCCCCAAATTCAATTGATTGAATTGAACACATACTTACAATTTTAGGAATTAAAAGTGTTCACAGATTGTATTTGAGTATGGAATTAAGGCCTTTCTAGAAGAAGAAGAAGAACAAGAAGAAGAAGAAGAAGACGAAGAGATGGACCGATTAAGGTCTGAGTCTCTGAGAGAACGTGAGAGGCTGAGAGCTAAAAAGTTTGACTGAGAGTTCGAGAGTTTCGAGCTTGGGACTTTCGGGTGGGCTTGACAATGCCAATATACAATTCTTTGTAAGTATACATCTAATTTTTTTTTGAAGCCCAAAAATCTTTGACGGGCTTGAGCCCGCCCCAGTCTGTACCTAGATCCGCCCCTGAACTATGTCGTGGTCCTCTTGGTCATGCTCTTCCTCAACCTCCTCTACCACCCGGTCTCTACCAATGTCTTCTTGATCGTCTTCGCTGCCCGGGTCTTCTTCTACTTCTCCATTGACAATGAGCTTGTGGTGTTCAGGTTTCCGATTGAGGACCGGATTGTGATGGCATGGTTGTTGTTTGTATGTTATTAGATATTTTGGAGTGAAGATGAGTTGGAGATGACGGTAATTGGTTTCCTGAGATTGGATTTTGGGAGGTTGAGGAAGCTCTGGGGTTGGCGTGGATGAACACCATGTTTGAGTCGAGAGAAGACTGAGTTGAGTTTAATGCTTCATGTTCAGGTTGTGTTTTGGGTTTTAGTTGTCTATGATGGGTGTATGTGATGAGTCAAATTTGGCTAGTGGTTTTTGTCAAGACAAGTGATGGGTGTGTGCTGTGAAACATGTATGAGGTGGTTTTGGTTGGGCAATAATGGGTTTTCTGGATTGGGTTTTGTGAGGTTGAGGAAGCTTTGGGGATTGGAGGTAGAAGAAGAATAATCTTTTTTTTGGTGCCCTTTTTTGTAATGAAATGAAATGATCATTTTAGCCCTTAAAGTGGGCTCCATTATCGAAGTTAACGTCTAATTTGGAAAGAGCCCGAGCAATTGGTCACGATTGACTAGAATTGAAAAGCTCGGGGGTTTCTGATTAAACTAAGAACACATGGACTAACATGAAGTTACCCCTAAATCTCAGGGGAGTAAACTGAAATTAGTCCAAAATAAAAAAAAGCGTGCACAAGAGTACTAGCATGCGCAACTAATAGGTGAGCCACCAAATTTTCCTTTCTTCCAATATGAGTCACTCTCAGATTGATATGTGACTCTAAGACAAAATCGAGATCTTCATAACAGATGCCCTAAAGCAGAAGTATTACAAATTGCATGGGAGTTTAATTGACGCTACACTTCCATAGCGTCAGTTTCCAGCATTGCCAACAAATAAGCAAGATCCACAACAAATTCTACAGTCATATTACAAGCCAAAAACTCAGCATGCTCAGGAGATATCAAGCCACTAAGAGGAAAACTTCCACCTACAAGAATAACTCCATGAGAATCACGAATCACAAGTCCTGCACCCCCCTTCTAGTTACATGATTAAAAAGCACCATCAACATTTATTTTAAGCAAACCAATTGGAGGAGGAACTTACCTCACTGCTCTGTAACTTCGACCAATAATACTGGTCCGTTTCAAGTTATGAAACCAGAATTCTTACAGCCTTCACATAGCTCTGATCAACACATCACAAACCTCACTTTTCTTTTGTTCCCAAACTCTATTGTTCCTCTCCTTCCAAATCCCCCAAAGAAGATAAACATTACTTGTACTGAGTTTTTTTCTCTTTGATTTCTTGACCAAAATACCAAATGAGCCAAAATTATACTACTTACCCCAACAACAGATTTTTGTTCCCACCTACACAATTTAATAACAAATGACCATTTTACCTTTAACCGAATTAAGAAACTTCATCATGCCACTCTTTATCTCCCTCCTCCTGCTATCCGATTTTTTTGTCTCTCTATCTGATTATTTCCTCTTCGCTCTGAGTTGTCGCAGTCCTGGCTTTGATGGCAGCGCCAATCGTGATCTCCATCCTATAATTTTTGGCGAAGCGTACTCTCTCTCTCTCTCTCTCTCTCTCTCTCTCTCTCTCTCTTTCATTTCTGGTTTCCCAGCTATTCTTGATCAAGTCCATCTTACCTGGTCTGAACTCGACGACGATGACTCCGAAGCAATCTGCGATGGTGGAGCTGGCTTCGTCTCATCCAAAAACAAAATGGATGACTCGCCGAAATACAACGAAACTCGCTCCAGAACTCCGGCGACGTGTCATCTGTCCGAGACCTCACGTCAGCCAATTTAGTCTCGATCTACAGCCAGTCCCTCAGCCTCATCACCGAAACGTCGTTGTTTCTGACCTTACTTCCCAATTCCTTCATCACCGACCAGTTCAATGTTTGTATGGACATGGTTCCGGGATCAACAGCCTCGGCTACCCAGGCGACGTGAGCTTGCACAAGGTACAAAATCGAGATATTGACTTGAATATATTGAATTCGATTGTGTTTTTGAATTAGAAGTATGCGAAATCATGTATTAGATAGATGGATCAGATCTTAAGCTGTAGATATTTTCAACCTCACCGGAGGAGGAGGAGCAGAAGCCCGTCCAATTTAGGCCTCATCTCCTCTATGTTATTATTATTTATTTATTTTTGGGTAAAATGGAGGAAGAGGCCAAAAGGGAAAGAAAAAAGGACAAAAAAAAGTTTTACTGTCTCCTAATATAACATTTATCGGGGGCAATAAACGTAACATTTATTGCCCCTCTAATAAATGTTTTGAATTGATATAATTTGTTTTTCTTAATCAAAGTTTTATTTGTCTAATTTTAAAGAGATTAGTTCTCATTCTGACGACATAAAGGTTTATTGGGGGGCAATACAGATTTATTGGAGGAAGAGGGGCAATAAACCTCTCTGACGACTTTTGAGATATCCAAGAACAATCTTTTTGGGGAGGTTTCATAAACTTTTATTGCCCTTAAATAAATATTTATTGAAGGGCAATAAATGTTTATTAGGGGAAATAAATCTCTCTGGTGACCTATGAGATCTCTGAACCTCCGGCGAGGTTTTCAGAGAAGTTCGCGGCCGTTGACTCAACTCCAGCGAAGTCTCCTATGACTTCTCTCACTCTCTTTCTCTCTCTCTCTCTCTCTCTATATATATATATATATAACAAAGAGATGAGGGCAAAATAGTTTTTAAAAATAATAATTGGGTATTAGGGAAGACCTTATTAAGGTCTTTATGGGTAAATAAGAAAAAAAATAAATGGGTGGTGTAAGGGGAAAAAAATCCCTAAAATTATGGTAAATGGTTGAAAACCCCTTTTTTTTTTTGGTTTGATTACTTGTACTGAGCTGTAACTGAAATAAAATGGTACTCCGATCTCCTCCTATTAACACTTTCAAGATATATTTTGATGGTTTAGTTATTAAATATATATATATATATATATATATATTTGTGCTGTTGTTTTTGACTTCATTATAAGAGATGGTGATAATAATCCTGTCATTGCTAGAGCTAGAAGACTTGGTCTTACTAGTATCCCCCTTGCTGAAGCTATTGGCCTTTGTGATGGCTTACTCAAAGCGAGAAACAAAGGTCTCCAGAATATATTTGTCAAAGGAGATTCTCAATTGATTATCAATTGTCTCAATGATAGCAGTGTCGTTCCTTGGAGACTCAAGACCATTGTTCTTGACATTCAACAATTGGTCAAGTCATTTACTTCAATAAACTTTCGACATATATTAAGACAATCAAATTTTATTGTGGATGCTTTGGCCAACCTTGGTCACTCTACTGGGGACGAACAACTCTGGGACAATTTTCTTCTCCTTTGTGTGTGTGTTAAGGGATTTCAACTATGACTCGTTTGGGTCAGGTTGTCCTAGAGATTTTTCTTTATAATTTTGTTGTCGTAGTCTGTTTTTATAAACTAGTCTTTTCGACCCTGGACCAATATAGTTGGGTCAAGAAGGTAAATTCATTTCCCTACTAGGCCTCTAAACTAGAATCTAGCCCAAACTTGCTCAGTTCATCTTCCAGGCCTAGATTCAAACAGGAAAGCCCAGCAACTCGCCGTCAAAATTTGCCGTCAAATAAATTTGAAATCAGATCAGAGCTGACATTTTCACTCCTCCCAAATCCGACACCAAAAACCTCCTCTCCGTCACGACGAGCTCACACCCAAGACGGAGACACCTCCTCTCCTCTCTCTAATCACCTAAAGCCCTAATCTTTTCTTCTTCCCCCAATTTCGGAGAATCTAGGGTTTCTCTGATGATCAGGAATTGGCGAAATTGAAGAAGGAAGAGGAGGAGTGAGCATGCGTTAGGAGTTGAATTGAAGTTTCGATTTTGATGGAAGGGGGGAGGAGGATATCGGCGAGTCCGCGACCGTGTAGTGGCCGGAGGGTGGTGGCGGCTAGGAAACGACCCCGTATTGGTGGCGTGGACGGGTTCGTCAACAGCGTTAAGAAGCTTCAGCGACGCGAAATCAGCTCCAAGCGTGACCGGGCTTTCACTATGAGCGATTCCCAGGAGAGGTTTCGGAATATTCGTCTCCAGGTAAAGTAAATATAGTTGCTTTGATTTTAATGGAAGTGAAAGTTTGGGGCTTTTGATGGTTTGGGTGATTAGTTTGGTGGTTGGGGTTTTATGAAGAGCTCTGGGTTTTGTGCTGTTTTGGCTATAATTCAAAATTAAATGGTGGGGTTTTGCTGTTAATTGATCAGAACTAGGCTTATGTTGAAGTTAATTGTTTGTTTTTAATCTGGGTATGGACTTTTGTTCCTGTGCTGAGTAGCTTTAAATTGTTAGTGTTATGAACTTGTTACAGCCTCTACTTCAAGATTTGCGTTTAGAACTCATTTTGTGATTTTAATACCAATACTTGGTTACTTGGGAAGAATGCTGTATGATAAGGCTCAGAGGCTAGGTTGCAGTGGGAAGTTGTAAGATTGTAGATTGAAGTTAGAACTTGTATTCGTTTCTTTTAACAATCTTTAATGAAAATCTTAATGCACTTGAGCTCCAGTATTCTCTAAAATTGCTGTTGATAGATATGGACTACCTATGCTTTGTTCTGTTTGATATATTGGTGATAAGCTTTTGATTGGTATTGTTGGTCTGTCTGTTTGAAATATCTAAGTTCTGCTGGTGTTTGAATGCACAGGAGGAATATGATACCCATGATCCAAAAGGTCATTGTGCCATGGTTCTGCCTTTTCTGCGAAAGAGGTCGAAAATTATTGAAATTGTAGCAGCACGTGACATTGTGTTTGCTCTTGCGCAGTCTGGTGTTTGTGCAGCGTTTAGCCGAGGTAGTAGCTGTTCTATTTCAATTTTCAATGGTATATGGATCTACTGAAATTGGTTTTTAACTTCGGGAAGTGCGTGAAGGGGAATATGAATATGTATAACTTTTGTTGTCGGATGCAGAAACCAATCAGAGGATATGCTTTCTGAATGTCAGTCCCGACGAAGTTATAAGAAGCTTGTTTTATAATAAAAACAATGACTCACTTATCACAGTTTCAGTTTATGCTTCAGACAATTTCAGTTCTTTGAAATGTAGAAGCACGAGGATTGAGTAAGTGAATACCTCCACCGCTCTGCCCCCAACAAACAAACACAGACACACACATAACCCACAACAATGTAGTTAACCCAATTTACATCAGTTTCTTTGATTGCTTGCTAAAGACACTGTCAAACTGTACGTTCCAGATACATACGAAGGGGTAAACCAGATGCTGGCTTTGCTCTTTTTGAGTCGGAGTCACTAAAGTGGCCTGGATTTGTAGAGTTCGATGATGTAAATGGGAAGGTTCTCACTTACTCTGCACAAGATAGGTAAGTATTTCACCTTTCTAGTATGGTTCTCTTGGTCATCTTCTTGTTCTTGATTTATCTAATTTTTGTTTTCCATTTTGATCAGTATATACAAGGTGTTTGATCTTAAAAACTACACAATGTTGTACTCCATATCAGATAAACATGTCCAAGAAATTAAGATTAGGTAAGCTTTCTTCACACTCTCAATCACAGACCCATACAGCAATGGTTCTTTTTGCCTTTAGCCTTGGTTCTTTTGTTATTTCATAGCAGGCACTTATCTCTCTTTTTTTTTTTTCTGGTTTGTTTTCTTGCTGCAGTCCGGGGATCATGTTGTTAATTTTCAATAAAGCTAGTAGCCATGTTCCTCTCAAGATTCTTTCTATAGAGGATGGTAGTGTTCTCAAATCCTTCAACCATCTACTTCATCGGAATAAGAAGGTAGATTTCATTGAACAGTTCAATGAAAAGCTTCTTGTAAAACAAGAAAATGAGAACCTCCAGATTCTTGACGTGAGTATCTTTTTTGATATCTTGAAGAAGTAATATTTTGTGTTCATTTGGTTTGTTACACTTGATCATCTGAGTCTGACTGGTATTATCTGTATTCTGTAGGTTCGCAATTCTGAGATGACAGAAGTTAGCAAAAATGAATTCATGACACCATCGGCTTTTATATTTCTGTACGAGAATCAGTTATTTTTAACGTTTCGTAATCGTACTGTGGCTGTTTGGAACTTTCGAGGGGAACTTGTGACTTCATTTGAGGATCATCTTTTGTGGCATCCCGACTGCAATACTAATAACATATATATTACTAGTGACCAGGATCTTATTATTTCTTACTGCAAGGCTGATTCTGATGATCCATTAGCTGAAGGAAATGGTAATTTTGGCTTGTACCTATACAGGATGATCACCTTTTATAGTTATCATCATGGACATTCTTCTCCATGAACTATATGCAAGTTGGTTTGCTTTGAGGTTGATGTTTTTGGCTTTGATGACCTGCTTTGCATATAGTACGAGTAGAATGTCTTGAAGGTCTAATCTTTTTATCGTAGAAGTGCTGTATCTTGGTTATTCTAGGCAGAGGATTTTATAATGTTCACTAGGATCCTTCAGTAGGCTCAAAGTTGTTCCTGAAAATGGGGGTGGCAGGTGCACCCAGTCTGGGGATACCACCTCCATGGATCTAATTGCATGGTTCTCTTTTGAATGTTTATGTGAAAAATGTTTTGGATTTGCTTGGATGTCTAACTGTGTTGCACTCTATTTGCAGCAGGATCGATCAATATCAGCAATATTTTGACAGGGAAATGCCTTGCTAAAATAAAAGCCAGCAAGAATGTGGAAAATGAATGCAGTTGCAGTTCCAAGAAGCGTGCCCAGTCATCCAGAATTAGAAGTACAGTCGCAGAAGCCTTGGAAGATATTACTGCTCTCTTCTACGATGAAGAGCGCAACGAGATCTATACAGGCAATAGGCTCGGTCTAGTTCATGTATGGTCTAACTAAGGGTTTCTTCAGTTTGTTCACTACACGAGGTCCTCAGTCTGTACCTAGCAGCAACAGAGTCCTCACTTAGCTGTGTCCGTCCATTAGATTCATTGTTGTGTTGGTCTTGTAGATGGTTGAATTCATTCATCCCCCACTGCAACTACTTCCAGGAACTGTACCCTCAATTGCTCGTGTACCATTAATCCCTTTATTTACGTAAATCAGAATTCCTTGTATCTGTGCTCAGGTTGAGAACATATTTGTAACTTTTTATGGTCGTGTAATATATCGAGATGAATTTGCTTCTGTAAGAGTGTTAATCTTCTGTAAGAGTGTTAATTTGAAATTATACTCCGTCCTATGTTTCAACATTTCTTGGTGGAATTACCGGTTACGTGACCAAGCCTTCCTAGGGGTTTAGTCTTCTTTTTCTATATGTCTACGGTGGTAAGCGGTGAAACCAATAAGAACAACACTCTACATGGAATAGAAGGTACACCTATCCATGGATCAGATTTTGATTCAGATCTGGCTTTGGTTCGGATTCATTATTCATGGACGGTTTTGGATTTGTTAATTTGATCCATTAATGATTCGGATTTGTTAATTTAACGGCTCTGAAAAGGGCCTACACTATCCCGCTAGGATTCAATTCATCAATTTAGTGACAACTGCAATGCAAAACTTGGAAGGCAATCTAAGGCAGTTCTTTAGCTTTCAAAACAACTACTACAATAGACTGTCATCAAAAAACTACTACAATAGAATTAAATGGCCTTCTCTGTTCTCCACTTGCTTGGCGTTTACCTTGTCGTCCAACCATTTTGTGTAGCTGCTGCTGCTGATCAAACTGCAAATATAAGCTTGGGGTCGTCCCTAACTGTATCAGACAACTCTAAATCGTGGCATTCTCCCTCCGGGGAATTTGCGTTTGGATTTCGCCGGATTGGTGATCAGGATCTCTTCTTGCTTGCCATATGGTATGACAAGATACCAGAAAAGACTATTGTTTGATACGCAAATGGAGACAATCCAGCACCAAAAGGATCCAAAGTGGAGCTCACAAAGGATGGTCATTTCAGGCTCACTAGCCCTCGAAAAGAAGATATCTGGCCTCAGCCTATTATTACTGGAGTTGCTTATGCTGCCATGCTTGACTCAGGCAACTTTGTTCTCCACAATTCATCAGCTCCTCTATGGCAGAGCTTCAAAGACCCAAGAGACACCATTTTACCAACCCAAGTGTTGGAAATTGGAGAAAAGCTATCTTCCAGGCAGACTGCCACCAACTACTCGAAGGGCCAGTTTCAACTCCAATTTAGACCAGCCGGTACGCTTGAGCTGTATGTCATAGCCTTGCCTACAGAGCAAGCATATGCACCATACTACAAAAGCAAAACATCGGATGCAGCTGATGCAATGAACTCTGGTTATCAGCTAGCCTTCAATGAGTCGGGTCAAATCAATGTTGTTCTGAGGAATGGAAATATAGTAACCCTCTCAAACAAAACAGCATCCCCATCAAGAGATTACTATTTCAGAGCAACACTAGATTCCGATGGGCTTTTTACCCAATACGCTCATCCAAAGTCGCCAAAAAATGGGAATTGGACACCCTGGATTTCTCTGTGGTCTATCCCAGAAAATATTTGCTTGGATTCAACTGGAAACGAGGGCGGCGGGCTACTGCAGACTTGATGCAAACACAAGGCCAATTTGTGAATGCGTTCCTGGCTTTTCTGCTTTAGATCCCGAATATAAGTTGCGCGGCTGCAAACAAGACAGGATGCACAGTTGTGAACCACAAGATGTATATGATATGCATGAGCTACAAAGTACTTTCTGGCCCAGTTCTGTAAACTACGAGGTGTTGCAGGGACTCAGTGAAGATAATTGTAGCAGAAACTGCCTCGACGATTGTAACTGTGTCGTGGCTGTTATATACAACGGGGGCTGCATTAAGAAGAAACTGCCACTCTCGAATGGAAGGGTAGACCGGAATAGGTACGGCAAGGCTCTCATCAAAGTACCAAAATCTGCTGATGCTTTTGAGAATCCTGCATCTCGAGATTCAAACGCAGAGAAGAAAGATCAGAAAACTCTCGTCTTAGTAGGAGCACTCCTTCTAGGTAGCTCTGTGTTTCTCAACTTCTCATTTGTTGCAGCAATTGCTTTGCTTATTTTCTACACATACCGAAAAACACATGGGGTTATGACTAGCACATCCAGTATTATGGAAGCAAATCTACGCGCTTTTACTTACAAAGAGCTCGAAGAAGCCACAGATGGTTTCAGAGAAGAACTTGGAAGAGGGGCTTTTGGCACTGTGTACAAGGGAATCATATCATCTATAAGCTCAACAAACTATGTGGCAATCAAGAAGTTGGACAAGGTGGCACAACAAGGTGAAAAGGAATTCAAAACAGAAGCGAGTGCAATAGCCAAGACCCATCACAAAAACCTCGTCAGATTGCTCGGCTTTTGTGATGAAGGGGAAAATAAACTCCTAGTCTATTAGTTTATGAGCAATGGAACACTGGCTAGCTTTCTGTTTGGGATTTCAAGGCCTGATTGGAACAAACGAATCCAAATTGCGTTTGGTATTGCCAGAGGCCTAATGTACTTACACGATGAGTGTAGCACTCAGATCATCCACTGTGATATCAAACCCCCCAACATACTTCTCGATGATTCATTTACAGCAAGGATTTCGGATTTCGGATTGGCAAAGCTTCTGCTAAGTGATCAAACTCTGACTCATACAGTCATTAGAGGGACCAGAGGGTATGTTGCACCAGAATGGTTCAGAAATACTCCAGTCACTGCAAAGGTTGATGTTTACAGTTATGGGGTGATGCTGTTGGAGATTATCTGTTGCAGGAGGAGCCTCGAAATGGGAAGGGAAAACGAAGAAGAGGTGATACTAACTGACTGGGTTTACGATTGCTACACGCAAAGGAGATTGAACAAGATGATCGAGGATGATGAGGAGGCCAGAAATGACATGAAAAGGTTGGAGAGGCTAGTAATGGTGGCAATTTGGTGCATACAAGAGGATCCATCTTTGAGACCCACCATGAAGAAGGTTACACAAATGCTCGAAGGAGTGGTTGATGTATCTGTACCTCCAAGTCCTTCTCCTTTTAGTTCAATGTACTGAAACCTACTGTATCCATGCATCCATAGTTATTTCTTCACTACTAATTAAGTAGGGTCTGTATAAGTTTAACAATTCATTCTACAAGTTTATGTTGCGCCAAGCCGCCAACTGTTAATCATAGTAGCTGGTGTTTCGAGTTCAAAATATTAATTTAACAGTTTCTTCAATTAATGTACACAGCCTAATTCTAAAATTGAACTTTTTCTTTCCCCTTGAATTTAAGGTGAGAAGGTCTTAGAGGAAATTTGTTTCTTCGTACCTTGTAATGAGTTCTTGTTCTTGCTTCCTACATGATACACTCCGTTTAATTCACTTTTATCAGAATATTTAATGGATTATCTATATGAGCTCTGAAATTAAATATAGGAAACTTCCAACAATGGTCTCTATTGTTTAATGATATCAAAGTTAGGGGCTTTGTTGCATGCTTGTGCTGCTTTGCTCTAATTCTAAAACAAAGATAAACGATGGGGCCTTGAAGATTGAAGTTGGAACTTGTCGTCGTTTCTTTTAACAATCTTTACTGAAAATCTGCACGTAAGCTGTCATTGTTCTAAAAAAATTGCTTTAGACTCTGAGGAATATGGACTGCCTCTGCTTTGTTCTGTTTGATATATTGGTGACAAGTTTTTGATTTCGTCTATTTGAAACATCTTTGGATGCAGGAGGAATATGATACTCATCATCCAAAAGGTCATTGTGCAATGGTTCTTCCTTTTCTGCAAAAGAGGTAAAAAATTATTGAAATAACATTATGTTTGCTCTTGTACAATTTGGTCTTTGTGCAGCATCTAGCCGAGGTAGTAGCTCTTCTATTTGGAATTTCAATGTTATGAATTAAATAAGGCTTTTACTTCTAGTAGTTAATGTAGGGAGATATCAATATGTATTATGTAATGAGATTATTGTTGGATGCAGATACCGATCAGAGTGTATGCTTTCTGAATGTCAGTCCCGATAAAGTTATAAGAAGCTTGTTTCATAATAAAACAATGACTCAATTATCACCGAATTCAGTTTATGCTTTCTGAAGATCGATGATGCTACTACATAGAGAAAGTGGGAAGACAGCAGGGCCTATTAAAAACTTGGTTGAATCCATAAATGCGATCCCCTCCAACCTTTAAAATCATGATAGAAGGATTTGCCAAATTCTCGGTCGATTGACGCGTTGCCCATATTATAAATACCCATATCAATGTTTACTACTGAAGAGACTACCTTATTGTTCATGAAGTATATGCAATTGGGTATACATCCAGAATAATCAGTGACCTCAATACAGAAAGAAGAACTACTTTGACTCAAGAAGATTGCTCTATTCCCCAAATTCTTGACCTCAGAGTCTTTCCATGATTTGCCGTTATCAAACGGGACCTCGAAAACCCTACAGGCGGTAGTGGATTCATACTTTTTACCGGAGCAGAAACACAAAACAAGCAATAGAGCTCCGGCGCAATCCACCAAGTATTGTTGTTTAATGCGGGGCCTCCTAGTACCAAGTAGTTCCTTTTGATTTATCTCTGGAGCAACAGCCTTCAGTTTTGCTCGATTAGGGTCGTCGATATCACAAACGACTGAAACACAGCCAAAAGAGTTCACCACATAAAATTGTCCCCGATAGTAAGTCAGATCCCTGATATAATTGTACCCTGGGAATGATAGCTTCGTCCAATAATTTTCAAGTAGTCCTGGTCTGCAATATGCCAAAGTATTATAAGCATGAAACATGACTAGGTAATCAGATGTCCAAGAAGGGCTCGACGGTGAGACAAACTTGCATATGTCGTCATGATATTGTAGCAAACTAGGTCTTCCATCTGGGAGTGGAATGTTTATGGCATGTTTGAAGGGATGCAACAGATTGAATTCCAACTCTTTAGATACAGTGACAACAGTGACCAGCCATCCTAAAGAAGAATAGCACTTTTTACCTTTACCATCTTGTAATTTACGTCTGTAAACCTTATCACCTTTTGCAGTCAGACTGTAAAATCCAATCGTCACGTCGCCGCCTGCAACACCCCGTGGAAGGGTAAGTACTACTGGTAAGTACTACCAGTACTAGTACTAATACTAGCAAGGTAGTTTTCCTTTGCCTCCATCGCCGCTGAACTCCATGATTGATTCATCTGTATTGAATAGCTTCCTTTATGGGAGGAAACTAAACCCCAGACTGAACCTGGTCCATGCACTCACCATCACCAGACATTCATATACTCGTCCCATAGAGACATTAGATAGTGAGAAGAGCAGAAGATCAGTGTTTGAGATCAATGGCCTCTTCAGGTTTGTTGACTCTTCAAGAACACTTTACTCATACATTTGCTGCAAATATGTTCATGTATTTTGTATGATTGTATCTATGATCCTTGTGTGTTGGATTACAGATTACAGATTACATTGGATTGCCAAGGTTTTCCTGAAGATAAAAGTTTACTTATTAGACTCCTAAAATGATATGGAAAGATTTGGTGAAAATCCTTCAGCCATCTACTTCATCAAAAGAAGGTGGAGCATCGAACAGCTTAGAGAAAAGCTGCTTATAAAGCAAAGCAGCAAAATGACAACCTCCAGATTCTTGATGTCAGTATCTTTCTTGGTATCTTTCAGAGGTACTATTACTTGATCATTTGGTTTGTTACTTTTGTATGTAAACTCACTGACTGCTGTGATCTGTAGGTTTACAATTTTGAGATGACAGAAGTGAATAAACATGAATTTATGACACCATCATCTACCACATTTCTGCATAAGAATGAGTTATTCTTGACAATTCAAAATCGAACTGTGGCTGTTTGGAACTTACGAGGAGAACCTGTGACTTTATTTGATCCATGCAGGATCGTCTTTTGTGGCATCCCGACAACAATACTAATGTCGTATATATTACTAGTAATCAGAATCTTATTATTTCTTACTGCAAGAGTGGTTCTGATTATCCATTATTTGAAAACAATGGTAATTTTATCTCATACGTGCGAATATAGGATGATCAAGTTGATGAAAATACCTAACAAATCACTATTAAAATCTCCGCCTGTAAATCAAGCATTGAAAGTGGCCTGCTTTCATGTTGCGGTACCTAGCATTCGTCCCCGTTCCGTATGTTGAGCTAGTACCCGAGCTAGGACGGCGTAGTTGAAAGAGATTTATTGGTACTACGGGTGAATCAAATATTGATGACAGGTTGAACCATTGGTGGCAGGGGTGTGATGAAAGCCCGGGCGGGTTAAGGCTCAGTGAATCGCCCGTGTGAAAAAGAAGGCGCGCCTCTCCCGTTGAAGACATTATTGGCCTCATAAAGACAAAACTCCTAGATTCAGTTCATGAGTAGCCACATTGCAAATATTTTGTGCCCAAGTCAAGAATGACTTAGCAGCTACGTACCTTGAATGAGAAGGAATGATTGGATCTATGTCTTTTTCGATTGGATCCACAATTAATCCTATGGATCCTTGGGATTGGTGCATTCTTGGGTTGTTGGTGAATTGTGTAGTTGCAATGTTTAATAGAGTACTGTATTTTTTATCATTCCTTTCCAAGGATTTTAACCATCACATACTTCCTGTAGTAAAGCCTCCAAGTTAGGCGTGTTAGAAGGGTTTTTCGGTAAGGCTCAAGGTTGTGAATGCGTTGGATCCCTAACGATGTTTTCTCCCTATTTACAGGAACATCCATTAACATCAGCAATATTTTTACTGGGAAATGTCTTGCTAAAATAAGATCAAGCAACAAAATAGAAGACGAATGCAGTTGTATCGGTGAGGGTAGTACTAACCCTTGCAGTGCAAAAGATGCTTGTCCATTCATCAAGAATTAGCAGCACGGTTGCGGAAGCCTTGGAAGATTGTAATGCTCTCTTCTACAATGAGAAGCGGAACGAGATTTATAGGGGCAAAATGCTCTGCCTAGTATGGTCTAAGTAATGGCTATATCTGCAATGTCCAAGGATTCAGTGTTGTGTTAATCTTGTAGATGGTTGAAATCATTGTGCTGCCCCAGTAAAGCTGTACCATTAATTTCTCTTGTACCATTTACCTAAATCAGTACACTCTGTGTTCTGGCCTTCACTTACAAGTAAGAAGACCTTTCATGGTGGTGAATTATGAAGCTGAATTCGACTGAAAATTAATCTCTTTTTTTTACCTCAACTGCTTTTGTTAGTGTTATGGAGCTTGACATGTGAGAAGTGGAATTTGTGTGGCCACAGGTCCCCCTCCTTTTCCTTCCTTTTTCGGGTACTTGGCCTTCTTCTAGGGTACCCTCTCTATCTGGTGGTAAGAAGAGCACTTTACATGGATTGAAAGTGTCGCAATAGAGAAGGGCATGGGTGGAGCGTCAGCTTTAAGATTTGGTCATCTCCGAAGTTTCCTCTTCTTCCACCTCCACCTTTTACACCACTAACTTCTGACTTCTACAACAATTGCACGATTTTGGTAATCCGTACTTTGAAGTATGACATACTCCGAAATAACCACAGTTAAATTCAGTTAAAAAAACAGATCTACCATTTTAGGTAGAAGGTTTTGACTGACATCAGAGGTTCAATAATATTATTTGGGACTGACATTTGAAGAATGTGATGACACTAGATGTGAGATTTTTGTGATGATCTGGGAAATGTAGCCATTGTCCAGTCTCTGAAAAGCAATAAGACGAACATATATATATATATATATATATATATATTTCCTTTTGGAAACTACTCCTTCTATTCTTGTCCTTAAAATATTTTGAAGCAAAAGGACACCAACATGTGATTTGGAGAATAATCACGACCAAAAAGAAATAAAGATTTTACGGAACAAATAATATTTAAACAAGTGGCCACTGCTTTTTGCAAACCGAAAAATACAAAGGAAAAAAAAAATAGAGTAATCCATGATTTGATACCCATCCTTATCAAATGAGAAAATTTTCTAATCCCAGAATTTAAGGTATACTTGACTTTAATGAAGTGAATAAATTAAGGAAATCACATCTCATCACTTTCACTTACCAATCACTTATTTTAATGTTTTATTTCACGGATTTGAAAGAGTGATTTATTCTTTTTGCTAACAAATTCTATCATTGATGTTCACTTAGTTGGTAATTGACCATAAAGGCTATGCTCAATTGTCGTTGGATGTGACGGTGAAAAATAAAACAACTTAATTTAAATATAATTATTTTTATTATTAGATTTACATTTGAAGATAGTTTAGCAATATATTCTTGATTAATAACTGATCAAATGAACATTATTGTAAATCTAATAACGACTTCTTTACTTATCAGTTATTCAATTTAATGCTTTATTTAACTACAAGTCAGAATTCTAAAAAATAATTTTTACTAAAAGATTAATCTTTTAATCCGAAAACCACTTCACTAAAATGAATAAATCACGATAATAAACAGTAATACTTCATCAGACCAAACTTCTCTCGCAAATCAATCATTTTAACGGTCTGCGTAAGTCTACTCAATCGGAAAAGAGTAACGCATTATTATTTTGAGTAACGAAAAATAATCGTGTTGCGGTGCAAAAGTGGAGAGGCGCAATCAAGGCGATGGCTTTTTAGGTCCTAGTATTAGTCTTGAATAAGCCAAGTCTTTGTAGTCACCTCTCTCTCTCTCTCTCTCTCTCTCTCTCTGTGGTGGAGACGTAGAGTTAGTAGTAGTAGAAGAAGAAGAAGAAGCAGTGGCCACAACTACACTGAAACCAAAGCCCAAACCTTTTGCTTTTCCTTTTCCTTCCTTTCATCTCTTCCTTTCTTTCACTCTTCGTCTTCTTCTCCATCTGCATTTTCGCCATTCTACCTCCTCCTCAGATCTCTCTCTCCGCCTCAGGTACTCATCGCCTCCATCTACTCGCATTTTCTGAATCTCCAGCTCGGTTTTTCGGTTTTGGTTTCGGTTTTTGATTTCGAATCATTGAAATGAGGATGAATGAGTTTGCTGAAATCTTTTTCGATTTTGCATGTTTTCGTGGTTTGGATTGAGAACTAGTTAGATTTGTTTTGGTTTGTTCGTAATGCTAAAATTAGCATTGACTTAATTTGGCTGTGGTTGATTTCAATTGAGTGTTGTTCTGATGCTGAGATAGGGCTTTCGGCTTCTTAGATCTGAATTCAAAATGCTGAATTTTGTTGTAAAGGTTAAAAATTTGAATTTGAGCTGAATCTTGATTTTGAATGACTTCTTTTTCTCTCGCAACTTTGTAATTTTGTTGAAATTGAATCGGATAAGCAATGCTGCTAATTTGGTTGCTGAGTGATCGGTATGCATTCGAGAGTTTCGGATTTTTTCTTTTCTTGTGTTTGATAATGACATTGATGAGTGTCGGTGTGACTATTGGAATAAATTCTCTTTAGATGAGTTGGCATAAAGGTTGTTGCTTAATTGACTGGAGCACACTTTTTCTCTCTGTTTAGCTGTAAGGTCACTGATATTAATTCTCCTTTTTTTGTTTCATGTTTATTTTCGGATTTAGGTTGCTCTGCTTCTGCTGTAAGCTCATTGGAAATGGAGGCGGAAATAGATGCTGATACTCCGTTAGATTATGCTGATTTTCAGATTTTTCCATCCCACAACAGGTTAGATTTTCTGTACATTTTACTCTAAGTCTATCCTTCTGGTATTCAGTTGTGTTGGATTCTTGGAATCATATTCTTTCTGCATGCACTATAATCTGTGGATTATGAATGTTGAGAAATCCTTCCATTATAATTTAAAATAAATGAGGTTGTTGCTGAAAGTTCAATTTCACAACTTGATCACTAAAGAAGGAATGGGCGATCTAGAGAAAAGATTTCACAAACATTCAGTTGAGCTAGATATATAAGTAGTTATCAGGTTGTGATAAGTTACAAACACATAAAGCAATGATGATTCTTGTGTTGGACAACTGTGGACACAGCTTTCAACTCTACCTGTGTTTGATACCATCTGAATACTTATAGAGAGAAATTATCCCCCCACGTTGTTTTCTTTTTCTATTCAAAGTACGTAAACCACAAGGTCATAGCTCTTTCTTAAATAATTCTACTTTGACAGTTGATATTATGATTGAAACCATGATGTCATTCTGGTTTCATACTGGAAGAACTCTTCTACAACATGCAGATATAGTTTAACTTGAACTGAGTATGTATTAAATAGAATTTGCGGGGTGATTTGTACAGACCCAAGTTTTTGTGTGTAGAACAAAAGGATTCAGGAGTTGCATTTCCATTCTCCCTGTCCCTATGTGAAAATGTTTTGGTTGCGTTTGTTAAATTATAGGTTTGGTTCTGCATAGTACTCAGCACTGCTCTACAACTTTATCCCATATCACAATTTCAAAAGTTTCTGCCAGTTTATATGACATATTTCTCAGTACATTTATCTGTTCTTTCCCTTTGTGAATCTTTTCTTAGTAATAAGCTTTCACAAAAATGGTGGTTTAGGTATGAGGCGCATGTTTCCAGTGATGGCGTATTTGAAAAGTTAGCAGCTGGACCCCTAGAACCGCTTTTGCCACATTTTCTGGAAGTAAATGAATTATACTCTAGGGGATCAAATGCTGCCTTCAAACTCCAACTTCCAGAAAGCCTGCATGGTGCAGCATGGTTCACAAAAGCAACTTTAAGCAGGTTTTAAACATTATACTGTTTAATCTTTTGGTGTCTGTCCACTGTGGAGAGAGTTTGAGTACTAACATACTCTTTCATTGTCACTTGTGTACTTACCTCTTTTGTTTCTTTCATTCGGGCAGTTATACTTCCTGATACAAAAACTATCTTATTTCTTCCCAGATTCTTACAAATTGCTGGTTCACCAGATGTTATACATACTGCTTCTGCTCTCAAGGATGAAATATCTCAATTGGAAGAAGCCAAGAAGTTTCATGTTTCTTTATATGGCCAGGTCTCTTCCACCTTTAATAATTGATGTTTGAATATGTGGTTTATGAATCATACAATTTTCCGGAAACTAATATGCATAATTGCTTGTCAACAGCCTGAAGTCGAAATTGCATCACCAGATGATTCAAAGTATAGTCCTTTCAAATGTTTATTTGAAATCTCATGTTGATTATTAATTTAAAATTTCATTTTTCATTTAAAATTCCATTTTAGTTGCATCAGCATGAAGCTATAGGAATTTGTACTGTCAGGAATGAACTTTTGCGGGCTATGGACTTGAGGCTCACAGCATTAAGAGGGGAATTAGCTGCAGCTTTTAGCAAGACTTGCCATGTTTCCTTCTCCTCCAAAGAGGTCACAGATTTAGCAAAGTTTTCTCAACATTTTGGACCAATAGATTTCAGGTAAGCTGCATTATTTTACCTCATACTTTATTTGTGAGAATCATTCTGTCCATGTGCTTCAATAGGTGTAGTGAAACTTCATTTGTTAAATATTCTTACAGAAGGAATATCATGGTGAAAATGCAGGAATGTTTTCTGCAAGTGTTTAGAAAAGAATCAAGAGAGCAAGACCGCTCACCCCTTAAATGATGACAAATTGTCATCGACATTAAATGATGAGACCGATAAAAATTCTCAGATATCAAAACCAATGCATAGTGCTACACAAGTAGAATATACTGTTTCACCTGCAAAAGTTGCCCAGGTTGAGAGACAGAGTTCAACTGAAAGTGGGGAGTCTTCTGAATCAAGTGATGAGGACCAAAGATCTGCAGAAAGAAGTCGAAGTCTTATGAGAAATGCGACACCTAGAAGGTCGGCATCTCCAATGCGGAGGGTTCAGATAGGGAGAACCGGGTCGCGCAGGGCTGCTGCATTAACTATTAAGAGCCTCAACTATTATCCATCTAGGGAAAAGCCTTTTTCTAATGAAGATGGTGAATCCGAACGCTCGAATAAGAAACCTGAGTTTAATGTCCAAAGGATCAGTGTTCAAGACGCAATCAGTCTTTTCGAAAGCAAACAGAAGGATCAAGCTACAGATACTCAAAAAAGGAGCTCATTAACAAATATATCTGCGGTTCCAAATAAAGCTGTATTGAGAAGATGGAGTTCAGGTGTGGGGGAAGCTTCAACCCAATGCCAATCAGAAATTATCTCTGAAGACTGTGTTCCTGTAACTCCCAATGGTATGTCTAATGGTGAGACTCCAAAACGTTCAGAGGAAGTGAAGTCAGAATCTGACCCTTTACCTACAGGTCAGAACACTATTGAGACTCCAAAGGTTGATGTCAACCAAGAAAAATTGGAGAAAAAATCAGTGCCATTTGATATTCAGGTGGACAGTAGCATAACTCAGGAAGTTATTAGAAAATCAACAGCATCGAGTGAGTGGAATCAAGAGAGGGAAGCTGAATTGAACCAGATGCTGAAGAAAATGATGGAAAGCAAGCCTGTTAAATCTACAAAGTCACAAGCTAGCAGGAACCCAAGCATTCCTGCTGAGAATAGAGGTGGGTTTTATGACCACTACAAGGAGAAGAGAGATGAGAAACTACGAGGAGAGAATTCTAGAAAGCGAGCAGAAAAGGAAGCACAAATTAAAGCCATGCAGCGGATTCTTGATGAAAGGAAAGCAGAAATGGTCTCTGCAAATGTGAATGATAGTGATAAAAAACGTGTGCAGAAGCCCCAAAAGTCGCTTGGAAAATTATCTCAACCAGCAAATCCCAAGAAGGAAACTTTAAAACCTTCTGTTCCAAAGAAGGTTTCACCTAGAACATCACCCTTGCCTGCTACACGCAAGTCGTGGCCATCAACACCAACACCAAGAGCCACAGGAGTATCACCAGCTAAAACTCCTGTTAGTGCCTCCTCTGCCAGCACTACTCCAACTCGTCAAAAACCCAAGCCTACACCACCCACTGCTAAAGTGGAAAGGCCCCAACAGCGAAAGAGAAGTGTGAAGGAATCTGTGATTAATAATGATAGGAGCTTGAAGGGAGTGACTGAGAAGCAGCAGCAAGCAGTCAAAAAGAACGGAAAAACAACAAAACCAACAAAACCAACAGTAGTGACCACTTCTGGTGATTTTTCTGGTATAATTCCAGCAAAGGCCAACAAGTCGACCAAGAAAAGCAGTGTAGTCCCACTGGAGTCAAAACCTTTTCTTCGCAAGGGTTCTAGAGCTAGTTCTGGTACTGGTCCTTTCGTTAACAAGACCAGAAATGCTTCTCAATCAGACGAATCTTTGAGAACCAGCAAAAACGTGGTTGAAACTCAAGAAGCTGAGGTGGTTGGTAGTGCTTCTGACCTTGTGAGTCAGCATCAAGGGCCTGATCTTATGTCAGTGGGTTTTCCTGATGATGTTGTAGAATCAAAAGCTCCAATAAATGATAATCTGACGTGTGATGACACGCAGGAGGTTGACCCAGTTTCTGCTGATAGTAATGATGACATGAAAGATGTTGCAGAGTCACCAACGAAAATTCAAGTTGAAGAAGAATCAATCATCTCCCCAAGTGCTTGGGTGGAAATAGAGGAGCATCAGGCCATGTCCCCATTTAACAACAGCAAGTCTCAACTTACCACTTCAGCCAATGTTGCACCATCTGGACTGTCAAGTCCTCGTGTCCGTCATTCTTTGTCCCAGATGCTGCAAGAAGAAAGCAATGAACCAGATAATATTGAGTGGGGGAATGCAGAAAACCCTCCAGCTATAATATTCCAAAAAGATGCACCAAAAGGACTGAAGAGGCTCCTAAAGTTTGCTCGGAAGAGCAAGGGAGATGCAAACAGTACTGGTTGGTCTAGCCCATCAGTCTTCTCGGAAGGAGAGGACGATGACACTGTACTCAGAAAGGCTTCCCTTCATGCAAAGAACTATGGGCAGCAAAAGACATCCTTATATGAAGGTTATGATGCTCGGGAACTATACTCTGGTAAGTTTCATCCTTATTTTTGTTTATTTTGTATCCCATTTTTCCCCTTCCTCCGCAGTTGTTGGTTTTATTGAAGTAGATAGTGGACAAAGGCTGATAGTAACACTGCACTCGAGCTGATTTGACCTTGCACACACACATACACACAGACATATTCCTTTCATATTCCTAATCTGATGGTTTAACTATTGGGGATATGTGCATACAGCTCAATCAAATATCAGCAAATTCGAGGCGCAGAGTTCTTCTCTTAAGTACCAAGAGGGCCGCGACGCAGCTGCAGCACCAACAACTAAAGGTTTGTCTTCACACGAGATCTAGAGTATACAAAATTTTATATCATCATGATAGATACTCCTATTTTGATGCGCCATTTTAATCTTTGAATAAGATTCCAATACCGTCTACCATTTTTGTGTTTCAGCAACAAGGTCATTCTTCTCTCTTTCAGCATTTAGGGGAAGCAAACCAAATGAGATGAAGTTTCGTTAATGCTAGCGATGATTATAGAGTAATGGAGTGATGCTTAATATATGCCACTTTGTTCCTGGCCATTGCAAGTCAGCTGTGTGGCTGAACTTTTCAACTCGTCCTTGTTCTTCACTGTCGTTGTAGGCTTGTAGCCTTGTAGCATGTATCAGACCATATGTGCAGGGATGAGTCATCCCAATACTTTTGTAATCTATCTCTTTCATTTTCAGTTTCACATTGTAATATTCTATTGCTGGGTCTTTTGCTGTGCATTCAGACCGACCCATATTAGCCCCCTATGCTTAGAATGTTATACAACTACAGGTTAGTATTTTTCAAAGGAACAAAGTCGTTTCATATCATATCATATCCAGATTATAACGTGTAAAAATTGCCTATGCCTGATTAAAGACCAGCTGAAATTGTGGCCTACTTTTATGTTAAAGCTCGGGTTCCCTTACACTGCTGCTTCATGTCTCGTTCCGTTAGCTCCTCCACTAAAGCATTTCTCATTTTGATTAGCCTAGCTTGGACATTGTCCAGCAAGTGAGGTTGAGTGTCTAAACCCTCGCCCTTGGCAAATGAGGCTAACGTTGGGCATGGCAAGTAAGCTAACGGTGTCCATAATGACACTTATGCAAATGAGGATAACGGCGCCCATGAAAGTGAGGTTAAAACACCAAAAGAAATTTCTCCCAAAAATTAAAATTGATGTCCGAGACCATAATTTCCACCTGAAACTATGGGGACTACAGCACGGTTATTCGTTCAAAATCGCACGTTATTATTTTTTCACCAAAATCATGTTATTGGTTAATAATGATTTTTGAACAATTATACAAGTAACATGACTCAAAATCTTGACCCAAATTTTCAGAAAATCGGGGAAATCATAAAAGAAAATCTGATAAAAGATTTTTGCACAACGTCGCTTAGAACAAGACACTTTGAGGTCTTATTCCTCTTGGCGAATCCAGGTCTGGAGGCTTTAACCCATTGGCTTGAACAGTGCACACACTTTGGAAGACCTAGATATCTGGGTTGTGATAGTCTCGAGCTATTTCCAGAGTGGTTGCAAAACTCAAAGTCGCTCTACTGACCAGGGATTGTAAAATGCCCCAGACTGTCGGCTTTGCCCTGAGGAATGTGTCAACTCACTGCTTTGACAGACAGGTGGAGATCCTGGCTATCCTTTGAAATTCAAAACTGTGGCCTAAGAAAGTTATGCATCCTGAAATTTAATCAGACCCACCATTCATGTATTACTCGCAACAGTATTTAGGTTGCAAGCCATTGAAAAAAGTTAGCAAAGGATTACAATCACTGTCTATGAAGAAGAAAAGATCAGAACAGGAGAGAATATGCTGACTGAAATCATGTGAGTTGATACTTGGAAAAATAGGCCTGCCCCTCTTTTCTGAGGAATTGAAGATCCGGGAAAATGACGTCTGTATGTGATCCATAATAACATGAAAATATTTGATAGAGTCGATCTATGCTGTCCACGGCACCACTGTCGCGCAATGATAACTGGATAGATGAGAGCTTCACAAGTTCATATCCAATGACAATGTGATTACGGTTATAGAGCTTTTCCAGGATCTGCCAATTGCCCACAATAGAATCATGAAAATAACATTTGGAGGTATGTACTAGCAAAATCTATCGAGGAAATGACTAGCGACTGATATTTTGAAGGAAAAGACAAAACAAGATCATTCTTCTTCATGACTTGATACTATGACAGAAGTGGGGGACTATGAGCTAGTAAAATCAAAAGATTTCATATGACTTGAATCACTTGATATGTCATTGCATTTGTATCATGCACATCCCCACGTAAGAAATATCTGGGGAAAATATTGCTCGGGGATTTTGAACCTTGACTTTCTGGTCATACTAAAACTGCGGTCAATAACCATGATGTATCTTATGTATGAATTCATCCTCACAAAGATCTGATCTAAGAGACATAAACTAATGCAACTAAGCTAGGTGATGTGACTTGCGTACAACAAGTGTTTTACCTCAATTGATGCTTTACAGTGCTCCATTGCAGGTTGCAACTCTCCGACCAAACAAAATGCTTGTGCAAAATTATCTTCTGCCTGCAAATATGAATCATTCCAAGTTAAGCATAAACTGATCCAGAGTCATATGAGCCAAACTTATGAGGATCATTGCAGATTCAAATGTTACAAAAAAAATGACCAAGTGCTCAAACCCAAAAATGTAACAATATTGATCATAATAACTTGAACAAGGATAAATTTATATCATATGAAATTAAATTGTGCTTAAAACTCACCTCTGCAATTCTTCTATTATATGCATGCAAAGTTGATCTCAGCACACCAAGAGAACTTAAAGCACCCAAAAGTGTGGTACTAGAGACATTTTTTGAGTCTATTGAATTCTGTAATCTGTCAAGAAATGAACAGTCAAGACTCTAGTATGCAGAGTGATGATAATAGATACGTGCCGACTTAATTTGAAAGATACGGACCACCTTTCAGATAGTGTTATACCTTCTGATACAGTTATTTGCAGCTACAGAGGAAGATTCTAGATCACGATAAGAACCACATTTTAGACAGTAGCCAGGATTTAACTGGTAAAAGCTATTGATTTGCATATCATTTGCAGCTTTATTGATGTCATCAATATTGAGCTCTTCAGCCTGTACAAACATCAAAATAGTCGGTGAGGATAACATAAATAGAATCCAAAAAGAGTTGCCAAAAGTCTTATAAATAACCAAGGTAGTCAAAAGTGAAGATACACAATTGGCTACCGTTTTCCGAATTCAGGTTGTGACTCCAATGTCAATATTCCAGTTTGATGCTAATATTAATGTACATTACAGAAAATATACACTACCTGAAGAAGAGAGACGATGCTGTCAGTGTTGATGATGTTCAGTAAGTGCTTAAGTTTCTCTTTTTCACAGTTAATAACAGAGCTCTCCAAGACTATGCCAGAACAGCTCAGCTTCACACAGTGAAACGCATTTAGCATGAGGTCTGAAAAGTTCATTTTTGAACAACCGGTGCACTGACATCGAAATGAATACTCATCTTCCAGAAACTTAATCCTGTCCTTACAATCCCACTGCCCAACCTGTAGAACTAAAACTTAGTTTTCACCTAGAAATGGCAACCTTTCATCACATTGGCGTTTCAAATCATGGCAGAAAAGGTTTTGGCGTTCAAAACGGTTACTTAGTTCTGTATACTACAGCTGCTTGATCAAGCAGTTGCAGGGAGAACATCACAATGTTATTCCATATTACCAGAACTGAACGAGATTAAGAGTAAGTGCGTGTACCTGTGGACCATAGGACAACTCAAGGGGACACCCTGCTGAGACATATTCTGTAGTTCGTATATGAAGAGTGCGTGAAAGGAAATAAGCATGGATGTTAGGTCGACAAGAATGGTTGAACAAGCTTCCTGATGTATAGATAGCTTGACCTACTCTGACCTATAAAAAGATGATGATGCAGCATGATTCAGAAGGCATAAATATGTAAGTAGATCAATTACAAGCATCTTTGCATTAAATTATTAAGTATCGCACATGACAAAGATCAACAGTATTATTGTAAAGACGGTGTAAGAAGGACAGGCAAGGAGGGGAAAAAAGGACAATATAAAAGCATACCCTAAATGCAAACCTGTTCCACATTACTGGTTGGACCTCCTTCCCAAGATGAAAGATTTCCAAACTGATCCACTAGTTCATGCTGGTCAATGAATTTCATACGAACAACTGTCATAGAGTTCACCCTAATTTGGGATATAAGTATAACAATCTGCAACAGCAAGAGAATTGGAACATCAGACAACAGATGGCAATCAAGCATGATATTAAATATATATATATATATATATATCAGGGCTTCTCAAGTGCGGATATCCGCACTTTTTGCTTAGGTACGGATTTCCGGTTTTTACCCACTTTTCGATCACACATTCACATCTTAACCGTTCAGTTTTTAGGTCCTAATGTATAGATCACTTCTACAAATTTTCAGCCAATTTGATTATCGTTAAGGCATCCAAAACTGCAATTTACCATTATTAACATGAACGGTTCCGGTTAGACAGATTCGGTCCGTTCGTGTAAATTGCAGTTTTGGATACCTTAACGATCATCAAATTGGCTGAAATTTTGCCGAAGCGATCTATACATTAGGACCTAAAAACTGAACGGTTAAGATGTGAATGTGTGATCGAAAAGTGGGAAAAAACTGGAAATCCGTACCTTTTTGCTCAGGTGCGGATATATCAGTACCTTTTTGCTCAGGTGCCATACATATATATATATATATATAGATTTCTGAACATAAGAAAACAGCTATCAGAAAACAGCCTCCATTATAACTTAATCTCTGACATGATATATACAAATAATATATATACATATATATATATATATAGAGAGAGAGAGAGGCAACCTGTGAAATGGAGATCCCGTTTATTGGTATTTCAAAGCCATTACAATGTTGCAGACAGCATGATAATACAGCAGAGTATATATGTAATTCCAATTTCGATTCCGGAGGCATTTTTGAATAATGGTGAGAAAGATCCTAGAAGAAAATGTAGAAGTTAGTTACAAATCAAAATATATTTGTGAAATTGACACAAGTAACTTAATTCGTAAAGTAGAAAACCTAGACAGGAATCACAGGATATGTACCGAAATTTCTCCGAGATTAATACTATCTGTGGAACCTCCTCTTTTGATTATAGAGTTGACTAGTACTCGACCAGCCAAAACTACCTCAGAAGGCAATACTGCTGGCCAGGGTACACCTTTACATTCATGCTTATGTTCAGAAATCTGATTGTCTCTTTCAGAATCAGCAATTAAAGTGGCCTCCATGATGTACTTCTGAAGGTCGTCTGGTAGATACTTATGAATGCTTTGATTGTTTGGGTAATCACAGCACATTTCTCCTCCTGCCTCTATACAGCATTTCTGGGAGCAATACCATGGTATTGAACATGATGTACATGGGAATTTATCCGCTGGTAGTTCATTCAAGCAGTAGTGGCAATGTGTTTCCCGGCAATGCTTTAATATTATCTGCAAAGCCAAGGGCCGATATATTTTAGATTCCTCATCAGCAGCAGAAATGCAGGTACTTGCGGTGGCAATAAGAGCTCTTTATTCATACCGTTGCAAAAGGGTCTTCAGTATGTACCAAGGATGCTTGAGGAATGTCCACTGTGGAAGCCAAACCCTTTCCTTTCTCAGGTGTGGTGACACATTGTAATTTCATTTGTTGTGGTTCATCTGATGGATGACAATGTAATTTAATTAGGTTCTTAGTATTTCAGTTCCCTGATATTAAGAAAGAAAAGACAATTAGGAGATTTAACCAGCAAAACAAGCTACAAACTCCAGGATGTCTTGGCATTGCTAAAGAAGATTGCATTTAAAGGCTCAGTAACAAAAGTATGAGATATCTGCCATCGCTACTGTCCCAAGGCAAGCATGAAAACCCAGAAGCTTAATTGAATATAATGCAAGAAAACTCAACTTCGATAAAACCAAAAGCATATTATAAGTGAGAGTACAATTTCATGCTGTTTTGCGCCAAGATGGAGCTTCTGTATGTTTCCAACTTGTTTTATTCATCTTTAGTTTTCATCAGAGTTTAAAAACATAGGGGTCCAGAGTGTATCATTACCGCAAGAATTAAAGAGGATTATTAATCAACAGTGAGCAGAACTTTTCAATCACAAAGTCCAAAGAGGCCAGTATAGTACATAATCGATAACTACCAGTAGTTTCTAACTTGTAATCTTACCCAACATATTTGAGTTATTCTGATTATGTTGTGTCGATGGACTTGCTGCTTTATACTGTTGGTCCAAAACTATCTTCATCTCACTTTCTATCTGTTTCTTCCCACCAACTGATGACTCCGCAATCTTTGCTACATCCAAGTCCCGTATTGCAGCCTCATATTTTCCCATAGATGCATTTGCCTTACCTCTTCTAAACCATGCCTACAGCAAAAACAAAAGAATTAAACTTGGAGAAAGCTAGTGCAATCCTCTTTGTCTCTCTTGTTCTATATTCACAAAGTCATCAACTCCATTACAAACACAAAAAAGCACTACACATTAAGAGCATCTCACCTTTGCATAGTTTGAAGAAATAAGAAGCGCCCGGTTGCAGTCTCTTACACACTCCCTCACAAGCCCCATTTTCTAAGCAAAACACACCACATATATATATATATATCATAACAATCAACCAAAATATCGAAAAAGAATACATCTTTATCACGTTTTCGGTACACGGTACTCACATGCAATACAGAAGCCCGATTCACATACAAGGTAGCAACCAGATTTCGGTCTTGTTCATATGCATCCATTGGAGCAACTCGCAATGCCTAAAATATAATCAATAATTGCACAAATTGAAGTAACTAAATCATTCTAACTAAAAAAAAAAAAAAAACCTAGAAAACCTACCTGGGTATAGAAATCCAAAGCATTAGCATAATCACCACTCAGGAAGCACCTATTCCCCTTCTGCTTACTCTCCAAAGCATCCTCTTTATTCTTCCCGCACAGCGCAACTTCCGGGTCCGTCAGGTCATTTACCATCTGGGAATTCACAACAGATTCATTTCGGTTACCCCTCGAAAGTTTCGAGACATGAAATGAGAAAATGCATGACCTACTTGCTGGAACGGCTCGAAATGGAGAAGGAAGTCGAGGAGAGAAGAACACGTGCTGGGCAGATCATCAGTAGTGCTCTCTGCGATCATTTGCTTTAGGGTCTCGGGAACTAAGGACTTCAGCTTCTCCATTTGCGGTTGTTACTGTTTGGGCTTGGCGGTGGTGAGAGAATTCGTTATTTTTGGTGGGAGGAGGCGGAAGAAGGCGGTGCTTTTATAGTTTTCCACTTTAGGTTGATGCCCTTCATCTTTTATCAAATTGCCTATCCATCCTCTCACAAAAGAAAATTAGGAAATTTAAAATAGAGGCGCCAATGACGGAAGGTGGAATCGAAATGAAGAAATAATGTCATTTGATATATATCGAGCATGGTTAGAATATGTACTTGTTTTAGAACAGGGCATGTTGGGAATTAGTTTAGAACTAGATTTGATAGGCTATTTTGAAGTTCGAGTTAAAATATCGTTGTTGAAAACTAGAGTTCATTCGTATCTCACTCTTGATTGAGGCCAAAATTTCATCTTGTTCATATAGAGAAGTCCCTTCACCCTTCTTCCGGAATTGATTTTCCAATACATAAAAGGATCATCACTTGCCGAAAGTGAAATGTGGGGTTGCATAAAGTAACCTTCACCCTTGTTTGATTGATATTTAGGTGCATCATCATAAAGCTATAGGCATTTGTACTATTAGATAAGATGGACTTGAGGCTCACAGCATTAGAAAGGGAATTAGGATAGTGCAGCTTCTAACAAGGCTTCTCAATGTCCTCATTCCTTCAAGGACCTAGCAAAATCTTCTAAATATATTGGAACAAGAGGTTTCAGGTTAAGCACCATTGGCTTAGTAGTTGCTGTGTAAGTAATCATTTGTTGAGTTCTAACACAGGCCATGAACGAGGTTTCAGGTTAAAGCACCATTGGCTTAGTACCTTTGTAGTTGCCGTGCAAGTAATCCTTTGTCAAGTTCTAATACATAGGCCATGAACTTGAACTGCAAAGATGAAGGGAGTTACATGATCAACAAACAAACTATCCATTAGCACAAAAGGAAAATAAACAATCTTCTTTTAACACTTCTACAAAAACTTTTAGTCTTTGTGACCTGTGCGTTAATGACAAAATCCATATTACACAATTACACGATGCTTCAACTAGGCCCAAGCTCTTCTCATGGGCACGAGATCCGATGTTTTGATCTCATCTATCTTAGCAGCTACAATGAAATCATTCATAGTCAATCCTCCTGCAACAATGGAAGTTGGTAATGTCATTGACAAATGGTTTTGCAAGTGCCTCAATAAAAAGTCGTAAAAGTTTGCAAGAAGCTTACCAACGGAAGATGTCCATAGTTCTGCTCTAACTTGATTGGGTTGCTCCAAGTGAAGATTTGGGAAATGCCCTGCAGCTTCCACAACCTTATAAACCCTATTGATGAGTTCCACCCCACATTGGTAATCTCTCAATTTCCACAAGCACTGTAGTTTCAGCCCATCTTCTCCAACTATCAATCTCCACCCAACAACCTACACACACAAAAAAAAAAAAAAATGAAGCACAGTTTGAAACAACCCAAAATTCTTGAAGCAAAACACAAAGGGTCCTCAAAACTGCGCATTATAAAGCGTAAAAGAACGAAACTTGAGTCACGCATTTCATCGAACACCTTATGGGCATTTTGCAAGTGTTCATGAACGAAGAAACTGACCTTCCTGAGGAGCTGTTGAGCGTCCTCTTCAAACATAGGAGCCTGCAGAGGAGAGACAGGGGTGCACTCTTGCTGGGCTAGAGAGGAAGCAGACACAGTTGGGATGAGGATCTTGTGCTCTGTGTTCTGGAAGCCCAGTACTTTGTCTCCAAACTCACTGGCTATCTCAGCCGGGTACGGGTCTCTGGCCCCAAAATCTCCAATCCTGTCATGGCCCAGAGCCTGGGTTCTCGGGCCGGGTCGGGCACGAGTCGGAAGAGTGAAGAAGTTGGGGTGGTTGTTGTGGTGGTGGTGGTGGTAGTGGTGACATGGAAGAGAGAAGTGAGGGAATGAGAGGTTGGTGGTGGCCATGGAAGTTTGGATTTTGCTGGTGTTATCTGGATGATGATGATGATGATTGGCTTTTGTTTGGTTTCCGGAAAAAGGCGGGCTATTGGTACCCAGAAAACCACGTCATTAACTATAATTTTGATGCATTATCAAATTTTATCTAGAAATTTCACTTCACTAGACTATCGATTTTAATCAAAAATTCGTTCTAGATTGCAATTGGAGCCTCTCGTGGTTAATTATTTTTATCCAAAAATCATATTTGAAACTCGATTACTTCACTTATAACTGTGTTCGTTATCAGTGATAAGGTTGAGATTTCAATTCTAAAAATACATATTTCAAAACAGTATTTAATCATCATTCTTCTCTTACTTGGCTCATTATTTCAACAACTTTTAGTGCAAATAACTGAATTTTTGTTATTCAAGAAATTAATTAAAAGATGGTGAGTATTCCAAATGAGACTGAAGATAGACGTGAAGCCAAAACTTATGATTTAGAAACATAAAGATAAGAATGAATTTAATCAATTTATAGCAAAAACTTAATAAGAAATACAATTCAATCATGATAGGGATGATACTACAAGAATGTAAGATCAAGAGTTCTGGCTTATTGTTTCAATATAAAACACGATTCATATCAAAATTTTATCTATCTGTCTTTTATTCTTTCAGGGGAAGTCATATATCGATCTTTTATCTCTGTAATTGCCTCCTCTCAATCCCAAAGATATATTAGGCACATATATATTGCTTGCAATTAAGTAAGTAGTTCACTTAGCTCACTAGCTACACTAATAGCATATGTACATATAAATTAAGTTCACTCTAGAATCAGTACACGCATGTCTTCCATCTTATGGTGGAGTGGTGATACCTGCAGATCATCGGAATAAGTCATCATCCATCACCTATAAACACATGAACTAATTAAGTCATCAGCTATATATTAATTCGAAGGGATACAGTACTTCCACAATTGAAGTTGTGAGGGACTCGCCTTCCACAAGCTTCAATCTTCTTAACGAGGTTAGGGACATTGATCAAATTAGCGAGCTTGGGAGTAATCATGGGGCACACACACACTCAAAATGCATGTTCCTAACCAATTTGCAGCAGTTTGCAGACACCTTATTGCCCCCAAGAATAAGCGCCTTGCAGTCGTTCACGAGAAGCTTCTTCTCCTGCTTGCAATGCCTCGGCGTCGTGTCCGCCTGCACCTTCGGAACCAAATCCAAAACATTAGCCAACCATCACCATTTTCATTTCTGTTGCTACTTGATTTTAATTAGGGTATGTATTAGGACAACGCAGAGTGCCCCTCTATATCCATATTTCCAATTTTGTAGTCAACAGGAACATTTATCATAGATTCATAATGGTCAAGATAATATAAGAATTTTTCAGGCTTGGTTAAAATCCACTCATGCATCTAAATCTGCCGTGGGTCTTGAGTTGTAAGCTAGGTCAAGTCCCTCCTTGTCGAAAACGATATGATTTGGTATGGTATGATTTCAGCTACAATTTCCAGTCGTGCAGGAACGTAGACAATCATTGTTAAAGTCGTGAAGGAACGTGTCAATGGGACTCCATATAATGTCCAGAACTTAAAGGACTATTCAAGCTTGGAATTTTTTTGGAAAACCACAAATAAGGGAGTACGTTCACCTTAGAATAAGCAAACTAGCCAGTTGAAAAAATATTGTGCCAGTAATTTAACACCCTTTTTGCCGTGTGTTTTGGACTGTGATTCTATAAAGTTAAGCCCTGCCTTCACCACTAATTAAGAAATGCATGCATGATTAGTTAATTAGGTCTAATTCTAGCTTAGAGTGTTGACAAGATTATAAAAAATCATTATCACTTAGTATAATTAATTGTATTTTTAGCATCCGGGTCCAAAACTAGGTCGCCAACTCCAGGAACTCATAATGATTATCTGATTGCATATATATTAGTTCCTCTCTTCACGTACATAAGGTGAAAATATACATATCCCATAACAAAAGTTGACTGATATTTGTACCTAGTTGGGAGATCTGATAATATAAATAAAAATAAAAATGCGCTTTTTTACTTATTTATGGAAATTCATACATCAGGTTTTTCCTTAATTATTTCCTCCTCTCAATCTCTAATATACATCCGCATAAATGCATAACTAATACAGAAAGCTAAGAGATGCATATTTTATTTGTCAAGCATAATTTATTTATATATATATATATATATATATTCTTCTGGGATCTAAGTGCATTCCTTCGATCTCATGGAGTGGTGATACCTGCAGAAAAATAAACGTTATGATAAGCTATATACAAATTGAAGTTAATTGTGAGTGAGACTGAGGAAGAGAGACGTACTTCCACACTTGAAGTTGTGAGGAACAGTCCTTCCGCAACCTTCAATTTGCTTAACGATACGTGGGACGTTGAGCAGATTGGCAAGCTTGGGAGTAACATAGGGGCATACACACTCAACATGAGTGACCCTAAGGCGTTGGCAGCAGTATGCAGAGGGATCACTTCCTGTAACAACTGCCTTGCACGCATCAACGAGAAGCTTTTTCTCCTCCTTACACTGGCTTGGTGTCGTGTCCCCCATAGCTACCGGAACCACATCCCAAACACCCACCAAGAACAATAAGCATACCATCAAACCAAATAATCCTGGCCTCATCATTTTAACTTCTCAGGTTTCCTAGCTTCTTTACAGTTTGTTTTCCTTCTCTCCTTACTTTGTGGTATTAGCAGTAGGCACAAACCCACATTATATAGATCGAGAATAGGTGAAACTTGCAGGAAAAGGTCACCAACTTTGAATATTTATTTAGTTTGCAAAGTCAGGTAGTCTTCTGCGTGTTAGGTACGTACGTATATAATAGCCGGAAATAGGCCTCATCAAAAAGCCCGCGGATCAAGTGGGCCGATGGAGGTCCACCGGCCAGGAGGGCCAAAAGCCCGGCCCGGCCCGTCAAAAAGCCCGCAAAATCCCGCCTCGGTGGGCCGAAGGAGGCCCGCTAAAAAAGCCCGAAAAAACCCGGCCCGGCCCGGCCCATAGGCCCGGCCCGTCAAAAGCCCGCTAGACCCGGCCCGTAAAAGCCCGTAAACTATTTTTTATATGTTATATATATTTGTGTGTGTTTGTGAATATATATATATATATATATATGTATGTGTGTATGTTTATATATATATATATACACATATATATATATATAATAGATATGTGTGTGTGCTTATATATATATATATATATAGAGAGAGATATATATATATATATATATATATATATATATAGATATGTGTGTGCACTGTGTGTGTTTATATATATATATATATATAGATGTGTGTATGTGTGTGTTTATATTTATATATATATATATATATGTGTGTGTGTGTGTGTGTGTGGAAATTCTCATATTTTTATAGTAAATATGTGCATATATATTCTAAAAAACAAGTGACAACGGTTGATCAATTAGATCGGATTTGAAAATATGATGAAATTAGCTAATTTTTTTACCACACTCATAATTTGTTGTAATAATCACATCCAACGGTCGGTTTTTTCATTTTATTTGAATTTATAGAGGTTGCTCTTTGGAGTGTATGATATATAAATATAGGTTTATAATAGTAACTAAGTTTGACCTAGTTGATCGAATTCGAAACGAGAACTAAATTGATTGGATTTTTTACAGCCACTATAAAACATTACAATCTCTCCATCGAACGGTTGGTTTCTCCAAATTCATCTTCCACTTCATGGTTGCTTTAAAATGGACATCAATAGTTTTAAATGCAATGTACAAGTCATATAACTTTAGGTGACAAATTGATACATGGCAACGTCTTTGTAATAAAATTGAAATTTTTATCTTATGTACACGTACATCCATCGATAGGATATTTACAGATATGATGTGAAAAAATAAGCATGTTTTGCGGTTATCAAGCCATCGGTCAATCAAGAAAACATACAAGCGACTACGGTTGACCAATCCGATCGGGTTTGAAACTATGGTGAAATTAACTAAATTTTTAACCACACTCATAATTTATTATAATAATCACATCCAACGGTCGGTTTTCCCATTTTATTTGAATTGATAGAGGTTGCTCTTTGGAGTGTGTGATATATAAATGTAGGTTTATACGAGTAACTAGGTTTGACCTAGTTGATCGAATTCGAAACGAAAACCAAATTAGCTGGATTTTTTACAACCACCATAAAATATTACAGTCTCTCCATCAAACGGTTGGTTTTTTCAAATTAATTTTCCACTGCATGTTTGCTTTAGAATGAACCTCAACAATTTAAATACAATATACAAGTCATACAACTTTAAGAGGCAAATTGGTATTGGTCAATGTATTTGTAATTAAAATTGAAATTTTTATCTTATGTCCACTCACATCCATCGATGAAATATTTACAAACGTGATGTAAAAAAATAAGCAATTTTGCGGTTATCACGCCATCAGTCAACCAAGAAAACATGCAAGTGACTACGGTTGACTAATCCGATTGAGTTCGAAACTACGGTGAAATTGACTAAATTTTTAACCACACGTATAATTTATTGTAATAATCACATCCAACGGTCGGTTTTTTCATTTTCTTTGAATTGCTATATGTTGCTCTTTGGAGTGTATGATGTATCAATATAAATTTATAAAAAATTAGTGTCTTTAAAAATTTAATTATCAATAAATTAGTATCTATATATAAATATATATATTTTTTGGTACAATATAGATCTATTATCTTTGGTTGTATTTGATCATTATCCAATGAATTTCCAAAGCTTGATTAAAAAAAAAAAAATTTGTGTCTTTAAATATTTATTTATAAATAAAGCCCGCAAGGCCCGGCCCGAAAAAGCCCGCAAAGCCAAGCCTGGCCCGGAAAAGCCCGCAAGGCCCACTTTATATGGACGGGCTTGGATCCTTCGATTTTAAATAAAGCCCGGCCCGGCCCGGCCCGCTATTATTAAAAAATTTAGCAAGGCCCGGCCCTGCCCGGCCCAAGCCCGCAATGAATGGGCCGGGCCGGGTGTTGACGACCCCTAGCTGGAAATAAGAAAATCACCATGGTTAAGGAACCTACTATTCAACTTCAAGCAAGAGAAACTTCTGGAGAACTACGTACACTTGCGTTCAGATTGTATGACTTTCTATAATTTAACAACAATGACAGGCCTAATCTGGAGTAAGTAGCCAATGTATGACTAAATAAGCAAGATTTTATCAGTGTTTTCTAGAAATTAATAATCGTATCTGCATGACCGCTGCTTCGACTTGTGATTTACTTCAGACTAGTGAGACTTGTGATTTAACTATAAGATTACCCTTTCTTGGCCGGTTGGAGGTATAGATAGACTTATAGTCTTCTAATTTGTATTTTAATACATAGATGAAGAAATGAGTGTAACAGCTACTTGTAATATCCGTTAAACCTGTGATAAACTTGTTAACCTGTACGTGATGTCAGCATGGAGAAGTCTGCATTGACCAATGAAGTGGTGTCCAGCTGTCAAACATGTACTAGTCCTCAGCTGATGCGGAGCTTTCTAGATATTTTCCTATTTTAGAGTCTGTAATAGTTGTTAGGGCGTACGTCCTAACTATAAGTAGGCTATGTTTGTAAGAATTGTTACTGTGTTGCATTAATGTGAGAGACTCAGAAAATTTGCTTCGTAGTTTTCTCTCATTTTCTTCCGGCTATCAAGTTTGGTCATGGCTTACAGTTATCATAGTATCAGAGCAGGTTATCTTATGTGTGCATGTCTTATAGTCACACGGGTTCTATGTCACCCAAAGTTGTCCACATGTATGGCTTGAAAATTCTCCACACTTAAGGGGGCGTTTTGAGAATATGTATATCTCACATGAGAAAAATGAGACCTTACTTATGAGTTTATAAAGATTTTGGTCACTTCATCTATTATCAATTGTTTTGGATGTGAAACCCAGATTATTTTATCAAAACTAATATGAAGGCAATTCATTGTGGAGCCATTAGCCATCGGACGTATAGATGTCGACTAAATTAATTTTGTCTTTGCTTGTTTTGTGGATGATCTTCTATTGATCGATCAAGAAAAGATAAAACACAAATTATTCTACAATATAATGTAAAGTTAGTTTTCTTTAAGAGCACGTTTACTTACTTGGAATGAGAATGAAAATGGAGAGAATGATTCTGAGATAAAAGTATTCCTACATTTACTAACACAGAAAGAAATCATAATGGGTGTCGGTCCCACCTCCTTTTCAGGAATCGATTCCTGAATACTAGGGGCATGCGTTCCAAACCAAAGTACCAAACCCGATCTGGTACTGTCCCAAACTCAGCCGGTACGGTACGGTTTCATTTTTTCATTTTTCACTGTTCGGTACAATACCGAACCGTACCATTTGAAACTGGACAGGATCGGTATGCCTGTTTTGCTCTCTAATTCATCCCGTACCGACCCGAACATTAGTTTATGCAAGCTATCATTGGATGATCTTTTATTTGTATTCGGTGGTAGGTGTCCTAACGTACAACAGACAACCTTATGCTTCTCATTTCTCTCTCTCTCTCTGTAGATCTCAAACAAACTGAAGAAACGATGTCCAAGATTTTGAAGAAATCCCTAAGCGATCTCAACCTCTTCCATCTCAATCTCTTCCTCACCACGAGATTTAGATTCTCATAGCACGATATCTCTGATCTCCACCCCTCGTTTACCTCTCAGATGTCAGGTGTCTATACCAGAAATTCTCAAACCTTAATTCCCAATCTCTCTTAATCTTAAATCAATTGAAGCAACGTGTCACGAGCCGCACTTAAGAGTTGTGCTATTGTGACACGTTGTAAGGAGATGCCGAGAGGGACGAGCCTTGAGACAAGGAGATGCCAAGTGGGGTGAGCCTTGGGACAAGGTGAAGCGAGAGGAGCGAGCCTTGGGAGCCCAAAGGCGAACTTGAAGCTAAAGTGAAGACGAGTGGCATTATCGTAATTAAGTGGAATTTCTGGTTTGAGGTACTTCGGCTTGGAATTTGGGAAAACTCCAAACACGAGAAATGTCCGGAACTTCGAAAAGAGTTCAATGCACTTGACGGCATGTCATTCAGATTTTCTAGGAATTAGTTATGGAAGATTATTCTCCTCGGCTATTTTGATGTTTCCTCCCACCTTGTGCATGTAAGCAAAATATGCTCTATAGGGGGAGACATGGTGTTGAGCTTCTACCACCCCCGGTGCTGGCCTTCATGGGGCACTAAGTGAGCTTCTCCCGGGCACCCTAGGGGGCCTAGGAGCCGGGCATGTGTCGTCAAAAAGGGGCGGCATATGTTTCCACGAGTCAGGATGTCTCGTGGACGGTATTGGCCGAAAGGTCAATATTGCGGGTCGACGTCGGGGGCAAGGTTCGTAAGAGGGCAATCCTTATGCCATCGGCGTTAGACAAATATGTGGGCTTACGGAAGATATGTCGGGACCTCGTGGTGCTCATTGGCCACGGAGCAAGCGACGTGGGCATGTGTTAGTGTTCGACCTTGCCCAAAGCAAAGTGATGCTAGTAAGCACGGGAGGGGCAACTCCATGCTAGACTGAAGGAAGCTTAAGAGGGGCATCAAGGATGAGTTGCTCACTTGGGCGGCATGCCAACAAGTAAGAGGGCATGCCCGCTTGAGGATTGGCCTACGGGTTATAATATGCCTTGGAGCCATGACGGTCATCAAGAAGAGAACAAGACAGCCTTATCAGAGAGGGAAGGCCATAAGGCCTAGGTGACTTGTCAAGTTGGCCCTCAAGGTACGAGTAGATGGGCAGGTGTTACCCAAGAGCCGAATGGGCTATCTAGGTGATGCCCATGAGGCGAAGTATGAGGGCATATGTTGCCCAAGAGCCAAGTGAGTTGCAAAAGAGATGCTCACGAGGCGAGACAAGACGGTAGGTGTTGCCCGCAAGACGAGCGAGTCATACTAGTGGAGTCCATGAGTTGCAGAACAAGAACAAGTATTCCATATAAGCCTTGGGGATTGTGCAAGTGATGCCACAAGGGGAAGTAAGCGGGAACATGCCGTCCATGATTCAAGTAAGGTGCGCAAGTGACGCGCACAAGGTTAAAGTATGCGGGCATAGGTTGCCCTTGAGATGAAAGCCGAGTGAGTCGGATAAGCAATACCTACGAAGTGAAGTATGCGGACATATGTTGTCCATGAGCCTAGTGGGTAGATAAGTGATGTCCGAGGGGGAGTATGCAGACATGTGTTGTCTGGGAGCTGAGTGGGCGGCATAAGAGATGCCCACGAAGCAACAAAGTGTGCAAGCTGCTAAGAAATGACTCAAGGAAGAAATGTGAATGCCAACTTAGTCTCGGTACATGATCATGCTATTTGCTATCGACGTGCGAGACGCACGCGAGTCAGTAATGTGCTGGCGCAAGCCGAGATGACACGAAAGCCTATCTGTTGGGCGAGTGTCTTGGAAGACAATCATGACACAAGGAAGCGATCGGTTAGTCGCAAGAAGTGAGACTCAGGTGTGAGTAGCTTTCGTTGGTAAACCCCAACAAGTAAGGGGATGTTGTCGAAAGGGTCAAATTGACAAGAGAAGCACACAGAAAGGAAAAGAAAAATGGAGTAAGGGAGTATAAAGGAAGTAAGGAAGATAGGCTGGCCTCGGTTCAGAGGAACCTTGGCGACGCACGGGCTAAATTCCGCTGCGTATAAAGTCGGCTCGTGACAAAATGCATCACCAAAATTTTTCACCTTTCACCAATATGTGAAAGCAGTTTTGATTCCACCATTGAAGTGCTTCTCCAGCTGCCAAAGCAGAAGCAGAAAAAGAAGATATAGGCACTAGAGGCATGCTTTATACTGTAATTGCAAAGAAATTAGTGTGTTTGGATTTGTACATTAGTGATCTAATCTACATATTTTGTTGATCTCTTTATTTCCTTTGAATTAGATTTCATTGAAGCAAACAGAGATCAACAAAGTGCATATGAGCAAACAAAGGTCTTTTTTTTTTTCGGTTATGTCCCGGATTGGACCCGGTCCTGGCCCGTTGCTGATCGGGTTTGGGCTTGTCGGGATCAATTCTCAAAATGTCCAAAAACTGTACCGGCTCGTACCGAACTTCAATTCCGGGCCCGAGATCAGGATTACCATAATTTCGGCCCATCTCGGCCCGTGCCTAGCCCTACTGAATACTCAGAAATTTGATTACGAATGGGGAAGATGGGTTTAGGAATTAAAGCCTCTGGAATCAAGACTAATTCCTTTATTCTCCCATTCTAGTTATCTCTGATTTTTTTTTTCCATTCTAAATAAATAAACGTGCTTCCAAGTAAGTAAACAATTAGTAGTAAACAGGGTCACATGTCAGAGGGTATGTTAAAAAAAATCATACATCTAATTATGGACATAGTTAAATTGTGAGCGATGAACAGTATCAATTAGCAGTGAGTCACGTGTACCACACTTTTAAGTCGTTTATCATTCATAATTAAGCCTTTATCTAAAAAGTGATGCCGTTAATTGATATACCTTGGATCTTTGATCCACGACATTAGCCGAATTAGGGGTTATGAATATTAGTTAATCAAAAATATTTGGAAGAATTTAATATATTTGGACCTAAAAAGTATGGGTGGGTTCAGTTTAGTACTAGAGCTGCAGGCCCAAAACCACCTATCGTACCGTACTAATTTGGTACATAAATTACCTGCCACAGAAGTCAGTATGCCGAGAGACTCGATTTGTATCGGTTGGTTGGGCCTCAAACCGAGTTTATAATTGGGCCATAAATCTATTACTCATAAATCAAGCTTGCCATAGAAACTGTGCACTCCAATGAAAGAAGTTCTTGTTTTTAACACAAACTATGAACATAAAGATCAAAGCTAACACCTTTTTGCACTCACCTTACGAATACATCACAAATTCTTGATGCAAACAATGTTCACCATCACAAAAAAGTTGAATTAATGAACATCCAGATAGCACAATCACAAACAAAACACTCCCAGGAACTAAAATTAACGCAAGAACACACCTATACAAACCAAATTCCACAAACCAAGCTCCAAAGCTCTGTTCTTCAGCCCACTTCGGATCTAAAAATGAATTCTTTTGCAAACCGCCTACACAAAAACAGGAATCAAGAAAAAGTAAAGATTACCCATAAATCAAAATGCCAAAAGAACCAATACCCAAGAGTAGAATGGAATTGATGTGAAATGAAATCGAATAGGTCATAACATTCAATTCTTCGAAGAGTTTGAGGGCTGGGGACCTGGGGTTCGAGAGAGAGACTGAGGGAGTAATCGCAAGAGAGTTTGAAGGCTGGGGACCTCAGATTCGAGAGAGACACTGAGGTGAGTGAGGTCTCAGTCTGAGGGAATGACAGCGAGAGAGTTTGAGGGCTGGGGACCTCGAGTTCGAGAGAGAGACTGAGGTCTCCGTCTGAGGGAGTGAGCGATTAGGGTTTAATCTAACAGTTGTTAGTTATATTATAAGAAAATCAACGGCTAAGATTGATAATATAAAAAATATTTAAAATAAATATATATTTTATCTAATATGTGGTACGGTATGGTATACCATATTTCTGTAAAATTCAATACCAGTACCGTACCAGTTACCCCGTCTCAGTTCGGTTCTACCGTACCACAACTTCGGTTACCGAAATTTTCGTCTACCGACAAACTTAGTTCGAGACAGATACGGTTGCCTGGTTTGTCTCGACTAGATTTTCCAGCCCTACTAAAAAGAACAATTTATTGCATCCAAGCATAAGAAGCAAGACAGAGCAATTTCGACTAGTCAAAGGCATCCTGTCAACTAGTCGATTCTGACGATTTCCAATTCCAGTTTTATAATTTTTCTGTTTTCTTCTTCATGAACTCTTTTGTGCTTTCTTTCAAAACCATAAGTAACTAATTTCTTAGTAGTTAAGTGTTGTTGAAGCCACGATCATGTTTTTGTTACTAGTTATGACTTTTGATTAGTTTTATTTATCGAATGGATGAGAACTTAATTTAAGTTTTTACATTGCTGAGTCTTTTATGTATTTTCTTTGGTGGCCAACTTAGAATGATTGATGTATGCTCCTTGTTAAATAAGGTCCCTTCATGATTTCTAGAGTAGCAAGTGTTCATGACATGTAATTAGGTTCCTTAATTAATCGAGACGCGCGCGTCATACGCATGATGTCTTGTGGTATCTAGTTTTTCTAATTCTTAATGATTTCTTCTTGTTAAATTTAGAGATGTATCATCCTAAGTTTCATGTTAGAAAATATTTTAGGTGTAGAGCGTCTCTCACTTAGCATACAAGCAAGGAAAGACAATATGTTAATTCTAGCGTTGAGTCACTAAGTTAACTTGAGCACTTTCATCCATAGATACATCAATAATTATAAGTTGGTGGCCAACTTAGAATAATGATTAATGTTTGCTCCTTGTTAAATAAGGTCCCTACCTAGGGTTTAACAAGAAGAAATCATTAAGAATTAGGTGTAGAGCGTCTCTCACCTAGCATACAAGTAAGGAAAGACAATAGGTTTCTTCTAGCGTTGAGTCGTCGAGTTAATTAACTTGAGCACCTTCATCCATAGATAGATTAAATTAGATTGAACATTATTAGTATACATAATTGATTGGTGGTGAATGCATTCCCTAGCAGGCTAGCAGCCTAGCTTATGTTTCTCTATTGATTTCTCAAACTTAAGCAATTGTTATTTCATTTATTTACTCGTTTTCATCAAATCAAATAAACTCTTAAACTGAAAATTCCGCAATCAGTTTCATAAGTTCTCTGTGGGAGATTCTACTTTCGATTAGTTTCTCATGGTTAAGGTAGGGACACACACTCAATATGATTAACCCTAACGCGTTGGCTGCAGGCTAGAGATGGTTTAAACCTAAAAATAATTCGTTTGCATGCACCAACGAGATCAAATTCTTCTCCGCAATCCTTACACTCACTTGGAGTGTCATCCCCCTCTGCCATTGGAACCATACCCACCAAGAGTATCATCTAAACCACTAAGCCTACAATCTCCATTTTCTCTTTATCGATCTCGATCAGTTCCTTTTTTTTTTTTTCCTTTGTAGAGTTGTAGTTGTTTTCATTCATCGATCAGTATGCACTACCTTCCTTTTATATAGATTGAGAAGATGGGTGAGATTGAAAAACTTGGATGAAGTAAGGAATGTGACAGGAAGATAGGAACAAACTATTTCAAGTCCTCAACTATAAAAGCAAAAGTCATGGTAGAGACATATCTAGGGGCGGAGTCATGTGGGGATCCAGTGGGGACCATGCCCCACTCAGTTTTATATTTTTTTTTAAATTTCTGTACATGAAAACAATGATAAATAGATTGAAGTTTATAATGAATCATTGCCTGTTGTCATGGTGTAATGGCAAAGTATGTATGCTTTTTGCACCTAATCCCAGGTTCATTCGTTGGGAAGTTATTTTTTGAATTGTTTTCTTTTCCTTTTGAGAACATTAACACAGTTTTTTCTTATAGTTTTAAAGTTAAAAATAAATTATGTCTCTATAATGAGAAATTGTTTAATATCTAAAGCTATAACTTTTATTCATAAAATATATCATTTAAAGAAAAATATTAATCTTACCATAATTTTATTTTAATTTATTATCTTTAATTAAAGTTTTGATATATATTTTAAATTCCATTTTTTTTTTAAATTTATGAGTGCCCCACTTGATATGAAATTTTGTCTCCGCCACTGGACATATCGATCATCATGGAGAAGAAAAGTATTAGTCAATCAAGACAACATTGTGGAAAAATTACCAGGCCAGGATATATATTCAGATTATACATTTCTTTTCTTTGGTCCCAATTGATTTTCAAACACTAGTTTTTTTTTTCTTTTTAAAGAGGATCAAAAGATTTCACTCATACCCCCATGCTGACTCGAACCCAAGATCTGAATCCTAGATAGTGGGCGCTCAAACACTAGTAATTAACACCCATTTTGGCATGTATTTTGCGCTGTTGGGAGATAGCAAGTTGGTCTAGCAAATACCATCTTCCACAATGTATAGGAGATGAGTGTAATCAGGACCGGCCCTGAAAGCTGTTACCTGAGGCAACCATCTCAGGCCACCGACTCCCCGGGGCCTTGGAGGATTTAATTCTGCATATACGTAATATAGTATATGTATTTTTTTCCTTCTATTGACATAAAATGATTATTTTGTGTCCTCACCACCAAGGTTTGAACTGTAAGCCTACTCACTTGTGTTTGTTAATTAAGTCAATGCCTTGGGCCCAGTTCGGACATTACATACCCATTTCAGGCTTTTTTATTTTTGGTATTTTAGAAATTTCACTTCTTTTTGTTTATTTTTAATTAATTAAGTCCGTTCATTGGCCCAATTCAAACCTTGCTTCCCCATTTCAGTCTTTTTTTTTTGTATTTTAGAAATTTATGTAGGAATAAAAATTTATATAGTTTTCTTTGATTATTAATTTTACATTTACTTTTATTCTCTCTGGCTTTTTGAAAAATATATTTACATTTATTCAAAACACACGATTTTGTACTGTTATGTGGCTCAATATATATATATATATATATATATATTTAGGAGGCACATTTTAATTATTTGCCTCATGTTGTTGGAATTTCAGGACCGGCCCTGAGTCTAATCTAAATCAAACATCATTATAATGTTATGAACATTGTGGAGAAAAATATTATTGAATTAATAATTATTTATTGGTCTAGTACATGCATGATCGGAAATATCTTAATTAATTTTGAAGTATTAGTTGAAGGGTAAGAAATATCTTCATATGGTGGCCAACTTCATATACACATCAGAATGATCCGACGTACGTGGCCACTGGTTATCGATCAATTTGATAAAGTCAATTATTTATTTATTTATTTGTCAAATCTAACTTTCTAAGAAGAACAAGCTTAGTCAAAACTAATTTTTTACTTATCACACTTACTGATCCGATCAAATGGTTCATCGACTCCAGAACTATTCGATCATCAATAGCATCACTGTTTAGGTAAAAGCAAAGAACTTGGCTAAAGACTGTAGTCCTCGTCTTATTTGTGATAATTAAGAAATGAGATAAGTGAGTATCGCTACTGATTAATGTGGGTGAGACAAGAAAACTAGCCGGCATATTAAGATCCAGTCGTCAGTGTGTTCCCAGGAAATAATGCCTCTCCATGCATGCTTGGTCTTTGGCTAGACTTGTGATTTACTTCAGGAACCATGGCCGGCCGAAATAAATTATAGTTTAATTATAACTCAAACATATAAATTCTTGGAGAGACGTTGATCTTACACTGTTGCGAATATATGGTCTTTTAGTTTCTCCGTATACAACAAAGAACGTTCTTATACAACAAAAAAGTCAATCTCCATGGTTAAACATGATGAGATTATGAACGCCATGGGGACCAGGGTACCTATATTATGTGGAATGTCTTAAGGTTAGCTGTTCAATCCAGAGATTCGATCTATAGCTACCTATTGTTAAAGGTTTACCTTATAAGACATGAAAATGATCAGAAGTAGATTTATGTTGCTTCGGTAGAAAATGTGTCGTTGCAACACATCACTTCACAGAAACATCTGGTGGTGGTGGAGAAAAGATGTTAATGGAGAAGTATAGTTTAGTGTGAAATTATATTATTATTTGTTCTTTCTACAATACAGGTTTTGTAAAAACAAAAGTGTGAATACAATTTTTAGGACACGGAAATAGTTTATTTCAGGGGTACAAATTTAAAGTTTAGTGTTTGGATCCTTAATTACCTAGAACCCCTCTATATCGTAAACATATTATACTTTATTACAACAAAAATATCATGCAAAATAGGAAAAACTGAATAAAATTCTGAATTTTGTTATTTATAGAATGTCACACATCCATTTCTTCTTAGTTTCCTCCTCTCAATCTCGATCTTAATTATTGATACATATTGGCACAAACACAAAGCACTTTCAAGTATATGTATATGTAAATCACCTAATTAGCCGCCGAGAAAGCTAGCCAAGAGAGATACATATACAGACACACACACACACACATATTTTTTTATTTGTTCTTGTAGGATCGACTTTGATCTTCTTATGGAGTGGTGACACCTGCAGAGAAAATGAGAATGTCAGGAGCAATATATACATAAATACTAGCTAATTCATGAAGTCACTGCAAATTGTGTGTGTGTGTGTGAGAGAGAGAGAGAGAGAGAGAGAGAGAGAGAGAGACTCACTTCCACACTGGAAGTTGTGAGGAACAGGCCTTCCGCAACCTTCGATTTGCTTGATGCTGCGTTTCACATTGATTAAATTCGCAACCTTGGAACTAAGGTATGGACACACACACTCGGCATGAGTAACCCTAACACGTTGGCAGCAGGCTGCAGATGGTTGAAGTCCAAAAATAACTGGTTTGCATGCACCAACGAGAAGATTCTTCTCCTGCTTGCACTGACTTGGAGTTGTATCCCCCTCTGCCATAGGAACCACACCCACCAAGCACAACAAGCATATCATCATAACCACTAAGCCTGCCCTCTCCATTTTCTCTTTATCTCAGTTTCTTTTTTTTCTTTCTAGTTGTTTTCCTTGTGTCTTAGTTTGTGGCGTTATCAGTATGCAATACTACCCTTTATATAGATCGAGAATATGGGTGAGATTGGCAAACTAGGAAAGTGCTAGGAAGATAGGAAAAACCTATTCCAAGTCCTCTAGTGTGAAGGCAAAAGTCATTCTATGGACATATCGATCATCATGCATGGACAAGCAGAAAAGTGCTAGTCAGGCTAGACAAAGTGGTGGAAAAAGTACCAATGCATGTGTTCAGATTTTATACATTTTTCCCCTTTCTCAATTAGATTTCAGATACTACTAATCAACTCCCGTTTTGGCATGTATTTTGCGCTAGTTGGAAGATACCGAGCTGGTCTAGATAATACCATGCATCTTCCACAAGAGTTTAATTTAAGTCAAATGTCATTATGACGTTATCAACATTGTGGAAAAAAAAAACTATTGAATTATGATTACTTGTTGGTCTAGCACATGATCATGATATCTTGATTTTGAAGTATTAGTTGGAGGGTAAGAGATCTTCATATGGTGGTCAACTTCATGTACTCATCATAATGATCTATGCACGTAACCTATTTGTTATGAATTTGATAGAAGTAAAAATTATCTATTTAATGTTTCAATTCTAAGAAGAAGAAGCTCAGTCAAAACTAATTTGAACCTAAGCATCTAAATATCTAACATACTTACTGGTCTCCCGTCCAATGGTTCACCGACTCCATAACTATTATTTGATCATCAATAGCATCATTGTTTGGGTAAAAGAATAAAACTTGGCTGAAGGCTAAAGTCCTCATCTTGTTTGTGGAAATTAAGAAATAAGTCAGTTTCGCCATTAAAGTAGCACTCGACATCAATAGTGAGACAAGGAATCTGGCCAAATATTCAAATCCAGTGTTCATTGTTCCCAGGAAATAATGGCTCCAAAGATTGAATAATCTCGAGATGCTTGGTCGTTAGCTAGAGTACTTGTGATTTACTTCAGGAACCAGGCCAGCTGAAACAAAATTATAGTTTAATTATAATTTAAACATATAAATTCTTTGGGAGATTTATTAGAGATATTACATTGTGACTTTAATTATATGGTCTTCTAGCTAGTTTGTGCATACTGCATATATGACCAATTAATTAAGAACCATGATGAGATAGTATAAATTCCATGGGCACCAGGGTACGAATCTTAAATGTGGAATGTATTTATTAGCAGTTCAATCTAGAGATGTATGACTTGAAAATTATCAAAAATAAGTCTATGTTACATCGGTAGAAAATGTTTTACGTGTGCTTCAATTTGTCTTTTGGAGTGAACTGAATTAGTATCTATGACATTAAGATGTAAGTAACCTACGGTGATAAGACCTATAAGTTATGTCTCAGTGGCTACAAAACATCAAGTCGTTGTATTATAGTGGTAAGTATTCCCGCCTGTCACGCGGGTGACCCGGGTTCGATCCCCGGCAACGGCGAATATTTTTGGTTTTTTCTATATAACTACAATTTCTGTTTCTTTACGTATCAGTTTGAATGACAAGTTCGTAGGATTCTGGGTAGTGTGGTTGGTTATCGCGTTAGCAATTAGCTAAGCAAACACCAAGTGTTCCCGGTTCGGACGATGGTTTAGACAATTTATTTTTTATTTTTTTGCTGGCAATAGTAATAAATATGATATTAGCTTTATACATGGACCAAAAAGATCCAGAAATAATAATAATAATAATAATAATAATAATAATGAAACTAGCTAGCACATATCATCAGGCTTAATAGAGATTCTTTTTATTAAGATAGGTGAAGATGCATGGATGGAGAGTGCTATCAAATTCAGTTATCCCATAAGCATGATTATGCTCTGCTTGGCATTTGCCATGATATGTTACATAAGGATTCAGCTGCCGTGCAAATATGCATAGTATGCAAACTACTTACATAGGCACGTGAACCGCACGTGATGACACCCTAAACCCTAAGTACAACACCGCACATCTCTTCAGCATAGTATGTAGGGCTGTATATCAGAATTTTCCGTTACATAAAGCAACTATTTCAAATCATATATAGTTGTGGCTAATGGCATCAACTATTTAGACCTTTGGATTAGGAGGAGGAAGCAACCATTTGGAACCCTCAATAAAGCCTAGGCTGATGAAAGGTTTGGCATCTTCATCGCTCAGCTCCTTTGTGAATTTCACTCTCTTACTCAAGCTTGAACCTGGACCAGTATTCTTGTACTCTCCAAATTGAACTTGGCAGCAAAATTTTACCATCATGTTATAAACATGAAAAAATGTAAAATTGTACCCGAAAAATAAAAAATAAGATGAGAATTTGCTAGCTTAATCCTGCTTACTTGTCGTATTCGGGGTGGAAATTGTCGGTCCATCCTTCTGGCTTGACAACTTCTCCCATGTTGGTGTAGGCAAACAACACCTTGGGAGCAGCTCTCCAAGCCCTGCCCAAATATGTGCCATTGCCGGTCCCGGTTATGTTGCAGTGAACAAATGAGTATCCGTTGTCCTCATCACCTTCCCTTGCCTGTGCCGTTATCACCGTCATTCCGTTGTCCCCTAGCACATGTAAATGTGTGTTCTGTGGTACAAAAATAAATATGTATCAAATTTGGTATGAGCCAAATGTGAGCCAAAAAAAAAAAAGTATAACAAATAAATAGATGATGTTGATCATTCAAGTTTACTTGAGTACCAAATAGAGAGATTTTCCTCTTCCGAAGATGAAATCTACAGTTCCTTCAACGTAGCAATCCTTGAAGAAATGATAGCCTTGATCATCACAAAGGGTGTCCTGAATCCAAACATTTTGCAATTGTAAAATGCGGCCTTGGTCCCGAATACCCTCAAGGCAACTGCTTGTGCACCCTCTTTTTTTCCCATCCGGCCTAGGCGAGGAATTCTATATATAAAAAAAATAAACACAATATTTCGTAATTAAAGTTAGAGATGTAATTTTAAACATAAACACAATATATAAAGAACTTAAGAAAAGAATTACTATGATGTTTAAGTTAATCCCAATGAAGTAGTCGGATTCCACCGTAAATGTAGCACTATAAAGCGTCCCATTATGCTTGGCGGCATCACCATCATATGTCAAATTCGGCATGTTTTGTAAATCCCCAAAAAATGTGACAAATGATTTATTTTTCGGAATTGTTATTTTCTCATTGTATGTAGCTCCTCCAATGTATAAAATCACACGTTTAGTGTTCCCGGCCGGAATGCTATCAATGGCCTCCGAGGTTTTCTTGTAGTCTGCCCCATTTTGCACGACCTTCACAACTTTGGCATCACCCTCCTCCGCCTTGACAAGGGCAGGGTCAAGCGAGGACTTCTGTTCTGCCAAAGGCTTCACATTGTCTTTGAACCACTTGTCCAGTCCGGATTTTTCGGCTGGTATGACTGCATCATCTGCCATGGAAACAGTAGCAGCAAGGAGAATCGTCGTGATCATCATCAGAGCTGCATGGATGCCCAACCATTTCTCTCTTACGGCCTTTTTTTTTTTTTTTTTTTTTTTGCATTTTGTATTTTATATTTTGTTTTTGGTGTTTTTGTGCAGAGGACATTGCTTTTATAGTCTACAATGCATGAAGTCGGTACAACATATATGATTAGAGAAAAATGAAAAATATGCGAGGGTTGGAGAACTTCTCGGACACTTGTCTGTCTCAATTTCTCATTTGAGGTTTAGATTCGTGGGCTCTGAACCACTTTTGGGTAAAAGCATAGAACTTGGCCGAAGGCTAGACTCCTCGTCTTGTTTGTGGAAATCAAAAAATGAGATTAGTAATTTTCTTTACTATGGCGGGTGAGAGGAGAAAATGGCCGAATATTAAGATCCAGTCTTCCGTGTTCCCAGGAAATAATGGCTCCAAAGATTGAATAATCTCTGTAACCAAAAGAAAAAAAAAGATTGAATAATCTCCAATTCTCCATGCATGCTTGGTCTTTAGTTAGACTTGTGATTTACTTCACGAACCAGGCCGGCTGAAACAAAATTATAGTTAAATTTAAGTTATAAAACCAATTAAGAACCATGATGAGATAGTAAAAACTGCATTAGGACCTACGTATCTTAAATGTTGAATGTCTTTACTTAGCTATTCAATCTGGGGCTTCGATTTAAGGCTATTTACTGTTAAATGTTTACTTTGTAAGACATCAAAATTATTATCATAAACAAGTGTATGTTATTTCGATAGAAAATGTGTAAGTGTGTTTTAATTTGTCTTTGGAATTGATTGAATTTGTATTTATGACATTAAGATGTAACTTAGTAATCTAAGGTGATAAGGGCTTATAATAAATTTTGTAATTATAATTAATGTAGAAGTTGTTATCAGAGGAACAAGTCGTCGTAGTTTGTAAGTATTCCCGTATGTGACGGCGTCATTGACTTGATACATATATACGCAAGCATACGTATTATTTTCCAGTATGTAAAATATTATGTCCGAAATTATCGTACCTCAGGGAGTAAGTGTTGGACCTAACCGAGTTGATTGGCAATAAGACACTAAAAGCAAAAAATGAAAAATAATAAAATAAAATAAAATAAAAAAGTTAAAAACTATCAACAATCAAAGCAACAAGCTTCAATAATGCTCGACTTATCTCACATCAAGCCTATTCAAAGTCGCTAACTTATAGTCTGAAGGTGGATATACACAAATGAGTCGAAAAGTTCAATATTTTGGGAATTGATTTTAAATTAACAAGAAGTATTGAAATATAAAGTGCAAAGAAACTAAGAAAAGTGTAAACAATATGAATGAGAATGTCAGATACTAGGGAGCATTCTTCACACAAATTCTATGCTCTAGATGCTAATTTAATTTATGTGCAATTTAACTCAGGTGGGATCCCATGAACAGCGAATGGTTTTGCTTTCTATATAACTACATGTTTTTTAGCGATAATATAAATTGTTGGAGTAAACAACTACCAGAAAGTCTGGGTGGTGTAGTTGGTTATCACGTTAGTCTCACACACTAAAGGTCCCCGGTTCGAACCCGGGCTCAGACACTTTTTAAATCTTTTTTCTCTTGCTGGAAATAGAAAAAATAAAAGCTGGAAATAGAAATCAAATAAATTTGATATTAGCTTTATAAATTGTCATAATACGTATATAAAGCAACTATTTCAAACCATATTGAATCGTGTCATAAAAAAAAAAACAAAAAGCCCATGCGCATGCCTTGTTTTTTTTTGAGATCCATGCGGAAAACCTAAGCTTGTATGAATTAAATTCTGTTTATTTTTCTTAGCTTTTTGTTAATTATGAAATGACAACAATACCCATAAGCCTTAGCTTTTTTTTTTTTTTTTTCCGATTATATTCATCTCTTTGCTGAGTTAGATAGAAAAAATGATTGATAAGAAGGAGAGAGACAGATCAAATAGATCGAGATTGTGTTCTTGATTCAAGGCGGAGGGATTAGAGATCCTCACTCTAATATGTATTTAGATCTGTAGTTGCGATCATTTGAGGTTTGTATTTCTCTGTATGATTTGAAATTTTCTATTAGTTTGTGGTTTCATCTATTCAAATTTTGTTTTGAGACCCAAATCAACAAAAGATCATAAACTATATGTATCTTTATTGTCAGATCTTAGCAAACCAGTAAAGCACCACTAGAAGTTCCTTCATTAAATAATCAATTTACAAATGGTTTTTATGTTAAGGTCTGAAAAAAAAAATACCTATGTTGATTGTTTGGATCAGAACACAATATGTTTATCTTTTGGTTTGCGTTTTTTAGTTAGTTACTGAGGTGCAGTAGAATTTAATAATATATGTCTTTGCATGTTGCTTTGCTATTTTGCTCAAAATTTTCAAGATGGTTATTGCTTTGAGGTTTGAGAAGAGATTTAATGTTATTTACCATACGTATAACAGTTCAATAACATATCATATTTGTTATCCCTAATAGTTGTCTATGATTCTCAAACTGATACTGATAGTCTGTACAATTGTGAATGCGACGAAGTGGTGCTAGCTCAATGATTAGAGCATCCACTACCTAAAGACGAAGTCATGAGTTTGAGTCACTATAGTCAAGACGTGAAATCTTTTGATCCTCTTTTAAATAGAAGAAGAAGAAAAAAAAAGTACAATTGTGAATGCTACTAATAGTCAGTACAATTGTAAATGCTACTAACAGTCAGTACAATTATAAATGCTACTGACAATCATTAACAATTCAGAATATTGTTATTGAATGTTAGTAAACTACGTAAATATACAATTTGCAATATTGTTACTAAAGGTTAGCAAACATTGTACTTCCAATAGAAGTATTATTAATTGTCAGTAAAGTTTCATAACAATAAGGGAGTGATATAAGGTTAGTTATTTTATACATGGTTATTTTGTTTTGATTTTAGTTACAATAAAATTGTGCACTATTTACATGCTATAACTTTTTTGAATTACATATTGTCATATTCTACTAGAGGTCACTAGAATATATTCAATAGAGTTCTATAATGTTTTGTTTACACCAGTAGGAGAGATAAGAATGTATTATCTGTTAGCGTTTTTTGCCAAAATACTAGGATGTTGTTAATAGATCTACGTAAATCTACTGACAATCAGTAGGATTGCATAACTAGTATTGACAATCAAGATTATTCTTAGGCCTGGATTCTACTTTGCCATTTGGTTTGCTGTTAGTTGTGAAGTTCTAGTTCTTTCATGATTCAACTTGGTGAATAATTATATCTACAATTATTGATGTGCAAATTATTTTTCCAAGCCAATATCTTCTGTTCAGTTATTCCCCAAGTCAAAAGTGCTATAGAATATATGCAAATAAAGTGCATATGCGTTTTATTTCAAAGATTGTCAATTTGTTGAGTAGAAAACAGTGAAATCTGTAAGTTTATTAATATTCATCATATTAACTTCACTTTTCTAAATTTAACATACCTTATGTTTTGGCTTGATAGGAAACAGGTTTTCGCTACTTCAATTATGAAAGCTGGATTATTTTCAGAGATATTGGAAAATTTGAGCTTGGTCTATGTTTATCCGCTATAATTTGAAGCATGTAAATAAAAGGGTTTTGACCCGAACAAGATAATTTCAATAATTCAAAATTTATTATTGTTTAATTTGTACTTTGGGTATTGTGGATCAGTGAAAATTTGATGAAGAAATAAAAAAAATACTAAGAAATGAATTCTGAAAGAAGCGGTGGCATATTCTGTAAATATATGAAAGTTTATCAAATCTTGTCTCTTCTACAATTTGAACATATCCGCGCGGAGACTGCTTCCTCCATTTTTGCGCATGGGATAAAAATAATAACAATTGTAATTAATGGTCATTGGCCCAAAAAAAAAATTGATATTGTATCATAAAAAACTATATCATTTGATATCAGTTGTGGCTAATGGCACACCAACTATTTAGACCTTCGGATTTGGAGGAGGAAGCAACCACTTGGAACCCTCAATAAAGCCCAAGCTGATGTAAGGTTTGGCATCTGCCTCGCTCAGCTCTTTTGTGAATTTCACTCTCTTACTCATGCTTGAACCTGGACCAATACACTTGTACTCTCCAAAATTAACAGAGCTGCAAATTTTTACCATCAACATGTTATAAACACGAAGAAAAATGTACAATTGTACCCGAAAATGAAAATCAAGATGAGAATTTGCTAGCTTAATCTTGCTTACTTGTCGTATTCGGGGTGGCGATTATCAGTCCATCCTTCTGGACTAACAACTTCTCCCATGGAGGTGTAGGCATACACCACCTGGGGACTGGCCCTCCAAGCCCTGCCCAAAAATGTTCCCTTGGCGGTCCCGGTTATATTGCAGTGAACAAATGAGTATCCGGTGTCCTCTTTATTGTCCCTTGCCTGTGCGGTTATCACTGTCATTCCGGTGTCCCCTAAAACATGTAAATGTGTGCTCTGTGGTACAAAAAAAAAAAAAAAGAATCAAATTTGGTTTGTGCTAAATATGAACAATAAAAAAACAAGTAAATAGACGATGATAATTCAAGTTTGATTGAGCACCAAATAGAGAGATTTTCCACTTCCGAAGATGAAATCTACAGTTCCTTCAACGTAGCAGTCCTTGAAGAAATGATAGCCTTTATCATCACAAATGGTGTCCTGAAATCCAAACATTTTGCAATTGTACAATGCGGCCTTGGTCCCGGACACCCTCAAGGCAACTGCTTGTGCACCTTCTCTTTTTCCATCTGGTTTTGGCGAGGAATTCTATAAAGACCACAATACTTCCTAGTTAGAGCTAGAGGTAATTTTGAACATAAACACAATATATATATATATATATATATATAAAGAATTTAAGAAAAAAATTACTATGATATTTAAGTTAGCAGCAGTGAAGTAGTCGGATTCCACTGCCAATGTAGCACTATTCACCGTCCCATATTTGGCGGCATCGCCGGAATATGTCAAATTCGGAATGTTTTTTGAATCCCCAACTAATGTGACAAATGGTTTGTTTTTGGGAATTGTTATTTTCTCATTGTAGGTACCCCCTCCAATGTATACAATCACACGTTTAGTGTTCTCGGCCGGAATGCTATCAATAGCCTCCATGATTTTCTTGTAGTCTCCCCCGTCTTGCATGACTTTCACAACTTTCGCACCCTCCTCTGCCGTGACAAGGGCAGCGTCAAGCGACTTTTGTTCTTTGAACGGCTTCACATTGTTGTTGAACCACTTGTCCAGTTCGGATTTTTCGGCTGGTATGACTGCATCACCATCCGCCATGGAAACAGTAGCAGCAAGGAGAATCGTCGTGATCATCATGAGAGCTGCATGGATGCCCATCCATTTCTTTCTTCCGGCCATTTCTTTTTTCTATTTTCTTGTCTTTTTTTTTTTTTTGGTGTTTTGTGTGTGTTATGATTAGATTATGAATGCCGGGGGCATTGCTTTTATAGTCTACAATGCCTGGAATATATAGAGCACAATAGATATAATTAGAGAAAAACCAAATATATGTGAGGCTTGGAGAACTTCTCGTCTTCTCGAACACTCGTCTTTCTCAGTTTCTTTTTTAAGGTTTAGATTTGTGGGGTTCAAATACTCCCTTTGCATAATTGGTAACAGAAATATACTAGCTATAGCTAGCTAGCCAATTGCTCACAATTAAAAATTGCAAAGCTTCGAGAAGAAAAAGAGCAAAATGCAACGTCAAAAAGATAATTATATAACTTATAGCACAGGCCAGTTAAAACTTAATTAATCTACATACATATTAGGTTAACGGTAACGTTTCCAGGAGTTATGACAGGCTACATGGTTAGTCCATTGCAAAATCGACGTCTGATTTGAGTTAGTTAAGCTCTTGAACCTCTTCCAGTCGTGAATCACAGCCGTCAGATCCACCACCTTGGCGCTTATTGTGCGACAACAGTTAGCATGAACGGTTGTGACAGCTTTGAAGTCCCTGCTGACTTCACAGAAGCCACTGAAATAAAGGGTGTCCAAAAACCTAACTCTGAGGCCTAACTCCTTGAAAACACCTTCCCGGATCATGTTGTTTAGAACATCCTGCTCTTTCAATCCGGCGGAGTCGTCTTTCCTGGCGTACCACTTGTCGAATAATGAGATTGTTCTGTTGCTGGACCGCACAATGTAGAAGCCTGAGTTGATGGGGTTGGCTTCAGACCACTGATCGCCATTGAATTTATCAGTACTGATCTGGAGATCTAAGCTATCTATGCTTTGGTTGTACTTGAGCCTTGGAAATGGATTCCGTAGCCACATTACATCCGCATCCTGTGAATGAAAAGTGGGATTAAAATTATATTTTTTAATTTTTAAGTCCATAGTACCTAATGAGCTTGAATTAGATTCATCTACTATATAACTAGAATGATATCAACGAGAAAGAAAATGTTTTTAAAAATCTAATCGCGCTCATATTGTTCTCTTAGATTGTCATTTTGAAATCATTAACCAAACTGGTTCTTTTTTAAGATCGAGTTAGAGCGATGTCTAATCTTACAACATAATATTCTCGATATCTATTATAGCCAGAAGAATAAAATGTTTTAAGAATGTGTTACATATGATTCTGCACAATAAAACGTCAAATTCTTTTATCATTCACTCTATGAGATACAACCCATATGTCACATCCTCCATGAAATATTTGGTGACTTTTCACAATCTTAATTTTAATTTTCTATATATAATTGTCATCGGATTTTGCGAAAAGGCTTATTTTTTGAGCAAATTGAGGTGCAAAACCTGACCAAAAGCTTGCCAAATTGTTATCTAGAAATAGGCATATTTGTTCTGGACAAGTGACCTCTATTTTATATCATCCTAAGACCATTAAAAACTGTCCCTTTAAGTGAGCAATACCTATACCGTATCATAAGGAATATATGAATATACATTATACTAAACATAGTATAAGAGGTCATGCAATAATGTCTATGATTGTAGGCCAACTACTCAAAATAGTAATTAATTTTTTACTTTGGTGACAGTAAGTTGTTAGACAATCGATTAGGTGTGATCTTTTCTCTTTGAATATGTCAAGAAATTTAAACTAAGAAATAGACTCACCGTGAATATGAAACTATAGCCTTTCTTGAGCGTCTCTCCGAGAAAGAGAGTTCTCCTCCACATCATCTTGATAAAATCTTGAGACATGTACACTTCCTCAGCATCAAAATCGACTCCGGCCGTCTCGAGCTTGTAGCAGTGAAGACGGAGAAACTTGCAGCGTTCAAAGGATGTTTGATCGGCCGCCACAAGAAGTAGGTGATTAATCAAGTTCCTTGTGTCTTCTCCAAGCCAAAAACCATCTAAAAACAAGTCAAGCATGGACTTATCTCCTTCCACGTAGGCTTTGTTTATAATCGCAATGATCACAGTCTTGTTTTCCATGGAAGCCTCAGACAAAGCTGATTCAAGCGCATCGCTCCTGCTCGTGTCATTGACCTGTATATAAATCATAAAGACGATTAGATTGAATTATTGAAAATTTGAAACAAGAAACAAAAATGATAATCAGAGATTAAGATGCTTAAGCATAACTTACCTGTTTAGAGGTTTGACATATTTGATGGGCAAGAAAGAATGGATTGGATCCGTTCGAGCTTTGATTGAACACGAACAATACTAAACCAGCAAATATTAGAAGGAAGAATATTGCAAACTGTTTACTTTCCATGCCTTGCTTGTTATTAATCAATAAGCTATTTAAGGTGTGATGGGAACTAGCAAGCTTCTTATAAATGAAAGGTCTTCGGCCATATATTGAAGATTCATTAGGGCTCTGCACCCATGAAAACTGGAAGAAACTGACCGCGGCAAGCAATATGCGTGATTCATAGCTAGTTAGGCATGATTTTGGTGAGTTAATTAATTAAGGTTAGAGTTTGAGTAGGCATGTGTTTCTTGCGTACGTATTCCTTCTCCAACTCATCTTTTATCTTTACACTCTGTCAAATCGAGTAACGGACGCAATTGAAAAAATAAATAAATTATTTTACTATTAGAATTGACCAATAACCACCCCAATTAGACACAGATTTAGATTGTTGCCCTTTGCTATATCAAAAGGCCCCCTTTTTTCCCTATTCGTATTGTTTGCTTTGACGCTCATATAAATAACCGTAGTAAAATTTAGGATAAAACATTAATAACCTATTCAATGACCTATTTAACAACCGCAATCTAATAATTTCTTAGACTTATTTGATATGGATATCCGTTTACTAGTTGTTTGGCTCCAGTTTTTCTTGAGCTGGTCAACAGTCTCTTTTCTTGCGTGGGCGTGCCAGCACCGTTCGGGTGCGGTCGTCGGGGGTGTCCCTTGACCTGACTTCTTCTGAGCGATTGTGGACGAGGAGAGCACCAACCTCGTCGTGGGGTTCTTTGTGCCTCGTGGCGAGGACTTTTGCTGAGCCTTTTCAAAATCACAATCGATACTCGATGTTGTAGATCGAGCAGAGCGAAAACCACTGGGAAGTGAGGAGAACTTGCTAAAGCGTGACTCTAGCTTGGCTGGTTTGCTAGGGTGTTACCCTTGCTTGGCTAGTTCCGTAACCGTTGTGGTCGTGGTACTACAGTCGGCTCCCAAGGAGACTAGGACCAAAGCACTTTGACAGAGGGTTTGGTGGTGCTGAAAGTTGGCTCCTAAGGAGACTAGAACTTAGAGTGTGATCACCGATAAGAGAAAGAGAAGGAGAGGAATTGCTCTTAAAGAGGTTGCTCTAGAGAGAACTTAGATCATCTTATAGATGTTTTGATGAGTGAATTGGTCAGATGATACTTGTTGTAGCCTCTATATATAGGCTTCCAAGCAATACTATTTGGCCTTTAAACAAATCATAGTGGGTTAGGTTTGAGCACACTAACACTTAGTGGATTTTGTTAGGCAAAATTCACTAACACTTAGTGGATTTTGTTAGGTGAGAGCACTAACACTTCTTTATTCCTTTGATTTTTATCTCCACTAAGAATTCATATTTAACCTTGGACTTCTTCATATGAAATGATCCACCATGGATGTAGATTATTGTGGTAAAATTTCAGAATTTATTTCCATGTGGTTGGGCCGAAATTGCTACTGGACTCCTTACAGGTCCAGTTTTCCAGTTTTGCTTCTGCAGAAAATTGGACTGATTGTTTGAAGGTTTTCCACTTCGAACAAGCTCTAGCACTCTTCATAAGAAATGATCATTGGGATGTCTAGAATGAATCTGGAAAGTTTCAACTCATTTGAAGTTCGGATGGTTAGTCTGCCGCCCCTCCTTCCTTGTTTAGCTCGGTTTCTCCTAGCCGAAGTAGGAAAATATGCTAAAGTTAACTTTTCATTTCCACGCTTCCATAGTAGGCTTTATTTAGCCTCTAAATATATATTTCGAACTTGTCGACAATATATAGCTTGAGCCACTGATATTGGCTCGATTTCTCCAAGACGTGCCTTGTCAGGCCAAAATGCTCATTTTGGGTCCAAACACTAGTAAAGTTTAGGGTTCTTGACCCACAACATCAAAATAAGTAAAAATTATCTTACTTATCCTAGCAACAGATTTTTATTCTCAACTACATAATTTAATGTAAAAAGACAACTTTATTCTCGACCAAATTAAACAATTACATTCTCTCTCTCTCTCTCGACTCCTACACTCCCCTACTAGAGAAAACCTGGGTTCCCCAATCCTCCCTCCAAAAACACACCGTGATTTCAATCTTCTCGAGGCTCCGATTCACCCCAGAACTACCAAGACTCCGACTTTGAACACGACAGAGACGCCAATTGCTAGTGCCTTCACTCCATTTCCCCCGCCGTAGTCGACCAATCCATTCGCGAGATCTGCAGCCTCGTCTCCGACGATGACTCCAAAATCGATGTTCGCTGCGGCTTGATGGAGCTCTAGTTCGCGCTCGAAGGTTCCAGTTCGAAGTCGTCGACCTTTTTGCTCTAGGGTTTGAGCCTGGTCTGATCGAGTCATGTTATGAGTAAGGGTTCCAATATAAGTTAGCAACCTGTAAGGGTTCCGTCGTCGTCATCTTGTGGGTACAGATCAATCAAAAGACATTATGATGGAAAAATCTGAAATCGGGGAAGACAACGAAGAAGTAAGGGTTTTGGAAAGGGGTCTCCGACCGGGAAAGCAGAGAGAAGAAGAGGACGGGGTGTCCAGAGCATTTTCTGGGTGCCTAATCAGTTCTTTTTTTTTTCTTTTTTCTTTTTTAAGTAATAGGCAGAAGGAAAGAAAAAAAAAATCTATTGGGGGGCAATAGACATTTTGAATTCTTTAATCAAAGTTTTATTTGTCTAATTTTAGGAAGATTAGTTCCCATTTCGACTACAAAAAGTTCTATTGGGGGCAATGGACGTGTAATAACCGCAATTTCCATTTTAATTTCGTGTAATTGTGTGGAACGAATATTGTACAATTTCACGAATGTTGCTTGAAATATTTCATTTTTAGAATTATCGAAGTTCCGAAACAATTGTTTTAACAAAAAGCTCAAAATGTTCGATTCAAGAAATTGACTTCTTATACGTGCAAAATTTGGGAAAACTTCCTTCATGAAAGTTGTAGAGCTCGTCGATATTAGTCTGTACATATGTGGAACACAAATATCAGATTTTTTCTGATTTAGTTATTGCATTTAGAAGAAATTTCCAAAACGGGTATATAAAGAAAAAACCCTAATTTTTTTTTTTGGAAACTGTTCATCTTCATTCTCTCTCTCACGTGACCGAAACGGGAAACAGAGCACGGCTTCACCGAGTTCTCCCTCCCTCCTCTGTCCACCTCTCGACCCCGGACCACGTCCCACTGCACCGCCTCGACCTTGCGTAGCTGCCAGAGGTAGCCTTGCGCCGCGACACGACCGGCAGCGGCAGGGGGAAGCTCCGACCGGCTTAAGTTTGATTTTGTTCCAATGGTGATATCTCGAGCTACAAGCCATCAATCCTTGCCAAACTTCATCCTCAAGCTCGCCTCGACCTCCTGAAGCTCGTAGAAGCAACCTTGCATGGCGGCATGGCCTGTGGTGGAGGCTGGAAGCCAGCCCCTTTTTGGATCGAACGGAACTTTCGATCCGGATATCTAGAGTTGTAGAGCTTCGTTTCTAGTGATTCTTGAGCTGGGGAGCTCGCCTTGAGTTGCTGAACAACTCTCCAGAAGGAATCAAAGCCATTGGTGGAAGTTTTTACGTCGAACTCAAGCTCGCCGAATTCTGGAAATTTTCCGATCACAGTGACTATTTTGGTACTTTTCGACCTCTTCCCGTTATTTTCTGATCTTGAGCTACTTATGAAAAATGATCAGCGTGTTAAAATAAAGAAATGCAGCTCAGTCCCGACACCATTGGTGGTGGTCGGCGACAGCTCTGCCATTAACTCTGGCGGCCCTTTTTAGCCACATCCAGGAGTCAAAAATATAGTTTCTGTACATTTTAAGATTCTACATTTCAATACGATCATTTCGACATATTATACGTATTTTTCGGATATCGTATGATTTAGTTATGAATTTTTAGATTTCGATCGTTAGATTTGTGATCTGTGAAGTTAGGACCGTCCGATGGACTTGTAGTTTTGATATGATAATCATATGACTGTCCCAGTGGCTTTGTGTGATCATAGGCAAAGATCCGACCGTTGATCTTCCTATAATTGCAAAACAGTGATTAGGGAGGCGATTCGTGGGAATCAGTCCGTCAGATTTTCGTTTAATTTAGAATCCGACCGTTGGATGGTAGTTTAAGTACGTTTTGGAATTACTGGCTAAATTCAAGTCACATTTGATTAGGTGATTGACGGTTTGTACTTGGGTGAGCTGGTTCGGTGTGATTTGTGTTTAAATTGAAGACGCAGCGGGAGTTTCGAGGTGAGTAAAACTCACGTGGTTCATATTATAAACTGAGTGCTTTTAATTTATTTATTTTGTCGTAATTTTGTGAAAAATATTTATGGATTAAATATTTATTTTTAAAATCTCATGGGCTTGATCAACTACGGTTTATAGGTAAGTAAAATGAATTTTAATTATACAAATGAATTTCACGATTTTATTGTGTGAACTATAGATGGTATTAATGGTCATCCCTGAATGGATGATTACGTATATATATATATATATATATATATATTTATTTATTTACGTGGATATATATATTGGGTGGTGTGTTGTTGAGTGATGATATAATTGAGTTGGAATGATGATTTGTATTATATTTCAAATGCTTAAATTTCATAATAATATCATGTATCTTGGATGAGTTGATATCATTGTGTGAAACATATTGTTGTGCTCGTTTTATGGATTTAGGGTCAACGTAGTGACTGATATGGGGGAATCAGAAACTATAATTCTAGGTGGATGATGAGATACGATTGGTTGAGTGAGTTGGATGCCACAACTCTTGTCGGGTAATGAGGCTAGATTTAGTACGAGTATCGAACGTTCTAAATATGTATATACGTATATATATTGATGAAATACGATAACGATAAATATATCGGATGCCATAACCTAGGCCAGGTGACGGGCTACGATTCAGTTAGAGCTCTAGTCTGTCATACACCGTATTTTTATAAATACAATTTCGGGGTTTTGAGAAGAAATATGTGAGTTTAGATTTCGTATGGAGTTGTTGATTGGTGATTGATTTGTGAGATTGTGGTTTCTTTATGGATGTTTGGAATTGTTGGGTATTGACTTGGGTGAAAATAAATATGACTTAATTAAACAACCGTTCTTTCTTTTTACTCATACAAGTTTTCAAAAGCTTACCGGGTTTTGTGTTGTTGCAATCCTGGTACACTATTCAAATGATGTAACGGATATTCCTACAGGTCAGGATAACCAGGGAGGCGACCGTGATGTTTAGGAGTTGCAGCATTTATTTGTTTTTCATTTGAGTGGTGAGGTTTGTTATGCTCATTTAGAGCTTTACAATTTAATTTATGAGTGAGTTATAATAATTATCAGAGACTAAATTCAGAATTTGAAATTAAATTCGTGTGGTGGGGTTGTTAAGAAAATTTTCAGGTTGATTATTTTTTTATTTGTGGTAATTCATGTTTCAGATTTTGAATTTTGATTCTAAAATTCAGAGTGTGAAAAAACGTCTACTGGGAGGCGGGGTAATAGACGTCTAATGGGCTGCAATAGATATCTATTAGGGGCAAGAGGCATCTATTGGGCCCAATAAACCTTTCCAGCGACCTCTTTGGAAACTTTCGGCGAGGTTTTCACAAAAGTTAGGTGGGTGGCAGCCGATGACTGGATTCCGGCGAAAGTTGATCGGATTCAGGTGAAAGTTGACTGGATTTCCGTGACCGATGACGGGGCTCCAGCAAAATGGTCTCTCTCTCTCTCTCTCTCTCTCTCTCTCTAAGTAACACATGGGTGAGGATAAAATGGTATTAAAAAAAAAAAAAAAAAACTTGATGGGGATTAAGAAAGACTTCCTTAGAGTGTTTTGGGTAAGTGAGAATTAAAAAAACTTAATGGACGAAACCCCTAAAGTTTAAACATTCAGAAGTGAATGTTCAATAAATTAGGGTTTTATTTAATTTTTATTTTATTTTTGGTTATTATTCCTCTTTTTATTAAGGGGAGTTTATCTTCTTCTTTTTTATAAAACTATGTTCATCTTTTTTCGAGAGAAAATAAAGTTCACAAAGAAAACAAAAATCATGTTGATTTTTGAAAGGTTTTAGGCCTAATCCTAAAATGTGGGTGTACTTGGGGTGTTTAATTTAGGTAGCTTATTGTGTTTTGCAATCGGTTGTGTTAGAGTACTCTAAGTTCCGACTTTTTTTTACGACCTCTTAGAAGTGTGTTGTATTTGTACTACTGAACTTCAATACAATGTTGATATTTTTCTCCATAAAAAAAAATTTAATAAATTAATAACTTCTATTAAATAATAATCGTGGTTAGTGAATTAGTTAATTAGGGTTAGGGTTATAGTTTGAGCGGAAGTGTGTTTTTTCTTTCTTGCCTTATGCCAACAAATCTCTATCTTTATAACACCTTTTCAAATACAGTAATGGACTTAATTGAAGAAAATATCCGCTAAAAAGAATAATAAATGCACCCTTTACCAAATCTTTAGGGTACGAATTATTCAAAGACCATCGGTAGGTGCTAGGTAAACACTGGGGATTACCCTTTTCAAAAAAAAAAAAGCACTAGGGATTACATATTTACCATATGTTAAAGGAAAAACATATTGTGTGCCTTCGTCAAAGCAACTGACGGAGAGGGAATCAAGGAATCAGTGATTACTATCAATCAGCACAATTACAGATCAATCAGCATTTAGTATCATTAATGTAATCGATGTTTCCGTTGTAATTCTATCCCTATATAAAGGGACTATGAAATGAAATGAGTAGACCAATTCCAATCGTCATTTTACTTTTACACGTTATCAGCACGCTCAGAGTCAATAGCCAAAGAAAAAAAACCTAGTTTTCCAGTTTCTTTCCGTCGAAAAAAAAAAAACAACCAAAACCTAGAAGAAAAAAATTTCTCTCTCTGCCGTCAACCCCCACCGGCCAACCCAGGCCACCATCCGCCTGTGCGCACAACACCGGTCTCCCTTGCTAGCATAGCAGCACAACTGTGCGGCCCCTCGAACGCCCAGCCCGTGCCCGCATCATAGGCCTCCATCTCGATCTGTATCCTAGCTCACTGCCGCGCGCAACCCCTCGCCTGCCTAAACCATCCCCGCCCAGCCTCAGCCCAACGCCTAGCTGCCTTAGCCTACCATCTGTAAACCAGAAAACCAGAAAAGAAGAACAGGCGGAGAAAGAAGGAGAGAGGGAAGAAGACGCGAAAAAAAAAAAAAAAAACAAGAAAGAGAAGGGCCAAAGTATACACCCGGCCCAAAGAAAAAAACAAAAGCTGGCCTTTCGGCCAAGAAAAAAAAAAAGAAAGAAGGGACCCGGCCCAAAGAAAAGGTCCAGACCAAAAAATAAAAAAACAAAACAAAACAGGCCCTGTAGCCCAACAAATCAGCAGAACCCGAAAAAAATAAACATCGCTACGCACCCCTGCATCAACACGCGCGTGCGTTAGGATTGTTTTTCTCGACACCAAGTATGTTCTCTTTTATTTTCATACTATGGTATATTTAATTATTTATAATTAGATTTTTTTTTTTGAGCATGCTATTTTATTGCTTGTTATATATGTGATATATATTCGTGGAATCTAAAGCATGTGATTTTCATTTATGTCTACTATTTTTAAGCATGCTTTATACTTTAGAATTTATGCAATTTTGAGCATGTTTTTATTTTATTTACGTTTTTATAAATTATGCCTACGCATGTTTTATATTATGCTATTGTTTATATTTTATTTTACGCATGATATATTATTACTATTATTATATGCAGCATATATTTCGTTGTATGTTCGTGCAATTTGAGCATGTCATGTAATTTATTTTTATATGCTATGTTTTATTTATTATTAAATGTGTTATAGTTATTTTTGTAATGCAACATATAAATTCCATTTTGCCATGATAATGAAAATTCATGTGCATGATACACACATTTACTGTGATAAAGTATCTTCACATAGCATCGAAAAAATGTGACCATTACGAATCTTGGTCTTGAAATCTAATTCATACGTTTGGAAAATAATTAACGTGGATGTCTTTATGACTGCGTAATTTATATCTTCTCTCTTGTTTTATGTAGATGGCTGATCCAACTGGACCTGAGTTTGACATTTTGGACTCAGAAGGACTTGAGTACCACCGTTGGGTTTCCGATGTAGAAACTGCTTTTGTGGCAAAAGAATACACTGCCACCATGAAAACTCCCACTGACCCCAAAGACGATGGACCGTCTGATAAGGTGAAAGCAAATGCCTTAATGTTTTTAAGGAAACATATTGATCCTAGCCTACGCTGGGAATACCTTCAGTTGAAGACACCCAAAGAACTGTGGGATGCCCTTAAGGGACGTTTTGGAAACATTCATGACACATTGCTCCCAGAATTGACCGTTCAGTGGAATGAAATATGCTTGCTTGACTATAAAAGGGTCAATGACTTCAACAAGGACATGTTGCGCCTAAAAGCACGTCTAAATTTATGTGGAAATGAACTCACAGAAGATGATATGATCCAGAAAACTCTTTCCACTTTTTCCTACTTCAGCAATTATACTAGCGAACCAGTATAGGCTGGAGTATGACAACAAAAGAATCACCACCTTCAATAAGCTGATCAACCTACTGCAAGTGACTGAGAGGCATAATGAGGTTCGTTTGAACAACAATGCCAGGCCTGTTGGGACAAAGAAAATTCCCGAAGCTAATTATGGCAAAGTGAAAGGTAGAAAGAACCCCAATGCAAAGGGAGTTGGACGTGTTGATCCCTACCCACGTGGCAACAATGCACCACGTGGAAAGGGACGTGGGGGTCGTGGTATGGGCCGTGGAGGCCCTCCCAATGTGTGGCGCAGGGATGATGGTGCTGGACCTAGTGGTCATGGAAAAAAGGTGCAAATGGCACCTAAGAACCCTTCAGTCAAACAGGGTAGAGTTGGCAATGAACCATGCTATAGGTGTGGAGTAATGGGGCATTGGTACAAGAACTGCCAAGCAAGCAACAGAGTAGCAGCCAATTACAAGAGGTATAGGGAGTCTACAGAACAAGAGGCTCACTATATGGAAGAAGGAGGCAATGACCCAGACATCAACCTCACAATTGCAGATTTCAATGGTAACAAGGAACTTGCTCAGTCAATGGATGCTTCAGATTTTGACTGATCTGCTTTATTTATTTTATTTTCCAAAAACAGTTGTGAAGGCATAATGCCTCATTTTTTAGACTATTACTTGGTCTTAAAGTTTATTTAAATAATAGTTTGATGAATTAGATTTCTGAACAAGACCTTGATTTGATTATCGTTGGCTTATTAATAAATTTTGGATTTTATTCTAAAGCATTGATTTATTCAATTTTTATTTACTACACATCTTCACATGGTTTGCAAAAAGCACTATCAAGATGTAAAGCAATACATCTAATAAAAAAAAATTTAGAATGAAAAAAAAAATTATCATTCTACTAAAATAAACATGCTCTAAAGAATATGAGTTATATTTTCTAAAATCATTAATAATACCTTCCATTTATTTGTAGGAATGAATCGAGGAGAACTTGAGTGCTTAGTTGATAGTGGGACTACCCACACAATATTAAGGAATAGGCAATTATTCATTGAATTAATAGCCTATAATTCCTCTGTGACTATGATGATTTGATCATCACAAGTATAAAAGGGCGAGGAACTGCCAAATTTTTGCTACCTAATGGCACCACATTTAAAGTCACAGACGCTCTATATGCACCAAGAGCTAATCGAACCTTGTTAAGTTTCAAAGATATTCGTGCCAACGGTTATCATGTAGAAACACATTGTGAGAATGGAACTGAATACCTTTATATTACCTCTAATGAATGTGGAAGGAAACGCATTTTAGAGAAACTTATGAGTCAATCTAGTGGACTGTACCTCACTACGATTCGGATCATTGAATCATATGATGTCACCAACAATGAAATGCGGGATACTGACTCATACAGGCTTTGGCATGACCGCCTATGGCACCCCGGTCGTGACATGATGATCCATATTTTAAAGAACTCATACGGACATCCCTTCTTTCGAGTGAAAATAAAATGGGAGGAAAATCCGCCACACTGCAAGGTGTCGGTCCTAATATTGCTCAAATGCAGTCATTGCCTTCTGAAGTACCAGAAGCACTACCTCCTCCCCCCCCCCCCCCCCCCCAATTATGCCTCATTAACTATTTCAAAGGAACATCACTCATTTTGCAAAGCCTGCTCTTTAGCAAAAACAGGATCGAGACCTTCCTATGCTAAAGATACAAAACAAAACATTCCATTCTTACAAAGGATACAAGGAGATATTTGTGGACCTATCCATCCAGAATGCGGACCATTCAAGTACTTTATGGTTCTGGTGGATGCCTCGACACGCTGGTCACATGTCGTCTTATTGTCCACAAGAAATGCTGCATTTGCAAAACTCCTAGCACAGATTATATGCTTAAGGGCTCACCACCTTGATCACTCCATCAAGTCTATAAGGCTTGATAACGCTGGAGAGTTTACATCAAAAGCATTTGATGATTATTGCATGTCTATTGGGATCGATGTAGAGCATCCTGTACCCCATGTGCATACACAAAATGGTCTCGCAAAAGCCACCATCAAAAGGCTACAGATGGTGGCTAGGGCATTAGTTATGCGCACCAACCTGCATATATCTGCATGGGGTTATGCAATATTGCACGCAGCTTTACTTATTCGTTTCAGACCCACTGCTAGCCAACCATTTTCTGCGTACCAGTTGGTAACTGGATATGAGCCTGACATTTCACACTTACGCATGTTTGGTTGCGCAGTATATGTGCCTATTGCGCCTCCACAGCGCACCAAAATGGGTCCTCAGAGACGATTAAGTATTTATATTGGATATGAATCCCCAACAATTATCCTCTATTTGGAACCCTTGACAGGCGATCTCTTTATCACTAGATTTGCGGATTGTCACTTTGATGAGACAGTCTTCCCGTCGTTAGGGGGAGATAGGAAAAAGGATTTTCCAAGGGAACGACAGGAATTGTCTTGGTTTGTCCCCACTCTGTCTCATTTTGATCCCCGCACTTCACAATATGAAAGTGAAGTGAAAAGAATAATCAATCTTCAGAACGTAGCAGATTCGATGCCTGATGCGTTTACTGATATCGCAAAAGTGACGAGATCACATATACCAGCTGCAAATGTGCCTGCAAGGTTAGAAGTTCCCAACAAGGGGCACAGTGCCGCAGATAGAGGCACTGAAACCACACTTAGTGGAGGTGTGGTTGAGGCCGTGGCTCCCCAAAGGAAGAGGGGGAGGCCACTTGGTTCGATTGACACTCACCCAAGGAAGAAGAGGGGGAGTAAGGCACAAACCGATCCATTAATCATCAATGTAGAGAATCCCTCTCATGAGATTGTCTCTGATTATAGTTATGTCCATGAATCAATACTGGAGGACGCTCCGATGTTTGAAATGATTCCAGAGAACAAAGAAATCTCAATGGATTATGAGAGTGCGTATGAGTTGATAGAAAGATCTTCCATACACATTGATGATATATTTGCATACACTGTTGCTCAAGAAATCATAGAGCACGATGATAACGAACCACTCTCTATTGCAGAATGTCAACAAAGAGCAGATTGACCTAAATGGAAAGAAGCAATCCAGGCAAAATTAGATTCTCTTACAAAGAGACAGGTATTTGGTCCGGTAGTGCTAACCCCATCAAGTGTAAAGCCTGTAGGACATAAATGGGTCTTTGTCAGAAAGCGTAATGAGAAGAATGAAGTCCTGAGGTACAAGGCTCGCCTTGTGGTGCAAGGTTTCTCACAACGCCCTGGAATTGACTACGAGGAGACATACTCTCCCGTAATAGACGTTATAACGTTCCGCTTCTTAGTTAGCTTAGTAGTTTCCGAAGGACTGAAAATGCAGCTCATGGATGTGGTTACTGCATATCTCTATGGGGATCTAGATTCAGAGATATATATGAAAGTACCTGATGGCCTTACATTACCCAAGTCAAGTGACTCTAAACCACGGAGTGCGTTTGCAATTAGGTTGAAACACTCACTATACTGATTGAAACAATCAGGGCAGATGTGGTATACCCGTCTAAGTGACTACTTGATTGGGAAGGGATATAAGAACGATGAAGTATGCCCCTGCGTATTCATAAAGAAAACAAGTTCCGGATTTGCAATTGTAGCAGTATATGTCGATGATATGAACATAATAGGTACTCTTGATGAAATAAGAGAAACCGCAAGCTACTTGAAATCCGAATTTGAGATGAAGGATCTTGGAAAAACTTGATTCTGTTTAGGCCTTGAACTAGAACACCGAGTTTGTGGAATACTAATCCACCAGTCTGCGTATGTCCAAAAGATGCTCAGGCGATTTAACATGGACAGAGCACATCCTGCTAGCACTCCTATGATCGGTCGAAGTTTGGATGCAAGGAAAAATTCATTTCGTCCAAAGGAAGATGACGAAGAAGTGTTGGGAGCTGAAATTCCCTATCTAAGTACAATAGGCGCGTTATTGTACTTAGCCCAATGTACTCGACCAGACATTGCATTCTCAGTGAACTTGTTAGCTAGATTTAGCTCAGCGCCAACGCAACGTCACTGGAATGGTATCAAGAACATTTTCCAATACCTAAAAGGAACCATTGACTTGGGACTGTTCTTTCCCTACAGAAAGACAAAAGGGACCGCAAATGGAACTACAATCCTTAAAGGAAATGTTGATGGCGAAAACGCCACTCACTACACCGAAATGCCAAATAACATTTTGGTTGGTTTTGCTGATACTGGGTACCTCTCTGACCCACATAAAGGTCGTTCCCAAACTGGTTATGTATTCACCATTGGGAACACGGCGATATCTTGGAGATCAACCAAGCAAACCCTTGTGGCTACCTCCTCGAACCACTCAGAGATCATTGCTCTACATGAGGCGGTTCGTGAATGTGTATGGTTAAGAGCTATCATCACACATATTTGACGGACTAGTGGTTTGAGTTCTACCACTGAAGAGCCTACTTGCATTTATGAAGATAATGCAGCTTGCATCGAACAGATGAAGCTAGGATATATCAAGGGTGATAATACAAAACACATATCACCAAAGTTTTTCTACAATCAGCAACAACATGCCCTCCTCAAGATTCAAGTGAATCAAGTAAGATCTGAGGAGAATGTGGCAGATTTGTTCATCAAATCATTGTCTAAGGCCATATTTGAGAAACATGTGAAAAGCATAGGAATGCGAAGACTTTCCAATCTCCCCTGATTAATGTAAGTATCAGGGGGAGGTGTAGACGCCAGGGGGAGTCTAAAACACACATGACATCCTCAAATGTAAAAGGTGCGTTGTGCTATTTTCCTTCGACCAAGGCGTATTTTTGTCCCACAGAGTTTTTGTTGTTATTTGGCAAGGTTTTTAGTGAGGCAACAACTCATGCACCATTTCGCTTTGACTTGGCACAAGGGGGAGTGTTAAAGGAAAAACATATTGTGTGCCTTCGTCAAAGCAACTGACGGAGAGGGAATCAAGGAATCAGTAATTACCATCAATCAACACAATTACGGATCAATCAACATTTAGTATTATTAATGTAATCGATGTTTCTGTTGTAATTCTATCCCTATATAAAGGGACTATGAAATGAAATGAGTAGACCAATTCCAATCGTCATTTTACTTTTACACCATATACTATTTGTGAGTTAACTATTCATCGACTTAGTAATAGTGCCGGCTCAAGCAGAGCCAGTACTGTTAAATGACTATTTTACCTCTCATTTTTATCCAATTGTGAGTGAGTCATTGTGCTAGCTACATTACCTATTTTATCTTTTTGTGGATTGACACCCATAGTCTATCAAAAAAAGAAAAAAAAAGGAATTAAAGAAAGATACTTACCTACCACCTTAGTTGCCAAATATCTCCTTTTTTTCACAAAGACAACCAAACCCTATTAGGTTGCCAACCGTGACCAAATTAAATGTGTGCTGGTGAATTAGAAACTTGACAAAGAGGGTTCCTAGGATTCTAATATCTGACCCTCTAGGTTTAGGGTTGGCCTCGGCTCGTCGACCTTCCAACCGCCGGAGCAATCCCAACCCTACTACGCCATTTAGTACTACATATACATGATGTAATGCTTGTTTGTCAATCATGCAGTACTCTACTTTCTTTTTATCGGTTGGCATGGTTTAAATGTATATTTTACAAAAAGCAAAAACAAATGCATATGTGTGATGCCATAGGTTAACAATATTCTAAGTTTAACTGATAGATCAGAACGTACCTTTCACATTTTCAATTTCCAGTAAGATCGGCGTGGCCATTAAAGTGTCGTGATGTCATGCACTCATGCTATTTCAGTGAATGATCTTACGCAGAGACTCATCTCCTACCATATGCCAAGCAGATTTCTCATGATCAGTCGAACATTACTATGCCAGTTAGGGCATGGATAATGAATGCTATTCCATGTCACCTGGATATATACGTTTTTTTTTTTAGTCTCAGAAAAAAGAAAAAAGGAAAAGATATATAAGTTTTTTGAATATGGGACCCAATATATTGTGATTTCCCTATATTTGTATCGCAGTACCAAAAAAAAAAAGGAAACAGAAAAAGAAAAAGAAAAGAGAATATGCAATGTAACCATGTCTATATGCTAAAATGATTTTTTTTTTCATTTCTAATTTTTTTTTTCCTGAATAGAGAAAAAGAGATCCAAAGTTTCATTAGGTTGCCAGATCCAAATGTACATCAAAGTCACCGTCGACATACTAACCGGAGCCGGACGCCCAAACCTCACTGTACATTTCTAGCTTTCCTTTTTCTCTGAAGTTTGTGGGGGATTCTTATGTCTGATTGCTTCATTTCTCTGGTAATATAATACTAGGTTCCTTAAAAAAAAATATATTAGGGTTTGCCTTGTTTCAATCTTTTCTGGATATTACTTTTCTTTTGGAGGTTAAAGCTATTGAATCTTGATATGACAGATATTATTGCATATTAATTTTTAGGAGCTAGAGGGAGACTATGCATAAAGATAAAGGGGATCATCATCATCATCTGCGAGGTGTAGTTAGATCACATTCTGAACCGGCTTTGAAAGACAAATCTTCATACACTCCCTCCACGTCATTTGCTGCAATTGGCCATTACAATGACAACAATCTATTCTTTGAAGAGGGTCAGTTTCTTTCATACACCCAATACCTACCTGTGTATGCATATTTCTATACAATTACATATGCGTGTGTGTGTGTATATGTATCAATGATAGCATTTTGTTCAGAGAATTCATATTTATTATTAACCAACTTGTTTGGACTTGTTATTCCATGTCTGGTGTTAATTAATCAATTTTGGAAGCGGACATTATCACTCTATTCTCAGTTTTTTTTTACATGCAATTGTCTTGGTCTTCATCTGATTGCAGAGGAATCTGAAACAAGTTGCGAAGATTCAGACGTTAGACGTTTTGATGAAGAAGAAGATTCATCTTGGATATCATGGTTCTGCAATCAAAAAGGGAATGAATTCTTCTGTGAAGTTGACGACGACTATATCCTAGACGATTTCAACCGCTCTGGTTTGAGAAATCAAGTGCCATTCTATGATTACGCATTGGATATGATTTTGGACATTGAGTCTTCTGATATCGGTAAAACTTACCTGTGCCATTTTCCATGACTGCTTTGTCGAAAAATTATATTTAGTTATCCTGTGATTTCAATTACATTGCTACTTCTACCGTCACCAAATTTGTTCACCGTCCGTGCACATAAGAATATAAGATCACTATCTTGGTTGACTAGATAAGAAGAATTGTCACATTCTTTCGATGAACAAAATTTGGTAAGCACTCAAGCTCATTTGTGGAGTCTAGTCACAGCATAATGTAATTTTTTAAGAATGTTGAATTTGTTATATGTGCTAGCTAGTGCTTCATGTTTGATCGAGTTGAGTAATTTGTTTTCCTTTGGGATCAAATAGACGGTACCTTACATGATCATGAGCAGAATCACTTGATCGAATCCGCGGCAGAGCTGCTCTACGGTTTGATTCATGCCAGATACATAGCAACTACCAAAGGAATTTCTGCAATGGTAAGATTTATTTATGTTAACTATGGACCCATGGAGTTCTTAATATATGATTCCAAGCTTCTGGTAGCTAATACTGTTGTGTAATTTTAGTTGGAGAAGTACAGGAACTATGATTTTGGTAGATGTCCAAGAGTTAACTGCAACAAACAAAGATGTCTACCTGTAGGTGAGTCTGACATTCCAAGATTGACTACTGTCAAAATCTACTGTCCCAGGTGTGAAGATATCTACTCCCCACAATCCAGACACCAAGAACGTATCCTTAACCATTGCATATGTCTAATGTTAAAGTCATCTTTCGGTCTAAATGATATGGCTGAATTTTAACTTTGCTTCATGGTTACAAGATCAATGTGTTTTCAATCTTGGTGACTGGTGTGGAGTTTCGTCAAATTATCATTAGAAATCACCAGTGCAATGGCTCTCGGCTTTCTCCCTTGGCCAAATGGCTTGCCCAAGTTGAGTGAAGCCCTTAAAAGTGCGATTCACAGGTGATTTTTAACTTCAAATTGATGAAATTTGACTTGTGACCAAGACTGGAAACATCTGAATACACAGTAAAAATAAGTAAACTGGTGAGACTAGGACCCAATCTTATATGATTTCTTTTACTTCAAAACACAAAATTGTTTCCTTGATAAGTTTAGAAATCGATGGGGCATATTTTGGAACCACGTTTCCTCAACTGTTTTTCTTGACTCATGGGCATCTTAAGCCAGAGAAGGCAAGTCAGAACTATGCTCCAAGAATATTTGGCTTCAAAGTCCACAAGAAATAGACAGGGGAGGGCACTTCTCACTCTTTGTACTGAGTAGTTTAGGAAGGCTTTTAACTTTTTTAGGCTGTGCAATTGCTGGTACGCAATTATATATGCATCAACTTGATTCTTTCAACATAAACACGGAACAGAAATCCTTATTGCAGTTACATGTAGAAAATTTCTTTCAACATAAACACGGAACAGAAATCCTTATTGCAGTTACATGTAGAAAATGCCATTCATTCGGATCATGATTTAATTGAGATGTGCATGCATGGTGGCCATTTACTTTCTAAAGTAACTAGAAACTTTGAAGTGGCAGAGGCTAGCTAAAGTATAGGCTAACAGCTTTACTAGAAAGAGTGAACAGATTTTTAATATATATATATATATATATATATATATATTTAGAACTGGCTAATGCATAGACTCCTATTACCAGCATTCAGGGGATCATAGCTGTTACCGCTCAGATTGTACCAAATTCCATCGCTGAACAAGTCAAATGGGTATAATATTTCCATGGATAATCTTGTCCAAACAAAATAAGGGTTAGCAAACTGAGTGATCATCTAAAGGGAACACTAGGAAACAATCACCACAATGGCACAATCACCATTCAGCAGCCACTAGGTTTCCAAAATCACATCTGATACTCTGGATGTCTTCATTGATAGCTGTTGCTTCTGCTTGCAACCTGCTAATTTCAGAAACTTTGACCTCTTTCATTGACACTGCCATCATCCGTTTTTCTTGTAAGTCCTTAATCTTCTTGTCAATCCCAGTGATGGTTTCATCATAGGTGGTTGTGTCATGAGTACTCCCTGTGATCCTAAGTTTAACTTCTTTTGATTGTTTCTGAAGCTGTCCCAGCTTTATTTTCATGTCTAGCAATTCCGTCAGACGATGCCTTAGTGCCTTGACATCAAATCCCATCAACTCCATTTCAACTAGTCCTTTCAAATAGCTTTCGATTAGTTCTCTAGGATCATCTACTCTTAAATTGGAAATCTTCTCAACCAAAGAAGCAAAGGCTAACATACTGCCGATGGCTGCTCCTTCACTAAATACAGGATTCAAGTTCACCGCAAAATGAAAATGCGGCTTCTGCGGAAAGTTTTTGAATACTTCCATGGATTCAAGATGTTCCCATAGTGGAGAATTCTTTACAAAAGGCAGATTTGGACTTTTTTCTTGTTGGTTGACAGTCACAGCAGGGTTACCTAGATCACAATCTTGATGTTAATCAAACAGACTACAGCCAAAGGAATCTATTTGAAATTATCACCATTCAACTATAATAAGCAAACTCAGGCATAGAGTTTAGGGTTTATTGATATTGGTTTGTCATGTTCTATCATACCTATATGTTCAACAACATCAGTCTTGGACACTTCAACATCAGTAAAAACTCCAGTTCCGTTATGCTTTTCACCTACAAAGCCAATGTTTTTCAGGATACCAATGCTCTATTTCCATAGTGCACAGAAGTCATTTTCAGGTTGTGACCTCTTATACCTGTCAGTTCGAACCTTTTCTTTCTTTGGTAAGTTACCAGGTTTTGGTTCCCCCTTGGATTTGCAGGCTTTTCAACTACACCATTCATACAACCTGCAACCACAGATCCATAGTCACTAAGTTCTTCACAACCAAATCTTAGCACATTAGAGATCTCCAATCTATAACCATCTAACGAGTGATGTCTAGCTTTGACATATTACACACACCTGCTGCTGGATCTTTTGGGTGTCGAACAAGTAACTCAGCCTGTTTATTCTTCCCTTTTATTCCATTGCTCACTTTATCTTCATTACCATGTTTAATCTCCTAAATGAGTGAAGAACAAACATCATAGTCAGAAAAATTGAGTTAGATGGTAGTGATTACAACATATGCATCCAAATCCATATTTACTATAAGCGAAGCAGAACAGTTTTGAATTAATTCCAGATTCACAAAAAAAAAAAAAAAATGGCCTCAGGTTTCTTTAAGAACAAAAAAAAAAAAAGCATTATTAAGGTAACACTGAACAGTTTTAGATAATCTTGTTTTCTTGATAAAAGAAGAAATTTCAAGCAGCACTACTTTAATATACATGCTTTGAGTTAGCTATCAGGAGAATCATCTTCTCGTATTTCCAAAAGCTATGTTTATTCTTCAAAATCACGATGCTCTTGCATTTGTTTGATAGAAAGCACATTGGTCTTATTGTCTTACATTTAAACTGCTCAGAAAACTTACCTTCACAGGAAGCAGACATGAATTTCCAGCATGCAAGCCCCCAGTTGCTAAAGGCTCTGACGGGATACCAAAAGATTCAATCCTAGTCATTACATTTTCATCTTCAATGTATTCTTGGTCACCTCTTACACTTTTACTGCCATTGCTGACTGCATACACACAGACGCACAATTTCATTTAACGTTAATCAATGTGGATGTTATACCATACAGTTTTTGGGGTAGACCCTTCCTTCCACGTTTTACAAATTGAGAGTTTGGTTGTCTCCCCCTTTTTACAAAATTGATTGCTAGACTATCCAGTTGTTTGAACTGCTGTTGCTCATTTTTCTGAAAAAGGATTAAAATGCATTCACATCAGGACATCAGATGCAGAACTCAGAAGAATAAATATCAGATGAGAAACAGCTATTCCATCTCTTAGTTAAAAAATAGCAGCCCTACTTTGAAACATTAAAATGAAAAATTCTGAAAGAACAGCACCACTTGGACTGCCTCCAGGTCAATTGGTGCATAATAAGGCCTCTCTGAGAACATTAACCTTAGCTTAATGCTGAAACATATCTATTTATCATCCCATATGAACCACAGAGGCCTAGTTTCCTTTCCCTTTTAAAAATTCAGGAAACATGTAAAGTTGAGCAGTTATATGTTCCAATATTTCCCCAGGAATGAGCATTACTCAACGCTGCACTTGGGGTTTAGAGAGGCAAGACTTGACTCCCAGGTTCGTTTACCCCAACAGAATGTTCATTAATAGGAGACTAAATGCCACTGAGTTACGTTCTTGAGAGACCACTTACCTCTTCATCAGTAAATATGCCTTTCCTCTTTGATGTTTTAGCTGGTGTTTTCGTTTGATAGGATTGTACAAGAGACAAGGTGTCTTCTGAATCTTCTCCTTTTAACTTCTTGCAGGGAGTGGGACTTAAAAATGTTGAATCATCACTAGGATGCTGAGATATTTTCAGTTTGTCTTTGGTTCTTTCACAAGGTAACTTATCCATGCAAGGACTCAATTGCTTCATCCTAAAGTTGGTATGACAAGGTGTTTTGCCTACAGAATTACTGGAAATTTCACGTGCATGTCTCGGTTGTACTCCACGATACTTAGTAGAATGAAATTCCTGAAAAAAAGAAAAAAAAAAAAAAAAAAAAAAAACCTGTTGTAGTATAAAATATATATATACCGTATATGTCTATATCATATAACAAAATACGTAAAAGTATTTAGATAGGTACTTGAGTGTATAATCATAGGTACTTGAGTGTATGAAGACTTATGTAAACATGTTTTACCAAAGGGCAACAAGCATGGCAGAAAATCATCATCAAGATGGTTATCATTTTGAGTTTCTCTTTGAGCTTTCACACTTCAAATGTATTCCTATAAATACCCCTTTGTATGAGATGAATAAACACATTGAAATCTCCATTCTCTCTGAAATTTTACTCTCCTTTTCTGTTTATCAATTCCTCTTGTTCTTAAACACGTTATCAGCACGAAGTTGCTCTAGAATTATAATCGAAAAATTGACGAAAGAAGAGTTCATCATCGATCGAAGTCATTTTTCAAAACCTACAAAAAATCCCCAAACCCTAGCTCAGATTAAAGCCCTTGATTCCAGGAGCCCGGAACCGGTCTCAGAATCGCCGGAACCGGCCGGAAACGGCCTGAATCGGCCGCCGGAAGCGGAAAAACCAAACCGGACCGCTGCCGGACCGCTGTCGAGAGCTGCCGAGGTCCTGCCGAGCTGCTGCAGAGACCTGCCGAGGTGCTGCCGAGAGCTGAGCAGCAGCTGCCGAGACCCAGCGCAGCAGCTGCCGAGACGCTGCGCAGCAGCTTCCGAAACGGTGCGCAGTAGCTGCGAGTAGCTGCTAAGCAGCTGTCGACACATCTGTCGACAGATTTGCGCGGCGACTTTCCGACAACTTTTCCGGTGACTTTTTCGACACTTTTCCGGCGACTTTTCGGACGATTTTTCTCGACTTTTTCCAACGATCCTTCCGGTCACCTCCGATAATTTTTCAGGTCAAAAATTTTCGGCAACACTATTCCAAGGTATTCTTTACTAAAAGTTCCCGTTTTTTGAGTTTTTATTTATTTTCTCTCCTTTTTCCTTTTTCTCGGGAACTTACAATCAAAAGCGGAATTATAGAAATTCACGCCAAACGAACTAAGAGCGTTCGTAATCAATGAACTAAGAGTGTTCACAATGATTCTTGGAAATTGATTTCTTGGTAGCATAGCTCGGAAATCTTATTATTTTTCGTGGAAGTTTTAACTCCGAAACTAATATTTTCTTCTTATCTTCAAGGATGTCGAATGAACCTAGACTCGATTTTCAAATCCTTGACTCAACAGGTTCGGATTACCATAGCTGGAAAACTGACGTTGAGAACCATCTCACATCGAAGGGGATATTGCCCATCATCCATGAACCAAACCCGACCCTTGTGTTCCCTCGAACACCCAAGAAGCATGCATAAGCAATCATCTTGATGCGACGTCATATGGATAAAGCACTCAGGCTAGAGTACATGTCCATCAAAGATGCAAAGGATTTATGGGAAGCACTACAAGAGCGCTTTAACAATATCCAAGATTCTCTCCTCCCTGACTTGAAGGTTCAGTGGAACGATGTACGCTTCTCAGACTTCAAGTCTATTGCTGAGTACAATTCAGAAGCTCTTCGTCTCAAATCCATGTTGAGGTTCTGTCAAAGACCCCTCACAGAAGAAGAGCTAATTGAGAAAACTCTCTCCACCTTCCCCGTTGCAGCAATTTTGCTATCAAAGCAGTATCGCACTGAAGTAAATGTTGGACGAATTACGAGGTTCAATGAACTCATAAATATTTTGTCGGTAGCCGAAAAGCACGACAACATTCTCGTAAAGAATTATAATTCAAGACCCATTGGAACCAAGAGCGTTCGTGAGGCAAATTATAATGCACCCAAGAGAGGGCACAGGGAGCGGTACCCCAGCAATAGGGGACATGTGTACCCTAATAATAGGGGACATGAAGAACGAACAGGTCCATATAACCGCCCCAATAGGGAAGGAAACAGCAACTTTAGAGCGGGCACACGTGATGGTAACTCCACACGTGGAAGAGGGAGATATGGCAACACCGGCCGTGGAAATAGCACCATGAGCCGTGGAGGTCGCACCATGCGCCGTGGTAGTAGCAGCAACCCTCCTAGGGGATATCCACAACGTGCACAACCTGCACAACCTGTACAACCTGCACAACCTATACCTCAAATGAAGGGAGGGAACCACAATGACATGTGTCATAGATGTGGATCAATCGAGCATTGGTTTAAACAATGTCATGCAAGTACCCAATTAGCTGCACGCTACAAGGAGTACAGGGAAGCAAGAGAGCAAGAAGCTAACCTTGCCGAAGATGAAAATAGTGAAGATGTCAATCTCACTGTTGAGGACTTCAAAGCTGTAGATGAAGAGCACGAGGATGCCACAGACTTTGATTAGAATAATCCTCTTTCTATTTTCCAAGAATGGCAAATGTGCCTTAGTCAATAAATAACAATTGTATTAAACTCCTTCTTATATGGCGTACCCAATGAAGTATGATGTCTAGGAAAGCAATTGAGATCGGGGTATTTAAGCGAGCCTCGCTCCACCAACATCTCTCTACTTTCCTGGTCATATTCCATTGGAATTACCAAACGGATTGAGTGATAGCAATTTGTCTAAAGTTTGATATTTGGAATAGACTTATGAATAACTTTGATGTAATCATTGGCTATTTCCCTATTAATAAAGTATCGCATTCAATGTCATGGACATCTGTTAATATTCCGAACTTTATTCCTTTCAGTATGTTTTCCGGAGAATTGGAATGTCTTCTTGATAGTGGCACCACACATACGATATTGCGACATAGGCAATTATTTTTATGGATGACACCCAGTCGATCCTCAGTAACTACGATGGCAGGACCATCACAATTGATTCATGGTCGAGGACCAGCTCAATTTTTGTTACCAAATGGCACAAATATTAATGTCGCTGAAGCTCTATATGCTCCAAGGGCCGGAAGGACCCTATTAAGCTTTAAAGACATAAGAGCCAATGATTTTCATGTGGAAACACATTGTGAGAATGGACAAGAGTTCATTTGCATCACCTCTAAAAACTACGGAAATACACGAGTTTTAGAGAAACTTATGTGTCGCTCTAGTGGATTGTATGCAACCACTACTAGAGTCATTGAATCCAACCATGTCATGAATGACAAATTATGGGATCCTGACACATACAAGCTTTGGCACGACCGTTTGGGACATCCAGATCGTGACATGATGCTCCGTATATTAAAAACTTCACACGGACATCCATTCTTCAAAACGAAAAGAAGTACGAACCAAACATTGGTCCAAAGAGTTACTTCTAAAGTGTATCATTCGTTTTGCAAAGCTTGCTCTTTAGCAAAGGTAGGATCAAGACCATCCTATGCAAAGGACACTAAAGAAAATATACCATTCTTACAAAGAATACAAGGTGATATTTGTGGACCTATCCAACCAACTTGCAGACCATTTAGATATTTTATGGTGTTGGTTGATGCATCGACACGTTGGTCACATGTCATGCTCTTATCCACAAGAAATGCTGCATTTGCTAAACTCCTAGCACAAATCATTAAATTAAGGGCTCACCACCCCGATCATCCTATTAAGTCAATTCGTCTTGACAATGCTGGAGAATTTACATCAAGAACCTTTGATGATTATTGCATGTCCATTGGGATTGAGGTGGAACATCCTGTCCCTCATGTACACACCCAAAATGGACTCGCAAAAGCTGCCATTAAAAGACTTCAAATGGTTGCCAGGGCATTGGTTATGCGCACCAATCTCCCTATTTCTGCTTGGGGCTATGCAATATTACATGCAGCTGTGCTTATTCGTCTGAGACCCACTGCCACCCAACCCTTTTCTGCGTCCCAACTGGTGACTGGGTATGAGCCTAATGTCTCACACTTACGCATATTTGGGTGTGCAGTCTATGTGCCAATTGCGCCGCCACAGCGCACCAAAATGGGTCCTCAAAGACGCTTAGGCCTTTATGTTGGATATGATACTCCAAGCATTATCCGCTACATAGAACCCTTGACAGGTGATCTATTTACCGCTAGATTTGCGGATTGTCACTTTGATGAGACAGTCTTCCCTTCATTAGGGGGAGACAAGAACATTAATGTTCAACAGAAAATACAGGAATTGTCGTGGTCTGTCCCCACTTTGTCTCATCTTGATCCCCGAACCACACAGTCTGAAATAGAGGTGCGGAGGATTCTCGATCTTCAGAACGTAGCAGAATCAATGCCTGATGCGTTTTCTGATATCGCTAAAGTGACAAGATCACACATACCTGCTGCAAACGTACCTGCAAGGATTGATGTTCCTAAAACTAAAGGACATGACATCCCCTCTATGGGTGATGCAGTGGCTAGACCCATGGCTCCTGCTAGAAAGCGCGGGAGGCCTATAGGTTCGATGGATTCTCGCCCAAGAAAGAAAGCGAGCTTGACACAAAATAATCCATTAATCATCGATATAAATAATCCATCTCATGAAAAAATTCCGGATTATGGTTATGTCCAAGAGACATCATTGGAGGACGCTCCAATAGTAGAACCAATTCCAGAGAATAGAGAGATCTCCATGAATTACACTAGTATACATGTAATTATGGACAGAAATTCTATGGCTATTGATGATGTGTTTGCATATCATATTGCAAAAGGAATTATAGAAACGATGATATCGAACCTCGCTCCGTTGAAGAATGCCAACGTAGAGCAGATTGGTCAAAATGAAAAAATGCGATCCAGACTGAATTGGATTCACTAACAAAGAGACAGGTATTTGGGTCTATAACACTGACACCACCAAATATAAAACCTGTTGGCCATAAATGGGTCTTTGTTAGAAAGCGTAATGAGAAAAACGAGGTTGTTAGGTACAAAGCCCGCCTTGTGGCGCAAGGTTTCTCACAACGTCCTGGAATCGACTACGAGGAGACATACTCTCCCGTAATGGACGTTATAACGTTCCGCTACCTTGTCAGTTTGGTAGTTTCCGAAAAACTTGACATGCAGCTCATGGATGTGGTTACAGCATATCTCTATGGGGATCTAGATTCAGAGATATATATGAAGGTTCCAGATGGACTTCAATTACCCAAATCAAGTGGCTCTAAACCACGGAGCGCGTTTTCAATAAAATTAAGACGCTCACTATATGGATTGAAACAATCCGGACGGATGTGGTATAACCGTCTAAGTGACTACTTGAGTGGGAAGGGATATGTTAACAATGAAATATGCCCTTGCGTGTTCATTAAGAGAACAAGATCCGGATTTGCAATTGTAGCAGTTTATGTTGATGACATGAACCTAATTGGAACTCTAGATGAGTTAAAAGAAACTGCTACATATTTGAAATCTGAATTTGAGATGAAAGATCTCGGGAAAACACGGTTTTGTCTCGGAATAGAACTCGAGCACCGTAATGATGGGATTATGATCCATCAATCAGCATATACTCAAAAGTTACTAAGGCGCTTTAATGAAGATAAAGCAAAGCCTGTGAGTACTCTCATGATCAACCGTAGTCTTGAGCCCATGAAAGATCTGTTTCGTCCAAGGGATGAGGACGAAGATTTATTAGAAGCTGAAATACCATACCTAAGTGCGACAGGCGCATTATTGTATTTAGCTCAATGCACAAGACCGGATATCTCATTTGCAGTAAACTTGTTAGCTCGACACAGTTCTGCGCCAACACGCCGCCATTGGATTGGTATAAAGACAATCCTTCGATACCTAAAAGGTACGATCGATATGGGCTTGTTCTATCCCTACAGAGAGAAAAGAAATGTGAGCGCCGGCAACACTATCCATAGTGACCGACGTTCTCCTCCTCCCCTCCATCAAAATGATGTTTTGACGGGTTTTGCTGATGCAGGGTATCTCTCTGACCCTCACAAAGGTCGCTCCCAAACAGGTTATGTCTTTACCATGGGAAACACCGCGATATCTTGGAGATCTACAAAACAGACTCTTGTTGCTGCTTCCTCAAATCATGCAGAGATAATTGCACTACATGAAGCCGTGCGTGAGTGCATATGGCTAAGGTCTATAAATAGACACATTCGAGGAACTTGTGGTTTGAAATTCACCACAAATGAACCTACATGCATTTACGAGGACAATGCAGCTTGTATTGAGCAAATGAAATTAGGTTTCATCAAAGGCGACAATACCAAGCATATATCGCCGAAATTCTTCTACAATCAGCAACAGCAAACACTTCTAAATATTGAAGTAAATCAAATCCGATCAGAAGATAATGTAGCTGACTTATTTACTAAGTCACTACCAAAATCCCCTTTCGAGAAACATGTAAGGAGCATCGGATTGAGGAGGATATCCGAACTCCCACGATCTTCAAGAGGAGTCTAAATCAGGGGGAGTATCCAGAAACATACTTCACACTCAACGCGCGTTGTGCTCTTTTTCCCTTTCGACCAAGGTTGTTTTTTTTCCCACAGGGTTTTATTACTTGGCAAGGTTTTTAACAAGGCAACTTCGATGCGCACCATCTACACAATACTATTGAACATGAAATATCCAAGGGGGAGTGTTGTAGTATAAAATGTATATATACCGTATATGTCTATATCATGTAACAAAATACATAAAAGTATTTAGATAGGTACTTGAGTGTATAATCATAGGTACTTGAGTGTATGAAGACTTATGTAAACATGTTTTACCAAAGGGCAACAAGCATGGCAGAAAATCATCATCAAGATGGTTATCATTTTGAGTTTCTCTTTGAGCTTTCACACTTCAAATGTATTCCTATAAATACCCCTTTGTATGAGATGAATAAACACATTGAAATCTCCATTCTCTCTGAAATTTTACTCTCTTTTTCTGTTTATCAATTCCTCTTGTTCTTAAACAAAACCAGCATTATGCCACCTACGGCTAATTTGGGTATATGTATGCTTTCAGCATGGTAACTTCAAATCGAACATCACGAAACCATCTGTATCCAAATTGCATCACAAAGTTGGAAAAAAAATAAATGAAATCACCACTCCATTTTAATCCTTGCCTTCTCCCCATCAAAAGGGTAATCCACATGAAATTAATATAGTAAGAGAACTCTTATAAGTTTGTGAACAATGAGAATTATCAACCAATTATAGGGTGCCAAGGGCAGTATTTCTATTTTTCTGAAACCTGTATGAAAATATGGTAGTAAAATGAAACCTCTGAAGGGAATTTCAAACACATCCCTATGATGGGGAAACAGATTAAAGGTAACTAATCATTAACTCGCCGAGACAGAAAGTTAGTCAAACATTTTCAGAATTAAAGACAGCCATGAGCCCTGTATAAACAAAAGGAAGCATACATACCGAATCGCTAGTCACCCATTGTTTACCAATCCATTCCAAGTGGCATCTTAACTCTGGATGACAGAACTCCTTCTCCTCCTTTGTGAATCTGAAAGTGACAACGTACCTCCTGTCTGTAAGAACTTCTGTGATGTCCCCTACCCACCAACCCATATCACAGAATGCATCCACCATTTGTGACAAGTGAAAATCTTTTTCCTCTTGCTGTGGAGGGCGAGGTCGAATCTGGTGATCAGCTACAACTACTTTAACAAGACCATTTTTATCATCATTTTCTAGGGTCTTATATTTGTATTGCACCAAGAAAGAGTCACCCCCTACTTGACCAATAAAAAATGCAGGTAACCACGAAGACCATAGATGATCTTTTTCCAGATTCACTTCAACTGGTGTCCATGGCTTGTAATTTGACCCCCTCAACACCTGAATCAGTGAAAAACATCAGTTTTACTTTTACATCATCATCAAAAGCATACATGAAGAGAATTTTTGTCATCCCTAGAGTAACAAAAGGCTCTTACATTCATTGTACATGTCACGAACAAATGAATTTCAAAAAACCATCACCTCATTAAATCCACACACTACACAAAACCACAACCTGGTCATTATTTCTTTCCTAAAAAGAACAGCTTTCATTCATTATATCATAACAAACCTCATTACAATTATCAAGGAAACGCCTTTACCCTATCTAGATTCTTCAAACACAAAATAATCCACAAGAATCATAACAAACTGCTCTTAAAAAACTAAGAAAACGAATAAAGACTCAAACTTTTTAAACAATCAAAACCAATTCCACAGACAAACAGAGTAAGACAATGTATAAACTACTCCAGAGCACATGCATGTTCTTCAATCAAAAGAAGCCTCAAGTGAATTCCCAACTAAAACCCTGCATTATAAAACACAACTAAAACCCTGCATCAAAAAACAAACCCACATATGCATCATTACCAAGAAGACCAAGAACTGGTACCTGTCTTGGGGCTCTGGTCCAAACTCCATGGTCCCAATCCCAATGTGACCTCAACTTACTGCGCTCTAGCTCCAGAAAATCTGGCGGCTTCTTAAACCCCACACTATACTTCTCCCCCACAACACTCATCACCAACCCAGTCCACCAACCTTCAAGGTGAAAAGCATCAACAGCGTCGTTCTCCTCAAACCTATCCTCCTCCGCATTGTTAGCCGGAGGCGGCGGCCGGAGAAGCCCCACGGTGGTGCGCTCGACAAGTGGCTTGGTGTGGTCCTTGTCAGAGACAAGAGTCTTGTACTGAATCAAAACCTTGTTGGAAGCAAAGGTCTTTCTTTTTGAGGCTGAGGAGTTTGCTGGTGGCTCTAAGATTGTTGCAGGGAACCATGCACCTTCAGACCCTTTTTCTTTGCTGCAAACTTCGACGTTGGCGCCTTGGGTGAAATACCCAACAGGGTTATGGCCACCATTGCTCTCCTGCTCCTCCATTTTGGTTGCTTCACAGTTTCAAAGGAGGAAAAATATTACTATAAAATTTTGGCACTGGTTTTTCTTACTCTTTTGGACCCTATGAAACAGGGTCAATCCCCAAGTTTCATTGTTATACAATGATTCGATTTTGTCTTCTCGTGTGTTGTCTCAGCTCTGTTGCTGACACGTGTGTTTTTAGATATTTATTTTGCTATTTTATTATTTTTACGGGATGATCGAATGACGAGATATGTTCTATAATATTTCAGAGTATTGAAATTCTAAAGTCTAGAGTTATTGAATTTGATTACTGTAGGGCTCACCACAATTTCAGTTTGCAATCCAACCGTTCCGGCTCCAGTTGGGGTTAACTTACTAAATAGGGCACATCATATACAGTTTGTAATCTAACGATTCTTAACTACAATTTCAATATACGCAGCATCATAGAACTTTAAATTTTTTATTTCTTAGTTAGACTCCAATTCTTTTCCTTTGTTTTGGAGATTATGACCAAATATCCCAAGTAAACAAAATCTAATCAACATAATCAAATCTAGAATCAAGTTCTTTTGTGGTCAAGTAGTAGAGTGGATTGAATCTAATTTACAAAACAATATTATAATCAACAATCACAAATGATAATTTCAAATTGAGTTAGAAAAATAATGACAAATTATTTGGTACTTAATCAGTGTCTCATCGTGTTCAATTCTCTGTATGTACTCGGACGGACGAAGGTGGTCAATAGAGTCATTGAGACTGATGAGACTCTTTCGAGAGTAAAGATGTAAATTAGGGTTAATGGTTTGTAAATTCAATGGTGTTTTTGACTTTTATATTGGCGTTTTGACATATTTTCTCATAGGAGACGTTCTCGTTTTGAAGGAAAAAAAATGGTGAATGTGACCAAGAAGTCTATAACACTTGCCATGGTTATTAAAGGTGAATAGCATTATGGGCTACTATGGAAATTTTTCTTTTTACATCTAATCAATTTTTACCATTGGTATGGTAGTGAAATTTGGCTTTGATAATGCAGCATATCTTAATGTAGATGTTGATGTTCCTAATATCTTAACGTAGATAACATCTAATCTTAATTCTGATGCATGTCCATACGCGGACCAAACAAAGTCTGAGAATGACCAGTATACTACAGCTTCCATCACTCCCATCAGTCAAATTAAAAAGGCATTGTTTTATTCAAAAAAAAAAAAAAAAAAAGCCATTGCATATAAATTAGTCTCCATGGACAATCTTGCTCCAAACAAGAATTAGCAAGAAGAGTTCCCACCTAAATAGACTCACTGATTACAGCAGCTAATCTGTGAAATCACAATGGAGCAGCAGCTAGTATGTCGAAACCATGTTGGATGCTCTGAATGCCTTCACTGATAGCTTTTGCTTCTGACTGCAACTTGCTAACCTCGGAATCTTTGGCCGAACACATTGACACAACCATGGCCCGTTTTTTCTTCAAGCGCTTGATGTTTGCTTCTATGTCCTTGATCTCCTTGTCAATTCTACTGATAGTTTCAGTGTCCTTGATTGTGTTTTGTCTACACACCGTGATCTTGGTTTCAACTACTTTGGACTGGTTTTGAAGCTCCTCCAGCTTGGCTTTCAGGTCTAGCAACCCAGTCAGACGACGCTTTATGGCATCAACATCAAAGCCGTGCAGTTCCAATTCAACTGTCGCCTCCAAGTTGCTATCAATGACGTCTCTAGGATCACCAATCCGTATCTTGGAGGTCTGGTCTACCAAAGAGCTAAAGGCTAACATTTTTCCGAAAGCCGATCCCTCACGAAACACCTCATTAGTTTTCAGTAGAGGATGAAAATGCGGCTTCTGTGGAAATCTTTTGAATACTTCCATGGATTCAATCTTTTCCCAAAGTGGGACACTTTTTACAAAAGGCAAATTTGGACTGTCTTCTTGCTCCACATCACCTTTGACTCCAGTTTCAATTTTTCTTCCACTCACTTCATTTTGTTGGTTGGCAGTTCCAGCAGGGTAAACAAACATGACATTAGTATATAAAACTGTAAAGATAAAGGAATCTATAAAAAATTTCACGATATCTTACTTGATCCCTCCACGGTTATTACAGAATTCCCTTCCTTTATGAATAAAGATTGATCATGATCAGGTTGCTTTGCAGGAATTCCAGATACAGCCAGCTTAACTTTTTCTACAGAAGCTACAGCTCGGCCATCTCTCACTGAATCTCCAGAACCTGAAAATTTGAGAAAAAGACCTGAATTTTAGACAAGAAAGATAGACCAACTATCAACCACCATTTAGCGAGAATTGTTTCTCACCGAAGAATGTGGCACAGACTGAAACTTTCTATATACTACCATTTAGCAAGGATTCTGTAGCTTTGGGATATTACCTGTTGTTGGATCTTTTGAGTGTTCATTGTTGAACATAGGCAGTTTTCTCTTCAGTTTTATTCCACTGCTTGCTCCATCTTCATTCTGTTGTTGGTTATCCTGCATGAGTAATGAACAAACACCACAAACAGTGGACAAATTAGCAGCCTTCATTTTTGCCTTTTCTATACTTTTTGTGATGCTGATTTTTTTATCTCTATTACTGTTGCCCCGGAGATTGTATAAAATGATGTTCTGACTTCTGTTTCTCTTCTAATTAAGTTCAGGATTGACTTACCTCCATAGGGAGCAGACAAGAGCTTCCAGCCTTTGATCCCCCCATTACGTCATTCTCCGAACCGATCCCAGAAGATTCAATTCCGTTAATTACATGCTCATCTTCAAGATTTTGTTCATATGCTTTGTCAATTCCACTACTCTTCTTGACTGAAATTTAAAATACAAATTTGTCTTATATGAACTACAGCATACATAAATAGTAGTATGTATATAGATATAAACAGAGAACGAATATTTCACTTAATGTCAATCAGTCTCGAAATTAGATTTGTGGATACATCACCATGCAATTTTGATCGTCTAGCCTTTGTACCCTGTTTAACACCAGGGGATGGGCTATCAGCTTGTGATTTTCGTCGTCCACCCCTTCTTTTTACGGGAGTGGTTACTTCACCATCCAGTTGCCCAACATGTTGTTGCTCAGACTTCTGCAAGAAGAATGTAGGGTAATTCTAATGAGGGACATCATGTGTCGGAAGAAACAAAATCAAAGAAAAATGCCTATCTTCAAATCCTATCAAGTTATAAAATGATGGAATGAGAAAAGTTAATGAGGTTTAAAGTGGCCTTTGACTTTGTGCAACACTGTAATGTAAAGCACATTCAGGAATGTGATTCTAAATACAAATGTTTTTTTTTTTTTTTTGAGTTACTTACCTCTCCATCTTCAAAGGGCCCTTTTCTGTTGGATGTTTTAATTGATTTTGCCCTGCCAAATAATGCTAACAGAGATAAGGAGTCTTCTGAGCATTCCCCTTTTAACTTATTTGAAGGAGTTGGACTTGAAAATGTTGCACCATCATTAGAAAGCTCAGAAAATTTGAGTTTCTTAGTGGTATTTCCGTAAGGTGATTTATTCACAAGACGAGGCAACTGCTTCATCTGAGACCTGGTATGACAAGGTGTTTTTTCTTCGGAGTTTCTATAATTGCTTCTTGTATATCTTAATCGTTCTTCATTGACAATAGAATTTTCAAGTGCCTGATATAAAACAAAAAGGTAAGCCACTTGAAACTAAACTGAGTCTATATATACTTCTCAGCATATTCACATAAACTTACTGAACTTCCAGAATCACATTGCATAATGATGCTAATCGAAAAGAAAAGACTGAAATGATGAACTGATTGCTATCATCGCCATCATCCTTCCCTTTGTCCAAACATAAGGGTCAGACAGAGTGATTCAGACATAAAAAACACAGTCATGAATCCCCATATGAACAAAATGAAAACATACATACCTTAGGGTCAGACACCCATTTGCTACCAATCCATTCTGAGTGGTGCCTCAGGTGTGACGATCTGAATTCCTTCTCCTGCTTTGTGAATCTTAATGTGACAACATACCTTTCCCCGGTAAGAACTTTTGTAATGTCTCCAACCCACCAACACATATCTTGGTATGCATCCACCATTGCCAACAATTCGAAAGCTCTTTCCTCTTGCTGCGGAGGGAGAGGTCGAATCTGATAGTCCGATACAACTTTAACAAAACCATTTTCATCACCATTATTCACACCCTTATAACGGACCAGGAAAGAATTGCCCCCTAACGGACCAACATAAATTGCCGGTATCCAAGAATACCATACACGTTCTCTGTGTAGATTCACTTCAACATCTTGCCCAGGGCTGAAATCCAATCGCATCATCATCTAAACAATCAATAAAAACAATCAGTTTTCCTTATATATCATAAACTAATCGAATGACAAACAAACATAACCTCGAATACAAATTTCGACCATCAATGCACACTAAACAAAATCCCAACTTTGGTTCATCAATCATCCGCTAAGAAATGGAACAATAAATGCATCAAATGACAATCATGCAACTGCCAATCCAGCTGGGTTCTTATTGCATGAACAGTATGTTCTTAAAAAGGTAAAAATTTCAATCTTTCTGAGCTAGACATATAATCAAAACATCCCATGACATAAATTCCCAAATGGACCCAAAACAGAGCACATGCATAAACCCATCAAAAACCCCCCAAATCCCACATGCATTATCAAAATCAACCAAACCCAATTCACCTACCTCCTTCCCGGCGCGACTCCACTTGCCGCCGCGCCAATCCCAGTGCCGCCGCAGCTCCCTACGCCCAAGCTCCAGCAAATCCGGCGGGCTCTTAAACCCCACCGTGTACTTCTCCCCCACAACACTCATCACCACCCCGGGCCACCACGCGTCCAAATTAAACGCGTCAACGACGTCGTTTACCTCAAACCCCTCCTCCTCCTCCTCCTCCTCCTCCTCCGCAGGCGGCGACGGCCGGAGCAAACCCACCTCGACTTCCTCCGTCAGCGGCTTCGAAGGGTCGTCGTCGGAGACGAGAGTTTCATACTCTACCACCAGCAACTTCTGCTTCCGATTCCGAAGCGAGAATGGGGACGGGTTCAGATTTGGGTCCAGGACATGAGCGGGAAACCATGCACCTTGTTCGTCGCGCACCTCGACTTTCGAGCCGTGGCTGAAATACCCACATGGGTGACAATTGATCTCCTCCTTCGGGTCCTTCATTTGGCCGGAATTGGTTTTTTTTTTTCTTTTTTTTCCGGCAGTAGAAAACGGCGGTCAGTGTGAAGTCCACTGTGATCTTTGTGGAATCAACGTCTTTTCTAAAAGTGGTTCTCGATATTCTCTTCAAATATCCCACCACTACCACCAAGTAATCAATTAATCATGACTCTCCACTCTTGAGCGACGTGTCGTAAGTGTTGAAAGCGACATGTCGTTGTTCTCGCGAGGTTCCAGAACATTCCTTAATTAACCCTGATCTCTGTTATTATGGAATTATGGTTAACCATAATCATCCTATTTATTATGTTAGACTAGAACATGCAGGTTTCTATTGTTTATACAGCTTTCAATGGTGAGATTGGTCCTAGCATCGATTTGATTCTTGTTTACAATGAAAGTAACTTGGTTCTTGCAATTTAGACTGCAGTTTTGTCAAGATCTTAGGTAGAGCTAGAAAGAAAGGTTCATAATCTGCTGGAAATGGAAACGACAGGCCAAAGCTATTGCGGAAAAACAGCAAACAAGAGAATCTATAGGAAACCGATAAGGATAATAAAACTGGTTTCGAATATATTAAGACTAAGAGAATAAGTGCAAGAATGGCTGATGATATATATATATATATATATATATATATATAGGATTAAAGGTCCCAACATTCTAAACTGTTTGTATCAGTTGTACCAGTAGATAGAGTCAGAATTAGAGGTTCCCATTCTTGCTCCATAAGTATTAATGAAGGGTTAGCAAAAGGAGTGGTGATTATTGGGAACTAGGAATCACCACATTCACCATGCAGCTGCTGCTAGATTATGGAAATCATGCTCGATGCTCTGAATGCCTTGATTGATAGCATTTGCTTCTGATTCCAACATACTGATTTCAGAATCTATAGCCTCCCTCTCTGACACCGCTTTTGCCCTTTTTGCCTGTATCCCTCTGATCTTTTCCTCCAAGTCCTTGATCTCCGCATCCATCCCACTGATAACTTCAGAGCCTTTGCTTCTTTCATGCGTACAATTTGTGATCAGGATTTTGACTCCGTCTGACTTGTTCTTAAGCTCTGCAAACCTAAGTTTCATGTCTTGCAATTCATTCATTCGGTCCTGGAGTGCCTTGACATCAAATCCCAGCCATTCCAGTTCAACTAGAGCTTCCAAAATGTCGTTGATGGAGTCACTAGGATCATCAACCTGCAGCTTCGAAGTGTACTCGACCACAGCGGCAAAGATATGCATACCTCCAAGGGCTAGTCCTTCACGGCATAACATTTTAACCTTCAGTAAGGGCTTAAAATGTGGCTGTTGCGGAAACCTTTTGAATGCATCCATGGATTCCAACATTTTCCAAAATGGAGATTTTTTCACAAAAGGCAGACGTGGAGTGTCTTCTTGCTCAATGTCACTGGTAATTCCAGTTTCACCTTGTCTCCCTGTAACCTCACATTGTTGCTTTGCTGTCCCAGCACGTTTGCCTGGAGCACAATTTCCATTCAACTTTGTCAGACAACATGAAGTGAGGTCTGGTTGTAGTAAGATTAATCAAACAAAACACAGCGAAAGGAATCCATGAGAGTTTCACAGTATCCTACATGAGCCCTCCGTAGTATGTTCAGAATGCATTTCAGCTATGCTCGATGCCAGCAATTGATCATAAAGGGATGTTTTTGCAGTCCCAGCAGGGTTACCTAGAACACAATCTTCATGTCATCAAACAGACTACACAGAAAGGAATTGATCAAATTTTCAAGATAGCTTACCCTCCAAAGTGTTTTCAGAGTCCATGTCACACAATAATAAAGGTTGATCATGAAGAGGTGTCTCTGAGGATATTTCAGTCCCAGCCACCTCTACTTCCATTGCAGTAGCTTGAGTTTTTCCATCTTCTGTTGGATCTTCAGAACCTAAAATTTAAGAAGACTTGATTTAAAGACGACAAAGAAATACACACACACACACAGAAGAGGATAAGCATGTATCACAAAAGCAAAAGAAAATAAGATAGAAACCAAAGTAATCCACTAAAAGTTTTCAGCTTACTTGAGCCCTCCATAGTCTTTTCAGAATGCATCTTGTATATGCACAATGGTAGAGGCTGATCATGAGTAGGTGTCTTTCCGGGTTGTCCAGCCTCAGCAACTGGAATTTGTTGGTTGGTAGTTGCAGCAGGGTTACCTAGAACAGAATCATTATATTAATCAAACAAACTACAGGCAAAGGATCTATCAAACTTTTCACTATAGCATTACCTGCACACTCCATAGTGCCTTCATGAAACATTTTGTCATCCTGATTAAGAGTGCATTGAGAATGCATTTCCTCAACCGGATAAACTATGCACTCAATGGTATATTCAGAAGGCATTTCATCTGTACACAATGATCCTGGCTGATCATGAGCAGCAGGCTTTGCAGACAATCCAGGCACAGTCACCTGAACTTCCATTCCAGATGCTTCTGTTGTCCCATTTCTTGTTGAATCTTCAGAATCTGAAATTTAAGACAAGACCAAAATTAAAAGATAATACAGTGTGAATAGTAAAAGACAAGATAACCATGTACTATAAAAGAAAAGGTATGCCACAAAATATGTTTTTCTTTTTCCTGTTTGTTTTCTAGATGATCACTGATGGGAAGGGAGAGTAGGGATCACGCTCAAGAAAATGTTTTCTAGTTCTGCAGTTCCGTTCACAGCTAATGAGCTATAGCAAAGTAAATAACAATTTATCTTTTTCAAAATATAACCATTTAAGATTAGTACTTTTGTAGCTGTGACATATTATACGCATCTGCTGCTGACCTTTCAAGTGTTCAACAAGTATATCAGGCAGCTTACCCTTCACTTTTGTCTGACTGCTCATTCCATCTTCATCATGTTGATTAATCTCCTGCATTATATTTAGAACAATTAGAGAAAATTTGAGCTAGACAAAATAAGACACAATATGATGCCACCAAATCCATTACTACTTGAGATACTTCGGATATAAACACTTCAGAATTAATTGAAGATATTCATAGCTAATCCTCAAACACTGTTTGAAATCTTGACATACATAATCCTAGCCCTTCCATCCCTTGGGCAGCATCCTCTATGGTCTAAGCATGCAAGCCCTTTCATTTCATGTAATAGGGTCTATTAAAACATTATTTTCTTGATAAAAGAAGCACTAGTTATGTCTAGCATTGAACAGCAAAGTTTCATTCCCATCATCACTGACTTACATCTGTGATGATAGGAAGCACAGTGATCATAGATACATATTGCCTGCACCACTTAATGTAGACTTTAGTTTTGATGTCTTAATATCAAAAATTCATCTTGACATTGGCAGCACACCCTAGATGGACTTAGGTATCTTGAAAATTACCCAGAATCATGCATGAATATGGCCATGACAACTGCCATCTAACAAATTTTTGGTTTCAAAACTTTGTTGCAAATCTTCCCTTTTCTTCTTAGTTCTGAAAGATTCCTTCTTTCCTTTTTTATTTTATCTATATGGTGTTGTATTGTTACATTGTTTGCAATGCTCTTCTCTTTCTTCTGTTCCCAGGCTTCAGATTTACCTTCAAATGCAGGAGACTAGAATTTCCAGCAAGTGTTCTTCTCGTTACTTCAGAGTCTGACTGAATACCAGAAGATTCAGTCTTGTCCATGACATGCTCATCGCCAATACATTCTTCATCAGCCTTGTCCATTCTACTTCCCTCCTTGACTGCAACTAAATAAAAACAATAGGTTCTATGAATTACACAATGCCTTTCATGTAATATTACTCGGCATGGTTATACAAATCCGATTGTTATGGTCTTCTTACCATGAATTTTCAGTGGTGGACTGCTCCCATCAAATTGTGATTTTCTTTGTCTACCCTGTTCTCCAAGCAGCGACCCAGTCTTCTGCAATAGGAATCATGCATTCTAATCAATAACAAAATCAGAGGAACAAATAATGCATCTATTATTAAAGTATAGCACCAAATTCCAACACTTGTCTCTGGGAGTTCACTTACCACACCATCTCCAACAGGGCCTTTTTCATTGGATATTTTAACTGGTGTTCTCCTCACATACACTTCATCGACAGAAACAGATTCTTCTGGATGTCGTTTTAACTTCTTGGAAGGAGTTGGACTTAAAAATGTTGCATCATCATCAGGTTGGTCCAGTAGTTTCAGTTCATTTGTGGTTTTCCTATAAGCTGATTTATCAATGCAAGGACCCAGCTGCTTCATCTGATTCTTCTGTGAGCTAGCATAAGGATTTGCTTTTCCCGTGCTATCCTTGGTAGCACGTGACCTTTTAAGTGGTGTAGCTACCGCAGAGTTTCTGGAATTTGTGAATGTATGCTGTGTTTGTTCTATATCATCCATCGCAGACCCAAATCTCTGAAAAGAAACCAAAATTAAGCCATCCAGAAGTAATATGAGTCTAAGTAGGTTTTTCAGTATGGTTAAACTAACATGAATGATGAAAAGATGAAAGAAAAGAAAAAACTCACAGCTATATGATGAAGCAACTATCATCTTCATCATCGACACTATCACCACAATTCATCATTCTTGGCTCTGTCCCAATCATAACGGTCGACCACATGTTTTTGTTTGTTTTTTTTTTTTTTGTTTCTCAGTTTTATATCTACAGTACCATTGTAATTGTTCAACTTATTAATAGTACACCTCCTAAAATGTAGGACAATTAGAGCTATCAATCAATTAGCGTGTTCCCTAAGCACAACAGAACCTGTCTATTCCTCTGATCATGTACAAAATTATAGTGGCAAAAATGGAAACTATCAAAAGAAATGGAAAAGCATAAATAGGAAAATGATTTATTTTCCTTTCCATACCGATATGGAATGGAATAGGTTTTAGTATTTCCATGTGGGTGTTTGGAACATTATTAGAAATTAAATTCTGAAATTAATTTTCCATTCCTAGTGTAGAGTTTGATAAATCATAAAAATGAAATATAAAATTATAATTTTCAATAATACCCTTTTACTAATTAAGGTACAAATATAACTTCAACTTATAAGAAATATTGGTAGAGGAATATAAATTTTTTAGAGGGATAATTTATGTAATTTTGCATTTTAGAGTGGGGAATGGAAATAGAATATCACCCCTGACTAGGTAATTCTATTAAGGCTTTATAAGAGAGTCAATTTCCAGTCAAATCTCATTTTTTATTTCCTTTCCAATCTCCTATTACAACCAAACGACACCTCTAAATGGAAAATGAAATTGATTCACATTCCATATCATGATTTCCTACCATCCAAACGGGGCCTAAGTGAAAACTAATTCGTTCACTGGAGGAACAGAATATACTAATTACTATCTTTGAAGTCAGGGAGTGGTTCAAACATGTTGACCACCAAATTCCTAAAAAAACTCAACCATTAAGCCCAATATAAAACATAAGGAAACATACATACCGAAAAGTCGGACTCCCATTTTTTGTCAATCCATTCCATATGAAGCCTTAGTTCTGAGTGACTGAATTCCTTCTGTTCATCTGTAAGTTTAAAAGTGACAATGTACTTTTTGTCTGGAAGAACATTTGTAATACTTCCAACCCACCAACCCATATCATGGAACGCATCCACCATGTCCAGCAAGCAAAAACCTGTTTCCTTGTGCCGTGGAGGGCGAGGTCGAATCTGATGGTCAGATACAGCCACTGTAGCAATCCCATCTTTATCACTGTTCTTTAGGCTCTTATATTGAACCAAAAACAGGTTCTCCCCTAATGCACCACCATAAATTGCTGGAATCCAAGCAGACCATAGATGTTCTTTGACAAGTCTCACTTCAATTGGAGTCCCTGGACCATACATTGATTCCTTCATCAGCTGAAAAATCGTTGAAAAAAAAATTCAGTTTTCTTTTTTTATATCATAACCATAACCAAAGAGCAAAGCAAATAGAACATTCTTGTCATCTCTACGAATAACAAAAGGAAACCAGACTCACTGTAAATAAGATCAATGAATGTATCACATCAGAACTAAATGCTCTTGGCCAAAGCATGACAGAAATCATTGGCCATATATACTAGCAAGTGATCAATAGTCCCCCTCTGTTCTATGCACCCAAAAAGTGACTACGAAAAACTTCCAACTTTCGAGTCACAGGGTGACATCAGAGTAACCCAGAAGAACATTTTACAAAGTACAATCAAACTCGATTTCGAGTACTGACTTGGACCATCACATCATCATTAACTATAATAACCCCAAAGTTACAACTTCGGTTCATCGATCATTCACCCAAAAAAGGAAGCAACTTTGGTTCATAAATCATGAAAATTCGCAGAACAATGAACCACACCAACATTTTTCAGCTATTTTCTTAACATAAAATAAACGAAATTTAAAAGTAAAAGAACAGAGTATGGTAATTTCCCACCTCCATGTTTCTTAAACCCTGAAACCCCTAAATCCCCAAACAAATCAAAACTAAAACCCACATGCATTATCAAAACGATGACTTTTATACCTTCTTGTAGGGTCTGGACCAATTCTCGTTGACCCAATCCAAGTGACTCCTCAGCTCACTCCGGCCAAGCACCAGCAACTCCGGCGGGTCCCTAAACCCCACCCTGTACCTCTCCCCTCCTTCCACACTCATCACCACTCCCGGCCACCACGCGTCTTTATGAAACGCGTCTACGTCGTCGCCGGCCTCAAAAACCTTCCCGGGCGCGTCAGGCGGCGGCGACGGGCGGAGGAACATCATGTTGGTGTACTCCGTCAGCGGCTTGGTTGGGTCCTTCTCCGTGACGAAGGTGTCGTACTGGACCAAGACCTTGTTCGAGTTGAAGCTCTTTCGTTTCCTGCTGAGAGCCGAAGAAGGATTCGACGGCGGCTCCAGGATCGTCGCCGGGAACCACGCGCCGTGGAAGCCTTCTTCTTCTGTGCGCACCTCCACTTTCGCCCCACGGCTCCAGAACCAAGTCCGAGTATTGCTGCTCGGTTTCGCCATTGCTGGTTACTTCTCACTCTCTCACTCACAGAGTTTGTGTGAAGAAGAAGAAAGGTCAATCTTGGGTCTTGGGAGAGAGAAAGGTGACGCCTTTGAGGCTGCTTTGCTCCAAGCCTCCAAAGTTCCAATCTTTTTGTCTTATAGTGCAGTGTCTGAGACTATTCGTTTCCGAGTGACACGTGTAACTTTGAGCGATTTTGAAAACGTTTTGATCTCCCTCCTTTTTTTTCCTCTCCTGGGAAGGTGACTTTAATTTCCCTCCTCAACTGACCGTTCCGTTTCTGGACATGGATTGACCAACGACGCGTCGTTTGGAAGTAGAGTTCCAAAGACCAGAGGATGACTGTATCCTAGTTTTATATTACTTTTACTTTTCAACGCCATGTGAGTGAAAGAAATTTTCTTAACGCGAGTTGGCTGCAGAGTCACCTTGTGACTTGGGTTCCAAACTACTCCACCAAGTGGAAGATTCTAAAACATTTCTCAATAAAAGTTGCACACTTTATTATATGTAAATTATAAGTTTCTTTTTTTTGGCTAGAAAATTCCAAGTGGTTTTTAGCTTCAAGAAACTTGTACCACTTGTTACTCCGCTACCCCCGTAGATATGCGTTGACATATTTTCTAAATATTTTGTATATGCGTGTAATCAACCCACAATTACGATATACAAAATTGTAAATTATTTATTTTCAGCTTTTCATATTAACTTATATTCTAAAAGTGGCATAATTTAGCTGGATTCTTATTGTTTCGAATATTACAAAGGGTTTCATTATAGCCATGCGAACTCTTCCATATATATGTTCATCAATGTTATGGTTTCCGCTTCATTCTTTATTTCATCAATCACCGTTATTTCACTTTACATCTATCAAAGTGTGTAACACATTTTCAACACCGTAATAACACTCAAATCAACTATAACTAATGTTTTTCGCTTTACGTATTACTTAGTGTAAGAAAAGTATCTTGAAAATTCAACAAAACTAACAAAGCAAACATAAAAAGCAAGGTTAGCTTATGATGATTCATGATTCTAATCACTTCTCCCCGCAGAATTGATACACAATTACAAATGCTGCTTCTTATCTCTTGAGCCTATCCAAGCTGAAATTTCAATTTTCTTTTGGACAAAAGAAGATTATCATATTAACCTTCAAGTTGCCATTAGTCATTATTGGTCCAATTTAAAGAAAACACGCAAGTCAAAGTTTCTCGTTTTCCTCGTCAGCTTCCTCTCACCACCACCTAGCTCCACTCTAGAAAACCAAAGCAAAACCCCCTTTAAATTCCTAATCCCATCTCCTTCTTCACACCCAATTGCTCATCTTCCTCAAATTCTCAGTCTTTTCTTTGATTCAGATTCAAATTCTCAATCTTTTCTTCAAATTCAATCCACCATGTTAATGCTGGTAGACTGCTCCAACTGCCTCACACCTCTCCAGCTGCCAGCTGGCGCTCAGGTAATCCGCTGCGGCTTATGCAACGCCGTCACGCGCGTCGTCGGAACCTCCTCCCGATCTCTCCTTTCTCCTCATCCGCAACCCCCCTCATCGTCGTCCTCCCACGCGCCGCCGTCGCCTTACAGCCACGCTCCGCCGGGGCCACCGCCGTCGGCCCACGGACGGAAGAGGGCGGTGGTGTGCGCCGTGTCGTACAAGGGAACGCGGCACGAGCTCAAGGGCTGCATTAACGACGCCAAGTGTATGAAGTATTTGCTCGTCAACAAGTTTAAGTTTCCGGAGTCTTCCATTGTCATGCTCACAGGTAGCTCTTGATTTTTCTTCATTTTAAAGATTTGAAGTTTTGTTTTTTGGATATTGTGTGTGAATTGAACTGTGGTAGGCTTTATCTCCAGGTGAGAGCAATGCGTGGTCCTTATTCTAGATACATTGCAAAATGATTGAATTATTCCAAATTCATTATAAATGAAATGAAATTTGTTTTTATGTTTTAGTGTTTTGTACATTACTAATGCTTCATTGGTGACCACTAGGTGTTATTACTATGAAACCGTAATTGGTGAGTAGCAATGCTCAATCTGAAGTTCGCCATAATTCCACTTAATCTTTGAAATCGTTGTCTTTTTTTTTTTTTTTTTTTGCTTTTTTTTTTTGGGGTTTAATTGTTGTTGAATTGGTCTCGGACAACTGAATTTGACAGTATGAGTGTGCCTTCAGAAGTTGGAAATTAATGAGTTCTAGTAACAACTGGTTTTGAATTTGATAGAACTAGTGTATAAGAATGTCATTAGAAATTGCTGCTGGTATTAATCTCTATCTGCATTACTTGTAGAAGAAGAAGCTGATCCTTTTCGACGGCCGACCAAGCAAAACATGAGAATGGCGCTGTTTTGGCTTGTGCAAGGTTGTCAAGCAGGGGATTCTTTGGTGTTTCATTATTCGGGGCATGGATCACAGCAGCGGAACTACACGGGAGACGAGGTGGATGGATATGATGAAACACTGTGTCCTTCGGATTATGAGACTCAGGGGATGATTGTGGATGATGAGATCAATGTAACAATAGTTAGACCTCTCCCTGCTGGAGTTAAACTTCATGCTATTATAGATGCTTGCCATAGTGGTACTGTGCTAGATTTGCCATTTCTCTGTAGAATGGACAGGTAACTCACAATTTGATATATTTTGTTGCTTAAATTTGTATGCCTTTGTAGCGCACTTCAATTTCTTCTTAGAGACTGTTTTCTGCTTAATGTTGCTCTATCAATGTGTTTGGTTGGTGCATTCTTGTGTGTGGGTGTAGAAATGGGAGGTACATATGGGAGGACCATCGTCCTCGAACAGGTGTTTGGAAGGGAACAAGTGGTGGTGAGGCCATTTCCTTCAGTGGCTGTGACGATGATCAGACCTCTGCTGATACCTCAGTAAGTAGTGGACAAAAGCTTTGAACAGTTAATTCAACTAAAGTGCCAATATTGCCTTTTCTAGCATAAGGTTACTAATATAAAAAAGCTAACACTTCACTGAACACAGGCTCTGTCAAAGATTACCTCAACTGGTGCCATGACTTATGCTTTCATCCAAGCCATAGAGCGCGGACATGCAACTACGTACGGAAACATGTTGAATGCAATGCGATCCACCATCCGTAACACCGATGGTGGTGCTGGAGGCGGTATTGTGACAACCCTTATCTCCATGCTTTTGACAGGAGGGAGTCTCGGAAGGTTGAGACAGGTATGATTATCAATGCCTTTAACATTAGTTTGACCATATATGGGATCCAAGTTCGTGGGTGTGTCTATACTGATTTCAGTTGGCATCTCTAACGTCCCTTTGGGTTTTGCTGCAGGAACCACAGCTGACTGCCAATCAACAATATGATGTGTATACAAAAGCTTTCTCCCTATAGGGTATTAAGAGCAATATTTTCATCCTATTGCTCATGCCCCAACGTCCCAGTAGTGTTGTGTACTCATGTATAGTTCTAGGACCCAATTTTGTCATCTGCTAGTTCTATTGTATGTGGCTGTCAAGTTTGATCTTCAATATATGCTAATATTCTTCGATTCTTCCGATATCTGTTCCTGAAATCTGTATCTGAGACTTTCATCTGATGGAATTGTTCCTTATTATATTGAAAATTAGTGCAGACAGAATGATTCTCACCTAATCTCCTCCATATCCTTCATACAGCTTTCATGAATACGACGGTTATCCAGTACTCCATTTTCAATTATTCTATTAGATAGAGAATCCTATCTTGACTACGATTTTCACCTAATCTCCTTCCTATAAGAATGAATGACTTTGATCAAATATGGAAACCTTGTATGCTAAGTTTGGGTCAAAAGTTGAGACATTTTTCTCAAACAATAATTAATCAGAGAAGTAATACGGAAACAGATTATTATTAAAACTTGCATTACAATATGCTAAGATCCTCTCACATATAACAAATAAGAATGATGAATCATAATTATCTGGAAGCCATTCTTTAGATGTACTTGTTATGCATTCTACATCTTCTACTGTCTTGCAGTGCTCTGAGTTGGCTTTTTCATCAACTGCACGCATTGCTTCTTATACCTTGCACTGTCCTTGATAGCCATCTCCTTGTAGATCTGCAGAATGTATATATCTTTTAGTTTTCCTTTTTGTTTCGAAATAAACGAGTACAAGAAAACTGAATTGCAATTTTTGATTGAACGTCGAGAGAATTTGAGAGACCACATACCCTTTTCTTTGTTTGAGGGAGTTGGCACCACATTCGACCAAGTTGCTTACTTGTTTCCCCAAATGAGGAGGACTTAACAGAATCCGAAGTTGCCATCACAAAGAAAGCATAAGAAGTGCATGGCCTCATGGGAGACCTATGCCTTCTCAGCACCCTCTCAAACACATCATCAGTCTTTTGATTCTTTCCTCCATACATCTTCTTCCCACCAGGCCTTAACCCTGACGACAACATTGATATTCGAGGAAAATAGTTCACTGGAGATATCACCCCACTTCTCAGCCTCGTCACAATCGGTCCAGTACTACTCCCACCCTCTTCAGGAAATTGACTATTCTGATCTTCCAGTTCTTGAACATCATTTGGTGGTGTCACATATGAAGAAAAGCTTGAAGTTTGACATGAACGATGGTCATTTTCGGGGTAAGATGCGTCTGCGCCAAGAGAGTTAAACAGGCAGTTGTTGTAATCAGTGATATGTTTATCCTGAATGTTGAACTGAATTGAGAATTTTAAATTCCCAGTGTCCCCTCTGACTTGAACGGTGTCTCCGGTGAGAAATCCGGAGAGTTGGAGAGGAGTTGTGGGCATCAGCGAAGAATTTAGGGATGATTGGCCTAGTCCAGTGTCTGCCATGATTGGTAAAGAAAGTTCAGTATTGCGGTTTGCCGACAAAAAGGTGCAGAGAAAATCAGAAAAAGTAAAATGAATGTGGGTAGTAAGTTTGTGTCGGAATATTGTCGAGTAAAGGTGAACCTGTTGCATCGTTTGAGTTTGTAATTGCATGTCGTCGTTTGACTGCTACAAGTCAACATAATTTTTCCTTTTTTCTTTGATTTAATTTTCATTTCTAAAATTACTTATAAAAGTGAAGAAAACAATTCGGTCGTGTTCAAGTAAATCTTTGTTTTGTGTCTGGCCCAAACTCTAGGTTACTTGACTTAATGGTAATAGGGTTTAATTAGAAGAATCTAAGAGATTCCTATTCAATGTATGATCGTCTTTCCTTGTATGATTCAGATTCTATGCATTGTAATCCTCTATATAAAGATGTCTCTATTATCAATGAGAATACACAGTGATTTTCTTCTAATTCTCGTTTCTCTAAAACAGGTCGAGATTTTTTTGATATGTCAATTCTAGAATCTTTTTAAAATCGTGATTTACCAATGAGTTTTTCTATTGGACCTCCAAATCTGCTCAGTTAGCCTCACTCTATTATGAATTACTAAATGACATAGAGTTTCTGCAAATGAAACTCCTCTTCTTCATCAGCAGGAAGTGAGTCCCCTTCAAAGAGTTTCCAAAGATGAAACTCCTCTTCTTCATCAGCTTGATGTGAGTCATCTTTCTCTTCAAACACTTTCAGGCGAGGGAGTGGGAGGGGAAACTTCGGTTGAGGTTTCTTGATTTGAAAGAAATACGTGCCGATACTGAAACGAAAAGCAAAAAGTAACTTGAAATAGAAGCAACAGAAACGCTAGTGACTGAAAATAATAGATAATATTAGATTAAGATTTAACAACATACCGGTCGGGCAAGTAACTCCCCTAAGAGTACGGCGACTGAAAATAATAGATAATATCAGACATAAGATTTAACAGCATTTGTATGAGAAACAAAACAAGTAATAGCCATTTGTTTTGCGAAAAAGCACCTATGTGCTCCTCAAACAAATAATGCAGACAGAACTCTTCTTCATTAGACAAACAACTAAATGCAGGCGGCAAGCAGGGAAATTCAAGGTACTTACTAAATCAAACAAACACTCCAAGACTGCTAAAATCAATGAATGCCTAATCTAAATCAAATTAACATCACAGAACACTGAAATATGGTGAAATCAAAATCGAACAAAATCCACAAAACATCATGACAAACAACTAAATGCAGGCTGCAAGCAGGAGAATTCAAGGTACTTACAAAATCAAACAAACACTCCAAGTCTGCTAAAATCAATGAATGCCTAATCTAAATCAAATTAACATCACAGAACACTGAAATCTGAAATAATGAACGCCTAATTTAAATCAAATTAACATCACAGAACACTGAAATCTGATAAAATCAAAATCAAACAAACACTCCAAGAATTTGCTCAAGATTTCTTAGGTCCATTAAATCTAGAATCTTCTACTTCTTTTTTTTAAATGTAGTAAGGAAATAATAACATAATATTTTTACTGAAAAGCTTATGTGCTATAATCCACAATTTTTTTATTAGAAAAAAAATCTGAGATCGATTCTCATGTGATTAGAAAATCATACCACACATTTTTATGTGCTTAGTGCTGTTTACTTGCATGAATGTGTTAGTCTCGCTAGCTTCACTTCCCTACATGAGTGTGGCTGGCCTCCTTATTTGCATATGCATATTTAGCCTCACTTACCCTCATTCATTTAGTGGGTAATTTTTCTTTTTCAGTCATTTAATTGCAAATTTTTGTTTGTTCGTTCATTCACCTGTTCAAATAAAAAAAAGTTTCATTCACTTGTGAATTTTTTTTAACTTCATTCAAAAAAAAGTTGGATAGATCTATTCAGACCTCCCAATTTGATATTTGGAACTCCTTTAATTTTTATAAAAATTTAATCTCCATTTTACCTCTAAATATGTGAGAAAAAAGAAAAAGCGAACAACTGGAATTGGACCAGTTCCACGACCCACGACACCATGTACAACCATATTCTCTGCTCTTCCCTCTTCCACCGTCTAGAAAACCCAGAAATTTTGGTGTGATAGTGCAGCTTCATATCTTCGTCAAAGTGATGAACTGAGTTTCAGATTTTACTTTTCTTCATCATGATAATTTATACGAGACTATAAATTTTGTGTAATTTTGTATATATTAAGAAGAACGTCTCTGGCTTAATGGGTTCCATACGCTTCCGAGCTTGGTCCCAAATCATGGTAATATAGTGTTTGGCAGCGATTCATTGTTTGGTTTTAATCCAATTAATTCATGTGCTTCGATCGATAGTGGTAGTCTTGGAAACCCACCATTGGAATGCCAAAGGTTGATTTCATGGTGTTCTTGGCTAGAGATGTGAGAGGGATGGGAGGAGGAGAAGACGGCAGTATCTATCAATCTTCTTCGATTCTTTGTTTTTCATATAAGTTTGTTAAGGATAAAATGGTGATTCAATTTTTACAAAAATTAAAGAAGGTCTAAATACAAAATTTGGAGGTCTAAATAGAACCATCCAAAAAAGTTTTATTCAAAAAAAAAAATATCTTTTTACTTCATTCATTTGCTTGAATGATGAGGATATGGAAGCTAAGGAGGGTAGTTTTATCCGTAATGTATAAGGATCGGAGTAAATAAAATGAAAATAACAACATAAGTAGAAAGATGAGCTGAAATATAAAGAAATAAAAATAAAAAAATGTTAAAGCGACCTCTAGAGACTCGACCAGTTAACTTTTCTTTATAATGCAAATTAAATGAACAAACCTTAGATGAAGAGACCTGAACATCCTCCACAAGCAGGGCTTTCGAATTAGGGAACAAAATAAACACTATGACACAACCAGCATCGCTAAAAGGTAAACACAGTAAATTTACATGGCTAGAACCTGGCAGCGGAAACTTCCGTTGAAGTTTGTTGATCTTGAAGGCACTGGCGGACTGAGGTACGGGCAAAAGGGGGCTGACGCGCCCACTCAAATTTTGTAGAGAATGTATATAATTAATATTTGTTGCCTTGTTAGTCAGAATCAACAGAAGTAAAAGTATAGAGAATGCCCCCACTTAATTATTTTAACAATTATATATATAACTATACCCCCATAGAAAACAAAAACTGGGTCCGCTACTGCTTAGGAAACTCTTAGCACACTAAAATGAAAAGCAACAAAAGTCATCAGGCGCCAATATAAATTAGTGAAGTCAAACTCTGACGATGATATCTTCAGATTCTAATGAACAAGGTTTCTAATAAAGAGTTCTTACAAATTATCCTATTCATAACCAAATCAACACCGAATCAACCTAGATTTACATAAACAGACCAAAATCAATGAAACTGAAACCAATGAACTGGGACTAAAAACATGACATAAGCCTAACTGAAAAGCCATGAAATCTAAAGCCTAAGAGCAAATTCACCAGTTGGATTACCGGGTCACATACTATTATTCACTGCTTTTTAGTGTATATTTTCATTCTTTGGGTCATGAAATACACTGTGGCCGTGACCCAGGGCACCAAATACATTGTGCAGGTCATCGTGGTGACCCATAATACTATTTAGGATGACCTAGGGTACGAAATACACTGTACTCGTGACTCAGGAGACAAAATAACACATAAAAGCAGTGAATAACGGGTGACCTGGTGACCCAACGGGTGAACTTGCAACACCCACCCATTCTAAAATTGAGTAAGCATAAATAGAATGCCTGCACTAATTAACGAGAAAATAATAAAAGAAGTAAAGACAAAGAAACTAAAGAGAGAGAACCGAAGGACGCAAGGGATTTGATGAATGAATAGAAAATGGAAATCCAAATCAGAGAAATTGTAGTACCCGACGGAAATCTAAATAGAAAATGTGGGTTAAAATGTTCATTTGATCATAATTTTTGATGGGGACTTTGCCAAAACTAAATGAACAACTTTGCAACAAGAGTTCGAGCATACCCGACAAAATGACTTTGCAAACCCTGACAAAACGACGTCACAAAAAGACTTCATGCAAACCCATACCGGAAGGGAACTAAAGACTCAAATTTTGATGAAAAACAAACCTGAGGGTATGTTGTCGGCCTTTGCCGATGACCAATTCTTCTCCTCGTCAACCCTTTGCTGATAACGACGATGCGGCCAAGTTATTGGATGCCAAATGGCCACGGTGTCGTCTTCGTAGGCAAAATGCCTAGATGCTGATGATGTTGATACATACTAATCAGATCTATGGATCTCTTGATTAATAGAGAGGTGTCTTTCTAGGATGAGTAGATCTATGCCGAGTCATTAACCATTAGATGTTTATGTATGCATGAGTAAATCACTTTTAAAAATTTTCTTCTGAATTGCTAATCGTTGAGGTACTATACTAGATCAAATTAATGAATGAACTAAATCTGTCAAACATGAACCGTTATGTTCATAATTAATAAATCACGATTATAAATGCCTTAACGATTTTCAATTTGGTTGAAAAATTGCATCAATAACCTACACATGAATATTTAAACATCTAATGGTTGATTTGAGGAAAGGAATAGGTCATATTAGGATTTGGTCGGAGTGTTCAATTATGTTATTACTCCTTCTTTCTACGTGGCTCTCTTCTAGTCCGCTTCCTTCCTTACCTTATTCAGATTGGGTAATCATCACGCACTCTAAGGAGGTCCTAACTGACACGATCGAAAATTAAAAAATAATATTTTGCTATTTATAGTCGATCAGTCGTTCCCTGGTCCCTCTAACTATCAAAGCTAATAATTTCATTCTATTTCTTTTTCGAGGATGACCCAAAACCAAATTTTCTAGAAATAATGGTTTATTTTTTCTTTATTCATCAATTAATGAAATGTTGCAAAATATACTGTTTACTACTTTCTGTTACACTAACCAAAATGATTTTACATAATCTTTAGGGATATCTTCACAAATGGTGTATGAACTTTAGATCATTTTACATTTTGGTGTACCAACTTTCATAACTATCAGAATTGTGTATCAAGTTTGTTCTAATCTTTCATTTTAGTGTACGCCGTTAAATTTTCCGTTATTTTTGCTAAAAAAAAAAATTCTGTTATCTTTCATTTAGCTTTGTCAGTTTTTTTTTTGTAATGATAACTGAAAATTTAACGGCATACACCAAAATGAAAGATTTGAGCAAACTTGATACACTATTCTGATAGTTATGAAAGTTGGTACACCAAAGTGTAGAATGACCTAAAGTTCATACACTATCTGTGATATTTTCCCTAATCTTTATTCATAAAAAAAAATGAAATTTTGCAAAGTCCTTAAGGATATAGCTATATAAGGCAGTCGACACCGATCTATTATTAATCGTCATGGTTGATTGAAACTATTAAAAATATTCTATACATTGTGATCTTCATTCATCGGTTGAATGGAATGATTCACTCCCTTGTTACCTTTAAATGTTATTGAGTTAATGAAGGTGTGTAGGGGCATATCTCTGACATTTAGATGAAAAATGTTAGAATTAACGAATGGATGTAAAGTGATAATTTTTGGTCAATTTGAGATGAGTGAAATAAGTATGTCTTCCAAAAAAAAAAATTTCCTTAACTTCGACGTGTTGTTTTTTATATTAGACAATTATTGCTTGGCTATTGGGAAGCTAATAAAATAGCTCTACGAAAATGTAGACAGCAAAGGAACATTCTTATTGGCTCGAGTCTTCCCAAGATGGCTCGATACAATCAGGGGCCTTATAGGAAGTAAATTTTTTCAGTCCCTTAAATATTAATTTATAAAATTTTGCTGTATTTTCTCCCTCATCCTCTCGTGGAATAGGGTTATCAAGTTTTCCTCACCCGACCCGACCCGGTAAAGTTTATATTTATTTCACTTGAGGCAGAATCTAAAATTCCCACTCTCTACTCTCTCAGTCTTCTCCTCTATCCGAAGCTTTCAAATTTTCCGACATGGTAATACCAGCAGTACTAGCAACAACAACACCTTTCGCTGCGCCTAATTCGCTAACGTGCGCACTGGGCCCACCGTGGAAAGGTCAGTATCACCCTCTCTCTGACGACCCCTCCCCCCCCCTCCTTTCTCTATCTGTCAAGGGTTTTGGGTTTAAGCTTTAAGTCTCAATTTACAGGCCTCACTGGAAGTCTGGGATCATCACCTTCAAGCTTGCTATGGCCAAAGAAACAGGTTTTCTTCACTGAGCTTACTTTAGTATCTTATAAAGTATTGAACTTTGAATTGGGTTTATTTAGTTTCTTGTTTGTTTTGGAATTTTCAGAGACAATGCAAAAGGAAAGCTGGAACAAGTAGTATCTGTGCTAAATTTGAACTAAAGCCTCCTCCATATCCACTGGTAAGGTTTTAAGTTTCTAATTTGAGTGCGGGTTTAGGCTTCAATCAGTAAGCACCAAACTTTAAGTTTATTATAGGGGAACATTTCGATCAAGTTTCAATCTTTTTGGCCCTTCATTGGTTAGTATTGGTAAATGAGGAGACTGAGAATTTTAGCTGACAATGGCTGTGAAATTTGTGAACTGGGTTAGTTTAGATGACAATGTTGAGCTGGTTAATGTTGTGTTTTCGAAATTGTGACGGTTTGGTTTGATGTGTAATTTTTGAGTAGGATGCGCTGGAGCCGCATATGAGCAAGGAGACTCTGGAGTATCACTGGGGGAAGCACCATAGGGGTTATGTGGATAACCTAAACAAGCAAATCGAAGGAACCGAGCTAGATGAATTGTCGTTAGAAGATATTATACTTGCTACACACAACAACGGAGATTTGCTTCCACCTTTCAACAATGCAGCACAGGTATGGTAGTCACGAGATGATTATTTCGATAGAATTTTGAACTCCTTGATTGTTAAGGTAGTGATCGATTGAATCCTCCTATGGCATCTATGACAAGTTTTTCCAAGCATTTAGTGTTTACTGATTATGCATATGCTTCAGTGTCATTATAGAAGGGTCATTTCGAAGTTAACTACCTATCTACCTATTCACCTATTGCTTTTTCACCTTTGTGCAGATCTGGAACCATGACTTTTTCTGGGAGTCCATGAAACCAGGTGGTGGAGGAAGGCCATCCGGGGAACTTCTAGAACTAATTAATAGAGATTTTGGTTCTTTTGAGAGATTCGTTGATGATATAAGGTTGGCTGCGGCTACACAGTTTGGTTCTGGTTGGGCTTGGCTTGCATGTGGGTTTGCCTTCCGATTGGCATGTCTCATTCTTTGCCTTTAAGACTGCAAATTCTGTTGTGACCCTGCATTTGGCATACAGTAATATTCCCTATTGTTTTGTTTATCTTCAGATAAAGCAAATAGACTTGATGTTGAAAATGCAGTAAATCCAAATCCATCGGATGAAGACAAAAGGCTTGTAGTGGTGAAGAGTCCTAATGCAGTAAACCCCCTTATATGGGATTATTCTGTGAGTATCATGATTCATTAAGTTTCTCCCAACTTAAGTAATGAGATACTTCATGAGAAGTTCATATGGGTAATGACCTTTCTTATTGCTGAATGCAGCCGCTCCTTACCATCGATGTTTGGGAGGTATTTGTAATTTATCTTGTATTTCATGGCTGAAAATAGTTATATACTATATATGGGTTTTATGGGAAAAACCATTGCTGACATATTGTTAAATTTGTTGTGGAAATATGTTTTGTTCCAACAGCATGCTTACTACCTCGATGTTCAGGTGAGACCCTGTTAATTACACATGCAGTTTTCCTCTTATGAGAAGGGGTTAATGGAACTCTGTCTAATACCCTGTAAATCTTTGGTTAATACTGCAGAACCGGCGAGCTGATTACATATCAATCTTTTTGGAGAAACTTGTTTCATGGGAAGCAGTCGGTTCTAGACTTGAAATTGCAAAAGCTCGGGCAGTTGAAAGAGAGGAAGAAGAAGAAAGGAGGAAAAGGGAAGAAGAGGAGAAATCATCAGATGGTGAAGTTGCAGAGATTTATGTGGACAACAAGAGTGATGACTCGGAGGCTGAATGAATTCAGTTTATTTCGCCAGGAGAATAAAATGATAACAATTTTGAGTTGGTTGCCTTCTGTTTTGCTGCGACTGTGATAGAGTTTTAGTTAGGCGGCATGTACTAATATCTTGCAAACAAAGGCAGATAAAAAAACAAGAGCTTGTACTATTTCCTTTGTTGTATTCTACAGCATAAAATTGCTCATGTACACATGTAATGTTCTTAATATACAAACGGTATTAGCTGTACACTATCCGATCATCTTATTGGAGAAGTCTTATTAGACAAAAAACTGTCCAGAGCTGAGAGCCTTGAATTGTCGGCACAAGGGGGTCCAAAGATATTCCAAAACCGAAGAGTCCCGTCTGCAACAGCTGATACCACAGTTAACCCATCAGGGCTCTGCAACAAAATCAATACAAAGACCATAGTTAGAGCCTATAAACTCTATCTACAAACCACAAAAACCTTAAAGAAAGAAGATTGTGGGATGTCAAACCTGAGAAAGCTGAAGGACTCTGGAGGTGTGGCGCTTCAAGTTCCCCACTTTTTCCATGGAAGGATACCTCCAGAGGCATAGCTGATTCTTGATGAGCTCGCTCGGACTATAACCATGGCCACTCAGTATCTCTTTGTGATGCCTGTTCCACTCCAATCCACAGACCTGGATTGTTTTGCAACAGATTAGAATATCATAAAACCATTAAAAGCTTATAAGTTGAAGACTAGTTTCTCTAACTTACCTGAGAGTTGGTATCAATGGTTTTGATACAGGTCCCCATTTGTGTATTCCATAACTTAATACACCCATCTGCTGTGCCTCCTCCAGAGGCAAGTACACCAGACTGATAAGGACACCAAGCAAGCGCCTTGACTGCAGCACAATGGTCTTTGAAACAATATAAGTATTTTGATGGGTTCATTCTTGAGGATTCCCATATGTACAAGAGGTTTTCATTGCCACCGCTTGCCAATAAATTGCCTGTTTCCGACCATTTCAAGCCACAGACTTCTTGAGAGTGTGCACGTAGATGGCAAGTCACATTGTTCCTTGCTCTGACTGTCAACATTAGGGAAAAAAATAAAAGAAAAGAAAAAAGTGAATCATTCCATTCAACCAATGATTTAGAATCAGAATACAATAGCTTGAGGTTTAGTAATAATTAGTTACAAAATACCATCATGGTTAATAATGGACCGGTCTCGGCTGCCTGATGTTAATGTGTGACCATTCCATGTAATGGTCGCTACCCTGCGATTATGGCCTTTTAGGCTTCTAATCTGTGTGTCACATATAGATGAACAATGGTTTCAACTTCATTCAATAAAAATTTCAAAAATTAATGAGTAAACTAGTTAAAAATCATAAGAGCTTTACCAGCTTGGAAGCCTCAGCATCCCAGAGTTGGAGTTTCGAGCCCTTATATCCAACTGCCAAATATTTGGCATCTTGAGACCAGGCTAAACTTGTGGGGTGATCATTATCATTGACATGAAACAGCTTACGTACATTTACTGTCTCCGAGTTCCAGAGGTATAAATCGGGGCCCAGAGCAACTGCAAGAACACTGTTCTTCCCCCAGTCCATGATGTTCATGTAAAAGTCATTTCTCATGTTTGGTGCATCCAGAACTCTTGTTTCCCCCTACAGCAGCATAAACGTGGATATTGAATCATGTACACTTAGATTAGGGTGTCAAAAGGATATTGTATTCTGCACCATAAACTCACTTCAAGTCCGAAAATAGAATCTAACATTATGCATTAAGCATACAACACTATCACAATCGTCTCAAACGGCAGCTTCTTTGAGTTATCCTTTTCCCAATTTAGAGTTCATAAGCTCAGAAAACCACTGCAGAAACACTAAAACTATGCATGGAGCACACACCACTATAAATAGTATCTCAAACTTTCTGTCTATTTCAGTAAAGTTCATATATTGACCACTAAACAGTAAATGACAGATAATTCAAGTGAAGGTTCAAGATTTATGCTTAAGATGTTCCAATACCTTGGGCAAACTTCGAAGCTGAGTAGGTTTGATCATATTACTATCAAATTCATCACTCCGGCGCATCTCATCAACACAAAGAAGCTGTTTTCTACTAGATTTCGGGCTTCCCCTAAAAACCAACATCTTGAAAGGGTTCCCATCTGAATCCAAAGCCAGTTGGTCCTGCAATTTCTGTCTGTATGCTTCCTGCCACACAAGAAAAGAAAACCAAAACCCATCAAAAACCCAAATGACCCAAGAACTAGGATACCCATTTTCAGCTTTCAAGGAATTCAAGTATTGCTTATAGCAAAAGTAAGAACTCCTGGCATACCCAATTCTTGATTTTCATTACAATTTTCATTCACAACATTCAAAAACCAAAACTGACAAGAAGCAAAGTGTTCATACATTGAAATTCGAGTTCCGATTAGGTACAGTTCTGTTCGTCAATAAGCTTTGGGCTTGATCAAGATTCATCAAACTCCTATTGGGTATAAACCGATCACCCTAAGAACGACAAATCATCAGTAAACCCAAATCCCAAAAAGGAACAGACTTTCCACAAAGAATGGCATAGAGAATCAAAGAAAAGTGAAAATCTTGATGAACAGGAAAGAGGGTATTGAATATTTTACCGGAAATTCGTACTGGGTATTGGGGTTGCTGTTCAGGCGAGTCGGGGAGTACCAATCCGATTGAACTTGCCACATGTTTTGATCAAATGGGTTTTCTTTGAGTGCTTTGCTGTCTGCAATGAATAAGAGGAAGAAGGAGAAAGGAATCTTGAACTAGAAAGAATGGGAATGCAGGCATTTCAAGAACTCCCGCCAAATAGATTTAAAGGTGGGAAACGAAAATCTAACCGTTGCTACTTTTGGGAAAAAAGTTTGGGCCCAAACCAAGAGAAGAGAAATGCTTAACCGACCCCCTTTGTTTGTTTTCTCCATTACTTTTGAATTTTTTTCTTTTTAATATGTACACATGCAAGAAATTGACTAAACAATATTAGCTCATTTTCGGGAAAAAAACAAAAACAAAACAAAACAAAACAGAAGAGAAGAAGAAGAAAAATTAGCTCAATTATTGTTGAATGAAAAAAAGTTTAAACTACGGAACTATGATATGGGAGAAAAGAAATGAGAATAACGTTGAAGAAGTTGTTTTGATTTACCTACAATTGAAGAAGAAATAGCAAGGAACTAAGTAATATGGGAACTGTATGATACAAATTGTATATGTATATTAATCTCATCAAATTATTCCTTCAGAAGTCCGGCAAACTATTTTCAATTGATTTTTATTCAATATATTCGCATATTACATGATGAATAACTGGTACGAAAATAATAATGGTGGTAGCTTTTTCACTCTTGGAGTTTGCACCCACTGGTTAATGACATTTTCATGATTATTGCATCTTCAGGTCAGTGATAAATGATAAAGGCCCCGAGGATGCAGAAAAGATGGAGCATGAATATTCAATTTCTGCATATTTTAGGGTCACCACTATCAATTTTTATAACTCTAATAGATCCCGGTGACCACATGATTACTAGGACAATTTTACTATAGTTGATGTAATTAGACCATGCTAACTCTTCCCTTGTAAAAGTTTAGAGAACTAAAAACCAAGTTTGAGCTCATCGCATATGCCCATCTGCTTTCAAATTAAAAGCAGTATAAGTCCAAACCAACAAGTGATATGCAACACTGATCAGTTTTTGAATGCAAAGATCCATCTCTGCATTCAAAGTATTCTCGTATTAATTATAGTATCCAAAACTTATTGATGGAAATGACAAAGAACATCGCAAGAGCTAACAAACCATGTTCACTTGTACATTGATTACTAATGAAAGGGTTCCAAAGGGGGAGTGAAATTCACACTATCTATTTTACAATTCACACTCCATATTTGAAATAAAATTTCGTATATCCAGAGGTGCTTGCTATAAAGGTATGATGAAACTCCTTGGCTTTATGCACCAGTAACAGCGGCTTGCTCGAGTTTCTCAGCCTTCAACAAGATCTGAAACTATAAGACAGAATTAGGAAATTGTGATGACAGTGGGAATAGCTGAGCCAAAAACATTTAGTTAGCACAAAATCCAATCTAACACCATCAAACCATGAACAGCCTTATAAATGTGATACCCAAAACAAATCATAATACCTTTTCTATGTAAAACAAAGAATAAGGAGGATTATAACTATAGAAACTCTAGCAACTAGACATGGTGCAGCACAGCAATTGTATATGTCATACAATTCATTCTATTTTTTGCAGAGTACAAATACAAAGTAACAGGGTTTTACGAATTTATACCCATGCCTAAGACAGTGAGCTCAACATCATTGTACTTCTGCAACAAATTAGAGCATCTCCAACCGTGGTGTCAAGATTCACCGTGGAGCTCCAATGGATACAAAAGGCAGATTTCATCCTCTTAAACTCATCCTTCAAATCTATTGTGGATAACAGTTCTTGGTTTTATATGTCAAACTTGACAGCCTCAAGACATCTGTCATTTTATTTTTTTATTATTTCTCCCCTTCTCCTCTTTCGTGCTACCCAGATCAGAGTCATTCATGATCCTTCTTATATTTCTAATTCTTCCTAAAACACCCAAATCTTCATACTCAAACCTTCATGAATCATTGATATGAAACCAAAAATTAAATTTTCTTTCAGATTTGGGGGAAAAAGAGAGGAGAAGAGTTAGAGTTTGGAGTCAGAAAGAAAAACTGACGAATTGGATTCAAGCAGTTCCGATCGGATCAAATCCTGAGCAATCAGATCATAGTAGTGTCGCGATGGTCGATTGGAATCTTGGCTACTTGCGGTTGCTTGGATATGTTGTTATGGTTGCTTGAATATGTTCTAATCTGTTGATAACTTAATATGGTTGTTTTTCTAATTGCCCAGAAAAGCTAGAAGAAGACGAAAAGAAACAAAAGAGAAAGAAAGCGATAGTGTGGTTGTGTTTTAATAAAATACATCATAATAATAACAAAATATTTATGTATTTTAACCTATGGGTTGGAGTGTAAACTTGTCAAAATTGACAATTCCTTGTCAGCAATCAAATGCAAATTTACCTCAAAATTTTTGACCTCTCCATTGGAGATGGTCTTACAAAAAGCTCAATCAGAAATTTAGATGCATCATTCTACAGCAAAATTTGATGCAATAAAAGATTCATGAACTTGGAGGAAACCCAAATCACATAAAGAATTAATTTCATGTTCAAGAACCCAAAAATCTCCAGTAACTCCAAATCAACAATCCAAATTGAGAATAGTATCAGAACATTTCAAGAAGGTACGAAAACCATAAATTGGAGGACACATATTCCAGTAAGCCATTGACGATTAATTTTCTATCCAATAATCTCAATCACTCAAAATTATTAATCCTAATTCAGATTAGTATTAGCACCAAAAATTCCCCCTATTCTATAAACTATAACAGCATATCAAGAATGTCAAAAACCATGAAATCGGAAGAACCTACCCAAATCACTACACATTCAACAATCACTCGCAGAGAAACCATCCACATTCATATCTACAATCATAATTCAGATTCATTTCCAGGCTTCTGATTTCTAAACAACCAAATTCATAAGTTTTTCCAGGCTATTGATGTCTATGATCCCAGTTGAACCAAACCAAGATTTAACAAACCACTCACTATGAGAAAGGATCTCATCCACAGGTGATAGAACTCCGCTTCTTCGCCTTCTCAAACAATAGCTGTATTTCTTCCTCATCCGATTCAGCCTGCAGAAAGTCCTCTTCAAACAATGTCTGGACATCTTGATCAGAGTCCGACTTGAATGCAGGCTGCAAAAGGCCAAAAAATACCAAATACTTCTGTTGTGATATTGCTAATAGTTATCCCTTGATTCCCTTCAATCAAACAATAAAAAACAAAGTGATCGATACCTTCTTGCAAGAAATTCCTCGCAAAAATATTGAATTTTGAGGAAAAACTTTCTTCCCAACACCACCCATTCCAAAATTGAGTAAGCACAAATAGAGTGCCTGCAATTTGAAGACCCATAATTAGTCATAAGTTAGCATACAGCTCTCTGGATAATTCTAGAGTGATTCAGTACCTACCATCGCTGATTTCTTCCATATGTGACCTCCTCGGTCCTTTTCTGAGGAGTAATACAGATAAGTACACAAAAATTTGAACGCAAATTGTAATAATGGTAAGTAATACTCTACTGTTAATTGGCATAGTATAAGTACGGTTGCATATACTGTTAGGTATTATTGATCAATTCAAGCTTGAATGATGAACTGAAAACACGATAACAATATGGGAATGACTTATCTTATTCAAAGCAGAAAAACATGGCTATATAGCCTTTACACAATCCTAACAGAACGAGAATAACAACCCACGTAATGCATGACTCATGCAACGTGGAAAATTAACATGGAATTGGTCAAAACAAACTGAAACAGCTACCCTAATGTTTAGAGTTTTATTCTAACAAGAAAACCTACATAACAAGAAACCTAGATTCATGCAACAACTCCATCATTCCCTCCCTTAAACTAATGCGATTTAAGCAATTAGTTTGCATCCATCACATCACAAACTTCCATCTGAGCACGTAGTCTTTGAAAGGCTTCTAACTTCAATGGCTTAGTTAGCAGATCTGCCAGCTGTTCATGTGAACCACACTGCACAAGTTCTACAGCACCTTCTTGAGTTAAGTTACGAAGAAAATGAAATCTTACTTCAATGTGCTTGCTACGCCCATGTAACACTGGATTCTTCGAAAGCTTAATAGTAAAACTGTTGTCACACATCACAACGGTGCCTCCACCTTGAGCGTAGTTCATCTTCTCCAAGATCCTTCTTACCCAGATTGCTTGACAAGCATAAGCTGCTACAGCTACATATTCCGCCTTAGTGGTCGAAAGAGTAACTATGGGCTGCTTCTTTGACGACCATGACACAGCCCCCCCACTAAGCATAAAAATATAACCAGACGTGCTCTTTCGATCTTCAAGGTCTCCGGCATAATCACTGTCTATATAAGCAATGAGTTCCTTGTTTCCCTCCTTCTTGTAAAATATGCCATAATTGACAGTTTCCTTCAAGTATCTCAACACCCTTTTAGCTGCTTGAAGGTGTAGCTCAGTTGGCTGTGACATGAACCTGCTAATTAAGCTAACAACGAACATCAAATCAGGCCTCGAAGCCGTAATGTACATGAGACTTCCTACAATTTGTTTGAAGTAGGTCTCATTAATCCGAACACCACCTCCATCTCTTCCTAACTTGAAACCAGGGACCATTGGACTCATCACTCCATTACTGTTCTCCATACCAAATCTCCTGAGAACTTCCAAGGCATACTGCCTTTGACAAACAAAGATCCCATCCTCTTTTTGTAAAACTTCCAAACCAAGAAAGAACCTTATTCTTCCCATATCAGTCATTTCGAACTCTTTCATCATGGAGCTTTTAAAATCAGCCAGCATCAACTCATCATCACTAGTGTAAATCAGATCATCAACATATACACTTACTATTAAGATATTACCTGCATGACCAGCCTTGATGAATAACGTTTGTTCACTGCTGCACCTTTGAAAACCCTCCTTTGTGAAGTAAGCTTCAATTCGACTGAACCAAGCACGAGGTGCTTGTTTTAACCCATACAATGCCTTCTGTAACTTGTACACCTTGTCTTCACTTCCTTTCTTTTCATACCCCAATGGTTGCTCCACAAACACATCCTCATTTAAATCACCATGAAGGAAAGCTGATTTGACATCAAGTTAATAAACTATCCAACTCCTTTGAGCAGCCAAGGCAAGTATCAATCTCACTATATCCATCCTAGCCACAGGAGCATATACTTCTGTAAAGTCCACACCTTGTTGCTGAGAGTAACCCTTGGCAACTAGCCGTGCCTTGTGCTTGTCCACTTCTCCAAACTCGTTGTACTTCATCTTATAAACCCATTTTATTCCTATCTTCTTTGCACTTGCAGGTAACTCGACTAGCTTCCACGTTTTATTCCTTTCAATTGCTTCTATTTCTGCATCCATGGCCTTTCTCCACCTCAAGCTTCCTACTGCTTCTTCGAAACAAACAGGATCATCAAACATCACTAGAGCCATGTTTGCTTCTAGTTCCAAATCAGAAAGTCCTTCTCTACTTGTGTAATCAGTCATCCAAACCGGAGGTAGTCTATTCCTTACTTCTCTTGCTTCAGGAGTTTCAAAACAGTGATTTGGTGAATTCGTCACATCCTCATTCACCTCCTCAGTATTTGAACCACTGCCTCTAGCATTCTCCATGTCTTCTGAACCATTCTCACTTTCACCTTTCACCGCTTGAGTTTTCATCTTCACTTTCATTGGTATCCTTCTGATCTTCTCCCCATTCCAAGTCCATCAATAGCTGCTCCTCATAACTTGTGCCAGTCCCACTCCTTATCTTCTTCAAAGACCACATCTCTACTAATCACTATCTTTTTTGTGATAGGATTGTAGAGTCTGTAGGCTTTGGATTCTTCGCTAACACCAAGTAACACACAATCAACACTCTTGTTTTCTAACTTGGTTCTCCTGGCATCAGGGACATGAACATGAGCTACACACCCGAAAACTCTGAAAAATTCCACCGAGGGTTTCTCACCACTCCAAGCTTCTTGTGGAGTCACACCCTTGACTAACACAGTAGGACATCGATTTAGCACAAATGTAGTCCAATTGACTGCCTCAGGCCAAAATGTTTTTGGCATTCTTTTTTCTGATAGCATGGATCGAACCATGTTTAGAACCGTCCTATTTTTCCTTTCTGCAACTTCGTTTTGTTGCGGAGTGTAGGCAGTGGTCAACTGCCTCTTAATCCCATTTTGCTTGCAATACTCAGTGAACTCATTTGAATTAAATTCTCCACCTTTGTCAGTACGGAGGCACTTGATGAACAAACCTATTTCTTTCTCCACAAGCTTCTTAAAGCATACAAAGAAATTGAATGCCTCCAACTTCTCCACCAAAAAATATACCCAAGATCTTCTACTATAATCATCGATAAAGCACAAAATGTACCTCTTGTTGCTATTTGACTCAGGAGTGATTGGTCCACATAGATGTGCGTGGATGAGTTGTAGCTTCTGCGTTGCCCTCCATGCACTCTTCTTTGGAAAAGAGTCTCGGTGTTGCTTCCCAACAAGACAGTCTCTACACTCTACTTTGGAAGCATCAAATTTAGGCAAACCATACACCATGCCCTTATCTTGTAGTGTCTTTAATCCCTTGTAGCTGAGATGTCCATACCTGCAATGCCAAAGAAGAGGCAAATCTTGTGAGGTTGTGTGGAAGCAGTTTGCAGTCTTCGTTACTGCTTTGGCAAACAGTATGAACATTCGATTGGCCGACATTGAGGTCTGAATGATTAGTCCTTTCTCCGGATGATATATTTTGCACTTCCCTCCCTGCATTAGGACTGCTAAGCCTCTTTCTTGTAACTGCCCCACTCTGAGAAGATTATTCTTCAACTCTGGAACATAGTGCACTTCTGTTACAACATGGTGAACACCATTGACTTGAAGCTTTACACTTCCTTTTCCCATCACGCTCATTTTAGAATTGTTTCCAAGCTTTACTGAGTGTCTGCAACCATCATTCATTTCATGAAACATCTTCTTATCACCACACATGTGATTTGAGCATCCAGAATCAATAAACCATGTATCCTCTCTATTCACACCATGCTCCTCCACGTATGCCATCAATGTTAGTTCTTCTTGTTCATTAATCTCCACACAAGTTCCTTCAGTGTAACTCTCACATAATTCCACGTGAGACATAAGCAACATAGCCTCCTCCTCTTCCATTTCTGCGTAATTAGCCTCCTTTTCCAAACCTAGACATTCATACTGAAAATGTCTAAGTTTGTGACACCTATAACATTCAATGGTTGCTCGATTGAATATTTGGCGTCCTCTCCCTCTGCCTCTGCCTCTACCACGTCCTCTTCCTCCTGTTCTCTCCTGGTACGACACCTTGAGAGCCTGCTCCTCACCACGCTGTCTGTGGAACTTTTGCTCATGGACTATTAGCGAACTCTATAGCTCATCAATGGACATGATGTCAAGATTCTTAGACTCTTCAATAGAACATACTATATAATTAAATCTGTTTGTTAAAGACCTAAGAATTTTCTCTATGATAGTCACATCTTTCATTTCTTCCCCATAGATACGCATTTTATTGGCCACAGACATAACCCTAGAAAAGTAATTGGTAACAGTTTCACCTGATTTATCTATAGGGTTTCGAAGTCCTTTCGCAGGGCTTGGAGAACTGATCTCTTCACTCTGTCATTTCCAGCATACTTTCTCTTCATCGAATCCCAAATGTCTTTCGATGTTTCCTTCTTTAGAATGGTTTCCAGAATCGTTCTATCGATTGCCTGGAACAAGTAGTTCTTCACTTTGAGATCCTTTAGCTTCATCTCATCAAGCTTCTTCTGAGCAGTCTCTGACATGGTAGAATCGGACGTCAGCTCTTCATAACCAACTTCAACCAAGCTCTAGTATTCCTTTGATCTAAGGAAATTCTCCATTAACATACTCCGGTGATCGTAGTGACCATCAAATCGAGGAATTTGTGGTTTTACGAAATTCCCCTCGCTCGTTCTCACTTGTTTGGAATTCACTCTAAGTTGCGGCTTAACTCACTTTCTCAGGCCCAGTGGGGCTCTGATACCAGATTGTTAGGTATTGTTGATCAATTCAAACTTGAATGATGAACAGAAAACACGATAACAATATGGGAATGACTTATCTTATTCAAAGCATAAAAACATGGCTATGTAGCCTTTACACAATCCTAACAGAATGAGAATAACAACCCACGTAATGCATGACTCATGCAACGTGGTAAATTAACATGGAATTGGTCAAAACAAACTGAAACAGCTACCCTAATGTTTAGAGTTTTATTCTAACAAGAAAACCTACATAACAAGAAACCTAGATTCATGCAACAACTCCATCATATACACTGTTTTGTGCTTATTGTACAGAATGTTTTTACACATTGAAATTTGAGTTCAGATTCGGTATAGTTCTGCTTGTCAATAAACATTTGAGCCTGATCAAGATCCATCAAACTCCTATTGGGTATAAACCGATCACCCTAAAATATGCACAACAACAAGAAATAGACATTTTATTGGAAAATCGTTGTGTATTGGGCGTACTGTGAGGACCAATCCGATTGAACTTCCACATGATTTGATCAAATGGGTTTCTTTGAGTCCTTGTTTACTGTTCTCTGCAATGAAGAAGAGGAAGAAGGAGAAGAAAATCTTCAACTAGAAAGAATGTGAGTGCTGGCATTTCAACAACTCCCCCCAGATAGATTTATAGGTTGAGAAAGAAAATGCAACAGTTGCTACTTTTGGGGACAATTCATAGCAACACCGGGCTGTCTTTGGGCTTAGGAAGAAAGAAACTTTAGACTCGGGACTAGGTTTGGCCTAAACTAAAAGGGAAAATGATCGAGAACACTTTGTTTTATCTTTTAATGCAAGACAATGGATTATCGGAACTTGTGTTTATTCATCTAAGTATCTAACCATTATAAAAATAAATAGACTTTTTTGTAATCATATGCGACTAAAGATTCATCAATCTATGAAATGAGATGTTATAAATGAACAATTTAGAATTTTAGATGATGAGACTATCGTGTTGATTAAGAATGTGAATGAGAATATTGGCGAAGAATGTTGCTAGCATAAAATCTGTATATGATTGAAGACTAATCTATGTTTGGTAAGACTAAGTATCTAAACCTTCTTACTAATTAAACCAACTCTTGTCTTCACAACTGGCTGTCGATGGGAAATGTATTAGGATTAAGATTAGACTTACGATGTACTAAAACAAAATAGAAAATTAAAGCTATCTTTCATGAAAGAACCGTAAATTACCCGATGTTTGGTCGATCAAAAGAAGAAGAGAACGCCTAGCATGGGAAAGAAGATCGAGCCTGTCAAACTAGCCAGGATGATTGCCTGGCCAAGCAATGAGCTTTGAACTATGAACACAGAGCTGGAAGTCTCTAATGGAAGAGCAGGCAAGTCATCCTTGGCTACCAAACAAGACTCTTGTTCCCATGTAAGTCCTCACTTCCTCAACATTCACGATCACTCTCTACAATCATAAACACTGCTTTCTAAACTCTCTATATATTTATAGCCTGTAAAGCTGAAAAATATTGCATCATTTCTGTTTCTAGTATGTCACTTGTGTGTTTGCACAATTTGGCTGACATGATGGAATATATTCCTTGAGGGAAGAAAAGGGAAAGCTCATGAGGGTCAATCTGGGACACTGATAAACCAATTTGATCAATTTGTGTTGACTCCCCATGATGCTTTTGATTTTTTGGTCATGATGGTGATGCAAATTTATGGCCTTTTTTTTTTTAAGAAGAAAGAAGGAACTGCATTTATAAACAATTGAGATAGATATATCAGTTATAAGTACATGGTCTAGAATGATGACGTTTTCATGCCTCAAATGGGTTAGTTCCCAGTTGTCATTTTTTGCAAAAGATGTACTAAAATTTGGCTTTTGTTTTATAAAGGCATTAAGAAAGCATGTTTTTTGTTCATGTCGTAAAATAATCTATTGCTTTATGCTATGGGAGTGGGAAAAATCAACCAAATCGAAATGCCCCTCCTTCAAATTAAAGTCAATGCCTATTTTCAGCTTCAATTTGGTTTACCTGCAAGGTGCTTAAGTAAACATTTCAATCAAGTTTCAATCTTTGACCCTTCATTGGTTAGTACCTTAGTATTGGTATATGAGCTTACTATTGGTATATGAGGAGAATCAGAATTTTAGTAAGTTTAGCTTGTCATAACTGTTGGACTCTGCTATCCCGAATGCAAGTCCGATTATCCCATGTCTATCGGGAAGCTAAACAAGTTGCGGCCAAATTGGCTTGTTTTGGGGTCGATAATCTTCGTTTTCATTGGCGGGATACATGTCCTCCTTTTGCGGCAAATGCATTTGGTCGTAATCTTTGCGGCCTTCCTGAATATCGCTTTATGTGATGCAGTTTTTAAGGGTTTTGCTTTCTGGGTTGCAGCTTCTGCTCTCTTGTTTTTCAGCTTTACTGCTCTCTTTGATGATGGGCATGGTTCTTGTCTCTCCTGCAGTGGTTATTGCTACCTTGAGAGCGATGAGTCAGCTTCTATCTAAACTACCAGTTCAGCCTTATTTTTCTTACCTTGTCCAGCTCTTCAGTTACCCTCTGGGACTTGCTTGGTTTCTCACTTTTGAATGGCAGCTTATAGTGGCCAATTTAAATCCCTTTATTAATGCCCTCTTAAGGATGCATTTTGGTTGCACTTGCCTACTGCTCTTGAAGGCCCGTGATTTCGGTTCTTTTAATCATACTTGTTTAGTTTTGACCACCTTCTCTGTTTCTTTTTTCTTTTTAGGTCTGATCTTTTCTGTTGATGTTGGGAAGTGGTTGTTCCATCTTCTCTTTCTTCTGTGTACCTGGGGTATGGCTTTTGTCTCCCCCTTTTTGTTATATATACATTAGTCTGTTTCATCACCAAAAAGAAAAGAAAAGATAAAAAAAGGAAGCTCACAGTGGCAGTAAATTGTGGCACTTGCTCAGCTTAGACGAGCTGATTACATATCAATCTTTTTGGAGAAACTTGTTTCATAGGAGGCAGTCAGTTCTAGACTTGAAATTGCCGAGGCTCGAGCAGTTGAAAGAGAGGAAGAAGAAGAAATTAAGGTTGAAAAGAGAAGAAGAGGAGAAATCATCAGACGGCGGATGTTTTAGAGATTTATGTGCATGACAAGAGTGATGACTTGCAGAGGCTCGAGCAGTTGAAAGAGAGGAAGAAGAAGAAATTAAGGTTGAAAAGAGAAGAAGAGGAGAAATCATCAGACGGCGGATGTTTTAGAGATTTATGTGCATGACAAGAGTGATGACTTGGAGGCTGAATGAATTCGGTTCATTTCGCCATGAGAATAAATTGGAAACGGTTTTGGGTTGTTGCCTTCTGTTTTGCTGAGAGCCTGAGACTGTGATGGAGTTTCAGTTAGGCTGCATGTACTAATGTCTTGCATACAAAGGCAGGTCGATCAAAAAACAAGAGCTTGTACTATTTGCTTTGCTGTATTCTACAATGTAGATTTGCTCGATCATGTACACGTACATGTAATGTTCTTAATATACAAACGGTATTAGCTTTCTCTGATTAGGAACTCATCCATCAAACTTGGTTTAATGTTTGAATAGGAGCTAGCAAATAGGTAAATCAGTCCTAGTAATTTGCAGTAGAGAAACAATAGGTAACTTTAGGTTGTCACCTTTGTTGAATACTACGAGGATATAAATTATGTCAGTTCTCCCCTTTAATTAGTTTGCATGTTATAAGCTGGTGTTATGCACTTGCATCACAATGTAGACCTCTCCATAACTTTACAAGATTAGTAAGTAGAACAAATTCAAGATAATAAAGAGTTGATTATTAACAATAATGAAGAACATGCTTTTGAGTGAAAAATGTATTGGTCATGCCATTTAAACCATCTTTAAAACTGGCCTCATACCATTTTTGCCCCATTCATGCTCACCTACTTTTGTATGAATATTGCATCAGTCTGGTTTCTTGCTATGAGAATTACGGAGATTTTAGATTTAGTTCTGCCATAAAAAAACAAAAGGAGAAGAAATTAGAGAGTGCTTAAGTTGTATGAAAAATCATCGGTGAACAATTAAATCTCAAAGCAACATTATGAAAATAGAAGTTATGAGATATTGGAAGAAATTAAATTAAACTACAAGCAAAATCAGTGAAATCAAAAGCAAACAAGGGATTGGATCAAGCCAAACAAGAAATCGAAATTGGTAATTGGAGGTGATCGAGAAACCATGTGGTGAATTAGACATGAAGAAAGCATGAGGAACTATTGCTTTGGTGACCCATTAATTGAAGAAGGTTATAGCTACATGGTGGAGCCATAGGATGGAGCAGTTTTTGTTGAATATGAGGAATAAATATAGTACAAAATGGTGGTTGGAGTCTTTGTCATGAATTGATGAAGGGAACATGCAATTAATGTTAGCATGCAAACATAGAACACTTTGCTTTTCATGTCTTCACACCTACAACCTGCCACAACGAGAATGCCTATATAAAGGCATCAAATACAAGAACAAAGGCATCTGAGCTTGTCTAAGTTCAAGATCAAGGGATCCGAGCTTGTCTAGGTTTGAGATCAAGCGGGTATCCAAATTCATTCAAGCATTTGACTGATTTGAGAGTTTGAGAAAGTCCGGGAGTTCATCATTTGTGAATAGATACAATTGCTACACTTGGTGAGAGAGTTCCTCATTTGAGAGATTGAAAGAAAAAGTGCCTTAATTAAGTGAGAGTATACCTCCTGAGAGAATATCAAGAGTGGTAAACTTTTGTGAAGTTTAGTCACTATTGTGAGATTGTTCTTGTAATCCCATTGTTATACATAGTGGAAGAAAGAAGTACTGCTGCCTCTAGGACGTAGACACATTTGTCGAACTTCGTTAAATATTGTGTCTTGTTTTGTTTATCTATTCTACCTTCGCAAATCGCACAAGAGGTGGAAAAAGTTAGATCCTAAGATAACCAAATATCCATTGTCATTGTATTAGGGCTGCCCTTCTTTCCCAACATCATTAATGGGTGCTAAATAGTTACTAGTTCATGACAGTGTACTGTTTCCACTAATCGTGATGTTAGGTTTCTTGGACCGGGGTGATTTTGAAGTTTATGGATGCACACAGAGTGCAGCTTCTTTCTGTGATCTAAAGGCTACTTTCTTAACAAAAGCACATTCACAAATTAAAAATTTGTTGCATGGCTACATTCATGTGGAACCGGTTCACAATTTGTCGAAGAGAACATATGAAATCGTAATCTGTGGATACGAATAATAACAATGGTAATTAATACTCTACGGTTAAGTAGCATGGTATACCCAAGGTCGCTTATACACTTTGTGTTGTGCTTATTGTACCGGAATTGTTCATACATTGAGATTTGAGTTTGAACTCGGTACAGTTCTGTTCATCAATAAACTTCTGGGGACTGCCAATTCGATTACTTCCCACATGTTTTGATCAAATCGGTTTCCCTGAGTCCTTGTTGACTGCTCTCTGCAATGAAGCAGAGGAAGAAGGAGAATAAAATATTCAACTAGAGAGAATAGGAATGCAGGCATTTCAACAACTCCCCCCAAATAGATTTATAGGTTGGGGAGGAAAATACAACCCTTGCTGCTTTTGGGGACTATTCAGAGCAACACAGAGCCGTGTTTGAGGTTAAGAATAGGGAACTTTAGACTGGGGACTAGGTTCGGCCTAAACTAGAGGCAAAATGCTCGAGAGAACCCTTTGCTTTATCCTTTAATGCAAGATAATGGACTATCAGAACTAGTGTTTATCCATCTAACCGTTATTAATTAAATATATATATATATATATATATATATATATATACAGTCCGACTACATTAAGGACGTCCTTAGTTTTTCTTATGTACGGATTTTCGGTTTTCACCCACTTTCCGATCACATTTTCACATCTTAATCTTTCAGTTTTTAGGTCATAATGTATAGATCACCTCTGCAAATTTTCAGCCAATTTGGTGATCGTTAAGGCATCCAAAACTGTAATTTACCATTATAAATACGAACGGTTCCGGTTCGACAGATTCGGTCCGTTCGTGTAAATTGCAGTTTTGGATGCCTTAACGATCACCAAATTGACTGAAATTTTGCAGGGGGATCTATATATTAGGTTCTAAAAACTGAATGGTTAAGATGTGAAAATGTGATCGGAAAGTGGGTGAAAACACCAAATCCATACCTAAACCTTAGGTAAGGACATCCTTACCTGAGAAAAATCATATATATATATATATATATATATATATTTTGGTAATCATATGTGACTAAAGATTCTCCAATATATGAAATGAGATCTTTTTTTTTTTTGGTTGAATATGAAAGGGTGGTTCTAGTTGGATCTCCAAATTTGCTATTTGGACCTCCTATACTTAGTACACATCTAATTTACTTTTTAGAATACTTAAAAAGCTAAGTAGACCTCCTTATTTTTACCAAAACGCCCTTGAATATGAGATCCAACAATATGTTACTTTACCTTTATCTCTATCTTCAACCACGAAAAGAATAATGAATCAAAATCACATGATATTACTCTCTTATGAGTAGATCTCTCATCCACCAAAATTAATCAGAGAGTTGGTTCTCGATCTTGATATGTTGTTAGAATCCCTTTGAATTTGCTAAAAGAAGGATTTCAAGGGTTTTGGGTTGGAAGATCGAAGTAATAACTATATCATAATATTCAATAAATTTAGTTTAAGAAAATTCAAAATTAGATTGTTTTTAATTTACTTTTGTATTAAATGATGGGTCATGTATAGAAATTATTATTTTTATTTAATTATTTTGGGTAAATTGTAAAACTATATAGGATTATAAGGAAATTTAAAAAAGAAAAGAAAAAATTAATTGAATGTTATACTTGGTTGGAGGAGGTAAGAAGAGTATTTTTTTTTTTCTCTCTCTTTGTCCTTATTTGTCTTTTCATATAACTTGACAAAGTTTATTAATAATTGAAAAAAGTTAGACGTCCAAATATTAAATTTAGAGATCTAACTAAAACTACTCAATATGAAATGAGATGTTAGAAATGAAAAAAATTAGATAATGAGGGCTATCGGGTTAAGAATGAAACTAAATGAGAATATTTGTGAGAAAAGTTGCTAACATAAAATGTACAATTAAAGGCTAATCAATGGTTGGTAAGACGAATTAAGGATCTAAACCTTCTTACTAATTAAACTAACTCGTCTTCACAACTGGCCGTCGATGGGAAATGTATTAGGATTAAAATTAGACTTACGATGTGCTACTGAAACAAATTGAATAGGAAAGTAAGCTAACCTTCATGAAAGAACCGTAATTTACCCGAATTTGCTCTGCCCATTGGTGGATCAAAGGAAGAAGAGAAGGCCTAGCATGAGAAAGAAGAGCCTGTCAAATTAGCCAGGATGCCTGCCTGGCCAAGCATGAGATTTGAACTATGAACACAGAGCTAGAAGTCTCTAATGGAAGAGCAGGCAAGTCATCCTTGGCTACAAAACAAGACTCTTGTTCCCATGTAAGGCCTCTCTTCCTCAACATTCACTGATCACTCTCTCTACAATGGAGGATGTGAAACACTGCATTCTAAACTCTCTCTTTATAGCCTGTAAAAGCTGAAAAATATTGCATAATTTCTGTTTCTATTATGTCACTTGTGTGTTTGGGCAATTTAGCTGGCATGATGGAATATATTCCTTGAGGGAAGAAAAGGGAAAGCTCATGAGAGTCAATCTGGGACATTGAAAAGCCAACTTGATCAATTTGTCTTGACTACCCATGATGCTTTGCTTTTCGGTCATGATAGTGATGCAAATTTAGGGCTTGCGGTGGACATGGTAGACAATAATGATGTTTCCTTGCCTCAAATGGGTTGGTTCCCAGTTGCCATTTTTCGCAAAAGATGTACTAAATTTTGGCATTTGTTTTTTCAAAGGCATTAAAAAAGCATATATTTTGTTCATGTGGTATAAAATAATCCTTTGCTTTATGCTAGGTGGATGATTCTTGTGGGAAAATATCAACCAAGTTGAAATGCCCAACCTACAAGTCAATGCCTTGGCCACACAAAGATTTTGTTCTTGTTGACTAGTGTTCGGATTTCAAATGTATACCCTGTATTTGATATGCTATTGGAATTACCTTAAAACATCAAATATGAAGCAACTATACAATGATTCGGTTGGAATTTCATCTCTTGCTTTTGGTGGTAGAGAAAGATCGTACGTTTTAAAAGTAGTTGATTATTGTTCAAAGAATATTAACATACACAGCTGAAAATATCATATAACCAGTGCCGGATTCAGGTTCTAAACTCAAAACCGATAGCCCCTAAACAAATCCAACAATCTCAATCCTCAACTTATACACAAAACTCAAAAGCCCAACACTCACAATTACATGGGAGGGCCAAAACTCCTCCAAAAACCCATGCAATCACTCCAGTCTTTCGAATCGACTTTGCTTGAAGCCAAAAATTTCTACAAATCTACAATTTCAGCAGAAATGGGAAGCTCAAGTGAAATGGAATCAACCAGAGGGCAACTCAGTGTAATACACCTAATACCCATAATCAAAACATAAGTGGTCAAGTGACTCAAGTTGACAAGAATCAACCCAATACCCATAATGGCAGAATCACAGCAGCAACTTCAATCGTTCATGACGATTTTCGGCGGCAGTTTGTGGGAGTAGTCAATCGTTCAACTCACTTTAACTAATCAAGCAGCGCCAGCCACTGACCTAGACTACTTGAGAGTTGAGATTTGAGAAGTCAGCTGTTGTGGCTTGGGTGACTTTTACGGATATTTTTTTTTCTTCTTCGTTGGGTATGGGCTGAAGGTGTGTGTGTGTGTGTAATATATATACTTAGTGGTTTTTGACCCAAAATATGTCTAGGCTTGAGCCCATATAGCCTACCACTTAGTTCTACCTCTGCATTATAACGTCATTTTAAATACAAACGTTAATTTGAAGAACTAAAACACATTAGCTTAGATTCACGTCGATCAGATTTCACAATCTAAAGAAAAAAAAAAAAACAAGAACAATCATGATTTTGTCTTTCCATGATTGTGTCATTCACATGAAAATATATAGTAATAATGTTAATGATATAGACTTCACATATAGTAATAATGGTAATGATATACACTTCATTTACTTAACATCTCAATTGAGCTAACAAGATTTTGTATATTTACGTTACAAAAAGTCTGTACATCTCACCCCATTATGAAAAGTTCACTAATTTCCATTCTCAAACTACAAAACATAAATGTTATAATCATATTATATGATTTGAGATGAGATCGTTTTTGCCAACTATCGCTTCAACGCTTCACTCCAATCCGTAAATAGTAAACCAATTCCATTCATTTATTCGAAAACAAAATCATGCTTTCAAATTATAAAGTTAATACAGATGCATTGCAAAATAAACATAAATCCAATTTCTTTCAACTTTCAAGGAAAAAAAAAAACAGAAAATTATCCACAATGTGCAATCTAGTGGGTCCAAAGTCCAAACCGGAGAAAAACCCAAAAATTTTGGACAAACGTGCAAATAAAGAAAAGGCCGAAATTACCCCCACCGTTTCTCAAAATTTCAAATTTGAGCACCGCAGCCTCTTCTTCCCTAACCCCAGACTTCTCTCCCAACCCTCACAAGCCCAGACCGCCCGATCCCAAATCATAAATAATATCCAGAACAAAACCAGAGTCACGGCGATGGAGGAGCAACAGGAGCACGAGGTCTACGGCGGCGAGATTCCCAACGACGACGGCGAAGATGTCGACATGTCGTCCCGCGCCGACGACGACCAGGACTACAACGACGACCCTAACTCCAAGGTAGGGCCGTAGTAATCTAACCTAATCCAAGTCTTTTTTTTCTTCTGTAAATCTAGGTTTTTGCGGAGTTTTTCTTTGTGTTGATTCGGCGTCGTTTTTGGTTGTGAATAGGAGCTGGAGGACATGAAGAAGAGGCTGAAGGAGATTGAGGAAGAGGCCGGCGCGCTCCGCGATATGCAGGCTAAGGTCGAGAAGGAGATGGGAGCTGTTCAAGGTTTCTTCTTTTGTCCAGAATATGCTTTCTTGCTTTCTTGATTTGTAGGTATGAGTTATTGAGCTAGGGTTAGGTGTGTGGGTATGATTTTGTGTAATTTGGTGAGCTAGGGTTAGGCTGCATTCTGTGTTTAGGTAGGTTTGAGCTTAATGATGACGTTCTTGCTGAGGCTAGGTCAGGCTTGAACTTTTGGTTTATTTGTGGTATTGTGTGGTGAAAACTGGTCTAATCAAGCTAAATAAAGAACTGAAAATTTGAGTTTCGTTCAATTTTGATATGTAGATATATGGATATAAACAGGTGGGTTATTGATTTGTATAATTGAGTTTTCGGAGGTTTGTTTCTCATACATGTTGTTCTGTTGTCTTGAATTGTTATAGTAGGAGTTATGGCGCACATCAATGTGTCTGATATGATAACTGGCCAAACATTGTTAGTTGAACCTCCACACCTGGGTTGTTACTATCAACTGTGGATCTGTTATTGTTTCCTTGTAGCTCTATGCTCTATCATTGGTACATATAGGCTGCTCTAATATGTTTCCTGCAGTATTTTGACTTTGATGCTTTAATATGTATCTGCATGATCTCTCTTCTTTGATTCTTGGTTTTTGTATTTTACTTTTGAGGTTTGATGTTTCCAGTAAGTATATCCGTCAACATTACCTAACATCGTATTTGTTTGTGTTTTGATTGTGAATGAAGATCCCAATGGTGGTTCTGCAAGTCAGGCGGAGAAGGAGGAGGTGGATGCTCGATCCATCTATGTTGGCAACGTAAGGCTTAACACTCCTTTTTTTTTAATTTAAATTAGGAATATGTATACCTTTTCTTTTGCCTGTGATTCTCTATCTCTTTCTATTTCTCTGAATCAAAGAACTCTTTGTAAGAATCATTTTTTTTAGAATCAGAAGATATGTTCTAAGAATATAGTTCACTGATTTTTATGCTATATATACAGAGCTTTGCTAGTTTCAGTAGAGCTTTTTATGTCATGTAGCCAACTAGTTCATGGCTATGCTGATTTCGGAAGAAAAACTTGTTTAGTTTATTTCTGTAGATATAGTAGGGTCGATTGACTAATGACTTTTTTGTAACAAAGTGCTATCTATCCAAATATTAATGTCTTTTTTCTTTGCATTTGGATTAAGTTCACCTGTTTTGGCTCCTGCATTGATTTTAAAGTGTTATATATCTTGATATTTGCAATGTCCTATTGAAGCATGACCGAGAGTGAGCACTTAATTTGTTCTTTTCTTTTAACTTCAGGTTGACTATGCATGCACACCTGAGGAAGTCCAGCAGCATTTTCAATCTTGTGGAACTGTGAACAGAGTTACGATTTTGACAGACAAGTTTGGTCAACCAAAAGGATTTGCTTACGTTGAGTTTGTTGAAGTTGATGCTGTGCAGAATGCTCTCATACTAAATGAATCAGAATTGCATGGTCGTCAATTGAAGGTACTTGGTTTATAAATATACATGACCAATCACAACCCACCCTCCCCCCCACCAAAACAAAAAAAAAAAAAAAATACACAAAAATTTATTTAGAGAAATTCCTCTGACTCAATTATTTTATAGTGATTGATTTTGTTATTGTTCAAACAGGTCTCTGCTAAACGGACAAACGTTCCTGGACTGAAACAGTATCGAGGAAGGCGTCCTAACCCATTTTTCCGATCTAGGAGGCCCTTCATGGCTGCTGCGCCTTTCTACCCTTCGTATGGTTATGGGTAAGAACTGTAATCCTTTTATTCTACTTCGATGCTTTAAGGAAGCAAGCAATAGGCATGAAAATTTGAAAGTATTTTAGTGTTCTGGCTTTTAAACCATTTTTTGTGCTTCAGTGTAGATTAAGATTCTTGATACAGTGTAGGAATTGGTAATGCAACATAACACGTGAAATAATATTTAGTACCAGGCATGTGCTGGTGTTACATTAATTTAAAAAAATAATAATAATACTGATTACCGCCCAACATCTGCTGAGTATATATATACTGTTTTAGTGTTAGTATATAAACTATATTGTGCATGGCATACCACAGTCTTCAGCTGAAACTGCCCAAATTTAGAAGCAATGACAATGGCAACTGGTCTGCCGTTCCTAGATTGCATTACTGGTTCTTTGACAATGGCTGCAATACAGACAACTTGTGCAGACAGAGTTTTAATTTTTTATGTTATTGCTTCGCTGGCAACTGTAGATTTCTTATTCTTTCACTTGCTCACTCTTAAGATATGAATAAACTTTGTATCAACTCCTTATTGCTTGAAGCATTGATTTGATTTTCATGCGTGCAGGAGGGTTCCAAGGTTCAGACGGCCCATGCGTTACAGACCATACTAATGATGACACCTCCAGGTGGCCACATTTTGAGAAGGCCGTTTATGTTTCATGATGGTCATAGACGGTGCTAATGATAGACTGAAATCACTAAATGGGCCACATAGTGCAAAGGCCATTAATGTTTGATTATGGCGTATCTATAGTTTTGGATACTAGAGAAAAGAACTTGAACTATCATTTGCATTGCTGATCCCGACTTGATTCTTTCTCGAATTTGTAGTGCACAAGAGCGTTTAGTTTATGTGTGGAGGGGAAGAAAGAAGGATGATATGCAAATGCTGTATTGGAGATGATTTCTTACAAAATTCTGTGCTAGATTTGTAGTCTTAAAGTCAGTGTGGATGATTATTAACATTGAAAGATCCCTATTTCAAGGAAGTGTGTGTGCATTCAGTTATGAGTTCTAATATGACTTCTTTTCCTGTTGAAGGTACATGTTAAAATGAAATGATCTTAGTATTTATATGATTGGGCAGGGGAAATGGGAGCGCCATCCATGCCTTGGCGGTATAGATGTGGATTATACATACGAGGTTTAAAGTCATTATAGGTTTATTCGGTTGAACACCGTTTCAGATTGATCTCGAGAAGGAGCCGACTGTTATTTTCATTCTTTGGTGCTTGTAATACTTGAATTACGCTGTAACCCAAGATGACTGGCCTAGTCTGCTTGTTACTACTACAATTTGGTTGTGCTAAAAAAATCAACGGTTGTTTTTCCGGTCGTTACAATCTGAGAGTGCTTTGTGAACTAGTGAAGCTGTTGAAAATGGTAAGTCAGTACAGTAATTTGGCTAAGAAAGAGGAAACAGTCTGCAGCGAACATCCTTGAAATCGACCTTTTAGAGTTTTAGGCATCCAGACACTTTCTGAAAGCATCCAGTAATGCTAGATGACTACTACAGTGACCATGAGAAGGTCTGTATTCATTAGGGAATTCATTAAACTACGCTAGTAGGACGGTATCCTAAACTTTCATGGGTATACTTGACAACCTGAGCTGCATGGCTTAAACTTTTGATACCGCGACCCAGACGGGCAACTGATGGAGCTGCGGGAAGGGAATCAGCAGCACATTTGATCCCAACTCTATGCCAAAACAACTTCATATGAATCGACATACTAACCACCAATCTTCTCAAACGAAGGGGATGCACTTTCCCATCTCTCATCATTTCATAGAATGCTGTTCTCATTGCCCACCAGCTGGTGTTCTCTGCAGCCCGTATCACAAAATTAGAAGGCTTAGGAATTCTCAGTTTTGCTTTGACATTCATGATAATGGAAGTTTGAACAAGTTCCGAGAATGAGGACCCTTGTAGAACTGGCCTAGCTGCCTCACCTTCATATCTTGTAACAATCTGTGCAGCTAGATCCTTGTATTCTGGAGGAATAGGAGTGTACCAGTAATTTCTAAGACCTTGCAAGTCCTTAGCATCCACAACTGCTACTATGGTCTTGAATCTTTTAGTCAAGCTTCGAAGAGCTTGTGCAGAGAGAGCATGTTTCTTGTCCTCTAATGCAAGCTCAGAAAACTCAATCCTACTTAGGATGGTATTCATTCTATTGATTGGGAGTCGACCTCCGTCATTATCAATACATCGCAACAGCTCCACCACTCTCCGAAAAGGGTAGACTTCTGAAACCACTAGAGCATCTACAGCTTCACCTCTGTTGACACGATCATATATCTTTCTTACATGATCCAGAGCAGTCCCCAGAGATGGAAAAACATGCACAAGTTTATCATGAATTGTAAAACTAAATTACAAAAACAAGCTCACACAAAACATGTTCTTCTTAAGTATCAAAAGATCAAAACACATACCATTGATGTCCAAGGTAGAAGCCATTGCTGCAGCTGCAAAAAACAAAATAAAGTCGAGGTTGAAGTCTTCTGCTATTCACCAACTTGAGCTTCTGAATGGGCAGAACACAATGCTTGTATTACAGTGGTGATAACAGGGACCCTAACCTCTTATTTATACGAGTTCAAGTCCTAGGAATCCTCCCATAAAGGTTTTCCTTATGGAACAAGACTTGTATCTCAGATTCCTAATGCACCACAGTTTAGGACTTTCTTGTAGTCCAAATAATGGATTCCTAATCCAATGTTAAATACACTATCACATTAGATATCTAGGTTGATTCTTTTCCTGATCCATGTTGTATTCGATTTAATGCTTTGATGGTTTCCTAGTTACTCTAGGATAACTTGTGATGAGTCCACTTTTGATCTAACAATCTCCCACTTGGACTATCACTGGTTATCAAGGACAACCAAAACTGAATAACATCAACTCGTTTACAACCAACTGAAGTGTGCACCAGAATAAGGAAAAGTCTCAAAATCCATTCAACATGGTCAAAACACAGTAGCTTATGCAGAGCAAGGAAAAGCATACACTTTAACAAAAATGCAGCACTTCCAGACCACTAACACAAGCTCCTGTATTCCACATATGCTATTTCAAACAAAATGATGCAGTATATGAACATCGTGTATTACCAGAAGATCATATACCTAAATGGTCCAACTGAATGTTTCAAAATGAAACTCAAGCATAACTGAAAATACTGATGATCTTTAATGCTTGTACTTTAAACTGAAGGAACATGTTCACTGAAGTTACAAGACCATCTGACATTTAGGTAAACCAAGAGCACAAATAAAAGTTGCAGAAAATTTTAATAAAATTGCAGTAACACAACTTGAATGAAATACCTCGAGAATTTTTATTGATAATCAAAAATTCTATAATACATAAAGTTGTGATAATAACCGAACTGAATTCACAACTATCAAATACATAGAACTCAGAAAATTACAAAACTTATAATTATTTGCTCTTAACTAGATTAGGCTCCCACTGAACTTAAGAACCTAAACTAGATAAAACACCAATGTTCTCAATATGTTTCTTGAAGGCAGCAACTGACAATGCCTTAGTGAAGGGATCTGCAAGCTGAAAGTCTGTGCTTATACTTAATACTGAAATTTCACCATGCTTGACTCTCTCCCTCACACTGTAATACTTGAGGTCAATATGCTTTGAGTTATTTGACCTTTTACTGTTTTTACTGAAGAACACAGCTGCCTCATTGTCACAATAAATTACAAGAGTATCAGAAACTATATGATTTAAAATCCTAGTCTGCATCAAGAAATTTCTAATCCATAGCCCTTCACACATTCCTTCATATACTGCAATAAATTCTGCCTGCATTGTAGATGTTGTCACTAAGGTTTGTTTCATAGTTTTCCAAGCAACAGCCCCTCCTGCAAGCATAAAAACGTATCCACAAGTCGATTTCTTGGAATCGGGATAATTTCCTGCAAAATCTGAGTCTGTATATCCTACAAGTTCCAATTTTTTCACTTGTCTATACACAAGCATGTGGTTTCTAGTCCTCTGCAAGTACCTGAGTACTTTCTTTCCAGCTACCCAGTGCTCATGACCTGGATTAGACTGAAACCTGGAAAGAATACCTACTGCAAAAGACAAATCAGGTCTAGTGCAGACCTGAGCATACATGAGGCTTCCAACAAGCCTTGCATAAGGCTTGGATTCCATATCCACCTTTCCTACTTCATTCTTTGGATTTTGTTTCTTAGTGAGCTTATCTCCTTTAGACATTGGAACCTCCCCTGATGCACAAGTCTCCATGCCAAATCTTTTCAGAATTTTAGCAATATAGTTTTGCTGGGATAAACCTAGCAAACCTTGTGCCCTGTCTCTTATAATTTCTATTCCTAGTACATATGATGCCTCACCTAAATCTTTCATGTCAAAATTCTTTGACAGAAAGGCTTTGGTTTCTTTAAGTAGCTTTAAGTTGCTACTGGCCAACAAAATGTCATCAACATAAAGTACCAGAAATATAAATTGGTTTCCAGATGTTTTGAGATAAACACACTCATCCACTAAATTCTCAGTGAATCCAAAGGAAGAAATCACAGAGTCAAACTTTTTATACCACTGTCTAGAGGCCTGTTTTAAACCATAAATGGATATTCTTAACTTGCAGACAAAATCTTCTGTTCCTGGTTCTATAAACCCTTCAGGCTGCTTCATGTAAATGACCTCATCGAGTTCTCCATTCAAGAATGCTGTCTTGACATCCATCTGGTGTAGTTCCATATCAAACTGAGCTACAAGTGCCATAATGATCCTAAAAGAGTCTTTGGTTGAAACTGGGGAAAAAGTTTCAGTGAAATCAATACCCTCCTTCTGTGTGAAACCTTTGGCAACTAACCTAGCTTTATGTCTCTCAATTTTCCCATTTGCATCTCTCTTAGTTTTAAATACCCACTTGCAGCCTATAGCCTTTTGTTTGGGGTCAGGTTTCACTAGATCCCAAACTGCATTTTGGTTCATGGACTCAATCTCAGCTTCCATAGCTTGTTTCCACTCACTTGATTGACTGCTTTCAATAGCTTGATTGAAAGTAACTGGATCATTGTCATCTGCAAGATCAATTTCAACTTCATGTTCTTGCAAATAAACAATGTAGTCTGAATCTTCCTCCCCATAAGTTGGTTTCCTTGCTCTATTAGACCTTCTTAATTGGGGATTTTGATTTTGGTGTGGTTCTGCAGGCTGATTTTGAGGTTCTACAGGCTGTGGTTGATCAGGTAAGGGCTCAAGATTAGCTTGATCATCTGCAAAATGCATTTCTTGATCAACAAGTTGATCTTGTGCATTTTGAGTTTCTGGAACACTAATGGCTGCTTGTGAATCATGAACTATAGGCAATATATTTTCAGTATGCTCATTATCCACAATTTCTTCAAATTCTGAAGATAAATCCTCAAGACTTGTATTGTGAATTTTCTCGTCCAAGAATTTGACTTGATGTGTTTCAAAAATTCTTGGTGAGTGATGAGCTGCATAAAGCCTATACCCTTTAGATTTTTCAGGATAACCTATAAAATTGCAACTTACAGTTTTAGGATCAAGCTTGTTAATGTTGGGATTGTAGATTCTAGCTTCTGCAGGGCATCCCCACACATGACAATGGTGGAGGCTAGGCTTTCTGCCACACCATAACTCAAAAGCAGTTTTCTCTATAGCTTTACTAGGTGTTCTATTGCAAACATAGTTTGCAGTCCTTAAAGCTTCTCCCCATAAAAACCTAGGTAGACCTGTTGTGCACATCATGCTCCTGACCATATTCAAAAGTGTCCTATTCTTTCTCTCAGCCACACCATTTTGCTGAGGATTATATGGTGTGGTATATTGAGCCTTAATGCCTTGTTCTTGCAGAAACAAGGCAAAAGGACCCTTTTGTTGTCCACTCTCTGTGTATTTTCCATAAAATTCACCACCTCTATCTGATCTAACAGTTTTGATTTTCTTTTCTAGTTGTTTTTCTACTTCAGCCTTAAATATCTGAAAAGCTTTAAGTGCTTGAGATTTTTCTGAAAGTAGATAAACATAACAATATCTAGAAAAGTCATCGATGAAGGTTATGAAATACACATTTCCACAGATTGTTTGAGTTCTTAATGGACCACAAATGTCAGTATGTATGAGCTCTAAAAGTGCTTGGCTTTTGTATGCAGTCTTTTTCCTTAAGTTAGTTATCTTTCCCTTAAAACATTCAACACAGTCTTGTAAATCAGAAAAGTCAAGTTCATTCAAGATATTGTTTTTAACCAAAATTTTCAATCTCTCTTTTGATATATGGCCGAGTCTTCTATGCCACAAATATGCAGACTTTTCATTGCATTTAGTTCTTTTAACACCAGTTAAAGTGTTACTTGATGTGTTATTATTTTCAACAAGAGAAATTTCTTGTTGACTGTGTGAACAATTTAACTGCAGGTAATCATTCAATATAACACCAGAACCAATTTGAACTGAATCTTTAGAAATAATAATTCCATTATTGTCGATAAGAAGTCTACATCCGGATTTAACCAAAAGAGAAACTGAAATCAAATTCCTTCTCATGGAAGGTACATAATAAACATTATCCAAAACTAACAACTTTCCTAAACCAAGATCTAATTTTAAGGTTCCAATAGCTTTGACTGCCACTCTCATGCCATTTCCTACACACAGGTTTACTTCATCACTTCTTGGGACTCTCTTCCTTATGAATCCCTGCAGAGAATTAGTAATATGTAAGGGGCTTCCTGAATCAATCCACCAAGTTTTTGGTTCAACATTAACTAAATTAATTTCTAAAGAAAACAGTGAGTTAGAAAAATTACCCTTTTTGATCAACCAATTCTTAAAGCCTGTGCAGTCTTTCTTCATGTGTCCTACTTTCTTACAGAAATAGCACTTGAACCTAAATGGTTTGTTGGCTTTAGCTGCTCCCGAGGTTGACCCTTTGTAGATGGTTTTGGCAGGCTTGAGTTTTGACTGGTTATGGTATTTCTTCTTAGGCTTTTCAACAAGGTTCACTGAGGTACTAGGTTCTTTCTCCTTCCTAATCCTGTCTTCCTCATCTACACAGATGGCAATCAGCTCCTTAAGACTCCATTTTTCCTTCTGAGCATTGTAGCTAGTCCTTAGCTGGCTAAAACTATTGGGCAAGGAATGCAGTGCAGTGTGCACTACATAATCATCAGTGACCCCCATGTTGAGGTCCCTTAGCTGAGCATTAATCTCAATAAGCTTCATGATGTGCTCTCTCACTTTTCCTGTTCCAGTGTACTTAAGGTCATTAAACTCTTTTGCCAGCCTAGCTGCCTCAGCTTTGTCACTCTCCCTATACATGTCATGAATGGCATACAGAAAATCCATGGCTAGGTCAGGTTCTTCTATACTACCTCTAACTGTATCTGACATGGTAGTCCTAATCACATTCTTTGCCATCTTATTAGCCTTATGCCACTCCTTATAATGTTTCTTTTCTTCATCTGAGCTTTCACTAGTAAGCATCTCAGGTTCTTCCTCAGTTAAGCAAAGATCCATGTTCTGGTTCATGGCTAGGTAAAAGTCCACTTGATTTCTCCACTTCTTGTAATTATATCCAGTTAAGAGCTGAATGGTGTTCAAGGTTACAGTAGGGATTCCTAAAGAGCAAAAACAAAATAAAGTTTTGTGAGTTTTTCCATCTGTAAAGTTCTTAAAGTTTTATGTTTTATGTTTTCTGTAACTTTAAGCAATAACAAAAACAAAACAATGCAAACAGAAAACAAAAAACACAAGCAATGTCATATTTCAACCAATAGCCCTTTTAACCAAAATTAATAGCATGCAACACTTTTGAGCAGAAAACATGATATTCTGAAGGTTCCAAATCAATACGCCACACTTATTCAATCCAAGTTATCCAAAGAACACAAATCACATCTTTAGACAGAAATTTGAATTCAAAGTATCCATATTTGGAAAGAATATATGTGCATATTGCTATCTGCATCCTAAAATCATACTGTACTACTTCTTTGGAAGCAAAATTATATGTATGACTTTAAAATACAAGATACAATTTCCTGGTTTGTTAACTTAAGGCTTTCTGCAAGTATTAATGAAGAATGCTTTATGCAATATGTTCACTTAAAACTACAGAAAACACAAACCACATTTAGCTTGAAAACTTGATTTTCTATCCGGATTAATAATCCTTATAAGAAACTAAGCTCTTTGTACCTGTCAATTTTTAACAATGCCTAAAATTTCGGGAGTTTTCTGCATGCATTGTCATACCATGATTCACAGATACAAAACTCAAGAATTTACTTTAAACATGCATATCAAAACACAAACACAACAACACAGATATGCAAGCACAATGTCGATTTCACAGGAACACAAAAACAACCAAAAAATTTAAATTTCATCCGGTCACCATCTACTCTAGCCTATGCGCACGCCGGGAATGCTACTAGGGTTCTTGTGCTCATCAATCAACAAAACAAAATTGAATCGAAACTGAATTTTCTGTAAAAACCTGATCTTTGCAATTTCCCTAATTTTGCTGCAAAATTTTTCGCGGAAGCATGAATTCAGAAACAGAAGGCAGCAAATATCCTTGTTGGCATCGTAATCGAGCAACACAGGGGTCTTGAATCCCTACAAGATGAATTCATCTTGTGCGTCTCCGATTCTGAATACCCAGAACCAATCCCCGCTTTATGTGACCGTTATAACAACGGTCACTTTCTTCAGTTTCGGAAGAAGGTTTTGGGGCCGGGTCTGGGCCTCGGATCAGCATGTGCTGCTACTTGGGCCAAGAAGATTTTCTGAAGATGGCCAAAACGTGGCCGTTTTATTGCAAAGCAAAATTTTTTTTTTTTTTTTTTGTTTGAAAACTTAAAACGATTTTGTTTTCAAAATATTTTGAAGAACAAATTGTGAGCCTAAGCTTTGATACCAATTGTAAAACTAAATTACAAAAACAAGCTCACACAAAACATGTTCTTCTTAAGTATCAAAAGATCAAAACACATACCATTGATGTCCAAGGTAGAAGCCATTGCTGCAGCTGCAAAAAACAAAATAAAGTCGAGGTTGAAGTCTTCTGCTATTCACCAACTTGAGCTTCTGAATGGGCAGAACACAATGCTTGTATTACAGTGGTGATAACAGGGACCCTAACCTCTTATTTATACGAGTTCAAGTCCTAGGAATCCTCCCATAAAGGTTTTCCTTATGGAACAAGACTTGTATCTCAGATTCCTAATGCACCACAGTTTAGGACTTTCTTGTAGTCCAAATAATGGATTCCTAATCCAATGTTAAATACACTATCACATTAGATATATAGGTTGATTCTTTTCCTGATCCATGTTGTATTCGATTTAATGCTTTGATGGTTTCCTAGTTACTCTAGGATAACTTGTGATGAGTCCACTTTTGATCTAACAATCTCCCACTTGGACTATCACTGGTTATCAAGGACAACCAAAACTGAATAACATCAACTCGTTTACAACCAACTGAAGTGTGCACCAGAATAAGGAAAAGTCTCAAAATCCATTCAACATGGTCAAAACACAGTAGCTTATGCAGAGCAAGGAAAAGCATACACTTTAACAAAAATGCAGCACTTCCAGACCACTAACACAAGCTCCTGTATTCCACATATGCTATTTCAAACAAAATGATGCAGTATATGAACATCGTGTATTACCAGAAGATCATATACCTAAATGGTCCAACTGAATGTTTCAAAATGAAACTCAAGCATAACTGAAAATACTGATGATCTTTAATGCTTGTACTTTAAACTGAAGGAACATGTTCACTGAAGTTACAAGACCATCTGACATTTAGGTAAACCAAGAGCACAAATAAAAGTTGCAGAAAATTTTAATAAAATTGCAGTAACACAACTTGAATGAAATACCTCGAGAATTTTTATTGATAATCAAAAATTCTATAATACATAAAGTTGTGATAATAACCGAACTGAATTCACAACTATCAAATACATAGAACTCAGAAAATTACAAAACTTATAATTATTTGCTCTTAACTAGATTAGGCTCCCACTGAACTTAAGAACCTAAACTAGATAAAACACCAATGTTCTCAATATGTTTCTTGAAGGCAGTAACTGACAATGCCTTAGTGAAGGGATCTGCAAGCTGAAAGTCTGTGCTTATACTTAATACTGAAATTTCACCATGCTTGACTCTCTCCCTCACACTGTAATACTTGAGGTCAATATGCTTTGAGTTATTTGACCTTTTACTGTTTTTACTGAAGAACACAGCTGCCTCATTGTCACAATAAATTACAAGAGTATCAGAAACTATATGATTTAAAATCCTAGTCTGCATCAAGAAATTTCTAATCCATAGCCCTTCACACATTCCTTCATATACTGCAATAAATTCTGCCTGCATTGTAGATGTTGTCACTAAGGTTTGTTTCATAGTTTTCCAAGCAACAGCCCCTCCTGCAAGCATAAAAACGTATCCACAAGTCGATTTCTTGGAATCGGGATAATTTCCTGCAAAATCTGAGTCTGTATATCCTACAAGTTCCAATTTTTTCACTTGTCTATACACAAGCATGTGGTTTCTAGTCCTCTGCAAGTACCTGAGTACTTTCTTTCCAGCTACCCAGTGCTCATGACCTGGATTAGACTGAAACCTGGAAAGAATACCTACTGCAAAAGACAAATCAGGTCTAGTGCAGACCTGAGCATACATGAGGCTTCCAACAAGCCTTGCATAAGGCTTGGATTCCATATCCACCTTTCCTACTTCATTCTTTGGATTTTGTTTCTTAGTGAGCTTATCTCCTTTAGACATTGGAACCTCCCCTGATGCACAAGTCTCCATGCCAAATCTTTTCAGAATTTTAGCAATATAGTTTTGCTGGGATAAACCTAGCAAACCTTGTGCCCTGTCTCTTATAATTTCTATTCCTAGTACATATGATGCCTCACCTAAATCTTTCATGTCAAAATTCTTTGACAGAAAGGCTTTGGTTTCTTTAAGTAGCTTTAAGTTGCTACTGGCCAACAAAATGTCATCAACATAAAGTACCAGAAATATAAATTGGTTTCCAGATGTTTTGAGATAAACACACTCATCCACTAAATTCTCAGTGAATCCAAAGGAAGAAATCACAGAGTCAAACTTTTTATACCACTGTCTAGAGGCCTGTTTTAAACCATAAATGGATATTCTTAACTTGCAGACAAAATCTTCTGTTCCTGGTTCTATAAACCCTTCAGGCTGCTTCATGTAAATGACCTCATCGAGTTCTCCATTCAAGAATGCTGTCTTGACATCCATCTGGTGTAGTTCCATATCAAACTGAGCTACAAGTGCCATAATGATCCTAAAAGAGTCTTTGGTTGAAACTGGGGAAAAAGTTTCAGTGAAATCAATACCCTCCTTCTGTGTGAAACCTTTGGCAACTAACCTAGCTTTATGTCTCTCAATTTTCCCATTTGCATCTCTCTTAGTTTTAAATACCCACTTGCAGCCTATAGCCTTTTGTTTGGGGTCAGGTTTCACTAGATCCCAAACTGCATTTTGGTTCATGGACTCAATCTCAGCTTCCATAGCTTGTTTCCACTCACTTGATTGACTGCTTTCAATAGCTTGATTGAAAGTAACTGGATCATTGTCATCTGCAAGATCAATTTCAACTTCATGTTCTTGCAAATAAACAATGTAGTCTGAATCTTCCTCCCCATAAGTTGGTTTCCTTGCTCTATTAGACCTTCTTAATTGGGGATTTTGATTTTGGTGTGGTTCTGCAGGCTGATTTTGAGGTTCTACAGGCTGTGGTTGATCAGGTAAGGGCTCAAGATTAGCTTGATCATCTGCAAAATGCATTTCTTGATCAACAAGTTGATCTTGTGCATTTTGAGTTTCTGGAACACTAATGGCTGCTTGTGAATCATGAACTATAGGCAATATATTTTCAGTATGCTCATTATCCACAATTTCTTCAAATTCTGAAGATAAATCCTCAAGACTTGTATTGTGAATTTTCTCGTCCAAGAATTTGACTTGATGTGTTTCAAAAATTCTTGGTGAGTGATGAGCTGCATAAAGCCTATACCCTTTAGATTTTTCAGGATAACCTATAAAATTGCAACTTACAGTTTTAGGATCAAGCTTGTTAATGTTGGGATTGTAGATTCTAGCTTCTGCAGGGCATCCCCACACATGACAATGGTGGAGGCTAGGCTTTCTGCCACACCATAACTCAAAAGCAGTTTTCTCTATAGCTTTACTAGGTGTTCTATTGCAAACATAGTTTGCAGTCCTTAAAGCTTCTCCCCATAAAAACCTAGGTAGACCTGTTGTGCACATCATGCTCCTGACCATATTCAAAAGTGTCCTATTCTTTCTCTCAGCCACACCATTTTGCTGAGGATTATATGGTGTGGTATATTGAGCCTTAATGCCTTGTTCTTGCAGAAACAAGGCAAAAGGACCCTTTTGTTGTCCACTCTCTGTGTATTTTCCATAAAATTCACCACCTCTATCTGATCTAACAGTTTTGATTTTCTTTTCTAGTTGTTTTTCTACTTCAGCCTTAAATATCTGAAAAGCTTTAAGTGCTTGAGATTTTTCTGAAAGTAGATAAACATAACAATATCTAGAAAAGTCATCGATGAAGGTTATGAAATACACATTTCCACAGATTGTTTGAGTTCTTAATGGACCACAAATGTCAGTATGTATGAGCTCTAAAAGTGCTTGGCTTTTGTATGCAGTCTTTTTCCTTAAGTTAGTTATCTTTCCCTTAAAACATTCAACACAGTCTTGTAAATCAGAAAAGTCAAGTTCATTCAAGATATTGTTTTTAACCAAAATTTTCAATCTCTCTTTTGATATATGGCCGAGTCTTCTATGCCACAAATATGCAGACTTTTCATTGCATTTAGTTCTTTTAACACCAGTTAAAGTGTTACTTGATGTGTTATTATTTTCAACAAGAGAAATTTCTTGTTGACTGTGTGAACAATTTAACTGCAGGTAATCATTCAATATAACACCAGAACCAATTTGAACTGAATCTTTAGAAATAATAATTCCATTATTGTCGATAAGAAGTCTACATCCGGATTTAACCAAAAGAGAAACTGAAATCAAATTCCTTCTCATGGAAGGTACATAATAAACATTATCCAAAACTAACAACTTTCCTAAACCAAGATCTAATTTTAAGGTTCCAATAGCTTTGACTGCCACTCTCATGCCATTTCCTACACACAGGTTTACTTCATCACTTCTTGGGACTCTCTTCCTTATGAATCCCTGCAGAGAATTAGTAATATGTAAGGGGCTTCCTGAATCAATCCACCAAGTTTTTGGTTCAACATTAACTAAATTAATTTCTAAAGAAAACAGTGAGTTAGAAAAATTACCCTTTTTGATCAACCAATTCTTAAAGCCTGTGCAGTCTTTCTTCATGTGTCCTACTTTCTTACAGAAATAGCACTTGAACCTAAATGGTTTGTTGGCTTTAGCTGCTCCCGAGGTTGACCCTTTGTAGATGGTTTTGGCAGGCTTGAGTTTTGACTGGTTATGGTATTTCTTCTTAGGCTTTTCAACAAGGTTCACTGAGGTACTAGGTTCTTTCTCCTTCCTAATCCTGTCTTCCTCATCTACACAGATGGCAATCAGCTCCTTAAGACTCCATTTTTCCTTCTGAGCATTGTAGCTAGTCCTTAGCTGGCTAAAACTATTGGGCAAGGAATGCAGTGCAGTGTGCACTACATAATCATCAGTGACCCCCATGTTGAGGTCCCTTAGCTGAGCATTAATCTCAATAAGCTTCATGATGTGCTCTCTCACTTTTCCTGTTCCAGTGTACTTAAGGTCATTAAACTCTTTTGCCAGCCTAGCTGCCTCAGCTTTGTCACTCTCCCTATACATGTCATGAATGGCATACAGAAAATCCATGGCTAGGTCAGGTTCTTCTATACTACCTCTAACTGTATCTGACATGGTAGTCCTAATCACATTCTTTGCCATCTTATTAGCCTTATGCCACTCCTTATAATGTTTCTTTTCTTCATCTGAGCTTTCACTAGTAAGCATCTCAGGTTCTTCCTCAGTTAAGCAAAGATCCATGTTCTGGTTCATGGCTAGGTAAAAGTCCACTTGATTTCTCCACTTCTTGTAATTATATCCAGTTAAGAGCTGAATGGTGTTCAAGGTTACAGTAGGGATTCCTAAAGAGCAAAAACAAAATAAAGTTTTGTGAGTTTTTCCATCTGTAAAGTTCTTAAAGTTTTATGTTTTATGTTTTCTGTAACTTTAAGCAATAACAAAAACAAAACAATGCAAACAGAAAACAAAAAACACAAGCAATGTCATATTTCAACCAATAGCCCTTTTAACCAAAATTAATAGCATGCAACACTTTTGAGCAGAAAACATGATATTCTGAAGGTTCCAAATCAATACGCCACACTTATTCAATCCAAGTTATCCAAAGAACACAAATCACATCTTTAGACAGAAATTTGAATTCAAAGTATCCATATTTGGAAAGAATATATGTGCATATTGCTATCTGCATCCTAAAATCATACTGTACTACTTCTTTGGAAGCAAAATTATATGTATGACTTTAAAATACAAGATACAATTTCCTGGTTTGTTAACTTAAGGCTTTCTGCAAGTATTAATGAAGAATGCTTTATGCAATATGTTCACTTAAAACTACAGAAAACACAAACCACATTTAGCTTGAAAACTTGATTTTCTATCCGGATTAATAATCCTTATAAGAAACTAAGCTCTTTGTACCTGTCAATTTTTAACAATGCCTAAAATTTCGGGAGTTTTCTGCATGCATTGTCATACCATGATTCACAGATACAAAACTCAAGAATTTACTTTAAACATGCATATCAAAACACAAACACAACAACACAGATATGCAAGCACAATGTCGATTTCACAGGAACACAAAAACAACCAAAAAATTTAAATTTCATCCGGTCACCATCTACTCTAGCCTATGCGCACGCCGGGAATGCTACTAGGGTTCTTGTGCTCATCAATCAACAAAACAAAATTGAATCGAAACTGAATTTTCTGTAAAAACCTGATCTTTGCAATTTCCCTAATTTTGCTGCAAAATTTTTCGCGGAAGCATGAATTCAGAAACAGAAGGCAGCAAATATCCTTGTTGGCATCGTAATCGAGCAACACAGGGGTCTTGAATCCCTACAAGATGAATTCATCTTGTGCATCTCCGATTCTGAATACCCAGAACCAATCCCCGCTTTATGTGACCGTTATAACAACGGTCACTTTCTTCAGTTTCGGAAGAAGGTTTTGGGGCCGGGTCTGGGCCTCGGATCAGCATGTGCTGCTACTTGGGCCAAGAAGATTTTCTGAAGATGGCCAAAACGTGGCCGTTTTATTGCAAAGCAAAATTTTTTTTTTTTTTTTTTGTTTGAAAACTTAAAACGATTTTGTTTTCAAAATATTTTGAAGAACAAATTGTGAGCCTAAGCTTTGATACCAATTGTAAAACTAAATTACAAAAACAAGCTCACACAAAACATGTTCTTCTTAAGTATCAAAAGATCAAAACACATACCATTGATGTCCAAGGTAGAAGCCATTGCTGCAGCTGCAAAAAACAAAATAAAGTCGAGGTTGAAGTCTTCTGCTATTCACCAACTTGAGCTTCTGAATGGGCAGAACACAATGCTTGTATTACAGTGGTGATAACAGGGACCCTAACCTCTTATTTATACGAGTTCAAGTCCTAGGAATCCTCCCATAAAGGTTTTCCTTATGGAACAAGACTTGTATCTCAGATTCCTAATGCACCACAGTTTAGGACTTTCTTGTAGTCCAAATAATGGATTCCTAATCCAATGTTAAATACACTATCACATTAGATATCTAGGTTGATTCTTTTCCTGATCCATGTTGTATTCGATTTAATGCTTTGATGGTTTCCTAGTTACTCTAGGATAACTTGTGATGAGTCCACTTTTGATCTAACATGAATTGCTACAAAAAATGGATCAATCGATTGCACAAATTGGGGGACCTCAAAACTGCATTGTGCTGGCTGATTAACTTCTGGTAAATTTGATTCCACATCAGAAAGACAACTCCATCCGCATTGCACTTTTTGCGGAACCAAACTACTAGCCAAGTCTTGAAACTGGCTCACTCCATTACGTTTGCCATCTGAATCATCTGATGTAGCACTCCAATGGGACAGAATCAATGGAGTTCCAAGCAGCATTAGTGATGAGCCAACATGTTGAGCTGCCCTCTTGGCTACAGACCACTGTCCACTAGAGCCAACCCCAAAGATTTTTTGTAAAACAGAAGTTTGTGCAAGGTCCTTATACGTTTCGGCTCTCAACTCTTCCTTAAAACATCGTTTGATAACTTCAAAACTCGAAACTGGAACAGGATTTTCAACACTCAACATTCTCTCTTGCACTTGCAAGTCTTTCAGGTTCGAAACATCTTCCTTGACAATCACAGCATCAGGTTTAATCTCCCTAATCAGAAGTTCAGCATCCCATGCTGACCTTTCTGAGAAATCTTGAACACAAAGTATATAAATTACTGACTGAGTTTAGGGCTCACGAACTGCGTAAACAAATTTCTTTGTGTGTTCAGGTATTGGGAGCTTTTGGACCAACTCATAAGAGACTCTCAGGTCATCAGATTCGAGCACCGAAAATGGCCAAAGATGTTGCTTTTTCCACAAAAATGCAAGTGCCATTGCAACAACAACACTACAGATTGTGACCAACTCAGCTCAGTACTAATTAAGTGATAAGGTAAACCTTCAAATCCCAGCTAGAAAATTATAGTTTCTGAGCAACCAAGCAGTCCCTAGTTGAAAACCCACTTGAGTAACCTCAGAAATAACTAGAATCTGAACCAAAGATTCGAGCTTCTCACTTGCATGATTAGGACATCAAGAGTTGAGCATGGAAAAGGGACAAAGATCAAGTCTTTTCCACAAGTGCCATTACAATACTAACACTAATGTGACTAGCTTAGCTCATCTAACCAAGTGAGACTCTACAAATTCAAAAACCCAGATAGAAAATGTTAGCTCAAGAAACCCAAAATCCACTTAAATTGTCTCACAAATGACTATAATCTGAAACCAAAATTTGAGAGCTTCTCACATATATACCTGATTAGCTGATTCAAGTGATGCTCTTCTTCATTTGGTCATCAACATTATTGTTCCTCTGTGTTTTGTTCCTCTTCTTTTATTTTGTGAGAGGGTTTTGAAATGAAAAATCTTGAAAAGAGAGACGAGGGAGCGGACAGGACAGACAAATGTTCCGTACTACAGTACTAGCTACTAGTGAGGTTAGAGCATTGAGCAAGAAATTGCTTTTTGTTTTTGGTTGGCGAAGCCTGCATGGCCTCCGGGCCGGGTTAGGCCCAAACATGCATTCCTACTTTGTTGTATTCCATTCATGGCTGCTGACACTTGAGCTAAAACATGGAGAGTTTTGTTTCCTTTTACGAGATTATGTGTAATTTGTTTAGTGTATCTAGGGTATTCCTAATTTTTATAGAAGTTTAACTTCCATTGCTATAAGATGTTTGATTTGTTTGAAAACAGGTTTGCTTATTTTGATAAGGAAACTCATGAATCGGAGATGGAAGAAATTAATATCTGTGAGTCCGAACATGCACTCCTCTATTTGATATTAGCTAATTCTCAATTGTCGTGTTAGGATTGACCTGTTTTCTTTTTTGAGAAAATATTAGAATTGCCACTTAAACATGGAAAGTTATGTTTCCTTATTTTACTAGGTTAAGAGTATTATGTTCTAGTGTCTCTAGGATTCTTATTCCTAGTGGGTAAGTTCAACTTTTGCTGCATTCCTAATAATTTTAGATCGAGGACTAGCTAGGTGATAGCTTATATAAATGACGTTTGTGTAAAACCTTTAAAGATCGACTAAATTTTCTGCAACCGATCTCAGTCTCTCTTAGATTTTGCTTCTATCAGTTCCCAGGTGTGAAGATTCACGAAGTTCAGTGACAGAGAACAATGGGAAAAGCATGGTTCTTGCTTACCAAACTGCACTCCCTTGCTTGGCCTGGATTGACGTTGGCTTACCCTTTTTACGCATCGATGATGGCCATGGAGGGTGGCGACACATCGAAACCAGACGTTCAGCAGTGGCTTGCTTATTGGATCATGTACGCTTTACTCTCTCCGTTGGAGATGATTCTCCAACCCCTTTTACAATGGATACCGTTCTGGTACGACTTGAAGCTTGTGTTGGTGGCATGGTTAGTTCTACCACAGTTCGGAGGGGCATGTTTCTTGTATGAGAAATATGTGAGAGACCATGCCCTTAGGCTTGTAGGTCGCAAAGACCATCCAAGACATCAAGTAGCAACCTCTAGACCATTTCAACCCGCACCAAGAATTATGCCCAATGCTGGGGACACGAGTACTCATCGGTCCAACACGCCCAATGCTCAAGAGGCGAGTACTCATGATCAATCTAACACACCCAATGCTCGGGACAAAAGTACTCATCCGTCCAATATACCCAATGCTCAGGACGCAAGTACTCATCAGTCGATGACGGCCAATGTTCGGAACACGAGTACTTATCCGTCCAACACAGCTATTGCTCGAGACACAAGTACTCGTGTTGGACGGATGTCCCCAACTGGCGGAGGAGAGAACAGGGTTGTGCATAAGCTGGGAAAACTTAGGTCAGCTTGGACGAATCTTACTCGTCGTCACACTGGGACGTAGGTCGGAGGACCCTCGTCAACAATTTCCTTGTATCATTCATTGTTCTAGTTGTTTATCTTCCAACAAAAGGATGTTTGCTTTGTTGTTTTTGGGATACCGATGAAACAATGATTTTAGTACCAATGTTGAGAACTATAGATGAATGTAAAGAACATTATAGTGCGAAATAATAATTATATTGGCCACCACATGGTATAACACCAGTCTTATTAGTGATTCATTTTCTTAAAAATTTAAATGAGAAATTTCATGAAAAATGTGTTTAATGACGGTGTGAAAGTTTTCAATCTAAGCTCATGGACGAATGCAGATGCTAAAACCTTGCTAAAACTTAATTTCAATCAAGTTTTGCCTCCAATAACATTCTGAAGAAAATGCCTTACCACATAATTTGTAACTATTGCATGTATTCTCACTCTTTAGTTTTCAAAAATTATAAGGAAGGACAATTATAAAACTGTTCGATATATCAAAAGCATCCCCGTCTCACTCATGACATTCTCATAATTCATCATGAAAATGCTAAGCTCACCCTTGTTCTTACTATCAAGAAAAATTATTTTTATTTCTACATTGAAAGAAATCGAACTCCTATACCACAATTCAAGATACTTCTCAAATTTCCTCGCTAGTTGGGCTAACCCGAAAAGAAATTGCTAAGTAGAGGTGGTAAACGGGTCGGCGCGGCCCGATCCGGTCCATTTTAAGCGGGTCCATTTAATATCGTGCGTGCCTGGGCCAACCAATTTATTATCGTGCCGAGCTCATGCCGGCCCATTTACTTAAACATTAAGTCCGATCCGGCCCATGGCCCGAGCCCATATCGTGCTGGGCAGTACTCGTGCCGGGTCAATAAACGGGCCGTACTCGTCCTACTCACTAAAAGCACGATTTTAAAATCTTAATTTGAACAAATAAAAATAAATTTTATTTAACTATTTATAAAATTAAAATAAATTAAGTTCTACAACGTTTTTCTTAATCTTAGCTTTTTAAGATTAGTTTTCTAATAATTTTTTATATTCCATTATAAGAAAGAAAGAAAGAAAAAAATAACTCAAAATATATTGTTTTTAGTATATTATTGTGAGATTAATCTTTATTAATATAATGAAGATTTAGTATCATATTATTATTTCCTTCATTCTATAGTTGTACTATGATGAGATTAGTCTTTATTAATAAACATATATTTAATATTTAGAAAAAATACTTATGTTAAGACAAAGATATAATGTTTTATTTCATTATTTTGACAACATAAAAAAAATAGTATTGGTGGAATTGTCATGAGATTTTAAATAAAGAGATCTAATATTCAAATCTCATAATTGTAGTTTTTTAATATTTTTAAAAACAAAATGAAATTTTGTGTTTGTAACAGGCCGGCCCATAATATGTCGTGATCGGACCGTAATGGGCCCATTACGGATTCGGGCCAATGAGCCAAGATTCTTCGGCCAAATCCGGTCCGTTATTCTGACGTGCTCGGATCGTGCCGGACCACTAACGGGTTTGGACCGTGCCGGACCGCTTTCAAGCATGCCGGGTCCGTGCCGTGCTTGTGCTTAGCAGCCCGTTTGGCACCTCTATTGCTGAGCAAAGTTAAATATCAACTCCATGCAAAGGTCCGACCCGGCCCATTTACACCAAGTAGAACGGGTCAAAGGTTTCGTTTAAATCGTTAAATCAGGTGAGAGAGTGGCCAGAGCAACATATTTGAGTTCAGAGAAGAAGAAGGGTTCTAATGGCGTCTGGCACAGAGAGTGATGAAGCCTCTGACACGTAAGCAAAACCCTAACCCCCTTTCTTCTTCTCGCTTCGTCTGTAAAATCCCCAATTCAATTTCCTCTAATTTGATCGGTTTCGGTATTCGTTAATTGCAGCCCAGAAATTTACAAAGACCCAGATGATGGGAGGCAGCGATTCTTGCTTGAATTGGAGTTCATCCAATGTCTCGCAAATCCCACTTACATTCACTGTAAATTCATCTTCTTTCACCTTGCTTTTGTTGCAATTCGATTACTGGTAATTGGGTCGTTTTTAACTTGAGGTGAATTTTCTGCCTTGTTCCTCATTCAGATTTGGCCCAAAATCGGTACTTTGAAGATGAAGCGTTCATTGGGTACTTGAAATATCTTCAGTATTGGCAGCGTCCTGAGTACACTAAATTCATAATGTGAGATAAAGCCCAATGTTGTCTATTAGGTTTTTTGCTGATTTTGAGTTTGTGTATGTGGTTATTGGATGGTCTAAGATTGATTACTGTAACAATTCAGGTACCCTCATTGCTTGTTTTTCCTTGAGCAACTCCAAAATGCAAACTTTCGCAATGCAATGGCACATCCTGCCAACAAGGTCGATTTTTATGCCTCTCTTGGTTGTTTGTGTTTTTTTATATTATGGAACTAGATATTGAAATGAGCAGTATGATCTTTGAATATGTTATGTTTAAACTGTCTTCTTCGTCTAGCGTAAATATATGGCCCTGAAGTTTTATGAAGTTCTCCTGTATTTGTCTTTCAATGTGTTAGGTCTGTTTTTATTTTGTAAGAATCACTATCTTTTCTGAAAAGTATTCACTGAATTGCTATCTTAATTTGCAAACAGAAGTTTTTCTGTACTATCTGAAAGCACCATTCTCATTTTTTATACTCCAATGTTTAGTTTTGACATATTGTATGTTATACTTAACAGTGCCTGAACCTAAACCCTACAATTAATGGGGTTTAGATTAATAGAAGCAAATCGTAAAACTGTCTTTTGGAGTTGGAACATAATCAATTACTTGTCTTTCCAGTAGTAACATGTGAATCTTGCTTAGGTTCTAAAATCTTCGAGTTCTTGTTACTTTTAGGAATTAGCGCATAGGCAGCAATTCTACTTCTGGAAGAACTATAGGCACAACCGTTTGAAACACATATTACCGAGACCTCTTCCTGAACCTGAAGCCGCACCCCCAGCCTCTGCTCCGCCTCAGCAATCTCTGCCTCCTGTTCCACCTGTGCCAGCTGCAACCATTTCTGCTGCAGCTACTGCTCCTGCCCTTCCCCCTATGCAGTTTGCTAACGCCCCTGGATCTGCTCTAGCAAAGAACGATGCAAGGAATAGTGCTGTTGATCGAAGAAAGAGAAAGTAAGTAAACGAACTTTATCTGGTTAGTGCTTGCTAATTGTGAATTCTTTTCTTTATCATTGTCAAACCACAAGTCTTTTTACAGAATTTTCCCAAAAGACCATACTAGACCAGTCCTGATTTATATGTATGGTTATTACTATAGGAAAGAAGGCTAACTTGACATAGCATACATACTAACAGCAATGGAAAATATATCAGATGAGGTAAGTTTTAACTTCTTGGTCTCCAGGTTATGAGATTAATATTCTTCTCCATGTAAAACTTATGATACAAGAATTGCTACAATGATAGAGGCAAATTTTTTTCAAAGAAGATACATATTTGTTTATCTACTCTTTGAATAGAATTTCAACAAGTTCAATATCTAATTTTTCTGTCGAGGTGATTAACTCTCTTTCTACACAGTGACTGCATAGCTCGTTCAGCTTGCTTTTAGTATGTATGTTTGATCTACCAATTGAAGATGGGAGATATGCAGGAAAAAAAAAAAAACCAAGGAAGTTTTGTTCCCTTCTTTTTTTTTTTTTTTTGTGGGGTTTGGTGGTCGGGGGAAAGGATTTAAAAGAGCTTAACTCAAAATTTACAGAGCTAAGGCCCTACTCAGACACATAACAAGGGAGTGCAAACTGTGGTTGGGGCACCTGAAAATCCCTCATCAATAGTCTGAACATGAAATGCCACTCCTATTTGTTCATTGTTTCGAAAGTTGATCATTTTTTCTTTGCTTCCCACCTATATATGGCAATGATGATTTTGCATTTGTTCTACACCTCTCAGGATGAGAATAGCTACTCTCTAGTTGTTCTTTGAGCTGAAGTAATGATCTGAGCCTTTTGTGGGAGACAATTCTAATAATTTTTGAAGGAAATATTTTTTTATATTTTATTGATTTCAAAGTTGTTTTAGGTTGGGGTTGGTGTTGTTACTGAAAATTTAAAGGGCTAAACCCCTACTCAGTCACATCACAGGCTAATGGTGGTTGGGCCAGCCTTAAGTTCCTTAAATGGCTACCAGTCTTTCTGAACATGACATGCCACTCCTAATTGTTTACAGTTTCAAAAGTTGAACTTCTTTTTGTTTTTGTTTTTGTTTTCTCCCAACCTTTGTATATCAATGATGATATTTGCTTTTTGTCTACACCTCTCAGGATGAGAATCGTTACTCTGTAGTTGTTCTTTGAGCTGAACTACCATCTGAGCCATTGGGTGGGAAACAATTAATGAAAATTTTATTTCATTGATCTCAAAGTTGATTAAGTTTGATGCTTTTTAGTAGGTGGGTGTACTTGCTTCATCCCAGCCCGATCATCTTTGCCAGGCTTAATGTTTGGAATCCGGGGTGGGGTGAAACAATATGACTATTTAAGATCAATGACATTTTACCATTTCTTTTAACCATTTAAGCACTGTGGATGGTCCGCAATACCTGTCAATCCTGCAGTGGAATCATGTTGCTTACCTTTCATTATTTTATGAATTTATGTGAAGAATGAACTTTCAGCTTAGCATATTGCATGTTTGTTTTCGGAGGGCAGTTTATGGTTTTCAGGCATTTGTTTGTTTATTGACAGTTTTGTTATTGATTGCAGGAGAATTGTCAAGAACTGAAAAAAGACTGAAACAAGATTTTCCAACTCTCACTGACATCAGTGTTAGAATCTTCAAGACAATCTATCAGACACTTCTGAGCGGTCATTGAAGTTCAGTCCGACTTGACAATATCAGGGAAACTTGTGGAAGTTCTGGCAGTTGTCAGTATTTATTGTTTTATACCCTCTAAGATGGTCTGTTGATTGTAGGAAGAGAAAATGCGTGTAAGACAGTTTAAGCCCCCTTCTAGTTTCGACAGAGTTGAGGAAGCTAAATGCCTAGCTTCAGAATGTCATTTGATTCGTGGTTGACAACATTACTTATATACAATGTATTCTGATCGTTTGTTTTAGTTGAATGATATGTTCTCGTGTGGCATTTGTTGTTGTTGGCCTTTGAAGCCCTAGGATTTTTGTGGCTAATGACCCTGGAGAGAGTGGTTTGAGTTTCCGTTTCTTCTCCTCGGTTAAAGAGAAACTGAACAATAGTATAGCATAGTTTACAGATCTCGTGCTTTGCTGCGGGTAGTATAAATCTATTTAAGTCGTATAACAGAAAAGGAAAAAGGAGCAAGTAAAACTTACTTAATAGTCAGGACAAATAAAATTCTATGTTTTGAAGAGTGCGCAAATTTGAATTGCATGTCAAGCCAAAAATAAAAAAAATAAATAAAGTACATTGAATTCACATACATGTATCTGTTTGTAATACCAGGTTTGAAACAGTCATTGTACTGTTAATTTCATTTGTCATTTTCCTGTTTCAGTATTAGTATAGTTGTAATATGCGACGAGCTTACTCTAATTGTAACAGAACCAAGAGAACTAGTGAATGACATGGTGTACTTGAGCAATCCGAATATTGAATAAGGATTGTAGATTTCTTAAACTCTCACCAAATGCCAGTAACATAACATGTTCTAAGAAAAGAAGACATGAAGCCGAGGCCCCGTTTGATTTACTTACATTATCAAGGGTCTAAGAAGAGAAGACATGAAGCTGAGGGTCCCGTTTGATTTGTGAACCAAGTTACGAATGAAAGTTTCACTCTTCGTTACACGATCAATTACTTTGGAACAAAAGATTGAGTGATATTCCCTAATTTACAACATTTTTTGGTATCCTTTACGAACAATACTCAGCTAGACCTGTTTATATTAACCACTCCATCAGCCAAATGCTCTATACACAGTTTTGTACAGTTCTACAAGAAAGACCAAATAAGAGTTTGAGTTGAACAAACAAGAATATCTGGAGTAATTTCACCAATACAAACAGAGAATATCTTGAGTATGACGGCCTTACCAATCAAACACTTTTCCAAAAACACTTGCACCCTTCATACTCCTACTATTAGCCCCCGAAATACTGAAATGCACACGTGACGAGCTACCAAGTTGGACATCCTCTCGAAGAAACTCCATAGTCCGTACAAAACAAGCCAAAATCATTATAATCGTAAAAATTACAAGCCAAAATCAATATGACTACAACCAAGTCATCTTGACTTTTGAGCATGGTGGTTCTAGTCCCAGAACTTGGACTAAATTCCTATACTGTCGCTTATAGAATACTCTGTATTCATAGAAAGGAAGCAAAGGATAATAATTGCTCAATTAAACCTCAAGCATATCCCTCCAGCTCTCCATCCCATCACTGCTGACAAATACGCGGCGACCCATCCCTCCAAATTAGTAAACTTTCCGCGCGCTCCTCCGCGTCAATCCCCACGTGGCCGATCGCCATTCGCCGGCGCTCATCCTCTATCATAGTCTGAGTTGTCGTGACGTAAGTGGTGGAGACGGATTACGATTCCACGTCAATCATCTTCATACGTTAATAAACAACAACAGGAACACAACTTTCACGTGAAAATATTCCCCTGTATTTGTGGCTCCTTTGGATGGCTTTGCTTGACCAAAATAACAAAAAGAAAATACATTTGATGTTATTTAGCCGTCTCTTTCTGTTATCGTAAGTCTACGTCGGTGTTCTAAATCTCTTCGATACATTCAAATTACGATTGTATCCCTATTATCATAGAGAAGAGTAACCACCAGTATGATGGCTATTTTGTCAAATCAGTCGTGAATTACCGTTAGATTTGGGATTGACCCAGCATTCAATCTTATCAAATTCCAGTAATTTTCCTTAATAGTGTGCTCGTTCTCCACCTGTCTCCCTCTTTTCTTGTGACCAAAAATCCAAGAGAGCAGTAACAGCAACACCTTTTCCCTGTTTCCCTATATATACTCACCTACCACTGTCACTCTTTTTCATATATACCTTGCTTTCGTCTCTTGCTTTCTTCACTGTGTCACAGTCCCATTTCCCCAATTTGATCGCTTCTGCAACTCTTTTGGTTTTCTGGGTCTGTTAAAGTTTTAAGCTTTTCCAATTTCTAGGCAGCCATGAACGCCCTCGCCGCAACAAGCCGTAACTTCAGAAACGCGGCACGACTTCTTGGGCTGGATACTAAGATTGAGAAGAGTCTTTTGATCCCCTTCAGGGAGATCAAGGTTTCTCATCAGCTCTTTTCTTTTGTTCTTTCTTTGTTTTTTAAAAGTTTTGAGTTTTGGTGACCAGTCTTGTAATTCTGTTTGGGTTTTGAGAAAACTAATTTCTGGTTTGATATGATGATGATGATGATTAATTTAGGTGGAGTGCACGATTCCCAAGGATGATGGGACGTTGGCATCGTACGTTGGATTTAGGGTGCAGCATGATAATGCACGTGGTCCCATGAAGGGAGGGATCAGATATCATCCTGAGGTGATTTTTTTGTTTTTTAAGCAAGTTCTGTTGATTTGGATGACCTGTTTGTTCTTGATTTGATATTGCATCATATATGTGATCTGGGTTTTGGTGGGGTTTAAGACTTGAAGTCATAAAAGTATTTATTTTTTCTAATCTGTTTGGGTTTTGAAGCCTTAAGCTGTTTTCATGAAGTGAATTTTTGGATGTTTCCTTTTGGACCCAGAAATAGTCCCCAGTCATTAAAGTATTTTATCATCTGAGAGATATAAATTTTGATTCCAGACTTTTAGGAACTAACGGAATTCATGGTTTTAATGATTTATTTAAAGAAGTTAAATTTATATTAAAGAACAATACTTTAGGTTCCTGTATTGTTCTTTTGGATTCAGATAAAAAAGTCAGCTTGGTGGTGCCTAAACGGTTCATATGTAATCATTACAAAGGCTCTGTCTTTACTGAGATCATTTGGTCTATTTTCCAGAATCCCCTGTTTCTTCAAAACACTATGAAATGTTTAGCATTTATTTTCCAGTATAGACGGATGGATGTGCTTTGTGGTTGAATTCTGTATTGTGATGTTTCTTTTTTCGGGGATGAAGGTTGATCCAGATGAAGTAAATGCCCTGGCTCAACTTATGACATGGAAGACTGCTGTGGCAGACATTCCATATGGTGGAGCAAAGGGTGGAATTGGATGCACTCCAAGGGAGCTAAGTAAGAGTGAGTTGGAGCGCCTGACTCGTGTCTTCACTCAGAAAATCCATGATCTCATTGGAATTCACACTGATGTTCCTGCACCTGATATGGGCACCAACGCTCAAACCATGGCATGGATTTTGGATGAGTACTCCAAATTTCATGGTCACTCACCAGCTGTTGTCACTGGAAAACCAATTGTAAGTACTAGTCCCGAGGAACTTAGATGGAAATCTGTTTAAAGTTTAGGGTCAAATAATTAACCTATGGATTAATTTTGGAATTTTAGGATCTTGGAGGATCTCTAGGTAGGGAGGCTGCAACTGGACGCGGTGTTGTTTTTGGAACAGAAGCTTTGCTAGCAGAACATGGGAAGTCCGTGAAGGGCTTGACTTTTGTTATTCAGGTACTTATGTTCCATATTGACATCTTTTCTTTGTTAAAAGCTTCTGTGATAAAGTGAAAAGATGTTTTATTGGTGAACGTTTATAGGGTTTTGGAAATGTGGGATCCTGGGCAGCAAGGCTCTTGCATGAGAGAGGCGGGAAGGTTATTGCTGTTAGTGACATCACTGGTGCAGTTACTAACCCGAATGGACTAGACATCCCGGCGTTGGTTAAGCACAAAGAGGACACTGGGAGTTTGTTAAACTTCAGTGGTGGAGATATAATGAACCCTAATGAACTGCTTACACAGGAATGTGATGTCCTCATCCCTTCTGCTTTGGGTGGAGTTCTGAACAGGTCTGAGCTTTTCCAAACTCACTGTTTTCATCGTTGTCTCTTGTAGAATGTTAAATTACACATAATTTATCTCATTTTACTTACATTCATTAATTTCTGGTGTAAAGGGATAATGCTTCATCAGTGAGAGCCAAGTTCATAGTTGAGGCAGCAAATCATCCTACTGATCCCGAAGCAGATGAGGTATAAATACAGATTCTTGTTTTTGGGGGTATTAAGAGGAAAAATATACGGTTAGGATTCTGATGAGTGATTTCTGATTGATGCAGATTTTATCTAAGAAAGGAGTTATCATTCTCCCAGATATATATGCAAATGCTGGTGGTGTGACTGTCAGCTATTTTGAGTGGGTTCAGGTGACTACGATACGACTCTTTTCCCCCCTGTTGATAATTTTGAGTTGTGTTTGAAGATTAGGGAGTTGATCTAATATGTTCAAAATTTGGCTTGTCAGAATATTCAAGGTTTCATGTGGGAAGAAGAGAAGGTGAATAACGAGCTTCAGAGGTACATGACTCGGGCGTTCCATAACATCAAGAACATGTGCAAGACTCATGATTGTAATCTCAGAATGGGTGCCTTCACATTGGGTGTAAACCGGGTAGCCCGCGCAACTCTCTTGAGGGGTTGGGAAGCATGAGGAGCTTTTCAAATCAACCTGTTAGCAGTTTTTCTCTTTCCCTCTTTCATAGGGTCACAGCCTAAAATCACAGCTTGGAATCCGTTCTTAGTTGCCTTAAACATTCCTGTTATATTTTTCCACCGTTGTGACATTTTTTGGTCAGATTTTGTATGCCTTAGGGGGATTGATTTATTCTGAAAATTCGGTCTCAATATGTCTGAAAAGATTGAGAACCATTATGCAATTTAGTTTAAAGTTGTATCTTTATCCATTGGCTCCTTTATGTTTGAATCAACTTCTTTTATCCATCCGATTTTTCGAAGTTATCTTGCACCAGAGCCATAGTGATTCAAACTCTTTTTTCACAAAGAATCAGTGAAATGTGAGCTCAAAATCAACAGCAGTCAAATACAAATGGTTGAAGCAGAGGCAGGAAACTGTTTGCCCATAACTTCACTGACAAAAGCTGCAGTGGGAGGGAAGATAAGCTTTAAAATTTCCAAGCATGGGCGTCCTTCCTATTCTCTGATCTCTATCTATAAGATATTTTCAGAAAGCGAAAGAAAAAACAAGAAACTGAAGCACCAAAACATCAAGAACTGGAGAGTAAGAGCTCTTAGATAAGGCATATGGCTTCCATTGCCATTTCTGCTTCTTTGCAAATAGTGTGTGGCTGTGGTTCACAACATGTAACCAAGAAACAACAGCCCCAGGCCAGACCGGCTCGTGCTCTGGGGACTAAAGAGGCCACCCATGTTTCTCTCAATGTTGAAGCGCAGAATGGTTTCAAATTAGCAGAACAGGAGAAGTCCACTTCCCCTGTAGATAGGCCAGAAGCAGAGGGTGGTGCTGACTATAAATCGAAGCACGCTTTGGATACAGAATCTTCTGCTGTCAAATTCAGTGATGAAAGGTGGAAGAAGGGCACATGGGATTTGAATATGTTCACCAAAGATGGCAAGATGGACTGGGATGGTATCATTGTAGCAGGTATACTCAATAATAATGTTTTCAATACAATTTTCTTGTTGCTCTTTGCTTCTGTCCACAGCAATCTTCTTCATACTTGATGATTCTTTCACGTGTATTGGAATTTCAGAAGCAAAGAGGAGGAAATTTCTCGAAATTCATCCAGAAGCTTCTACCAACGACGATCCAGTACTGTTTAGGACCTCCATCGTTCCTTGGTGGGCATGGATAAAGAAATCACATCTCCCAGAGGCTGAGCTACTCAACGGTTTAATCCCATGCTTATTATCATCATTTCACACACTAGCCTTCCTTTCTTAGTTCTTTGAACTACATATTTCTTAGTTTGCTAGGGCTTCCCTCGAATCATTTGGTTCACGGAATGATAAAAGATTCAATTTTCGAGGGGCAGAAGGGGTTTCAATTGTCTTCGGTTTAAGTGAATAACTCAACCTCACACTCGCAAAAAAAATGCCCAGATTTTTAATCCGAAAGCAAGACTAGCACCCAGCAATTTTGGCCTAAATTAGCTAACAACCTTTTGTGTCAACTAAATGTGTCACACAATCTAGTTCGCTACTCTGGTCTAAAGATGTGAACCATCTTGCATTGCTTATGATTACATATTATTTTTAGTTCTAAAAAGCATTATCATGTTATAGGTCGAGCAGCAATGGTTGGGTTCTTCATGGCATATGTTGTAGATGCTCTGACAGGGGTTGGCATAGTCGGACAAACTGGTAACTTCATATGCAAGGCAGGCCTCTTGGCGACAGTGATTGGTATAATACTGTTCAGGCGGACGGAAGATTTCGACAACCTTAAGAAGCTAGCTGATGAGGCTACTTTCTATGATAAGCAATGGCAATCTTCCTGGCAAGAACAAAATCAAAATGCAACGAGTGGCTCTACAGAGAAAACTGGAAACAAGAGTTAAATTTACCTTCTGACCGAAATGTTGTATACATATTATCCTTTCAAAGAGAGGTTTAAGTTATTTGTATACATCAATCCTTTTTGGCATGGTGACATAATCTAATCTTTTGATTGACCTAATCATTTTCAAATAGTATGCGAAACAAAAGTATGAATATTTGAAGAAGTGCAAGCAAGGAATGTTTTTCACGTTCTTCCTTTATTCACCAATTAATAAACATCTACATGTCGCGCGAACCTGAGACTAGTGAACAATAGTTTCGCCACATTTACTGCAATATCTTTAGACTTGGTGGAGATACCGGGAGGTACAACTCAGTAGATTTTGGAAGCAAAGAAGCTAAGAAGAAACGTGGAAGGCCTTTGGGAGCAAGGAACAAAAGTCCTCCAAATACTATAACCTTTACAGTCTCAAGAACTCAGCTGCTATGTAACCTTTACGGTTGATCTATTCTGCAAACTCTCATCGCCCTAACTCAAAGCCTAAGGAGAAAGTTATTTAGTTTTATTTATGGTATATATCTCTTACTTATGGTATACCACATTAGAAGAAATCTTTAAATTTATATCTCTTACTTAGATTATACGTATCTTTTATGTTTGGATGAACTTTATTTTGTACCTTCCAATTAGATTGATTTCCCATCTTTATTTACTAATTTTATAATACTAATTATATTTTGAATTATTTGCAGGTTCATCATAAGTTCAAAATTCAAATTGTAAAAAAAGGAATAAATTAATGCTTAAAAGCAATTAATTTGTTTCTATATTTAACTCAAGGGACAAAATGGGTATGAAAATATAATAACAAAAGTCAATGAATCTAGATTGATAAGAAAATTACTTACGAACTGCATCCATTATAAAGAAATGAAATTGGACTTATATACAAAAACCTCCAAAAATAAAAATAAAGGATAAATATTGGACTAAATGAACAAATACCCTTCTAGCTTTTTGTGCTGGGCCGGTCCTGAAGTAAGAGTCTCGGGCCTGCTTTGCTTGTGAAGGTCCTCACTTATATAAGCCAGAGGGGGCTGCCGCTACGCTGCTACGGAATCATCTGTTATGAAATTCATTCACTGATGACGACGAGTTACACTGCCATGGTTTCATTCATTCATAGACAAGTAATCCTTCTTTGCTTTCGCTCAATGCAATTTTCTTCATCTATGAAGATCGATATTTGTTAGTTTTGTTCCGAAACGGGTAATTGTTAATTAATCGGACAAATTCTATTGGCACTGCAGAAGAAAACCGGAACAAGGCTTATTGAAACTCCTCCAGAGGCAGCTACCATATTTCAAGGTTGAATACTGAACCTTTCTTTTGTCGAGGAATTATAATTGAAGGAGAAGATGATCCAAATGCAACAAGTGGCACTCCGGATCAAGTCATCAAATCATGCACAAACAAAAGGGTACGTACGTATAAGCTAGTTTGCTTTCCTATTGTTACTTTAGCACGAGTGGTTATTCTGCCCATTATATGATATATAAAAGTTGGGTTTGCGGTTACTGTTACTAAGCCGTTTTGTGAATCGGTTTGAGCCGAGTCAGGTTATCAAAATTACATTTTTACCTTTCTTTAGTTTAATTTACAACTTACCATTTATGAAAGGTAAAACCAATCCTTTCTTTCACGTTCTTCGCCGCTGCCTCCCAGAACTGCTCCCTCTTTCCTTATTAATGCACCGATTCCCTTTCATGAGTTGATATCATCCCAAATAATTATCATCCCACAACCCTTTTCAAATCTATCAATTATATCTTACCGGACCAAAAAAATTAACTCTCTCCAAGTCTCTGATTCATGGAAGCCATAACATTGAACAACAACAATTTGACTGGAAAAATTCCAAGCTCCATTGGGCACTTGCACATTCTGGAATCGTTGCACTTGCGCAACAATCACCTTTCTGGAGAACTACCTCAAACCTTGCAGAACTGTACAGAATTGTTAGTAGGATAGTAGTTGACCTTGGTAAAATAAGCTCTCTGGAGGCTTGCCTATATGGATGGGGAAAAGCTTTCCAAATTAAGTTGGTGGTTCTTAGCCTTCGGTCAAATATGTTTCAAGGAGTCATTTCGGATCAACTTTGTAATATACAGTGGCGGACCCAGGAACCAAACCTCGGGAGGGCTTGGATTCTTAAGAATATTTTTTTTGTGCTTGCATTAGAATACGTCAATTCAACCAATTTGCAGTACATATCCAAAGAGCTTTCAGGAGAGGAAGAAGAAAATTAGAACTCTAGAAGGCAGGAATTGAAGACTTTTAGAGTTTTTGGAAGAAGAAGACTTGCGATTAGAACTATAGAAGAGGAGAGATGTTTGCATCGACCTCAGACCTAGGCAGCTCCAGGTCTGCGAACTACCAATTCGAAGTCGAAGTCATTCCATCGGGTGGGCTTGAGAAAGCGAACAGCAATTAAAAAAAAAAAAGGGAACCATATGCATAGTTTTTTTTTTTTAGCCCAGAAAGTTCAATAGGGCTTGAGCCCTACCAAAACCTGCCTAGATCCACCCCTGGTAATATAAGCTGTCTCCAAATCTTGGACTTGACAGATAATGTTCTCTCAGGAACAATACCGAGATGCTTCGACAACTTTAGTGGAATTGCAAACTCGTCGATGTCAGATGCTTTCACTACTTATGTTGGTAACTACAGAAGACGTAGTGTTAGCTTAGTGGTTAGAGCGCCCACTACATAAGATTCAAGTCCTGGGTTCGAGTCACCATAGAAGTATGAGTGAAATCCTTTATTCTTCTTTAAAAATAGGGAAAAAAAGAAAAAAAGAAAAAAACTACAGATTGTACAAGGAGAGAAGTGGAATTCGGCAAAATACTTGAATTGTAGCCAGCACAGATCTTTCTAGAGTTAAATTCAATTTGCACCTTCCAACTTTGGGGCAAACGTTAGTTTGGTCACTCACCTTTTTTTTTTAATCATGATGGTTCATGTACTTTTGATTTCCATCAGCGGTCCAAATTTGACGCCAAAGATGACGTCACAAGCTGAATTGACACTGACATAGAGATCCACTTTTCAGACATTGACCCTCAATTTAGACGAAATGTCCAAACTACCCTTGTTACCCCAAAAAAACAGAAAACAACGGCTGACTCCCTATCCCTCCCTCCCTCCCTCCCTCCTCCTCCTCCGCCATGAAAGACAGAGAAACCCAACAGCCCTCTCGCCCTCGATCTCCTTCTCTCTTCTCCATCAGAACCCAGAAGAACAAAAGGTCCGACACAAAAAATTATCAGAATCTAATGCTCTTACCATTCGCAAATCTCTCAACAAACCAAACAACCTCCGAATCAAATCCAGACGAACACTACCAAAAATCTAACCTCGACATTCGAAACCCCATAATACATGGAAAAGAATCGAATCGCAAAACAAAGGGAACATACTCAAAATTGCAAAGCAAATCGAGCCATCACTTCGATTTCAGTGGTGTCGAAATCGGAAATTGAAATTTGCAATCTGGAAATAGCAATCGATCCAGCTCCGACTTCTGCCCTATCGATCCAGCTCCTGCCACCAAATCTCAGCAACCATTCAACCGGATTGCCGCTATGACACAGATTCCCAATCTTCTGCTACCGAACCAAACCCCATAATCATCGACACGATTGTCACAATCCAAAGCCAAAACACCGACTCGGGCAATCCCAGCAACAGAAAGGACGGGAGCCTTAGCTTGACCCCGACCTCCATTAGGGCTTTGGAGATGTCAGACACTGAAGGCCGATAACGTTATCGATCCAAGTTTGTTGTTGTGGGTGACTGAGATTTTGTGAGCTCAATTCAATGGCTTCTTCGACTCTCTCATCCAAACCATTTCTGGGTTCTGCTTCAGGTTCCAATTTCAATTCTTTGCAAAAACCCAACTCGAATTCACACAAAAAGCAAACGAATAATCAAAGAAGCTGAGAGTGTGAAAGGAACAGATTGAATACCAGAAGCAAAACAATCTAAAACCTTAGACAAACTGGATGAACGACCTTAAGCTTTATTGAAACAAACTCTGGCTTAAATAGCCTTACATCCAATCCTAACAGAATAGAGAAATAACAGCCCACAACTCGCATGATTAAATGCGTGTGGTAAATAGAACATGAATGAGTCAAAAACAACTAACTACAAACCCCAGAGACTAGGACTCTATCCTAACAGAAACTGATAAATCCTAAATTCAAACAACTAACTCAACAATCCCTCCCTTAAACTAACAATGCAATGTTAGTTTATCTCAGGCACTTTACATACTCCCAGCTGCTCACGAAGCTTCTTGAATGCATCCAGTTTCAGTGGCTTAGTTAACAAATCTGCAATCTGATCTTGTGTTCCACAATGCACCATCTCAATAGCTCCATCCTTAGTAAGATCCCGCAGAAAATGGAATCGTACATCAATATGCTTACTTCGACCATGCATAACTGGATTTTTAGACAACTTGATAGCTGAACTATTGTCACACATCACAGTTGTGCAGCCTTCTTGTGAATACCCCAACTCTTTCAAGATCCTCCTCATCCATACGGCCTGACACGCGCACGCTGCTGCAGCTACGAACTCTGCTTCTGTGGTTGAGAGCGTGACTATGGGCTGCTTTTTTGAAGACCAAGCAACTGCACTACCATTCATTAGAAACACATATCCAGAAGTGCTCTTCCTGTCTTCAACATCACCAGCATAATCACTGTCCGTAAAAGCCATCAATTCTTCAACTCCTCCCTTCTTGTACAAGATGCCATAATTAACAGTCCCTCTCAAGTACCTTAGAGCTCGTTTAGCAGCTTGAAAATGCAACTCAGTTGGCCTTGACATGAACCGACTGATGAGACTCACAACGAACATCAAATCAGGTCGAGTGGCTGTGATGTACATAAGACTCCCCACCATTTGTTTGAAATAAGTCTCATTTACCTTGACCCCTCCTTCGTCTTTGCAAATCTTGTACCCTGGCACAATAGGATTGCATACAGAATTGCTATCCTCCAAACCAAACCGCTTCAAAACCTCCATAGCATACTTTCGTTGACATATATAAATCCCCTCAGAACCTTGCAATACTTCAATTCCGAGAAAGAACCTCATCTTACCCAAATCAGTCATATCAAACTCCTTTTGCATTGAACTCTTAAAATCACTCATCATAAATTCATCATCACCAGTATAAATGAGATCATCTACATAAATACTGACAATGAGAACTTTACCTTCTTTGCTCCACTTGAAGAACAGCGTTTGCTCATTCTGACTCTTTTGAAAACCCTCTTTGATGAAGTATGACTCAATACGACTAAACCAAGCTCGTGGTGCTTGTTTTAGACCGTATAAAGCCTTGTGCAGCTTGTACACTTTGTGCTCACTTCCCTTCTTTTCATAACCCCTTGGTTGCTCCACATACACATTCTCACTCAATGCTCCATGCAAGAAGGCAGATTTTACGTCCATTTGATATATCTTCCAACCTCGTTGTGCTGCAAGTGCTATAACCATTCTTACAGTGTCCATTCTAGCTACCGGAGCGAAGACCTCAGTATAATCCACTCCATGCTGCTGTGAATATCCCTTAGCCACCAAACGTGCCTTATACTTATCTACTTCACCAAGCTCATTCAACTTAGTCTTGTAGACCCACTTAACCCCTATTCTTTTTGCCCCAGATGGTAGTTCAGTCAGCTCCCAAGTTTGATTCTTCTCAATGGACTCAATTTCTGCATCCATAGCTAGTCTCCATTTTGAACTTCTAACTGCATCTTCAAAGTACACAGGGTCTGAGGAATCAATTAGCGCCATATTGACCACATCTTCACCTTCTGATAACCCTTCCCCAGAAACATAGTCACGCATCCAATCAGGAGGATGTCTGTCTCTACCCTCCCTAGCATTCACACCTTCTTCCTCTGTAGTGTCCGAAGAAGTACTGCCAACTTCTCCACCTCCATTTTCACTCTCGCTATCTGCTTCCATTTCTTCTTCATCAACATCACTCTCACCGACATCATTCTCACTGTCACCCCACTCTAAATCCATTAATAACTCTTCCCTGTAGCTTCCATCCCAATCCCACTGATTTTCTTCTTCAAAGACTACATCTCTGCTCACCACAATCTGTTTAGCAATGGGATCATACAGCCTGTACCCTTTAGATTCATTACTAACACCAAGAAGCACACAACTAAAGCTCTTGTTCTCAAGTTTGGTTCTCCTTGCATCTGGAATATGAACATGCGCCACACACCCAAACACCCTAAAATGCTCAACTGATGGTTTTACCCCACTCCAAGCTTCTTCTGGTGTCATCCCTTTAACTGCCAATGTCGGAGACCTATTCAACACATACATAGTCCAATTCACTGCCTCAGGCCAGAAGGTTTTTGGAATCTTCTTTTCTGAAAGCATTGATCTGACCATGTTCATCACCGTCCTATTCTTCCTCTCCGCCACTCCATTTTGTTGAGGAGTGTAAGCTGTGGTAAGCTGCCTCTTTATTCCATTTTGCTTGCAAAATTCGTTGAATTCCACAGAATTAAACTCTCCTCCTCTATCAGTGCGTAAGCATTTAATAGGCAAACCAGTTTCTTTCTCCACAAGATTCTTAAAACACTTAAAGTAATGAAAAGCTTCTGACTTCTCTAGCAAGAAATAAATCCATGCTTTTCTAGAATGATCATCTATGAAGCATAAAGAGTACCTCTTCTGACTGTTAGATGCTGGAGTAATAGGCCCACAAATATCTGCATGAATCAATTGCAGTTTCTGAGTTGCTCTCCACTGACTTTTCTTTGGAATTGGATCACGATGCTGCTTTCCTTTAACACAATCAATGCAAACCACTGTTGAAGTTGATAATGATGGTAAGCCTCGAACCATCTTCTTGGATTGCAAAGTTTTCAGGCCTTTTTGACTGAGATGAGCATACCTGCAATGCCACAGATGAGATAGATCTTGTGCAGTGGTATGAAAACATGAATCCTTCTCTGCTTGTGACTGCGCCATTCTTGTTTGTGATTGAGCCAACAATACGAACATTCTGTTTGTTGTCATATTGGTTTGAATAATCAGACCCTTGTGTGGATGATATATTCTGCACATTCCTGATTGAATCAATATAGCTAAACCTCTCTCCTGCAGTTGGCCTATACTCAAGAGATTGTTCTTGAGTTCCGGGACATAAAACACCTCTGTGATGACATGATTAGTTCCATTCACATTCAGCCTCACACTTCCCTTTCCAACCACATTCATTCTAGTATTATTGCCAAGCTTCACCCTCTGCTGGAATGCTTCATTCATCTCACTGAACATTGACTTGTCCCCGCACATATGATTTGAACATCCAGAATCCAAAAACCAAGCGTCTTCTCGTTTAGCATCATGCATTCCCACATAGGCCATCAGGAGCAGTTCTTCTTCTTCATCAAACTCTGCATAGTTTGCTTCCTTGTCCCATAATGGACACTCATACTGGTAATGACCAAGCTTATGACACTTGAAACATTCAACTGTGGCTCTGTCATTGGCTCGGTTTAAGACAAAGCTTTGTCTTCCTCTCCCTCTTCCTCTTCCTCTGAAGCTGCTCCTACCTCTTCCTCTCGCTCCATCTCTCTTCAGTACTCACTTTGAGAGCATGCTCTTCTCCATTAACTTTGTGAAACTTCTGCTCATGTACTATTAGTGAACTCTGAAGCTCATCAATGGAAAGCACATCTGTATCCTTAGATTCCTCGATGGAACAAACAACATAATTGAATTTGTCCGTCAAAGATCTAAGAATCTTCTCAACAATAGTAACATCTTGCATCTGCTCTCCTTGAGCCCTCATCTTGCTGGCCACTGTCATAACTCGAGCAAAATATGCAGTGATACCTTCACCTGTCTTCATCTCAAGCATCTCAACTCCTTCCTCAAGGCCTGAAGAATTGATCGCTTCACTCTGGCGTTGCCCTCATACTTTCTTTTCATTGAATCCCAGATCTGCTTTGAGGTGTTCTTCTCCAAGATCGTTTCCAGAATTGTCCTGTCTATTGCTTGGAACAGGTAATTCTTCACCTTCAGATCTTTAAGCTTCAGTTCTTCTAACCGCTTCTGCTGCGTCTCAGTTTGCGTTGCTCCTGCATCTGGTTCCACATAACCAGTCTCTACCAAGCTCCAGTACTCCTTGGATCTCAAGAAGTTCTCCATTAACAAACTCCAATGGTCGTAGTGACCATCGAAACGTGGTATGGCAGGTTGAACAAAATTTCCTTCACTCATACTTCTCTTTCACTCTTCTGTATTTGTAGGTCACTCGAAAGACTGCTGCTCTCTTTTTCTCAGGCCCAGTGGGGGCTCTGATACCAGATTTGAAAGGAACAGATTGAATACCAGAAGCAAAACAATCTAAAACCTTAGACAAACTGGATGAACGACCTTAAGCTTTATTGAAACAAACTCTGGCTTAAATAGCCTTACATCCAATCCTAACAGAATAGAGAAATAACAGCCCACAACTCGCATGATTAAATGTGTGTGGTAAATAGAACAGGAATGAGTCAAAAACAACTAACTACAAACCCCAGAGACTAGGACTCTATCCTAACAGAAACTGATAAATCCTAAATTCAAACAACTAACTCAACATAGTGTTACCTGATCATGATGAAAATCGAGGACGAAAACCACAAGAAGATGATGATGAAGTTGTCATAAAATTTGGGGAAAAAATAAAAAGTTATGGGTTTTCTCTGTAAATTTCCATCGGATTGTGGAAATTAGACAGAGAAGAAGAAGACGAAGAAGGCAAGCTTCAGAAGCAAAGCAATTAAGCTTGAAAGCCATCTTTGTTTTTAAGAGGACCGAACGACTTTTTAGGTTGAGGGAATCGAGGTCTATTCGATTTGAGCTTTGTGGAGCGGCAATCGACGACGTTGGAGTTCAGATGCGGTGGAGGAGGCGGTGGCCAGAATCTCGAGCTTGATTAAGGACGGAGGAGGACTGAGAAGCTGTTGGATTGATTTGGCTTTTAGGCTTTGGAGATATGAGAGACAGAGGTAAAGTGTAGCAGAAGACAGAAAAAGAAAGAAAATTTAAAATCAGATTAAATTCTAATAAAAGAAAAAAGAAATTAGATTAAATAGAAGATGTCCATTTTGCCATTCTAAGGGATCAAAATCTGAAAAGTGAGCCCATGTCGGTGCTAAATCAGCTTGTAACGTCATCTTTGGCGTCAAATTTGAAATTTGGACTTCGTTGATAAAAATTAAAAGTGCATGGACCATCATGATTAAAAAAAAAAATCAAGAACCAAACTGATGTTTGCCTGAAAGTTGGAGGAGGCAAACTGAATTTAACTCATTTTTCTAACAACAATTTGTCTGGGGATATTCCTGAGGAACTGACAAATCTCCTCAGTTTGCAAACATTGAATTTATCAGCAAATCTTTTGACCGGAAGAATCCCTTCGATGATTGGCAGATTGAGGCAGTTAGAATCACTTGATTTGTCTACAAACCAACTTTCTGGTGAAATTCCTCCAAGCATAATGAATTTGACGTTTCTGAGTCACTTGAACTTGTCGCAAAACAATCTGACGGTACAGATTCCACAAAACACTCAGCTTCAGAGTCTTGATGAGTCCAGCTTTGTCGGCAATGAGCTTTGCGGACCTCCATTCAGCAAGAATTGCAGCGCAAACAAGGCGTTGCCACCAACACTTGATCGGCAAGACAAAGGATATGATTTACTGGAAGATGAGTGGTTCTACCTGAGCTTGAGATTGGGATTCATGGTTGGTTTTTGGTGTATACTTGGTTCTTTGCTGGTAAACATGCCATGGAGCTTTGCCTTTTCACGATTCCTCAATAGCATTGTGCTTAAAGTTTATGCTGTAATTGTTGAATATGTTTAGTTAGCTTGCTACTTCTGTGAACTATGATTCTGGTTGTTATATAAAGTCCGTTTCTTACATTCTTTGGACTCTGTCTGTAATGTTCTCTTGCTCCTCACAATAAAAGTTCGTCGTTCTATGATTTTGTTGCAGTTGTTATTCTGTTTTTATTGTACCTTTTCTTTAAGCACTTGAAATTATAAGCCTTAGCTTTACAAAAAGGTCGTGCAAGACTCTGATGCAGAAATTTGAGTTTGTTCCAACCAAAAAAAGAAGAAGAATTGAGGTTGTCTTTCTATAGAAAAAATAGAGTAGCTGATATTCAAGTCCTCCTATTCATCGTTGACTGATGAAGAAGAGCTAGACATACTGCTAAACTAAATTTGTCTTTCTACTTTCTTTTTATAATTCAAGGTTGAGTAGTAATTGTTCTTTGCTTGCGTTCAGTTTAAATTAATTGGGTAAATGTTGTTAATTTTGTTACTGCAGAAGAAAAGAGGATGAGTTTGTTCAAGTTCATCCACAAGCAGCTACCATCTGATATAATTGAGCCTTCTAGATGGTAGCTGCTTGTGGATTAAGTTCATGAAACTTCCTCCTCTTTGCTTCTGCTGTGACAAAAACCATATAAAATCATTAATATAGTCTGTTAGCTGGTGAAACGACTCTGAATATTCAAGTCAGGCTGCAAGCTAGTTGCTGATAATTAAAATCAAGGAGGGATAATAATATTAAAAAGCTCTGATCTTCGCAACAAGTACGTATGCCTTTCATATCAAGTTACCTATACCTGTCAAGGACTTGCAACATTTGAATAATCCAGCTTTGTTGACCTGCAACATATATATCAATCTAGAACTAATTAGATAGCATGGTAATGCTAAAGGGTCCATCATTTTAGACCAAATTAATGAACAACTGTGTGACACATTCACTCGATACATAAGAACTTCAAACACAGAACACAAAAGAGAGGGTTAATTCTTATACACACACACGTACGTATGTATGTATGCATAAAGAAAGAGCTATATATTAAAACTGGAGAAGAAGATACATTACTTAAGTCTTAGGGCATCTCCAATCATTTAGTTAAAAACCAAAGTCATTTGAAAAATTTAACACCCCTAGTGTCATTACTATTCATTCATATTTTGCATCTCCAACCCCCTTTAGTCAAAAACCATAACCATTTCATAATTTTAATTATTTTAGATAATTATTTAACTACAATATGAATTTATATTTCATACATAACAATCTTATATAATATATCATCGTTTAATTTCTTTTTAGAAAATTTTATTTTATTTTTTTTCAAGTTTTTTTCGTTTAAAACTACATTACTTTATTATTAGCCGTTGATTTTAATTTATCACATTTTTCTGACCGTCAGACCAGAAATTAAGTAATTATATATTTATTTTTTAATTTTTTGTATTAATTCATCTTGGTTTTACATTTTAAATCGAATTAATGAGGAGTGAATCAAAGCCGCTTATTTTGGATAGTGGAAGGTGGGGTCCAGTTTTCTTTTCCTAAGCTATTTTGGCTTTCTACCTTCATTCCTTAGTCATTTTGATTCAAAATATGGCTCAAAACCTATTTTGACACCCTTTTGATTAGGGTTGAAGATGGTGAAACAAAAACCCTTTAATCATTTTGGCTTTGGCTCCATTGTTGGAGATACCCTTAGTGAAGAAGAATGAATTCCGATCGCTTTGGGAAATTTAAATCTCCATACAACAAAGCAAATATAAGAAAACACAAAATCAACAATCAGTTGAGCACCTGTGTACATATACTATCATTATGGAGTCAGTATAAGTAATGACTGGTCCTGTTGCTCAGCATGTATACAAGGCCATAAGGGAATGCTGTAGATGATACCCGGTGGGTATTTGCCTTACTGGCTCTGGCTGGGTGACAAAAAGAAAGGCAATATTCAAAATCATCGACAATGAATCACAAATATTCAAAATCAAATAAAGTGGTTGTTGGCTTACTTTCTGCTCTTGTCTTACTACCTACCCCGTCGCTGCCGTCCTCAATCGCTCTTGGTCGGAGCTTTGCTCTGTTGGCCTGATCCTGACTATTAAGTCTTGGGCGTGCTATGCTTCTCCTTGTGAAATTTTCCATGGTTTATGTCCAGACTTACGTTTGCTCAAAGAAAAGGTCCAGACTTATAGTATTGGGCCTACTACAGAATTTTCAGGCCTTTTGCAGTAAAGTTTTGGGCCTACTTTTTTTGTAATATTTTGGGTCCTGACTTGTCTGTCTCATTCGACGGCCGGTTAGGTTAGCTCTGCAAAACAAAAAAGGAGGAAGATCCTCCAAACTTGCAGGTTATCCCAAACCTTCTTAATCATCTACTGATCATTGTTTAATTGATGAAACATGAGATTGGAATATCAAATCTTTCTTTTTTGTTTTATTTTAATTGTTTGCGACTAGCAGCCCGGAATCTTCATAGTTCAGGCAGTGGCGGATCCAGGATTTGAAACTCGTCTAGGCTAATTATAAGTGCCCAAAAATTTCTTAATCATTACCTTGTGAATTGTGAAAGAAAGAGTTATTACCTTGTGAAGATCGATAGCTAAGGTGGGTTTGATTCTGAAATTAAGCTGGTAGCTAAGAAAGAACATAGACTTGTGGCATTGGTTTGCAATGACCATCAAGAACCTGAGACACCCACTCCCACTCATCTGCCTTTTCTTTTTTGCTGTAAATGAAAGAAACCCAAAATTTGATCCTCTAATCCAAAGAAAACGCCCCAAAATAGAGCAAACTTCTTTCAAAAATAAACAATTGCTTTATTTTGGTTACAGAAAACAATACAAGAGATGGAATGTTGTTGAGTGAAGAACTTTGCAAGTTGCATTCTTTTTCAGCTATAAAAAACTCAGCCCCACAAATCCAAATGATTAGTTTTTTTTCGTGTTGGTGTGTGTTTTTGGGGTTTATACCATACCAAATTTCAAGGCCAAAAACCCTGATCTCATTTGGGTTCCTAACCTTCTCATAAATCAAACACAAATTTCTACAAGAATCATAAGTTCACAACTATCACCATCATAAAGACTCCAAATTTAACTCCCCAATTTGGTAATTGAAAAAGTTTCAACATAAAAATTCCATCTTTCTCTGAAGTTTCTCATAAACAAAAACAGAAAGCAAGCAACTGAATCCAAAAAAAAAAACCATACCACCAAGAACAACACCACAACCACCACACTGATACACAAAGTAATCAGCTAGCTCAGGAAGAAGATTCTCACACTTTGCGCACCAAATCAACCTCGCTTTTCCACCTGAGTCCCCCATTGCTCATAACCAAAGGTACCCAACAAAACCCAGAAACCCAAAACAAACAAAACACCACTGTAACTCATACCACTATTTCCATCAACAAACCCATTAAGGCAATCAATAGACTTAGAAAGAAAGAAAAGAAATACCTCCAATTTGGAGCAAATCAGAAAACAAAGCAAGCTTGGATGGGGAAAGCCAGAGTGACTGCATGACTGCAAGTCTGCAATGAAAATCAATACAGCCATACAGGGAGAAGAACTCGACTCAGCTTGGATGGGGAGCCGCAGAGGAGGGTCTGACCATAGAGGAGAGAAGTGAGCTGCTGTGGGCTGTGGCTAGGGAAGAACGGGACTTTTACCTCTGATCCCAATGTTTTTTTCCCCTTTGGGTATGGGCTGAAACTGAAAGCAGATATATACTTGGTGGTTTTTTGCCCAAATAACTGTCTAGGCTTGAGCCCGTATAGCCTTCTATTTAGATCCGCCCCTGAGTTCAGGTGATAAAATTTTATGCAAAAATAAGTACTTGATTGCTTTTGGTAGGTTGTTCTGTGTTATAAGGTACAGGTCCTGTGTTTTATGATTCTTTCCTCATTAGGTGTGTGAAATGATGGGGAGTTATTCTGAATCGAAAGTGAAATTGCAGGGTATTTTTTTACATGTTTTCATTTGGTTAATTTAAAACATTATTACTCAATTGTTTGGTCGCTGCTTAAAAGTAATTAACAAGCTGTTATTGTATGTTGGTTGTGTCATGTGTAGTGTATATATATGAAGCTATTGTAGTATAAATGTATTGTAGTATAAATATCTATATCATGTAATATGTATTTCAGTGTATAGATATAGTACTTGAGTGTATAATGTAGGTATAAAGACTTGTGTGACATGCTTTATGTCAAGAGGCAACAAAAATGACAATTATCATCATTGAAGATAACCATGTAGAGTTGCAGCCATGATAAAAATAGTTATCAAATTGGTTTTCTCTTTGAGCATTCACACTACAATGTATTCCTATAAATATTATCTTTTGTGAAAAGAATAAACACATCTTACTCTCCATTTTCTCTACACATTACTCTCCATTCTTTGCATCTAAATTCTCTCCCTCTCTCTGTTATTTTTACGTTCATACTTAAAAATGTTATCAGCACGATATTGCTCTAGGATTCGAATTGCAAATCGACAAGAGAAGAGGAAGTTCATCATTCAAAGCTGTTCAGCACGCTCGTTCCTGTGTAGATTAGCCTGCTTGCACGCCCCGAAGCGTCTTGTTCGGGATCTCTAATTCAAATCCTTTCTTCATCAAAGTTGTTTATCTCTGTCTTTTCTATCTGACCTCCAAATTTCAGCCATGTTGAAGTCGTTTTGAGACCTGTACACCATTCCAAGTGGGAGTTGTTCAGCACGCTCGTTCCTGTACAGATCAGCCTGCTTGCACGCCGAGAAACCCTTGTTGGAGCAGTTTTGAGACCTGTAAACTATTTGAAGTGGGATCTGTTCAGAAGAGAATTTTCTCCGAATTTCAACAAGTAAGTTTTAAAGATTAAAGTTCTCGTTTTTGAGTTTTTATTCATTTCTCTTCTTTTCGGGGACTTGCAATCAAAAAGCGGAATTATAGGAATTCACACTAAATGAACTAAGAGTGTTAATAATATTCGGACTAAGAGCATCCGTAAGCATCAATTTATGACTATATTAAACATCATTGTTTCTGTCTAATCTAAATATTCTTGAAAATTGATTTCTTGGTAGCATAACTCAGAAATCTTATTATTTTAGTTTTCGTGGAAGTTTTAACTCCGAAACTAATATATATTTTCTTCTTATCTTCAGGATGTCGAATGAACCTAGACTCGACTTTCAAATCCTTGACTCAACAGGCTCGGAACATCATTACTGGAAAACCGACGTTGAGAACCATTTCACATCAAGAGGGATATTGCCCATAATCCAGGCACCTAACGTGGGTCTTGTATTCCAACGAACACCCACAAAACATGTACAAGCAATTATCTTGATGCGACGCCATATGGACAAAGTACTCAGATTAGCGTACATGTCAATCAAAGATGCAAGAGACCTATGGCTAGCGCTAGCAGAGCGCTTTGACAATATCTAAGATTTCCTCCTCCTTGACTTGAAGATTCAGTGGAACAATATACGCTTTTCCAACTTCAAGTCTGTTGTTGAATACAATTCAGAAGCTCTTCGCCTCAAAGTCATGTTGAGGTTCTGTGAAAAACCTCTCACAGAAGAAGAGCTAATTGAGAAGACTCTCTCCACTTTCCCGGTCACAGCACTTTTGCTATCAAAGCAGTATCGCACTAAAGTCAATGCTAGATGAATTACGAGGTTTAATGAGCTCATCAATGTTATGTCAGTAGCTGAAAAGCACAACAAAATCCTCATAAAAAATTATAATTCAAGGCCCATTGGAACCAGGAGCGTTCGTGAGACAAATTATAATGCACTCAAAAGAGGGCACAAGGAGCGGTATCCTGATAGCATGGGACATGAAGGACGAATAGGTCCATATAACTGTGACTACCTCATTTTAAAATAGGCTTTGTTACCGCATAGTTTCGTTATCCTTCTCTTTTATGTGTTCTGTCTCTGACTAGGATTTGGTTTTGTTTTAGATTTATGTTTCTAACTTTCTATAGTTGATTATTTAATTTATTTTGTTTTAGAAATATCTGTTTTGGGTACAGAAGGATCTAGTCACAATCTAGATAACCACACGTGTTAATCATTTGTTTATTTCCTGTTCCTTTCTTTTTCTCAACCATAAACGTCATTCCTACTTCTTCTTCCACCGCTTCTTTTGATTTGAACCTCAAAGACCGACCTCCGTTTACTCACCCAAAGGTCAAAATCTACACCTTTGTAATAGCTTCAGAGAAATTGCTGTGAACCCACTGATCTCGAATTGAAATTCCTTGGTTACTTGCAGCTATCTCCAGTAAGTCAAATTTTCCATCATCCAAAACCCATTCATTATGTTTCAGCATTTCTTTGAATTTGGGTATAATTTTGTCGAAAATTTTGGTTTAGGTGGTTGGAATTGTTAATTATAGGGTGGGTGTTAGCATTTGATTTTGGGTTGCCGCTTGTAGCAGTGGATTGCGGTTTTGTTAGCTGCTGAACTAAGGCTCGAGGTAAGGAAGACAAAACTTTCTTATAGCTTAGTTTCTAATCTGGTATGTACGTAGTGAGTGTGATTGCTTTGGAATGTTTTCTCTACGAATTGTTATGAGATTATTGTTTTGGGTATTAATTGATTTGTAAGTGGAAATCTTGTTTGATAGGGAATGCTTTCTCTTCGTGCAGCTTTGATTTCCTTGCTTTTGCATGAAGTAACGATGCCTTGTTTCTTATGATCATCATCCCTTTGTTCTTTTAGTTTTATCTGAAATAGGCTTTGAGCAAAGGTTTTTACTATGACTTTTGGAAGCATGTCTCTCTCTTTCTCCCTCTATCTCTCCCAATTTTCTAATGTCGGTAAGCCATTGATTTGAATAAAGTAGCCGGTGTGCTTTTCTTTTTAACCTGTATGTTTGTGATCTTTTGACTTCAAAATGGAATTAGCTTTTGAGCTACACTTGCTGGAACTATTTAAAGTTACATCAGAACTATCTTTCAAATTTGTTCTCTTTTTACAAAGCTTTGCAGCTTAGAATTTATATGTAGTGGCTGCATGTCCATGGTTACCTATTAAAAGCTAACATCTAACATATATTCTCTCACCAAGATTCTGAGTCAACTCCTTTACTAGTTTTTTAAAAAATAAAATAAAAAACAAGAGCACTTTGGTTGTCCTCATGCTTACAATCCGATTAACATAAGCATAAAGTTCTCAAGAGAATTTTGTCTATACCTTATGCTTCCTACTTTCCCTTTTAATTGAAATTATTGTTCGAAAGGGATCTGATCTTTGAAATCATGTCTTGGTAGAACTCTATTGAATTTTGAGAAGAAAAGAGATTTTAAGTTCTTATCGGAATTCCGTTCAGTTTCATTTGGAGAAACAAAATATTTCCTAGAAAGACCAGATTTGGTTTTAAATTGTTTGATTTGGTTAGGCCTGGGAAAACTTAAGTAGGGATTATGCCTCCCTAGGGTGAAAGACCCAAAACCTGATCAGGATCCGCTTGTACGGGGTGTGCTCGATGGCCTTAATGCAAGTAATGGGCTCTAACCGGAAAAAGATGGATTTTCAAGGATTTGTTGAGATTTGAGTTAAGTGTTTCAAACCATTGTTGCTGAAAGCAACAGCCAAGGGAAAAAAAAAAATATGGTTTCTGAGTTTTGTATATTGTAACTGAAGTAAAAAGGCTTTCTGGTCTTGTTGACACTTTACTTGGATTTAAGACTGAGTTTTACTTTTCCAACATATTTGAATGTTTACCAGGGAAGTTTTGGCTTTATGCTTACTCTTTTCTTTTGGTTCAGTTGTTCATTGAACTGATTTAAGCTGAACAATGTCTTTGATGTAAATCTGAGCCTTATGGCATAACTTATATCAATTGTGTCATTGTCTTCATTCCAAAGATTTTTAGCAGCAACTTTTAAGGTTTAATTCCATTTGCTTCTCACTTTCTAAGTGCATTCTAAATTAGAATCTTTGCTATACTGATCTTTTTGTTGTACCTACTGAGCTTGTGAAGCTCATTCCCTATATTCTTGTTGTGGTTTCAGGAAAGGAGTCCATGAGTGGAGATGCCAGAATTGTCTTGAGCAGAAAATGTTTGGAGCTTTGTTTTGCTTATGAAGTGTGTGCTGGACTGTGCTTTCCTTGTTTACATGATTGCTCCTTGGTGCTCGATGATCTTCATTCTAGAATTTTTGTTCTTTTTGGCTTTTGCAATGTAAATATGTTTTAAGTAACTAAAGTGTTAACCTAGAGCATTCTTTTGATGCTTTTGTAGTGGAAAACGTTGAAAGCAAGTTGCTCTTTTGAGCTTATAAAATGAACTACCTTTCTCTCAGATTTTGGAAAGACTTTACGAGAAGTATTCCTTTGAAATTTTGCTAAATGTCTCGTTCACTGAAGATTGTAATTATGCTTTTAAGTTAGAGTTTGGAATTTTCGAATTTGCCTTTATTCTCTTGTGAACTCAGATTTGTTCTTACTCTGAATTCAGTTTTTAATCCACTACATTGGTCATGACTCAAGGTTGGGTTGTGACAATAACCGCCCCAATAAGGAAGGAAACCGCAACTTTAGAGCAAACACACGTGATGACAACTCCACACGTGGGAGAGGTGGATATAGCAACACCGGCTGTGGAGGTCGCACCATGCACCGTGCTAGTAGCAGCAACCCTCCTAGGGAACATCCACAACGTGCATCACCTGCATCTTAAACGAAAGTAGGTAACCACAATGACATGTGTCATCGATGTGGATCAATTGAGCATTGGTTCAAGTAATGTCATACAAGTACCTAACTAGCTGCAAGCTACAAAGAGTATAGGCAATTAGGAGAGCAAGAAATCAACCTTGCCGAAGATGAAGATGGTGAAGATACCAATCTCACCATTGAGGACTTCAAAGCTGAAAATGAAGTGCACAAGGATACCGCAGACTTTGATTAGAATAGTCCTTTCTATTTTCCAATAATGGCAAATGTGCATTAGTCAATAAATAAAAATTGTATTAACTCTTTCTCATGTGGCTCATCGAATGAAGTATGATGTCTAAGAAAATAATTGAGATCGTGGTATTTAAGCGAGTCTCGCTCTACCAACATTTCTCTCTACTTTCCTGGTCATATTTCATTGGAGTTACCAAACGGATTAAGTAAACTACAATTTGTCTAAGTTTGATTTTATTTTGGAATAGACTTTGGAAACTTTGATGTAATCATTGGCTATTTTCCTTATTAATAAAGTGTCACATTATTATTCAATGTCGTGGACATGTGTTAAAATCCGAACTTTATTATCTTTCAATATGTTTCTCGAAGAGTTGGAATGCCTTCTTGATAATGGCACCAAGCTGTATATGCTCCAAGGACTGGAAGAACCCTATTGAGTTTTAAAGATATAAGAGTCAATGGTTTTCATGTGGAAACACATTGTGAAAATGGACAAGAGTTCCTTTGCATCACCTCTAATGACTATGGAAATAAACGAGTATTAGAGAAACTTATGTATCGCTCTAGTGGATTGTATGCAACCACTATTAGAGTCATTGAATCCAACCATGTTATGAAAGGTAATTTATGGAATTCTGACACATATAGGCTTTGGCACTACCGTTTGGGACATACAGGTCATGATATGATGATTCGTATATTAAAGGCTTCACACTGACATCCATTCTTCAAAACGAAAAGAAGTACGAACCAAAGATTGGTCCAAGTAGTTACTTCTAAAGCCTATCATTCGTTTTTCAAAGCCTGTTCTTTAGCAAAGGTAGGATCGACACCATCCTATGCAAAGGACACTAAAGAAAATATACCATTCTTGCAAAGAATTTAAGATGATATTTGTGGACCTATTCAACCAACTTGCGGACGTTTAAATATCTCATGATGTTGGTTGACACGCAAACACGCTGGTCATGTGTTGTGCAATTACCCATATGTAAATGCTGCTTATGCTATAATCCTAGCACATATCATATGACAACGGGCTCACTCCCCAGATCATCCTATTTAGTCAATTGGGTTTGACTATGCTAGAGAGTTTACATCGAATATTTTCGATGGTTATTGCAATGGGACTGATGTTGGACATCACATTCCCATATACACACCCAAAATGGTCTTGCAGAAATGACTACGATGGTAGCTTGGACATTGGTAATGCATATCAATCTCCTTATATCCGCTTGGGGTGATGCAATATCGCATGCAACTATTCTAATTCATCTACAACATACCACCACTCAATGTATTTCTGCGTTACAGCTAGTGACTGGGTACCGGTATTTTGTACTTAGGCACATTCGAGTGAGTTATTTATGTGCCAATAGCGCCGCCACAGCGCACTATGATAGGGCCTTACAAACGAGTGAGCAACTCAGTTGGATTTGAGACTCCAACAATCGTCCGCCACTTAATGCCCTTGCAAGGCAATCTCCTTACCGTTAGATTTGCGGATGTCACTTTGATGAGATAGTCTTCCCGTCGTTAGGGGGAGATAAGAACACGAATATTCAACATGAACGACATGAATTGTCGTGGTCTGTCCCCACTATGTCTCATCTTAATCCCTATTAAAGTGACGAGATCACACATATTTACTGCAAATATGCCTGCAAGGAAGGACATCCCTATAAGAGGACGTAGCGCCACCCTACACGGAGGTAGGCAGGGAGCCAACACCATAGAAATTGGCACTCTGGTGTTAGAGGCCATGGCCCCAGATAGGATGCGTGGAAAGCCCGTGGATTCGAAGGATACTTTGGCACAAACCAATCCTTGGATCATCGACACTCAAAATCTGTCTCATGAGTATCTTTCGGATTATGGTTATCGTTGGGGGATGCCTCAACGTCAGAACCTATTCCTGAGAATATAGAGCTCTATGAAAAATTACACTAGTGTACATGAGACGTGGGATATAAACTCCATCATAATTAATGATGTAGTTGCGCATTTCATTGCGCATGAGTTTATTGAGTCCGATGATATCGAACCACGCTCCATTGAAGCATGAATACCAACGTAGAGAAATTTGGCCTAAATGGAAAGAAGCAATCCATGTTAAGTTGGATTCTCTAACGAAGTGGAAGGTTTTTGAGCTAGTGATGCCAACACCTCCTTACATAAAACCTATTGACTAATAAGTCTTCGTTAGAAAGCGTATTGAGAAAAATATATGGCAATCTCGCCTTATGGCGTAAGGCTTCTCACAAAACGCCCTGGAATTGACTACGATGAGGCATATTCTCTCGTAATGGATGTTATTGCATTCCACTGCCCGTTAGTTTCGTAGTTTCCAAATAACTGAACATGCAGCTTATAAATGTGGTCACTACGTATCTCAATGGGGATCTAGATACGGAATATACATGAAAGTTTACGGTGAACTTTATTTACCCAAATCAAGTGGCTTTAGACCACGGAGCGCGTTTGCAATAAAGTTGAAACGCTCACTAAAGTGACTACTTGATTAAGAAGGGATATGCCCGCGCGTTTCCATAACAAGTTTCAGATTCTATCGCGATTCATGTTGGACATGATCTTCATTAGAAGCCCTTAAAGAGTTAAGGGAAATCGCTGAACACTTGAAATCTGAGTTTGAGATGAAGGATTTTGGGAGAACACGATTATGCCTCGGTTTGAAACTTGAGCACCGTGTTGATAGATGCTTAGGTATTTTGACAAGATCAAGCCTTCAAGCACCCCATGATCATTCGTAGTCTTGATCCTGAAAAGGATCCTCTTCGTCTGAAGGATAAAAGAGGCAGAAGTGCCTTACTCAAGTACTACAATAGGCGCATTATTGTACTTAGCTCAATGCACAAGACTGGATATGTCATTTTTCCATGAACTTGTTAGCTAAGGTATAGCTCTACGCCAACGCGACATCATTGGATTGGTGTAAAAGATATATTTCGATACTTGAGATCGATGTACGATCGATACGGGCTTGTTCTATCTTTACGGAGAGATGATGGATTCAGACCCATTACACACCAGAAACGCCACCAACGCTGGCCTGCATTTTCTATGCCCACCCCAAAAAGACATAAGTATTTTTGGAAGGTTTTGCTGATGTTGGGTATCTCTTTGACCCATACAAAGGTCTTCCCAGACTTGTTAATTGTTCACCATGGGTAAAGACCGCGATATCTTGGAGGTCTACAGAATAGACCTTAGTCGCTATATCTTCTAATAATACAGAGATTATTGCTCTTCACGAAGTGGTTCGTGAATGTATATGGATTGGATCCATAGTTACTCATGTTCGAAAGTTGTGGTTTGAAGTCTACCACAGATGAGCCTACAAGCATTTAGGATAATGCTGCTTGTTTTGAACAAGACTACATCAAAAGCGACAACACCAAACATAATCAGCAATAACAAGACTCTCCTCAAAGATCAAAATCAGGGGAGTTGTCTACATATATGCTCTCGAAACGTGAAGGGTGTGTTGTACTCTTTTTCTCTTTCGACCGAGGTTATTTTTGTCCCACTGAGTTTTTGTTACTAGGAAAGATTTTAAATGAGGCAACGAGAGAAGCACCACGTTTGGGCAACACAAGGGGAAGTCAAAATCAGAGGGAGTATCCAGAAACATACTCTACACTCAACGCGCGTTGTGCTCTTTTTCTCCTTCGACCAAGATTTTTTTTCCCATAAGGTTTTTATTACTTGGCAAGGTTTTTAACGAGACAACCTAGAAGCACACGACCTAGACAATACTATTGACATGAAATATCCAAGGGGGAGTGTTGTAGTATAAATATATTATAGTATAAATGTCTATATCATGTAATATATACTTGAGTGTATAATATAAGTATAAAGACTTGTGTGACATGCTTTGTACCAAGAGGCAACAAGCATGTCAACTTTCATGATTGAAGACAACCATGTGGAGTTGTTTGATGATGATCATAGTTACCAAATTGATTTTCTCTTAGAACATTCACACTAGCTTTGTACTCCTATATAAACCCTCCATTGAGAGAAGAATAAATACACATTACTCTCACCCTCTCTCTGTTAATTTATGATTGTCCTCAAACATCAACCATTTTGTTTTCCTTCAATATAAAACTCCAATGACACACTATGAAGGACAAAATTTTCTCGACAAATAATTTGTATATACAAACAAATAAAATAAGTGAGGAACAACTTCCGCTAATCATGTCTTGGTCAATAAAATCTTCTCATAAAAAAATTATAATCGACTTATGTTTTGGATAAAAAAAGTTTGAAAGTGAATCATTCGGGGTAAAAGATTCATGTACGTACTCTCAAATGATAACTAAATTATAGCCGAAGACAAATGTTAGTACTTGAATTTTCAATTGATACTTGAATTAATGTTTCGTGAAGTCTTGAACCACCTCCGAACAAATAAAATAAAAAATGCCAAAATTTATAGGAAATTAATCAACGATTAGTGTTCAACACGAACTCCCTTATACTCTTCATTATCACTGACCAGTGATCACAGTACGGAAGAAAGAGAAACGGAGAGACCTAAATACCCAGCACGACAATATAGACAAAACAGACATAGACCAATAATATGTAAACAGATAAAACACACCTTTCGTCTCCCATCTTCTTCCCCAAATTCCCAATTCCCAAAGATGATGACACCATTAATGACATCATAATCACTCCCCAAAAATCCGTTGCAGATGCCAAGCCCAAACCCCAAGGCCCAAACTTTCTCATCCTCCTCTCTTCCGCAATGCCGTCCCCGTCGTCTCTCCCCAAACCGCCGACCTCCCCGCCGCCGCCCCTAGATGCCGCCGCCGCCTCCGACCCCCTGCGCGAGGCCGAGGATCGCCTCCGCGACGCCATTGAGGAGCTCCAGCGACGCCAGCGCACCGCCGCCGCCCGCGGCTCCCAGCACCACCCGCCATGCGACCACGCCAACGACGAGTCGTGCGTCGCCCACGCCATTGGCAACCTCTGCCAGAGCTTTCTCCTCTCCTATGGCGTCCGAGTTGGGATTGGGATTCTTCTTCGCGCCTTTAAGCTCGCTCGCAGGCAGTCCTACTCTTCCTTGCTCGATCTTAAGGTATGACAGTGAGTGGCAGTTTACCTATTATACTTGCATTTCGTGCCTGATTTGGTTTTGTTAATGGTGGTGGTGATAGGATTAGGGATGAGAAATTTAGCGTTTAGGATCGGATTAGTGAATTGCTTGATTGAAGATAGTGAATGTGAATTGAACTTGTTTATCTAAGAATCAAAATTAGTAACAAAATGATTGTTCTTTTCTAGGCTGTTGTTAAAATCAAACTATGAAGGAATTTCATATGCTGTTATTGTTTTCGCAGCAACTTGTTTCGGAAAAAGATCTGATTGTGAGAGAAGAAGCATGCCGAATTGGCTTATTTTTTGGTGGCTTTAGTGGTTCTTACCATGCTATTAGATGCTTGTTGAGAAAGTACAGAAAGAAAGAGACACCATTGAATGCGTGAGTTTCCTTCTGTGTGTTTCGGTTCATGTGTTTTGACTTGTTGTGAAGCTATTATTCCTTATATATGACTTTGTTTAAGGGGATGATGGAGCAGAATCTTAGCAGGTTCAATTGCGGGTTTGTCTATTTTAGCATTAGATGACTCGAACCGAAGGCGCACACTATCTCTGTACTTATTGGCGAGGGTAGCACAGGTAAATTGATGCATATAGTATCTCTGGGTCTCATAGTAGTTGCTAATCTTTATTGGTAGTTCCAATTTCCGAATTTATGACCTCTCTTTTGCTTCCAGTCTGCTTATAATTCTGCAAAGTCTAAGAACAAGTTTCACTTTTGGGGAAGCCACTGGAGGCATGGGGATTCTCTGCTATTTTCTATTGCATGTGCACAGGTAGCAGTTTGTCTCTATACTTGTTCAGCTTGCATTCGTCATGTTTGCCAAACTCTCTCTTTGTTTTGCTCAATTTCTATTTAGTAACAAATTATGTTTCAGGTTATGTACGCCTTTGTAATGCGTCCTGAGAGCTTGCCTAAATCTTATCATGAATTCATCCAGAAGACTGGTCCTGTTGCTCAGCCTGTATACAAGGCCGTAAGGGAGTGTTGTAGAGGATACCCAGTGGATATTGCCTCACTGGCTGATTACTTGGCTGAGAAAGGGAAAAGCGATATAAAGTTGGAAGAGTTTCCATCCATTATTCCTTGTTCTATTATTCATCCCCACACAAATTCTTGTTTAGTGCATAATGCAACTGCAACATCAGCTGCATTTAGGAAAACATTTCCACTTTACTTCTCTTTGACGTTTGTACCATTTGTCGTTCTCCGCCTACAGAAGGTAAATTCCTTTTGAGTTTGTTTTCTTTCCTTTATAATGATTCTTGTCTTAAAATTTTGCATTTGACTTTTCAGTTGCAATAAGCAAGATAGTGGATTGTAGCAATTTATTTTCTGCGCCCAACTTGCCCTGTGTGCCTTATACCTAGGAAACTATGCATTCTAGGGTAGTCCTCATATATCTTATGACTTGTGCGCCTTCTACATAGAAAAGTAGGCACTTCTACGGTGCTGCTGTTGCCATGTATGCACATCAATCTGACTTTCCATGGTTTTAGCCCTCGCAACTGCCACTAAAATGGCGATTACATAGCCGTTTCAACTCGTCGCATGAATTTGTAATTTTTGTTCTTATGAGATTGTTATAGTTACTAGCTAATCTCAGGAGGATAGTTAAGGGTGCTGAATGTATGCTTTCTCATTTGTCACTTCTTACTTTTGTTTGGTACTTCTGTTGTTAATTTTAACTTGATGTCCTTCAGTTCCTGGCGGCCCCTGCTCGCACCTTTATGTTTGCTGTTAAAGATTCTGTTCGCTCAACAGCATTCTTGTCTGCTTTCGTCGGAATCTTTCAGGTAGCTTTTTTCTTCCCCCTACCTTTTTTGGTTTACTAATTTCTCTTATCTGTATGATTTGCATGGTTACGGTCAATGCTTCTTTGTTGGTGCTAGGGTGTGATATGTTTGCACAGAAAAGTTGCATCAAAAGACAACAAGCTTGTATATTGGATTGCTGGTGGTCTATCTGCTCTTTCAGTTTTACTGGAGAAAAAGGCTAGGCGTGGTGAACTTGCTCTATATGTTCTTCCACGGGCAGGAGATTCTTTGTGGTATATTTTAGTAAACCGTCACCTGCTTCCAGATATTAAGAATGCTGAGGTATCGCTTTACTACCTTGCCACTTGTCCCTTGACTTTGATCTCTATCACCATTGAGAATGAAACTTGTTTTCAACCAAACTTGAATTGAAATTCTTTGTCATTAAAATGTTTTCCTTGTTGAATTTAGCACTCGGTGACCATTTCCTTGTTTAATTTTGAATTGATTGAACAAGCAGATGAGAGAGTTGTTCTGTCAATTTTGTGGTCCGGTCTAGTGACAACCATGAGTCCATTGTTTGACAATTTTGTGTTCTGAGTCTTGTGACAATCGTGAGTCACGTTCTCAAGTTGACTGAAACAGTTAATTTGTTGTGTGATAGTGCCTGATATATTAGGTGGTAGAATGGAGATTTGAGAGACTGTTGAAAGTGCTTAAATTAATGCTTTATTTATTGTTATAGGTGTTCTTGTTCTGTTTGTGTATGGGAGGAATTATGTACTACTTGGAACATGAGCCAGACACTATGGCTCCATTCCTGAGGGGTCTGATTCGCCGCTTTCTTGCTAGCCGAATTAGTAATCCAGTCAATTCGTCTAATAGGAATGCTTCCTACACATATTTGCAAACTCTTGATGCCATGAAGAAGCCAAAGCTATTAGAGAATGATGGTTCTGAAGCACCTTCTGAGAAGAAGTACAATCTTGAATCAATACCGGGGCTGTGAGGGATTGAGGTGCAGACGCCCACCCAGCTCCCAAATTTTGAATACATTTTATCGGAGTTTGAATAAACACTATGTATCGAGAATCAGTGACCGTTTAGGTATATTTTTACCATCGAAAAAGGTTCAATATTTTGCGTCCTTTTTCTATATGATTTGTTGTATAATAGTCGAACTTATGCAATTGATGCAGTTGATTTGAAAGAAAAGAATTATAAATGGAATGATTGTTTCTTAGTTTCCAACAGTTCACCCTGTTGGCTGTTGCCCATGGTTCATGCGTGATTATTTTATGTTCATCTCCTGAAGTATTATAATTAGAATGTTAGATCATCAATGAATTAATAATTTTACCAGAATAGATTCTGACTTGTATTACGTGTGATCCAAGCCTTTGAACTTTAAAGGCCGTCGCTGGTGTTATTTGTAAACTAGTGAAGACCTTTTTTCACCTGGAGTAGTGACTGCTGCGAGAATTTGTCTCTAATGAAGAACCGTTTCACCTGAACAGAAAATATATAGTCCAATTTAGAAATACACACGAGATGCTCACCATGTCCCATTTGAATGGAGCTCTCCGAGTCGGACCAAACACAAAGACTGTTTGGGGCATACTGATGTTGCATACAATTTTGCTTCCTTTTTCTATATGAATTTTTTGTATAAAAATTGAACCTACGCAATTGATGTACCGAAAATAATTATAAATGGAAGGATTGTTTCTTAGTTTCTAACATTTCTCCCTGTTGGCTATTGCACGGTCCCCGCGAGATTATTTTATGGTCATAACCGGAGGTTCCGAGAATGGATTTTGATAATTACTAATTGTCTGAACCAAGGATTTGTATATTCAAGGACGGCATCTGGCGCCGGTTATCTGTAATCTAGTGAAGATCCTTTTCAACTGAACTGGGACTATATATTGGTCCTACATAAAGACAGATGAGATGTCTTGATGGATACTAGGCTGCTTGAGGCTTCTCAAACTGGAAATGTCCAGCTTTTGCATCAATTGCTGAGAGACGATCCACAGCTTCTGCATAATGTTTTGGTAGATTCCGGAGAGAACCCCCTGCATGTTGCTTCTGCTGCTGGTCATGTGGACTTTGTCGAGGTGATTCTAGAGTCGAAACCAGCTTTGGCCAAAGTATCTAACAAGGATGGCTTTAGCCCCATGGATGTGGCATCTGCCAATGGCTATTTGGAGATTGTAAGGGCTCTGCAGAAAGCTTTACCTGAACTCTCCCAGGATAAAGGAAAAGATCAGTGGACTCCACTGCATCATGCTGCTAGAAGAGGGAGGGTAGATGTTATCCGAGAAATAGTTTCTGCTTGTCCAGAAAGTGTTGAAGACGTGACAAGACAAGGGGAGACTGCGTTACACCTTGCTGTTAAGAACAGCCAATTTGAAGCAATAAGAGTCCTGTTGGAATCGGTGCGAGAAATGGACAAGCTGCATGTCATGAATATGAGGGATAATCTTGGCAACTCAGTTCTTCATGTAGCAACTTGGAAAAAGCAACACCAGGCAAGTGCCTTTTGACACTTCTATTTGAATCCTAGCTAAACTAGCGAATGGGAAAATATAGAGATGTAGTTTCTCGATATTGATCAAGAAACTATGGAGTCGATAATCTTGAAATTTCTAATTATCTGAGTACATATCTTCACAGGTGGTGGAATGGCTAGTTGGCACTGGAACTGCTCCAGGGGGTGTGTTGGAAGTAGACAGTGTAAATCAGAGGGGTCTCACTGCTCTTGATCTGCTACTGCTTTTCCCCAGTGAAGCTGGTGATAGGGAAATTGAGGAGATCCTTCGTGATGCCGGAGCTTTGAGAGCACGAGAGAGAGTCCAGTCTAGTTCTGATGTACTTTCATATGCTCAAAACCATAGCCAAAAGGCATCAGAGACTCATCAACAGCAGCCAAATAATGTGGCTTTGACAGCACTAGATACAGTCCATTCTAGTTCGGGTCAGAATCATAACCAAATGGCACAACAGGCCCATCAAGAGCAGGTGGCTCTGACAGCAATAGATATAGTGCATCCTAGTTCTGATGTACCTTTACTTAATCAGAATCATAACCAAATGGCACAACAGACCAATCAAGAGCAGGGGGCTTCAACAGCAATAGATATAGTCCATCCTAGTTCTGATGTGCCTTCACTTAATCAGAATCATAACCAAATGGCACCACAAGCCCATCAAGAGCAGGGTGCTTCGACAGCGATAGATATAGTCCATCCGAGTTCTGATGTGCCTTCACTTAATCAGAATCATAACCACATAGCACCACAGACTACTCAAGAGCAGCCAAATAATGCGGCTTCGACAACAGTAGCTCGAGTCCATCCTGTTTCTGCTCAAATCACTGGCTCTCCTAGTCAGAACCACACTCAAACGGAATCACAGACTGATCAAGAGGAGCTAGACGATATGGAATACTTCAAATTCAAAAAGGGTATTGACCCTGTTGATAGTGCACGTACCGCGCTGTTAGTTGTAGCTGTATTAGTAGCCACAGCAAGCTATGAAATTGCACTCAACCCTCCAGGCGGTCTTTGGTCTGACACAAACTTGAGCACAAATGGCACTGAGCCACCACACCTTGCAGGGACTTCAAATATAGCTTCTTATTATCCAGTTTACACCATCTTCGGAGCCATTTTCAACTGCATTGGGTTTTCAGTTTCTCTTCACATGATCTATGTCCTCACAACCAATTTCCCTTTGCGGTTGGAGCTTATTGTTTGTGGCCTTGCAATGTACGTAACTTACATCAATGGATTGATTACTATTTCTCCAGGTGAGACAGCAGGTTGGTACTCACTGTTTGCACTTACGCCAGCTTTGCCTCCGGTGGTATTATTTGCTGCCAGAAGGGTTAGGAAACCTTTGATCAAGCTTAGAGACCTTGCTGCCAGATGGGTTACGAAACTTTGGATCAAGCTTAAAACCCTTCTAATTAGCCGGTGGCCGAAGTTGAGTAGATTCATTTAATTTGAATTAGATTATGAGTCATGAGTCATGACAACCATCTCCAGCTAATTAAAAAAAGTAACACATTTCCTGGTTTCCATGCTTTTTGAACTTTGATTGCTAAAGGTCATCTTGTTCTTCGTGTGTGTGGAAGGAATCATTGTACTAAAAGGTAAAAACGCAAAGCAGTTGGTAGCTGTTTCAGCAGATACATATCAATCCTTGTTTAAGTGAACGGAAATTTGTAGAGAGAATTGATGGGAGAATTGTGTTGTGTTATTGATAATAGGAGCCCTATATATAGGGATCTAAAGAATACATAAAAGCCCTAGTTTGAAGAGGCACACATCATGTCGACTTCCTTCAACACTCCCCCTTGTGCCGCTCAGACTTGGTGATGACGCTTTGATCGTTGCCTCACTAAAAACCTTGCCAGGTAACAAAAATCATGTGGGACAAAAATAATCTTGGTCGAAGAACAAAAAGAGCACAACATGTCCTTCATTCTTCGAGATCGAACATGTAGACATCATATCTCCCCCTAATGTCAACATCTCCCCCTTATTGCTACAATCATGGGAGTTCGGATAACTTTCTCAATCATATGCTCTTCACATGTTTCTCGAAGGTGGATTTAGATAACGACTTAGTAAATAAGTCCGTTACATTATCCTCTGATCGGATTTGATTCACTTCAATATTTAGAAGTGCTTGTTATTACTGATTGTAAAAGAACTTAGGCGATATATGCTTGGTGTTGTCGCCCTTGATGAAAATTTGCTCAATACAAGCTGCATTATCTTCATAAATGTAAGTATGTTCATCTGTGGTAGACTTCAAACCACAAATTCCTCGAATATGTCTAGTTACAGACCTTAGCCATATGCATTCTCACACGGTTTCATGTAGAGTGATAATCTCTGCATGATTTGAGGAAGTAGCAACAATAGTCTGTTTTGTAGACCTCCAAGATATCGCAGTGCTTCCCATGGTAAAGACATAACCCGTTTGGGAGCGACCTTTGTGAGGGTCAGAGAGATATCATGCATCAGCAAAACCCATCAAGACATCAGTGTCATTTTGATGAAGGGGAGGAGGAGTAGGACATCGGCCACCTTGGGTAGTGGCGTCGACGGCTACATGACTGAAATTGGGGTTTTGCCTTCTGGGGTTCGATCCCAAATTTCCATCATTTCTTTTCTCTCTGTAGGGATAAAACAAGCTCATATCCATCGTACCTCTCAAGTATCAAAAGCATGTCTTTACATCAATCCAATGGCGGCGTGTTGGCACAGAATTATGTCGAGCTAACAAGTTCACTGTGAATGAGATATCCGGTTTTGTGCATTAAGATAAGTATAATAATACGCCTATTGCACTTAAATAGGACACTTCAGCCTCTAATAAGTCTTTGCCCTCATCCCTTGGACGAAGCTGATCTTTTCCGGGCTCAAGACTACGGCCGATCATGTGAGTACTCACAGGCTTTGTTTTATCTTCATTAAAGCGCCTTAGTAAGTTTTGAGTATATGCTGACTGATGGATCATAATCTCATCACTACAATGCTTGAGTTCGAGTCCGAGACAAAACCGCATTTTCTCAAGATCTTTCATCTCAAATTCGGATTTCAAGTACTTAGCAGTTTCCTTTAACTCATCTAGAGTTCCAATCAGGTTCATGTCATCGACATAAACTGCTACAATTGCAAATCAGGAACTTGTCCTTTTAATGAACACGCATGGACATATTTCATTGTTAACATATCTATTCCCAATCAAGTAGTCACTTAGATGGTTATACCACATCCGTCCGGATTGTTTCATTCCATATAGTGAGCGTCTTAATCTTATTGAAAACGAGCTCCGTGGTTTAGAGCCACTTGATTTGGGTAATTGAAATTCATCAGGAACCTTCATATATATCTCTGAATCTAGATCCCTATAGAGATATGTTGTAACCACATCCATAAGTTGCATGTCAAGTTTTTTGAAAACTACCAAACTGACAAGGTATTAGAACGTTATAACGTCCATTACGGGAGAATATGTCTCCTTGTAGTCGATTCCAGGGTGTTGTGAGAAATCTTGCTCCACAAGGCGGGTTTTGTATCTAATAACCTCATTTTTCTAATTACGTTTTCTAACAAAAATTCATTTATGGCCAACAGGCTTTATACTTGGGGGTGTCAGCGTTATAGGCCCAAATACTTGTTTCTTTGTTAGTGAATCTAATTCAACCTGGATAGCATTTTTCGATTTAGGCCAATCTGTTCTTCGTTAACATTCTTCAACGGAGCGATGTTCGATATCATCGTGTTCTACAATTCCTTGAGCAATAGAATATGCACACACATCATTAAGGATAATATAATTTCTATTCAACGTCTCATGTACACTAGTGTAATTCATGGAGATCTCTCTATTATCTGGAATTGGTTCTAACATTGGAGCGTCCCCCAATGATGTCTCTCTTGTACATAACCATAATCCGGAATATTTTTATGAGACGGGTTATTTATATCGATGATGAATTGATCTTTTTGTGCCAAACTCGCTTTCTTTCTCAGGCGAGAATCTACAAACCTTTGGGCCACCCACGTTTCCTTGCTGGGAGCCCGACCTGAGCCACATTTCCATCACCATTAGTGGTGGCAGGGCAGTGCCCAATACTCCTAGGGGCGGTGCCATGTCTATGATTTTTAGGGACATCAATCCTTGCAGGCATTTTTACAGTAGGTATGTGTGATCTTGTCACTTTAGCGATATCAGAGAACCCATCAGGCATCGAGTCTGTTATGTTCTGAAGATCGAGAATTCTCCGCACTTCAATTTCAGACTGTGCGGTTCGGGGATCAAGATGAGACAAAGTGGGGATAAACCACGACAGTTCCTGTCATTCTTGTTGAACATTATTGTTCTTATCTCCCCCTAAAGACGAAAAGACTATCTCGTCAAAGTGAAAATCTGCAAATCTAGCAGTAAATAGATCGCCTATCAAGGGTTCTAAGTAGCGGATAATGGTTGGAGAGTCATATCCAACATAAATGTCTAATCGTCTTTGAGGACCCATTTTGGTGCGTTGTGGAGACGCAATTGGCAAACAAACTGCACACCCAAATATGCGTAAGTATGAGACGTCAAGCTCATATCTAGTATCCATCTGGGACGCAGAAAAAGGTTGAGTGGCAGTAGGCCTCAGACGAATGAGCACGGCTACATGCAATATTGCATAGCCCCAAGTAGAAACATGGAGATTGGTGCGCATAACCAATGCTCTAGTAACCATTTGAAGTCTTTTAATGGCAGCTTCTACGGGACCATTTTAGGTGTGAACATGAGGAACAGGGTGTTCAACCTCAATCTCAATGGACATGCAATAGTCATAAAAAGGTTTTTAATATAAACTCTAGCAACCATTTGAAGTCTTTTAATGGCAGCATCTACGAGACCATTTTGGGTATGAACATGAGGAACACGGTGTTCAACCTCAATCCCAATGGACATGCAATAGTCATCAAAAGTTTTTAATATAAACTCTCCAGCATTGTCAAGACGAATTGACTTAATAGGATGATCAGAGTGGTGAGCCCTTAATTTAATGATTTGTGCTAAGAGTTTAACAAATGCAGTATTTCTTGTGGATAAGAGAATGACATGTGACCAGCGTGTCGATGCATCAACTAACACCATAAAATATCTAAATGGTCCGCAAGTTGGTTGGATAGGTCCACAAATATCACCTTCGATTCTTTACAAGAATGAAATATTTTCTTTAGTATCATTTGCATAGGATGGTCTCGATCCTAATTTTGTTAAAGAGCAGGCTTTCCAAAACGAAAGATGGGCTTTAGAAGCAACCAGGGAAGAATCTAGTTGAGCCACAAAGTCACAATTGACTTTAGAAGTAGAAAAAGGAACCAAGGAGGCATTGGTAGCGTCAATACCAGGGGGTAGGTGGCCTCGGCCCTTGATGGCCGGTCTTGCATGCATATGTATGGCGTCATGAGGCGTAAGTGCCCTTCCTTGGACCAGATTTCTGTTCTGACTTCTTTTCATTTTGAAAAATAGATGTCTGTGTGAAGTCTTTAGTATACGGATCATCATATCAGGACCTGGATGTCCCAAACGGTCATGCCAAAGCCTATATGTATCAGAATCCCATAAGTCATCTTTCATGACATGATTGGATTCAATGACTAGAATAGTGGCTGTATACAACCCACTAGAGTGACACATAAGTTTCTCTAATACTCGTTTATGTCTGTAGTCATTAGAGGTGATGCAAAAGAACTCTTGTCTATTCTCACAATGTGTTTCCATATGAAAACCATTGGCTCTTATATCTTTAAAACTCAATAGGGTTCTTCTAGCCCTAGGAGCATATAGAGCTTCAGTGACATTAAGACTTGTGTCATTTGGCAACATAAATTGAGCCGGTCATTGATCATGAATCAATTGTGATGGTCCAGCCATCGTAGTCACTGAAGATCGACTAAGCATCATCCATAGAAATAGTTGCCTATGTCGCAATATGATATGTGTGGTGCCATTATTAACAAGGCATTCCAACTCTCAGGGTAACATACTAAAAAATAATAATAAAGTACGGAATTAAAACATGTCAATGACGTTGAATAATAATGTGATACTTTATTAATAAAAATAGCCAATGATTACATCAAAGTTTCCAAAATCTAATCCAAAATAAAAAATTCCAACTTAGACAAATCGTAGTCACTCGATCCGTTTAGTAACTCCAATCAAATATGATCAGGGAAGTAGAGAGAGATGTTGGTGGAGCGAGGCTCTCTTAAGTACCACTAATCTCAATTACTTTCCTAGACATCATACTTCATTGGATGAGCCACATGAGAAAGAGTTAATACAATTGTCATTTATTGACTAAGGCATATTTCCATTACATAATTATTGGAAAATAAAAAGGACTATTCTAATTAAAGTCTGCGACATCCTTGTGCACTTCATCTTCAGCTTTGAAGTCCTCTATGGTGAGATTGACATCTACACCATCTTCTTCTTCTGTATGGGTTTTCCACAAAATCTCAACATGGATTGTAGGCGAAGAGGTTCTGAATTATATTCAGCAATGGACTTGAAATCGGCGAAATGCAGATTGCCCTATTGAACCTTCAAGTCAGGGAGGAAGGAATCTTGGACATTGCCAAAACGCTCTTGTAGTGCTACCCATAGCTCTCTTGCATCCTTGATCGACATGTACTCTAATCTTAAGTGATTTGTCCATATGACGTCGCAGCAAGATAATTGTTTGAGGATGTTTTGTAGGTGTTCATATGAACACGAGATCCGGGTTAGGTGCCTGGATTATGGGTAATATTCCCTTTAAAGTGAGGTGGTTCTCAACATCGGTTACCCAGCTATGGTATTCCGAGTCTGTTGAGTCAAGCATGGGAAAGTCGAGTCTTGATTCATTCGACATCCTGGAAATAAGAAGAGAAGATATATTAGTTTCGGAGCTAAACTTTCACGAAAACTAAAATAATAATATTTCCGAGCTATGCTACCAAGAAATCAATTTCCAAGAATATTTGGATTAGACCAAACAATGATGTCTAACATGATCACAAATTGATGCTTGCGGATGCTCTTAGTCCGAATGAACACTCTTAGTTCATTGATTACGAATGCTCTTAGTTTGTTTAGCGTGAATCCCTGCAATTTCGCTTTATTAAATAATCGAACCCACGTTATAGAAAGGTGGGATGGAAGAGAAGGGAAGTTTGCAAATCCCCGAAGAAAATAAAGAAATTTAAAAGACAAGAAAGCATGAACTTTAATCGTAAAAACTTACTTGTTGATTCAAGGTTTGAGTCATACACGTGTTGATACAGGCGTGATGGAGCGAAACTAACCAAGGAGATGATGAAGTGAGGCTTGCAGCGGAGTCGGATGCACGGGGCAGCAGGGGCTGCTGGTGCGTTGCGCGACTGCTGGTACATTGCTCGGCTGCAGGTGCAACAGCAGCTGGGAGGCTAGCTACTGAGTTGTGCAAAGGTTGCAGCTGCAACAGCAGCTGTGAGGCGCGCTGGGTGTCCGGCAGGGGCGCGTTGCTGGAGGGCTGACAGGCAGGGAGCGCGGGCAGCAGGCAGGGATTGCAGGGCTTGCGGCAGAGGCTATAGAGCTTGCTGCAGGGGCTGCAGGGCTTGCGGCAGGAAAGGCTGGGGCTTGCGACAGATTCTAGTTTTGGTTTTAGGTTTTGTTTTTCTTTTTAGGGCTAGGGTTAGGCTTGTGCTGATTATATGTTTAAGTGAATCGGAATTTGTAGAGAGAATTGATGGAGAATTGTGTTGTATTATTGATAATAGAAGCCCTATATATAGAGATTTACAGAGTACAGAAAAAGTAATAGAATCCGAACATGACTAGGAAATCTAGATCCTACTCCTATTACAACTCTAGAACTAAACCCTAGTTTAAAGAGGCACACATCATGTCGACTTCCTTCAACAATCCTAAGATTGTTTCTGATTTCAAAGCGTTGACCCTGTTACAGATGTTGCACTATACGTGTCAAGGAAGTCCTTGTCATACGCAACTGAGATTATTCTCTGGTCAATCTGAATTATTATAGTTTTCTAGCCGGTAAACGACTTATCATAGTTTGTCATCAATAAATTAATGATATTATACTAACAGAGTTCTGACATTTGCACTGCTACGTGTTTTAGACTTTATTTACATACATAATGAAGAACTCTTTCCCTTGAACTGGCATATAATCGAAGCCATTCTGAATAAGGAAGCTTAACATAACCTGCCAGAATGGATCAAAGGCTGTTTGAGGCTTCTCAAAGTGGAAACATCCAACTTCTGCACCAGTTGATTGCAGAGAATCCACTCCTACTCCATAGTCTTGCTCTAGATTCTGCAGAGAACCCCCTACATGTTGCTTCGCTTGCTGACCATGTTGACTTTGTTAAGGAGATTCTAAGGATGAAAACGGCTTTGGCCAAAGAAATTAATTCAGATGGCTTTAGCCCTATGCATATAGCATCTGCCAACGGCTATTTGGAGATTGTAGGAGAGCTTCTGAAAGTTGATCTAAGACTATGCCGGCTAAAGGGAAGAGATCAATGGACTCCTCTTCATCATGCTGCAAGGAGAGGAAGGGTAGATATTGTTAGAGAAATAGTCTTGGCTTGTCCAGAAAGTGTTGAAGATGTGACGGTACAAGGGGAAACTGCTTTGCACCTTGCTGTTAAGAACAGTCAGTTTGGAGCTGTTGAAGTTTTGGTGAAATCGGTCACAGAAATGAGGAAGATGAACATCCTGGATTTGAAGGATAAGCATGGCAATACAGTTCTTCACCTAGCAACATGGAGAAAACAACACCAGGTATATATGTACAATCTGATCACCTAGTTTTCCGTTTTCATTTTTCCATCAAGGAATTGAAGCAGGTAAACGAAGTTGTTTTCGTGGCCTTTGTCAACCTCAAGATTAGTGTTGACTTCATTGTTTTACTGATGCGGCAGTCTAGCTGTCCTTTATATAAATATATCTGGTAATCACTCCCTTTGTTTTTCTTTTGCTTAATTGATCAGTTTGCAACAACGATTCGGCCAGTGCTTTTTTGTTTGTGATAATTAATGAAATACTTATTTAAAGGGGCAACTATCCTCTTCTTCAAGTAATGAAGAAAAACTGGGATTTTCAAATGAACAATGTATAGTCAAGGTCTACAAAACTCTGATGTTAATCCTTCTAGTCCTATGAAGGAGAAACTTTAAGGTATTAAAGTACAAATGTTCAAACGTGGTGAAAACTCAAGATCTTTAAAGGAGTTATTGACTTTCTGAGAAATAAACGATGTAGTCAGAATCATGTATAGTTATTTGAAAGAGTAACTTTGAAAAAATCTAATGAAGTACAAATGTTAATAGGTGGTGGAATGGTTAATTGGAATTGGAACTAGTACCCCAGGCGCAATGGAAGTGAACAACGTAAACCAGAGTGGTCTCACTGCTCTTGATCTGCTACTAATTTTCCCAAGTGAAGCTGGTGATCGGGAAATCTATGACACCCTTTGTGGTGCTGGAGCGTTGAGAGCACAAGACACAGTGCATTCTGCGATACCTTCATTTGACTCTGGTAACCAAACCTTCTTGAACTGCCCCGTGGCATCAGGGACACATCAGTTGCAGCATCCAAATGATTTCATCGAATACTTCAAGTTCAAAAAGGGCAGAGATTCTCCTAGTGATGCGCGCACCGCACTGTTAATTGTAGCCGTATTGGTGACTACAGCGACATTTCAAGTGGGACTGAGCCCTCCAACCGGTGTTTGGCAGGACAGCGAGCCGAAAAAGAATGGGACTAGCAGTGAACCAGCACACAAAGCAGGAACGTCTATAATGGGGTCTTATAGTGCACCTGCATTTGTGTTTTTCGTGCTTTTCAACTCCATTGGTTTTTCGCTTTCTCTTTACATGATCAACATCCTCACAAGCAAATTCCCTTTGCAGTTGGAGCTTCAGATCTGTATCACTGCCATGTATTGTACATACAACACAGCGATGATTAACATTGCACCGGATAACGCAACAGTCTTCATTATTGTATTCACTTCGGTTTTGCCTACGGTGGTACCATTTGCTGCCAAATTGGTTAGGCAACTTGTTATAAGGCTTGGAGAACCTCTGGTAAATTTAGCGCGGAGATTCATTCATCGAATTAGTCTGGTATGGTGATACGATGAAATGTAACTTCTGCATAAAACCTCTGCGGTTCTCATTTGCCTCCGACAACCAGGTGATCAATGAGTGGAACGTTATTGTGCCACGAAATGGAACTATAATAGATATTAATAATGGCTTGTAATCTCATAATTTTTCTCTTCAAAAGCCTTGTTACAGTACCCACTGTTTTGTACAAACTCTCCATTTTTAGGATTTTTTATTTTTCTGCATGGGTGCTAAATGACGTAGAAAATGAAGAGTGGAGAGTGTGTTAAATTTCTTTATACGTGCACATCAGAAGTGTAACAGAAAAATTACAATATATAAGTGAATAGTTTACTATTAATTGCATCGTGTTACTCAATACTATTTGGTCTAGTCTCTAGAGACACTATTATCTCTAATAGTCTAATTTGATTCCAAATTAACAGGGCTTTTTATACCCGGTATAATTAATTCTTAATTTAATTGAAGCCATTCTTAGGATGAAAAATGACTATTTTTGAACTACGTGTTAACATTTGAAGTAGGTTAAAATTATGTCTCATTACTATAGTTACGAGTCATTTCTTCGGGGACATCCGATAAAATTGGAACGACACTATAGTTATGAGTCGTGATAAAAAATATGGTGGATTTCAGACTTTCAGTGACTCTTAAAAGTTAGAATTTTTTTATTTCTACATCATAATTCTATCCTATCAGAAAAATATATGGGGAGGTAAGACGAGTGTTTAAAACAAGAAGGTTGGCCTTTGTTTCTCAGATTTTTTAAGTGTCAACACTAGCCTCTTGCATTTCTTTCGGTCGCTGTGTGTAATTTATTATTTCCAGGGAAATTAGCTGGCAAGTAGCTAGGTTGTCTTGTTGATATCAATTTGCTGTAACGGCCGTAGGTGAAATTTTCATTAGTTCCAGAAGCATATATATAAGAAAGTACGGACAACTAGAGATTGCAGATGATTTTGCACAAATGCACCTTGATTTCTCAGTCTCAACTCTCAACAACCAAACAACTGAAAACAAACAATTGCACACAGACACCGAAAACAAACAATTGCACAAAGATTAATTGTACTACTGAAAAATAATAATTCAACATGGAAGACATCCAAGATATTAGGACGTGTGTAATAAAAAGCTTTCCCATCATCACATGTACATCAACACATCCTTATCGGAAAATTAAACATATCCAATTCAGGAGCTTAAATCAACATAACCCGCTAGAATGGATGAAAGGCTGATTGAGGCTTCTCGAAGCGGAAATGTCCAACTTTTGCATCAGTTGCTGGCAGAAAATCCAGTCATACTCCATAGTGTTGCGCTGGCCTCGGGAGAGAACCCTTTACACATTGCTTCCTTGGTTGGCCATGTTGAGTTTATTAAGGAGGTTCTAAGGTTGAAACCCGCTTTTGCTAAAGAAATTAACCAGGATTATTTTAGCCCGATGCATATTGCGTCTGCCAACGGGTATTTGGAGATTGTAAAGGAGCTGCTTCAAGTTGATCCAAGACTCTCCCAGCTTAGAGGAAGAGATCAATGGACAGCTCTTCATTATGCAGCTAGCAGAGGGAGGATAGAAATTATTAAAGAAATGGTTTCGGCTTGTTCAGAATGTGTCGAAGATGTGACCGAGCAAGGGGAGACTGTTTTTCACCTTGCTGTTAAGAGCAACTGTGTCGAAGATGCTATGGTGGAATTGGTCCGTGACAGGAACAAACTTGACCTCCTGAATATGAAAGATAATAATGGCAACTCAATTCTTCACCTAGCAACCTGGAAGAAGCAACACCAGGCAAGTGCAATTTGATCCAGCACAATTTAATAGTTAACTTTAAAAAGTATTTGTACTCACTAATGGCTAATAACCCAAATTAGTTCTTCAGTAGGTATATCGAATCTACAATGAAGCAATGTCGTGTAGCTAGTCTATTTAGACAGATTGTTCCCTAGAGTTTAGGATTTAGCTCTCAGTGAAATTAACCACCTTGTGTGGCCTTGTTTCTGATATATACAGTACTTATACACAACTAATGTACTGTTAACACAATTGCTGCTCCACAAGGTGGTAATTTATCAGTAATTAGGTTTGTAAAATTAAAATTCACTCATAATTTGTTCGGTTTTGTTGTAGGGTACGTTATAGTTTTGCCTTCAATCAATTTATTTCATTCCACAAAAATTTTGTTAGACATGTTTTTCCTTAATGCTCACAGGTGGTGCAATGTTTGCTTGCCATTAACGGAACTAGTACTCCGGATGCATTGGACGTAAACAGTGTCAACCAGAGTGGTCTAACAGCTCTTGATCTGCTACTAATCTTCCCAAGTGGAGCCGGTGACCTGGAGATCGATGGTATCCTTCGCGGTGCAGGAGCTTTGAGAGCACGAGACATAGTCCACACTAATCACAACCATACCGTATTAAGCGTCCCCGCAGCATCAGAGAGCCATGATAGTTTGCTCATGGACCCAAAAAATTTGGTGGAGTACTTCAAGTTCAAAAGGGGCAGAGATTCTCCTGATGACGCAAGAACCGCTCTGTTAGTCGTGGCAGTACTGGTGGCTACGGCAATCTATGACACTGCAATAAACCCTCCAGGTGGTCTTTGGCAGGACACAAACTTAAGCAAGAATGGGACTGATCCACCACACCTTGTCGGGACGGCGAATATCGCCTCTTATAACACAGCTTACTACGTCGTTGGGGCGGTTTTCAACTCCATAGGGTTTTCAGTTTCTCTTCACATGATCAATATCCTCACAACCAATTTCCCTTTGCGGTTGGAGCTTCAACTTTGTGGTGTTGCAATGTACTTTACGTACGTCACTGCATTGATCACTATATCTCCAGATTTGACCTCAGGGTGGTACACATTTTTTGTACTTGTGCCATTTCTGCCTATGGTGGTACTACTTGCCGTCAGGTTTATCATCAAGCTTACAGAACCTCTGCGAAATCGGCTGCAGACCTTCGGATTTGTACTAAACTAATTTACAGCCCTAATTCGATGTGCATATGCATGTCATTTGAACATGATTGATTCATTGAAGGAAAGGCGATAGAATAATTATTTTGCTTTCAATCCAAAATCATCCAAAATAGAAAAGATTTGATACATATCTAATCTTTCATCAGCAGTATGAATTATTAAAAATCTAAAATAGAAAGCATAAATACAAATTATTTTATTGTTTTCTCATGTATTGATACGTCTCTTATGTATTATACATATTTGTGTAGGCTGGTGACAAAAAGCCATATATACATATACGGATCGAGATGGATTAAGCTGGAAACACTTAAAAATAAATAAATGAAAAAGCTTGATGAAAATGATGCATACCATACCATATGCATTAGTTTTGTGATCCAAGTCTTCTATATGAAAGAAACAGTGAGGACTGAGTATTGATGTATAGGAGGAGGTGTGTTATACAATGGGAAGAACAAGTTTCTTCAACATATAATTATTTTCTTCCATGGTTACATAACGTCCTCCTAACTAGTATTTAATTGAGTTTAGAGGAGGCGTGTGATGCGCTAAAACATAATAACAGCGACATGGGTAAAAGCAGAAAGATAATTTTAAAAAACATTGGCTATTTGGCCTTTACATATATTAAGATGAATGAAAACACCATTAACTATAACAAACTCACTAAAAGATATAAACACGAAAACTGACTAGAATGATATTTACAAATGATCAAGAGTATCTATCAGTGTCATAAGCTTTTAGAAAAAGATCGCCCATTTTCCTGAAAATCGTACATACATCAGAGTGACTTGTACTGCTCAATCAAACGAGAAGCATGGAGGCGCGACGTCGGAGACACAGTGCAACCCAAACTTTGCAGATAAGAAATCTGATGATCAACATAAGAAGGGGATTAATTTGGTCTGTTCACAATCCTAGAAACCAGCATTAGATGGCACTGGACTGAAGTCTTTCAAAGTTTCTACTGCAACTAAAGTGCAATGCAAAATCTCGAAGATAATAAAATGAGCTTTAAGTCTATTATTCAAGAGACCACAGTGTCCACAAAGGAAATAATCAAAAGCTGAATCTTAGCAACCTGTTTCGGTGTTGGTGCAGATGAACCCATTGAGTTCTCAATCCTTAACTTCTGGAAATGCTCCTGAAAGTATATGAACAGTTAAAAGCAAAGTTTACTTGCACACAGTACTTCTAAAGCAAGCACATGTGAGAGGTCTGCTGCCCATCTGAGCAACACTCTTTCAGCACCTATGTTAAAAACTACACTAACCTGTTTTTCCCGCATCATATGAGCACGTTGATCAGCAGGTATTTTCTGCCATCTCAAAACCTATTAGGAAGAAATATTATGCTGGTGAAACATAAACCATAAAATCAATTTAACTAAAATAATCTTTGTTGCATAGTATGAAGTATGAACAGAGGTTAATGAAAAAACTCGCCCATTATAAATGTTAGATCATGGATTTCTTTTTCCTTTTAAGATAGTAAGCTTCCACAAATTGTTAGAAAGCCACAAGTGTAATACTTACGTATTCCGCATATTGAAATGCATCATCACCTTTCAAGTAAGACTTCAGCAAGCGCAACACATCCTGAGTTCCACAGAAGTTTAAGTTACCGTTATGAATAAAAGCCGTAGATGCATCACATGGGCATACATAAAAGCTGTTGAGTTAAAAGGGGGATGCTAAGTTTCAGGCAGGCATATATATCACTTTTTTCTGTTGTCATTGAACCCCCAAAATCATATCCAATTGGGAGACTACAGAACTCAACAGTCATTTAATACCGGCACATAGGTTAAGAGAAACTCAGCCATTAGTTATCAACTTGGAAGTAAAAGTGAAAAATAACGACAGACAACATTTCCAAAACAGAGGTTTATAGTAATTGTATTAAAATGGAAGGACTAAATTTATACCTTGTGTTTGTAGTTCTTGACTCGCAGACGTTCATCTATTACAAAACCCACCTGTAAAAGGTAGAACAGAAAACAGTAGTCAGCATCACCCTTCGCTTGGCCCGCAATTTAAAATTGGAAACTGTACAGGAAAAATAGAGTTTCTTATCTGTTTCAAAAATTTGAAACTATTCCTAACTCAGCAGAATCACACAAATTGCAAAAGACTATGCCCTACACCGTACATAATGAAAATGTCAATGGTTTATCTCAAGAGTATGTCACAACTACACATCACCAAATGAAATGAGTTTTACTGCCTTACATTTAGTATTGGATTGACTATATGCAGTAGTATAAGTAAAAACAATTCACCTTGTCAAGCAACCTCTTAGGATGTTGAAATGCTTGCTTCTTAGCCCACTCGTTAAATAAATGTGAGATAATTGATCTCTCGTCCACACAGAATCTATTAAACAGTGACAAAAGAATAAAGTCAGATGAAACAAAATTGATACGGATATTAGTATACCCCTCACAATTGGAAACAGAACCTTTTTAAGAAACCAGATCCAAAGTTTGCCTCCACAGATTCTGTCAACTCTGTAGAACCTTCATCAAGTTTGCTAGGGTGGAAATCATTCTGCACCACATCTTCTTCAGAGGGTGGAATGTTCGGTCGTAGATCAGCTGACAAACCAGTAGTTCCTTTTGAAATGTCATGATGCTTTGACTGTAAATCTTGCTTTTCTATGTCAGCCTGGATACATAATCCCATCCATCAACATAAAAATCAAATTTTATACATTGTAGCAAGTACAGTTTGAATAGTTAGAAGTGAGGCTTAAATTGGTGTATTTAAAGAGGTTAACAGACGATAAGATTCTTCAATGCAAAGTAAAAGCATGTTTAACTTTTAACAAGAAATCATGTGAAATATCTGCATAAAGATCCTTGTGGAACCAAAACTACCAAAGATTAGATGTTATAGTACATTCTCCAAAGTCAAAAGACTAACAATAAACAAGAATCTATCTTGCCGATATCACTCTATATGTGTTCAAAATGGTAACACCATTAACCAACAAAGCACCAAGGGTGGACAATATTCTGAATGCTAAGGCATTACACCAATATGACAACTCATGCAACAGCCTTGTCAGATGCAATAGCAACTAAACATCCATTTTCAATTCTCATTCTGGGAAAAGTAGCATACTTATCAAAAGATTTAATTGCAAACATTTGAAAAACATATCCATGATTATCTATTACTTGTATACACATCAGCTAAAATTAAAGAACAGTACAACACACCTGTTCTTCTCGAAGATGATTTGGAATTTCTCTGAGAAACCGTGAAGGTTGAAGCATCTGAAGGAATCACCTTGCTAGTCAGAGCAATAATAAAAGTTATATGGATAAATAAAAGTATGATAAAGCTTAAAGCTAAATCAGACCTGCCAATTGGAATCCGTCAGAACATAAAGAATGAAAAGTTTTGTTCGAGCACGAGTCATTGCAACATATAATAGGCGTCTTTCCTCCTACAATTTAAATGAGACAGATTACTTGAAGAGAGCGCTACAAAAATCATATATATGAAAGATATGTTGAGCAGTTACTACATACCTCAATGGAAGTCCCATTCTCTTTTGCACTACCATTGAATTCATGCAACAACGGTATCTCACATTCATTTACCTGTTATTGATATAAGCATTAACCATGAGCAATAAAGAAAACTTCAGAGGACATCTCCATAAGTCTAAGCAAACAGAAATTCTAATCACAAGCCATCAGAAGCATTAGCATGTCTAATCTCCAAGTCTACTGAGAAGAGGACAGATCAACTCTACAAATAAATAAATAACACAAAATGATTTCAGTCACTTATTTAAGGCAAGTACCTTAATTATGAAAACAATGTCCCATTCTAAACCTTTTGACTGCATGAAATGAAAAAGAAGATAATAAGTTAATACAATAATGTTTGTAGAATCCAGAGGGTAACCAATGGGAATAACAGCATATATATAAGAATTAGGGAGTTTCAAGTGAGAGATGTAGATTAACAAAACCTGATGGATGGTAGTTAAGGTGACAGAAGTTTTGTTGTCATGTCTTCGGGAGCGAAAGTTTTCACTCTCCCTCTCAGATATGTAGTCAATGAAAGCTTTGAGTAAACTAAGACATCCTTTATCTCCTTCTACAACTTCTCTCTCCCCTTCTGCCGCAGCAAAATGAGTAGATAGAAAATCAGATATATCATCCAGTAGGTACTGAAGAACCTGCAATAGGAACAAAGAAAAATTACATTTCTGCCACATGGATGACCAAAGAGTAGTGGGAGAACCAAAGTTAACTTAACTTCACAAGTTCACATGTAGAAGAAGTTCCAAAAATCATTAAAAAAAATTATATATAAAAAAAATCCAAAAGAATGTCCATTGGGTAATTGCTGTTCTTTACTTGCTGTTGAATAAAAATTATTATACATGTAATTGGAACTAACAAGTAAGGAGTAAGGAATTCTATTGTTATACATGTTTTTAGCAGTGTAGAATATTTAGAATTCCTCATACATGTCTAGTTGAATTTTATATTTCTCGATAAGTCTAATTTCTGAGAAAGAAAATCAAATTTGATAATGAAGAAAACTCATTGTAAATGCTGAAATGAAACCTTTAGATCATAAGCAATACTCACCCTAATGAAGGAGTTAATTGCAGCAGATAGAAGATTCAGATATTCTAAGACATATCCAACAGAATGATCACCAATCAAAATCAATGAGTGAGGAGAAGAATAAATGCAAAATCAAGTTATTTATGTATCAGATCTTTCAGATTATATCATAGTGACTTTTTTGCAATCAGCAAGAAACTCCAAACTCACAGATCTCATGTCATTGTCTTCATTAAGCAACTTCCCACCATCAACATCGACGATAGCACGCTGCTCCAGAAGGTATTTCTATACATTGAAGTGGAACGAGAGAAATGATTGATGAAACATGGAATATAAGTATGAAACAAAGAAGATTGTATCGACCCTCATAACCACATTGCTACGAGTTAAGTAAAATACAGTTTGATCAAAAAACTATGTCAACAGTGTGTAAGCGAGATTCTAACCTGTGGCACCATGTTCGCCACTGAGGTTATGGCAGCTGAAATTGATTGTTCCTGTATGCATGGATAAGTGAAACTATTGAACAAACTCAGAATTGAAGTAAAGAACAGAGGCGCAGTTCTCTCAGCATGTGAAGACAGCGATTGCAAATGACAAACTTTACCAGTTTAGAAACATGCGGGTCTAGTCTAACAGTTACTACCCAATGTGGAATATATAGTGAAAAAATCAAGAAAAATGCATGAAAGCAAGGAGTTTTCTTAAATTTTAATGACAAGGAGGCATGAATCTATGCAAAGCCACTTTAGACAACTCAAACCAAATAAAAAAAAATTATCACACCAAAAAGATGAAATCTATGTCCTCATTATCCACTAGAATTTAATAACTACTACTACTACCTCATGCCAATAAGAAGCCAGAGATGCTACATTGTACCAAATATATTTACCCTGTGAATGAGTTTTGAAATCATGTCTAGTGTCAACAGCACCTTGCGTCCTTGAGTAAGCTGAGGCCTGTTAGTAATCCCAGGGACCCTTAATCAGTACAGAATTAATACTCTCAACGATTGCCAAAAAAAAAAAAGGGAAAGGGAAAACACAGAAGCAGACAAAGCTAATAATAGAAATACACATATGAATAATAACCTGAATATGAGGAGGTACAATAACTTTACAGAAAAGAAAGAAAGAAAAATTGTGCAGAGCTGGCCATAAAAATGTATAAGAAATTGTTATACAGACCTCTTCAAGTTCCCAGAAACTTTTGCACTGAAAATTTCACCAGCAGCTGATATGAAGCTGAATTTTCTGGCAGTAGAAATTTTGTCAATGTAATCAATCACCTGAGAGAGAGACTCAGAGGAGTGAGTAGAAGCATTGAGGATGCAAAAAAGAACAGAGTTGAAATAGCAAAAGCAAATACAACTGTAACACTGAAAGGAATGTCATAATGATAATGGTACATTGAACATGCACCTTCTTCTTTTCCTCTTTCTCAAAAGGAAGTAAAGCCTTGAAGACTCGGCGATATGATCCATCATCACAACCGGGCAAAGTTGTTCTAAGCATGGCAATAATGGCTCTAACTACCTACAGTAAGAAAAGCACTACATCAACAACCAACAACTACATATCACAGAGTGCATCAACTAATAAAATGTTAAAATTGATTACATAATTCATTAAACCAACCAATATCTTACTACTGTATCAGGCTGAAATGTAAGGTAAAAACATGGGAAAACATACACCTTGACAAATAGAATAAAAGCAGCACATTTCTTTAAGTAACAAAAGTTTCATCGGAATCATTGCATATTATCATTCCAGGACAGCCATAAAGAAAAGATAAGTTCTCTCTTAGTACAAGAAATCATGTTAAAATAGCTAACCCACTTGGTCATGAAAAGCAAGAACAAACATGAGAAGGGACCAGTGACTCCGAGATTCAGGTGAAAAGGGACAATTCTTGTTTGCGTAATTTCAACCACATTTATACTTGCAGCCACCTCAGGCAAAATATTGTTGAAAGACGAGTACAGACAGCATAGAATGTTGGCTTTGAAATCTCAAAATACTGAATACCTTCTTCCGATAAACTGCTACTCCATGAACATTAAAAGGTATTTTCCTTTCACGAAAGGCTGTTTGGAAGACTTTCCCTGATACCTGTAGTACAAAAATAACAGTAAATTCAGACAACAGGTACCAAATGTTTTCGCCTATTCCCCCATTCACATTAACATTAGGGAAAGTAAACTTGACCTGCCTCCGGTAAAGGATTGCGATGTTTCCGAATGAGCACTTCACATCTGATTGGTTAGATGTGGTCTCCAAGATCTTGTCAACAACAAAGGCACATTGTGCATCCTCATTGTGGCATTCTTTGATAACAATCTGCATTTTGTCAGCAAAACCATTCAAAACTGTATACCATTGACTAGCTAAAAAAATGGAAAACGACATCAAATATTACTTTTTACAGCATGGAAAAACTATATACCTTGGATCCAGAAGAGTTGTCAGTGTCAACATTCTTTAGCTGAGATCTCTTCTTATTGTTTTTTATGACACAAGATGCAGCTTCCACAATATAGCGTGTAGACCGATAGTTTTTATTGAGTCTAATCTGAATCATAAGATACCAAATTCCACGTAGCCCTCATCAGGCGAAGTTTCTTTCTAGAATGTGTACGACATATGAATATGATATGCATATAAAATAATTATATATAATAACGAAGAAATTGGGAATGACATGGCAAAGCATGTCAGTCAAGTATAAAAGCGAACCTCTTTGTAATTGGGGAAATCCTTACGGAAGGAATCAAATCCAGAAATGTCTGCTCCATTGAAACTGAAAATCGACTGCAGCAAGAGATGTGCAACTGAACTTTAGAACACCTAACGAACACTGTGTGTGTGTGTGTGAGAGAGAGAGAGAGAGAGATAGATATAGCTTTGGCTTCCTTCATGTGGAAATTCAATAAATAAACAGCATACTTGATCATCATCTCCAACAATTGTTATGTGGTTGTGAGAGGCAAGAATCCGCAGAAGACTATATTGCATAGCACTTGTGTCTTGAAACTCATCTATGACAATGGCTTTCCATGAATCCTGGCTCTCCTTTAACACTTAGTAATGGAGCAAGCAATAGTCAGAACATGACGAACATGTGAAACTACACATATACTTTAACATATCTGGATGCTACAGACCTTCAGGAAAATCCGTGAGCAGCTTCACAGAGCAGCTAATCAAGTCATGGTAGTCCAAGGCATTGCAAGATTTTAAGATATCATTGTAGTTTCCAAGAATCTCAGCCTAATTCAAAATGCATAGATAAAAATCAAGAGCAGTAGTACTAGTAAACATGTCTGAATCATCTAGTAATCAGCTTACCCCTATCTCATTGCCCATTTTACTGTATTCTGCAGGAGTCTTTCCAGAAGCTTTTGCCTGCAGTACAACAAAAGTTATCGATGATACCACACATGAAGTCAATTCATTAATACACAAAGAGACTAAGAACTGAGAGAGACTAGAAAATGCTCATACAGTAATGAAATTGTGTTTTAGGAATTATACACGATCTGGGACCGACAATTCATATTCCATTATTCTTATAATACATTTGCCATTTGAGCATGTTTGTTATACATCTCAATCCACTACAGCATGGATTATCAAAGCTGGTATTTAACACTAACCTGGGTTACAAACTTCAGCCATTTCTTTGATGCATCCTTAAAATGATGAGGAGAAGTTAAACCATTAGACTTTTCACTGTCTATGCCAACATTATATTTCGGTCTACTCTTTCCATTTTCTGATAACCGCACAGCTTCAATAATTGCTCTTCTCTGTTGTCCATGTCCATATATTAAGAACTCTGGTGTGCGCTCAAGTCTGGAATACAAGCAACCCAACATATCAGATCAGATTCACTAATATATGCATGTTACTCAAATGAAGGTTTAAAAATACAGCATACTTCTCTGCATGTGATCGACAAAGCTGCAACGAAAACGAATGAAAGGTGCTGATTGTAAGTTCTTTTGCCGCTGCTTTCCCAGCCACCTTTGCAATGCGCTCTCTCATCTCAGAAGCTGCTGCTATAGTGAAAGTCATTGCTAGAATGTTGGATGCACTAATCCCCTATATAAAACACACACCAAACCGAAGAGTATAAGATCATAAACAAGCAACATACACTAAACGACACAATTTAGAGGAAACTTGGCAGTACCTCATTAAGCAGCATCAGAACACGCCCAACCATAGTTGAGGTCTTTCCACTCCCAGGTCCTGCAGCAATCATCAATGGTGTTGCAATGTCACTACAAGCCGCTTCGCGCTGCCGGTCATTGAGAGACTGTAAATACTTCAAGTACTCATCCGGCATGCTCGGTAATCCATGGTTAGCGGAATCACCTCCACCGCCAGTAATCACACGCGCCACCGCACAACCGTTCACATTAACATCACGCTGAACTTGTAGAGTTTTCTGCTCGATCAAAGCGTCAATCTCCTGCAAAATACTCTCATCGAAATCGTCGTCGTCGTCCAGAATTCCGGTCGCCGCCGAGAAAGAATCAACTGGAGTACAAAACTGCTGTTGCCTGATCGGAGTAGTGAACGAATCTTCAATCCGAGTAATGACTGAGCTTGAACTCTCACAATATGAACCGGTGCTGGATTCAGAAACTGCTGAGTTGCAGCGATTCACAGAAAATGGAGATGGAGTATTTACCGTTAGCTCAGCAAGAGGAGCTCGCCGATTAAGCTGAGTCGGAGTTCGGAATCTGAAATTGAATCCACGATTCAATCAACTACGCAAGAAATGAACTTGAACAGAGTAGTGATGAGAGTGTAGGACTTACTTGCTGTGGGGGAAGCGTGCATCAGGCGAAACGGCGTCGTTCCGAGGGCGTTTACGGTCGAGAAGAGCCTTGGCGGCTCTGTAATTCCGAGATATTCGGTTTCTTTGCTCCTCCGTGAGTCCGCCTCCGCCGTGGATTTGACCGTTTTCTTTCGACATCGTGCGACGGAGGTTTGCCTGAGAAGAAGACCAGTCTGCCCTAAAAGGACTCGGTTTTCCCTCCTACACGCTGTGGTTCGAAAACAAATGGACCTTGGGCCTATTGGGCCTTACAACTCAGGCCCATTAACCGCACTAGTGAAAGAGCAAAAACCAAGGCTCTTCCTTTTCGGAAGCCAAAAATGGAGGCACTGATAACATCTTACGGAGACACGTCGTCGGACTCAGACTCCGAGTCGTCGCCAGCGCCACCGTCGGAGCAGAAAACGTCTCAAGAATCAACCCCTGTTCTGCCTCCGCCTCCTCTCTCACTTCTCGACACCCCCAATTCATTAGGTAACCCCTAATTTCAATCTCTTTTCGTTTTGGATTTAGCTTTTAGAGTTTTGGACACCAACTGTTCGACGTTTTGCCTCTGAAGGATATCTGGACTACTTTCCGAGCGCTCAGCCCAGCAGAGTTAGGAACTTCCCTCATATAGAAGGAAACTACGCTCTACATGTCTATATCCCAGGTACCCAACTCTGATTTTCAGCTGCATTGGGATAAGCTATGACTCTGGGATTGGAATTAGAGCTTTTGTGTGGTTTCAGTTTATATACCGGCGGCGCCGAGGAAAGAGATGGCATTGTTTATGAGGAGACTGTCATCTGTTGTGCCTGGTCTCCATGCTGTGGATGTTGACGTGCCGCTTGACGTTTTGTGCAAAGATGAACAAAAGCTTGAACAGGTTGGTTTAGGGAGAGAGTTTCATATAAGCCTGGGGAGGACTGTGCCAATCCGGGTGCACCAGATTGACTCATTGGTGGCAATGCTGAAGCAGAAGCTCCAGACTCAGAGGCGGTATGGTTGCGTTCCCTTTGTTTACATGAATTTTGGTTTTGTTGATGAACATGATGCTGTGGTTTTTTCATATCCAGTTTCCGATTGTCGGTTTTTGACATATTGTTTGTGTAGAGCAGTTATTGGATTGATTTTAGCAAGTGGGAGGTTTTTGTTAACGATGATCATACACGCACCTTTGTATCAGTAGAAGTTATTACTGCTGGATTAGCTGAGGTATGCTTTCTCTCTTAATAACAATTCTTATTGTGTTGAGTTTGATATAGATGTAAAAGTTCTAAATTGCTGAAAATGATAATATTATTGGAATTTTGAATCATTGAGTTCTTGCCTGCATAGATTTGTTGTTGTTATGATGTTCAGTTGTACACTGAATGATCAATAATATTTGTACTTCTGAGATAATGATGAAACAGATGAGTGAAAATGTATTGTGCATATGGGGTTTAGTGTTTGCTACTGGTTTAAATATTATTCATACATATGCTACTGACAGAGAAATATATGAGACTTATTGGAAATTTGAGAAGCTAGGCGGAAATCATGTTCTTATTTTGTAAGATTCATCATATGCTATGGAAATCCGAAACATACCAGTGTTTAGACCATGACATATTTAAGGCTTCTGATTCAACTTGCTTGTTTCGTGTATAATTGATCATGCTTGAGTTAGGTTATAGTGATATCAGACGTGATTTTTTCTGCTTCATTTGGTTTCAGATAACAAAGCAGATTCAAGCTGTCAATGATGTGTATAAGCTTCACAATCTCCCTGAGTTTTACAAGGTTAGCCTTTTTAATGCCTGTTTCAAACGCTAATGAATGACTGAGCATGAACATTACTGATTGCTTGTGCACAATCTTTGATGTTGATAACAGGATCCACGTCCCCATATATCAGTCGCTTGGGCATTGGGTAACACCAGGGAATCCCTAAAGAAAGTGGTTGAAGATGAAAGAAGAAAATCTACAGTTGGGGGGTCATTGCAGAAATGTATTTTTACCAGTAGATTCAGTGGCATAGACTGTAAGATTGGCAACAAAACATATAAGATATGTAAATTTTCTGATGAATAATGTATAGTCAAATCTTGTTCTTGTATTTGACTGAGCGATTCACTCAGGTTGTGTATTGGGTTTGACTTGTTTATTAATAGATATAAAGGCAATGATCATCAGGGAACCATTGACCATTTGCCTAATCTCATTGCTAATGAATTTCACCAAAGTTGATATGGATTTTACCACCATAAAGAAGTTTTAAACGAAGGTGCAAAAGATAAGAAAACCCTTCAGAAGGTGCATAATCATAATCTTGAACCGTTTGTATATACAGATATTGCAGGGTTCTATCAGAAGGACATATGTATGACACCAAGAGAAAGGTTTAACTTGTAAGTGAAGGGGCAATAGATGCCAGGGATTAATGTTAATCAAAGGGATCGATTCGAGGGTCGTGCTCGCTTGCCATGGCCATCCCAGTGCAAAGGCATGTAGGGCACATAACCTGCCAGATTACAGACAAGGAAATCATGAGAACTTGTTGTTTAGCATTTCCCCTGTTGCTCAACATAACATATCAGCCATCAGTCACATGAAGCGGCTATCCTCGATCTATAGCCAAATATATTGATGTGGCAAGCAGGAAGAGTTGATTAGCAAGCAATAAACATGTTCAAATATCCAACCTTTCCAGATCCTGAGCAGTTTGAACATCTTTCGGTTTTAGGTAGTGATAGAGGCTGATCTCCACCATCAGTGGTTGATACTGCTTCAGCAAGCACGAGGGTTCCTGTGCTCGAACACCGAGCACAAGCAAGATATCCTGCATAAATATAGAGAAATAATTAGTTACCATCACCTATGTACACATAAACTAATAGCAGAGTGAGGATGAGTGCCAAGAGTTGAATACTGAACTCAATATGTGAAAACATGGGTGTGTGGATGTGGGTGCAGGTGTGTGTATGTACAAGCGGATGTTGAACTGAACTACACTAACTTGGCTAAGAGTTGAAACCAAACATTGTACAGGCAACAGGTATTTAAAAGCATTTCAATGAAGGATTCAGGTCTTTTAGGAAGTAATCTGATCATCCTACATACTGGAAAAACGAAGATTTTTGGGAATGCATGCATGGGAGAGTGGGTTGTGGCACTTGAAAGGTACTATGATATACAGATCGATTACCGAAAAAAAGCACAAAAGAAGAGAAACTTTGAATTCATTGTTGATCCCTTATAAAGAGAATTGTGTCACTTCTCCCTTTCTCCCTTTCTCATCAAAATGTTATACAAAATGTTTGTAAAAAGCTTCTCACTTCTCGCTTTCTCATCAATAGAATGGAGCATACAGAACAACCTAGACTCTAGCTTAAGATGCAGCCATATATTAAGCTACAGATATGCTAACCAATACAAATATCTCACTCATAGATATTAAAAGCTATAATAAAACCTATAACAAGAACTCAAAGGTCATACCAGTTCCAAGACAATATTTGCATCTCTTATCCTCCTGCAGTTTTACATTGTTTATTTCAACTACCATCAGTGCGGAGATCACTCCAACTGCTCCTCCCGAGAAGGATGCAACTATGGGATCAACTTCACTGCAATTTGACAGAAAAGCAGGTCAATAAATGAAACTGGAAAAGGAAAAAAAAAAACAGAAAACATTTGTATGAGCATCACTAGCTTCATATCCTCATATATAACATGGTATGTTTTCTACTGTGTGAAACCTGAGGATCCTCATTAGTTTAGATAATTTGGTTCCATTAGTAAAACTTAGTACCTTCTGCTGCCACATTTAGTCTCAAAATGATATCTATTTCAATGCAAGATTCATATCGAGAAAGGTAATCTGAATTTCTAGATTTCAAGAAAACCAATTATATATCAGGCTACACATACCTCAACTGCATAGGCAGATGCATACTACTTATGAAGTCTTCATATGATGTGCCTCCTATTCCCAGCCTCAACTCTAACTGAAATATGAATATACAGAGATAATTGGGAAAGGAAGTTTAAAACAATTTGATCCATGTTGTCAAAAACTTCAAAAAAGAAAATACTCATTTGTTCTATTGCCTCATTTTCTACTCGTAATTTTGAAATTGTTGTCAGACCAAAAGGAAGGAAGAAAAAAAAAACTTCACAGAAAACGTCATGTTTATGAATCATTGTTAGAAACTTAGAACTAATCAACATAAGTTGATGAACAAATAACTTACAGTGGGTGCTAGGAGGCCACCGAAAAGGATGATTCCCGCAATAAGAGAAAAACAAACAGCATAATACTGCTTAAGGTTTGCTGAAGTCTGGAACAAATGAATTCACCATGTGATTAACACTTTGCAGAGAACTTTTTGTCCTTGACCGCTACTTTGCCAAGTTACTCAAACCTTTGTTACTCATAGAAACACAACTGTTCAGATAGGAAACTTACCAAGGGAGGCAAGAATGGAATGAATGATGGAAAGTTCGGAAGTTCATTTTCTTGCTCTTCACTTAACATTCCGAGCTCTGCGTTTTTAATCCTCTGTTGTATCCTCAGCCTGCGAACCTACACAAATTGAAGTTCATTAAGTCAAAAACCAAAACCAGATTTCTGACCATAAAGGGGGAAAAAAATACAGAAGAGAGCCTAATTGTAACTGTAGACAAAAGTGATACTGTGATAGTATACTAATACTCAGATCGTGGTACAACTTGCCCACCTCTTCCATATGCAAGAAAATTTTGTTGCGACGACTCCGAATATTATCCTGAATCTCTTGCAGTTCCATTTTGGCAAAGTCTTGCACTGCTTCCGGCCCCTCTATAATACAGAATCTGCGCATTGAAGCAACATCAGATGACTATATCACAATCCAGAAACCATCTTTCCCCATCAACCATTCATCATCAACAAATAGTCCCACAAGTTTTAAGACAACATCAAAACAGAATCACACTTTTGTAAGCTTAACAAGAACTACAACGTGTTTAAACATAATCAAAATGTTAGTGGACAGTGAATAAGAATCAGAACGATTCGATACCATTTTAGTTGCCAAACAAGAACCCAACTACAGCTATCTAAGTTGATTATATTCGCAAGCATAAGCAACTACGCATAAAACTTTAACTAATCAAAGCACAGAACTTCATCAAGAAAGAGAGCGTACCCAGCAGGGTTTGCTTCAGCTGAATCAGAGTCTACAGGTTGAGCAAAAGAAGAAGAGTCTGCAGACTCGGACGCCATGGATCGCAACCTGAAGCTTGATTTATGGTTGAATCTGGAGCTGTGCAAATTATACGATCCATAGCGATTTATTATAGGTGAAACCGAAACCAACCGACCCAGAGAAAGCGAGAGCATGACTCTGGCTCTATATGCAAACCACCCAGAACAGCAGGAGCCACTTTTGTCCCTGTTTTTACAAAGAATAGCAGAGTAGCCAACTCAGTTAGTTCACTGAGTTGAGTTGAGTTGAGTTGGGAAGTTTGGTTTTAGTAATGGAATGGTGACAAAGAATAAAATAGAAGGAGCACTATATATGCGGGGGGGGGGGACTTGTCAGATAGCTAAACAGTAGCTTCAGACTTTCTCTGAAACTGAGTTGGTGATTGATGCTCAGGAAATTGAAATTATAATTATGAAAATAAAAATCTGGATGGAAATGAATGGAGGGAAACTTGGGTGATTTGCAGACCATGAAATATAGGAAAAATGCGTTTTATTACTTTGAAATACAGAGTTTTGAGTGGTCCTGGAAATAGAAAACGGAAATAGTGTCTGTCCCTTTCTGTTTTGGTTGTGGAATTAGACATAGACCGGAAAACAGGGATCAATCTGTTTCATTATCCAATTCTATTGGTGTCTCTTTTCCTCGTGTTTATTGATTTTATCTAAGTTCGGTGTCTTGTGTTTACTGGCGAAATGAAAGGGAGTGCAAGATTGGATATTATAGTGGATAGTTGTTTGTATGACGCGTGGATAATGATTTATAGATAATGGATAGGATGATTTTTTGAGTTCATTTTCATGGTGAACATGATGTTGTAAAAGTTCTCATTGGGTACAAAATGACCATGACGGAATACTTCTATATTAGAAATGAAATTCGAACCATATATTTTGCTATTGTGGAGATTTATTTTTTACAATATTGATAATGAGTTTATAATTTCATAACATCATTTCTACATGATCGATCGAGATGAATCAAATGACAAAAGTTTTGCATTTTCTCCCTTGCAAATGTCCACTCTTAGTTCACTTTGCGTTAGCCTTTTCAAATTCTTAGACTTTGTCATGAGTATTGTTCATGTTGAGAAATCCAACAAAAGTCTCAAATAAGATTGTCTACTTACACTAGTATCCGGGTTTTTAAAGTACAAGATTCAACATTTCAATAATATTATCAATCGTGAATTTGAGTTCCGCAATTAGAAATGAGTATGAGGTTTACGATTGATAGTAATGGGTATGAAACTTATTCATTGCATTTGATAGTTCATAATGACAACAAAAATGTGAAAGTTTCTCATTTGTATATATGATCCAGAGAGAATTTGATATTTGCATTGCTATAAGAATGTGTGAGGAATTCTAGCGTCTTCGCCCTAGTGCCGCTTCAAAACAAGGACGGCGGAGGACTGCTGCAAAGTGGGAGTTCCCCCCATGTGGAAAGTTGAAAATAAACATTGATGGTGCATTTCGCCACGAGAATGGAGTTGACGGAGTTGGTGTGACTGTGAGAGATGATGCTGAAGAATTTAAAGGTGCCTGGTCACATCCCTTATAGATATGTGTTCACCTCTTCACAATGAGTTCGAAGCTTGTAGAGCGGGTTTGCTTATAGCCATTCATCAAGGGTGGAAACATGTTGTTATGGAAAGTGATTTAGTTGTTCTGGTTACATCACTAAATCAGGAGGTGGAGTGTAATTTTCAGAGGATAGTCGAATTGTTGACTATTGTATAGATTATTTGCATACTTTTGATTCTTTTACAATTCAACGTATATTTCGTTAAGCAAATAGTATAACTAATAGATCAGCTCACTTTGATAGTTTAAGTGTTGACCTACGTTTGGAGGAGGCACCTGCCGCTTTCTTGCAGGACGTACCCCAGAAGATACGTGTAAGTGCGTATCAAGCAATGATACACTTCTGTAAATGTAGGGTTTTTTTCGTAAATAAATAGGAAATTCGGGTATATTTGTTCCATAAAGAAAAAAAAAAAGGAAAATCAAGTAGTGCCATAGTGGTAAACCGTAAACCTAACCTTGAGAGCGGCGGAGTCCTTCGCATCTGGTTTCAGCAGGAAAGCTCTTGAATCTTTTGAAATCCCTATCAGCCCTTCCTTGTCGCAGTTCTCCTCTGTTCTTCAAGTTCGGGTAGGTTTGGTTTCTTCCTTGTCAATTTCTTACCTCAAAGGTTGGCTGTATTGTTTTAGGGATTATGGGTATGTTAAAAGTTTCTCAATTTCTGGGATGAATTTGATGTACTGATTCGAAAATTGAATTCTTTTGGATAAAGAAATTGAGTGTTGTATTTTCAATTTTTGCTGTATCCAGATGAACTGGTCCACCAGTTAGTTCTAGTAGTTACAGTTATACTAGTGCTGCTGCTAATACTGAGAATACTGAGAGAATGAGAATAAAGTGGACTACAAAACTCCACTGTGCCAGTTTGATTAAAAGGTTGTGAATATAGGAGTTTTGTTTTGTATTAACAAACAATTTTGATGGAGGAATGGGATTTTTTTTTATTCTTATGGAAACAATTGGTGTTTTGCAGGTACCTTACTAGTAGTGATATGGCGGCCGAGGAAGGCGGGAAGAGCTTTGCCAGGAGAGACCGGCTTCTAGAGATTGAGGCGAAGGCTCGAAACTGGTGGGAGGAGAAACAAGTTTTCAGGGCAGAGTCTTGCGAAAAGCCTCCCGGACCAGGGGAGAAGTTCTTTGGAAACTTCCCCTTCCCTTATATGAACGGTTTTCTGCATCTCGGACATGCGTTTTCACTCTCGAAGCTGGAGTTTGCTGCAGCATATCATAGATTGAGAGGCGCAAATGTGCTCCTGCCTTTTGCTTTTCACTGTACTGGCATGCCCATCAAGGCCTCAGCTGATAAGCTTACTAGGGAGATTCAACAGTTTGGAGAACCTCCTGTTTTTCCCAAAAAAGTGGAGAAGGGGAACGAGGAAGTGGAAGCGGAAGCCGAGGATGTCAATGCAGGTGCACCTCCAGCCAAGCATAAGGGAAAGAAGTCGAAGGCTGCATCAAAATCAAGCGGCGAAGTGTACCAGTGGGAAATTATGCGGAGCTTTGGCCTCTCCGACAGTGACATATCCAAATTTCAGGATCCTTATAAGTGGTTGACTTATTTTCCCCCATTGGCAGTGGAGGACCTCAAGGCTTTTGGCCTGGGCTGTGACTGGAGACGTTCCTTTATTACTACAGACATGAATCCTTTTTTCGACGCCTTTGTGAGGTGGCAGGTTAGGAAACTGAAATCCATGGGCAAGATTGTCAAAGATCTCCGTTACACGATATACTCTCCGATGGATGGGCAACCGTGTGCAGATCATGATAGGTCCAGTGGTGAAGGAGTTCAGCCTCAAGAATACACTGTCATGAAAATGGAACTGATGGCACCTTTTCCTTCTAATTTGGGAGTGTTGGAGGGGAGGAAAGTGTTCCTTGCTGCAGCAACACTGAGACCTGAGACCATGTATGGACAAACAAATGCATGGGTATTGCCTGATGGTAAGTATGGTGCCTTTGAAATCAATGAAACAGATGTGTTTATTCTTACTCAGAGAGCAGCACGTAATCTTGCTTATCAAAAGTACTCTAGGGTCCCAGAGAAACCTACTTGCTTGGTTGAACTGACTGGTTATGATTTGATTGGCCTTCCATTGAAGTCGCCACTAGCACTGAATGAGATTATTTATGCTCTTCCTATGTTGACTGTCCTAACAGACAAAGGTACTGGGATTGTGACCAGTGTACCTACTGATTCTCCAGATGATTATATGGCCTTGCATGACCTGAAATCAAAACCTGCTTTTAGGGCAAAGTATGGTGTGAAAGATGAGTGGGTACTGCCCTTTGAGAATATCCCAATCATTGATATTCCAGGATTTGGAAATAATGCTGCGGAAAAGGTCTGTGCAGATCTCAAGATCAAAAGCCAGAATGAGAAAGAGAAGCTAGCAGAAGCCAAGAGGTTGACATACTTGAAAGGATTCAATGAAGGAACAATGATTTTGGGGGAGTTTAAGGGAAGGAAAGTCCAGGAGGTTAAACCCTTGATAAGGAGCAAGCTTATAGAAGCGGGGGAGGCAATATCATATAGTGAACCTGAGAAGCGAGTACTATCACGATCAGGGGATGAATGTGTTGTTGCGCTTACAGATCAATGGTACATCACATACGGGGAAACTGAATGGAAAAAACTGGCTGAAGAGTGCTTGTCCGGCATGAATTTGTATTCTGATGAGACGCGGCATGGATTTGAACACACGTTGAGCTGGTTGAATCAGTGGGCTTGTTCACGATCTTTTGGTCTTGGGACTCGCATCCCCTGGGATGAAGAATTCTTAGTTGAGTCATTGTCTGATTCAACTATTTACATGGCTTATTACACCATTGCTCACTTCCTACACAATGGAGACATGTATGGTTCCAGCAAATCCGCAATTAAACCTGAACAAATGACTGATGAGGTCTGGGATTATGTTTTCTGTGATGGCCCATATCCTAAATCATCTGAGATCTCATCATCAATTCTGAGTAAGATGAAGCAGGAGTTTGAATATTGGTATCCTTTTGATCTTCGGGTGTCTGGCAAGGATCTAATACAAAATCATTTAACCTTCTGCATCTACAATCATACAGCTATTATGTCCAAGAAGCACTGGCCTCGTGGTTTCAGATGCAATGGGCACATAATGCTCAATGCTCAGAAAATGTCCAAGTCTACAGGGAACTTTAGGACAATTCGCCAGGCAATTGACGAATTTTCTGCTGATGCCACTCGCTTTTCTTTGGCTGATGCTGGAGATGGTGTTGATGATGCAAATTTTGCATTTGACACTGCCAATGCTGCAATCCTGCGGCTTACTAAAGAGATCTCATGGACAGAAGAAGTTTTGGGTGCAGACTCTTCTTTGAGACCAGGCCCCCCAACTACTTATGCTGATAGGGTCTTTGCAAATGAGATAAATATTGCTGTGAACAGGACTGAGCAGAATTACAGCAGTTACATGTTCCGAGAAGCCCTCAAGACCGGATTTTATGATCTTCAAGCTGCTAGGGATGAGTATCGGTTTTCATGTGGTGATGGGGGAATGAACCGTGATTTGGTGTGGCGTTTTATGGATGTGCAGACACGTCTTATTACTCCAATCTGCCCACACTATGGAGAATACGTATGGAGGGAACTTTTGAAGAAGGACGGGTTTGTGGTAAACGCAGGATGGCCTTTGGCTGACGCTCCGGACCTAACCCTCCAGAGTGCCAATAAGTATTTGCAGGACTCGATCATTTTAATGAGGAAGCTCCTCCAAAAGCAAGTTTTAGGCTCAAAGAAGGGTAATAAGAAGGGTACTCCTGTTACAGCGTTGACAGAAGACCACAATCTAACTGGCTTAATCTATGTGAATGAGCACTTTGATGGATGGAAGGCAGAGTGCCTGAAAATCCTCCAAGTTAACTTTAACAGAGACGGTCGTACTTTTTCTTCAGACAAGGTGATGCAAGAAGCATTGCAAAAAAGTTCTATTGGTCAGTCGAAAGATTTTAGACAAATCCAAAAGCTTTGTATGCCTTTTATGAAATTCAAGAAGGATGAGGCAATTGCAATTGGGGCTCAGGCCTTGGATTTGAAGCTGCCTTTTGGCGAGATTGAGGTCCTTCAAGAGAACTTGGACTTAATTAAGAGACAACTTGGTCTTCAAGAGGTAGAAATATTGTCTGCTACAAATCCTGATGCACTTTCTAAAGCCGGTTCTCTTGTCAAACTGTTAGAGCAGAATCCTCCAGCACCCGGAAGCCCTACTGCCATCTTCTTGACCTGGTAATTATAATCCTTTTGATAATGTTATATTCTGCAGTCTTTTTACAGTTATTCATTGGTATTGCATATATTGATAATAAACATTTGTTTTTCATCTCCTTATCTTTTCAACCATTTCCTGCTGATATACAGATATGTCCTATACGGTTGCATAAAGAGAAATGTCGCCATTGATTTGTATCTACCGACTTTGTATATAGACATTCGATTGTATAATATGTAGTGTTTGTGTTTTTCGAGCTCTGTATTGGTCCACTTGAATTATATTGTATTATTAAAAATTGCTCTGTTCTGAGTTCTGGAACCAGTTTTGTTTTACTCATCTCATACTTATGATGTTGTCCCTAATGTTATTCATAAGTAGTCATTCCTGGTTTCTTTGTTGTTATCTTCACTGTAGCTTTCATTCTCCTGCTTTTTACCGATAATTGTAATGAATGTGTTCATTTGTATTTTGGTTGTGCTTTGCTTAGTTTTTATGATTATGGGTCTGCAGTCTTATGGACTTATGCCGTATGAACCTCATTTGTGTTTCTTTGTGTGTAGACCATCAATAGGTGATAAAGAGCTCCATAATAGCCGATAAACAATTTTGCGGAATTGGAAGATGATATTCTTGTACTGCTGGGGAAGGAAGTGCATATATTGCTGCCCCCATTGTTGGTTCAACGAAGTGAAGAATTGATGGACTGGGTGAGAGTCTTTGAGAGTGTGATGCACTATATTTGATTTTTTGAATACTGGGTTAATTCCCCTTTGACTTTCGAACTATGCAGTTTTGTTCTAGTGCTGCTTCTTACGGACAGCTAAGTTTGTTTAGATCTATTCAGTACGTCTGGATTTGTTATCTTATCAACAGTATTCTACTTTTCAACCAAAACAACAGTTATATATTTCAAGAATATTAGTCCTTGTCAACAAGTTTGATTGGATCCAAAGTATACAGATGGGAGTGTAGATCTTTTTTTGTTTTTTTTCCTCTCTCTCTCTCTCTCTCGGTCATGGATTCCATATTCAACAGAAGCAATGACATGCATGTCATCCTCTTGGAAACTCGAGACAATTTCTCAAGAAATATTTACTCAGGGAAGAATGATCAGCCTAGCTGCACCATCCCTGTGAGTTGTGACCAGGAATAGCATAGTGCCTTAATCTCCCTCTCTGTATTTCTATCAAAACCTTTGCTGTTGCTGATATTTCTGTGTTCTTCTTCTTCTTTTTACTGGGGTGATCATCAAGTTATGTAGTTTGTTGATTTTTCTTGTTGCACCTGATTAAGAAAGACAACGGGAAAGCAAGGACTCCAAGGAGGTTAAGCTTAAGGTTGAGAGTTGATGCTGTTGGGTCTGCTGATATTCAGGCTTCAGAGGAAGCGTTACCCCAATAGTCCTCATTGTAGTTGGGATTGTTTATATGGCGCATATAATTCTTTTACCCATCACTTTTGTTATAGAAACTGCTAACAAGGAAGGCGATTCCGACGTGTATTGCAGTCTCGTTGGATCCTTTCTTCTTTCATATTCCGATCATCGATCAGGAAAACAAGTGTCTTGGTTGGAGTTGACAAAAACCGAGGAATACACTTCTTGTGTTTGCCATCACTGACGGATTTTGCTAGTGATTGCATATTGCATCGCCTTCATATGCCCCTTTCTTGAAGTTGTTAATCATCGTCCCATCTTTTTTTGGGCCTCTTTACTCATAAGCATCCTTGTCAATATATGTATGTATTGGGCTTAGAGGCAGATCGGAACAATCTAAATTGGAGTGGGCTTTTAGGTAATAGAGGCTAAAGCCTCGCTTAAACCCTAGCAAAGTTCCCTTACAAAACACTAACGCCTCTCACTCACTTCAGTCGCCGAGGGTTCTTCAATTCAAGCAACTCATCAACTCTGTATTTCCTCTTCCCATCCCAGAATATCAGAGAATATCAGAGTTGATGATGGCTTCAGATTCATGTTTAACTTCTTCAATCTCTATGAATAGATTTCACAATTTCTCTTTGTTTATTTTCCAAAAACCAATCATATTTTCTTGCCTTTTTGGATGGTTTTCCAAGATTTCAGTTGCTGAGGCCAGTGATGATTTAAACATTCTGTATTGCCTACATTGCTTGATTATCTGGCTCACCCAGATAGTGATAAATGAAAATATAATCTGAGGCCTCGGTGGAATCAATTTCAATTTCTCAAGTGAAATGCTCTATACTTTGTCTGCTTATTCTTTCTATAATCATATTCGCTTTGCTGTGCTTGAGTTTTGATTGTCTGGTATCTGAAGAAATTGAAAACGAATCTCCTTTCTACAAGAGTAGAGACGAGGGACAAATATTGTCCATGTCTATTCGTTAGAGAAAAAAAAGAAAGATGAATGGACCAGCAAACAAGACGAAGCAATATAATTAAAGAACGAACAAACCCAAATTCACAGATCAGTAGTATAACGTGAAAGGTCTGTAGTTTGCATTTGCAATCTTGAAAAATCCAGTTCTCAAAGTGTGGTTTAGCGGACAGAAATAAGGACATGCACACATCCACTATGGAATATAGGTGAATCGAATATCGAAACATGTTGTATGTTTTTCCCATTCCGTGGAAATCATATTTGGAATTTTTTTCGAATTATCAGAGATCATGGATAGAAGGGAGAGGACGGAGAAAAAGGGAAGGAGGAGGGAGAAGGAATGGAAGACGAGAGAAGGAAGATCGAACGAGGAAGAAAAAGAGAAGAAAGAAAAGGACGTGATGGTTCTCGTTTTGTTTTCTCATTTTGGAAGATAGATTTGTGATTTGTCAATTAAAATTTGTGATGCAAGGCCTTTGTGAATGGCTATTAACAGTTGAATAATTCTAGTTTAGATTAACAATAATTAATCGGACTTTGATTTTATATGATTGCCTTCGATTAGGTTTGGTAATTCATATTATGAAGCTGCTTGTATATATGGGGATATCAGATATTTATGGAGATTTGATTCATAGGGTTATCTTGTGGGAGCATTGGTATGTAATATCTTGAGAATCCTCTAGCCAAAAGAGGGTGGTGTTTATGTTGTGCATATTCTTATGTTTATGATGTGACCATGATTAATGACATGTAGTCCTAGGTTTTGATAGCTAAAACATAACTAACGGGTGTGTAATAGCATCCCATTATTATTAATGGATCGGGCTTAGGGAACTATAGGCTTTAATAACCAAGACATAGCAAATGGGTGTGCAATGACAACTCATTGTTAGTGTATTGGGCTTAAGGGCTTAGGTAGTCTAAGGCTTGAATAGCTAAGACATTACTAACAAATGTGCAATAACAGCTAATTATTAGTATATTGGGCTTAGGTAACTCAAGGTTTGAACAGCCAAGACACGTGCAATGGAAACCCATATTATTACATTGTTTAATTATGTGCTATGGCTTTTGTTCATGTGATCCTCAAACCATGGGTTGATCTTATTTTGTTTGGAAGTTTACTTGTTAAACAAATACTTCTTCCTTTGTGCTGTTATTTGAAACTTGAAAGAGAATAGTGAAATCAATCTACATGTATTGAGACAATTGCTTGTTTTAATTGTAATTTATTTTAAGTTCAGTCAATAATAACATTTTGATCTAAATTTCAAGATCGAGGCTTGATTGTGAAATTCAGAATTTTGAAGATGCTCAAATTTTATTTTTGATGTTGGAAATGGAAGTAAAGGTTGCTACAAGTTCGTAACATTTTTCAGTAAATTTTTGTTCCCAAACTATTTTAATGATTTTTTTTTTCAAATTTGGGTGGAAATTAAATTAGTTGGTGATGTGTCACCTTACCATTGGTTGATACTTGATAGGCATTACTTGGTTACCAAGAGTACTGGTCGATAGACATTACTTGGTTGCCAAGGGTAGCAGCCCTCCATTAGTCAATATAACTATTGTCACGTGCAAAGAAGAAAAGCAAGCACCTTGGTGGAATGTTTTAATGTTACACATGTCACTTTTTATTGGTTTCCAAATCTTATAAATAGGTTGATCAGCAGTCTTCTTCTTTCATAAATTTTGAGACTCTCTCGAGGGTTCCCTCTCTTTAAAATTTTTGTAGATCATAATTTTGATCCGTAACTTCAATTTAAAATCGACGAAAAGTTATGGATTTTCCTTGGTGCTCTCTTTCTATATTTGAAAGGTTGAGTTAGATCAAACATTTATTTCAAGAATATTCGTATTATGAGGCTCGATTTACGATCGATAGTCTAGGTGGCGATTCATCTTATCGATGTGAGTGAGTTGTGTAATATGTTTCAATATTCTTATTTGCTATAAAAATGATGGAAAATCATGATTTTAGCTATGCATGAAATATCTCTATATTTTCAAGGGAAGCATGTCTATTTGTAATATATGCGGGGTTTATATATATTATGTGTTTGATCTATTGTTTGACTAGTCATAGAATGTGGACTTCTACATGGGTTACATGCAAGGAACAATGAATCACACCGTTGTATAGGGCTAGAGAATGCCATTAGAGTGCCGGTGGTGAAAACTAAAGCCTCATGACTCACTTGTGCCATTACGCCACAGTTGCCAATGGCTCTTTAATTCAAGCAATTCATCAACTCTGTACTTCCTCTTCCCATCCCAAAATATCAAAGTTGATGATTTACTGAGATTCAAGCTCCCCTGGTTCGATTTCATATTCATGTTTAACTTTTTCAATCTCTCCAACTAGAATTTAAAATTTCTCTGTTTATTTTCTAGAAACCAATCATATTTTCTTGTCATTTTGATGGTTTTCCAAGATTATGTTGAGGCCAGTGATGGTTTTTAAACATATTGCCTACATCGCTCGATTATCTGGCTTAGCCACATAGTGATAAATGAAAATATAAATCTGAGGCCTCGCTGGAATCAATTTCAATTTCTCAACTGACCGATGCTTTAAATACGCTTTGTTATGTGTACGTACCAGCAGAACTACGCAGGTCCAGCACACGAACCCGCCCCGATCACCAAGACACCTGACCGCACACTACCAACCACGGGCACCCCAATATCATGGTGCTCTCGAGGAGTGGCACCTTCACCTACCAAGGGTGGCATAGTGCTGAAGTAAATGCCTCGGTGTTACGACAATATCGGTTATGAGGAGAGGCATTCTGTCCCACATCGAGGAGGAGGAGGAGGAGGAGGAGGAGGGGGGGAGGCGGGCGGGGGTGCTGTGGTGGAATGGATAGAAGAGAAAAGAAAGAGGAATGGAGGAGGGAGAAGGAATAGAATACGAGAGATCTTAACTTGCTGGTTTTCGTTTGTGATGTAAAATGAGCATGGGCTGCTCTAGTTCCATAACTATATAGGATGTATTGAAGTATATTTATGCAGCAAGGTAATGGTGTACAACCTTGAGGGTGAGGGCTTGATGATTGGTTTGGTGTTTGCTACAGAAGTTGTATTCTCGATATACTTCACTTTTTGTTTTTCTCATCTTGGAAGATAGATTTGTGATTTGTCAATTAGTCCATAATGAAAATTGTAGGGCTGCCACTTGGTTTGGTAATTACTAAACCGACAGAATATCAACCGATGTTTTAAGTTTGGTAAACCGACTTTTTGGTAACCGAGATTGATAAAACCGAAATTGAAAATTACCGAAAAAGTTGATTTGGTTTAGGTAAATACCGAATCTACCGATGATATAAATATTAGCTTTATATACTATGATTTTCAATACAGATACATGTATATTAATAAATAAACATAAAAATTTGCATAATAGTATGGACATTACTACATATACTACATTAATAGTACATGTATTTTAAGCAATCTAATCAAAGATGGTTAAATAACCTAGTTTTATTGAAAATGACTAAAACTTGATGTCATATATACAAAAGAAAGCTATAATTAGGAGATGAATACAAAGTTTACGACTATAAAATTGAAGAATCTAGTTTTGTTCATTCTAATTTTTATTACAAATAATTAGTTGTTCTAAAGTTGGTAATACTGAAAATCGAAATACTAAATTTGGTAGATAAGGTTAAAAACCGAAAATTTAGGTTGGTAATTGGTAGCTCAATTTTGAAACCGAAATATTTGGTTTTGAAGTTGGTAATACATATACTCGATTCGAACCGACCGAGTGACAACCCTAAAAAATTGTGATGTAAGGCTCTATGAATGGCTATTATATTAAGCACACAGTTGATTTTATTAGTCTTGTGTTTATTCTAATTCGGATACCAGCACGATTCAAATAAAAATGGAAGCACGTACATAACCGACGAGTTGGTGCAGTGGTTTGACTTACAACGTAAGGTTGGGCTGTTCTGGGATCGAATCTCCTCATTCCCTTTCTTGTTTCTGTTAATTTATTCATTTGTTTTTCGTTTCTTTTTTAATTTCGTTACCTCAAATTTGTTGAAAATAATTGTTGGTTACTGTTTTAAGTAAAATATGAAACTAAATTAATTTAAAAAAGAAATTGAAAGTGAACTATTAAATTTATTTTTTAAGTGGACGTTGACATGTTCATTATTTTTTGGGTTAATACTTATTACTCTCTATACTTTTTCTTGTAAAACAGTTCAGTCTAAAATTTTAAAATTAAACAGATTAGTCATAATTCTCTCTAATTCTCACATAATGAGTCATTACTTTACCCCTCAATTTTAGGCACAAGTTACGATTACATTAGTCATGTGGGCTTCTTTTTTCAAGTGAGAAGAAGAAAAGTTGTGGATGCTTGACAAGTCCAAGCACATGTGTTGACACATTTCCACTTTTTATTGGTTCCATTACCTTATAAACAGCCTTATCCTTTCATAATTTCCGAGACACTCTGGTTCTCCCTCTACATTCTCTCTAAAACTTATGCGATCATAACTTTTTGATTTATAATTCCAATTTAAGATCCGTCTAAAGCTACATGTACACCTTGATGCCCTCTTTTTATTTCTGAAGGTTTGAGCTAGATTAAACGGTTATCTATAGAAGATTCGTATTAAGAGGCTCGGTTTTTTTTCAAAATGATTCGTATTGTCGATGTGAATGAGTTGTTAATATGTTTCAAATATTCTTATTTGATATAAAAATGATAGAAAAGTATGATTTTAGTTATTTATGATATATCTCTATATTTTCAAGTGAATTATGTCTATTTACAAATTATGTGGGGTTTATATATATCTACAATGCATGGGTTATGTTGAGACAACACTGTGTCGCACGCATAGGGAACACCGTTAGACTAATGGATCAACTGGGTCATGTGCCATAGTCAAACATTTCTCAAAAAAATATTATATTAATCAAACATAACTTAATAATACATATTATATTAGATATATACTTACTATTCAACAAATAAGACTTCAGCTGGATTATATATAATAGGGAAAACATCACAAATGGTGTATGAATTTTAGGTCATTCTACACTTTGGTGTACCAACTTTCATAACTATCAGAATTATGTATCAAGTTTGCTTCAATATTTCATTTTAGTGTACGTTTTGGTATGCACCGTTAAATTTTCCGTTATCTTTAAAAAATAAAAAAAAACTGACCTAAAGCAAAGATAAATTTTCCGTCAAACACATAACATCCATGCAAGCGAAGCTAAAGTATATCAAAACATGGTATATGTTTTTCCAATATGTGGAAATCAAATTTTTTTTTTGGCAATCAGAGCATGAATTTTCACTCATAATTCAAAATTGTGGCCTATAACACACAGTTTTTAAGTCAAAGACACATGTTTTTATCTTCTTACAAAAAACTGTCATTCAAATCATAAATTCTAAAACTGATAAAACTCAACAATCTTAAATCAAATTTTTTAAAGGTTTTTTGAAATCAGAAAAATAAAAAATTCATAAATAAAAAAACCAGGTTGAGGCTTTTATGATCCGTCACTTAAAAGACATTTGAAAATCATGGTTATCAGTTGTGAAATTATGGCGTAAAAACTTTTTAAGGAATAAAGGCTTCAACATAATTAGGCACTTTGATGAAAGTGTCACATGAAAATCATATTCGTATTGTCTAAGTATATCACTAAACTAATCATGTCTTTCAAATATATCCTATGCTTCAATTGATAGTTAAAATTGAAAATGTGCTTTTACATTACAGAAAATATCCATCTAACAATTTTGAGTAACTCAATCGAGTCAATTTCAAACTAATCCTCGGGTACACAATAACAAGACAATACAGCTATACTATACTCAAAATAGAGATGAACATGTTTCTTAGCCTCACCAACTTTAACTTTCTAAGCATTGTAAACTTGAAAAAAAAAAATATATATATAATAATAATAATAATAAAAAGTATTTTCTGTCAAACCAAACCATTTTTGTTCAAGTTAGGATCGAGTTTGGGTCGGGTCAAGATCGATATCTTTCCGAAAAACCCAATAGATCGCTTTGCGGTGTAACCTAAAACCCCGGGGGCCCATTGAAGACCCATTCCACTCCAAACCCTAGCTCTCTTCCTCCTATAAAACCACACCCAAAAACCTCCTCTGCAGTCAAACCCTCATCCCCTCTCCTCCGCCTTCGTTACCTTCTACCCTTCATTCTTGGTCTCTCATTCTCCAAAACCCAGCAACTATCTTTTGTTTTTCTTCATCTGCAAAATTTTGAGAGAGAGCTGGCAGTGATGACCCAATAAATTCAAGCTCAACAGACCGGAATGCAGGCTTCTCTAATATTCTTAGAGATGTTTGCGTGTCGACAACCCCGCTGAACTGAGCCATCTCTCTCTGATTTCTCTTCAAAATTTATATATTTTCTTGAACGATTTGTTTTCCATTTTCAGAATTTCTATGCTTTTCTGAATGATTTGTGTTTTAAAATCTGTGGGAAGGAAAGTTTGCTATGAGGATAACAAGCTCCCTCTTCTGAGTATGGTTGAGGAAAATTGTTGGCAGAATCGAACCAATATACAATCGCCACCACTGAGTCAATCTTCCTTTCCCAGTTTTTATATTTGTTTTTATTTTGTGTTTTCTGTGCTTCTGAATCTAATTAGTTGTGTTTTGGTTAGATTGGGATGAAGTAAATATCAAATAATCCAACACTTGATCTGAGATAATCGTTATCGAGTGAAGCTAACTGATATCACTTCTGAATCTAATCTCATCTTGTGTTTTTGTAAATTAGTGAATTTGTGTATACTGTGTTAATGTTTCACATCGTGTGATGAAAATGGAAATATCTTAGGACACCTTCCTACACAGTAATAATGTCTGCTGTGGATGTGAATAACTTTCCATTCTGATGATGATTCGAAACAAAATTTTAGACTTTTCAAGCAACTTCTTCATCATTTGCATAATAATTTTTTCATGTTGTACAAGAGACTCCAGCTTATGGAGTACATTATTATTCTGCGATTGCATGTATTTTGTTTGCTTGAGTGCCTTGGATACGGTTCCTTCGATATATAAGGTCCTGGAGGTAACAATGTATTGCCATTACCGCCCTACGTCTTTGGATATCTCCTCTCTTGACATTCGGACGAGTTTAAGTGGCAGAATATGAAAGGCAATTTAGTTTGATGTTGGTTTCAATCCAAGTAATGAGTATTCCTGTGTTTGGAGGTGTGTCAATCTATCTGATTCTCGAACAAAGTACAAAGTTGGATTGATAAATGGCTATTAAAATGGAAAATGGAAATGTTGGAAGTAACTAAGATAAGGAGACAGGCACTTCATAAGAATTGGTTTGTAACTGGATTGGACAAAACTAATAGCTGAAAATCCACCATCTTTGTTTAAATTTGTGTTTTGATTCCTAATGAAGTTATATTGGATTTTAAATCTTCTGAACTCAAGTTGTATGAATATAAAAGGGGCAGTTGACTTTCATTCCTCTGACAAGTTTCTCGAAATGACATAGCAGCTTTTGTTGCTATGTCTGTTGTTATCAATGGTTTAAGTCTTTGTTCGTAGAACAACCATTTCTTTCAGCTTGGATCGCATTTGCTGTGTCTAGGTTGGCCACTTGGCCCTGTGATAATAGAATGTGGTAGTGTGGTCCATCTGTACATGAAGATATTTTCCCATCAACTGACTACCCCAGTTGCCACAGTGTTTCAAACTATCGAAATTCTATGTGCACCCTCAAATTTCTATCCAGATTTCCCCAGGTTTCAGATCACTGATCCGTTGCACACGCGTTGCGATCATAGTCACTTCCTCAAAGGGTTAGGATTAAAAGCAAAAATGTGGTAGTCAGAGTTAAAGTGGCACTGCACCACGATGGCACTATTTGGTTAAAAGCAAATTGCAAGCAACTGGAGCTGTTTGGTTTGCTTGCTTACGTTTGCATTGCTACCTCTCCTAGGTGGAATCAACTTTCTCATACACCAGATTTCTGTTTCTCCCATTTAGGCTTTCCATTACATCCTATAACTTTAGCTCTAACTCGTACTTAGTATTAAGAACTTAAATTATTCGTTTTTCAAAGGTCAATTATGGTGAAATTACTGATTGCAAATTGAGTTGCTTGTCATTCAAGATGTCGATCGCATGCGTCTGAGTGTTTTGTTCATGTCGGTTATGCCGCTAAAGCTAGGAATTGAGAGCGACTCTGGCTAATGGGTTCATTATGTATGTAGAATAGGTATGAACAGAAAAACTATTTTGAATTTTGATGACTTTTCGTGAAGAATTACGCAGGTGGATTTCACATCAAAGACGCATTCTCCAAAAATCTATGTCGATAGTGTGTCATCCCGTCAAACTCTTTCTATTTTTCATTAGTTGATCATTGTCTTATGCTGAAAAATGATCCAAAACGTTTCATTTTATAAATTATCAGTTAATATAAAATCATCGTAAAATGAGAATTATTAGTTTTGTATAATTTATTATTTGTTTGATATATTTGAGCGACTGTCTTTTACAATTTAGATTTAGATTGTAACACAAGGTACTAAATAAGCTATATTCACGACATTTGGTATTTTCAAAGTAATGATGTTAGCACTTTAACTATTAATTCCTAAATTAAAATAAGAAGCGAGAAATACGAAATCTCATTTTCATTATTTGCCTCTCACTTGTTCATTTTCGATTTTCCATAGGTAAACCTATGATATTTTATCATAAAGCTTCAAAACTGAGATGATTATGACCCTTAGTTGTAATCAAGTCGGTGTGGTGCGAATTATCCTATAAGCCAACGTGTGCACCATATAGGCTTTACATTATTAGTGAAATGCTAAGGCCCCGGTTGTGGATATCCACATCAAACCGCATTATAAATAGAGCACTACCAAGCGTGCACAACTTACAAACTCACATGCAAAGCTTCCCAGCACAGCCCAAGAACTGAAAATGCAGGTCAATACATTTCAGTTCACCCTCTTCCTTTTCCTCGTCATCACCACCACATGGGCTTCTACCGGCGGTAACGGCGGTGCTGCGGGCAGAAATGTCATGTCCCGAGAAGTGTGGGAGACAGGGCCGACAAGTAGTGGTAGTGGCTCCGGCCATGGACCCAACTGGCAATATAGTTGGGGGTGGTGGAGTACTAGCCCCGGTGGTGGTTGGGGTTCTGGTTCTGGATCATCTGGTAGCAGGTCTGCTAATGGGTTTGGTAGGGGTTCAGGTTATGGATATGGTTCGGGGTCTGGTGGTGGAGCCCATGGTGGTGGAGGAGGAGGTGGTGGTGGTGGTGGTGGAGGAGGAGGAGGAGAAGGAGAAGGGAAAAACAACCATGGCTGAAACACTGCTCGCAGGTTCATGATCAGTGATATGATTTTCTAAGCCTTTTATATATTCCTGTATTGTTGTGTGGAACATTAGTGTGGTTATAACTGCTATGTAATATATGCAGTGCTAGTAGCTTAAGTAGCAATCTATCTCTCGTCATAAAGAAAAGCTTATGTCTTTGTCTAAGAAGATAATAGGGTTGATGGAGGTGTGGTTTTAACCATTTTTGCTTACATGAAAAGCGAAGCTTGATACCTCTCCCGGTCTCCCCTGCTTGTAAGCAAGAACAGAGTACAATCTGTCAGTCTGAAACAATGATACAATGATTGAAAAGTACTAATATATAAGCATATATGGGTAGAAAGATTAGGAATAACAATGGAAATCTGTCAAAGGAAACAGAGCAAGAAACTGATTAACCTACTCGTTTGGTTCAAAAGAGAGCAACAAACACCTATCAGAGTGTTTTATACCAAGCTCTTGGTACTATTTACATATATCCCTGTCTAAAAGGAGGCAGTCTACTTCTATATTCACTAGAAAGAGTTCGACTTGCATTCTAAATGAGCTACAACAACAATTTGTACTCATATATATTCCTTCCACCAACCTTCATCAAAGCATCCTCTAAACAGTATATCAGCAGCAACAACAATTCATCTTGGCATCACCATCACCATCTTAACTGTTGCGAAGTGTGAGTTTTGGTTGACCTGAAATCCTCCTCAACGAAAATCTAAACACAAATTTACCATAATCCCTTCTTTCTCGCCAAAAATCATCAACAATGTAGAGACCATCATAAACATAACCAGATTCCTCCCGAAATTTATAGCTCCGGATTACCCTCACAGGAGTTCCTGCTGCCTTGCCATTCATCAGTGCACGGTTTCCACGCTCGGGCTTTTGATCTATTGGTTCCCCTTTTGAAATTTTTGGATTTCCACCTTGACCTGTGTATATCATGACATCAGGTGATTCTGTCTCGTTCGGATAGCGGCCAGATTCAACAATACTTGTGGCAATCATTTCCCCATTCTGTGTCATATAATCAATACCACATTGAAAATGACTATGAAGACCAACAATAGCTAATTCAGGTCTATACCGAAACTTGTCACCAACCTTCACTCCTGGAATGTCCCCTGTTTGTTTCTTCGTGTTAACCCATTTATCTTTCTTCTTAAGATACATTGCTGCTTCAACATACAATTTCCAACCCTTTAGTCTGTTGAAATTAGCATCGCATTCTCCACCCATTTCAATCAAAGTCTCTTGATAGGCAGCCAAAGCTTTCTTCACCTTGTTACGAGCTTTATCAACCACACTTGCAACACTCAACTTGTGACCAACAACACGCTGCTCGCATTCTTTATCCTTGACGTCTGGAACCAAACACATTTCTTGATATGCAGCCAAAGCTTTCTTCGCCTTGTTATGAGTTTTATCAACCATACTTGCAACACTCAACTTGTGACAACCAACACGCTGCTCGCATTCTTTATCCTTGACGTCTGGAACCAAACTCTTTTCTTCAGCTTCTTTCAAAGAAGAACCTACCATCAGTCCACAACCTTTAGGAAAATCTCGAACAACATCAACATCAACTCGAGGACTAGGCAGGGAGCAATTTTCCCTTGGTAATGTGTTCATATCTTCATCACCCTCTTCACATTCACTTGGCTGCACTCGAGCCACAAATCGTCCACAACCTTCAGGGAAATCTCGAACTGCATAAACTCTAGGCCTCTTAAAATTGGGACGAAACCCATTTTCTTTTTCAGGTGTTTTCAATGTAACCATTATGCGTAGCTTCCGATAATTTCTCCCCAGAAAAAAAAAAATCAACACCTGTGCAATAGAAAGTGGATCAACTACCTAGAATATCAAGTTACATTAAACACAAACAAAACGGCTAGAACATTCAAATAGATCTTCACAATCATCAAAGACGTAAAACCCAGAAGAAGACGCACATCATTAGTAACATGCATAACTACAACTCATATCACTGCCCATGAAAACCCATTACAAAAATCAGGCCAAGAAAACCCTTTAACAAGAAATGTAAAACAAATAATTTGACACAAAATAGAAAGAAGAACACCTAGAAAAATAGACACGGAAATATAATGAAAATGAACAAAACTAACGCAAAAAATTACCAGGTATTAGAAAGTATGAACTAAAAGTAGAAGTAGAAGTAGAAGTTAAAAAAAAAAAAAAAAAGAGAAAGAGAGAGAGAGAGAGAGAGAGAGAGAGAGAAAAGCCAGCAAACCCAGTGCGCATCAATGTAACAAATCATCATCAGTAACAAACATAAATACAAGTCATATCATTGTCATGAAAACTCAACAAAATCCATTAAAGAAAAACAGTAGCCTAACCCATCAACATCATTTTAACAAAAGTAAAAGAAAAATAAGTAGAAAAACGAAGGCACAAAAACAATGAAAATGAAGGAAAGTAAAGCAAAATTACCAGGGACAGTAGAAACTAAGAACTAGAACTCCAGGTAGAACCGTAGAAGTAGAAGAGCCGGTAAAGATTTGTACTTGAGAAGCAGCCAATGACATTTACATCATCAAAGAATAAGAAGAAGATCTAGCATTTGTTGGTTTTCGGTAATTATAAGTGGGAGAGCAGAATCCTCTGTGAGTGTTCCTATATTAGGGAAGCGTGGGCTCGCGGTGAAACGTGTCGCCCGTCTGTAACGGGCGCGTCGCAACTCTAGCAGTTTCAGGGGCGGTTTGTATTTGGATATAAGCCATCTGGTTTGGGAGTTAATTACAAGACTGCCATCCCTTGACACTGAAGAGGGGAAGCTAAGTGGTTTTGTTTGAACATTACTAGAATGGCAATTTGGTAATTAAATTTGATAGGTGGTGGTACAAAAGTAAATGAGCACAGAAGAATCTAGGAGAAATGTGAGAGACCGATCGTGGAAGAGTGGGGAGTAATCGAGTGTGTGTTGTCGTAAAATAGGGGGCGTACGCTAGTGGTTCATGTCCACCCGTCACGACCCACGACAGCGACTTCTTGTTAGAACCGCCTGTTTTGAATTTCGGGACGGCATAGTAGGATAAATTAAGGCCTCCAATTTTCGATTCATTTACAAGATTGCCATTCTTCATTACTCATTCAACTGTGTTCTCAGTTCTCACCGCCAAACGCGACCCAAGTCCTACACATCAATGTACATCATTCAAGTGCCCGGCCTAGTTGCTAATTCTAGCTGCTATTCTTATATATTTTGTCTAGTACCACTTTCTTTTTGGGTGTTTTTAAATGTATCATTCAAAGTTTTTCGTATATCCATTAAAATTATTTATTTAAATATATATCTAATTAAATAACCTAATTTCTCAAACTAATCTTATCTTATACCTAGCAAAATAAAATGGCAATGAAAATTTACTGGCATTTTTAATTCCTGTTTGGCTCCAGTTTTTCTTGAGCTGGTCAACAGTCAGAGACTATTTGAAGAAATGTTTGGCTCCAATTTTGTTGCAGCTAGTCAACAATCTTTTTTCTTACGTGGGCATGCCAGCACTGTTCGGGTGCGGTCGTCAGGGGTGTCCCTTGACCTGACTTCTTTCGAGTGATTGAAGACGAGGAGAGCACCAACCTCGTCGCAGGATTCTTTGTGTCTCGTGGTGAGAACTTTGCTGAGTTTCTTCTTATCACACAATCGATCCTCAATATTGTAGATTGAGCATAGCGAAATCACCGGGAAATATTAAGATCTTGCTAAAGCTTGACTTTAACTTCGCTAGGTTGCGAGGACGTTACCCTGGTTTGGCTGGTTCTGTAACCGTTGTGGTCGTGGTACTACAGTTGACTCTTGAAGAGACTAGGACTGATGTACATTGACAAAGAGTTTGGTAGCACTGACAATCGGCTTCTGAGAAGACTAGGACTGGAGTGTGATCACCGGTAAGAGAAAGAGAGAGGTTCTCCGGAGAGACTTGAGAAGTCGTAGAGATTCTTTGATGAAAATGTGACATTGTTACTTCGTCGTAGCCTCTATATATAAGCTACCAAGCCATAGTGGTTGCCCTTAAACAAATCATAATGGGTTAAGCACTTAAGCACTAATGGAATTGTTAGGTTTAAGCACTTAAACACTAATGGAATTGTGATAGGTTTTCCAATTAAGCCACCATGAAATGTAGTTGAATGCTTCCCCACGTGCATGCCATATTCCTTAATTGAATGGAGTATGAATATTCGCATGGGCGTGTCCTTTTCTTGCAGCTTGCATAATCTTCCATAATTCTGCAGGTAGGCTTTATTTAGCCTCTAAATAATATATTTTGAACTTATCGACAATATATAGCTTAAGCCACTAACATTGACTCAGTTTCTCCAAGACACGCTTTGTTAGGTTAAAATGCTTATTTTTAGGTTCAAACAATTCCTTATACCAATCATCCAACCCTCGCTCTTATGTGATTTCGATTAACCTGTCATTTTTTTTTTGGAAAAGTATGGATTAAATTCACGTCTTCAACCACTGCTCTTGGGCCTCTCCTTTGCTGTCCGCTTTGAGAATAGTTTTCATGGAATCTTTTCTGCAATTCTGATTTCTGGGTTCTTTCAAGATGGGGTTTTTGAGAAAGTTATATTAAATGAGACCAGAGGCAATAGGGTTCTTTCAAGATTGAGTTTTTTTACCACACTTGCCACGGTCTCACATCTACCTTTCCTGGAGGAATGAAAACTGGGATTGTGGGGATCGGAGAACTGACAGTGGAATGTCAACTCTCATATAAACTCTTCTTCCAGTCGTCGATCCTGATGCTAGCCGGATTTTGATAGATGGCATCAATATCTCTTCTATTGAATTGCATGATCTGCAGTATAATCTAATCATTATCCCTGAGAAACGAACCATGTTCGAAGGAACTGTAAGAAGCAATCTAGTTTCTCTTGTTGATTGAAGCTCTCTAATAGTAATGGCTGACATAGCTGTCTGCCTTCTTTTAGACCCACTTCATCGCTGTGTTCTTTTGCAAGGTACAAAATGAGGATGGTTTAGGAAATTAGGTGATTTAATTAAATATATTTAAAAATAATAAATAAACTTGCTGGGTATTTTTAAAACTTTACTAGGTACATTTAGAAATATTCTTTATTTTTACACTATTTATTCTTAGAAAATACAATATTAAATTTCTATTTTTTATTGAAAATATATTTTAGTTATATTCAACTTGAACATCATATTCAGGAAAAAAAAAAAAACTTTTAACACACACACAAACTGTTAACTTAGAAATTTATGAATTTAATGATAACATAAGTATTAAAACAAGTTAGTCCATTAATAAGGCACTATGCGGCCTTTAGCAATACTACCTAATCATAACTAAGTTTGTTTAACTTGAAAATTTATAAATTTATGATATCATAAGTATTAAAGCTAGTTAGTCCATTAATAAGGCACTATGAGGCCTTTAACAATACTATCCAATCATAACTAAGTTTGATTTTCACAATTTTAACTTATTTTCTTTATTTATAAGCGTTTTGAGGTCACATTTAGATGTATAGTAATTGCTGTTTTTGAATATTCTTTGATGAAACAATGCCTAGATCAATGGCATAACACTCTCCACTCCTCTCTAAACAGCTTATTCAAAAACCAAGAAAATCCATCAATTTGTGAAGAAGTATATCAAAAATAGAAAACTAGTAAGTAAAATAGAAAACTAAAAACAGAGGGCAGAGGCCTTAGCTAGGGTGCAAGGTTAGGACTATTGACTTGATAAATTTCAAAGATTCGAATTTCGGTTTTGGTTTCAATTTTACTATTTTAAATTTAAAAAATAATATAAAGAAAGTTTTAATTTAGGTGAAAATTTTAGTTAAAAATAAGGAAATCAAATTACTTACGTATTAAATTTGATGAAGAGAGCCAGTAGTGGATGAGTTGTAGCGTTTATGTTTGACCCTTGATTTACTCTAGAAATGGCAATCTTGTAGTTAATTCTGACAGTTGATGGTTTATTATTATGCCCTTCTGGATAGGCTGGTAATAAAGGAATTGACAGGCAACGTGGACCAGGCCACGACTGCTTCGCTCTTACCAGATCGTCGCCACTATTCTTGTCAGATATTCACCATTGCATATTTAAGTGGGAATAAATTATTAGTAAAGCCACTCACTGTTCAGAGAAGTTTATGGTAGTGGAGAAACTTTTCGTACAACTGATATATTTTCTGCTGTTTTTTTAATCTTTATTGTTTTATTTTTTATATTATAATTTACTATATTATCTATATTAATTAATTATATTTCATAGTTTTCTTAATATAAAAGAGTTAAATTGATAAAAAATTTTAGTTTTGGAGAGCAAGCTCTATTCTCTTAATAATAGTATAGATTTCTAAAAAAAAAAAAAGAGAAAAACTTGCCGGGAGAAATTATAAGGTAAATCTTGAATTATCGAGCATTTTAGTAATTTGGGTCAATCCTATTAGTCTAAGTAGTGCATATTAATGCTAATTCGATTCAAATTTATTTAGTTATAAGAGATAATGTTGTAATATTAACTAAATTTTATATGTATATAATGTATCGTGTCACAAAATCTATCTACAATACATTTCTACTCATTTGGTCAATTTTTTTAATTTTCATTTTCTTTTCTTTTACTTTTAATACAATACATTTCTACTCATTTGGTCAATTTTTTTAATTTTCATTTTCTTTTCTTTTACTTTTAATATAATATTATTATTTATATTAAGTGTGATCATATACTTGTCATGTAGATTACCAAACTATAAAATAATTATTTGCGAAGTTAGAAGCAAAATTATACGGGCGTACTATAAACAAAATCAAAATGCCTGAAAACTATAAACAAAATCAGAAATAGAAGAACAAAAGTACAAGCAAAGCATAGTCATTCAAGAGAGCTTTTGACTTCTTGTTTTGGCACCATGCAGATAGAACCATGCCTCAAAAAACCTACCGTGGAAGTAAGGAACTAACATCACAGAACAATAGTCAACAAAAACCCACGTTTACGTCTTCAACCCTTTTCTAGTTTCTAATTTTCACCAAAATTAATGCCTAAACTGCAGCAAGCTGCTTTTGATGGGTCGATTCATCTTCATTGAAGGAACAATGAAGCTTCAGACGGCTCGCCAAATTTAGAGGAGATTCTGCTACATGCAGAGGAGGATATTGCAACAACATTTCTCTCTGCAGGTACGAACAATAGGCGAAAAAGTTTTCGGTTGTCATGTTTAATTCGAACCCTAATCCGAACAGGAAATCCATCTCGAGAAGGTTCATCTCTTTCGTGCTGATTCCTCCCACTCTTGCAAAGTAGGCATTGTTGTAAGAACTGAAAGGAGAAAACCAATATTAGACAAAATGATCAAATAATGGAACAAAACAAGAAAAAAACAAAGCAAACCATTAATATATTAACGATAGTCATTGCTGTCAATATTAATAAACCACCATATATAGGACCAAGATTAGCTTATAGTTTAAGGCACCACGACTATTCCCATGATTGAGGATCAGGCAAAATCCATAGCACATGGGATTGATTGGGGTGTCATTAGCGTTCAATAAGGAATCTCTTCTGTGATGATTGTAACTTTGCCAAAAATGTTCATGAAATTTTACAAATCTTAGGTAAGCTGTCTAATAGAAGACGAGCTGTCTAATAGAAGACGAAGGTCTTCACATGGCAAATCCCTCCCCCTTTTTGGCGGTGGTTGCTTCCAAATCGGTGACGACTGGGATTTGGCTAAATTTTGAAATCCGCTAGAAAAATCCAGTTGGATTCTGATTCATATTCATTTCCATTACTAAATCTGTCATCAAGAATTACACTAATTCTCCCTACTGTCTATGAGTCTATGATCACAACTTCAATTTACAAATCAAAAACTCTGAAATTCATAAATAGTTGATCTATGAATGTAGCCACAGTTAATTAGTTATGATGAACAGAGTACTAAATCAACTAATGTGTTATGGAGGAAAACCTACCTAATTTTGGGTTTATCAAACTCTGATTCATCCAAGCTTAAACCCTTTACCTAGACCAAACCCAGAAAAACCCACCAACAATATTAAACGTTCTAGACCAAAAAAAATCCAAAATCCAAAAAAGAAATGAATCAATGCTTACACGTCATCCATGAACTTTGCAGAGACCAAGACACTAGTGATGAGCAATCGGTGAACATTGAACGAGTTGATAGGCAAAGCCTTCTGTCTTTGTGTGAACCGATCCAGATAAACATAGGCCACCACAAAACAAGAGGGGCTACAATCCGCGTACTTGAAAATCCTCTCCAAATAGCTGTGGATTGAGATTGTGGGCTTTGTGAGGCAGTGAAACACCGAGAGCTTTTGCGAATCGAGCCGCCGGTTCAGGTCGTTGGACCTGGCCACCCGGTCGAGAACGTCGGAGAGGAAGGCTATCATTCTCGGCATCGCTTCTGGGCTCTCGAGCTCAGACATTGTTGAAATGAAGATTGAAAAGTTGTGAACTCTGCTGATGAGGCTCTTCTGTGTTGGCTTGGCTGGTTGTTATATATAGGAGAGGTAGGAATGCGCGTTGTGTTTAATATGATGGATTAGTTACTAAAGTGAGAGAGTAACTATCATTGTGTTTTTGTTTTAATTGATACTAATTATGATTGGTAAGTATCGAAGTTACTACTAGGTTGTTGGTATTCTTGGTAAGTTGGCAAACTTGATATATTGGTTGCAGCTACTAACTTGGGTATCAAGTCAATAAATTTTGTGATTTAGTAGATTTTTATTTCTTCTATTTTTGCTAGAATGAAGGATCGAAAGAAGCATGTTGCAGAATGAGTCCATTTATCTGGCGGAATGTAAAGAAAAAATAAGAATTTTTAATTTTTCGTCATCCATTACGAGTTAGTAGATGATTAAGTTTAGAGTTAATTTTCTTGTATTTGATAGACTAAATATTGTTACCCATTACAAAGTTTTATGAGTAAGTAGCATCTCCTACATTTGTGAGTTCTCATGCGTTTATTTACATAAAGAGATTTCGATCTCTGTAAATAGCATTCATGCGTTTAATTTAAACAAAGAGATCGAAATCCAAGCATGTAGCATTAAGCGGGTTACTACTTTCTTAGTATTCTTCAAAATTTAAATTACGTAGTTGGGGTAGGTTTTCTCATCCTCATACCATTTAAGAATTTATTCTTGATTCAGGCATTGCTCATTTTAGGCAGTAACCTGTCACAGAGTTTATAAATATCCTAAAGTAATGTGTATAGCTGTGGATGGAGCATATTAGTACAGCAGGCTAATGACTTTACCTGGTAAAGAAAAGATGTGACTGCTCATATGAAATAATATAGTCAAGTTTGTATGCAAGCTGGCAAATTATGCCCAAAAGCGAAGTGTGTGTATATATCACATGGGTTGATGCAATCCGGATCTGGATCTGGGTTGGATATAACAGTATATCCAGATTTCAGAGAAGCAAATATGGTGAAGATTATAGCTACCCCGGCCAATATTCAAGGAACTTCCAGCTGCAATAATTTGGAATATGACTACTGGCAATGGCTCTTCTACATTGCCAGCTTTCTTGCCAAGCAAACCAAAATTAAAAATATAAAAACCATGAAGCTTTTCGCTTGTATAATCTGATATGTCCCCCATTATTTGAAGTGTGAGTGCAGTAATTCCTATATGCCGTCACCTTTTAGCTACGCAACAGCACACTGTGGGGCGTCTTTGCTCCCTCCCCTTTTCCCATGCCAGCTCGTTTCTTGCAAGACTTGCTTATCTTTCTTCTTTTGAATTCAAGAACTAATACTAGTAGCCAAGCATTGGTTGGCATTCGCAATGTGCTGGCAACATGGATAGTTCTTTGTTACGTTGGAGGGGATCGAAATATGACATTAGTAATAGCCATTAAACTGATTAGCTAGGGATTACGAATGCGATAAGTTTGTTTTGTACTAGGATTATCGATTTGTCTGACGACAGCGGCGATCCACCAAATTAACAGATCAGTGTGCTTGCTTTGTTGTCGACGCACAGCCAACTATATCCGCGATCGATCATGATGATGATGTGATACCGAATTCCAAGTGTTATGGAAATAAACTAATGAGGATTAGATATGGATTTCTTACAGCAAAAGGTCAAGCTGTTCGTGCTGGCATTGCTATAATCTCTGCAATATGACAGTGCCGTCACGTTTGATTTATTGAAAACATACATGGAGTTGGATCCATATCTTTTCTCATTAGTTGTAGTTAGGATGAATCGGAGTGATAAGTAAATTCTGGACTCTTGCATTAGGAAAAGAAGTAGAGAATAGAGATAACAATTAGTGTGGAAAAATGAGAAGATACCTAACCATGTGGGTGGTCCAACTCCAACATAGAAAGTTCTTAACGTTGTACCTTTCACTACGTGTTCAGTACTTACTGAGCTCTCAGAATCAGAATCATGAGATTATCACCAAATTGCATAGCTAATTAGGTCCCAGCATATATGACGATAGAGAATTACCAAATATAGCTGAGATCAAGTTTTACGGAATATTGATGGACTATAAACTCGTCTCGAACACTCGATTTTGTAATCAGCAATATGTCTAAAGCATTCTTTTGGAAATAATAACAATGACCCTTTGGGCTATGAAAGTATTCCCCCCACAATTAGAAATGCGATTTGAGCCATTAGTTCAACTGCTGGAGCAAAGATTACACGGGTTTGGTCCTTGCAAAAGAGCAGCCTGCCTGGAAATTGTGTGCTAACAAAACTAATTGCCAGCAGTTGAAAATTTCTGAAAGTAGATTACAAGAGTCAGGAAACACTAGTCTTTTCTTATTAATCCACGCTCACACCGTGGATACAATCATCAAGCACACTTACTAGACAAAGTATGTAAAAGCTAGTTACATGCAACATAGATGGGCGAGCACAAATCTATGAACAATCCCAGGGCACGCTCTGCCCTTCAAGGCAGTAATAGCATATAGATTAGCCGTAGCATCGGATTGGATCATTGCATCCTTTCTCAGTAGATTGCCTAAATCCAAAGCGGCCCCCTTTGGCAAGGTACTGCTGGTGGTACTCCTCTGCTCGGTAGAACTTCTTAGCAGGAAGGATTTCAGTAACAATTGGTCGGTTCACGACCTTCTGGTGTTTCTCCAGAGATTCTTTTGCTGCCTGCTCCTGCTCAGGTGTGTAGAAGTAGATTCCGGATCTGTACTGTGTACCCACATCACCGCCCTGCACATTATAGATGAGAAATCATTAGGTTCCTCAGAACATAAGACAGAAGTATGTTTTGAATCACACTCAAATCAAGGAAATCAAACATTTTTCTCTACAAGAATATGCAGGAATCAGACAAATCTATGCATATAACATCAAAATCAAAATCAAGCTGGACTGTGCAAATGAGGGTCAACAAAGCAATAAGAGCGATAAGGTAAACTGGAGAATCATCTACAAGCCAAGTCTACTGTTTTGGGAGTCAGATGGCTGCAAATAATGATTTTCATTCAATCCCAGTGGTTATAAACATCCATCATGAGACTGCAAACATGTTGACACATGCTACTATATTAAAGTCTGGTTCAAGAAATTGTTCTGCAAATGTCATAACCCCCTTGTATGTTATCTTCAACCCCTCATGGGAAGTATCAGAAAATGTTCATGGTTTGACAACTTGAATCAAACATTAATTAGAAATGAAATTCAAAGGACAAAGAACATCCTACTAAGCAGATTTGTCTATCCACATATGATACTTGACCCCACAACAGTAGGAGCCTCCCTGGGCCAGCCTTGCTTTATATGATCAATTACTACACTTCAGGAGGGAAATTGATCTTGGAAACCTTCTAAAAAGATGTCTGACCAAAAATCGGACTATGTATAAACCCCACTAGGCACCCCTTAATCCCTTTATATAGTGCCTCTCATTTCCTCAGATATAAATCTAATGCTTGCCTTAACAATAGAGGAACATACCAGGACAGCTGTAAATAGTTTAAAAATAATATCTCCGGAAGCTAAAATTACGAAGCTTTGTAGATGTACATATTAAGTCAAGAATTTTTCCTTGGTTTGAGATGGAACTAATGTTTCCCTACTTCCATTTTCTAACTTTCAGCCTCAAGCATTGCCTGCACCAATTCATCCCAGTCTATCCCTTCTAGGCTTCTATTCTAGAGATTATACGGCTCCTAAGCACAACACGAAGGGCAGAACAAGAAACATTAGATTTCGAATTCTCGGAAGCTTACTTCAGATAACAAAATAGCTTTCTTAATAACATAGGCTGTTACAAGCAGCAAATAAAGATGAACACTTTCACTACAAGAACACAACACAGTTATGTACAGGGCAAGCCAAGCAAATCCATCAATCAATACCATATTCACAGTAGCAAATGCTGAACTGAATTGAATCACAAATGAAACTAAGAACTTGCAACACATCACTTTCCTTACAATCCAAGCAAAACCCACAATTCATCAACCAAAAGCAAATAAATTTCATCAAAATCGGCAACACCCCGAAATTCAAACCCACTGACCTGGCGATTGAGCGTCGTGGGATCATGCCTGGACCAAAACAGATCAAGCAGAGTCTCAAAGCTACAGTCTTTCGGGTCATACTGAACCCTCACGACCTCAGAGTGACTCGTCGTCCCGGTACACACGTCTTCATAGCTCGGATTGTGGAGCAAACCCTGAGAGTACCCGACCTCCGTTTTGGTGACGCCGGGGACTCTCTGAAATGCCAATTCTACCCCCCAGAAGCACCCGGCTCCGAATTGCGCGAACTGCTGACCCGGCGCCGGAACGTCGTCGTCGGGGCCCTGGGCGATGGCGGCGGACTCGGAGTTCGGGTCGGGGGTCTTGGGCCCGAAGCCGAGGCGGTTGAGGATGTTCATGGTGGGCCTGTGGAGGGAGATGGACCGGCGGGTTTGGGGGAAAGGGGAGGTGGGTTTGGGGCGGAATTTGGAGAGAGAGAAGAGGAAAGGGGAGGAGAGAGAGAGTTTCGCCGTGGCGGCGGAGGTTGTTGTGGTGGTGGAGAGGAGTGGTGATGTGGTGGAGATGGTGGCTAAGGTTTTGAGCATTTTGGGGTGTGACGTGGCGACTATTTGGGCCTTTTTTTTTTATAATATTTTTGGGCAGGTGATGACTTGATAAGCTACTATTGTGGGTTTCGTGCTGGGATGTAGATTCATTTATTCCCCCTTCATTTTTTGTTTCTATTTTATATTTACAAATTCTAGAAATTACTACATTGGTCGAGGAATGATATCATTCCACTACGAATCTTTTACTTTCAAGTGCTTAAAAAACATATTTCTTTGCACGAGCTTAGTAGCAAGGATTTGTAACTAAACGAATCAGATCGATTAGTTTGCATCAGTTAAATTTTAACCGTTAAATTATGATGGTTTTAGTTTGTGATCATCAATAAAAAAATAGGAAGCACGACTCTATCTCTCTTCATAAATATTAAATTGTGATATTTTTCAACTTTTCTTTTAGTTAAATATTACAGATCTAGTCTCTATAATCTTTAATTAGTTATATATGTTAATGAATTGGTGACGGTTTTCCAAGCATAATGTCCAAGTGTTCTTTTCTAATTTTGTTTAGTTTTCTTAGTATTTAAATTCTTTACAAGTTGGAGAACAAAAAGTCAAAAGCTTACATTTGCTTATTAAGGTCGGTTTAAGCAAAATTACGTGTTGGTTTGGTGGGTGGTGGTTAATCTTACTTACAGGCACACTTCAGATGGGTATACAGTATACTCAATTGTTGTTTTAATTGACCCGTTTCTTTGGTCCAAATGAAACTTAATTTCCATTCGCATTGACGTTCATAGCTATAAAAATCTTAGTCAGAAATTATATTATATATCTTGATTTTCAAAAAAAAAAAAAAGTAATGCAGCTGCCAAATAAACATTGATCATGATTCATTAATACAAAAACTCAAATTGAACTTCACATCCATAGCATGGCAGCTAAAGTAGTTAAAACAGCCAAGACAAGAACATTATCAGAACCACCATGGATGCTGAGCCCAGCTGAAGTGGGAGTGTTGCTCTTAGAAAAAGGGTCGTTCGGAAGAGAGTTAGGCCCTTGGTCCGAACCGGTCGACGACTGCGGTGCACTGGCCGGCGCATAAGATAGTTGGTTACCCTGCACTGGTACTTGAAGCTTCATCCCTCCCAAGCAATAGAGCTTGTTACCACTCACAAAATACCACTCACCAGGTCTTGTCAATGTGACCGTTGTGTTCCCTCCGGTATATGACTTCACTACATTGGTCGTGTTGCAGCCCTCGAAGTTTTCTTTGGTCACTTGATTGACACTGTTTGATGATGAATACTGGAACCCTGCACAACCAAAGACAGAGAAACGTTATTGAGTATCGTTCTGTTTTACACATCTAACATGTTATGTTGTCAAATTTTGAATATAATCAGAGTTTCGGACTACCCATTTTAACAACTTACCTAGTGTCTAACTTGACAGTTAAATAAAGTAATATGTATTCTACTGTTTAAAACAAGCTCGCTTACATAGAACATCGCCGACGACGAACTTCTTGTCTGAGGCCCATGCAGGGAGATCAGTGCTTATGTCCCAGCCGGGGTTACCGCCCACCGTGTAGGTTGTGGCAGCATAGCATGTTAGTGCAAATCCAAGAACCACAAGACCACAAGCCAGAAGAAGCTTTGCCATGATGTCTAAGCTGATACAGATGAGAGTATTAGAGGGAACCATCATTTACATATATATGTGAGGATTGCTTATGATTATTAGATCACCAACTTCACCGGTAAAGAATGACTTGTAGTTCCTTCTTTCATTAATAAATCAAGCTATTAACTTCATAAAGGAACCAAACTTTTGAAGAAGTTGGTGGGCGGTTAAACACCCTCCCAACCCCAAATTCATTTTTTCCTTTTAAAGAAATTTTCTTAGCTAGCTAGCATGTTCAATTGTTCACTTAAACAAGAAAGACATATAGGAGCTCATATTTTGCAAGTATATCCAAACACTCAAACGAGTATGGCAGATTTTATATCAAATAACAAGAAGCTTTAAACAAAAAAAATGTTTTATTTTTCTTCATTGACCCTAAAAATGAGGGGAATGCAACTTTCTTTTGCAGCAGTCCCAACTCCCATATATGTAGGGATATACCAAGTATGGGATCTCAATAACTTGACTTGCAACTGATCATATGGAAGAATCCAAAGAACAAATTGTTGATTCAAATTTTCTTATGTGCAAAAATAAACGGGGAACTTATCCCTTAGTTCACTTTCTCAATCCCAATTGACCAAGAATATGGCATTGTCAAGATTGAATATAGATCTTCAAAAGTGGAAAACTGTCTTTTATCTGCTGCCCTCAATAATTGCAATACCGTTATATTCAAAGGCCTGTCTACAAAAGCACATTGTTGTCTCATGTGGAAATGTACCTAAAAACGAATGCGCATTCATGGTCACTTGCAGTTTGAGCAACATTTTAGGATACTTAGACTTGCTTTGGTTGTTCTTTAAGCCAAAAGACATGAGATGTTTGATAAAATGTCTTAAACAAATGTTTCATAAGCTATGAGGACCAAGATTGGTAAGTTGGCATGGGATGTTCGGCAAGGCCCTCAATGAGACATTCATAATCCAAGAGAGCGTGCTAGAAAAGTGAGCATGAGATGTTTGACGGAAATGCCTCAAAGAAACACTCCATTATATACTAAAGGATGATCAAGCTAGATGAATGATTGTAACATACTAGGTAGGAAACTGAATCTCGATAATGTCACTTGAAACTGATTGAGATTGCTGATTACTTTTGAGACGATTACAAATATTAGTTCATTTCCCAATCCCAATTTCCCAAGAATAAGGCATTGGCATGCATCAATAATTGTAACATCATAACCCTGTAGACAGAAAGTACATTCTTGTCTCTTCTGAAAAAATAAAAGAACCCAAAAAGTTGGGACTAGATTCATGATCAAGTGCGGTGCAGGATTTCTGATGCTTTGAAATGCTTCTGCAGAAGCTAGAAATTAGCCAGCTCAGGTGCATAAAGAAGAACCTGCGTTCCATACTATTGGTTATGACACTGCTTGCATTAATTTCGCTATTGTGTTATTAGATCCGACGATTACTGGTGATCAAATTCAGATATCCCGAATCGTATGAACCCCATATTTTTATTCTCGAAAAGATATTAGACATGACTTCGGATCCAAATCATAGAAAATTTTGCAGAGAGCTTGAATTTGTAACTAAATACGGCATTGAAGTGATTGGTTAATCTAAAAAGCATCCTTATTCCCTAGGGATAGTTAGCAAGTCATAACAGATCAAAATAAGTCATTTGTCTTAAGCTAAGGACCCTGTAATACTCAATAATATGTAGTTTTGGACTCAAAATTTGTGGAACTCTTCAGAGAAATGCACAAAATGTGTTTGACTAAATGACTCAGAGCGACATCAAAGGCCTAAAAGAGAATTTTTGGTGTACACTTCACGAAACTACAAATTTCTAAATCTGCCTCTCTTGCCATCAACCACATATTTTATTTTTCTGTTCTCAAGTCAAAGACAGATTACATACATAGCATAATGCCGGGACATTCAGAGATCAAGTTATGGGAAATAGGGTTATAATATTTGTCGTCGACCTCTCATTCCTAGAATCCTATCCACTTAACCTGGAAAAGCTATCGACCAGAATTTAATGAGGAAAAACAGCACAGTAATGCCACATGCATTTTCAAGAAACTAAGTGCACACTCCAGAAAACGAGTCATTTACGAGGTGTAAAAAACGTCATAAATTGTGACGTGTAAATCCGTACAAAAATACGTCCTTATAGACCGCGTTGTAAAAAAAAGAAAAAAAAAACTTTTTTACGGCTTTCTTAACGCACGCTGTAATGACTCCAAAGCACGCCGTAAATGACTCAAAAGCATGCAGTAAAATTTGCTTTGCACGCCGTAAATGACCTAAAAGCACGCCGTAAAATTTGCTTTAAGGCATGCTTTGCACACCGTAAAATTTAGTTTAACGCATACTTTGCGCTCCATAAATTCAATTTTTTTAAATAAAAATAAATCAATTCTCTATTGTTCCAATATCACCCAAAAATTTTATAAATGAGAAGAATAACAAATCTGAATAATTCTTTTGCTTGTTGCAAAGAACCTTCACTTATATAAAAAGTTGAGTAGTATACAAACAAATGTTGTGGAAGCAATCACAAAAGAAGCTTATAGCAAAACCAATAAAAAAAAATGAACCTAAAGTACATAGGGGTGGATTGTCTCAAACATTCACAGTACATTCCACTCGAAATACATCTTGTTTGCTAAGAGACTAGCTTCACTTTGGATCTCCATGATAAATTTAAACACTTACGGATGCCTCTTGTGTCCCCCTTGAAGTTGGAACTGGACAATATTGAATAAGACATTAATAAATAGATGGTCATAAGTCTGCTAAGTTATCAACACATACATCCCAGAATGAAGATAAATTTCTAGAATTTACAGAACCAACAAGTGGTACTGGTAAGTGTCAAAGCTTCTAAGTAGAGTTTATCAGAGTTTACGGATACAGTTGATGCCTAGACACCAAACAGAAACCAAGTAAGCTTAAATTCTCAAACGGACTATTGAACTAGCATAGAAAACTACTTTTCATTTTCTTTAGTACAGTAACTACATATGAAACGTGAAATAGTATACCTTCCTATCCTTCCAATGTAATCATCTAGACAGATTAATAAATGAAAAGATGAAACATGGTTGCTTCATTCATATATTCAATGGAGAGATGTGTTGGGGTTTCTAATGAGTTAACAGCTCTACTAAGACTCTTAGATTTTAAATTAGCTATTAAAACTTTGACATGATTATTATTTTTTTAATCACAATGGAAATAATATTCTGGGCGGGAATCATAAAAAAATAATAATATGAAAACACCAAATGAACCTGATTTAATATGTGATTGATGGCTGCAACTTCCTCAGGCTTATTTTCTAATAGTAAACCCTGCGACGAATTTATGAAAAAGGAAAAAAGGCATCGCGTGAATTAATTGAAACTAGTACCTCAAGCCTAAGAACACAACAACTAGAGATGGTAAGACAAGCTTAAATGTCTAAGTTCTAATATCACAGAAGCAATTTTATCCAGATGTACAACACCTATCACTTAACTGCCTATAATAAGGGAGTGCTTCAGCAATTCAGATCTCAACTTCTCAATTTCCCATAAGGATTCAACATCTCCTGCAAGAAAAGAAAAGAGTACTTTATCCTCATTGGTGAATATGAATTTAAAGAAAAGAAAAATGACACAAGTTTGCGGATGGGTGAATGAATATTAATAATATAACATAATACAAGGGAACTGAGAATTTGCAGACCTATTTTAGCAGCGAATTCCATCCACACATCAATTGCAGATTACCTTTGCTTAATTTACTCTAGCCTTAACAAACCTCTTTGAGTACTTGTACATCTTATCAGTATTGTAACAAATAGTTTAAATGGAAATACAAATTTACAACCAAATTAAGAACAATAAACTAAAACAAAATCTTTGACATTATTATAACGAATATCTTGCTTCTTTGCAACCAAACCACTACAGAGACTATTGTGAGAATCTTCGCTGCATACCAAGTTTATCTCACAATTTTTTTTTTTAAGTTCAAAAGTAAAAGCTTTACCGAGCAAGTCTTAGCTTAGAAGCCTAGATACCTGAAAATGATATCTACTTACAGCAACTCATTTTCAAGAAAAACAACACGATCAGGGTCCCTAATGGCAGCTTTTAGCAGTCCATGAGCATCTTCAGATGAATAAGGGGTCAAAACTTTCAACCCAGGACGGCAGCATACCATGCTGCATAACACTATATAAAAAGCATATCATCAATTGTCAATATTCATTCCCCATTGACAGGAAAGTAGTGCCTCAAATTGCTGTGATGAAAGCATAGACCACGAATAAACTAGATGGGTACCAAAACCAGCAGCAGCAACGTTTGAACGAATGCCGATGTAAGTACTTATGTAATTTCAATAGTCTTTAACAAAAATGAAAAAGTCTAACACTATCTTCGTCCTTCAAGAACCACACTATAATCCAATTTCAATGGTCTAACTGTAACTATATATACACACAGATACTAAACTGAGGATCAGCTAATTTGTTTGTATAAATCAAGTACAGAAACTCTTGTACATTGATTGAATTTGCGAACACAGGGGCTATCTACGCCATCACAGACAAAGCTGGAACAGCAAATTTAATCAAATCCTACGCCATCTACTCCAATTAACAAGATTCAGATCAAACTGATATATAAATCCAGATCGAGCAAATAACGTACATATACATATGGATTGAATTGAACGATTGTTGGGAGCAAATTCAAAAATTCAAATTGAAAACCCTAGATTACAGACCGATGAGCTGCGAGGAGTGAAGTGCAGAGCATCAAGGATTAGAGAGTCGACTATTCGATCGAAATGGTGGCCATTTGAAGAACCGAATCAAAAAATTTGGAAGTGAGTGCCTTGACAAAGTCTCTGATATCGTCAGAGACACCAAACTTCTGGAGCTCCGCCTCCGATGGCTCACTGGCGAAGGCGGAGGCGGAGGAGGATTTGACAATTGAGAGGTTGGAGAGCTGAGGGGGTGTGATCTCGGAGACGGAGAGTGACTTGATTTTGGCGGAGGAGCTGGTAATGGTTTGAGATTTCTCCAAGCTTTTGACGGAGAGAGAAAGATAAGAGTGAGGGAGGGACTGAGAAGGAGATTTAAACTTTTTGGCCAAATTTCGTAGCGGTTTTGGGATTACACAAAGGCGGCAATACTCCAAACGCGTCGTAATAAACATTTGTACAATAGCAAACACGGCGTGCTTTTACTGTGTTTTGTTTTATTATTTAAAAATGCACGCCGTAAATTCAGCGTTCTGAATGATCAGTTTTCTTGTAGTGGCGCACCTGAAAATCTGGGCAAAAGTGGCTTTGAATCTCATATATCGTAAGCAAAACCTGTTGTGCTAGGCAATAGACCTAATTCATTCATATCAAGCCAAATTCACACTTTATTACAACTTTCATGAGTGTATCCAGTACCAACATTTATTCTTCTTCGGAAATGACAAATATGATCACGTACAGTTTCATTTTGTTTACTTTATAGCCCCAAGTGGCATTTCTCTATTTCTATCCGACTTGTAGATCGAGCAAGTGTTTTTGGTCCTGGTTTTGATCTTACCATCCACGCCATTATGAGCAACTGCTTTGTTCGTCTTTTAAGTAGTATAGTTTATGATAAAAAGGTCCAAGTTGGGTATGTATACGAAGTGCTAGCTAGATAATATAAGACTTTTGTGACACTGAAAGTTTGCTATATAAACCCCTTGTTACAGTTTTTGTGAAATTCATTTTCATCTCTTTGTATAGTACTGATATTCATCTCTTTCCTTCTGTATTTTGCTTGTCTCTGAATTGCTCGAAGATGGGGGATCAAGACGAGAGCCGTTCGAGCTCATTTCCGATGGGGAAGACTGCACAAGAGAGGGGCTTGCCCTACGTGCCCGAGTGTTATGTGATTCCAACTTCACACCGTGCCAGCTTAACTCCAGAAGTTGCCAATGTACCCACCATCGATTTTGGTAAGCTCAAACAGGGTTCTGATGAAGAACGAGCAACTATAATCCAAGAAATTAGAACCGCCTGTCGTCAGCTTGGATTCTTTCAAGTGAGCTAAGCTAATTTAGTAAAGCCTTCTTTGTTACTCCATTATTATGGTCTTCATGGCAGTTCATGTATATTAATTAATGTTGTACTAATTAATTAACATGCTTAATAACTCTAGATTATCAACCATGGAATCCATCAATCGGTGCTAGATAGGGCGCTGGCTATTGCTTTGGAGTTTTTCGAGATGCCTGGTTCAGAGAAGGCAAAGTTCATGTCTAACGATGTTCACAAACCAGTGAGGTATGGGACAAGCTTCAAAGATGGAGTTGATAAGATTCAATTCTGGAGGGTTTTCCTCAAACATTATGCTCACCCCTTGGAAAATTGGATCGATTCTTGGCCAAACAATCCACCAAGCTACAGGTACATGAATAAATTTCTGATCTCATCATCCGCTAGCTATAGTTGCCACGTCTCTCATTAAAGGCCATACTTAATTTTCAGCTAAAATGATTCATATTTATATAGGGAAGTTGATGAAAGTCTTTGTCTTATTTTGTCGACATCGATTTCTGGTGACTGAAGTTAATTTGTGCTTCTTTTGGTAGACTTGTGTAATCCTCATGTCAGTGTGCATAAATGCATCATATAGAATATTTCAACAAAACATATCTAATAAGTTGCCATATGCAGTGATCTTGGTCCATGGAACAAATGGATAAACTTTGCCCTATGATAACCTTTACCCTTGGGTTTGCTTTTTTCCCAAATTAATTACATCATCTTTTCAATCTTTAGGATGACTTCATTAAATGTTATAAAAAAAAATGATTTTTACCATCTTCGTTTGCCATCACATGAGTAGCATGCGATGACGAGCATTTATAACCGCCCCCCTCATAATCTTTTAGAAGGATAACGAAAAACTTTTTAGTATTTTTTTTATGTTTTCCTCGTTCTTAGTTTGGCCGTTTGATAAAATTTTGCAAGTTCATATAATTTTAGAGTGAAAAATGATAAATTTGAACATGTAAATCACACTTTCAGCTGATTACTTTCATATTTTCTGCACATACTTAATTAACTTACTATTTGAGTGGCCAGATGACACCACTTCTCTCTTTAAATCACATGCTAATATGTATGTGATCATGTTCACAGGGAAACCATGGGAGAGTACTGCAGAGAAGTAATGAAACTGAGCTTGGAAATAACAAGTGCCATCACCGAGAGCCTAGGCATAGGTCCAACCTACTTAACCAAGAAAATGGAAAATGGAATGCAAGTGATTACAGTCAATGGCTACCCACCGTGCCCCAGGCCAGAAATGGCGCTAGGGTTGCCGCCTCATTCGGATTACAGCTGCTTCACCATTGTGCATCAGAGCTTCCCTGGACTGGAAGTCATGCATGCTGAGGACGGAGAATGGAAACTAATCCCGCAACTTGAGAGTACTGCTCTTCAAGTCCATGTGGGTGACCATTTTGAGGTACTAAGCAATGGGTTGTACAAGAGTGTTGTGCACAGGGCAACACTAAACAGCGAGAGGACTAGAATCTCCATTGCTAGCTTACATAGCTTGGGACTCGATGAGAAGATGAAGACTGCCGGGGAGCTTGTGAATGAAGAACAGCCTGCGAGGTACGGAGAAAGTAGCTTCAGAGATTTTCTGAATTTTCTCTCAAGAAATGATATAGCAGAGGGGACCAGCTTCCTCAACTCACTCAAACTAGCATAAATAATGGAAATTCTACTCTAGCTAGCTATATATGCAGTTCTTTTTTTTTTTTTTTTTTTTGATACGATATATATATATATATATAGTTCTTTTGTTGTAAGATTATGATCCTAGCTATAGGAGTTTGATTTAGAGCACATGTATAAGCCTCCCGAGTAGCTTAATTAGAAGTTTTCTGTTTATTTTTTTTGGTTACAAGTGAGGCCAAAACGAAAGAGAGATCCAAACTCTAGCGTCCAAATGCAGGGGTGAATATATACACCGTACTAGAGCCATGCACAAGCCCCTACTAATCTTAGATATAATGTGTTCTTTTTCTTTTTGCGTGTAGCCTTACAAGGCAAGAACATGTTACGGTTTTACGCAGAGGCTTCTGCTCACACCGGTTTGTATTTCTCATGTTTATATAATAAAATATATGATGTTTTCTAAGATCAAAACCAGAAAGGAATATTTGAAAAACTTATTAGTCCACCTAGCAGTATCTATATGTTGGGTATAACGAGTAAAGGCAACCTCATATTGAGGCAGCAGATCCAAATAGATCATTTACTCAGTTGCATTTGTTTCTAGGTCCATCCCAAATTCCCACATAAATATATAAACGAGAGTACTAGTGGATGAAGCATGTGGAAGAAATTAAAATAGGAACTGAAATGCAGTCAAATATTGATCCAACAAATTAGTAATGTGATCCCAAATCGTAGCCGTTTTCCTTGACCATTGTGACAGTACTTGAATGAACAACACCCACAGACATAACTTCTATATCCACATGTACAAACCCTTTCAAATTTACCCCTTCAATAACCTTTCTTGCTGGCTAGTTTTTATCATAGTTAAAGTCACATAATTTTTACCATTCTCACTCTCTTACCTTCAATATTCAAGTGATCCTTTGGAGTTAGTAAGCTAGAAAGATGCATAGATCGGCAAGTTGGACCAGGGCGGATGAGTACTATGCGTCGTCACCGTCGCCAGCAAAGGGCCCGTCGGGGCTGCGAATGTCGGTGTCATTCTTCCAAGGGAGTGATAGTCAGCTGCCGATTTATGATCCGCCCATAGCCGAGTTGGCCAAGAAGGAAAAGGCTCGCGTCAAGTTTGCCCAGAATGCTGTCCATGTTATCCCCTTTGTGCTTCTTCTATGCGCTTTCATTCTTTGGTTTTTCTCTAATCCAGGTAAGTTTGCGGATCCAGACTATAACTAATAAGTACATTTTTGCATGGTTAGACCGGGCTAGCTCTTCGCTAATGTTCATTGTAGAACTTCTTTGAGACATTTTTACTGACACTTTATTCGCATAATCTTGTCAAACACACAAGATATAAAATTCTTTCATCGCTTGCCATTATACAATTGGCCGGGGTAGTTGCCTACGCACACCCTTGAATCCGGCCGTTGAATCTCTAGCTATTACTTGTGAATCAGTAATCGGTTTTTTGGTTGACAAAATGGTGAACTGAACTGATCGAATTGCTTACATGTTTGTTTTGTGGGTATTGTGGTGCAGATGTAGATGTCAGGATGAAGGATCCAATAGCAGCAAAAAGTATTGAAGGACTGACATTAGAGGGGGAGATTGAGAACGATAGCGATGGCACTCAAACAGGAGCTCTACCAATTGTAGATTTGGGACTAGACACCGATCCAACAAAGCAAACCAAATATAAAAGATAGAGCTTATTGCACGAATTACAGAACAAAATTGCAGACTACATATAGTTATATGCAGAGATGCAACTGTGATGATTACTTACATGATTTTCTGGAAGTTAATTGGGTGCATTGAAATAACAAGTGTACTTTTGGTTTTGTATCTTCCCATACATTGTTCTGAAGCCAAATTTATTGATGCTTTTTTGGTAATGTAAATAATTTATGGAGTACTATTTTTTTTTTTTAATTTAATAAAAGCTTCATTCAAATAACCTACAATTACATCACAATCACAGCATCCAACGAGGGAATATAACTAAAGACAAAACTCTAACTTCACACTACATATCTTCACTCTAAAGATGAGAGACTTACATGTCAATGGATCCAACGACGAATGCCAAATTGAGAAGCTGCTAAATTGACCAAAATAAGTAGCAATGACTGGGATAAGATCATATCATAATAGAAAACTATTGGGTGGGTCATCCCAGGATCTCTCGGAAACCTCAACACAGGCTGATAATGAAAAACACGGCCCTAAGCCGGCAGAAGACTGAGTACTATTAGCAACGATCTAGCTACCCAAATCCAACGATCCGTCAAAATCCATGATGACAACCTTAACTCGAGCGAGTATGGACTTATTTGAGATTTGACAAACAGATTCAAAAACTAAAGACAAAGAAATAAGACTAAACAACAAAAACACCAAGCAAAAGCGCAACAAAGCCAGAAATAATAGCTTAGTCCTCTGTAGTAGTGGTTCGAGTCCCCATGCTTTGCCAGTCCGGCAGAACGGTGGGCCCCACAAAGGTAGACGCACCAGTGTCGCCACCCCACCGTCATGAGGCCACTCCATAATCGACCCAGTCACCACTCTGAGTAGCTGCCGCCGCCTCCCCAACAACGATTTAAAGGAAGGTTTGACACTCCACTCACCATCTTGTGACCACGACCCGATTAGATCACCGTCAACCACCACCAACCCACTACTTGCGACCAACATCCCAACAAACCCAGAAAGAAACTCCTGCAACCACTGCAATCGAGCCAGAACTGATACTCAATTCTCTCGCCAAGCTTGAACCATCACCATCAAAACTAAGTTGTTGATGGTCGCACCTCCGCGCTGCCGAATAACCCTCCAATCGACCGAAGTCGGTCCCTGATCAGCCATGCCTCCATATGCTTTGTTAAGGAAATCCCAGCCAAATCGATCCGATTTGATTCCTTGCACCGCCAGACTAAAACCTATATCTCCAACACAGCTACACCACTGCGAGGCTAATTTATGATGTACGTTAGCTAAATTAAAGAAAAATGCTTCTCCAATTTGCAACTCTGGTTTGACAAATAGATAACAATATTTGTTTTTGGTTACTTTAGACGAATATGTATAAAGAGTGGAGTTAAACCATATAGCATGTTTGTTGACCTCATAGACAACTTGACCTCAATGAAAGCTTTAAGGGACTGTGAGAGACAAATGGATCTCAGCCACATATATTAAATTTAAATATTAAAATTACAATAACTTAAAACTATGTATTTATTATTAACCATCAAATACATTTGTCTCTTACAGTACTTAAGAAAAACTATTTGTTAAGTGAGTAGCTCTGAACAAAATAGTATCTAAATCTGAAAACTTATTTACTCATAGTTCATTATTTGAAAGTTGCTGACGCCACATCCTTACACTACAAGCGTCACACATAGACATACTTATAGTTCCAACAAAGTGTTTTTTTTTATGACAGAAACAAAACAAAAAAACAAACTACAGAGAGAAACCTCTAGCATACACTAGGAATTCTGAGCCTGATGAGGCATTGGAGCCAGCAGGAGTCAGTAGGTGATCCAACACCTGTGATAAAAGATGCAGCAGATTCATATACTGACCTTAGTGATATAGATCTATACCTAGGTACAGAACGAGACCCGTTAGTGAGGTCTATATCAATAATAGAAAGACCCGCCACCAAAAGCATTCAGAGCAGAAGTAGACTCTTCCCCCGCCATAATAGCATCATCTAGCTTCGCTGCATCAAAATAGTAGTAGCACATAACACGATAATGATAAAATAATATGAAACAAGTGCAAAAAAGAGAAGAAAATATATAAACGTAACACGAAAATTGATAAACCGATGAAACAAACAAGAGAATTAATGGTAAAAGTCGTGATACACCCATTTTGTCTTTCAAACCGCTCTGAGCAGTCATGCACAGTTTTGTAATCTCATATCAACTTCAAGTTTCGTGGGGTTTTAGCCATTTAGGTACTCTAGCAGAGAATGAATATCATTCGTCCAGCTCTTTCGAGTTTCGAAGTCAAATATTATAGGCTATCTTTTTTCTTTTCTTTTTTATGAAATTGAATTACTATGGTGACAGAAGCATCATTTTTCCCTAATATTAATCAAGTTCGAAAAAAAAAAAACAAAAAAAAAAAAAAACAAAGTACACACTCCCTGAAACTGGTACTTGAGATTATGGGCCACGGTCGGCCCACAAGGCGGTAAAAGTCTTTGTCTCCAAATTATTACGGGGCTTTTGGTTTCACCTCTATATATATCCGCACTTTTCGCTTTCGTCATCACTTTGTCATTTCTGTTTTTCCCAGTTCTCCCTTTCCTTCTTCTTCTTCGTCGTCGTGTGCAAGAATCTAACCTGGTCTCTACATTCCCTTCTCGCCGGACCGGTCCAATCCCGGTCGAACTCTTCCTACCTCATCAAACCGCTCTCAGCCATGAATCCTGAATAGTAAGTCTCCGATCTCTTTGTATCTGAAACGCTCCGTCGTTTTCCTGACATTGAAAATTTAATCTAGATCCGTATTCATTTATGTGTTTTTGTTCAATTTTCATTAATTTTTTGTCGAAATTCTGTTTGTTTTTTCGATATTAGTTTTGAATTGTGGTTATTCCTTTAATTTGTTTGAGCTAATCTAGTTAGATGGTGATTTGAGGGTTATTGCTTTAGGTAGACCTTGGTGTATGATCTTGATGTTATGGTTCGACCGAGTGTGTTGATTGTTAGATTCATAGATTGTGTCTAGACTTTTCGAGGTTGTGTGTAATTCGGAATTTTGAGTATTGCGTAGAGTTGATTGTGTTGAAATGTTTTCTCGTCTGCAGTGATTACTTGTTTAAGCTTTTGCTGATTGGAGACTCCGGGGTTGGAAAGTCGTGTCTTCTTCTGAGGTTTGCTGTAAGTTTTTGAGACTCTGGCCGTTTAGTCTCTGCCGCATTTTCTTGATTTATGCTGCTGCTAAGGAAACCGTGTTGCTTATTAAATGTGATGCGGATTGTATATGGGTGGTCCAGCATCCAATACGTATTGAAGAGTTTGAAATAAGTGTTTACGCTGCACACTTGATTCTTACTTGCTGAAATTATAATAATATTGCTCTTCTATATAGTAGTTGAAATGCAGCTGAAACATATTGTCTGTAAGGGTGAGTTCTGAGAAAACAGCCTGTTGACTTGTCCGTCTATATCTTCTATTTCTGAGCATCTGCTGCTAAGTACAAGGTAGTTTATCATTGCTGGAGCTGAATTCATGAAGATTATTGCTGACTTATCATCTATCTAATGATACAGGATGATTCATATCTGGACAGCTATATCAGCACAATCGGAGTTGATTTTGTAAGCTCTATTCTTGTTGTGAATATCTGTTTATCATAAATATGACTTCCTAATCATTTTGTTTTCTTTTTCTGCAGAAAATTCGCACTGTGGAGCAAGATAGTAAAACAATCAAACTTCAAATTGTGAGTCTCTCTCCCTCCCTCCCTCCCTCAAATCAGTGTCTGGGAATTTATGCCTTTTGTAGTTAACATCTGAAATGATGTGAAATCTTGTGGCTGGCTGGCTTGCTTCTTTTTTATTCCCTTTTAAGTACCGGCTGGTGCTTGTTCCGTTTTGTGTTTGTGTCTTTTCTTTCAACATTCAGCAATTTAATTTAGTAGGATCTCTTATTCCATGAGTTTCGTTACATGTTTGATTTTGGTTCAATTACCTCTCTTTTTGAAGAAATCTGTAGCGCGTGCATATTCACAATGTTTATTTTGCACTGGATTGTATGAAATGCTTCCATTTAGTCCGTCTAGCTTTTAGAATTATTTTTCATAATTTTTTCTCTGCTGACTTGTAGTGGGACACTGCTGGACAAGAACGTTTTAGGACAATTACTAGTAGCTACTACCGTGGGGCACATGGCATTATAGTAAGTTTCTTCTTCTTCCTCTTCTTTTTCCAAATCTTTTCTGTCAATTGTGGTCAGTATCAAGTTCTGGTACAGTGGATTCTGTCTAACAGTTTTGGTGCATGTTGCAGATAGTCTATGACGTGACAGACCAAGAGAGCTTCAACAACGTGAAGCAATGGTTGAGTGAAATTGACCGTTATGCCAGTGAGAATGTAAACAAGCTTCTTGTTGGCAACAAGTCTGACCTCACTGCTAACAAAGTTGTGTCTTATGAAACAGCTAAGGTGAAAAATCGGATACCCTCTTATTTCCCTGTTTCCATAATATTGTCCAATGAACTCCTTAATATTTAAATCACTATTTCCTGATTCCATTGGTTTGTTGGAAGGCATTTGCTGATGAGATTGGGATCCCTTTCATGGAGACTAGTGCAAAAAATGCTACTAATGTGGAGCAGGCTTTTATGGCAATGTCTGCTGACATAAAAAATAGGTGACTTTTGTATATCTTTTGTTTGTGTATATTTTCCTCATTTCTTCTATTGTGGAAAAAGAAAACTTTAAAATAGGAAAGATATTTGCACTGCACAGTCTGGTGCAATTTTGAATTGAAGACTATTGGTTTCACGACATAATTGTTCTAGAAGCTGTCTGGCCTTTTCAGATATATAATTGGTTTTCATTACATAATTGCAGGATGGCAACTCAACCAATGAACAATGCGAGGCCGCCAACAGTGCAAATTCGAGGACAACCTGTCAACCAGAATTCTGGCTGCTGCTCATCTTAGTTGGTTTCGATGCTGATCTTCTGTGGCATGTGCACATGAAGGAGAAGGCTTCTCATTCTTCTCTAAACTGTAGATGACTGCTTGTGCCTTCTGAAACCATATATAATGACTTGCTTGTCAGTATGTGTTATAAGTTACTCTTAAATTCCATTCTTTTTAGTCTTTAACTGGTATGTACAAAATGATGTTCGGTTCTCAGCTACAGTTCTATGTTTTCTTCTGTTTCAAGTGACTCGTTAAATTGGAGTTGGTGTTTCGTGTGGATGCTTAAAAGGAAATCTGTGCTTCTGATTTCGCTACATTGATAATCTATTTAATGAGTGCTAATTTGTTATGATGCTTCTCTACTATCCTTTTCACTTGGTTCTTTCTTAAAAATTTGACCTTCTAGCCTATCATCTTTGACCTCTTGGATCATTAATAACTGGAATCAAAACACTGCTCATCATCAATTTAAACAGAACTTGCTACTGGAGTTCTTTTTGGCGTGCCGTTGTGCCAACATTTCATGTGGAGCCATCCATGTCAAATATGATAACAAAACCATAGATCTGGGTTTCTGAAGCTCTAATAAATCTCTATTAGACTATAAAATCATTTTCAAACCTTTGAATTTACAGTTGAACGGTACAATTTTTACAGTGCATCCTCTTCTGTACTCGTCTTCAGTGTTGGCAATGAGACAAAAAAACATTTTCACACAACCCAATTGGAATTCCAGATTTAGGCGGTGGCTTCAGAGAAGGAGAGGTTGTCTCTAGAGGCTCTGAAGGAGGTCACCTCGAGGGAGTTGATGAAGGCCTTATCTCACTGAAAAGAGGCTAGTCAGGGTGAAGGATCAACAAGATAAAACCACCATGTGAAGAAACCTAGTCACGGTGATGCTTTGAGATAAAACTACCATATGGGAAACACTGGTTTCTTTATACCAAATGCTTGTGGGAATACGTTCTTACCAACTCCTCCCATTCCAAAAGTGGAGCACATACTAGTTAAACGCCTGCATTTCGGAAACCCAACATTACTCTAAATTTGCATCTAGCTACTCACTCACTAAGTACGGGTGGACAAATCAGGTGGTTTCCATGGTGGTGTTTCTAATAAAATAATTTAAAAAATTGATTCAAGGTACCTTCCATCACTGCTTTCAGCCATATTTTCCTGAATACCGAAAAAAGAATGAACGAAAAAACTCTCAGATAAAAATGATGGGAACAAGATTTCAGAAAGAAGAGGAAATTAAATGAACCTTTAAGAGTCCCAAACGAAGAGATCAAGAATAGAGACAAGATGAGACTAGAAAAAGACTGAAGAAGAAGTAGTAATGGTGAATGGAGTTGAAGCCTAGCTAGAACTCTGGTTATATACAGAATTTCACTCCTGGTGTAGTGTTTGAATTCTAAAACGGTTTTTGACCAAAGAAAAAGAACATAGAAATCTAGCATGGTCCAACTTTCAAACAATTCTCTGTGCTCGGTCACACGCATTCCCCATTATTTTCGATTTCATAGACCACCATATATATGCTGGGAAGTCTTCTTTACTTGTTCATACGATCTGCATTTTGGAACTGATTCTCTGCACTCAAAGTTATACAGAGTTCTGGTTTTCTGACTAGTCTTTAACCCTTAGTCTTTGCCCATTGAGGTGGTTTGGTTCTGTTTAAGAGCCAGTTAAGTGAGCTACAGTTCCAATTACTTCTACAAGGACTAAACAAATTGTCAATCTCCCTTGAGATTTACTTCCTTTGGTAAATGCTTTCTAATTGGGATCCCAAATGAAGTCTAAGTAGGTTTTGAAGCATGCCAATATCTCCAACGAGAATCTCTTACTACATTATTTGGAATACAACTCTCCATCACAACTAACTAAGCTCATTTCATCATTATCAAAAGATTAGAATTGATAATTTGAAAAAAAAAATATCGCATTATACAATTCTCCTCATATCAAACAGACTGCTTATTCTTTGTTTTCGCTTGTCATTCGCGGCGTGCCTAAGAAGGTACTTGTGTGCATGACTAGAAACCTGTGTTGGGGTTCTAGCTAGCTACTCTCCTTTTTTTTTTTTTTTCTTTTCAAAATCAAATAAGGGATTATACTATATTAGCTTCTCAGAGGCAAACAATGTAGGGCATAAGTCCCACCCTTGATTCCGAAAGGGAGGGATTTGCGACACTCTAGCGACTCATCAAAATGAAATTAGTGTTTGATGTGGATGCTTAAATGAAATATGTATGCGTTTCTAATAATGTCATTACATTGATCACATAAGGTGTTAATTTCTTGTCATGCTTCTGAACTTTGGTTCATTGTTCTATTGTCCCACTTAGACCTTATTCTTGATCTTTTTGACATATTTCATTTGGTTCACTAAGCCAACAAAGGCAATCATGCTTATGTGATTCTTTCTCCCGTAATATGTAGTGTTTTTTTTTTTTTTTAACAAGCTTTTATCCCCAATTGAGAAAATATAAATAATAATAAATAAACTTTACTCAACTTGTTAACCTTTTGGCCGGGTTAGCCCAAATGTGAGAAAATTAAAGTGCGGAATATACTAGTTCAGGAATTGGTACTTCACTTTCATGGTGGCACTTTACTTTAATTAACTTTGAATCATGAGTTAGTGGAGTATAAATTTGAGTTATCATCTATCCATATAAGGAGTACTATTGAATCCCTATTTGAATATAACTTATGCAAGTAATTTAGGTCATATCATTATCAAAATAACAATATTGATACTTTGAAAATTTTGCCGCATTGTACAACTCAACACCTCTTTAATGAAATTTGTAGATTACTCTTGCAATATATACTTCTAAATACAGCTTGAAAATCAAAACTTCAAAAAGAAAAGGGATGTAACATGTCATTTTCTATGTGACTCTGATTGCCCCAGAAGAAGAGGATGACAAATTGGCTCCTTGAGATGGTTGTGGCTGCCCAATTTTAAGCTCTAAAGCATCCTTCTTAGAGATCGACGAGTTCCTATGATGAACTCCCATCGACGGACTGCTTGGGAGAGGCTTCGGTGATGATGGAATCCCTGAGGGGTGAGAAATAACCGGTGGACATGTAGCGAAACTACCACCCTGCGTCTTAAGCATGTAGTGGAAAGTTGGACTGCCATAGTGCATTGCTGCTGCATATGGTACAGTCCCAGGCATTCCTACCTGCTGATGGAAAGATGATCATTAAACTACTTAATTATAAACTTTAGTGCAGAAGATCGATATGCAAAACAGCGAGATCCAATTGCTGATATTGTACTACTACACAATAATGAAAGTAATAAAAGTACCTAGTCTGGTAATCTGGAAATCCACGTACCATGTATGGGATAACTGGAGCGTAATTAGGAACACTGCAAGATGCTGCAGGCATTTGAGCAACAGGTGGGGGGCTATCCAAGCATAGATGTGGAAATCGGTTCAGGACCTGACCTGGCATGCTTGCCTGTGGCGAGTTCGTAGTTATAGAGATTTGCGGCAGAACTTTAGAGCTGCTACCAGGTGATGAAGAAGAAGAAGAAGAAGCTTCGGCTGTTTTGGCTCTCGGTGAGAGTGGAGAATCTTGATGAGCACATTGTTCCTACAAGTTGATCAATAACCTATCTGTCATTTACATCACACCAAAATGCACAGTAAGTTACTGATTGAGAAGAGCGGGGCATACAGATAGTTCTTTGAAGTGCATATCAAATAGACTTGTTCTTCGTTTACGCTTGTCGTTGGTAGCCTGCCTAAGAAAGTACTTCTGTGCATGACTTGCAACCTGTGTTGGGGTTCTAGTTGTCACAAAATTTCTTGCAATACCTCTCCAATCGCCTTTCCCAAGCTTTTTCAATCCGGCTAGGAATACTCTGTGCTCTTCCTCGGTCCAAGGTCTCCCTGGAGATACATTGAAAAAATAATTCAGAATTTAGTACCTGAACAATTTAAATCCAAAATCATAATATCGCTATCAATCTTAAACAAGTCGGTTGAGCTGTAATTTAAGAAGGTTCATAACATTTAAACAAGAAGAAAGACAGTTGGAGAAGCCAACTTATATGGATTAGAAAGGGGGCTTATGTATCAATTTGAAGACTCATACACAACAAGAAAGACTGATATGAATGCAACTTTCTCATCAAAAAGAAAAATTAAAGACTCATAGAGGCGGGGAATAGAAAAAAAGCAATCAATTCGAATCCAGAAGACTCGTATACATAATTAACAGACATTCAAGTCCAGCAAAAAATTCTACTAATTTAAAAGTGACAATAAAATGTAGACGAAATTTCATCAAGAACTAACATCAACCATAACCACAGAGAATATCACATTTAAATGCAATAGTGATAAACCTATTTCTATATATTATGTAGAAACAAACAAAAGGACCCTTACGACATATTCATGATCCCTCAAACCCATCAAGTTAATCAGTAGCCATCAAAAACTACTTGAAATCTAGGTACAAGTATGTACCTTTTTTTCTTTCATGAGCGGCTTTGCGTTTTTTGTTATGGATGAGGCCGTCGGAGAGGTAGCCTGCATCGTCAGCTCCGACATTGATGTTGTTGTTTTGGTCTCCGTTTCCGGCAGACTGGAGATTTCCCATGCTGAAACTCTTCTTCATAGAATCGTCCTGTCTTTCCATTATATTCACCCCAAAAAGCTTCAAATAAACCCCTTTGTTGTTATTGTTAACCCCATGCCCTATGTGGTTACAAGTCCTAGAATTGTGCCCGTTGTGACCGCAATGCGAACACTTTCGTGCCGATTCCTTCACCATAATAATCGGCAAAAGGAACCACAAAGATTGAAGAAGATGATGACAGAAGTGGTATTTGGGTTTTGGTCAATTGGATACTTGGATTGATAGCTTTTGTGTTTGTGTTTTTTCCTGTGATGAAGTCTTTGAGGTCTAGTATTTATGGGCTCTTTTACCTTCCTTTTCTATAATAAGTCTATGATATTTACATTAGTGTGATAACAAAGCAATAAGAGATGACGCTATTACCCTTACCAACGTTGCCTTGGAGAACAATTAAGGAAAGCACCAAATCAAGGGTTGTTGTTCCTTCTATTAGCACGTCAACGCAAATCCTAGCCGTTGAGTGACTGTAAAAACATGGATTAACTTTTTCTTGCAAAAAGTAAATGCCTCGTGGCATCGCGTGAAATCAGTACTGGTTTCACGCGATAATTTTTGCCTCTCTAAAAACTCGGTCTTCCGGCGAGTATGCACTAATTTTATCGTTTTACCACAAAAAGTAACAAAAGTGGGAAAAAGAGAAAAAGGGGATGTTTTTACCTCTTTCCAGCTTTTTTGTTGATGCTGGTCAAAGACCCAAAATCCAATTTTAGATGTCTAATTTGGGCGATAATCAAAATCTAATCAATACAGCAAATATTCAGTTTCATTAGTATATTGAGATACAGAATCAAACGGTGGGAGATATATCCACTATATGAGGGAATAGGAGACAAAATATACTCAAATGGGAAATTTCTAGATACAGTTAATAAACTCGAACTAAATCATTGTGATCTGGCTAGATAAATGACTAAAGATGGTGGCGTAAATTACGTTCGTATCCAAGACTCAATAACAATGTTTGGTCAGAATTAGGGATAAGCTTATTTAGTTTGGGAAATTATAACTTTCTTACTTGTATGGCAAGAAACTAACTAACATAGTGATCGATTTATCAAAAAAACAGGTACTCTTAAATTATAAAATTTAAAAAGTTATGTCAGATACTATTTGGTTTAGTGGTATAAGTCCCCCTTTTATAAATAAGAGGTCGTGAGTTCGACTCACACTCACTATAGACTAATTGTTGTATATGAGTTGTTGATAAAAAAAATATATAAAAAATATTTAAATACTTCACTTGAGATGAAATGAACCCTCAAAGTGTGATCCTTGGAAAAAAGTTATCTCCAAAGTACAAATCACCGTGTATGCAACAAGATCACTTTTGAGTCAAGCATTTGTTCGAAGTTAAGATTTTTTTTTTTTTTTTATAGACAAATACTTTCAAACCTCCAAACCATCTTAAGTATCTAGGTATCGTATCCTTAATTATGAGCAAATAAATGTTGTTAAGCTTTCAAACCTCCATAGCATCTTCGGCATCTAGATAGCTTATCCTTAATTCTAAGCAAATGTTGTTAAACTTTCAAACCTCCAAAGCATCTTATGTATCTAGATATCTTATCCTTAACTCTAAGCAAATATTAACAACAGCCTGTTAAAACCAAATTGAGAGGGAATATACATTCACCATTTCTAGTATATTGTTTCCAGTTCACCATCTCTGGACGGTAACTGATTACAATATCAATCCTCATAAAAATACCACTAGATCGGGCAACCTTTTCTTAGCATCGATCAAAAAGTACGTTCTCCTCCCTCAAGTATTTCTGTCTAACAATCTGCAGCCACCAATTAAAATTTAATTCCAAATCCAGTTAGGGCTCATGATTCCCGGCAGTGTGTGAGGACTAGTTTCGAACAAATTACATATCACCAAGCTAGATTTTGTACGTTAAATCGGTCACAATTAACAATGAACTTCGTTTTGAGTGCGCACTACCTCGCGTTCTCGTTCTCGTTCTCGTTTTTTTTTTTTTTTTGTTCTTTTCTGGACAAAAGAGAAGCGAACGACACGAGATCAGGGTTACGTTAAAGGAGTTAGTTCCGGAGCCTTGTCGTTGGGGCATAAAACCACGAAGAAAACGCATACTGAAATAAGGAAACGGACAAAGAAAACAGTGGTCAGCTTTCAGGGTTTTCAGAGAAAATGTTTGGCATTTTTTTTATACGCCCCTTTGCTTATCAGCCCACCACGTGTTCATATGCATGGGCTTCAGTTTCACAAAAAAAAGCTACTGTTTTCCTTGTGAAGATTCTATGCTTTTCGATCGGTGCAGAGGAACAAGACGATGCCCTTCCCTGCTTCTATGTGAATAATTTAACTGATGCCATGCAAACCCCAAACCTGGGCTCCACTGTCAACGCAACCGTCATCAGTAGCGAGCTCAAGGCTCAATTGAAAATGCAAAGACAATATCAAGGTGAGGGTTTTGGGTCATCCCAATGGGGAATGACGTCGAGTTTGTTTGGTTAATTTGTCTCCAACTACTAGTATTAAATTATTAAATTTACACTTTGTAGAATAAAAGATAAGAAAGGAGTACATCTGAAAAAGAGACTAGATAAATTAATTAGCTTAATTAAATGCAAAATATCGTAAGTACATAATTGAATGAAATATATTTTTCTTTTTATCATCTTTGATTAAAAAAGTTAATAAAAATAAATTTAATAGAAAATCTTGCATATTGCCACTCTGTAAGTTTCTTGCTTGTGTTATTTTCTTTTTTATAGAAAATAATATCGAGACACTTGAAGTGCAACGATGGATAATATATACTTATGAAATAAGTTAATAAAAGAAAAAAGTGATAAAAATTCAATCACAAATTAAATGACATTATAGCTTTTGCCACTCATTATTTTCTTTTTCACATCCTTTCTCTTTGCTTTGATTTTTGGCAAAAACTTTCATCAACGTGCTTGAGCTTTCTTGGTCATGATGAACTCAATTTTCCTTTTTCGAAAAAAGTTGGACAAGTGGATTAACTTGGGAAAGAACTTTAAGTACAGAATCCAGAAAATTTACTTTGATGGATTTGTCATTTAATTACAGAACCCCTAAAATTAAAAGACTCGGAAACGCTTGCAACACATTTCGAACTAGCTTAAGGACCACTGAAGTCCCCAAACGCCAAAACACGTGTCCCACAGTATCCATGTCCATGTTTCAGCTCAATATAAGTCAGTCGACTTATCACTTCCACGTGGACTCACCCATGCACTTTGCCACTTCCCTGCCAAAACGCCGCCGTTCCGACCTCCGTTAGGGTCCGTCACATTGTTACATCTCTGACTCCATCAGCTCGACATGTCCTGCAACACATGGCGAAAGCTTCTTCTCTAGGCTTAACAACTGGCTCCAAAGTACACTAAGAAGCAAAATGCATGCAAATCTCAAGTCCCGGACGATCCGCCATGGAGTCCTCTCCGTCTTTAACGTTCGTAACCGCCGTTAGACCATGCAGACACTTCAACTCAACCAGAGTTGAGCTCTTCCTATTATAAATGTACCCCCTTCCTCTACTTTCCTCCTCGCTCAGAGCCATCGATTGAGCTCAACTGGTGGCATTACAAACAAAACACATTACATTTGTAATCACATCCCGCTATAGAAAAATGTTTAACGGGTACCAATTCTACAATTACGTTCCGGTTCCCGTCGAGCAGTATTTCCACCATGACCATGACACCGGCTTCTTCAGCTCCGACGAGTTCCGGATGTACTCCTACAAAATCAAGCGCTGCCCGAGAATGCGCAGCCACGACTGGACCGACTGCCCCTACGCGCATCGGGGCGAGAAGGCACAGCGCCGCGACCCGCGTAGGTATCCATACGCCGCCATAGTCTGCCCGGCATTCCGCAACGGCGTCTGCTACAAGGGCGACGCGTGCGAGTACGCGCACGGGGTGTTTGAGTACTGGCTCCACCCTGCGCGTTACCGCACGCGCGCCTGCAATGAGGGCCTGATGTGCACACGCAAGGTCTGCTTCTTTGCTCACTCCCCGGAGCAGCTGCGGTTCCCGCCACCCGAGTCGACCAAATCGTTCAAGTGTCGACAGCACCACAACAACTACGTCTATCGCCCCGTCGGAGATCACTTGCTGATAAGCGGTGCCAATGGAGCCACCTCAGTGCGGTCGCCAGAACGGTTGGCAACAAATAACAACGTTATTGTCGCCGACAGGTTCTCGGAATTTTTGAGCAGTTTGAGGGCACTGAAGTTAAGTGATCAGGAGGGCAATGGTGGTAGTGGTGAGGTGGATATGAGGGTCGACGAGAATGGGCTGCCAGAAACTTTGGAGGTTGATTGGGTTTCGGAGCTGTTGCAGTAAATTTCTTGGGGGATTGTATCGATGAGGGGAGTCTGGAGTCATTAGCTTAGGGTTAATTGACTTGTTAATTATAGTATTTAACTAAGGTTTGGGTATAATTCTAGTAGTTGGTAATTATGATAAAGTACTTATGGGGTAGGTCGTAATTCTATTTGTTAAGAACATGCAGTCTAGAGCTGAAATCTGGAGCTCGAATAACGGCTGTGTCTGTAATATTAATGTATTGGTTATTTGGTTAAGGATTAAGGAGTCTATATGTTTCATAAGTGCATGATAACATTATCTTTTATTTGTGTTTAATTTCCTACAGTTCTCCATTTTTTCTATGCTTGATCTATATTACAATGACAATATTACTGTGAAACTACTTTCATAAGTTCTAAAAGGATACAATTAATGTTTTATTTATTTACTATATTAGTTTCTATTTTGTTTCTGATATAGAAGGGATATGATTTTATGAAAATTAAAGGGAAAGATTAGGGAGAGATCTAATGTAAACCTGTTTTATTTTCACTTGAGGGTTAATTAAGTTGTTATTTGTCGGCCTAACCGTTCCGCCTTCCGCACCGACGTGACTGCATCGACAAAAGAGAACAAGATAGCAAGTAGCAAGCTAAAACAGCAGCGAGTCTTACCCCCAAAGTTTACACCATCGATTTTCCTACCACGTACTTAACCTCGTGGACTAGTTTTTTTTTTCCCCTTCTCTTTCTATAGTACCTGTAAGACAAATTCAGTAAAAATGGCAAAAGAGAGAAGATTAGAAACAAAAAAGGATGAAATCGAAGAATTAAGAAGTAAATTAAATTGAAAGTAATAAAACACAAGTAGATGGAAATTGAGCTTTAGATCTGAATAGTTGAAAATTTTGAGATAAATTGTTAGATTTACATGTTAATTTTGGTGGTACAATAAACAATAATCAAGAATACACAACATTAATTCGTGTGTCAAAATCAAGACTTAGCACTTACAAATGCCGCTAGATCAAATTGAATTATACTCAAAACAAATAGTACGGTGAAATGAAATTTGATTGAATAAAAGGAAAAAAAAGATGCTGTAGTGGGTTAGGACTTAAGACTAGATTAGATCAAGAGTTTGATTCCCCTCTTACCTAACAAAAGAAATTTCCTACTAAGTAATAGAACTCTGATTAAATCCCGATAAAAGGAAATGCACACATCACCGGTAATACGTAGACAATGAAACACCACCGATGAACTATTGACTCTAACATCCAACATTTTATATGCCTGAAATTCGCAAATAATGATTCTAGCGTCAAAATTGTTATGTTGTTATAAACAAGTAATGCGATCTGAGTTTTGAGAGATAAGTTCTTTTGGTATATATTTTAGTCACACAAGTCGAACTACAATTAGGCATACCACTTTTGAAAATAAGGAAATAAAACGCTCACCTCAATAGCCACCAAGACATGAGCAAATTTTCTCCACCAGTATAAGCAGCACATCCAGACTTATTAGAAGGGGCAAAGTTATATCTATTATCTAGAGAAGAAAAAAAATGTATGCCTCAAAATATGCTATGGATCTAGATATTTTTCTAGAAAGAAGGGATCTAGGTATTTAGAGAGGCGGGGATACAAAATCAATCTCTATTTTCTCCGACCTGGTTTCCTAAGAACCTCTCACCTTCCTCTCCCCCTGTGTTTCTTGCTTTCCCTTGGGTAGATGGGTGCCGGTATATGTAGAGATTGAAAGGAAAGCAAAGATCGCGCGTCTCTCTTTGATTACGCAATTCAATTCAATTTAATTACTCAAAGGCACAAAAAATTCATGACCTACAAGTCTGGCATCTTTCTTTATCTATCTTTTTTCTCTTATGCACCGATAACCAGTGACTAGCAAGTTTAACGTCTTTTCTTTTTTCATCTTTTTCCACGTGACAATGCAGATAGTAACTTAATTTGTAATTCCTTTTATTATATGTGTGTATGGATTAGAGTGATTAGTCTTCATGTGTACATTACTACTTAATCCCACCTTTAGTTCCCTTGAGTAGTGAAAGGAGGGTCCGAGTGAGAGGGGTTAAAATAGTTCATAATTTGAGAAATCACCGTAAAATTGAGTCACTGCGTAGTTGCTACAAACTTAGAGATATAAAAGACATAATCATTGAATTTTAATTCTTACTCAACTGATCAAGCAATATTTTAATGTCAACTAGTATTTAGTTTAATAATAAGACACATTTCTCTAACAAAATGTTGGTATAAATTCAAATTTGTCTCCACTCTCCCTCAGTGATAACAAAAAAAAAAAAAAAAAGTCAAGCAAATAAGCAGTGATAGAGACTAGAGAAGTTTATATTGAGAATTTGAACTTGCATAAGACTATTTGGAAATTTCATCTTAAGGAATTTCCCTTTGGATTAGATGACATTTAATACCACAAATACAGGTCATGATACATGTGTAATTTGGAGAAATTATTAAGTGGTCTCGAGATAATGTTATTGGACCATATGATTTGTGTTTGATTGTGATTGGTCTCATAATTTAATTTTTTTTTTCACCCCCTACATGGTCCCCATGAAATTTGAGTAATGTTATTGACTTGGACCACGACATGGCAATGCCACGTGGTAGTCCAAAACCACTTAATAATTTCCTGTGTAATTTACAACTCATTTTAATCTGTTGCAGTTACCCAAAACGCACCAAAGCTATAATTGTCTACCATCTTCACCCAAAATGCTTGAAAATGGCAAAGGTTAACAAGCATAGCAATTAACAAGCATACATGTTATATTAATCATAACGATTAGAAATTAACAAAAATAGATAATGTACCAAATCAAAAAAAACTGACACCTCCTCAACTTATATCTGTTACCATTTCTGTTCATATAGACATTAATGAAAATCTGGATGATTAACTTTACTTAACTTATATCTATAATTGCCTACCATCTTCACCAAAAATGCTTGAAAATGGCAAAGGTTAACAAGCATAGCAATTAGCAAGCATACATGTTATATTAATCATAATGATTAGAAATTAACAAAAATAGATAATGTACCAAATCAAAAAAACTGACACCTCCTCAACTTATATCTGTTACCATTTCTGTTCATATAGACATTAATGAAAATCTGGATAATTAACTTTACTTAACTTATGAGGTAATATGCCAATAATCTTATCTAAATTAAAAGCAGAGAAAGAGAAGGAACACAAAAAAAAAAAAAAAAGTTCTCCCGTCTTAATTTACTACAGATTCTTGCTTATCCCTGTAAACCCGAGAAGTTCGACACCTGCGTAATGACTTTTGGATTAAAGCGAAACGCAAAGTGAAACAACTGTGGACCATGCATCCAAGACGTTATAGACTCTTCACGTTTTTCTCCTCCGGGGTTTTTTATCAGTATCTGTGTGCTGACATGGTCTTGAGCCAGGCGATGATGCCAACGCCTTGATCGTGGCGGGACCCAACTTGAGCTCGGTCAGAAACTCCCCGACAACCACCACTTCGCCACCGCCACCTTCGTTCGCTACGTGCCTTTCTCTTCACACCTCTTCCGACTCATCATCCTTATCCCCACTAACTTCTTCCTCATAATATAAAACGCACTTCTTCACCGCTCCCAACAACCATGTCGTCACCATCGGACTCCAGGTTTTACTCATTTTCAGCAAACCTTTTCTTTTGCTTCTCACATGGTGCTAACGTAAATTATATTAATTTTTTTGTGGTTTCTTACGTTTCTTTTTTTCAGGTGGAATGATGGCAATGGAGACGACTCATTTGAGTTTAGTTCCCCGGAATGCTATGCTTGCACTCAGGCGGGTCTTCCGGTGTTTCATTCCACCCGCTGCCGTGACCCGATCCACCATTATTCCCAGCTGCAATGGGATCGCTCCGCCGGTTCTTCTTTGACCCGGGTCGAGACCCCGACGGACCTTAAATGCAGCCCCACCGACCTGACCCGGACCCGGGTCATCGACCCGCGTAGCAACTACGTGAAAAGATTGAACCGTGTCGTCCTCATGGCACGTGGCCTGGCGGTCGCCGTGGATCCGCTCTTCCTCTACGTCATAGCTTTGAGCAAGAGTGGGGCCTCCTGCTTCTATATGGACGTCGCCCTGGCCTTCTACGTGACCGTCGTACGCACGTGTCTCGACGCCTTACACCTGGTCCACATTTTGCTTCAGTTCAAGCTTGCATACGTGTCCAGTGAGTCGATGGTGATTGGCTGCGGGAAGCTCGTGTGGGACCCGCGAGAGATTGCGTGGCACTACATGAAGTCCGTCAGGGGGTTCTGGCTCGACGTCTTTGTCATTCTACCTATTCCTCAGGTACCTGAAAATTGCATTGGTTTTAGATTCCGGTCAGATTTTCAAGTCTAGGCATAAGATTTGGTAGTCATTTCATAATCCTTATGGGGATGTTTTATCATATGAGTTAGGAATGTGGGGATTATCAATCCATGAAATTTTGTCTTTGGTGAACAATCCATGGAATTTTGGCAACGCTGTGAAATGCAAATCTTAATTGGCATCATATTCATCTGTTGGATAAAGCAACATGACACTAGATAAACTGGACATGAGATTCTCAAGTGTCTGAGTACGAGGCGAATGAGTAAAATTGTCCTCAAAAGGGAAAAAATGTAAAGAATCAACGATAGCAGAATTAAGATTCGCGAGCAATTTTGATAATATGATAAAATGATCAATTTACAAACTCGACCACATTTATATATATGGGCGGTTTTGGAAATATATATCATGAAACGAGTTGTTGAGGAGGGCGTCGGAGTTTGGAATCCTGAGCCTATTGCCTAACGAGCTAATTTGTTCATGCATATACTATGCAATTAAGTACATTATCTAGTACTCCAAGCTTTTAGTCCATTAGTTTGTTCAAGTGGGAGATCTGATTTGCAGATTGTAATTTGGCTAATTGAGCCAAAATTGCTTAGAGGAGAACGTCCGACACAGATAATGGCGACCGTTTTGCTAACCTTCTTGTTCCAGTTCACCCCCAAGGTCTACCACATTATTCACTTGGCCAAGAGACTAAAAAAGGTCACAGGTTACATCTTCTCATATGGCAACATTTGGTGGCGTTTCAAACTTAATGTCATCGCCTACTTAACTGCGTGTCACGTAAGTAACTAATCTTTTTACTACTCAGATAACTATTAATTACTATGTTATCTTAGTTCACTGTAATTCCTGTGCAGATTGTTGGAGGAATTTGGTATGTTCTTGCAACACAACGTGTAATGTCATGCATCCAAGTACAGTGTGAGAGTATTAAAAAGTGTAATCTATCTCTCTATTGCTCAAGGGAAATATTTTCCCATGGAAATTTTCCTGAAGTTAACAAATTGCCAAAGATAAAGGCAATGTGCTTTGATGAGGACACTGAATTTGGCTACGGAATTTACCAGCCGATCCTTCTTGTCTATAATGGCAATACACGCGCCGTTAGGATCCTTTATCCCATTTACTGGGGTTTAAATAACCTGGGGTAATTAACAAAGCTACAAATTAAGGCATCTACTGAAATTGCATTTCGATCACCCTTGTTAATTAATTATATGTGGCATATGATCTCTTGTTATTGATGTTTCAGCTCCTTTGCCAACAATCTTAGTCCTACAAGTGACTGGCTGGAACTGATATTCTCTTGCTGTTTGTGTCTGGCGGGCTTGAGCCTCTTTATTACCTTACTTGGAAATATCCAGGTCGTTCAAATTTCTAATCATATATGGTAAATTAAAAATTATAGAATGGTTTTTGGAATTGCATCGTGATTTAGATTGTGTCTTTATGAAACAATACATCAATGAGAAGTTAGTCAGATAGGTCTGCACATTCTAAAATGTGATATTCTGTTGTCTGTCTAGTAATCCAGACCTTTAAATATAAGGTCTTAATTTGGATGCCCAGACTAATAGTTTGACAACATAATGTCTTCGATTTGTGATTAGAGAAATTTACCCTTACGACTAATATCTTGAATGTGAATGTACCTGTAATTGTGTAGATATTTCTGCATTCGATCATGTCAAACAAGAAGAAAATGCAGTTGAAATATCGAGACATGGAATGGTGGATGCATCGTAGACAGTTGCCGCATCATTTGAGAAAGAGAGTTCGACATTTTCAACGCTGCAGTTGGGCAGCAATACAGGGACTGGATGAGATTGATTTGATCCAAAACTTTCCTGATGGACTCCGAAGGGACATCAAGCGCCATCTTTGCCTAGATCTTGTCTTGAAGGTAACTATCTACTTAGCAATTTAACTATCATAAGTTATCTCACTATATCATGTTGGCTTCAATAACTTAATAAATATGTTCTAGTATAGAAATGTTGTTCTGCTGTCACACTAATATATGCATGCTGTTTTTCGAGTAATGTATAATAAAAAAATGTCTCTGATAACATAGTCATGCCACGTGCTATTGTGAATCACGAATAAAATGTTTATGTCGTCTTGTATAAAACAGATGAGAACATAGCGGTGAGTAATCACACTAAATCGGACCGTTATTATAGTAATTGCTTATCTCTACTACTATAAAGGGAAACCTAACTTTGGTGTCAAAGGCTTCACCAAAATTTAAAATACTTAAAATACCATCTTTAATAAATTATTACATCAACATATTTTTATTTTTAAAGGTTAAAGATGTAAAACATATTTTAATTTCTAGATAGACATAAAATAAAAATAAAAAAGTAAAATTAATAGAATAATCACATGTTCCTCTCTTTAATTATCTGTGTCAACACACGGATTAAAGGGTAGTACTAATACATAAAACTAATTGTCTCACCGAAAGTTTTTTCCTTTCCATGGTTTACATTTAAATCCTGTGAGCACAATTTATCACGTCCCAAATTCATGAATTTCTTGGACCTCTATCACATGCCTCATAGAATTCGATCATCTAATCACATACCAAAATACTTCGATCTTTTCTTCTCTTTTTAGGTACCGCTATTCCACAAGTTGGATGATGTTATTCTTGACAATATATGTGATCTAGTCCGTCCACTAATCTACTCCAAGGGTGAAAAGGTGAGACATTGCTCGAGTTTCTTACCTATTTTCGATGTACATTTTTCGTTTTCAACTTCTTAATTACATTTCACCGTAATTCCTTAGATAATTAGAGAAGGAGAACCTGTCCAAAGGATGGTGTTCTTAGTTCGTGGACGCATAAAACGTAGTCAAGGCCTGAGCAAAGGCTTCTTAGCCACGAGTGTGCTAGAACCTGGTGCATTCTTTGGGGACGAGCTTCTCTCGTGGTGCCTCCGCCGTCCATTTTTAGGCCGCCTTCCTCCCTCATCCGCCACCTTCACTACCATGGGACCTGTTGAAGCATTTGGCCTCGACGCAGAGTTTCTCCGCTACATTTCCGATCATTTTCGGTACAAATTCTCCAGCGAAAACCTCAGACGGACGGCGAGGTATTACTCGTCAAATTGGAGGACTTGGGGGGCTGTCATCATTCAACTTGCTTGGCGTCGTCACAGGGAGAGGACTAAGGGTAGTCCAACACCAATACAAAATTGGGATATTGAGAACCGGCTTAAAATGTACGCTGCCATGTTCTTGTCAGTAAAGCCTCAGGACCATGTGGACTAGCAAGTAATGGTAGTGATCATATATATCAGAGACTCTTTTGGGTCTTGACCGCCTGACCGGAATTGAAACTTACTCCAATAAAATTGTGAATGGAACTAACTTTGGTTAAGCTGATAATGGGACTTTATTTTGTTAGTTTGATTCAGAACTGATGAAGGAGAATAGGTAAATACAGATGGTCGATCTTACTTCTCAAAGGAATAAACTAAAAGCTTATATATCTCTCCCGTTCATTTTAGATAGTGATGTTCCAACAGAAGCTCCAAAAGCTCATTCCACATAATTCATTATGCTCCTCATCAATATCCTAATATTTGAAACAAATTTCCCCTATATCCATAAATTATGTTCACCATGTTATAGGAGCAAGAACAAACCTAAGTTATAAAGAGTTAAAATGTGTGCACTAGTAATCATTGAATTGCAAATTAACATGCTGTTAACTTAACTTATTGATAACTTCTTTGTTTTTACTACATCCTCTTAAAAATAGTATCGTTGTAAACTTTACTCGCGCGTTTTATCTGGCAAAAGAGAGAAGATCGCAATTTTAGATCGGAAAACATGAAATCAAGGGAGCAAACTCCTAGCTAAACAGGTGCTGTTAATCGAAGAACTGAAAGAATGTCCTCAATTCTACCGCTGAAGCTTCATCGATCGACTAGCTTACTTGATTACAACAAGATCCAACAAAACCTCTTGTCAAGGTAGACTAAAATTTCTCCTTCTAGGAAAATATCACCAAGAAAACTTACCCCGTTACAAGTGAAACGATATTGACTCTCTCTCTCCTGCACATGTTCTTAATACAAGTAATGATCTCCAGCCACATTGTTCACAACCTGTCTATGAGAATGCCATGCATCACGACACGTATCCTCATCTGCACATAGCAACATACATTCACTTTTTCTTTTTCTTTTTTTGTTGGTGAGGAACATGCATTCAAATTCTATCTCATGGAAAATACCAGAGATTCAACATACACAGTAATTTTTAATTTTATTTCTTTTTTCTTCAAAATAAGCCAAGGTTTCAGACTCTCAGTTCACAGCTCATTACAGAAAGTAAAATACACAGAGAAACCCAGAACAACAGGTCTAACATACAGAGACACACAGCTACTAATACGTACGAAGAGACAAAGCAACCGAATTAATGCAAACAACAAATGCGCGGGCCTAATCTCAGCTTGGAACTTCCACCAAACGATCTCTACCCCACACTCCCGCCACCGTTCAGCGACGGTGCTGATTAAGAACTCTGATGTTGACCGTGCTGACCACGGTCAGAGCCCATATGCTGTTGCCCAAACTGCTCAGCTCTGTCCTTCATGTCCCTGGCCTTCCCCGCAAGCTTGTGTCGTGCCGAGTCGAGCTGTTCCGCGCCGGGAGGGTGGCTCCCTGTCACGTACTTGTAAATCCACGACAAGACACTGATGGCCGCCACGCCGAACCCGCCGGAGGCCAAGAAGCCAGTCATAATGAGCGCCACAGTGATCACAGCCGGAACAAGGACCGGACTGAAGATCACGAGGAGAGGAGTGGCTATGGTCAAGCATATGACGGTGCCGGCGAGGACCAAACCGGAAAGGACGAGGAGTGAACCCCCGGCGGTGACTGCGGTGGCGGCCTTGGCGACCTGGTAGGACTTAGTTTGTTGGTGCAGCAGGCCTTGTTGTCCCTGGTAGGGATGGGACTGCTGGTATTGCTGGTGGTGCTGGTGGTGCTCTGCCATTTTTGTTGAATGCAAAGAAACTAGTTGAGGAAATGTGTGAATGAATAAACAGAAAAGTGTTTTTGAGGAAATTGGTTTTGCAGGTGAGGGAGGAGAAGAGGAGTGGGGGTTTGTTATATAGAGGGAGGGATGTGAGGTGGGGAGGCACGTGGTGAGGAGAGAAGAGGTACGTGTTGACGAGCTTCTCATGCAGGGGCTGCATGTAATGAAAGGGGTTTGTTTCGCAACACGTCGTTCTTGTCCATATTTGAAATTTGATGAGTAAAAAGATCGTCGTGGAGAGTTGCGAGGTGATAGAGATGAGACTGGTGGTATGTCAATATTGTAGGTCGTAATGTTCTCATCTTGTCAAAGGGGAAAACATCACCAATAATCAGAGGCGGAGCTACCCAAGGGCCTGCAGGGGTCATGGCATCCCCCAATTTTTTGACTGCATATGTAAATGTTGTTTGTAATCTAGTTGACTTGAGTTTTTACACAGACAGTTACTAATGTTGGCACTCTCAGTCTCCCACGTGAGTTCATCTTATATTGGCCCCCCCTCATCTATAATCTCTGGCTCCGTCCCTGCCAATAATTACTTAATTAGGACTTATTCGACACTTAACTCACTGTATTTTCAACAATATCACTTAACTCACTCAGTTTTACATCCGCTTTTCACTTAACTCACTGTCGTTAATTCTTCCGTTAAAAGCTATTAAAATTAAAGGTACATTTGTCTAAACACTAAAAAAATGCATTTCTAACTTTAAGGAAAAAAAGACAATTTTTTTTTACAATTATATTTAAGTTAAAAAAAATCATTTTTATTAAAAATCTCAGAAATTTAAAAATTTAAAAAGTCTAATAAATGTAAATTGAGGGTATAGTTGTCTAAACACTAAAAAAATACATTTCTAACTTTTTTTTTTAAAAAAAAAAGACAATTTTTTCAAATTATATTAAAGTTAAACAAATAATTTTTTATTAGAAATTTTAGAAATTTTAAAAAAATTGAAATAAAAAGTTTAATAAATGTATTTTTTTAAGTTAAAAATGATTTTTTTAAAGTGTTTTGACAAATATACCCTCATTTTTAACAGTTTCTAACGGTAGAATTACTGCAGTGAGTTAAGTGAAATACGGATGTAAATCTGAGTGAGTTAAGTAATATTGTTGAAAATACAATGAGTTAAGTGTCGAATAAGTCATAACTCAGTGACCATTAGTGACATTTACTCTTTTATTAAAATTCAAATGCCAAGGTGGTTGCTCAATTTTCATAAATGGAAATTTTTATTTTCTGGCCAGTACATGAGACTGACAAGTCCTAATTCTATACATGTCCACTTGAGGTAAAGAAATTCCAACTTGGCAAGAAACTTAATTCTGAACCTAGGGTTGAGTATGTGAGAGGCCAAAACACTCTGATTGGCAATGATGATCCTCCTTGTCTTCATCCAAAAAAAAAAAAAAAAATATGATGCTCCTTGAAATGTTATTTTCATCAGTCTTTTTTTTTTTGGTAAGGATTTTCATCAATTTTAAATGGTTGTGGAAGTTACTTTGCATGGTGACCGACCATTGTGCTCAATCTTCAGCTAAGAAGGTAAATTCTATAGCTCGTTGGATTATGCCCAAACATTTATAAGATCGTTTATTCATTAGTTAGTCTAAATTGACAAACTCTCAAATTGAAGTTGTTAACCAACGAAACTGTCTTTATCTCACAGGTTAAGAAGTGGTGCTGATACACCATACGATTAGGAAAGCTAGGAGCTGATATGAGGGTTAGAGCTCACATCAATCATGTGTAGTAGTGATGACTGATGAGCTCAAAGTCAGCGTAGGCAGAGATCGAGAGAGCCACACTATGGTATATATGTCGTGGCTTATATGACAATGGCGCAGAATTCGATCAGAACACTAGTGCTCCCCCTTACTCGTTGTGCTTCTCTCCTTTCCGACTCCTCCCATTCCAAAATTGAACCACTAATTGTCCTCCTGTAATTTGAAAACCAAATATTAGTCATAAACTTGCAAGATCTAAGTTGAGCAACCCACTGGGCAAATTAAGACATTAAGTGGCTTCCATGGTGTTCTTTTAGACAGAGCTTCTAGTAATTCTAATGGGTGGTTTGGTTAGACCATAATCCTATCTACCGGAGTAACCAGCCAACAGCCAAGGTTATATACACTATAGCCCTCTGTTTTTAGTGCAGAAAAGAGAACAAAGAAATGAAAGGCTGGATTGAATGGATTAAGCTTTTTGGTTTGGTTAAACCTACACAAACATTCCCAAATTATCAAAATTGAAGGCATTGAGCTATGTGATGCTGTTGTTGGATATGATCTAATTCAATCTTCATTATCCTTGTCATTTCTTGTTTATGCTTTAGTATCAAATCTCAACATGCAGCATGGTTACTCGCATATCAGCTCAGCACTCACCCTCTCCATAAAGTCTTAAAATTTGGTTTCTTTATAGATTTCAAGTTAAGTGTTCAAAGATTGCAGAGTGCAGGGCAAAGTCAGTACTTAACTCTACGAGTACCATCCAAAGCTCAATCTTCAAATGGACTCATCCTAACAAATTGTTTTGAGGTTTACTAATTAAGCCCCAAGTTACTTCTCCTTCACCAGAAATGCCTAGATTGAACTACACTCATGAACAATTAAAGTTCTTGAGAAAGTTATCATTCACTCCATAATTTGCCTAACGACATGTGATATGGTGATTAAATCAATAAATACAAAAAATGTTCCCTATCAACTCAGGAAATTTCAGACCATAGCCTAGGCTCCTCAGTTTGAGTGTGTATTAGGCTTCTCATCTGCTTATTCCTTTTTCTTCTTGAAAATGACTGTAAATTTGGAGTTAGAAACAATGACGAACATAAGAAAGTAAATAGAATCTGAACAATTTTTAATATAAAAATCCTGAATCAATGTAAACAGCAAATGCATCCTCACAATACAAGTTTCTGCATCAGTTGATTCACAAGTAAGTAGGGAGGGAGTAGCATTTCTCTTCTATCCAAATTTACTTCTCTAATTGTCTGCTACTACTAATTTAGAAACCCTCCAAAGTTTGAATCCAGAAATCAAGTAGAATCCTTAAATCTATAACTTATCTGCAGGAATACCACAACTCTTGTGTATTATTCTTTGATACAGGCAACTAGTTTGATCATACTTCTTGGTCTTCGTTTGGCAAAATTACATGCTCTTGACTCTATCTCTATGGAAGCTGATTGCCTTTCTCTCATTTCAGCTCTGAAATCTCCTAAAGGAGGGGTGTCTTGGTTTGCATCTACTTGGTTTCGTCAGATCAAACATTTTGCCTCTTCTTTTTCTTCTATTAACTGGTTTTGGACCAGTAGGGAAGCTAACAGGGCAGCTGATCATGTTGCTTCAAGGCTGGAGTGCCCTCTGAATTGGATTCAGAACCCACCTCCAACCCTCTATCACATTCTCCAATCTGATGCAGTTTCTGCGCCCCCAACCCAACCCCCCCCCCCCCCCCCCCCCCCCCCCAAGAGTGTGTTCCTTGGGGTTTCAGTTCTGTGTTTTCTTTTGTTTCTGTTTCTTTCTTTTTGTGTTTGTAATGTTACTTTCTTTGCCAAAAAAAAAAAATCAGACACGCTGCCTGCCAAAAAAGAAAAAAGAAAATAACATTCAAAATTATAACTACCATGTGACTTACTATTTGTTTTTAGTATACAATGTAGATCTTGAACTTGATCCTCTTATTCATCTTTTTTTCATGGCCCAGAGTTCCAACTCTTCTACATGGATGAATTACAATTTACAAGTATAAATTGAGACGTTGCTCAAAGGCTTAAATCTCTCTTTCCTCATTCGGAAGAGTTGAGGTATTGAACTTTTAGTCCATTCCTCTTAATATAGTTTGGGTCTAGTTAGTGCGGAGATATCACCACCATATTAGTTAGACCAAGTTTGGTATCATTTAACTTATTGAAAAAGTTGTTTCAGTAGTCAACAGCAGTTCAAAAGTTACCTCATAGCAGAATCTTTCAATATAATTCCCGCAGTCATGTTCTGGAAATTTAATGTAAGTTGAATCATCGGCTTCTTCCATTGGATTTGGACGACGAATAATCTTGACCCTGGAAATTTCTTTACAAGCTCATCCTGACGTTGACAAGGAGTGCCTAATAAAACATATTAATTTTATGTATTATGTAAGAGATAAACATTGATGTTAACATTACCAAGAAACCAGCAGAACCATTTAGACTCATATATCATACATACAAATATAAAAAATAAACATAAAGATACATGTCCTAGCAGCTCCAAGAAGAAGAAGATCGATAACCAAAATAAAATAAAAAACCTAATGTCGACGACAGAGAGCTGGTACAATAAAAAAAATGTTTGAAGCCTCACGTCCACACATTCAATTGATATATGTGAATATAACTAATTACATAACAATACAAAGAAACTTACTCTTCGGTTTTGGTTGGGATTGTGCTTTTTCAAAAAAATAAATCAGCGAATATGGAGAACAGGTCAGATTCTGCAAAAGATTGATAAAAGCCAGGGAGAGGGGGGGGGGGGGGGGGGGGGGGGGGGGGTGGGGGGTGGTGGGGTGGTGGGGTTGGGGTTGGTGGGGGGTGGTGTGCAAGAAACAAAAATAAAAAAGATGAAGAGAGTGGCAACCTTCCGAACTTGATTGAGCCATGGAATTCCCAGCGGAGGAGCCGCAGCTAATAGAATAGAGCGAAGAATGGAATGACTCGTAAATCTTTTCTTACGGTCAAAGGTTTAAGCCTTTAAGGCATATATGGAAATAGTGGTTCTATTCATACCTCTACATTTGCTATTTAGACCTCTATTACTTTTTGTAAAAATGTAATTCTCATTTTATCCCTCTAGAGAGCTTAAAACAAAGAAGAAAAAAAATCCTTTTTCAATATTAGATGATCATCGTTTCTTCACTAGAAGACTTTATGGGCTTGTGGGTTTCTAGTTCAGGTATTGAAGTTTGCATCGAATTCTTTGAATCATATCTATTCAATGATTTGTCCATTTTCATTGTTTTTTTTAGCGTCTATCTTTGAAGGTGAAATTAAAGAATTGAGTATTCATCACGTTAATTGGTATTAATTACCTCTTCCTTTTCATTTTAATTGTAAACTGTAAACAACAAAACTGCAAAGTTTGCTTACACTTGCAACATGAGGTTAATTGATGGTCAAGTCTAGGTATATATTGATTCAACAACATGAATAGTTGTTTGGGAAATTTAGCCCTCCTCTATTATGTACAAGCAAGACAGGAGGGGCGTAATTTGAGGCCAGGGTAAAATCTGACGATGCCGACCTTAGTTGTAGAGGTGTGATCGGAGGTGTAGGTAGGTGCTGAAAAGGTTGAAGAAAAGACCAAAATTGATAGTTTTTTGATATAAAGATTTTTATAACAAATGTAGAGGTCTGAATAAAACCACTCATATGGGAAAGCCAGATGATAAATATGGCCATGAACGAAGAAAAAAAATCATAAGCCATTTAGCATTACCGGCCTATGAAAAGGCTTCAACTTTTGTGCTCAGGCCCACTAAAGTGTGGCTGTGGGCTATCTTATGCCTGTGAAAATCTCTCTAGTTACTGTGGGGTCAGTATAAACAGGATGTTCACCAAAGAGAGCTGATTAGGAAAAAAAATAAAAATAAAAATTGAGGGCCAATCATACAATATTTTTCAATTTTCTTTCTCCAGCTTACAGAGAGATTGATGAAAAGTAGAAAGATGATGATGACGACCATTACTTGTAGCTCGCTTGGTTTGCAAATTTAAAGATTTGGAAAAATAAACTTATTCATTTCTTGTATTCGGTAAATACAAAAAAATGAATACATTTTAAAAAAATACAAAATTAAAGCAAGCATTGCTATTTTAGGTTAACACATCAAGATCCACAATCACCCTTAAGTACTACTGGACTGGCTTGATTAAGATACGATTAGATATTTTACCAAAGATAAGTGTTTCATCAACGTTCTTCTAATATAGTTAGGTTAAGAACCACAGACACACTTTCTTTGTCAAAAAGGAGGAGTTAAATAATTAGTCTAATCATAGTAACAACTAAAGTGGTGATAGATAGGACTGGAAAACTTCATCTGGAGTTCAATGGTCGTCACTCACCAACCCGCCCCCCCACCCCCCAATGACCCGATTCGGATGGAAAATCAGAGACCAACTCTATTTGTTTCGGTCTGTGCATCACTTTTTCATAGCAATTGATCCAAAAGATGCTTTTGGAAAAAGAAAATGTGTTCCATGCACACTGCCATTTCACTTGCCAAAAGTGCGACAAGGTACAGTGTGTCACACATATTAGTGCCAATTATACATAGTGGGTGTCTTTTTGGTTGGTAAGCGTACTAATTATGTGTGATTTTGGATAAAATTCAAGTGGTTTTTCTAAATGGATGTACCACTCATGACCTTAACCACCCAATAATTGCCAAAAGTTAGGCATTTTGCTACTGTAAGCCAGTGGCTTTTGAAGATCAAGACCACGAACAATCATAGTTTCTGGGAAAGTTTTGGAGAAAGTTATCGTTCAGTCCATTTGGACAATTTTAGTCACCATGGTCATGATAGGGTTGCAAGAATTTGGGTTAAATGAGATCATCCTCGAAATTATTCCCTCAAATTTCAACGGACTAAAATTCCTGCAGCTTAATGTGTAGCACATGCTTTTTTCCACCTTATTAGTTAACTTAATTATTTGATATATAAAAATTGAATTTAGTACTCTAATTGAATTTATTGGTTTTTCTATATTGTGACACCGGGTTCTGAGTATGCTATATTAAGAGAAATTAATTTTATCGCTGGTGTTTTTAAAATGTTGATCATATTATTTGGTTGCATTTTCTTCTTGCGGAAGTCATTGATTAAATTATTGTGAAATTTCACCTATCAAATTCGATTTTCTACCTAACGACCTATGAGTGCAGATTGTATATGTCAACCTCCTGGGATCATTCCAAAGTTTGGAGAGTATTTTTGTTTTCGTAGAAATTCTGTTCATAAACCACGCAACACATACTTTTAATTTGGTTGTAAGGTGGGAACTGGGTCTTCAGGATCAGGATCAAATCCATTCACATGCATGATTATGATTATTCCCTTCACTTTGAGTTGGGAGCTCTGCATTAAGTTTAGGGCAACCAGTAACCTTAGCATCAAGGTGTATGAAGTCTTCCAACGTAGAAATTTTTGGCATCTGAAACTTATTTAATTAAGTAATTAACTCTTAATTTTGTTAAGACAACCCCAATTAGTAAGTGGTTAAGTTGACTAGCTTTTTTTATGAAAGGTTAAGTTGACTAGTTATTGTACGTATTGATGACAGATTAAATTAATTAAGAAGACCAAAGCGTTTGAAAATTGGAGCCATATAGAATCAACAAGATTGATGAATTTGACGGGTATGAAGGGCTTTGTCTTTTTAGATAAATAACAAGTTAACAACTTAAAAGGGTTTTGCTTAGATGATAAAAGCAAGAAAAACTAGAGAAAAAACAACCGAGGGTTAGGGCTTGTTGTGAAACGAATTTGAAAATTTGTAAAAATTATACCTATCACAAGCTTCCTCTCTTTTGTCACGTTCAAGATTATGCTACCCAAAATTGAGGTATCTGGTGACAAAAATAAATGATGTTATAGGTGGACTTTTATCGATTGAAAATTGTCCTTACCAAAAATAGCTTAAACTATGGATGTGGCCTTGGATCTTCCAAGCCAGTTTAAACTCAAAACTTTAAACTCAAAACTGAAGCTTCGTGTGATAGTCTTTGACAAATATATGTATTGTATTACGTCTGTCATTGTTCATAATTCAACTTGTGCTACAACTAAATATCGTTATGTACACTTATTTTTCGAATCATATATAAAGAGGAGAAAGATAAGAGAATTAATATGGGTGGGCAACCAATTGGGACTTGGATGATGAAGATTTGGAAATGATCAATGAAGATGATTTTAGGTTTGG